>CM065810.1:6448500-7717357 GCA_033398695.1 Orobanche coerulescens
TTAAAAGTAAATAACATTTTCACTAAAAATAAATAGCCCTCTGAAAAAAGTTGTCCCCAAAAAATCTGGTGCTTGGTGCTTCGGCTCATCGTGCACTTGTCCAGGGCCGGCACTGAGTGGAAAATATGAGAATAAAAAGCTTATTTACCTATTATAGTTTGTAATACGTAAAAAGTTGTACACTTACCAAATACGACTCTTCAAGTGGGAGGGACGGGGGGCACTCGTGACATAATTGTGATTTGAAATTTTCAATGAAAACACTCAAAGTGTACATCATTTGTGACTTGCCATATTATTAACCATCTAAAATCCAAACTTTAGTTTGAAAATCGAACATTCTGATCAGCAAAAGAGTCGAAGAGATCTTTATGTCGATCCTCACTTTGTAGATCTTGTATATATGCAGGAGTTCATCTGGTATTCTTCGCGTTGAATGTGGTCGAGTTCATTGGCTTTGTTTTCACTTTCCGACCTTTTCTGGCCCTTCCTCATGATGAGGTTTCCGATTAAGTCACTGATCAAATCGGAAACTTGGTCGTGGATTCAAATACGGGGATTTTGTGAATCTTCTGAGTGTACAATGATAATGTGCAATTCTGCAATTGTTCATCATTGATTGTTAATTGGCTGGGATACAATAATGAACCTTCGAGCTTATACGGTATTCAGTCTGAGTTCGAGGCCAAAAACAGTAATTTAATAAATCATTTAATAAATTCAAAATATAGACATTTTCTGGCAATTAGTAGTCAGCATTTAGCAACTAGCGGACCGTATTAGCGGTTTATTCTTAACTGGTTGCATTAGTTGGTTCGACCAGGTGATAGATTTTGGGGAAGTATTTGGTAAAATCAGTTGTATCATATTGATAGTTAACATGTAAAAAGACTTAAAATGGCATGGGTTTATTTTAATTTTTCTTTAATAGGTAATCATTTTAAGTAATTATAATTATTTAGAAATACAAATTATCCATATATATAATATTTAACAAAAGTGACTCGATAACCATAATTACTAGTACTAACTCGTGGCGTTGCCACAGCATGATTTCCTTTAAATCAGTAATACGTGAAATAAAATATCATCCAAACAATAAATAATATTAAATAGAATCAAAGGTTCAGTACATCGAAAAATATGAAAGAGAATGCAAAGTCAACGTGTACAATCACAGTAGACATGTGAATAATCGCCAACTGTAAAAAGATATCTGTACAAATGAGTAAGCAATAACAAAATCAAATAAATGTATATTGCTACTTTAGACATAAAGTGTATTAATATGATAAAAACATACCTCAAAGTTTTGAAAACACCTCCTTGTATACAATGTTGGTGATCGTGTCGGTGGGATTGTCTTCCTCATCCAATGCTAAAACCTTGAGCCCCTTTCTGCTTGTTACTCTGAAAAATGCAACATAGAGCTGGCCATGGCTGAAAACAGACTTTGGGAGGTAGGCCCAACATGAGATAAAGACTGTCCCTGACTCTTATTGATAGTCATTGCATAACAAAATGATATAGGAAATTGCCTTCGCTGAAATCTAATAGGAAACTTGGTAATATCAGAAGGTGAAAGTACCATCCTTGGTATGAAAACCTTCACTCCAGCTTTCTTTCCATGTATCGTCTTAGCCTCAATAACGTGCTTGCCAATCGCAGTAACAATGAATCTAGTTCCATTACAAAGCTCGGCACACTGGTCAATATTTCTAAGAAGCATTATAGGACAACAGACCTTAAGTCGAATTATATGATTTGGTATCCCAGAAGTCCTTATAGTGTTCAGAAACTCGACAGAATAGACATCTTCTCTATTGACGGTATCATCTTCGTCAGGGCATATGCTATCTGAACTCATGAATTCCATGGCATTTCCAGGTAAAAGAGACATTATATAATCATTTACTTCCTGGACGATCTCATTGGTGGGAGCAAGAATAGCCCTATCATGAAAGTACCGACCATCACCGACATGGTCTAATATGCTCGGATATGTGCTCTTAACTATTGCAACAATTGGTTCATCAATAGACCGAATCAGAATATCATCAGGCAGTTTGAATTCTACCCCACCATCATTATCAACACCAATTTCACCATCTCCAACCTTCAAAGCACCACTCAAAGAACTCCCTGATGCTCTCGGTCTCATCATATGAGCCGCCAGACTGTAATTTAATAGCACAAAGTCAATAATTTATATACATTTAAAATAAGTTATTTATATAAAAAGTAATTATCTAGCATAAAATTTCAGAAAAGTACCTGTAGACGCATGTTCTTCGTAAGCTTCAGGACACGAGAGGAACTCCAAATTGTCTTAGATGAGCAAAGGGATGCGTGAACTATATCCTGCCTACTACCCTTTGGTATGACGGGCAATATCTGTCTGTAATCACCACCAAAGACAACGACCAATCCACAAAACGACTTGTTAGATTCCATACCATGATGATCTTTCATCATATCTCTTATACTGCGATCCAGTGCCTCAAAGCAAAACTTATTAGTCATGGGTGCCTCATCCCATATGATTAGCTTTGTACTCTTCCAAAGTCCTGTCAGATCGCCATTGAATTTTCTGTCGTTATCCGAAAATACCATAGCAGTCCATCTTTTTCAAAAGACTTGATTATCTCGACCTGAAATAAAATAAAATCGTATTGATGATAGATATTTTATTATCTAAGTCATTATAATCGAGTGGTTTAAACTTGTAGGATTATTAGGATATGGTTTTCAATTATTTAGATTATCCAAATCTTTAGTTCTCCAATTTGCAAGTTGATTCGGTAAAAGACTTTAGGATATGGTTTTCAATTATTGTTGTGATTATCCGAATGTTAGCTATTTAAATATAAATTTGATCTGGTCTTTTAAAATATCATAAAACAGTCTGGAGTGTTTTAACTTTTTAGAGTTTATAGGATTCACATTTAAGTTGTTTAGTTTATCCGAATTGTAGCTATTTAAATATCAATTTGATCTGATCTTTTAAAATATCATAAAACAGTCTGAAGTGTTTTAACTTTCTAGAGTTTAGAGGATCTAGATTTAAGTTGTCAAGATTATCCGAATTTTAGCTATTTAAATATCAATTTGATCTGGTCTTTTAAAACATCATGAAACAGTCTGAAGTGTTTTAACTTTGTAGAGTTTTCAGGATCTTGGTCTCAATTGTTAAGATTATCCGAATTTTAGTTATTTAAATATCAATTTAATCTGGTATTTTAAAATATCTTAAAACAGTCTGAAGTGGTTTAACTTTCTAGAGTTTTCAGGATCTTGGTCTTAGTTGTTAATATTATTCGAATTTTAGTTATTTAAATATCAATTTGATGTGGTCTTTTAAAATATTCTAAAACAATCCGAATTGGACTTTCTAGAGTTTGTAGGATCCAGGTATCAATTTGATCTGGTCTTCGAAAATATCATAAAACAGTCGGAAGTGGTTCAACTTTCTAGAGTTTTCAGGATCTAGGTTTCAGTTAAGATTATCCGAATTTTAGTTATTTAAATATTAATTTGATATGGTCTTTGACAATATTATAAAACAGTCCTTCACTGCGCGTTAAAAGATCGAACAAATTAGAATTAAATGAACATTGTTTTGAATATATAGTAGATATCTTATTAGCTAAACAGCTTATTATAAGGTGTTTATTTTTGTTGAGTTGTTAGGATCTCAGTTTCTATTAAATATTAAAACAATCCTCATCTTTTAAAAGATTGTTAATAATTTTGATCAGATTAATTTACAATTTGATTCGAGCATTTAAAATATTCAAGTCATTATCTATAATAATAATTGATTCGGTCTTTTTATTTAATTAGAATTAAATAAAAATAATCATAGAAACACGGGAATTATCTAATACAGGTAATTTATAACTTTTATAAATATAAGTTATTTATCTTGCTAGAGTTGTTAGGATCTGGGTTTCAATTATTTACACAAAGCCAATTATTTATTAGCTATATAATTGGCAATGTTATACGCTCCGAGGAGAATCGGTTAACATGCTTGGAATAATTGAAACACGCATGAGCAGAAAAGTGAGAATTTGAAACCCAAGATAAGTGAATATGATTCACAAATATAAGTTGATAGAAAAATGTGAATCGAGACAATTACAACGATATTGAAATACTCCTAGATTTTGGCGCCGTGCTCGCATGTACTTATAGCATTCATATAGACCACTTCAATACGAGCAACACATCTAGGGCACTGGTTGTGCGGAAGTTGTCTTTCTAGATGCGATAGAAATTCTTCGTCACTTGAATTACAGAATAGTGGAACACCAAGTTAGTTAGGAAACTTAAATTTCATTTTTGAAAGTTTTTTTTTTCCAGTTGTCATCTGCATGATGTCACATAGTATGCACTCTTAGAATTATCCTCCAACATCGACAATCCTTGAATTCCCTCTTCTCTGTGTTTTTCTTCACCACTAAACAGCTTCATGAAGTTTAAACAATATGTGGCTTCATGGTGATTGAGGTTTAGGGCGATAATCATTAATTCAAATGCTTCGTCTTCATTTTGTTCGACGAAGAACTTTAACTACAAAAAAATGAAATAGTAATAAAATTAGGAGAAGATGAGATAAAAATAATTAGTAACTAATTAGATATTAATGTACCAATGATTTTCTGAACAGTGCTTCAGGATTTTTAAAAGCCACCAGTTTATCTAACATGGGAGGAGAAACATCATGTTGCATGTCAAAACTAAGCCGCTGCAAAATGCTTGTTGTGTTACCCAACCCATAGAAGAGTCGACAGCTGGGAATCGTAGTATTGTTTGTAGTAGGGGTGAGAATTTAGAATCGGGAAATCCCGAGTCCCGGTCCCGTCCCGAGTCCCGACGGGAAACGGGACCCCGAGTCCCGAATTTTACGGGACCGGGACCGGGACCTTAAATTTTGGTAATTTCGGGACTCGAGAGTCCCGAAATCCCGATCGGGACTATCCGAAGTCCCTATTGAAATTTCTAATTTCAATAATTTTTTTTTTTGCTTTTCTAATTTCGGGACATTCGGGACATTTCGGGACATTCGGGACATTTCGAAAAATTATCCTCGGGATCGGGACCGGGACTGGGACTTAAATTTATCCCATTTTGGGAATCGGGACTCCCGAAGTCCCGATCGGGACCGGGACTGGGACCACCAAATTGGTGATTTTCGGGACCGGGACATTCGGGACTCGGGACCGGGACCTCGGGATGTCCCGATTCTCAGCCCTAGTTTGTAGTTAGAAATTAATAATTTGTTTATATATACAATAACGCGCAGTGAATGAAGAACCTATGAAACCTGCAAATTACCTGGCGCTAGCGTTTGCCCAGCCGTTGGGTGATTGACGTGCAAGCTTTTTCATAATGCACATGATTAAATCATGTGGCAGATTTGTAATTGCGTAGTTATCGATAATCATCATTCTTTTCGAATCAAACATTTTGAGATAAACACAGGTATTCTGACCTTGTGGTATGAGGAATGTCATTTCTTGTTTATATAACCAACGGTTTTTAGGAATGAGGAGTGGTTGTGTGATAAGTATTCGGCTCCCAAGAAATCTCATAAATCTAACTGAAAGTTGCCCTCGGGTCCCTATTTGTAGCTGAAATATTTTTAAATCAAATAATTTTTTATAGGATTTATGATGAGTATTGGTGCCCTACAAAATCTTGTAAATCTAACTAACTAATGGATAATATGATAAATATTATAAATAGCTAAAGTTGTGGCAGAATATAATTTGAATTGTTTTATATATATGAAATAATTTTAGACCATTTTTTTCTGCTGGAATTTGCCACGTAGGCTTATAGCTAAAATTGTGTAAAAATGAACAAACTATTTTGAATGGCAAAATATAATTGAAATGATTTTAAATCATTTATTTTTTTCTGGAATTTGCCATGTAGGATTTTGTTTAGTTAAAATTGTGGAAAAATGAACAAACTATTTTGAATGGCAAAATATAATTGAAATGATTTTAAATTATTTATTTTTTGCTGGAATTTGCTACGTAGGATTTTGTCCCATGTGGCATGTCTCTCATTTCATTTAAATCATGTGGCAGATTTGTAATTGCGTAGTTATCGATAATCATCATTCTTTTCGAATCAAACATTTTGAGATAAACACAAGTATTTGACCTTGTGGTATGAGGAATGTCATTTCTTGTTTATATAACCAACGGTTTTTAGGAATGAGGAGTGGCTGTGTGATAAGTATTCGGCTCCCAAGAAATCTCATAAATTTAACTGAAAGTTGCCCTCGGGTCCCTATTTGTAACTGAAATATTTTTAAATCAATTAATTTTTTTATAGGATTTATGATGAGTATTGGTGCCCTACAAAATCTTGTAAATCTAACTAACTAATGGATAATATGATAAATATTATAAATAGCTAAAATTGTGGCAGAATATAATTTGAATTATTTTATATATATGAAATAATTTTAGACCATTTTTTTTCTGCTGGAATTTGCCACGTAGCCTTATAGCTAAAATTGTGGAAAAATGAACAAACTATTTTGAATGACAAAATATAATTGAAATGATTTTAAATCATTTATTTTTTGCTGGAATTTGTCACGTAGGATTTTGTTTAGCTAAAATTGTGCAAAAATGAACAAACTATTTTGAATGACAAAATATAATTGAAATGATTTTAAATCATTTATTTTTTGCTGGAATTTGCCACGTAGGATTTTGTCCCATGTGGCATGTCTCTAGATCTTGTATATATGCAGGCGTTCATCTGGTATTCTTCGCGTTGAATGTGGTCGAGTTCATTGGCTTTGTTTTCACTTTCCGACCTTTTCTAGCCCTTCCTCAAGATGAGGTTTCCGATTAAGTCATTGATCAAATCGGAAACTTGTTTCGTGGATTCAAATACGGGGATTTTGTGAATCTTCTGGGTGTACAATGATAATGTGCAATTCTGCAATTGTTCATCATTGATTGTTAATTGGCCGTGATACAATAATGAACCTTCGAGCTTATACGGTATTCAGTCTGAGTTCGAGTCCAAAAACAGTAATTTAATAAATCATTTAATAAATTCAAAATATAGACATTTTCTGGTAATTAGTAGTCACCATTTAGCAACTAGCGGACCGTATTAGCGGTTTATTCTTAACTGGTTGCATTAGCTGGTTCGACCAGGTGATAGATTTCGGGGAAGTATTTGGTAAAATCAGTTGTATCATATTGATAGTTAACATGTAAAAAGACTTAAAATGGCATGGGTTTATTTTAATTTTTCTTTAATAGGTAATCGTTTTAAGTAATTATAATTATTTAGAAATACAAATTATCCATATATATAATATTTAAAAAAAGTGACTCGATAACCATAATTATGATAAATACCAATTCGTTAACAATACAATTCAAATTGAATAAGAAAGTCTACCATAATAAATACGAGACATCATGGCACGTGCGATGCACGGGCTTTATTCATCCTAAAACACGGGTACTTTATTTTCGATAATATCGAATATCATATTTATATTACATATTGTTTCAAGGCCCGATCATTCACAGTTTTTGTTTTTCGAGTGAAATTATTTTAAGTTAAAATATCGTATTTTTGTATAACATATTTAATATCAGGTATGGCCTAGATTGGGTTATTGACAGATTAAAGTGACTTGTACTCAAAATGTGCAACATATTTATCCATGATACTAACACCATAAAAAAATTACATGTGCATTTCTTAAGATGGATTATATCTCACTGAAGCAAAATATTTGTTCGTGTTTACAAAAATCATTACGAACTACTTTTTAATTAGTAGCATCTAACTATCATATATAGCTTATTCGGTTGTGCATCCTAGTGTCAATATGTGGGGTACTATATGGGGTTGATTTCAAACAATGGGTTCATATATAACATATTAAGATATCGAATTGATATCTATATAGTCAAGTTACCAAACATGTACGATCATCTAAAATGAATGATTTGTTGCCATTTAATCAAACACTTATTACGCCTATGATGCTACGTATTTGAATTAATTTTCTCACACATTCTTATACTTTGAAATCCTTATGGCAAATATTATGATTTTTATTACATATTTCACTCTTACTCCTTAGTAATTTATATTTTTTAGATGTAAAAAAAATTGCACTCTTAGTTGTTCATAGAGTATTTTTTATGTAAATAATATTATTTTGTGTCATGTGCATGTAATTCGTGGTATGTGTGTTCTCAAAACTGTATAACCTCGAATTTTTAAATTTGTAAATTTTTAAAATTAGTTAAAACCATCTTTATTTTTGTGGAATTAATTAATTTTTTTAATGTCTATCATCTTTGCATTGTTTTCCATTTTGAATTGACAGACTTGAATTTACTATCCTTTAAAATTAGAGTTAACTACATTTTAGTCCTTGTGGTTTGCGGGGTATTTCATTTTCAGTCCAAATTTTGAAAAAAATTTAGGTTTGGTCCAAAAGTTAAAGAATAATTCCATATTTACCCAATCTGAAAATCAAAATACCATATTTCCCCAAAGCACAAATTTTTAGTGCATAAGTACAATGCATTGAAAGAATTTGTTAAGGAAATATGAAATTATTATGTTTAAGTTGGGTATATATGAAATTGCCCCAAAAAGTGAAACATCCGCTTCGGATTTGATCCGAATTTCCGAACTCCGTTAGTTTGACTGTTAAATAAGAGGGTATTGTCCTTTCATATTATTTTCTTTAATTTTATTTTATCTATCAAAATTAACTACTTGTAAGTCTACTTGTAATTAGAGGTGAGTTCCGTTTCAGAAGTGTTATTTTTAATAAATCTAGAATGGAACAAAAAGTGGTTCGATTCTGTTGTAGGTTGAGATTATAGCCCATTCGTCTCTCAAATATATGCTTAGAAATATTATGCATGAGTTTTGATAAAAGTTGTTGAGTATATTTTTAATATAATTGTGTTAAGAAAATAGTGATGGATCATAGATGATTGTTGACAGTATTACTTGTAAGTTGTATCCTCCGCCCCAAAAAACACTTTTTTTCTCATCACAAAACATATACAACCGTTTTATTTCTCTCACTAACCATCATCGACCAACAACCTAACACCGGCCAAAACCACCACGTAACCACACCCTTGTCGCCAAACCACCAATATTTAAAACCCATCTTGGCAATCGATCCATTATTTTGGCTATAAAGAACTCGATGTCATCTTTATCTTTTAAAGATTTGGTGGGAATTGACAATTTGATTTTATAATGTTTTGGATATCTCATGGTTTGTAGGTATCTGTAGGCTATTTTGAATAGAAACGTTTTAGTTGTTTAATTGTTTATAAGAAAATTATTTGAGATTTCAAGTTTGGTATGTCCGAACCACTAAAACAACAACGAAACCACCCAAGCTCGAAACACCACCTATTGAATTAATATTTGGTGGTGTTGGCGGCGGAAGCAGTTGATGTTGGCAGCGGTTCCGGTGGCTGTGGTGGCAGAGGAATCTGCTTTACTGGAGGTGGTGGGTGTGACCTATTTTGTGGGTGAGTTGTGTGACTTTTTGGTTTGTTTATAAGGGAGTATAAATACCTCAAAGAAGAAGTTGAAAGAGTTAAACAATAAACATGCTTTTTATCGTATGACTATAGAAATTCTTAAAATTTAATAATGAGACTTTGACATGTTTTAGTTGGTTGAATTAATTTAGCTTATGGAAATGAACAGGTATGCATACATTTTCTATTCTTGCATTTTTTTAATTGTGGTTTGTAAAATCTTTTTAAAGCTTTTAAAAAAGCTTTAGAGATTAACAATATTTCAATTGATATGAATGACTCTAGCTTATGACATAAATGCTCACATTAATACATGGAACTCAATTTTTATATATTTTTTATATATATAGATAAATAAATAGTTATGATAATAAAATAACTTTCACTACAACATAAATTAAAAATAGAATAGTTTTTAAAAAATAGTCTAAGAACACGTCCGCAGTAGAGGTGGCCATGGCCACGGTTCCGGTTCCGGTTCGAACCGGAACCGAGTTCCACGGTTCCGGAACCGGAACCGGAACCGAACTAGTAACATAGTGTCACGATTTCGGTTCGAACCGGGAACCGGCGGTTCTCGGTTCGAAAACCGTTTCTTTTTTAATCTTCACTTTACTTGTTTTTTGTTGTTTAAATGTATTTTTGTATAAATTAATAAAATAATCAATAATAAAATAAAAGAAACAATAACCTTAATATAAATTGCATAATTACTTTATTTCGAAACATAAGTTACATTTCAAACTTACAAGTTACAAGTCAACTCTTACAAATACAATTTTGGTGCATTGAGATGACTCGCTTGCATCGGTGGTCTCGACTTCGGTCGTGGTTATTGGGTATTCTTGGAACAAATCATCCCATTTGTTTTCTTGCTCTCAAGCTTAGGCCAATGTATGATTTTTGTAGTTGGGCTTCAAGATTGTGCGGTGCCAAAATCTGAAAAAGTAAAAAAAAATATATGAAAAAGTGGGAATCAAATCTACCACAATGTGCCAAAGTGGGTCCGGCCGGTTCCAATTTTTTTTACGGTTCCCTGTTTGAACCGTGGGAACCGGCGGTTCCAGACGGTTCGCGGTTCCACGGTTCGGTTACGGTTCCGAACCGAGAACCGCCGGTTTCATTTTTTGGAACCGAAACCGAACCGTCTGGACACGGTTCCGGTTCAAGAACAGTCCCATACGGTCCGGTTTCAGTCTAGGTTTCGATTTTTTTGGCCACCTCTAGTCCGCAGGATAGAAGATGAGGCATGGTTCCTGGCACATAAAGACTCTGTTCTTTTGGACTGAATGAATCTGAATTGAATTGAATTGAATTGAATTGAACTGAACTGAATGGATCTGAACTGAACTGAACTGAACTGAATCGACCTGAACTGAACTGAAATATATATTAAGGGTAAATAATAATAATAATAATGGTAAATAATAATAATAATAATAATAATCAACAACAACGATAATAGTAATATTATTAGTAATAATAAAAATAATAATAATTAAGATTAATAATAATAATAATAAGAAGAATGAATCAATGGAATCGAATCAATCAAATGAATGGACTGAATCGAATCGAATCGAATGGACTCGAATCAATGTAATGAATCGAATTGGACTCGAATCAATCGAATCGAATCAAAATCAAAATAAGCCGAAGCAATGCGTCAAAAACAAAGTGCTAGGGACAACATGCAAGGACCTGCCACTGGCATGCAATTTTTGAAATTTTTTAAAAGTATTATTATTATTATTATTTTTTAATTCGTATCATCCATTAATTTGATATACATCATTCAAATAAATAAATATGATCACATATGATATTTTATTTTATGGGTTTCGGCCATAGACGGATTCAGAAGTTGAATATTACTGGTGCATCTGATAAAATATAAAAAAAGATATCGAGGGGCAGTCGTGCCTCTGCCAAGTTCCGATGACTGTCCGACATTTTTTTAATTATATTTAGGTTGTATTTTGTACTTTTCCGCTATTTTTAAATAAACCTATTCTCGTGCGTCCATTTTTAAATCCTAGCTCCGTACTTAGAGGTACTAGATGATAATAGAATATGATGCAAACAGTTTTTTACGTTAAACTTTCATTATCTCATCTTGAGAGATGTAAGTATGAAATTGATTTTCTATGCTTATGATCTGCTATCAATGTTTTCAATTCAACATTATTTTAAATTAATTTTTAATATTTAATTAACTGAAATGCTTGAGTAAGCTTCGTATTAGGACGTACTTCAAAAAAATAAGTTTATCCTATTACACAAATATTCTGCCAAAGGAACAAGTATTTAAGAAGAAATTCAAGACCGGTCAATTAATAAAATAGTTTAATTAAGCTCTTCATGAGCAAAATAAATAACACCAACTTAGAAAAATTAGTGTTTAATATTTTCTTCACATAAGGTGCGTTTAATTATTTTTCTAGTATATGCAATGTTGTAGGTATTTTGTAAAAATTTTGGTCCCATACAACAAAAATATTCACCACGAATATCGATTTGGGGACGACCTAAAATGTGTTAGCAGTACATAATTTACCAACTGATTGGAAATTGTAAGAGAAAATAGAACAACTCAACTCCTACACTAATTTAATCGCTATCAAATAAAAAATAACAGAAAAGATAGAAACTGATAAGAAAATGGGTCTATTATTTGCACCACTATGCATCCGCCACTGGTTTCGGCATATCACGAATATATTGCAAATAAATATACTGAAATATTGTATCAACAATAAGAAATTATGCTAAAAACTTTTTGTGGTAAGCATTTTATATCATCTTACAACGAGATCAGCAACAACAAAATATGGTAAACTATACCAAAAGCTATGCAGCAAATGATATATCATTTGTTATTGGCACGCAGTATGAGTCATGACATGCTAACAAAATAAAGCGTGCACGGTTTATTTCGAATGGCGTGGAGTTGGAATATTATGGAGTATGATGTTGACACAGTTATTGAGGGTGGTTGATGTTGGTATGCTGTATGCATGGCATCTGACCCGCTTCCAATTCAGCAGATTCACAAAATTATCGATCAGTTGGAGATTCTAGAATCGACACCTTTTGGCTCGATAGTCTTGGTCCAAATCACCATAAGATGCTCGTCGACTCTAAGATACGACCTCCAACTGATGATAAGACCGTGAATCTCGTGGACTGGGTCGGGTTAGATGTCATACATACCAAATTAATCTTGTCAAAGGAAATTGTTGCACATGGGTTGCGGACGGAGGGAGTATTATTTAATAAGAGTGGAATAATGAGTTCGCACAAAAAATCACAGATTAGAATGGAATAAATTTGCAAGTTATAATGGACAATGATTTGGTGCTAAGCCTTCGGCTTAAACCGTGCTTAAGGATTATGGGTACACAAGTACTCATTACTCGGCCAAATGAGTATTGTACTTATATAATATGAGTACTATTTTACTCATGTAATATGAGGACTTGCACCCAGAAAAAAGTATATATAATGTGAGTACTATTATATTCATGTGCAGAGAGTACAGTAGTATTCATGTAGCTATGAGTACTTTTTGGCCAAGCGGTATTCTAGTGTGTCTAAGCATGGTTTAAGCACGAAGGGGTCTAAGCACGAGATCCGTTCCCAGTTATAATGGTTACCTCCCAAATAGAGATTCTTTAGGGAAAATGTGGGGATACTTCTCTGCAGGCTGAACTAACACAAAACCAAATTATGATCAAGGGGGTTGTATTTTCTTACATACAAAGCTCTTGAATACTAAAAGACGGTTATATAAGCTTTGGCGTGTCCAAGTCCCTGACTCGGCTATTTTGTGATAAATTTCCTTGATGTTGGGACAAAATAAAGTGTTGAAGTGTCATATCCATGTCGAGGATCTGACATGGGTACTTGAGGTGAAATGAAGAGCCCGAGTAAAATAAGCCATCTTTTCCAGGTCCTCCTATTAGTTCACTTCAGTTCAGTCTAATCACAAACATACTCTGAGGTTTATTCTGAAATTAAAAAAAAAAAAAACGGGCATCTTTAAGTAGAGAAATACCGCCTTGATATTTATTTTCATCTTCAGTTGTGGCTTGAATATGGGATGTGGGTTAAGAAAATGCAGAGCCCAATGGGTTATTTCTAATACCTCAAGAGATTATTCCGAATATACATGGGAGTCAAAACTGGACAAACAAAAACTCTGCCATGGATGAATAGCATTTTCTCTATAACCATCTAGGTAGCTATTATATAGACCAAGAGCCTCAATGTGACAGTACAGGTATAGTGATCGAAACAGGAAGGGCATCCCGAATAAGACTTTGCCACTTCCTAACGATTCTCACAACACTGGATAGTACATATGCAAACAGAATTCACCCCACAATAACCAGGATTCTTGAAACTTCCAATCTTTTCTCCCACATAACGTAATGAATCAGCTAATGAGATGTTAAAAATTCGGAAATAAAAAATAAAAAATAAGGAGTACCCATGGAATGGAAGAAAACAACACTTACCTGCTGCAAGACTGACAATCCAGACCAGGGGCGGAGGGAGGGGGGGTCCAAGGGAGTCCACGGACCCCCCGGCGGATGGAAATTCCCTTATAAAATAGGGGAAGCTATATATATATAGTTGTCCGACCTCCGTAATTTTTATAACTCCGGACCCTCCCGAGTAAATGCTCTGCTTTCGCCACTGATCCAGACATAGACGAACAGCTTGAAAGGGATGCCGTTATTGGATTCTTTAAGTTTTTCAACCTCATGGTAGTCTTTTAGTATTCTTATTAGAGGTTCAGTGCTTCCTTCCATTTTCACCTTTTCTTGTTCCCTCACTTTTGGCTCCCTTCCAAATACTACAACAACAACGTTACCCCCAGTGGCTCAACGGCTTCCGCAAAGAGTGAGGTAAGGGGGATCGGATATACGCAGTCTTATCACTGTCTTAATACAGAGAGACTGTTTTCGGATAATCTAAAATGAAAATTGCATCGAGAATTGCACGGAATGACTAGTACTTCATGAGAAAAAGAAGTGGTTGCTCCAAGTCGTGCACGAAAAAATATATATAAATTATTTCAAGAAAGAGGTACGACTTCCACGTGCTCTTTTTTCCATACATGGATTGATTCGGACAAAGGAGTAGAGAGGTGTGTGATTTCACTTGGTGTGTTTAGCAAAGTAGATGAAAAGGTCGATATAGCTGGTTAATTAGTTGGTAGCTGGCTGATTATGTAGTTGGTAAATTAGTTGATAAGTTATCTAATTTTAATGTAATTGCTTAACAAATTAGTTGATTGAACTAGCTGGTATTTTGTGAAATAACATAAAAAGGTATTACTTTTTCTTTTCTTTTAAACTTTCTCATCATATTATTAGTCCATATCTTTATAAAATAAAAGTACAACACATTTTCTCAAATCATTCAAGTATGCATTCAATGTACTTTAAAGAGATACGGTTGTATTAATCGTTATATTAATTTGCGAAGAAGTACACAATAACAAAGGATATAATAAAGGTTCCAACAACATAAAAGATGAGTCGAGATACAAAATTCATGAGAAGAGAATAACGCAGATACACCGATGGTTTCTTATGTTTATATTTAGGTCAGAGGTAATTTTGGAATGGAAAAGATAAGAAGGGGCTTTTTTTTTTTAAAAAAAAATAACTTTGTTAGCTTCTCAACCAGCTAGCTGATCAGCTAGCTTGTTTAAGAAGATACGCGCCCATGTAACGAGTTTTTTATCAGTCAATGGTCAAAGAAGCTCGTGTAAGCTGAAAATCTAGCTGAAAAGGTAGTGCTAAACACAGCCAAAGTATCGTAGAAGTGGTCAGAAAATCGGAACCGACGGGTCGATCGTCGACCCGGACTCGTGTAGGATCCAGAGCCGGCCAATCCATCGACTCGGGGACTCGGAGCCGTGGTATACACGGGTGGCGTTAGGGTCCTATATTTTGTGACCCGTCGACCCGGTTGGGATTAAAAAAATAATTTTTTTAAAAAGCTGACTGTTGGAGCCGGTGGGTCCGACCTGGGACCCGGTGGGTCCAACGAAAAAATTTTCAAAAAAAAAAAAAAATCAAAACTTATATCTATAAATATTCCCCAACCTCTCTCATTTTTCACGTTCATTCTAATATATCAATCTCTCAACTATTATTTCTATAATCTAATATCTCACTACTAAAAAAGATACATAATAGCTTCACATCTTTAGCTTCACCAGATAAAGTGAAGCTAAAGAATTAAAGGCGACAAAAAAATTATATAAAGGCGTCACATATGTGACGCCTTAAAATTAGGTTAAAACAGTTTGAACAAAGACGTCACACATGTGACGCCCTTATGCAAAGTTTTTTTTTTTTTTTATTCCACGTATTAGCGTCACATATGTGACGCTAAAGATATATTCTTTGGCGTCACACATGTGACACCAGTATGTGAAATTCGATTTTTAAAAAAAAAAATATTTTTCCTTGAAAGGTGTCACATATGTGACGCCAAAGAATATATCTTTAGCGTCACATGTGTGACGCTAATACGTGGAATAAAATAAAAAAAACTTTGCACGTCACATGTATTGGTTTAAATATTAAATAATGTAAATAATAAATTTTAAATTATACTTAATAATTATAGTGTAAGAAATTTCTTAACATTAAGAACTTAAATTACATTATATTTATTTATGCTAAAATATTTTGGAAATTGATTTAATTTGAAAGAAAAATAAATATAAGTAGGAAATATAGTATAAGGATAAATAAAATTCATTATTAACCTACGGAAATATAATAAATAATATTATTAAATTTATATTTAATAATATTCATTATTAAGCAATCGTAATATAATAAATAATTAAATGAAATATATTGGATAATTTAATGGCAAACTTTTTCTTATTTAGGATATTTAATTAATTCAAATAACAAATAAATAAAAATATTTCTTGACTAAGTATATATTATATTTATTTACTATAATTAATGAATGAAAACATAGCTCGGTGGCAACATGCCACACCATGCATCACATAGGCGCGGGTTCGAATCTCATGGCCACCGAGCTATGTTTTTAGCTCGATTATCTTTGAAATTATATTGGCGTCACATATGTGACGCCTTTAGTCCTTTATTTTTTTAATTAACGGCGTCACATATGTGACGCCTTATCTTCTATCAGCGTCACATATGTGACGCTAATACTCTGTCGATTTTTTTAACAAGCGGTGCAAGGTGGCGGTCAAAGGAACAAAACAAAGGCGAAATGCACTGCTAACCAAACAAAGGCACTGCAGTGAACAAAACACCAAAACAACATGAATGTTTCAATACACCATCATAAACAACATTGTAATATACAATAAACAACATTGTAACTAAATTTTCATAAACAATACACCATCAATACAACAACAAACAACATTGTAACCATCAATACACCATCATAATCAATACATCACAAAAAAAAACATATGAATAATAAACACAACACACCATCAACCGAACCAAACCAACACAACAACAAACAACATTGTAACCAAACCAACAAAGCAATATATTAACACCATGCAACAATAACATTTTATACATATCGAAATCAAAATATACGCAAAATATAACAAATATGATCATCAAGACATAAACCTAACATGCTACTCGTCAGATAATGATCGCATCAACTCATCCTCATCAAAGTCGTCGGAGTCATCATCCTCAACGTTCGCCCGAGATGATGAGGAATCTGCCTTCTTCTTTCCTTTGAGTAATCTCAACATGAGTTTACTCATCTTTGAAAATTTCGACTCCATGTTCTCTCTCGACTTCTTCATCTCCTCTCTGTCCTTCTTCATCTCCTCGTTATCTTTTTTTAGCGCCTAGATGGTAGCCTCCAAAGACCGATCGACCTCGACAGGTCGTAATGATGCTCGTGAATCAACAAGACGACGACTTGTGGGTTGGTCGATGACTTCATTTATGATGATCCCCTTTGAAATTCCCCTCACCCTTCCACCCTGTCTAACTCCGCCACCCGCCTGAACCCACAAGTTCGGGTAAAATTCATCTTCCGGAGGGGGGTTTGGGAAATGCAATGCCTCAACGAGCTTATAGTATCGATCCTGTTCCAAGTAATATTTACAAAAAAAGTGAACAAGATACACAGTTTACAAACTAGGGACGTAATCGAAATACAAGTGAACAAATATAAAGCTAAACTTACGTATTGTTCTGCACTCCGGGCATCTATCCATTTGGGAGTAAAGACTCCCGACTCAACTTCTCCCGACTCCGCTTCTCCCTCCTCCGGTTGAGCCTCGCTGCTGCCCTCACCAATTTTCTTTTTTTTTTTTCTTTTGATGTTTTTCCATTTCTTTCACATTGGTGATGTGAGTCTTCATGAAGGCCAAAGGATTAAACACTGGGTCCTCTACCGGTCTCTCCCTCTCACATGCTGGTCTTTGGTACATCTCCGACGCAGCATCACTCGCCTATGCATTAACATAAAATATTAATAATATTTACGATGACACATAATTGAAAACAACATATATTATATAATAAAACGTTGATAGAATTTATAAGTACCATGGAATGAGCATGATCATACATGCTCATACTGCCTCCAGTATATGTACCCGGTGCCTTTTGCGTAATCACACCGGTACTCTCATCGTAAACAGTGCCCCTATTTTTAGATTTTTGAAACGCCTCATTCTTCTTCTCTTCGGTCTCCCAACGCTTCCACAAGATCCTAAACTCTTTTTCCTTCAACCACTTCTCCCGCTGACCGACTGGTTTTTTATATGCTTTATTTTTAGCGTGCGTAAGCGTATCAATAAACCGTCCGTGGCTATATCTGTCCCAATACCACCCAATTCTCTCCTCATCCGATTTCTCCCATCTATAACGCATCTAGACAAATATAATAACAACTGTCAGAAAATGGAAAAAAAATCAAATATTTTTGGCACAGCAATAGAACATAACAGTTTGAGTAAAATAAATGCAACTGTAATAATATACCCCAAATTCCCGCCACAACTCGTCCCTCGTCCGTCGAGAGACCTGGCCCCAATGCTCTTCACCGGAGTAGTACCTCTTAAGTAAGCCGACTATATCGGTCTCGGCCTTCTTTGAACTAAAGCCAACTATTTTTGGCAAAGGACGGATTAGTTTTCGATCTTCATACTTCTCTTTGGCCTTAGAGATCTCAGTCGGACCTCTACCTGGTGGCTGTGCTAAAACCTCCTGATCCTCGTCGTACTCGAACTCCATCGGCTCATCTGGAATAGAAATGTGATGAACCAATGGACCACCTGATGGGGGATCAGTAGTAGGTGGCTGCAATGGTGGCTGATCGTGTGACACGGTCCTCGAGAATGTAACACCCCCAAGATATTCGAGGTATATTACAGCGCCGTGAATCCCTATCTGGGATCCACCAGGCTGAGCAACATCATACTCATTGACTCACAGAAACAACAAAATAACACCTCGTCATAATGACACGAAACAAAATAATTCACCCGGTTCACCCGGTCAAACATAACACCATCATCCAACACAAACATAGTAGACAACAATACAACCCGGACGAATAAAAACTCTTAAGTACTCGAGTACTACTATTAGTTCAAAAACCACAAAAGATGAAAAGATATAAGACAGTAAGACATCACTCGTGCACAATCATCACGCACGACCATCATCCGCGCATCGTCCAGTAGCCCGCTCGTCTCGATGAACTCCGACTGAAATTCATAAAACGAATTTCCCCAAAACGGGTCCCCAAAGGGGTTAGCAATTACGCTAGTACAAGTAACCAAATGAACGACTTACATCTTACACATATAGTAAATGCATGCAATCAAGAAAACATATTTCCAAAATTACTCATTTCCGGAAATGCCATAATCAAATCACATTTGTAAAATGCACCACAATTAACCGTCGATCCACGTCTCTGTGGACCCCTACCGAGACCCCGTCGGATCTAACCCGTAGTGGTTAAAAGCAAGCTCGTCGATCCACGTCTCTGTGGACCCCTACCGAGACCCCGTCGGATCTAACCCGTAGTGAGCATACACACACACGCCATTTCTCATACAATACTACTATGTCAAGATCGTAAGTTCATAAGGATACTTGCCTCGATTAATAGACGGTGACACGAACGGAACGGAAGAACCAAGCACGACCGCGAGGAACCGACGAATGAACCTAACGATTCGAATAACAAAAATCACAACCACTCCTAAACGATTACGGAAGCGGAATACACCAAACCCGCCTACGATTCATGTATATTCGCATTTAAAACAACAACGGGCGGACCACAACCAAACCCTCTCGATAACGAAAGATACTACGAAATACACCATGAATCGTAGGGAAACGAGGAATACCAACAAGATTAATCATATTCATCATGAATTAACTAACAAAACGGAACAGATCGGACGAAAACATGAAAACCCCCAAATCTTTCCCGAAATAGGGTTCTAGGAAATTTTACCTTGATTTGACGATGAACAACGAATGATTAGTGATAGGTTGATGATATGAAGCTTGAATATACTTCTACAATGGTGTTTGGGCGAAAATCGGGCGAAACCTAGCTCTCCAAGTCGTTCCCGTCGCGAAGAGAAGTGAGAGAGATGAGAAATGAGAAAAAATACGGCTGCTGCCAATTTATATACTGGCCGGTGTTACGGCCGTAACATCCATAACATACGGCCGTAACATAGGAACATTACGGCCGTAACCCTCCTGCCTTACGGCCGTAACTGTTCCCAGGAATGAAACTGGGCAATCTGACGAAGCTGACATACGGCCGTATCAAGATAAGGTTACGGCCGTAACAATTCTCACGGCCGTAACTCTAGCGTGTTACGCCCGTAACCCCCCCACTGGATTCAGGTGCAGAAAACGAACTCTTATTACGGCCGTATAAGGGAAGCTTACAGCCGTAACTCTCGAGCATTACGGCCGTAACACATACGGCTTACGGCCGTAACATAGCCTGTGACAGCAGGCAGAAATCTGAATCACTTCTCGACGAGGAAATGATCGGGAAGTAACGAGACGTATCTGCTACCAACTAATACACTTCCGACAGATTCAAGCCAACGACAAAAGATATAAAATGAAACGTGATTCCGACTACTCGAGGGTTCGGAATAGACAGGGATGGAAACTACCCCGTAACTTAGGGAAATTACGAAATGGCCCAAACGTTCAAAATCCGCGATACGACGCCGGATTAACAAACCGAAACTCCCAACACGAACAACTCAACAATATGAACTCGTGAAACCAAAGAAATTACAAAAGCGAACGAGTTCCACGAGAATCGAACGTCCATGCCATAATACATGACATAAAACGGAATAATATCAAAACATCACCAAGATCATCCCAGATGGAGAAACTCCAAGAATAACATAGATTCAAAATGTCGACATGGTTACAAGCGAGCTACCAAAAAAAAAAAAAAATACACCAAAATGGGAATATCGGAAAAAGAAGAAAAATGCGGATATTACAATCTACCCCTCTAAAAATAAGTTTCGTCCCGAAACTTAAGAAACAAACAACTCGGGGTACTTAGCACGCACGCTATCCTCGGTTTCCCAAGTTGCCTCCTCGACACCATGCCTCGCCCACTGCACCTTGACCAAGGGAATGGTCTTATGCCTTAGTCGTTTCTCACGGTGCTCCAAAATCTTCAAAGGACGCTCTTCAAAAGTAATATCCTCGGCAACATCAATCTCCCCATAATCGATGACGTGACTAGGATCCGGAACATATTTCCTCAGCTGGGAAACATGAAAAACGCTATGAACGTGACTCAAGGCCGGAGGTAACGCCAAACGGTATGCTAACCCACCGACTCGCTCGAGAATCTCGAAGGGCCCGATAAATCTCGGACTCAACTTCCCCTTTTTCCCGAAACGGAAAACACCTCTCGTCGGCGACACCTTTAGTAAAATGTGGTCTCCCACCTCGAATTCCAAAGGTCGACGACGGACATCGGCATATGACTTCTGTCGACTCTGGGCAGTCAACATCCGCTCCCGAATTAAGTCTATCTTCCGTCTCGTCTCTAAAACGACATCCGGCTTGGTCCCGACCAAATCGGACGCCTCATTCCAACAAATCGGTGATCGACATCGTCGCCCATAAAGTGCCTCATACGGTGCCATCCGAATCGACGCGTGCCAACTGTTGTTGTACGTGAATTCGATCAACGGCAAATGCTCCTCCCAGTCATTGCTCCAATCGAGAGCACAAGCACGCAACATATCCTCAAATGTCTGGATAGTGCGCTCCGACTGCCCATCTGACTGGGGGTGAAAAGAGGTACTCAAACGCAAACGAGTAACCAAAGCCTTATGCACCGCCTGCCAAAAGTGTGATACAAAACGGCCATCACGATCCGAAACAATAGACTTCGGAGTACCGTGAAGCCTCACAATCTGCGTGATAAACACACGAGCCAACTTCTCCAGGCCCCAAGTATCCTTGATTCCCAGAAAATGTGCCGACTTGGTCAGACGATCAACAATCACCCATACCATATTCATGCCCGACCTCGATCTCGGCAAACTCGTAACGAAATCCATCGATATATCTTCCCATTTCCATTCCGGAACGGGAAGTGACTGCAATAATCCGGCCGGTCGCTGATGCTCGATTTTGACCTGCTGACAAGTCAAACATCTCGCTACAAACTGTGCGACCTCCTCCTTCATATTATTCCACCAGAAATTCCTCCTCAGGTCTTTGTACATCTTACTCGAACCAGGATGAACGGAGTAAGGTGTAGCATGGGCCTCACGCAAAATACTCTGTCTCAACTCCGAGTCGTTCGGTACACAAAGCCGACTCTGAAATCTCAAAACACCATCCTCGTGAATCACAAACCCAGGAGACTTTCCCTTAAGAACGTTCTCTCGGATTTGAGTAATCATCGGGTCCTCTAATCAATTTGACTTAATTTCATCGATCAAAGACGACGAAATCTCTAAAGCACAAAGTTGCCCGACAGCTCCAGGCAACAAAACCTCAACATCTAACTCGATCAAAGCCCGCCGAAGCTCAGACTGAGATGTAAGGATCTCAAACGTTCGCAACGCAACCGGTTTCCGACTCAAGGCGTCGGCCACGACGTTCGCCTTGCCCGGATGATAAAGGATTTCGAGGTCATAATCCTTAATCAGCTCTAACCACCTCCTCTGCCTCATATTCAACTCTCGCTGGGTAAATATGTATTTCAGACTTTTATGATCGGTAAAAATCTGACATGCAGAGCCGAAAAGATAGTGACGCCAAATCTTGAGCGCAAAAACGACTGCCGCTAACTCCAAATCATGAGTAGGGTAGTTCAGCTCATACGGCTTCAACTGTCTCGACGCATAGGCAATGGTCTTTCCGTGCTGCATCAATACGCACCCAAGACCCTGACCCGAAGCATCACTATAAACAGCAAAACCCTCGTTTCCGTACGGCAACGCCAAAACCGGGGCTGAAGTCAGACGTCTCTTCAGTTCCTCAAAACTCGACTGTCTCTCAACATTCCAGACGAACTTCTCAGATTTTTGGAGCAACTGCGTAAGTGGCCGAGCTAGTTTCGAGAAACCCTCGACGAACCTACGGTAGTATCCAGCTAAACCCAAGAAACTACGGATCTCCTTCACATTCGTGGGCGGTGCCCAATCCAACACTGCCTCAATTTTCTGCGGATCTACACGAACTCCCTCGGCTGAAATCACGTGACCTAAAAACATCACTTCCTTCAGCCAGAACTCACATTTCGAGACCTTCGCATAGAGTTGCTCGGTCCTCAAAATGTCTAACACTGTCCGCAAATGATGGGCATGCTCTTCCTCATTCCTCGAATAGACAAGAATATCATCAATGAAGACGACGACACACTTATCCAGATACTCGATAAAGACTTTGTTCATCAACTGCATGAACACCGCCGGCGCATTAGTTAATCCGAAAGGCATGACTACAAACTCATAATGTCCGTATCTCGTCCGAAAAGCTGTTTTCGGCACATCGGACTCCCTCACCCGGAGCTGATAGTACCCCGATTTCAAATCAATCTTCGAGAATACCGCAGCTCCCTGCAACTGGTCGAACAAGTCATCAATTCTCGGCAAAGGATACTTGTTCTTGATGGTCACCTTGTTTAGTTCGCGATAGTCGATACACAAACGTAGTGAACCATCCTTCTTCCGCACAAACAGGACCGGTGCGCCCCAGGGCGAGGCGCTCGGTCGAACATACCCCGACTCAAGAAGCTCACTCAGCTGCTTCTTCAACTCTGACATCTCTGAAGGTGCCATGCGATACGGCGCCTTCGAAATAGGAGCCGCGCCCGGCTCTAACTCTATAGCAAACTCGACCTCACGATCCGGTGGCAATCCCGGTAACTCGTCAGGAAATACATCAGGAAACTCACTAAAGATTGGAATCGACGAAAGCTCAACTCCACCACTCTTCACCTTCAAGGCGTAGCACCAAAAGCCAGTACACCCCTTTCGCAGGAGTTTCATCGCCTTCAAGGCGTTAATAACGAACTTCTGGTTTCCCCTCTTTCGCCCCGCGAAAGAGTGCTCGGTGCCGTCCTCGGCTAACATAGTGATGATTCTCGTGCGGTAGTTCATGATCGCACCATGCCGCTCGAGCCAATCATCCCCAAGAATCAAATCCTCACCCTCGATACCCACGACAATAAGATTAGAGGGCCAAACCCTCTCACAAATAAGTACAGAACAGTCTAGAATCTCTTGATCACCAACGATCATATCACCGCTAGGAAGCTTAACGATGAAGGGCTCACAAGGCGTCAAACAGTCGAGATCCAAACGGCGCACACACTCTAGAGATATGAATGAATGCGTAGCACCAGAATCGAAAAGCACACTGACAGGATGAGAAAGAATATGAACGGTACCTGTCGCCACGGTAGCCGCTGGATCATCGGCTCTCCGCATCTCATAGACACGCGGGTGGGCTGAGCCGACGCTGGAAGCTCCCCCCTTAGAGGGCTGACCCCGACCCCTCCCCCGACTAGCACTCGGCGGAGATTGAGGAGCAAACGATCCTTGATTCACACTTGTTTCCCTAGGCGCTGGAGTGGAAGCCCGGGCACCAAGGATTTTCTCCCTCTCAGCACAGAAAGCAGCCTTGTGACCCGGCTGGCCACACTGATTACACGTCAGCAAAGGGCTCAAACAAGTACGACTGACGTGGCCTATACGGCCACAATTGAAACACTTCACATCACGAAAAGGAGCACTGGTAGTTCCACGAGGACCCCAGTGAGCAATTTGGACCACCGCCGGCGGAAGTTAGCGGTGGGATTCTGCTGACCCCCACCCTTGTGGCCCGAAAAATTCCCGGCGGACTTCTGCTTCTTGCTCTCGCGGGCCGCCTCGCTAGCTGTCACTGACATATCGTAAGCAAGGGCCCTACTCTGATAATCCTTCAAGGTAGTACAAACGAGCCCCGACATATAGTCCCGAATCGACAATTTCATCCGTCTGGAAAAATGGAAAATTTTGTCGCTCTCCTCGACAACTTGGGTCTTTACATAACCCAACTCCTTATTAAAATCGGCAATAGCCTGAGATACGAGGATATCCCATGGTTGAGCATCATAGAAAGCATGTACTCGAGCCTGTCTGACCGGCCACGGGCAATATTCAGTCTCCATCAGTCCTTGGAATTCGGTCCACGAAGCAACATGGTCTTTGGGCCCAACGGCCTCCCACCAATCCGTAGCGTCCCCTGTGAGAAAGTACTGGGCCATAGGGACCTTACGGTCCTCGGGACAGTTGGTAGCAGTGAAGACTTTAGATATCTCCTTGATCCACCCCTCCCAGCCGATCGGGTTTGAAGCTCCCGAAAACTGAGGAGGATGCATCTTGATGACATCCTGAAGCCAACGATCCGCTCCTCCCCGATTAGCATGGGCCGGATCCGGGTTCTGAACCGCCTGAGCTATCGCCGCCATTTGATTCACCATTTGCTGCATAACAGCCGCAATACCAAGGTCGGCGCGCTCCTGAGAAGAAGCATGACTGTGACGGTCGCCGGTACTGCCGACTCCCGAAGACTGCGACGTGGCCGCCCCATCGGCTGCCCCACGTCCCCGGCCGCGTCCACGACCACGACCGCGACCACGACCACGACCTCTTCCAGCATCCATACTGATGTTTAAGAAGTAACAAAGGCTATACGATGGTAAGTACGAGAAGAGAAATAGTCACAATCGAGAATCAAAGGTGCGATACAAGGAAACAAGGAATAGAGTTAGGAAAAACTTACAGACATTGGTAGTACCGGAATCATGGCAGCGTGACGATGATGTGCAAAACGAAACACAACAAGACCCAATAAACCGACAAGCCTAGGTATCCATAAACCTAGTGCTCTGATACCATTTTCTGTAACACCCCCAAGATATTCGAGGTATATTACAGCGCCGTGAATCCCTATCTGGGATCCACCAGGCTGAGCAACATCATACTCATCGACTCACAGAAACAACAAAATAACACCTCGTCATAATGACACGAAACAGAATAATTCACCCGGTTCACCCGGTCAAACATAACACCATCATCCAACACAAACATAGTAGACAACAATACAACCCGGACGAATAAAAACTCTTAAGTACTCGAGTACTACTATTAGTTCAAAAACCACAAAAGATGAAAAGATATAAGACACTAAGACATCACTCGTGCACAATCATCACGCACGACCATCATCCGCGTACTGGTCCAGCGCCCGCTCGTCTCGATGAACCTGACCTGAAATTCATAAAACGAATTTCCCCAAAACGGGTCCCCAAAGGGGTTAGCAATTACGCTAGTACAAGTAACCAAATGAACGACTTACATCTTACACATATAGTAAATGCATGCAATCAAGAAAACATAGTTCCAAAATTACTCATTTCCGGAAATGCCATAATCAAATCACATTTGTAAAATGCACCACAATTAACCGTCGATCCACGTCTCTGTGGACCCCTACCGAGACCCCGTCGGATCTAACCCGTAGTGGTTAAAAGCAAGCTCGTCGATCCACGTCTCTGTGGACCCCTACCGAGACCCCGTCGGATCTAACCCGTAGTGAGCATACACACACACGCCATTTCTCATACAATACTACTATGTCAAGATCGTAAGTTCATAAGGATACTTGCCTCGATTAATAGACGGTGACACGAACGGAACGGAAGAACCAAGCACGACCGCGAGGAACCGACGAATGAACCTAACGATTCGAATAACAAAAATCACAACCACTCCTAAACGATTACGGAAGCGGAATACACCCAAAACCCCGCCTACGATTCATGTATATTCGTACGAAAACAACAACGAGGGCGGACCACAACCAAACCCTCTCGATAACGAAAGATACTACGAAATACACCATGAATCGTAGGGAAACGAGGAATACCAACAAGATTAATCATATTCATCATGAATTAACTAACAAAACGGAACGGATCGGACGAAAACATGAAAACCCCCAAATCTTTCCCGAAATAGGGTTCTAGGAAATTTTACCTTGATTTGACGATGAACAACGAATGATTAGTGATAGGTTGATGATATGAAGCTTGAATATACTTCTAAAATGGTGTTTGGGCGAAAATCGGGCGAAACCTAGCTCTCCAAGTCGTTCCCGTCGCGAAGAGAAGTGAGAGAGATGAGAAATGAGAAAAAATACGGCTGCTGCCAATTTATATACTGGCCGGTGTTACGGCCGTAACATCCATAACATACGGCCGTAACATAGGAACATTACGGCCGTAACCCTCCTGCCTTACGGCCGTAACTGTTCCCAGGAATGAAACTGGGCAATCTGACGAAGCTGACATACGGCCGTATCAAGATAAGGTTACGGCCGTAACAATTCTCACGGCCGTAACTCTAGCGTGTTACGCCCGTAACCCCCCCACTGGATTCAAGTGCAGAAAACAAACTCTTATTACGGCCGTATAAGGGAAGCTTACAGCCGTAACTCTCGAGCATTACGGCCGTAACACATACGGCTTACGGCCGTAACATAGCCTGTGACAGCAGGCAGAAATCTGAATCACTTCTCGACGAGGAAATGATCGGGAAGTAACGAGACGTATCTGCTACCAACTGATACACTTCCGACAGATTCAAGCCAACGACAAAAGATATAAAATGAAACGTGATTCCGACTACTCGAGGGTTCGGAATAGACAGGGATGGAAACTACCCCGTAACTTAGGGAAATTACGAAACGGCCCAAACGTTCAAAATCCGCGATACGAAACCGGATTAACAAACCGAAACTCCCAACACGAACAACTCAACAATACGAACTCGTGAAACCAAAGAAATTACAAAAGCGAACGAGTTCCACGAGAATCGAACGTCCATGCCATAATACATGACATAAAACGGAATAATATCAAAACATCACCAAGATCATCCCAGATGGAGAAACTCCAAGAATAACATAGATTCAAAATGTCGACATGGTTACAAGCGAGCTACCAAAAAAATATAAAAATACACCAAAACGGGAATATCGGAAAAAGAAGAAAAATGCGGATATTACAGAGAACCCCGCATATGGTCCATGGGGATCAGTGTGTGCTGCTGTGACGTCTCTGGAGTGTCAATATGTACATCAGAAGTATTGGCGCCACCAATAAATGGAATATGCTGGATCCCATGAGATAACAACGAGCCATAACTCATGTACCGTGTAAATTCGGCATCACTAAACGGACGCCAATGCTGGAGTCCCGAGTCGGTACGCAAATGCTGTTGTTGTAGCTGCTGCCCGAAGGGTATGTGTCGGGTCAGATCTTCTATCTCTGGTCGTATGACAGGCCCACTCCTATGTGACGACTCTGACTCGGGTATACTACGAGAAGATGAGGGGCTCGAATTAATACTCATCCGGCGAGGTGCCCTGGTATGAGAAGGAACATCAGCACGCTGGTCGGTACTGCGTCTCGACATCTGAAATACAAAGTACAATAAAATTGAACACAAAAATCAGTCCATGAACACCAACTTTTGATTAAACACATATACCGCAAAACCAACTTTATTTATAGTACATAATCCATACATACTTCAAACATACTGCATAAATACTTTAAACATACTGCACACGAAATTTGAATACATTCGAAATCAAATTCAAACAGATTTGGATACATACTTCAAACAGTACACAGCATACTGTAATACAAAGAAAACATTTGAATACATACTTCAAACACACAAAATTCAAACATACTTCAATACATACATCATTCTAAAAATTTCACGAAACAAATTCGAAACACTTTCAAAAAACAAATACGAAATCAATAAGATAAATACCTTTTGAAGCGATTCAATATGTCCTTGATATGGTGGAGAACAAATCTTTAATTAATAATTTGGAAAATACCGTGGAAATTGGGGAGTGATTTTGAAATTGGGAATTAGGTTTCGAAGAACAGAAAAGGGGAGGAGGAGCAACGGGTTTCGAAGAACAGAAAAAGGAGAAGAGAAAGAGTCTGTCTTGTTAATTAAAACTAATACATTGGCGTCACACATGTGACACCATTCTTAATTAAAAAAAATCTAAATCCTAGAGGCGTCACACATGTGACGCCATTCTTAATTAAAAAAAAAACTAATTCCTAAAGGCGTCACACATGTGACGCCAATACAATTAAAAAGGAAATCGAACCAAAAAACATAGCTCAGTGGCCGGTGCGGGATTCGAACCCGCGCCTATGTGATGCATGGTGTGGCATGTTGCCACTGAGCTATGTTTTCATTCATTAATTGTACAACAAAAATATAATATGTACTTACTAAGTAAAATATTTTCCTTTATTTGTTATTTGAACTAATTAAATATCCTAAATAAGATAAATTTGCATTAAATTATGCAATATATTTTATTTAATTATTTAATATATTACAAGAGATTAATCGAATATATTATTAAATATAAATTTAACAAGATTATTTATTAAATATAAATTTAATATTATTTATTATATTGCAATAGGTTAATAATGATGTTACTAAATAAAAATTTATATTAGTTTGCTATTTAAATATAATATGTACTTACTAAGTAAAATATTTTCCTTTATTTTATTTAATTATTTAATATATTACAGTAGATTAATACTGAATATTATTAAATATAAATTTAACTGTAATATTTAAAATATTATTTATTACATTAGCGTCACATATGTGACGCCATAGTTAATAAAAATAAAACTAATACATTGGCGTCACACATGTGACACCATTATTAATTAAAAAAACCTAATTCCTAAAGGCGTCACACATGTAACCCCAATACAATTAAAAAGGAAATCGAACCAAAAAACATAGCTCAGTGGCCGGCGCGGGATTCGAACCCGCGCCTATGTGATGCATGGTGTGGCATGTTGCCACTGAGCTATGTTTTCATTCATTAATTGTACAACAAAAATATAATATGTACTTACTAAGTAAAATATTTTCCTTTATTTGTTATTTGAACTAATTAAATATCCTAAATAAGATAAATTTGCATTAAATTATGCAATATATTTTATTTAATTATTTAATATATTAGAGTAGATTAATGCTGAATATATATTATTAAATATAAATTTAACAGTATTATTTATTAAATATAAATTTAACAGTATTATTTATTATAATGCAATAGGTTAATAATGATGTTACTAAATAAAAATTTATATTAGTTTGCTATTTAAATATAATATGTACTTACTAAGTAAAATATTTTCCTTTATTTTATTTAATTATTTAATATATTACAGTAGATTAATACTGAATATTAACTAAATTTTCAACTAAATTATCAACTAAATTTTCATTTAATATAAAACTACAACTAGATCAGTATAATTAATTAGCAAATATATGTATTGGTAAGAATATTAATGAATCAGAAATATTTTATAAATTCGCTACTTTATTAAACAGATCTGGGTTTTATTGAAAAGAACATATATTTATTTAGTAAAATTAATTAAAGATACTTATTTTTACTGAATATTCTTTTCTCAATAATTCTATGTGCCTAGATTCTATCTCGTTCGGTATCGATAACAAAAAACTTGTATAATTTAATGAAAGGGCTTAAGATAAATTATATCAACTAATTTTACAACTAAATTATCAACTAAATTTTCAACTAAATTATCAACTAAATTTTCATTTAATATAAAACTACAACTAAATTATATTTCGTATTAACAACAAGAAAAATAAGTATAATTAAATTTCAACTGTTTCTACATACCTTATAATATCGACGGAGATTGCTTGAAAATGCTCAATATATCCTTGAATATATATTCCGGAAAAAAAATCAGAAAAAAAACATGTATATTTGTATAATTTAGTTGGTTTTATAAAAAAAAGATGTATATATCTCGTTCATCTGTCGAACTGAGTTATATAATATACTCAATCAGATATTGGCTTCACATATGTGAAGCTAAAGAATAATATTAGAATAATTTTGGTAGCGGTAGGTGGCGCACGCGGAAATGGTGGTTGACACATTTTAACTTCACATATGTGAAGCTAATGTGTTATCTTACTAAAGGCGTCACATATGTGACGCTAATATGAATATTTTAAAAAAAAAATTGGCGGAGGTTTGAAATTTTTGGCCGCGGAATTCAAATTAATGAAATACTTTAGCTTCACATATGTGAAGCTACTGTGTTTCAAAATATACTATAAATACACCATCACTCCAAACCTTTTTTCATTCAAATCTAATCCACATTTCATCTCATTTCTTCAACTTCCATCTCTCAATCTTCAAGGTAATTTCTAAATTATTTTCAATTTTATTAATATTTTTACTTATATAATTTTTTGTTTCTACTAACTTATTAATATTTTTGTTTTTTTCTTTCTTTTGCAGGATTTTTATTTATTTAAAACTAAGTGAATTACAATATTAATATTATTGAAACATAACAAAAATGATTATATTTATTTTCTAATTAAATAATTATTTTTTTAGTATAATATAATTATTTTCTAATAATAATTAGAAGTGTAGCTTTTGACATATTTTCTAATTACAACAAAAAATAATTTAAAAAATATTTATGATTATATATATATATATATATATATATATTCATACAGACACATGAAATTAGCCAGAAATTCATTCGGGCTAATTTCATTTTTTTTATTTTAAACGACTTTCTTTAGCGTCACACATGTGACACTAAAGATATAATAATTAAAACTACTAGATTTTCTTTAGCGTCACACATGTGATACTAAAGACATATTAATTAAAATTACTGGACTTTGTTTAGCGTCGCAAATGTGACACTAAAGATATAATAATTAAAATTAGCGGAGTTTCTTTAGTATCACACATGCGACACTAAAGATATAATATTTAAAATTACAAGGACTTTCTTTAGCGTCACACATGTGACACTAAAGATATAATATTTAAAATTTCGGGACTTTCTTTATCGTCACACATGTGACACTAAAGATTAAAAAATAATATTCACTACCCTGGCTTTAGCTTCACCCATGTGACGCTAATGTAGGAAGGGCAATTGGTTTATTTTATCTTTAGCTTCACCCATGTGACGCTAAAGTTCAATTCTTTAGCTTCACAGGTCAAACATTGACGCTAAATATTTTTTAACGTCAGCTTCTTTAGCTTCACATATTAGCGTCACATATGTGAAGCTAAAGCACAAAAGCTTCACAGTCAACTTCTTTAGCTTCACATTTTTGTGAAGCTAAAGTAGTCATTTTTTAGTAGTGTCTCTCTTTTCATATATGTCATATTCTTAGTTTGTGTACAAAAATATTAAAATTTGTGGATGAGGCAATAGAACCAATTAGAAAATGTGTCTTGTGTTTATATAATCGTACTAAGTTAGTACTGGATTAAATTTTTAAAATCAAAACATATGCAACCCAAATTTTTACTCCAGATGTAAAACATAGATGTAACTCAACTTATTTCCAATTATCTTTTTTGTCAATTAATTGTTTTTTCGTGTATAAAATGATAATAAATAAATTTTAAAAATATTTTTTTCAAAAAAAGAAAAATTACGAGTCGGACCCGAACCCGCAGCCGACCTGTGAACCAGCCTATCCGTACATTTCATATGTATAGATGGGTCCGGGTCTTGATCGACCAACCTGTGGACCCACTGGCTCGGACCCGAACCCGTATGGCCACCTTTAAGTATCCTTTGGTACAATCCGCAGTTCACCCATCCCAGGGACATTTGGTTTGCATATTAAAAATGAAAGGAATAGACAACGGGCCATAGGGAGAGACAAAAGAAAAACACTTTGATTTTTCGATTTGTTTGGTTTACTTTTTATAAATCTTTTCGTGACTGTCTTGGTTAAAAAAACATTTTATTACGAGGATTACGATTTTTTTATATATTCTAAGCATGACTACGTATATTCTTGAGTCTCTCGGTCCGTTGTTTCTTGAGGAACGGTGGTTTTAGGTTACTTGTGTTACTTTCACTTTGCTTCGATGAGTTATTTAGATCCTTGATGGATTCAAGGTTCTCTTCAGTGAGTTGTTTTGATTCTTGTTAGATTCGTGTTTCACTTCGGGGAGTTGTTTTGATCCTTATTGGGTTCGTTGGTTCTTATTGAGTCTCGTTGTCACTTTTGTTATCATGACATTCTGGAGTCATACTGGCGTGCCGGTTGATAATATGTAGGATTTTCAACGGGCATATGTAATCATGTTTAGTAGTTCATATTGGATTTGGCATTCGGGAGTGGAACCTCCGTGCGACTGACTGACGTGCCGGTTGATAATATGTAGAATTTTCAACGGGCATATATAATCATGTGTAGTAGTTCATATTGGACTTGGCATTCAGGAGTGGAACTTCCATGCGACTGACTAGGTACATGATTGCACGTGTGTTATCCGAATTCCGCACATATTGGTGATATGAGCACAAACATATTTCCGGACCTGGCCGTAGTGTGGTGTTCGTCTTGTGAGCCTTATGATTTGTTGATTCATACAGCACGTGTCATTGTGTACGATTTGATATTTGATTTTTGTTGGTTCATACAACATGTGTGATTGCGTATGTTCAACAACCGTAGCTGACAATATAGTTTTATGCGAAATATATTTTTATCGTATTTTAGGTCGACGGAAGGCAAAAGCACATGAAGAGCATGGTGACGGTGAATGACCTCAAGGATGCTATTCAAACGTCAGTGTCTTCTTGATTCCAGTTGTACTTTTTATACATTCATGTATTTATTCTGCTGCATTGTACTCCTATATACTTTTGTGTTAATTTGATATATCCATCTTCATATGAATTATACTTGTATTTGATGATCTTGGAATTGGTTGACATTTGTTAGCCAATAGTATTGTATAAACTTCTCGTCGAGGAAGGACCTGCCCAAAACTTAATGAGACCTAAAGCGAGTTCAAAAATGAGGCCCTTTAATATTTTAACAATAATATTTTATATAAATATTATATTTTATCTAAAAAATTCGATCTTGTAATAAAAAGTCATTTATCAAATTATATAAAAAATTGAATGTCACGGGAATATTTAAATAATATCATATTTTCGAGCTTTTTGCGATGCGCAAAATACCAATATCGTGAGTAAATTTTAACAATAACCTATTTTTATATGCATAATTTTAACTGAATTTTTTTACTAGAAAAAAAATTCAATTGAATTTTATACAAATAAAATCATCTTAATATAATTATTTAAAAGGAAAAATATTTTTTGTTGGGTACTCAAAAGGAAGAAAGTTTAAAAACTAAACTAACATATATTGTCCTTTTTTATGACCAAATGTAAATAATGAATGATATCCTTTCTTTGTGATAAAATAATCAATGGCGTATATTGGGTCAATAAGTAATCGAATAATTCAAAAAGAATAACAAAATGTTGCTTTTAGAGATCGAACCTGTGACATTGTGGAAAATGAGGCCATTACCTATCAATAATCTACCTTAACTTTAGTGATGTAATCAGAAATATCTCTTACCTAACAATTAATTTGAGGCCCCTTTTTATGAAAAAGTGTAAGGTCCAAAGTCATTGCTTTAGTTGCTTGGGCCTTGGGTCGGCCTTGCGTCGAGGTATGTTGTTGTTAAAATGTAATTTTTCACATATTTAAGTATTTTTGTCGAGCTCAAATATATCCACTTGTGTTAGAATTACATCATTATTCATCAATTCTCAATTTTGTTGGGCTCGATTACGCTTTGGTATTTATATGTCTTTTCAGGGTTATATTGAGGTATTTCAAAGCCAATCGGCACCAAGTAAGATATCCCGACTCCAAACACCACGAAGTTAAGGCACGAGCATGTGAAGCTGGCGAAAAAGGCGGAAAAAGGGTACAAGAGCCCATGACACGGCACGGACACAGCCGTGTTCGACAGCCACGGCCTGAGACACGCCCGGGTGTGCCCGGGACCTGTCGAGCATGCGTGACATGATCAACGACACGACCGTGTGTCTGTCCGTCTCACTGACCAGAACATTTTAGTACGGATACAACACGGCCGTGTCACAATTCGACACAGGCGTGTCTGATGACTGTCAACTGTTATTATTTTAATTGATTTAGGGTTTTGGACTTCGTCGACCATCTTTAAATAGAGCCTCCAAATGAGGGGGGAGTTTTTTGAGAAGATAGTGCAGAGAAGAATGCAAAAGTGAAGGAATAAACTTCAAGACGAGGGGAGAATCAACGAAGATCAAGACGGATCAAGAGACTCCATCCAAAATTCGATTTTTTTTCTTTTATTCCCATCTTTCGTATTTTTGTTCTTATTGTTGAACATGTTGATTACAATTATATCTAAGTATTTTGTGATTGTCATATCTACTTAATCTATTTACTCCAAGACTTGGGATTATGATAGGTTTTTGATGATTTATTGATATTGAATGATCTTCTTTACTATTTTTAAGAATACCAACAATATATTTTATTCCAAGACTTGGGATTATATTAATTACAATTTATTGTTTGGTAATTTAAACTACCAACCAATTTTTAAGAATTACCAACTATTATTCTATTGTATTATTTTGGATTATTCAACTAAATCACCACAAGATAATTCATAAAATTACCACAAAGTAATTCAAGAAGTATTACATTTTTTTAATAACAAGTGATATTACCAATGGGTAATATAAATTATCAATTGATAATTTAGCAACTGTCGGTCAATTCATCTAGTAAACCGCGGCAGTATCTAAATTTTTAACTGGTAATTTGGATAACCAACAATATCTTGAATTACCACAAGGTAATGTAACATATCATACAATATTTTTAAATGGCAATTTTATCAACAATAAAATATACAAGAAGAAAATTCAGATAATCTGCCGAGAACAAAATGAATTTACGGTGCTCAACTTCAATAATATGCCCCATCGAATTAAGCTTGACAATTCACCCTCAGCCAGATTCACATGCACATGATTCTGATTTACAGCAGAAGGATTAAGAAAGGGACAAATTACAATACCTTCTTCGGGACAGCCCGAGTGTAAGCCATCGATTATTAGGTTATGGACCTCCTGTTTCCCCTTAGATTTACCTCTTTTGTCAGCCATGGACGTTGGTAACGGAGACCACTAGGGGCGGCAGAGAGAAACTAATCGGGTTCACACTCAGGGTTCCGCTGGTAACACTCATTTTTACACATATTTTTATAAGGTTTTTTCCGAATTTTAAGATCCTAAAATGTGTAGAATTGTGTCGTTTGTGCTCATATTGTGTTTGTTGGACTCGATCACGCTTGGGTACATTTTATTTGATTTTATAGGTGTTTCAAAGACATTATCAAGCAAGAACGAAGTCTCAATCCCCAATACATATCAAGCAATGCGGAAACGAGAGATCGAGCCGAAAAAGAAGGAAAAATGGAGTCAAAATGGACCAACACGGACTCGGCCGTGTCATTGACACGGGCCGTGTCACTGACTCGACCGTGACATTTGACACGGTCGGGTTGCATGTCCAGAAGAAACTGGATGTTCTAGAACACTATGACACGGGTCGTGTCACTTTTCGGTGCAAAATCACTTTATTGACATTTCACATGGTTTGAACAAGAAATTTTGGTTCTTTTGGGTTGATAAAAGGCCTTAGAACATGAAAAGAAAAGATATTCTGAGATTGAAGAAGTTGGTGAGAGAAAAAACATAAGATTTGAGAGCTTTTCAACCAAAAGAAGGAGATTTGAAGGGAGTTTTTGAAGAACACCTCAAGAACACTTGACGGCTTGAACCGGGATTACTCAAGACACCATCCGAGTTTTATCTTCTTCCTATCTTTTACTCATTTTTGTTGTCTTATTTAGCATGAACATGATGATTATTAATCTTTCTTTCATTACCATGTCCGGATAAACTTGTTAGATTTCGGGCATGTGAGCACGTTGATTATGGTTTTGAAGGATGGATGATTTTATTTACCTAATGTGTTTTCCTTATCAAATACTTGGTTTTGATTCATGTTAGAACACTTGATCAATATTTTTACATGTTTAACTTAATTGCTCATAATTCGAGAGAAGATGGCATTAATAGGTTTCGAGTATTTGACGTAGTAAATTACGTGATTGAGAAATCGGTGATGAGCTATGATGATATTTAATCTTATGAACATTTTGGAGTTAGATAATTTATAGTAAATGGAGATATTGTTATAAGTTGTTTAATCTACGTTTTAATGCATCTCGAGAGGGACTTTAGAATTTTGTTGTGCTTATCATTTTGGAAACACACTTAGAACTCTTTGGAATCAATCCCAACTAGACTTAGTAATCAACGAAAACCTAGCCTTGGAATCTATTTTAAAACTCCTAATTCTCTCTAAATCAAATATTACCTTTGTTTGATTAAATTTACTTGTTTTTGTCCATTTAGTTAACTAAACCAATCACCTTTCGATCGACTAGATAAAATCGGAATTACTATAATCTAGTACTCAACACAATACAAATAATTAGTCTATGTGGAATACGACCTTGCTCGCCGCTTTCTACATTTACTCCGTACACTTGTGGATTGTTTAAAAATATAACGAACAAGTTTTTGGCGTCGTTGCCGGGGACTAATTTATTTTTATTAGTATTGATATTACGATAAGTGTTTTCGGTCTCACTTTAGACAAAAAAAATTTATGTTTTGTTTTATTTTGTTACTTCGGTATTGTTTTCGGTCGTGTTTCAGGACGTACACCCGCTCCTCTCGAGAACCTTTGGAAAACTTTATTCCCAAAGTAGAGGCATTTGCTCGAAAAACAAGTGTTGCTGCACGGAAATTACGAAGGGGTCTATCTGACGAAATGGAAAGAGCGGGAGACGCAATTGCCGACATGGGCAATGATAATACAACAGCCCACAATCCAAACAACGGAGGCGTACGGGCTGAGCAGCCCGCAGTTCGAATTCAATCAATTCGGGATGGATATCGGCCGAAGCTTGACCAAAATTTTGGGGGAATTTCTCATATTCCTATCAACGCCCTCAATTTTGAATTGAAGCCTTCATTAATACCGATGGTTCAACAAAATCAGTTTGGGGGATTCGCCATAGAAGACCCGCACGCCCATTATTCCACTTTATTTAAATTTGTGATACCATCAAAATGAATAGGGTGCCAAACGATGCAATAATATTGAAGCTGTTTCTGTTCTCCTTGAGAGAGAAGGATCGTAGTTGGCTTGGAACTCTTGCTTCGGGGAGCATAAGTACATGGGACGAGTTGGGTGAAAAGTTTCTTTTTAAATTCTTCCGCCCAAACAAGACCATGAGATTGAAGAGCGAAATAGTGCAATTCCGACAAATGGATTCAGAGATGTTATATGAGGCATGGGAACGCTTCAAGAATTTGTTAAGACAATGTCCTTATCATGGTTTTTCGGAAGACCAACAAATGTGTTTCTTTTACAATCGGTTGGCCGGAGAAATGAGAAATCTGGTGAATGTATCACCCGGAGGAGCACTACTAGCTAAAAGCGCAAAGAAAGCATATGAATTGATCGAAGAGATGGCCATGAATAGTTATCAATGGCCTACTGAGAGGACTAATGTTCGTAGAGTGGCCGAAGTTTCAGACTCGGATCTTATAAAGGCTTTAACTGCACAAATGTCGATTTTGACCAACCATTTGGGAGTTCTGACAAAGAGTGCAAATGAAAATATAACTCCTAAAGGAAGTGCACCACCACCCGACCCTTTGGAGGAGGCTCATTACACCAATAATCATAATTTCAATAGTTATCGGAATAAACCCCCTCCGGGGTTCTACCATCCCTCAAACAGAAATCACGAGAATCTTAGCTACGAGAATTCGAGAAATGTGTTGCAAACGCCAACGAGATTCAAAGTGTCAAATGGTGAAATAATCGAAGAATCGAAGCCAAGTTCTAATCTAGAGAATATTTTGGCTACGTTTATGATGGAAACAAAAAGTCGGTTTACACGAGATGAAGAAAAGCTTGATCGGATTGAAAATCACGTGACTCAATTAGCAACCACTGTTGGAGCTCAAATAAAAAATCTAGAAATATAAATCGGCCAATTGGCTAAGATTGTGGGGAGCCAACATAAAAAGGGCCAACTTCTAAGCAACACCGAGGAAAATCCAAAATGCAATGCTATTTTTTCGTACACTGTGAATGAAGAGCTACCGGAATCGGAGAATGAAGACGAAGATGCAACCGTGTTGTCTAATAAAGCTGATTTGATAATTTCCATTAATGAGGTGAGGGATCGGGCCTATATTGAGCATATCGAGGAGAAGAAAAAATTTGAGGTTTTCATGCAAGCCATGGCGTCAAAGAAAAAAGAATTGGAGTACCTACCAAAAAAGCTTAAGGATCCAGGGAGTTTTTCAATTTCTTGCTCTATTTCGGTTGCTTATTAAATGATGTATTTTGTGATCATGGTTCGAGTGTCAATATATTGCCTTTATCTATTTTCAGGACACTTGGATTAGGAGAATTGAGGCCATCTCTAGTGCATTTACACTTCTTAGATCAATTTTTGGCGTACCCAAGGGGAATAGTGGAGGACGTGATTGTAAAGATTGATAAATTTGCCTTCCCCATTGATTTTATAGTGCTTGGTCATGATGGGAAGAAAGGGAGTCCAGTAATACTTGGACGACCGTTTTTAGCCACTGCACGAGTATTAATTGATGTAGACCGATGAGAATTGACGATTAGAATGCATGGTGAAAATGTTGTATTTTTTATGACCCCTCGATTTGATGGATTGACAAATGGAGAACCTCCTGATAAAATTGCACGTAAACCGGATTGTAAGAGCTCGTCGAATGATCCGGGATGAAGGAAACACGCGTCTGGTTGAAGAAGTTAAATTTAGCGCTGGTTGGGGGGCAACCCAACGCTTGCGTCCGGCTAAAGACATTAAACTTAGAGCTAATTGGGAGGCAACCCAGTGGTTCTTGTGTTGGGATTCCACAGAAAATAAACGCAACGGAAGAATAAACGGAATCCCTAAGAGGATCGATCAAGTAACGTATATACGAAAAGAAAAATACGAAGATCAAGGAATCAAAGTCCCATACCTATGATGTCTCTGAAAAACCTTCGTATGATGATGATGATGATGAAGAGCCCTTCGTTCCAAGCACCTAAAGCAAGATGCCTCTACTTCACACGCCGGAATTTGATGGAAAAATCGACAAGCTTCCTTTCTTCAAGAATGCGGCTAGGGAAGCTTGTAGGAATTTTCTCTCTCAATATATTCTTCTTATATCTTGTCTCTAAGATCAAGATGAAGTTTTCTACCTTACTCTCTCTCTCTCAAATTCGTGATTATGAGTTAAAGCAAGAAGAAGTTGTCCTCACTCCTTTTTAAAGACTTTTATTTATAGAAAAATGAAAGTCTACCTTTAACACATGATTGAGGGTATAAAATACACCTCACATATGTCACCTAGTGACATAAAATAAGTATATAAGAGACAAGAGATGGAGGGGGGGTGGCCTTAAGGGAAATTTCCAAGAAGACGGGTCGAATTTACTCGGCTCGTGTACTGGATGTTCACAAAACGAATCCTCGTGTACTGGGATGTTCGTCAATCGAATCCGTTTTATTTCCTATGTGTTTTGACTAATTAATTAATCCATTTAATTAATTATATCTATCACTATTATATATTTCTCTAAGAAATATAATTTATGAATTAAAGTAATCACCCAGTAACCTACTTACAATTCATAGGACCGCTATTTGATTTATCTGATAAATCAAAATTAGATATCTAATATCTAATATTATAAGAGAGATTATTAATTCACATTTATCCATCAATGATCCTATTGCGCGACTCGTAGGTTCGTCTCACCGGCATTGGGAGGAACCAATGAGTGCGGGCAACACTTAGCCACTTAGGCCGCATCAGTAAACCCCGATCGAGAACGAATGAACGAATCATTCCAAAACCATTATGTCGTGAATACTATATACGTATAGACCCTTCATCGATGTCCCGGTCAAGTCTTCGGTCACGGTAAAGTCAAACCCTACTGTTGACTAAACTCTATACATGTGTTAATGCAAATCAAGACCGATCGATTAATAGTGTATCTAATACGACTATATCGTAATGCTTTGGCCAAAGACTTATGATCTTATTTGCCATTAACCGTATAGACATTCGCCGCTCACTAACAGAGATAGAATCCTTTCTTGGCGTACGGTAAAGAAGCGCTACCTGCCCGTATAGTCCGCACTTCGAGGTCGACTCAGCAATTAAGCAAATGAGTCTAACTACTCTAATGACAAACTAAACGTCACAGACACATCTTCTACTGAACCCTCAAGTCAAAGGTCCACGTATACTATCACAACCTTTCGATTCGTCATCGACTCTCCGAGAGTGAATACCGTGTGACTGAATCGAGTATGAGTCGTGTTCGAGTATACTGGTCCCACCAATATACTTATTACTATGCTATCAAGACGTGCACACGTCCTAGCATCAGTTATACAAGTCTTATTAAAACTTAATATCCTGTTAAGTTTTATCGACTTGCGAACTAGTTAAGCATTCGAGCTCTAAACACTTCTAGTGCCTATCTCCTTATCTCTATAAGGAGTAGAATGTTCACTCTCAAATGCAAGGACTACTATTCTATATACCAAATCACAATGCCAGTGATATACAATAATATAGAAATAATAATTGCCTTATTAAATATAATATTCATAATTACAATACAATTGCTCTCACTCTCTCATCCTCTGAGTGGCATTCGAGGGCATATTCCTAACAATCTCCCACTTGCACTCAATGCCACAAACTATGGTATCTAATACCCATACTCTCCGGATGTCTCTCTAAGACCTTCCGAGATAGTGGCTTGGTAAGCGGATCAAGAACGTTATTTCTTTGTGTCTACTCTCTGCAAAGGCAACATTTCCATCCCGAACCATTTCTCTAACAAAATGATATTTTCTCGCAATATGTTTGGTGTTGTGGTGAGCCCTAGGCTCCTTAGCACGTGCAATGGCTCCGTCGTTGTCACAAAACAGTGTCACGGGCTTCTCTGCGTTAGGAACCACTTGAAGTTCCTCGGTGAACTTCTTTATCCAAAAGCTTCTTTAGCAACCTCCGTGGTCACGCCTGATATTCGGCTTGACATGTGGAGATAGCACGAACTTTGCTTGGCACTTCTCCAAGAAACCCCCACCATTCGGAGTAAAGATATACCGATGTGGACATCCGAGCATCCATGTCCCCGAAAATCGAGTCTGTATAACCCATCACTCTTAGTTCTCCACCGCCGTATGTAAGAACCAAGTCTTTAGTCCTCCTTAGGTACTTAAGAATGTTCTTTCTGACGATCAATGTTCCGCCTGGATTTGATCAAACCAACTTACTACGCTCCGCATAGGCAATGTCCGGTCTAGTGCAAATCATTGCATACATAAGGCTACCTCATGAAGCATAAGGTACCTTGCTCATTTCCTTTCTATCTTCCTCACTTTGAGGACACATCTCTAAGGAAAGTTTTGCACCATGTTGCATAGGTAGAAACCCTATTTTAGAATCTTCCATCCTAAATCGCTTCAGATCTTTTCTATGTAGAGGGCTTGGGAAAGACCTAACATTCTTTTCGCTCTATCCGGTAGAGACGAATACCTGAATATAGGTAGCTTCTCCCAAGTCTTTCATTGAGAACTCTTTAGAAAGCCAAGCTTTCACAATCGAGCATTCCTACGTCGTTTCCTATAAGTAGAATGTCATCTACATATAGTATTAAGAACACAATTTTTCTCCCACTAACCTTCTTGTAAATACAGGCTCTTCTTCGTTTTGGACAAAATCAAACTCTTTGACTGTCTCGTTAAAACGAAGATTCCAACTCCGTGAAGCTTGCTTCACCATAAATGGCACGCTGAAGTTTGCATACTTTATGAATATTGGTTTGAGATATGAATCCCTTAGGTCGCTCCATATAAATCTCCTCCTCGAGGAATCCATTTAGGAATGCCGTTTTCACATCCATTTGCCATATTTCATAATCTAAGTGGGTCTATAGCAAGCATCATGCGAATAGACTTAATCATAGCTACAGTCGAGAAGGTCTCGAAGTAATCGATTCCTTCTCTTTGGGAATAACCCTTTGCCACAAGCCTGGCCTTATAGGTATCAACCTTGCCATCTCCATCAGTCTTTCTCTTATAGATCCATTTGTTTCCAATAGGCACTATGCCTTTAGGACGATCTACTAAAGTCCAGACCTGATTAGCATGCATTGAGTCTATCTCAGCTTCCATAGCTTCTTGCCACTTGGTGGACTCAACGTCTACCATCGCTTGGTCGTATGTAGAAGGATCTTTCTCTTGACTACTTTCTGTCATCTCATGGACACCCAGTTCCTCTTGATGTAGATAGCCATACCTCTCAGGTAATTGAGAAATTCTACTAGACTTGCGAGGTTGAATTTGTATTTCAGAAGGTTCGGTTCTTTTATCTTGCATAGGTGTCTCATTTGGTGTTTCTTTTATTTCTTCCAAAGAAATATTTCTACCTGCCCCTCCTTCCTGAATAAACTGATCTTCCAGGAAGTGTGCTTGAATAGCAACGATGATCCTATGATCTTCGTGCATGTAGAATATATATCCCATGGAATCCCCTGGATATCCTATGAAACGACCTTTCACAGACCTAGTTTCCAATTTCTCTACTTTAGTCTTCTTGACATAAGCAGGGCATCCCCAAATCCTAATGTGATTAAGACTTGGTTTCCTACCTCTCCACATCTCATGGGGAGTCTTAGGAACGGTTTGGAAGGACATCTGCTCAAGATATGCACAAGAAGATAGGAGCGCGTAACCCCACGTATAAATCGGTAGATCGGTATAGTTAAGCATGGAGCGAACCATGTCCAACAAGGTTCGGTTCCTTCTTTCGATACACCATTTAATTGTGGAGTAGCCGGAGGAGTGAATTGTGACACTATTCCTAGTTCTTTTAAGAACTCATCAAATTCGGTACTCATGTACTCACCACCCGATCGACCAAGAGTCTTAACACGGTTACTGTTTGATTTTCAACTAGGGCTTTAAATTCCTTGAATTTATCAAAAGCTTCAGACTTATGTTTCATTAAGTACACGAATCCATACGGTATGGTCATCGGTGAATGTAATGAAATCAAAGCCGTCTCGTGCCACTTCAAAAGGGCCACAGGCGTCGGTATGGATCAATCCAGTTTTTCGGACTCTTTCAAAAGTCCTGCGAAGGGTAACTTAGTCATTTTGCCTTGAAGGCAAGATTCACAAGTTGGATAGGATCTGATCCCAATGGACCCGTAAGCCCATCTTTCTCCATTTTATGAACCTTGGTCTGACCGATATGACCAAGTCTAAGATGCCACTTAAATGCTTGGTTCGTTTCATCCCTACCACGCTTCCTAGTTATAGTGTTCACAGTTGTCTTATTCTTTAAATTTAAATGGTATAAACCATTTAATAATGTAGCAAGATACCAACCAATTTATTTCAAATAAATACGACAGACCCATCTCCAATAAAGAAGTGAAATCCCTTTCGGTCCATGACCGGAATTGATACAATATTCTTGTGCCCCTTGGGCAAAACAAGTACATCATCTAAAGTGAGAATAAAACCAGATTCTAAATCCAACATAAGGGATCCGATATCAGAAGCCTCGACACTATGCCCACTTCCGACGGTGACCATCACCTCCCCGAATCCGACTTCCTACTTCGTTCGCATCCCGATTCATTGTACAAATGTGAGAACTCGCACCAAAATCAAGTATCCAAGAAGTAGAATATACGATTCTGAGAACAATTTGTTTCTAAAACCAATAGTTCCGTACTCAAGGCGCATTACGGTCAAGCTTTGGACAATACCTCTTCCAGTGGCCTAGCTCACCATGATTGAGGCATACATCCGTTTTCTTGGCCCCTTTGCTCTTTTGAACCATTGGGGCCTTGCCCTTCCCTTGTCGATCTTGGCTATCGGACCTAATCGCTTCTTGTTCTTTTTCTTCTTATTCTTGGACTTCCAAGTCTTAGAAGAAATCACAAGTGCGCCTTCCTTTCCCTTTGTCTTCATCCGAGACTGGCATCGTCGGTTTGTTCATTAGCCCACTAAGTTACATGCAATCTCATTGCGGTTGAAGTTCATGACAAATTGGGAAAAGGAGTCGAAGTGACTGCAGGATAAGGTCAGTTTGGAGAGATGCATGCATCTGAAAATCAAGAGCTTCCAATCTCTCAATCATCGAGATCATCTCGAGGACATGGTCCCCAACCTTCTCTCCTTCCTTCATCCTGGCGCCGAATAATTGCTTTGATATCTCATATCTAGCAGTTCGGCTATGCTCTCCATACAGCTCAGCCAGGTGCGCTAAGATGGCTCGTGAAGACGTCATCTTTTCATGGGCACGTTGAAGCTCATTGGTCATTGAGCCTAACATGTACCCTCGCACTCTTATGTCGTCTTTTACCCATTTCTCATGGGCATCGACATCTTCCTGATTGGCTCGGGTTCTTGCAGGAGCCGGGATGTCCGCCTCAAGACGTATCCCAAAGATTTCCATAGTTAGGACAATCCTCAAGTTCCGGCCACCCACATAGTTCGGACCACCAGACGTTCTTTTCAAGTAGTATAGCGAGTGGGTTCATTGTCATATTGAGAGTTTTGTTAACTCAAGAGAATAATTTGAGATTCGTTAGTGATTGTTTAATTATGATCCGAGTAAAGAATTTAAGGACTTTCTTTATTCATAACTCGGCTCCCACTATTTTATCGGCATTTACACACTCCCATGTTAAATCCGGAAGTCTTGGGTGACTTCATAGTGGTGATCGATTTCTTTACAAAGTTTAATAGAGGGCAACCCATACGGTTTATATTCTATTATTCTTTATAAAGTGGTGTCTAATACCAACCCATCTAATGGATGATTCGATCTTCTTTTACCCCTAGTTCACTTGCCCTCAACCCATTCGGTTTCTATGGCTCGCTGAACTATCTAAGTTTAAACCGTCAACTCCTATTAGTCTGACAATTGAATCTTACCCGGCAACCCATATGGTTTATAGGGGTTTGATTTGTCACAACCAAAGGCATCTAATGCACTCTAGGAATTTATCAACTTTCCCCAAAAATATTACCCCGACATACTCGGAAGAATAATATTCCGGTTTAGATTTTAATTTTCTATGAGTTTGACGGAGGGTAGGAAACCTCGTAACCTTTATAACTTAGTGTTTGTAAGTGGGAGTATTAACGCGATTATATGTTACACTTTGCACATTAATCCGTTTATAAGCGCGGTTTGTGGTTTGTCAATCATTCAAAATGAAAAACAATAAATAGCAACCTAGTTACTACCAACATATAGCTCATGGACTTTTTCCTAAGTATTGCGCCAAGCCAAATAACGAAAAGAAAAATACAGTATTGATTCTTCGTCTTCAATCGGTCGCCTTCGGTCTTCGTCATAGCCATATGAATAATTACATCATTGAACAATACGTCCTTTTATACATATTTTCTAGTAAAAATAAATAGGCTCAAAATGGCCTTTACAACCATATCGAATCGAACAAATCAACAACTAAGTCCACGAGCTATATCACCATCACATAAGGCATTTCATACAACATGTAACGGTAAATAAAATTAAATAATCAATTAATATATTAATCCAATTAATATAAAAATTAATTTATTTAATTTCTACAATATTAATCAAATTAATATTTATAATCGTCATTTAATCCGTTCAAAGTAATCCGCCAAAACAATATTCTCGTCTAATAATTTCCCTTAAAAAATATTCCAAATATTTTATTAAATCTAATTAAATCCAATTTAAATTTGGAAATTATTACAACGAAATATAAACACAAAAATGGAGTCCCGGAAAATCCGGTATCGAGGCCCACCACGGCCCGATTCAAAATCGGGCGAAAACCAACCGCCGGACCGAGTCACTCTCGGCCATCGCCCGGCAGTGGCGGCGGCTCTGATAGCCTACCGAGTCACTCTCGGCCGACGGCCGATCAAGAGTCACGCTGGCAGCTGCCTCGATTTGATGGATTGACAAATGGAGAACCTCCTGATAAAATTGCACGTAAACCGGATTGTAAGAGCTCGTCGAATGATCCGGGATGAAGGAAACACGCGTCTGGTTGAAGAAGTTAAATTTAGCGCTGGTTGGGGGGCAACCCAACGCTTGCGTCCGGCTGAAGATGTTAAACTTAGAGCTAATTGGGAGGCAACCCAGTGGTTCTTGTGTTGGGATTCCACAGAAAATAAACGCAACGGAAGAATAAACGGAATCCCTAAGAGGATCGATCAAGTAACGTATATACGAAAAGAAAAATACGAAGATCAAGGAATCAAAGTCCCATACCTATGATGTCTCTGAAAAACCTTCGTATGATGATGATGATGATGAAGAGCCCTTCGTTCCAAGCACCTAAAGCAAGATGCCTCTACTTCACACGCCGGAACTTGATGGAAAAATCGACAAGCTTCCTTTCTTCAAGAATGCGGCTAGGGAAGCTTGTAGGAATTTTCTCTCTCAATATATTCTTCTTATATCTTGTCTCTAAGATCAAGATGAAGTTTTCTACCTTACTCTCTCTCTCAAATTCGTGATTATGAGTTAAAGCAAGAAGAAGTTGTCCTCACTCCTTTTTAAAGACTTTTATTTATAGAAAAATGAAAGTCTACCTTTAACACATGATTGAGGGTATCAAATACACCTCACATATGTCACCTAGTGACATAAAATAAGTATATAAGAGACAAGAGATGGAGGGGGGGTGGCCTTAAGGGAAATTTCCAAGAAGACGGGTCGAATTTACTCGCTCGTGTCTTGGATGTTCGCCAAAACGAATCCCTCGTGTACCGGATGTTCACAAACGAATCCGCTTTATTTCCAATGTGTTTGGACTAATTAATTAATCCAATTAATTAATTATATCAAACACAAATATATATTTCTCTAAGAAATATAATTTATGAATTAAAGTAATCACCCAAGAACCTACTTACAATTCATAGACCGCTATTTGATTTATCGATAAATCAAAATTAGATATCTAATATCTAATATTATAAGAGAGATTATTAATTCACATTTATCCATCAATGATCCTATTGCGCGACTCGTAGGTTCGTCTCAAATGCATTGGGAGGAACCAATGAGTGCGGGCAACACTTAGCCAGCCAGTGCACCGTAAACCCCGATCGAGAACGAATGAACGAATCATTCCGTAACCATTATGTCGTGAATACTATATACGTATAGACCCTTCATCGATGTCCCGGTCAAGTCTTCGGTCACGGTAAAGTCAAACCCTACTTTTGACTAAACTCTATACATGTGTTAATGCAAATCAAGACCGACCGATTAATAGTGTATCTAATACGACTATATCGTAATGCTTTGGCCAAAGACTTATGATCTTATTTGCCATTAATCGTATAGACATTCGCCGCTCACTAACAGAGATAGAATCCTTTCTTGGCGTCTGATAAAGATCGCTACTGCCCGTATAGTCCGCACTTCGAGGTCGACTCAAGAATTAAGCAAATGAGTCTAACTACTCTAATGACAAACTAAACGTCACAGACACATCTTCTACCGAACCCTCAAGTCAAAGGTCCACGTATACTATCACAACCTTTCGATTCGTCATCGACTCTCCGAGAGTGAATACCGTGTGATCAATCGAGTATGAGTCGTGTTCGAGTATACCGTCCCACCAATATACTTATTACTATGCTATCAAGACGTGCACACGTCCTAGCATCAGTTATACAAGTCTTATTAAAACTTAATATCCTGTTAAGTTTTATCGACTTGCGAACTAGTTAAGCATTCGAGCTCTAAACACTTCTAGTGCCTATCTCCTTATCTCTATAAGGAGTAGAATGTTCACTCTCAAATGCAAGGACTACTATTCTATATACCAAATCACAATGCCAGTGATATACAATAATATAGAAATAATAATTGCCTTATTAAATATAATATTCATAATTACAATACAATTGCTCTCACTCTCTCATCCTCTGAGTGGCATTCGAGGGCATATTCCTAACATCTTGTTAGTTTATTTTGTTCTTATTCACATTTTATTTTGATTTGTACTTGATGAGGAACTGACCGGTTCAGCTGTAGGATTCCAATTTGCAGGAAAAAGATCCGGAGACGAGAAGGGCACTTTCCAGGCTAGTATGACACGGGCCGTGTCAATTGACACGGTCGGGTCAGGCATCCAGTCGTTTTTCGAGTTTCTGGGCCAGTATGACACGGACCGTGTCGTTTGACACGGTCGGGTCAGACTGGCAGTTGTTTTTCACTTTCCGCACAGATATGACACGGGCCGTGTCATTTGACACGGTCGGGTCAGGCATCCAGTCGCTTTTCGACTTTCTAGGAAGGTGCGACACGGGCCATGTCAATTGACACGGTCGGGTCAGGTGGGCAGACGAATTTTGAAAAAACTGACACGGTCTGTGTCACACGGGCGTATAAAAGCAGAACCCAACCGATTTTCAGTAGGACCGATTGTAAGTATTTCTTGACCCAAAGTTTTTATTGTTTAAATACTATACCCCCTTTGTGTGTATACTCTTTAATTCGAGTTTGGGGGGAGATATTGGGTCAAATAAATACTTATATTGTTCGTTTTTTTGTTGTTGTTGAACACCTTGTTTTGTTTTATTGTTTGTTTGTTTCTATTTTTTTCGAATTTTGGTGTGAAATTTTGCTTGGATTTTGGTGTGAATTTTTCTTTTTGAACTTGGTGTATTTTGAGTATCATGTACTTGGATGAAACTCAAAAGAATGAACTCCTGTCTTGGATGCCTCGGGATATATGTTGTTATTTGGATATGCAAATCGAGGATAATTTGACGAGGAAAAATTGTAGAATAATCGAAAGGGTGTGAAATTGAATAAATAGTTTAATATCTTGAAAATATGAATAAATCTAACTTGTGAGTTTTTGAGCCTTCGTGCATCATTAAATATGCAAGTTTTATTATCGAGTGTATCATTCATGTTTTAAGACTCTAGAACTTGCCTTGGTATCTTTTTTGAAACTACAAGCGTGCGTGCAAATTAGTGAAAGTGATTATAGGCGATTTTTTTAGCCCTTCAAACTTTTTGGCCAACCCGAAAATTATTAATTCCCTAGTTAGCCCAATTGAGCTTAAAGCCTATTTCTTGCTAGCCACATTATGAGCTTTCCGTTCCATTATAAACTTTTGTCCCTATACTTGAGCTTATTAGAATAAATTGGCAAAAGAATGAAAAGGTGTGTGGAGGCGAGTGGGAAGATTGTTGGTTCAATTGCGATGACTTATATTTGAAGGAAGAATGGTGCGATTATAATGGCCATGTTGTCCACCACATGAAAAGGCAAAAACACAAAGAGTGTACAAAAAAAGAATTAAATGGAGCGATAAGGAGGAAATAAAATAAATGGAGCGATAAGGAGGAATAAGGTTGTGATTTTCACTTTCAAAAGCACTTATTGCGATTATATTAAAATCAAGGGGTTGAAAGAAGCAAATTTCAGAAAAAAAAAGTTATTTGAGCTTCTAATTGAGCGAAGTGATTATTGAGATGTAGTTCTAATTTGCTCAAGTCAAGTCACTTTAGCCATACTTATCCTACCCCGACCAAAAAGCCTACATTACAACCAGTAAAGTCCTTTATGATTCACAAAATTTGCATGCACAAATAGTGGTATAGATGTAGACGATTGGCAAGCTTATGGTGATTCTTATTTCATTGAATGAGTTTTGAGCGTATACATATCCCTTTATATACTTTGAGAGTGAGTGTATACACTTGACCGGTGAGGTTCATATTCTTCAAATATTGGCTATGATATTAAGGAAGCACCCCAGAAATTTGAATACTTTATAGATCTCGACTTATTTATTACTTGATGTGTATTGATGAATTTTCAAAATGATCCTTTGAGGTGTGTTGAGGGATGAGTTCCCTTAAGAGTGGTTATTTTGAAGTGCATTACTCGAGACGATCAACGTTTAAGTTTGGGAGATTTTGGTAACACTCATTTTTACACATATTTTTATAAGGTTTTTCCGGATTTTAAGATCCTAAAATGTGTAATTGTGTCGTTTGTGCTCATATTGTGTTTGTTGGACTCGATCATGCTTGGGTACATTTTATTTGATTTATAGGTGTTTCAAGGACATTATCAAGCAAGAACGAAGTTTCAATCCCCAATACATATCAAGCAATGCGGAAATGAGATATCGAGCCGAAAAAAAAGGAAAAACAGAGTCAAAACGGACCAACACGGACTCGGACGTGTCATTTGACACGGGCCGTGTCACTGGATTGACCGTGCCATTTGACACGATCGGGTTGCATGTCCATAAGAAACTGGCTGCTCTAGAACACTATGACGTGGGCCGTGTCACTTTTCGGTGTAAAATCACTTTATTTATATTTCACACGGTTTAAACAAGAAATTTTGGTTCTTTTGGGTTGATAAAAGGCCTTGGAACATGAAAATAAAAGATATTCTGAGATTGGAGAGATTGGTGAGAGAAAAAACATAAGATTTGAGAGCTTTTCAACCAAAAGAAGGAGATTTGAGGGGAGTTTTTGAAGAACACCTCAAGAACACTTAGGCTTGAACCGAGATTACTCAAGACACCATCCGAGTTTTATCTTATTCCTATCTTTTACTCATTTTTGTTGTCTTATTTAGCATGAACATGATGATTATTAATCTTTCTTTCATTACCATGTTCGGCTAAACTTGTTAGATTCCGGGCATGGGAGTACGTTGATTATGGTTTTGAAGGATTGATGATTTTATTTACCTAATGTGTTTTCCTTATCAAATACTTGGTTTTGATTCATGTTAGAACACTTGATCAATATTTTTACATGTTTAACTTAATTTCTCATAATTCGAGAGAAGATGGCATTAATAGGTTTCGAGTATTTGATGTAGTAAATTACGAGATTGAGAAATTGGTGATGAGCTATGATGATATTTAATCTTATGAACATTTTGGAGTTAGATAATTTATAGTAAATTGAGATGTTGTTATAAGTTGTTTAATCTACGTTTTAATGCATCTCGAGAGGGACTTTAGAATTTTGTTGTGATTATCATTTTGGAAACACACTTAGAACTCTTTGGAATCAATCCCAACTAGACTTAGTAATCAACGGAAACCTAGCCTTGGAATCTATTTTAAAACTCCTAATTCTCTCTAAATCGGATATCATCTTTGTTTGATTAAATTTACTTGTTTTTGTCCATTTAGTTAACTAAACCATTCACCTTTCGATCGTCTAGATAAAATCGGAATCACTATAATCTAGTACTCAACACAATACAAATAATTATTCTTTGTGGAATACGACCTTGCTCGCCGCTTTCTACATTTACTCCATACACTTGCGGATTGTTTAAAAATATAATGAACATCTGCACACCCACAAATCGACTCCCAATTCTAGGGTGGTTCGCACCGGCAAGAAATCCACCGCACAAGGCAGCAGACGGCAGAAAAAGAAGGATTGTGGATAATTGAAAATGAGAGGAGAGGAGAGAATGAGGAGAGCAGGAGAGGCAAAGAAAGAGAGGAGAGAGACAGTGTGTTTGTATATTAGGGTTAGTGTGTGTGTATGTGCGTGTATATATATATATATAAGGATATTTTAGGTGTAAAATATAAGAATTGTGTTTTGGGGCAAAAAAATTTAAAGCAATTGAATTTTCGGTAAAAGTAGGTGTTTACTTTGTAGTTTTGGGTCATTTTCCCTAAATTATACAATATTTAAATAATTAAATATAGGTTGCTATAGTAACTGATTAATCCGTCCCAATAAAAACTCAAACATTACAAAGTAATGATTAAGAATAAATATCATAAATGACAAAAGATTAAAAATTAAATTTTCAATATAAGTTTGGAACTATAAAATCTTCAAAAAAAATTACAATTTATATACCAATATTTTAATGTGGGATTCAAGATTTTAGATAAATAAGAATCAGAAATAAAAAATATCACGTAGGAGGGGAAGTTAAGGTGGTTCTCGAAATTCGTAATGCTATTGGATAATTTATATATTTACTTGAAAGTGAAGATAATCGAGTTTATTACAAAAATAAAAATAATATTCATGCATATATAAATTAGATATTAAAAAAATAAATACGTACATTTTTAGGCCATTTATGTTTACTTAATAACTCATCAAATTAAATTGTCAATCAAATTAATGTAATTCATTTGGGCAACTCAGTAGTTGGTCAAGTTAAATTGGTGGTGTAAAATAATTACGGATAGTAAAATACACATCTAGTTTAAATATTTATTTAATTATTTAACCAGTGAAGTGTCGTTGAAAATAAATGTGAGATAGAAGATTTAAATAAATAAAAATTTAAAAAATAAAAAATGCCACGTATGAGAGAGTTAACGTGGTGCTCTGGATGCGTAATGGTATATATATATATATATATATATATATATATATATATATATATATATAACAAAAGTGTATTTTTTTTATTCAAATTAATAATGCAAAGAAATATTAATTGTAATTATTAATTAGGTTCAGCCACTCGGAGTCGTTCACCGTGATAGACCACAACGAAGAAAAACAAAACGATCACGCGAAGATTCAACCATTCGTATCCGTTTATAATTTATATAACCATAACCGTACGGAATCCGAATTAAAGGTGAATTTACTTCTCATTTTCATCCCAAATCTATAAAGTGATACCCGAAACAATCCAGCTAGGGTCCAGCCATTTGAACCCATTTAGAAATTATATTGTTATAAGCATTTCAAACTCGACTAAAAGATAACATGTTCCCCTCGCAAATCTATATAATTACATGCACTAATTACCCAAATGTATTAAAACTTATAAAATCTAAATAATCAAATATAAGTTGTTATAATAATTGGGTGTTACGTCTAACTTTCCAAACATATATTTTCAAACTCGCTCAAATTGCTATACATTGATAAATTGGACAAGTTAAATTATACATCAAAAAATTAGCCATATTAATTTTCCCAATCAAAATAATATTATTTATTTAGCCAACTTATGATGGCCAAATTACATTTTCAATAAAAATGACATTATTAATTTGATCAGCTCAATAATTGATCAAATTAATTGGCAACGAGAAATATGATGGTAAAATGTACATTGATCATATGCACTAATTATCGAGAAAAATCTATTAAACGTTATAAAATTCAAATAATCAAATATGAGTTGTTACAATAATTGGTTGTTAGGTCTGACTTCAGAAAAACTCACATTCGTTCAAACTGTTAGACGTTGATAAGTTGGATAAATTAAACAAAAATAAATTAGCCAAATTAAATTTTTTAATAAAAATAAGATTATTTATTTGGCCAACTTAATGAACAGCCAAATTACATTTTCAATAAAAATCACACTATTTATTTGGCCAACTCAACAATTGGTCAAATTAATTGGCAATGAAAATATGACGGTAAGATATATATTGATTATAAGTATTTATTTAGTTCTCTAATTGGTGGTGTCTCATACAAAACTAATGTGGAATGGAATATTTTAGATAAAAATAATCTACAAATTAAAAAATATCACGTCAAAAAGAGAGTTAAAGTAATGCTCCAAATGCCTCTCTCTCTCTCTCTCTCTCTCTCTCTCTCTCTCTCTCTCTCTCTCTCTCTCTCTCTCTCTCTCTCTCTCTCTCTCTCTCTCTCTCTCTCTCTCTCTCTCTCTCTCTCTCTCTCTCTCTCTCTCTCTCTCTCTCTCTATATATATATATATATATATATATATATATGAAGTAAAACTACTTAATTAAGCTATATAGAAATTGACTCAATTAATATTAAACAAATAATATATGAAGTAAGACTACTTATTTAAGCAACATTAGAAATTGACTCAATTAATATTAGACAAAGTGTTATGCCTTGGCAGAAAAAAATATTGGCCAAATTAATTTTTTTAATAACAATTAAACTATTAAGCTAGTGGTGCAAATCAATTGTGAGGTGTAAAATACATATTGATTATGAGTATTAATTTAAGTTTTCTAATCGGGGAGTCTTGTTTAAAATCGGTGTGGATTCAAAACTATAGATAAATACTATTAATATAAATCTAATAATTGGCCAAATTAAGTTGTTGATAAAAATGAAACTATTCATTTGACTTAATAATCGGTCAAATTAATATTAGCCAAATTGAATTTCTCAATGAAAATAAAATTATTAAACTTGTGGTGCAAATTAATTGTTGGGTAGTATACATTGATTTTCAATATTTATTTGGTTTTCCAATCGGCACTCATTTAAAATCGATGTCAGATTTTTTAAAATTTGAGATAAGTACGATTAATGCAAAATTTAATAATTTAGATTCTCCTATAAAAAAAAGTTATTCATTTGGCCATTTTATTTAACAATCGATGTTATTAATATTAGTCAAACTAAAATTTCAGAGAAATGAGATTCAAAATTTAAGATGAAATAGAATCAAGGCAAATTTAATAACTGACTAGATTAAATTTCCATTAAACAATTAAATTGTTTATTTGTCCAACTTAATTTTCAAATTAAACACAATAATGATGAAACTCTTAAGCAATTATGAGGTTGAAAAAATACACATTGAAAAGTATTTATTTAGATTTTCCATTAGTGGGGTTCTATTTTAAATCGGTGTGGAATTCAAGATGTTGAATTCTATTTATCTATGTTATTTATCGGTTGAGTGCTATTTTAGATCGATGTGATAGTCAAGATTGATAAAATTGGAATCCAAAATTAAGAAAATGGCACATAAGAGAGAGAGAGAGAATTGATGTAGTCTCTGAATTCATAATGCTATTATATACTCTCTCCTTCCCTTAAGTATAGGCAGGGGTGTTCAAAAATATCCGATATTCGATATCCGATCCGAAATATCCAAAAAACCGAAGTTCCGGATATCCGAAAATTCGGATATCCGAAGTTCGGATATTCGGATATCCAAAATATCCGAAAAATCCTAAAAAATTTATTTTTTTATATTTTAAATAATAGAAGGTATTCGGAAATTCGGATATCCGATATCCATATCCGAAGTTTTTTTCAGATATTCGGATATCCGATATCCAAATACGAATATTTTTTTTTCAAATACAAGGATATCCGAATATAATTCATATTTTTCTCCGGATATCGGATATCAAAATCTACTATCCGAATTTTCGGATATCCGGTTTTGAACACCCCTAAGTATAGGCACCTGAGTGAGTGACACGAATTTTAATAAACGGTGTGTTGAGTTGTGAGAGAGTATGACTTTATAGAAAGAAGTGGTGTGTTGAATGGAGACAGAGCCGGACTTATATAGAGGCCCATAAGGCCTGGGACTAGGGCCCACAAGACGGATCATCCGTAGGAAGAAACAATATGGTGAAAGTGGTAGTGATGAGGTCAAACAATCACCAGAAGAATCTTTCAGGGTTGATTATTTCCTCTACATAATCGATCAAGCACGATCCTCGCTCCAAGAAAGGTTTGAAAAATTCAAGGAATACGAACTTACTTTTGGATTTTGTTGAATGTGGAAAAGTGGAAGACCGAATCATATGAGAGTTTGTTGAAATCTTGCATAAATCTTGAGCAATATTTGAAGCACAATGGGAATGCAGATATTATTAGAGATGATTTATGCCCAGAATTATTGTGTTTACAGTCGTATTTTTCAAGTGAAAAGTCGAGAGCAATAGATGGCCTGCGCTATTTGAAGAGGGTGAATTGCTTCCCAAATGCTTATATTGCGTATAAGATTTTGCTAACCATTCCGGTTACGGTTGCATCATCGGAAAGATCTTTCTCGAAGTTGAAATTGATTAAGACCTATTTGAGATCAACAATGTTGCAAGACAGGTTAAACGGATTGGATATGTTATCGATTGAAAGAAAACTGGTTGATGAGTTAGATTACACAGATTTGATAAATACTTTTGCGTCAAAAACCGCTCGACGCGTTGTATTTTTATAAGGTAAAAAATTTCTATTTTTCAATTAATTCTCATTTGTTCCATTTTTTTTTTTTTTATATTAGTTTATCTCTCGCTTATGAAGGGGCCCAATTTTTCCTGTCGCCTAGGGCCTTGCGAAGCACAGGACCGACACTGAATGGAGAGAGGGTACGACTTTATAGAAAGATCATGTAAAGTAATGTTACTTAAAATAGAGTGTGCCTGTTTTTTAGGGACATACAAAAATAGTAAAAAATACTTATATAGTTATATTTAAGGACGACAGGAGTATAAAATATGTAGATATTATATTATTTTTAGTCAAGTAAAATAATAATTAATTCTATTTCTCAATCTAATTACGCGTAAAACTCAAGTTATTATGAGAAATTGACATAAACTTTCATTTAATAGATGCATAGTATTTGGGGTATGTTTGGCTTATAAGCTACTTTTATAAGACATTTATCAAACGCTTATTGAAGCAATGCTTTGAATGGCGTTTGATAAACTTATAATTACTTATAAGTTTATTTTTAGGTGTTCCAAAATGTAACTTAAATAAACTCAACTTATAAAGTTTAAACATAATTTTAATTTTACCAAACATACCCTTGATTGCTTGCGGACCGAACCATAGGAATTAACTTGAATCAAGAAAATAAATTATAGATATTGCATTCAGCTCCTTTCATTTTTTCATTTTTCCATTTAGCCCACAGCCCACAAAGCAAACTCATCTCGAAAAAGTAGACTCCATACACACACCACTCCGACTCGCACCAAAATTAACAGTTCAAACTGCAATCAATCACAGGAATCATGAAATTCATCAGATATATATCAAAGAAAAAACAATAACAAAACCTCGAGCTTGTCTCATAAATGGCGAATCCCAGAAGAACTTCGTACTCTTCGAGCCAGCTCCCGATTTCAGACCCGACCCCACAGTTCCAATCTCAAACGCATCAATCGGCAGCAACCCTTTTGAATTCGCTCAAAGTTTTCCTCAAAAAGCCCCACGCGTTCCCTTTTCTCCTCTCCATTTTCCTTCTCCTCACATGGGTTTCACTTAGATTCCAGCACCGTTATTCCAGTCCTTTCCAACAATCTACGTATACTGCTGCGGATGAGAAAAATGGCGGTTATGTTAAGGATTCCGACTCTAATCTCGTGAAATTCCATTCCCTTTCTTCTCTAGTGATGAAGGATAAGCGTGGCTGGTTGGTTGATCCCGTTTCACTCGCCTTGGATGCCGGCATTCCAGGTTTGTGTGTGTGTGTGTGTGTGTGTGTGTGTGTGTGTGTGTGTGTGTGTGTGTGTGTGTGTGTGTTTATGGTTTGGGGGAAGTTGGAATTTTGATGAATAGAGCCCTCTGTTATGTTAGATTGTGTGTGTGTGTGTTTATAGTTTGGGGGAAGTTGGAATTTTGATGAATAGAGCCCTCTGTTATGTTAGATTGTGTGTGTGTGTGTTTATGGTTTGGGGGAAGTTGGAATTTTGATGAATAGAGCCCTCTGTTATGTTAGATTGTGTGTGTGTGTGTATGGTTTGGGGGAAGTTGGAATTTTGATGAATAGAGCCCTCTGTTATGTTAGATTTTTTTTTTTTTTGTGTGTGTGTGTGTGTGCGCGCGTGTGTGTGTGGTTATGGTTTGGGGGAAGTTGGAATTTTGATGAATAGAGCCCTCTGTTATGTTAGTTCGTTTTGCTATTCTATCTGTTGGAGGAATAAAGAAAATGAAGGGGGTAATGGTACTACTGTTAGAGCTTAATGTACACCCATGTGAAGCTGCTTTAAGTTTTTTTATTGTAGATTGCTGTCTCCTTTTGTGATCTATGTTGTACTGTAACTGGTAGAGTAGAAAGGAAAATAAATTGACGATATATCAGTACAGCTATGGTGCCCAATGCGAATGATATACTGACATGTGTCTCACAATGACTACATTAGGGACACGTGTCAATACATCTTTGGCAGTTGCGCGGCCATAGCTGGCACCATAGGATTTATATATAGTAATAGCATTAATATGAAATTGAAGGTTGAGGGTAAAAAGTACTGCATCTATGTTTCTTCTTAGGCATTTATTGCATTATAATGTTTCTCAGCTAGATGGACTTTTAATTTGCAGGAGGAGCATCCTATTGTGCTTCGGTTCATGTAGGCGAGATCCGACCCGGAAGTATGAGGGGAAACCATCGACACCATACTTGTAACGAGACGCTTGTAATATGGGGAGCCAAAACTGTGTTCAGGGTACATGTTTTGTTACTCAAATTGGTATTCAAGAAAATGTATCGATTTACTCTAGCAATGTTGTTTTCCGAGGCTTCACAATATGTGAACTCAAATTTGTTATGCCCTATCTATCTATCTCTTAGCCACATAAGTCTTCTAACCCCCTTCATGCTCTAGCACTCCAAGCTTGCTCAGCGCTTTCAAGTCTCAGAGCTTGCTTTAGTACGACTTAGGCCCTGTTCTTTTGGACTTATTTTTCGATTTTCGCCTCCATTCAGTCCATCTGATTGATTCATTCAGTCCATTGATCAGCTTCTTCTTCTTCTTATTATTATTAATCTTAATTATTATTATTGTTATTATTACTAATAATATTACTATTATCGTTGTTGTTGTTGATTACTATTATTATTATTATTATTTACCATTATTATTATTATTATTATTATTATTATTATTATTATTATTATTATTATTTACCCTTAATATATATTTCATTGATTCGATTCAGTCCATTCAGATTCATTTGATTCGATTGAATCCATTCGATTCGATTCAATTGATTCGATTCATTCGATTCAAATTCATTCAGTCCAAAAGAACAGAGCCTTAGTATTTCTTGACTTAGTATTTTATACTACATAACACACTCTATGTTCACTTAATGCAGCAAAATCCTTTTCATTTTGTGAGCTAACATGTTTTTTTACATATTCTTTACAGTAATTATATCTTTGCACATAAACTATTAAAATATACTTTAAAATGGATGATATTAATAATTTTATACATATGAAATATATTTATTATAAATCGTATAGGCGCTTTAAGGTGCTAGCGCACACAACCCTTTTTTAAAAAAAAAAAGTTGCCATTTTTGCTTCGCGCACTTGCTGTCGCTTTATGTGACTTAGATCTATCCATCTTAAGCAATTTACTGTAAATATTGGAACCTTTTAGCGTGTGTCCCAAATCTTGAGGTTAAAAGAAGATGGGAAACGAGAAAACACCAGTTAAAAGCCCTTATGTTGTTAAGAAGTTTTTCTTGACAACACAACAAAGAACATGAATGAAAGCCTAGCATATGGTGCTCTGCCTATTTTACAGTGGGGGGGAATTTTTACGGGTTAAACTTAGCATAATACCAGTCTACTTTTAAAATGGTTAGTTAAAACGTTGAATCGCAGTAAATTGTTGTCTGTTTTGGAAGCGAAAAGAAGAACACACCCGTTAGATTACCAAAGCTGTATGAGTTAGCATCTCGAGTGGGGTTTTGGAAGTTGTGGTCGTAGTCGGGTTCCAGAAGAACTCTGAAACGGAAGGTCGACAAATAGAAATATTCGTAAATTGCAAAAAACTGTGTCAGTCCGTCAGATGGAGTCTAGTTTAAGTGTTTTGAATTTTTGTTTTTCTCCTCATTTTTTTAGGTTTTGTTCTCCAGTTTTTTAAGGATTTTTCTATTTTTCTTAAGACTTTTTTTAGTTTTTACTTTTCTACTTACAGTTTTTAGTTTTATATTTTCTAATTTTTGGTATTTTTTATTTTATTTTTGTATTTTAAGATTTAGTTTTAGAATACCGTCTGACAAATCAAGATCAGGCCGTGCGACAGGGGTGTGCGATGTGCCTCTTTGGATATTTGTAGCAATTGAACATGGATGTCATATTATATCATTCAGATAAATTAAAAGGAGGCATTGCTTCTAATGGAGCCAAAGACTCCGTATTCTTTGGTTCTGGATTATAATGGAATAAAACAAAATGACTCACTAAACTGGTTGCACTTCTTTTTCTCATGAAGTACTAGTCATTCCATGCAATTCTCGATGCAATTTATATTTTGGATCATCCGGAAACAGCCTCTCTGTGTTAAGACAGGGGTAAGGTTGCGTACATCCGATCCCCCCTTACCCCGCTTTTTGCGGGAGCCGTTGAGGCATTGGGGTAATGTTGTTGTATTGCTTCTATTTATACTACTATTAAGAATACCATACTGAAATTCTATGTAATCTTCTCTCTCTTCTCTCTGATGATATCTTGTTCACAAACCGTGTGACACTGTGCATCGTGCAGCTGGAGAACAAAGCTTCGACGAGTGGATACTCCCAGACAACAATAGGTGCCGATGAAGTTGCGGTTGCAGCTAGTTCTAGCGGGACGGCACATGCTTTGAAGAATATAGATGCTGTTCGGACCACATTCTTCTTAGGATGTCAGGACAGTGTAATAGATTATAATGCCTCGACTACCGATTTCAATGTTTGGAATGATCTTTAGTTTCTTTTTTTTCTTTTCGTTCTTTCTTTCTTTACGGGTCATGAATGAGAAATCAGCTTTTTTAGGATATGCGATTATGAATCTATGCGACGAGGCAACATCTTTTTATGTCGCTGTATTTTATCTTTACTTTGTAAAGATGAGTATGAAACTGCATGTGTTATAGATACGTCTATAGATACGGAAGGTTAGAACGACTCCTTGGCTTTGTTGAAGTAATGGGATATTTACAGAAACTAAGTATATGTTTGGTAAGAACAGAAAGTAGCTTATAGCTAGATAAGCTCATTGTATTCAAGTTAGTCATATTTGGTTGGAGTAGCTTTTTTGAGAGGTTTGATCTTACCTCAAATCCTTCTTCTACAAGCATTTCAAATAGCTCTACCAAACACTTCAGTTTTTATAGTTAATTCAATTTTTAACCTCTTTCTTTTTCATCAAAAGTATTTTTAATATGCTTTTTCTGTAATATTATATTTTTCGCCATTTTCCAGCTAGTTTTGCCAAACACTTATTTATAGCAGCATGCTTTTCAGCTAGCAGCTATGAGCCATCAACTATAAGCTCTGAGTAGGGCTGTCTAAAAGTTCGTAGTTAGTGGTTTTAACCGGAACCGAATCGAACCGACGTGATTCCGATTAACCGAGAACCACTATTTGTGGTTAGGGTGCGGTTTGTGGTTCCTACTTCAAAAAAGATATGGTTAGTGGTTAACCGGAACCGAATGGTTCCAGAACCACAGAACCACAAACCGAAATTATGATAAATTAATAAATTATAATTATATATTTTTATCCTAAAAAGAAATTCAATTGAATTAATAATATATAAATTAATTACCCCACATAAATTCTCCTTTTGTGATTGTTTTGCATTTTAATTGTTGGATTTATGGATTAATTTGACTTATAGTTGTTGGATTTATGAATTAATTGTGTTGTTGTCCATTATTTTTTTTAAAAGATTAATTTTAGCATTTTAGAATTGATTATTTCAGTTTTTTCGGATAAAAAAGAAAAACGATTTTTAAGGTTAACCGAACCGAAACCATATATAATCGGTGTGGTTCTGGTTAACCGAAATTTAAAGTGGTGTGATTAGTAGTTCCTATTTTTGGGCGTTTATGGTTCCGATTAACCGAAAATTATGGTTCGGTTAATCGGAACCGAACTACTCGACACCCCTATCTCTGAGCCAGTTTTTCAACTTTCAGTTAACTTTTCAACACTTTATTTTGCACTTTTTTGAAGGTGAAATTTTTAAAAGAGAAACAGATGTCAAGGGTATTTACAATTTTACAAGATAATGGGGTCTTTTTGTAATTAGGTTAAACCTCAGGGCTATTATTTTTTGTGATTATTCCTTTATTATCTTCACCTTAGAACCAAGTATATAAATTGTCCGTCATTCTTTAGAACTTGTAATCTTTTGGAGTCGAATGTTAGATGACCTCATTCTGAAATTTAACATCTTATATAGTCATGTGTGGGAATAACCACTCATGTGTGATGCCATTATTAGTTATCTACAATGCTAATTAAATATAGTGTTCTTTTCACGACCCATATATGTGATGCTAATTATTAGCATCACATATAACGTGTTATAACATAATGCTTAGTTCTCACACTATTAGTGTTGTTAACGGGTCGGACCGAGTCGGATATTACTATACACATTCTGGCTCGGAAGAGTCTCGATTCGGGTAGCAGACCGGCCCGTTAAGGAACCGAATAGCAAGTCATAATCGGGAGCGGCTCATTAAAGAATCGGACGTTTCATCCGGATCGATATTTGAGCCGGGCCGCCGGTAAGTAACCGAGTAGCTCGGTCCATTAACAACACTACGCACCATAAAAGCATTCTCATTGGACCACTATATATATATACATGTGTATAAGATTCAATGTCACATAAGTATATCTTATTTTATTCTAATTATTTCAACAATTCAGTAACTCTGCTGTTTTCTTTGGTGCCCCCAAGAAAATCGCATCAGCGTTTTCGTCACTGCAGTACAAGCACGGATGCTGTTTGTTAAAATGCTCCAATGACAAAATCCCTCTAGCCATCACCACAAGCTCTCTGTTACTCAAATCCCCCCCTGGATTCTCTTTCAACACCATTTGAACAGCATTGCTGAATGCTCCACATGGTTTCCCACCATTCTCCATATTTTCCACGTCGGCGGAAGTCTCGTTTGTCTCGCATCCACTCAATAAGATCCCTTCGTCCGCCTTCAAAAATGGGTTGCTAACCGGCCCGCCTGGCTCGGTTCGGAACATGAGGCTGGCGTCGTGTCCGAACACTTCCACAAGGTGTGTGCCTATGTCTGTACTGGTTTTGCTTGTTAATGATGTGAAATACTGCAGTATGGATTGGGAAGGGATCTCTTTTGGCTTGTGGGAAATAGCAACCGGGTCGTTTGGGGTGGTATAAGGCCCTATTTGCTCTTTTTCTTTGTCAATCAGTCCCCCGCTGTGGCAAGAATCAGAGAGGATTGTGAAAGTTGCTCCTTGTGGAACGCGGTTTACGAGCTGCCTGATGTCCACACCTATAGTGGTTTGCCAAGGACCAAAGGAAACATCAAACGAACATTACGAATAATTACAGAAACTACCCCCAAAGTTAAGTTATTTACGAAAAACCCAGGTAATTTGAAAACTTACATTTTGCTCCCCCTCTGAATTTGATAATGTCATCAAATATATTATGATCACACCACTCATCTTTTTAAGATATTACAAGTAGCCCTGATTTTTGTCTGGCCGTCTGTACTATTTAGAAAAATTAAAAGGAAAAGTTGAATTCGTTTGTAAGATTTAGAAAAGTTGAGGGATGTAATAATAGAAATTTTTGATGACTTTAGCAACTTCCATTAGCTTCACTAACGCGAAGTGCCAAATGTAAGTCGGATACAACTTCAAGGGTGGTTTTTGTAATTTGCAAATTAATTGGGCTATTTTTGAAAGTTGGCGGAACCCCGAGGGCAGTCTTGTAATTATCACTAAACATTAGATGTCGTCTAAAGGTATTATGTTACAAAAACTACTAGTGCGGTTCGTGTGTTTCTCAACAGATGGTGCAATTCGTAAAACAAAAAATCAAGGGTGTGTCTGTAATTTCAAAAGATAGCTGGGTGTTTTCCCTAAATACACCAAAACAGTGTACTTTGTAATTAACTCTGTCTAATATATCAAACTTAACTGGTGATGAGATTGAAATCACAAGGTACAATAGCTTCTTCTCTCTTCGATAAATTGTGATGTTTGATCAAAGTCCCATGCCCCGAGTAATGAAAGAATAAGATGTCGCCCTGTTCAGCCCTATCAACCATTCTATTTAGTGCACTCTTGATGTTGGCACCAGTCGGCATGATTGTGCTATCGGGCTTGTCAATAAGAAGCCCGACATGTTCCGGGTCGAAACCAAATCGAGTTATGAGAACCTCACGCATGGCCAACGCGTCATTGTGGCATCCGTGTAGCTCGTTGGGGGTGTTAGGGTAGTTGCATCCAACAATAACAGCCATCTTTTTGCCTCGATCCATGTGTCTCTATGTGTATTACTTGAACCTTTAGTTGAAATGTGATGGGAATTACAGGATTTGTTGTATATGTAGTACTATTTATAAGGATGGATTTCCTGAGCCATGTTGTGGTGTTTGAATAAACATTGCTTTTGAGCAAGGAAACCAATAGAGTTTTAAATAGTAGAAGCAATCATCAAGTAACTTGAAAGCTACATTGAGACACTAGTTGGGAACTTTTCCCTAATGTTTAAGGAACCTCGAATTTTTAAGCTCGAAGCTCTACTAAGATAGAGCGTACGGAATTTTCTATTCTCGATGATTTTCATCAAATGTTTCGAATTCATTAGAAGAGTGTCACGTGTGTATGTTGATGTCATTACTGTCTGTCCCGCATCTGAAATTCGATGGAAGACAACACATATGGAAAAGGAGAACCTTGGCATATGCATTAATGTGAAACAAATTCCATATTATGGGGCTAAAATTGTTATTTTCCCCACAATTAACTGCAGATTATCTGCTTGGGCTTCCTCATGAAAATGGCTTGCGGCAGGCGAAGCCTGTTAAGTGTGTCTATTTTCCGTTTTATAGTTCAGTTCAATAAATATATTCCTAGATTTGTTCTCTCTTGTAAACCCTCGACCCCATCAGTAATTGAAAGCAAGGCATATGCATATACTAGAGGTAGCAAATTGGGCATACCAGCTCCGTCCAAACCGGTCGGAAATGACTTTAGCCCCAAAATATATCAGAAATGACAGTGATAAACTAACCACTGGTTACTCTTCAAACAAAAGAAAACCCCTTAATCCTTAACTAGATAATGCTACTTCAGCTATCACAGGGATCTCATACAGAATACTAATATATCGAATACGAAATGTTACAAACACCTTACATACAGAATTACCGACCTATATAACAACTATATAACTACGCCCAAAATGACTACGTTCCGTTCCGTTCCGTTCCGTCAACTGGCGGATTAAAGCCCCTTACGTTCCGTTCCGTCACGCAATCTTCATGAGTCACTAGGGGGGTGAGCACCCCCCTGGACCTTTTATGTTTCTGATTCATGGTTGTGCTCCTCTTCGGCCGTAGCTGAGTTAGAGCGTTGGTCCGACTGCTCTTTCTTGGATTTCTTCTTCCTCGACCCGACAGTAACGGCGGAGGCCACCCTGTCTGCTAAGCGCTCGACAGCCTGCTGGTTCTGTATGCCACAAGCAACACTGAGATGCCCAAACATTTCACATGAAGAACAGAACTTCGCTTCGAATTCATACACAACCTCCTGGGCCCATGTCCCGCCATCAGCAAGCTCAATCCGCACGGTGCGCACCAACTCTTTCGAGACGTCGGCTTCAATCAGGACCCGTGCGTATGATTTTTTGCCTCTGGTGCTGGTGTGTGTGTCCGTGAAGAAGTGCTTACCAACCTCCGACGAGATCTTTAGAAGAGATTCCGCAGTCCAGCATTCTGGAGGAAGGTTCGGAAGGTTGATCCATAGAGGCATAAGGTTGACCCCATTGTAACCCAATTCGAAAGAACGCGGCAATACCCTCAATGCTAGAACTTTTCCATGCACGTAAAGAGGGCCTCTGTCGAATACTCGGAGCATGTCCTGTTCATTCTCAAACCCGAAAACCAACAACCCACTCGAGTGAGGATGGTAGAGATATTTCACTTTCCACGTACTGCAAATTTTAAGCAGTTTCTTTTCGCCCATGAAACGGTGAGGAAAATAGCCGAACAGAAAGAAGCCCCACCAAGAGCTCACATCATCCAAATTCAGGTAACGGAAAGCAGGCCTTTTATCGAGCACCTTCTGTGCCCCACCAGCTGTGCTCTTCCCTTTTCCTCCTTTAGCTGAACCAACCGTCTCTGCATCACTACCTTTTCCACTCGGTTCATCGGATGCGACTGGCGCTACAGTCGCGGTGCTGACTGGTTGCACGGAAAGTACAGCTCCGCCAAGAGCAAACCCCTGTTCTGTCGGAAGATGGCCGTCGGCCTGCAAGGTGTTGGAGCTTCCGGGTGTTGCTTCCACCAGTTTCAACGACTGCCGAGACGTTTTCTTCTTGCTGCCCATACTTGAGAGGACGAAATTTACAGCTCAATCACAGGACACGAACTAGAAAAAACCAGATCTGCGAAACTGAGAGGTTGGATGGCCGATGGGAGGAGAGAGAGAGAGAGAAAGAGACAGAAACAAATCGAAATGACAGGGGCGAGAGAAATAACCTATGAAGATCAAAAGTGACTAGACGCTAGACATAAGCTAGACTGACTGAAGAACAGCGAAGAAGCAAGCTGAAGAAGAAGAGCTGAAACATTTACATGGAACAAGGCGCCGAGACAGCGAAATATTCTAGGGTTTATTTAGTAAGTTCTGGAAATTAACCACAGTGAAAATATAATATTTTATTTATATTCTTCCATATATAAAAAATGACCTGTTGAAGTTCAACCGATTTTTTTGACAGCCGATTTTTTTGGCAAGAATCCGGATGAGTTTCAACTTTTCTGTTCGGTTCTAAATATGTGTTCCAAATTCTATTTCACTCATACATAGTTGTCACATGTATGATCATAAATTAGAGATGAAATTTTAAAACTTAAAAATACACTAGTACACATGGCGACTATGTACTGAATGAAATAAGATTTGGAACACATATTTAGAACAGCCGATCCACCTCATAGAACCAGCCGGTACGTGTCAGTTCCGGTCCAACTCATCGAACCATCGGTCTGGAAAGTTGTTCTGTCTCACTTTTTAGCAGTTAGTTGTTCCGTCTCATTCAGAGGATTATATATATATATATATATATATATATATATAAAATCAGAATGTGTTATTTATTTTGATATTGTTGGGTATCGGGTCTATCAATAGCTAAAAACAGGATCGTTAATACAAGCGGATTAAACGAATATAACTATTACAATTATATTCAACGGGAAAGGGATTAAGGATTACAGGCCAACTAATGAACCTATAAAAACCAATAATTATTTAAATCAATCCGAGAACAAGCTGACCCCCAAAAAACGATCGTTCAGAACCAATCTGTAAATCACAAAGATTCGATTAAGTTTAGCCAAGATATCGATATTACCGATCAAAATACACCAAGTATTAAGTATGCAGTATATATAGTTATATATATAACAGATATATATAATATATATGTATATGGTATAATACCGAATCTACAGTATAGATATATATATATATAGATATATATATATATATATATATAACAAATATATATATAATATATATATATATATAGATAAAAAGGAATCTGCAGTATATATATATAACAAATATATATATAAAAATACGAATCAGTAGTATATATATATATAGATATATATATATATATATAACAAATATATATATATAATATATATATATATATAGATAAATACCAATCTGCAGAATATATATATAAATATATATATATAACAAATATATATATAATATATATATATATATAATATGGGAAAAATCGAAAGAAAATAAAGGGACAAGAAACCCCCTTTGAGAAAGTGGTATGTAGGCTGAGATTTTCCGAACCCTTTGCAATTTGACACCAAGTATGTTCGATTCCACGAAGGACGAACGCCGATCCACCGCCAAGACACACAGAAGCACCTTTCTAACCCAGAAAAAACCCTCAGAAAACACAGGAACTAATCCCGGTCACCCTCAATGATATCACAACTAGAATATCACTCTTTTCACTTTGGATTCTCAAGGCACAAGACGAATATTTCTCTCGATGTATCAAACTCCTTCCCCAGCCGCGATTTAAATACTCACAAGGATGGAATCGGTCACGTGATTCCATTGTGATATTCAACCGCTCACGGGGGAGAGGAGGTAGTGAGAATCGGGAGCAGAAAATCACAGCGGGAGGAGGAGTTTGACCAGGGAAGGAAGGTCACGGGAGAGAAGAGAGAAAAGGGAGGGTGACGGCGCAGTGAGAAGTGAGAAGTGAGGGAGAAGGGTTTAGGGTTAGGATTATATAAGGGGAGTCGGACGGTCCAGATCAAAAGTAGATATTAAGTCTGGATCGGACGGCTCCTAATTAAAGGGCTGCCACGGGCTGGGCCAGCACTAATGGGCCAGAGGAGATAAATAATTCTGGGCCAAGTTTGGGCCAAAATAATAACATTTCTCCACCTTTTTGGGCCAACCAGTCAAATTGCATTTTCGGGTTACAGAGAAGATTCATCATCATCTATCTCCGGGGTTATCTGCACATACACAAAGTAAATAAGGTAAAAGAATTCACAAAGAAGACTAACTCACAAAGAGATCCCCTAAAGAACACAATGTTCAAAAAATTTATTCGACTGAATCAAAATTCAGTCTTTTTAAACAAGATTTAAATTTTTCGACGGGTAAACACTTAGTACCCATATCTGAAGGATTAAATTGGGAGGGTATTTTTTCAAGATAGATTATACGTTTAGCAACAACATCTCGTATGAAATGGAAACGAACATCAATATGTTTTGTTCTATCATGAAAAACTGGATTCTTGCACAGTTGAATACCGGATTGACTATCCGAAAAAACTTCGACTTTGTCCTTTAGAAAACCGATTTCTGATAATAGTCCTTTTAACCATATAACTTATTTTAATGCTTCTGTTATAGCAACATACTCAGATTCTGTAGTAGATAGAGCAACTATAGGTTGTAATTGAGACTTCCAACTGATCGGTGTGCCACACAAAGTAAACACATATGAAGTAGTAGACTTACGGTTATCACGATTAGCAGCGTAATTAGAATCCACGTATCCAACCAATTTTACACCTTGTGGGTGTTGAGAAAATTTAAGACCATACCTGGTTGAGCCCTTCAAATACCTTAAGAGCCACTTAACGGCTTGCCAATGGTAAACCCCTGGGCTAGCCATATAACGACTAAGACAACTCACAGCATAAGCTATGTCAGGTCTTGTGCTGACCATTAGGTACATGACCGAACCAATAGCATTTGAGTAAGGTACTTTTTTCATATAATTGATATCATCCTCAGTTTTTGGGGATTGATCCTTACTTAACAGGAAATGACCAGCTAGAGGCACAGAGGTTGATTTAGACTGACTCATAGAAAATTTGGATATAATTTTCTGCACATAGGAATCTTGGTTTAAAACAATGGTGGAATTTTTCTATCACGAAAGATATTCATCCCAAGAATACGCTTAGCATCACCAAGGTGCTTCATGTCAAACTTCGCACTTAAGCATTTAATGACATGATCAACTGTTTTCACACAAGGACTCACTAAGAGCATATCATCAACATATATGAGCAAGAAAACAGGATTTTTGGAATCAGTTTTGAAATACAAGCAATGATCATAATTGCTCCTTGAAAATTTAAGTGAAAGCATGTACTCATCGAACTTCTTATTCCATTGCCTAGGTGATTGTTTTAAACTATAAATCGATCTCTTAAGCAAGCAAACATGATTAGGGAGCTTGGGATCAATAAAGCCTTTAGGTTGACTCATATAAAGCTTTTCTTCAAGTTCACCATGTAAAAAGGCGGTTTTGACATCTAATTGTTTTAGTTCCCAATCAAATTGAGCAACAAGAGCAAGCATGATACGCACAGTAGTAAACTTAACAACTGGAGCAAAGATTTCAGTGTAGTCAATACCTTCTTTATGGGTGAAACCCTTATCAACGAGTCTAGCTTTGAATCTGACCGACTCATCTTCTTCCTTAACTTTGAAAAGCCATTTACAGTCAACCACCGAACAGTTAGGTGGTCGGGGCACAAGAGCCCAAGTTTCATTTGAGTGCAATGAAGTCATTTCTTCATTCATTGCAAAAAGCCACTGTTCTGAGTGTTCAGATTTCAAAGCTTCATCATATGTTTTGGGTTCACAATTATCAATAGATTCAAACATATTGAATGCATATGATGCCATATGATAATCATTCAAGTGAGAAGGTCTTCTAATTTCTCTCCTAGACCTATCTCGAGTAAGTTGATAATCATGCAAATTATCTTCAAGAACTTCTTCTGTTTCATCATGCACATCAGCATTATCAAGATTATCAAGAATATCTTCTGTTTGCACATTATCCATATTATCCAAAGAAATGTGCAGCTCCACCTCATTAGGAGCAGGGGGGTTTTCCGGATCCGGTAAAAGGCAAGTAAATTCATTTTCGTTGAAAACAATATCACGACTAATAATGGTTTTGAAACCGGGTTGGCCTCTCAGCCAAACCCTATAGCCTTTTACCCCTTCCGGGTATCCTAAACACACATCTCACGTAACGAGGCTCAAGCTTATCATTTTTCCGATGAACATAAGCGAGCGACCAAATACACGAAGATTTGAAAAATCAATAGATCGACCAGACCAAACACATTCAGGATAATTACCATTCAACGGCACAGAGGGAGATCTATTTATCAAATAAGTAGCAGTAAGTAAAGCCTCACCCCAGAACTTTTTCGAGAGCCCAGATAAAGCCAACATGCTTCGGACCCTTTCTAGCAAAGTTCTATTCATGCGTTCAGCCACCCCATTCTGTTGGGGTGAGTAAGGGACAGACTTATGTCTCTGAATACCAGATTGAGCACAAAGCTCATCAAACATTTGATTGCAAAACTCAAGGCCATTGTCGGTCCTTAAGATTTTTAATTTTCTTCCCAGTTTGATTTTCAATCAACGTTTTCCAATTTTTGAATTTCTCAAAGACATCAGACTTGTTTTTCAAAAGGAACACAAAGACCTTACGGGAATAATCATCAATCACAGATAGGAAATATCTATTTCCACCATGTGTGGGTTCACTAGAAGGCCCCCACACATCAGCATGCAAATAATGCAAAGTGTCATAAGTTGTAGGAGTTCTAGGGGGATGGGGATTTGGAAACTTAACACGATGTTGTTTACCTACCACACAGGAGTCGCAAAACGGCACAAAGGACAATTTATCTTTCCCAAACACCCCTTGTTGTTGCAAAATTTCCAGACCCTTATCACTGATGTGGCCTAGACGTTTATGCCACAGATCCGTTGAGTCACTTTGGACAGCATTCACAAAAGAATCATATTTTGCAATTTTCACATAGAGGTTATTCCGTTTTATTGCTTTGAAAACACACAAGTTTCCTTTAAAGATTTTCATAATCCCATTACCCCACTTACCTTCATACCCCTCATCATCAAGGGTACCACAAGAAACAAGATTGTGACACAAATCAGGAACATGCCTCACGTTCTTTAAAGTTAACAAATAACCAGAGTCACATCTTATCTGAATATCTCCTAAACCATGAACTTGACACTTTTTCTCATTAGCCATAGAGACGGACCAATTTGTCACTTCTCTGTATTCAGAAAATAGCCTTTTGAAAGGCGACATATGAAACGCATGCGTAATCAACAAGCCACTCATTTTCACACAAAGTGAGAGTATGCACAGTATTAGCTTGTTCACAAATTTCGAAACCATGAAAACTTCATCTTCACGACCATTTTCAGCCACAAGGTTGGCATTATCATTTTGATAATTTTTCTTAGGTTTAGTGCACTCATGAATGTAATGACTAGATTCACCACAATTATAGCACTTACGGTTCTTAGGTCGAGACTTTGACCTACTCTTCCATTGCCCTTCTTCTTTTCAGAAAAATTACTCTGTAGATTTTGACTTGATGAAGGTTTTAGTTTTCGAAAGCGGTTTTGAGGTCTTCCCCTCACAAAATTAACCTCACCTAGAGATTTATTCCCCTTATTGTTTTTCAAATCCAATTCTTTACTTTTCAAACCGTTTATAACAGTATCAAGAGTTACTTTGTCTCTGCCGTACTTAATAGCAAACTTAACATCACTGTAAGAATCAGGGATGGCATTTAAAAGAACAATAGGGGTGTATTCATCAATATTTTTATCACCGGTTTGTTTGATATCCTGGATTAATTTTGTAAAAGTGTCCAGGTTATCATTTATATCCTTTGAAATATCAAGTTTGAACCGAAATTTTTTTTCAAGTAAAAACAGTTTGCTAGGCAAGGAAGTTTCAGTATAAGTCTCTTCCAATTTTTCCCATAAAGCCTGAGCTGTATCATGTTTACCAATTTTCCGAATTACAGAATCGGACAGATTTAGGATAATTGATGAATACACAAACTCATCTGCCTCGACCTTTTTATCGGCAGCAGTGTTGTCAGAAAACGATTGATCAATAGCTTTGAAAACTTTTTGTTGAATTAGAATGCCCTTCATTTTTTGTTGTCAAATTTGAAAATCTCCTTTACCATCAAAAGGTGCAATGTTAAAACAGAGAATGAACCCATTGAAACACACAGTATAAGGTAATCACAAAGACAACCACAAATCACACAGAAAAGGAAGCACACAGCTGATGAGAATCAAAATTCAGGGACTCGATTTGATTTTTGAGATTAAAACCCGTTTAAATTAAAACCGGGATCCTCAAGCTCTTGAAAAAGATCCGAGGGACACTTTCGGTCCTGGCAGCGCAAGATTAGTGCTGTTTTGGATTTTAAGGTTTTAATTCGTTTGAGTTTTAATTAATAAAGGAAACAAGAGTCGCCCGAAAACTGAATCTAACCAAATAACACAGAGATATCGGCAGCGGCAAGCAAACCCGAAAAACAGTAAGGACAGCAATTTGACAGTAGAACCGAAACAAGAAACAATAATAAAAGAGAGGTTCAAGCCGATATACCTGAGCGGAAACCCGGATGGGTTATTCCGTATCACCACGAAGCCAAAGAACCCGACACCCGACAAAACGGGCTCCGATACCACTGTTGGGTATCGGGTCTACCAATAGCTAAAGACAGGATCGTTAATACAAGCGGATTAAACGAATATAACTATTCCAATTATATTCATCGGGAAAGGGATTAAGGATTACAGGCCAACTAATGAACCTATAAAAACCAATAATGATTTAAATCAACCCGAGAACAAGCTGACCCCCAAAAAACGATCGTCCAGAACCAATCTGTAAATCACAAAGATTCGATTAAGTTTAGCCAAGATATCGATATTACCGATCGAAATACACCAAGTATTAAGTATGCAGTATATATAGTTATATATATAACAGATATATAGATAATATATATGTATATGGTATAATACCGAATCTGCAGTATAGATATATATATATAGATATATATATAACAAATATATATATATATATATAATATATATATATATAGATAAAAATACGAATCAGTAGTATATATATATATATATAGATATATATATAACAAATATATATATAATATATATATAGATAAATACCAATCTGCAGAATATATATATAAATATATATATATAAATATATATATATATAATATATATATATAAAATACGGGAAAAATCGGAAGGAAATAAAGGGACAAGAAATCCCCTTTGAGAAAGTGGTATGTAGGCTCAGATCTTCCGAACCCTTTGCAATTTGACACCAAGTATGTTTGATTCCACGAAGGATGAACGCCGATCCATCGCCGGCCGGCACACAGCCCCGGTAGCACCTTTCTAACCCAGAAAAAACCCTCAGAAAATACAGGAACTAATCCCGGTCACCCTCAATGATATCACAACTAGAATATCACTCTTTTCACTTTGGATTCTCAAGGCACAAGATGAATATTTCTCTCGATGTATCAAACTCCTTCCCCAGCCGCGATTTAAATACTCACAAGGATGGAATCGGTCACGGGATTCCATTGTGATATTCAACCGCTCACGGGGGAGAGGAGGTAGTGAGAATCGGGAGCAGAAAATCGCAGCGGGAGGAGGAGTTTGACCAGGGAAGGAAGGTCACGGGAGAGAAGAGAGAAAAGGGAGGGTGACGGCGCAGTGAGAAGTGAGAAGTGAGGGAGAAGGGTTTAGGGTTAGGATTATATAAGGGGAGTCGGACGGTCCAGATCAAAAGTAGATATTAAGTCTGGATCGGACGACTCCTAATTAAAGAGTTGCTACGGGCTGGGCCAAAGACTAATGGGCCGTAAGAGATAAATAATTCTGCCAAGCCAGCCAAAATAATAATGTATATCATTAAAACAATTCTCAACTTATATGTTAATGTCACAAATCTAGTTTTATGTCATTGTTTATTCATTTCTACAACCATAATTTCAATTGTTATCCGTTTATTCATCTTTTAAAAAATAATCTAAATTTTGTAAAATTAAAACATATATATAAAAATTAGAAAAGAAACAAAATAATAGATACGAAAAAATGAAAATAAAAGAAAATTAGAAAGTAATATACAATCAATAAATAACAAATAATATAAAATTACAAAGCAAAAGTCATCCCGATCCTAAATTCTCAGCCCTATTCAATATAAACCCACAAACAAAACACAAGACATGTATAGATAGATTGATCGAAATATTTATATTATTTATTTATTTATCTCTTATATTATATAATCTTGAGTACAAATTATTTATGAAAATTATTACGCGGTATCATTTAATGCTCTTCGAATTCTTCATCAATTTTTAATATGAACATTGCTATATGCACACACTGTTTTACACATCACTAATCAATAATGAATGGAAAGTATATTTTTATAATATTTATTACATATATTTTTTTTCTTCATCCGTTAGTTTTATTTTTCCATCCATTATTATTAACAAGTATGAAGGCGCCATTGCATTGCGTGAATTTTCGGTAAATTTTGCAATAATCATTTACGAATAATGTTTGAAAAGGGCTCTTCGTTGTGAGATCATGGTATGTTTTTAACGACACGTGTTGTATTTGTTTGCAATAAATATTGTGTCAAGCTGTATTTGTAGTTATCATATTTGGTCGAGCACCATTGTAATTATACGTACGTCAAAACCATATCAAGATTGAACTTGTTTTGTTCGTTATCGAAAGACTTTTTTGTCAGTATTTTTTTTTATTTAATAAACCGCTAGGTATTTATTATATATTTGGCAAATAAAGTTTCTGGTTGCTTGTTTGTAAGTAAAATATTATTCATGTCAAAATAGTAACACACAACACATGTAAAAAGTTGTTATTTTTTAATGTAACAAAAAGTTACTCTATTTACTCCTTTATATATTATTCACTACCTACACTATATTTATTTAGTCAAACCCGAAACCCATGACTTCTCCCATAGTACACAGCACATCACAATATTTGAACATATGCTCAATTTTCTATATAGAGAGAATAAAAAAAAAAAGGAAAAAAAAAAGAAAAAAGCGGAGGTCTTTGGACGCCACTTCCAAATGAGAGCTCGTTGAAAATCGCCAACATGTGCATAGAATATAAAAGGAAAAAAAAAACAAAGGAAAAAAAAAAAAAACAGGGGGAGGAATTTTTTAATGGGGCACGGAACCCTATTCCCACCCCTTTAGTATATAGTAGGAATGTGTTGCGTAAACAAGTGTGTATATATAGTAGGGATCTCTCTTTTTTAGTACCAAAACATAAAAGTAACAAGTTATATATCCCCATTCATAAAACTATAAGTTTTTGATACCAAAATGTGTTAAAAGACTTTATTACCCTTAAAGTCTACTAATAAGAGAAAAAAAACTAAAAAAGAAAAAGGAAGATTATTAAAACGAAACAACAATAAAAAAACGGTCCCACAACTCAATATTTTCCTCTGCCAAAAACTCTCCTCCTCTCTCGCAAAAAGTCTCCCGTCGTGAAACCCTTCGCCGGCCAGAAAATGTCGACCTCCGACTACCACAGAGAATCTGAAGACGCCAGAAGTTCCGCTAGTGACACTCCATCTGAAGAGCAATTCGTCAATGAGCCGCCGATTAGTGTATTTTCATTCACACACGATCGTGCCACGACGGTTGTTCATCTTCCCACGATCGTGCTGAAGAAGATGAGACCATCGTGTACACGATGGTCTTTCGTGGGCACGATGGCTACACACGACGGTCGTCGATCGTGTGTGCCGTCGTGTGCTAGAAGTGCAAAAGCTCCTGCCTTGCACACGATCGCAGGCACACGATCGTTTCCCGTCGTGTGAACCGTCGTGTGGCACACGATGGTCTTCGCACGACGGGCATCGATCGTGTGCAAGGCAGAATTTTTTTTTTCGTTCTCTTAAGCATTTTATCATATTCTTATGAGTTGTATGTCCATATTGCAGACTGGTTGCGTATGGAAGAGACCTACATTGTGTTTTGTTACACGCCAAGTGAATCTTTACATACGGGAGGCAGTATTTAAAGAGATCATTGAGACATTAAGGAGTATGGGCCGCAATTCCGCTGTTGCTGATCGAGCTATCGAGAGCTTGACCGAGGGGGTCCTGGGGCGCTTGATTAAAGTTAGGAGGAATGGGAGTTCAAATACTGCCCTACATCACTTGATTGCTCGTCAATCGAGGGTGATCAAATCCCGGATGAGTCGTGGTTCCGTGCTCATGAGGACCATTCGTTTTACGACCCGTGATTTCGCCTTGATCACGGGACTCCATTTTGGAAACTCTACCTTCCATCCCCGTGACGACCATCTCCTTCCGTCAAGGTATTTTCCATGAGAATACTCCATGGCAAAAACATTAAGGTTAGTGTTCTGCGGAAGAGGTTCAATGCTCGAGATTTTGGTAGAGACATAAGAGATTATGTCAAGGTTGCCAATTTGCTTATATACTACTACTTTATCCTATGCCGTGACGACATGATGGTCGAGACATGGGCATGGGCATTAGTGGAGGATTTCGAGCAGTGGGATATGTTTCCTTGGGGTTCTTATGCCTTTGGGGTTTTATCTTACTACATAGGCAACGTTGCCATGAAGGAGGGACAAGAGCACAAGGACTATCACTTCTATGGTCCTGTTTGGGCTTTACAAATATGGTCGTATGAGATGATTCCTGCATTGGGAGCATTGTGTGGTAGTCGAGATAAAACTGTCCAAGTCCCCCGGTGTTTGATGTGGACTACGAGGAAGATGTTTTGTGATTTCACTCATTTCTTCGACGATAAGGTACATAAATTTGTAAACGTATTTTCTCCTAACTTCACTCATCTCTTCAACATTATGTGATTGCCCATCTAATGGTATGCTTTAATGACTATTGTTGCAGCACAAAGTACTTCCCTCTTTACCGCATCTGGAGGAGGATGAGGCTGAGTACTACTACCTGAGCTTTGAGAATGACTCGCCTTATGACGTTAAGTTCATTAAGCCTGTAAGAATAGCTGTGAGGAATAAGTAGGATGAGCCTGCGCCGATCCCGAGGAAGAAAGTTATGGATAGGTTGAAGAAGGCTGCTGGAAAATTGATTACATATGAGTCGGCACATAAAGTGTCGAAGCGACGCCGGCAGAGTACCCCACCAGTAGATGGTGCAGAGACATCGGACCGGGAGAGGCAGCCAGAGAGGGTGTGTTGTGTCCACGGACTTCCTTGTCCGGACCACACCCAGGACACGAGCAGGGATGAGTACTTCGATCGCCGTTTGAAGGCGATCTTGTACGACGATTCTGAGTCCGGATTTATTGCTCGAGTTTCTCGCCGGGTGCTTTCTGGGATCGTGGATTTCTTCGGACCTATGCATAGACGTTCTAGGAGCCCGGTACACTACTCAGCTGGGAGCCATGATAGGCCTCGTCATTCTGCATCTGTTAGCAGCGCCCGGCGGAGGATTCCTGACCCTCCACGTCACTCAGTCTCTGGCGCAGCACACAGTCACCATTCTCATCGTCAGCCTAGTCATCATTCTCAGCGTCAGCCGAGTCACCATTCTCAGCGTCAGCCGAATCACCATTCTCAGCATCCGCCTACCCACCATTCTGAGGTCCAGCACAGTCACCATTCTCAGATTCATCATTCTGTTGAGCGGACTCAGCATCCCCTTGATTACGAGCATCAGTATGAGCCATTTGAGGCGCCGTTTCAGCAGTATGGGACGATGTTCGACTGATTTCAGGACGAGAATCATTACAGTGCGATGTTTCGCAGTGAGGGTGGTGGTCCTGAGCAGCAACCTCCATTTCAGATCGAGCAGCCAGTTTTTGAGATCGAGCGGACCGCATGCGACTCTGATCGTTATAGTTGTGAGAGGGATGCTGAGGGTGACGAAGATGGTGAGAGTGCCGGAACGCAGCATTTGGGTGAGCGTAGTCTTCCACCGCGAGTGAGTCGACCATCTGCTGTGTAACACCCCAATTCACAAATGGGACATTACACGCCGTAGAACCCTCGTGAGGTCTACCAGGCTGACACTTGACATATAAACCACAATATAATCCCACATGATGCATTCAAAAAGTAAGTAAGGCCGTGGCCTCGGCCAAAACATTTTAACGGAGTACATGAATATAAGATAAATACCAATTCATTGCCCACGCAGGGGACTTAAACCAAGTTTCAAAGTAAACAGTTTAACTCCGGTACTCGACAATTAAAATGACACGACATAAAAATACAGACTCGAGCCACATCATCAAGCCATCCCATCCTTTGCGTGCGTGCCCCATGCCTGCTCCTCAGCTCTCCCGGTACCTGAAATGCATAAGACGCATTTCCCCCATTTAAGGGGTTAGCATTGGAATGGCTAGTGCAAGTACACAATTACACAACATTATATACAAAATACGGTTTTTAGCACAATCATCTCAATCAGAATTCATTTGCCATATATATATTCCGGAATACTACATTGGCAATCACATCAATTTCCAATCATCACGATATCACAAAATCACGATCGTATCCCGTGGCCGTACCCCTTAGTATCGACCCCGGACATCCCGTCGAACACTTCGGTGGGATACCACTTCCTCGGCCGTACCCCTTAGTATCGACCCCAGGACATCCGTCGGACACTCGGGTGGAAGTTCAATCACACACGCACCCAAGTCCACTTCGCGGCCGTACCCCTTAGTATCGACCCCGGACATCCCGTCGGACACTCGGGTGGAAGGAACACAACTCACGCACCCAAAATCACCATTCATCATTCATTTCGAAAATCACAATATACATAACGAAATGTAATACATGTACTTGCCTTGGATGACACGACGTGAAGAAAGCGGCGAAAGGAAAGGTTTCGGTCGAACAATCTTCCCAAACCCGTCCCTAACACAATAATGATATACAACCAATCTCGGAATACGAATACGAAGAAATTCATCCTATTCCTACCCGTTGGGACAATTCATCGAACATCAAGAGGGCATAGGGAATTGAAATCGGTCAACGATGTAATAACGGGATTTCATCCCATCCGATAACAAGGAAACTAAGAATCACGAGTATACTATCGAAATCTAACAACAACATCGGTAAAATCGGATTAAAAGACAAGATCACCACCAAACCCTCCCCAAATTCATACTAGGGTTCTAGGAGATTTTACCTTGATTCGAAGCCGAACAATAGATGATTTGGTGTTGTGGTGATGATATGATGCTAAGTTATACTTTCCAACCGGTGTTTGGATGAAAATCTGACGAACCCTTGCCTTGGAAATCTCCCCGACGCGAAGAAGAGAAGAGGAATGAGAAAATGACGAAAAAAAATAACTCCTGCCAGTTTATAAACCGACTGGTGTTACGGCCGTAACACCTCATTCATACGGCCGTAACTAGTGGATATTACGGCCGTAATTACATGCATTTACGGCCGTAACGAGTTCTACGGATAGGTCTGGGCAAAACCGACGAAGCGCACTTACGGCCGTATGATCTAAGAGATACGGCCGTAACATTTCTTACGGCCGTAATCGGTACATTATACGCCCGTAAGTGGCTACTGGAGTCTCATGCAGGAAGAAAAACGAAGCTGGCTTACGGCCGTACGGTGAAGGACTTACGGCCGTATCTCTCGAACATTACGGCCGTAACATAGGGGTTTACGGCCGTAACCTGCTACAGACATGAGTTGTGAGAAAATAAAGCTCAACGACAACTGGATAGAATAGATACTTAACGAGTATACGAAGATTTCCTACTGATGGGATGATTACCATAATCAACACGTGGCTCCGACTGTCCGAAGGTCAGGATAAACGAATAACAACCACAATGCTCAAATAAAACAGAATTTATAAAAATGACCCAAACATCCGGAATTCACGATACGACGTCGGATTAACAAACCGAAAGTTCCAACACGACCAACTCAACCGTACAAACTTATACGAATCGAGAAACAACGAAAACAAACAAGTTTTACGAGAATCGAACGTACATACGGCAAGATATAAATTTAAGATGAAATTATGCGAAAACATCCTCGAAACTCATCCAGACGGAAAAACTCCAAGAACAAAATAGATTCAGAAATCCAAAACAGTGCTAAGCGAGTTGTCCGAAACGAACATACACCAAAAATAGAAATTACTGAAAATAGAGAACACAGATATTACATTATCTCCCCCTAAAAATAAGTTTCGTCCCGAAACTTACAACGCGAACAACTCGAGGTATCTCGACCGCATGCTCTCTTCCGTCTCCCATGTGGCTTCCTCGGACCCATGTCTCGACCATTGAACTTTAACCAGAGGAATGGTTTTATGACGAAGTTGCTTTACCCGACGCTCTAAAATCTGAATCGGCCTCTCCTCAATGGTAATGTCGGGTCCCAATTCGATCTCTCCAAAATCAAGAATATGGCTAGGGTCCGATACGTACTTCCTAAGCTGGGAAACATGAAATACGTTATGAACGCGACTCAAAGACGGTGGCAAGCCTAACCGATAGGCAAGCTCTCCCATTCTCTCTAAAATCTCAAACGGCCCAATAAATCTCGGACTAAGTTTACGCTTCCGGCCGAAGCGGTAAACTCCCCGTGTCGGCGACACCTTAAGCAAAACATGATCTCCCACCTCAAACTCCAACGGCCGACGACGCGTGTCGGCATAAGACTTTTGCCGACTCTGGGCCGTCAACAATCTATCACGAATCAGAGTAATCTTCTCCCTCGTCTCAACTACCATATCGGGCTCGGTACCAATCAGCTCGGACGCATCGTCCCAACACAACGGCGATCTGCACCTCCTCCCATACAATGCCTCAAATGGTGCCATTTTGATCGAGGCGTGCCAACTATTGTTGTACGTAAACTCGATCAACGGCAAGTGCGACTCCCAATCATCCTTCCAATCTAGGGCACAGGCTCTCAACATATCCTCCAACGTCTGGATCGTTCGCTCATCGCCGTCGATCGAGGTGGTAAGGCGTGCGAGTCTCAACTCGGTCCCAAATCTCGATGAACGACTGCCAAAAATGTGATACAAACCGGCCATCACGATCCGAAACAATACTCTTAGGAGTCCCATGTAATCTCACGATCTCTGCAATAAACACTCGTGCCAGTCTCTCTGGACCCCAAGTGTCCTTAATACCCAGGAAATGAGCTGATTTGGTCAGTCGATCGACAATAACCCAAATCATGTTCATTCCAGTCCGAGTCCTAGGCATACTGGTAATGAAATCCATAGAAATATTCTCCCATTTCCACTCGGGATGGGAAGTGGTATAAAAACCCCGCTGGTCGCCGATGCTCGATCTTAACCTGTTGACAGTCAAACATCTCGACACAAACTCGCTAACGTCTGTCTTCAAATTACTCCACCAGTAGTTACTTCTCACGTCCTTGTACATTTTACTCGTACCAGGGTGTATGGAGTAAGGCGTGGTATGAGCTTCGCTCAAGATCTTCTGTCTCAGCTCAATAACATTCGGTACACATAGTCTGCCGCGAAATCTCAAAACTCCATCATCGTGAACCACAAATCCAGGGCTTTCCCCTTCTTCACATCCTCCCTCAATCGGGCCAAAAACGGATCGTCATCTTGCTTCGCCTTGATATCATCGGTTAAGGACGAGGTGATCTCTAACGCACATAATCGACCACAATTCTCGAACCCAAACCTCGATATTCGCAAATAAGATCTCGCTGGATCCTACTCGTGGCGTAAGTACCTCTAACATCCGTAACGCCATCGGCTTTCGGCTCAACGCATCAGCCACTACGTTGGCCTTACCCGGATGGTAAAGTATCTCGAGGTCGTAGTCTTTAATTAGCTCTAACCACCTACGCTGCCTCATATTCAACTCTTTCTGGCTGAAGATGTACTTCAGACTCTTGTGGTCCGTAAAAATCTTACACGATGACCCATAGAGATAATGCCTCCATATCTTTAAGGCGAAAACGACCGCAGCTAACTCCAAATCGTGCGTGGGATAATTTACCTCATAAGGTTTCAATTGGCGGGACGCATAAGCAATCACTCTGTCTCGCATCAAAACACATCCAAGCCCAAGGCCCGAAGCATCACTATACACTACGAAATCCTCGCTCCCCTGAGGCAATGCTAAGACGGGTGCGGTGGTCAAACGTCTCTTTAACTCGTCAAAACTGTCCTGCCTGTCTGCAGTCCACTCGAACTTCTGAGTTTTCTGGAGCAATTGAGTGAGTGGTCTGGCGATCTTAGAAAATCCCTCAACGAATCTACGGTAATAGCCGGCAAGACCCGTAAAACTCCTCACCTCCTTCACATTCTTAGGCGGTTCCCAAGCCATCACCGCTCTATCTTCTGCGGATCTACCCGAACTCCTCTCGCTGAAATAACATGCCCAAGGAACATCACTTCCTCGAGCCAAAACTCACACTTAGAGAACTTCGCGTACAACTGCTCGGCCCTCAAAGTGTCTAATACAATCCGGAGATGTAAGGCGTGCTCCTCCCGACTCCGTGAATAGATAAGAATATCGTCGATAAAAACGACTACGAATTTGTCCAGATACTCAATAAAAACTTTGTTCATCAATTGCATGAACACTGCTGGGGCATTGGTTAGCCCGAAAGGCATAACCACAAACTCATAATGGCCATATCTCGTCCGAAAGGCAGCTTTCGGAATATCGACGTCCCGAATCCTCAACTGGTAGTAGCCCGATCGCAAATCAATCTTCGAAAAGACTGTCGCCCCCTGAAGCTGATCAAATAAATCGTCAATCCTGGGCAAAGGGTATTTATTTTTGATGGTTAGCTTGTTTAATTCTCGATAGTCGATGCATAAACGAAGCGATCCATCCTTCTTCTTAACAAAAAGTACAGGCGCACCCCAAGGTGATGCGCTCGGTCGAATATACCCTTTATCTAACAACTCTCCCAACTGATTCTTCAATTCTAACATCTCCGACGGTGCCATACGGTACGGCGCTCGAGAAATAGGGGCCGCATTCGGCTCAAGATCAATAGGAAACTCCACCTCTCGATGTGGTGGTAGTCCCGGCAAGTCATCCGGAAATACATCAGGATACTTGCTAACAACTGGAATCGACGATATGTCAACCCCACCACCTTCCGCCTGCAGAGCGAAACACCAGTAGCCGACACAACCCTGATTCAAAAGTTTCATCGCCTTCAAGGCGCTAATCACACTCCCCGATCTACCCGGCTTACAACCGACTAGAGTATGCTCAGTGCCGTCCTCGGCCACGATCGAGATAGTACGAGTCCGATAGTTCATGATAGCACCGTGACGATCCAACCAATCGTCCCCGAGGATCAAATCCTCACCCTTAAGGTCTATAACAATGAGATTCGAGGGCCAATCTCGGCTCCCGATCCTCACTGGGCAATCCCTAACTTCCCGATCCCCAACCATACGATCCCCGCTGGGCGTACTCACTACAAATGGCTCACACTCAAACAAGCAGTCAAAACCAATACGACTCACACAATCCGAAGCAATAAAGGAATGGGTAGCACCCGAATCAAAAGCACCGACCTTTGGATGAGTAAGGATATGAGTAGTACCGACGCCACTGGAACATCTGTCTCTCGTACGCCTCATCCGATACAATCGGGGTGAATCAACCCGAACTCGAGGCCGCACGGTGATCCGGCCGACCCGTCCCTACCACGACCCGAACTCGCGGAATATGAGTGGCCGGGAGGCCGTGATCCTCCGATCGGTAGTGGTAGCCGAACTCTAACACCACAGTGGCCCTCTCACAATGAGTCGCCCGATGCCCGGTCTGCCCGCAAGTGAAGCAAGTAACTGGAGGAAAAGGGCAATCCTTCATCAAATGCTCATATTGGTTGCAGTTAAAACAAACCCTGCCACCAGAAGCAACGGACTGAACCGAACGGTTACCCTGAGATCCCCCAGCCTGATGAAATGGCCTCTTCCCCGGCGTAGGGGCAGACTGTGCTCTCGAAAATCGGCCACTCTTGCCGGCTGAGAAGTTGCCAGCCGTTTTCTGTTTCTTGGCCTCGGTACCCAACTCTGATTCCGGTGCGGCCATCTCGATCGCTAGAGCGCGATCCTGATACTCCCTCAAAGTGGCACACATGAGCGGTGCCATACTCTGCCTGATATGCGGTTTCATGCGCATATTGAAGTAACGTATTTTATCAGCCTCCGTTCTCACTTGATCTCTCACGAAACCCAACTGCTGATTGTAAGTAATGATGGCCTGAGAGATAGGCACATCCTGAGGTGTAGCAGTGAAGAATTCCACAATTCTGCGCTCCTTAACTGGCGGTGGACAATATTCTGCTTCCATAGCAGCCCTGAACTCATCCCAAGTGGCCCGACGGTCCCTGGGCGCAACGGCCTCCCACCATTCCGCAGCTTCCTTATCCAGGAGGTACTGGGCAATATGTACCCTCCTGTCTTCAGGACAAGCTACGGCGTCAAAGGTCCTGGACAACTGAAATAGCCAATTCTCCCAGCCGAGGGAGTCAGACGATCCGGAGAAACGGGGAGGGTGCATCTTAGTCACCGTCTGAAGCCACTTACTAGCTTCCTCTTCCGGTGTCGGGGGCGGATTCTGGCGTCCACCCTGAGCTATCTGAGTGAGTTGGGCTACTAACTGCTGAAGTACGGCAGTAGCCCCGGCGTCGGCATTATTACCCGACGGCACTGAGTGAGAGGCTGAGTCCGCTGAGGACTGAGAAAGTGAGCCCTCCTCATTATCAGCACCACGACCACGGCCTCGGCCGCGTCCCCTAGCTGGTCTACCACGACCTCTCAACATACTGAAGGAAAATAAGAAAAGAACTAGATCAGAAAGATTCACAATTCACGAAGTTGGTAACTCAAGTCACGATTCCGAACAGCGCAAGAAAACGAATTACAGAAATATAAGAGTTCGAGGAGACTTACAGCCACGGGTCGCACGAAAAGACGGTAGCATGATGATATTAGGCTCAACGACTGACTCTAATGACGCAACTGACAGACCCAAAATTCACCGACAGCCTAGGTATTCAAAACCTAAGCTCTGATACCATAAATGTAACACCCCAATTCACAAATGGGACATTACACGCCGTAGAACCTTCGTGAGGTCTACCAGGCTGACACTTGACATATAAACCACAATATAATCCCACATGATGCATTCAAAAAGTAAGTAAGGCCGTGGCCTCGGCCAAAACATTTTAACGGAGTACATGAATATAAGATAAATACCAATTCATTGCCCACGCAGGGGACTTAAACCAAGTTTCAAAGTAAACAGTTTAACTCCGGTACTCGACAATTAAAATGACACGACATAAAAATACAGACTCGAGCCACATCATCAAGCCATCCCATCCTTTGCGTGCGTGCCCCATGCCTGCTCCTCAGCTCTCCCGGTACCTGAAATGCATAAGACGCATTTCCCCCATTTAAGGGGTTAGCATTGGAATGGCTAGTGCAAGTACACAATTACACAACATTATATACAAAATACGGTTTTTAGCACAATCATCTCAATCAGAATTCATTTGCCATATATATATTCCGGAATACTACATTGGCAATCACATCAATTTCCAATCATCACGATATCACAAAATCACGACTGGTATCCCGTGGCCGTACCCCTTAGTATCGACCCCCAGACATCCCGTCGAACACTCTGGGTGGGATACCACTTCCTCGGCCATACCCCATAGTATCGACCCCCAGACATCCCGTCGGACACTCCGGGTGGAAGTTCAATCACACACGCACCCAAGTCCACTTCCGCGGCCGTACCCCTTAGTATCGACCCCCAGACATCCCGTCGGACACTCCGGGTGGAAGGAACACAACTCACGCACCCAAAAATCACCATTCATCATTCATTTCGAACATCACAATATACATAACGAAATGTAATACATGTACTTGCCTTGGATGACACGACGTGAAGAAAACGGCGAAAGGAAAGGTTTCGGTCCGAACAATCTTCCCAAACCCGTCCCTAACACAATAATGATATACAACCAATCTCAGCAATACGAATACGAAGAAATTCATCCTATTCCTACCCGTTGGGACAATTCATCGAACATCAAGAGGGCATAGGGAATTGAAATCGGTCAACGATGTAATAACGGGATTTCATCCCATCCGATAACAAGGAAACTAAGAATCACGAGTATACTATCGAAATCTAACAACAACATCGGTAAAATCGGATTAAAAGACAAGATCACCACCAAACCCTCCCCAAATTCATACTAGGGTTCTAGGAGATTTTACCTTGATTCGAAGCCGAACAATAGATGATTTGGTGTTGTGGTGATGATATGATGCTAAGTTATACTTTCCAACCGGTGTTTGGATGAAAATCTGACGAACCCTTGCCTTGGAAGTCGCCCCGACGCGAAGAAGAGAAGAGGAATGAGAAAATGACGAAAAAAATAACTCCTGCCAGTTTATAAACCGACTGGTGTTACGGCCGTAACACCTCATTCATACGGCCGTAACTAGTGGATATTACGGCCGTAATTACATGCATTTACGGCCGTAACGAGTTCTACGGATAGGTCTGGGCAAAACCGACGAAGCGCACTTACGGCCGTATGATCTAAGAGATACGGCCGTAACATTTCTTACGGCCGTAATCGGTACATTATACGCCCGTAAGTGGCTACTGGAGTCTCATGCAGGAAGAAAAACGAAGCTGGCTTACGGCCGTACGGTGAAGGACTTACGGCCGTATCTCTCGAACATTACGGCCGTAACATAGGGGTTTACGGCCGTAACCTGCTACAGACATGAGTTGTGAGAAAATAAAGCTCAACGACAACTGGATAGAATAGATACTTAACGAGTATACGAAGATTTCCTACTGATGGGATGATTACCATAATCAACACGTGGCTCCGACTATCCGAAGGTCAGGATAAACGAATAACAACCACAATGCTCAAATAAAACAGAATTTATAAAAATGACCCAAACATCCGGAATTCACGATACGACGTCGGATTAACAAACCGAAAGTTCCAACATGACCAACTCAACCGTACAAACTTATACGAATCGAGAAACAACGAAAACAAACAAGTTTTACGAGAATCGAACGTACATACGGCAAGATATAAATTTAAGATGAAATTATGCGAAAACATCATCGAAACTCATCCAGACGGAAAAACTCCAAGAACAAAATAGATTCAGAAATCCAAAACAGTGCTAAGCGAGTTGTCCGAAACGAACATACACCAAAAATAGAAATTACTGAAAATAGAGAACACAAATATTACATGCTGCTCTTCGAGAGCCTTTTGTGGTTGCGCCTCCCAGAGATAGCGAGGCTCTGAAGAAGTTGTACCTACAGTTTAGGAGGGAGCAGCCACGTGATGCTATTGTCCGGTGTTTGGAGACTGGGCATGCTCTCACCCAGGCGTTATTTGACCGGATAGAGTCTAGCCGTGAAGACTTTGATGCCGAGGTGATAGACTGTTATGTGCTTGCGACTCGAGCGAGGCTTTGGAGGGGAGTCCGTAGTGTTGGTGTCGGTAGAGTTGGCACTGTACTTGCCGGCTCCCTATTTTACGTAAGTTCTATAACCTACTCACTTGTATATCATTGGTTTGATATCGATATTTTTTAATTTTGTGGTTTGGCTTTTTGTAGTTAGTTTTGGCCAACGAGTTTGCAAGACTCCATCCGGATGATCCACTTGGCATCAAGGTGACGGGAAGCCGGTTTACAAGGAGTGGAAAATTCCTAAATGCATCGAGGACTACATGACAGTCTTGATACACCACATGCGGTTCCATGGTTAAATTGCAACGAAGTAAGTTTGAAATTTATATTTATAAATAATTGACGATTTGTTGCCATTTGAAATTTATATTTATAAATGATTCGCTATGTTTGATGTGATGATCTTATATGATTACATATTTTGTTTGAACAGATCATTGCCATTTGTTGCCTCGACCAAAGCCACTGGGTGACTATCAAGATTGACATCATAGCATGGACCGTGGAGTTGTACGATTCCTTGTCACACCACCACGAAGATGGTCGTTACCGATTCAACCAACTGCGACCGATTATGCGTCTGATGCCTCGTGTGCTAGCTCAATCCGGGTATTGGATGAACAACCAATCGAAAACGAAGTATGACACGGAGATGAGTTTCAATATGCCACGAGAGCTACAATTCATACAAAACGACAATCACAGTTGTGGCCCCTTCGCGTGCATGTACTTGGATCGACTCGTCTCTGCAAACCCAGGAGCAAGGCACCAAATCAAGGAACTTAATGAAAAATATATTAAGAAATATGGATATGGTCTAGCTGCTAAAATCTTTATGTTGTCTTTAGACATGTAGAATGGTTTATGTTGTGTTGTACAATATTTATGTTGTATTTAGACAGTTTTGGATGAATGTGTCAGTGTTGTTAAATCTGAATGTGTTGGCTCTGTGTTACACACGATGGATGCACACGATCGTGGCCATCGTGTGTTACGATCATGTGCAACCTACCCACGGTCATGCGTCTGATGCTGTCGTGTGCGCACGATGGCTGGCATGACCGTGTGCACACGACCGTGAGTACCATCGTGGGAACGGCCGTGCACACGATCGTGTGTTCAATCGTGGCCACGACCGTGTACACGATCGTGTGCATATGAACTTTTGGTATTTTTGCAAATTTGAACTATTGTGTTATCTAGAATGATGTTTTGTGATTCAAACATCGCTTGTTCAAACATTAATTACAATATGGCTTCTTATACGAACTCCTATTTGTAACACCCCAAACTAGGCGGATATTACAGTGTCGTGGACCCCCGACTGGGACCCACCAGGCGAATGAAAACGGATGAATTACACAGGGTAAAATGTAGTACCGAACCACATTACAACATCAATTACTCCGATTAGGAGTTTCATACAACACGCCCAGGATAAAATAGAATACATGTGTATTTTATGTGACGATAAAATACACAACACTGAATGAAATGAGTATTCAAACGGAATGTCTGCAGCGGAATAAATAAAGGAAACATAAATGACTGAATAAATGACCGAATGATCGGGCCCCCTTCTAGTATCACTGACTCTCGCCGTCACCGTGCTCTCCCGTGCTTTAGCCTTGCCATGACTAACAGCAAGATTCCCAACGGGTCACCTACACGTAACAACAATCCTCAAGAGTTGAAAATACACAATCATGAGTTATCCGCGATTATACAATATCCTGTCGAAACATACGCAATCAAACATGCTATATGAATCAACAAATGATACGGCTCAAAGGAATGGCGCCACACTACGTCCGGGATGGAAATGTGTCCGTGCACAAGCCACCAACGAGTATCGATCGAATACCCGTGTGGTCTTGTACCTAATCAGTCTCACGAAGCCATCAACTCGTGTGCACAGTTTAATGTGAGGCCACCAACCAACACACGACTATAATGTGCCCGACATGAAAATCCTACACATACCAACCGGCACGCCAGTGTGACCCGGAATGCCACAATATGACAAAAGTGACAACGAAAATGAATCATGACTCACCAAGATTAAATGACGGTGAAATGAATGACCGCTTAATGAAATGATTGGAACCGTCGTTCCTTATGACTGAGGTGATTATTTGACAATGACAAGTTTTGATACGGTTAATACAATGATGAATGAATTACGATTATGAATGAACAACCTCAAAAGGAATGAATATCCTTTTAACCGAGTAAGAATTAACTTACACAATACCGATGAAGAATGTCCGTCCACGAACAACGTCCTAAATGAAATGCCGGTCGCTCGAACAACCTTGAATAGCAATAAGTACCGACAATCGTTCAATACACGTATCAAGCAAAAACGATCATAATCGATCCAAACGTCCATACAACAATATTCGAACTCGAATATATCGAAACCAATTCCAAGATGAGTATTTCAAACCATCAAAACACTTTCAATGATATCAATAATCCATTAGGAATCCATAATTCATGATTACAACAACATCAATCGGAAAATCCCCAATTAACCGAAGTCAACCCCAAGGGTTCTTGAAATAATTCCGAAAATAACCATTAAATCCATAGGAATATATTTATCCAAGGTAGATAATCCATATCTAACATATTCCAATGATAACCAAGCTTACACGAAGGAATCGGAAGGAAAACCCAAAAATCCGAAATTCTAGATCCAAGAAATTAATACCTTTGATTCGGTGTTTTGGAGATGATGAAGTGATGATTAATCCAACTCAAAGACTTGAAGATGATGATTGATGATTACACCTTGAAGAACACTCTCTAAATCGCCCAAATCGCCAAGAACCGACGGGAGGAAGAGAAAAAGATGACAAATGACGAAGTCTGACTAAACTGTCCAATTTATAGCCGGCCCAAGTTAGCGTGCGCTAGACCTTGTGCGTAGCGTGCGCTAACGAGTAATTTGGGTAGTCCAGTACCCACTGTCCGAATACGGTAGCGCGCGCTACGTACCTTTTTGTAGCGTGCGCTACAGCCATATCATTAGCGTGCGTTAATGCTCATAGTTAGCGCGCGCTAACGAATAATTTGATGCCCAGTACTGGAATCCAGAAACTGCCTGACCTCTGACCTGACCTCGATAGCGTGCGCTACAACCATCATTTAGCGTGCGCTATAATATCGATTGCGTACGCTAAAAACAACACATAGCGTGCGCTATGAATTAATTCAAAGATCCAAAGAGCCACCGGACTCAACCCGATCCGCCCCTAGCGCGCGCTACTCCACATATATAGCGTGCGCTACTACAACCCGTTAGCGCGCTACTTACCACTCGTAGCGTGCGCTACAAATAACTCACCGCAATCCAAGACCTTCTCGGATTGCGTGGCAACCTTAGCGTGCGCTAAAGTCGAGTGGTAGCGTCGCTACCTATACCCAATTAGCGTACGCTAAAAGGAGTACGTAGCGTGCGCTACTCCTCACGCACAGTTCGCAACGAAAATGACAATGATGATAAACACGGCACGAAACTTCAATCAGATTAGTGATGAATGACGATTGATACACGATACAATTACTCTGAATGATGAATACCATGACTGAATCTGAGTGACAAATGATTAATAATGAGTGAAAATTACTGAGTATCAATTACTGAATGATAAATACTGAATGATAATTACTGAATTATAACCGGGTATTACATACATCCCCCTTAAAAGAGTTTCGTCCCCGAAACTAAGGGTCAAACAACTCGGGATAACTCTCCCGCATACTATCCTCGGTTTCCCAAGTAGCCTCTTCGACTCCGTGTCTAGACCACTGAATTTTAACCAAAGGAATCGTCTTATTCCTCAACTGTTTGATTCGTCGTTCTAAAACTCGCATAGGACGCTCCTCATATGAATGATCGTCGGCGATCTCGATTTCATCGAACTGAAGTATGTGGCTCGGGTCGGCAACATACTTCCGCAGCTGAGAGACATTAAACACATTATGAATTCGGCTCAACGCCGGAGGTAAAGCCAATCGATAAGCTAACTCGCCTACTCGATTCAAAATCTCGAACGGTCCAATGAATCTCGGACTCAACTTTCCCCTCTTCCCAAAACGGAAGATACCACGACTCGGGGATACCTTGACCAACACATGGTCACCAGCCTCGAACTCTAATGGTCGACGACGGTTATCTGCATATGATTTCACGACTGAAATGTCAACAAACGACTCCTGATCAAAGCTACCTTCTCACGGGCGGCTATAAGCATATCGGGCTCGGTGCCGATTGATTCTGATAAGTCGTCCCAACACAACGGAGATCGACAACGACGACCATACAAGGCCTCGTAAGGTGCCATCTTGATCGAAGCATGCCAACTATTATTATACGTGAACTCGATCAATGGTAGTTGGGCTTCCCAATCGTCTTTCCAATCGAGGACGCATGCTCTCAACATGTCCTCTAATGTCAGAATGGTCCTCTCGATTGTCCGTCTGACCGAGGATGAAAAGCGCATCGAGATTAAGCTGAGTTCCCATAGCACGATGAACTGATTTCCAAAAATGCGACACAAACCATCCGTCACGATCGGAAACGATACTTTTAGGAGTACCGTGCAGTCTGACTATCTCTTTGATGAACAGTTGAGCAAGTCTCTCGGGACCCCATGTCTCCTTGATCTCAAGGAAATGAGCTGATTTAGTTAAGCGGTCCACGATCACCCAAATCGTATTCATGCCACGACGACTCGTCGGCAAACTCGTGATGAAATCCATAGAAATGTCTTCCCACTTCCATTCGGGAATAGGGAGAGGTTTCAAGATACCCGCTGGCCGCCGATGTTCAATCTTAACTTGTTGACAGTTTAAGAATCTCTAAACAAATTCGGCGACTTCTCGCTTCATATTACTCCACCAGTAATTTTGTTTCAAGTCCTTGTACATCTTGCTAGACCCCGGATGAACAGAATAAGGGGTAGCATGAGCTTCTTTCAAAATCGAGTTTTTCAACTCGTCATTCGCCGGTACGCATAGCCGATTCTTAAACCTCAAAAGTCCATCCTCGTGGACCACAAATCCAGGGGCTTTCCCCTGAGCCACATCCTCTCGGATGCGTAACAATGATGGGTCCGAACCCTGATTCTCTCGAATTGCCTCCTCGAGTGACGATGAAATCTCTAACATACAAAGCCGCCCGAACTCGCCGGCTGCACTCGATCTCGGGTCTAAGGAATTCCTGCCAAGCTCCTTCCGAATCAGCAAACGGGCAAGCATCTGCTCCTGAACGGACTTACGACTCAAGGCGTCGGCGACAACGTTCGCCTTGCCCGGTGGTAGAGGATCTCGATATCATAATCTTTGATTAATTCCAACCACCGTCTCGACGCATATTTAACTCCTTCGAGTAAATATATACTTTAAACTCTTATGATCGGTGAATATCGGCATGTAACGCCATAAATATAATGACGCCAAATTTTCAAAGCGAACACCACTTTGCTAGCTCCAGGTCGTGGGTCGGATAATTAACCTCGTAAGGTCTCAATTGCCGTGAAGCATAGGCAATAACCTTCCCGCTCGCATGAGTACACATCCGAGACCACCGTCCGACGCATCACTATAGACCACAAATCCTTCCGTCCCTGCGGCAAGGAAAGTACAGCCGACATTAACCGGCTCTTGAGTTCCTCAAAACTCCGTTGACACGCATCGGACCACGTGTATTTCTTATCCTTCCGCAAAAGGTTCGTTAAGGGTTGAGCGATTCTAGAAAACCCTTCCACAAACCGCCGATAATAACCCGCTAATCCGAGAAAACTTCGGATTTCCTTAACGTTCTTCGGAGGAAGCCAATCTCGAATAGCCTCCGTCTTCTGAGGGTCGACACGAACTCCGTCTGATGAAATTACATGTCCGAGAAAAGTCACTTCGGACATCCAGAACTCACATTTGGAAAACTTCCCATAAAGTTGTTCTCGTCTCAACACGTCGAGTACTTGATGAAGGTGAAACTCGTGCTCCTCCCGGTCACGAGAATAAATCAAAATGTCATCGATGAAGACGACAACAAACTGGTCCAAAAAGTCGATGAAAACCCGATTCATTAATTCCATGAATACCGCAGGTGCATTAGTCAATCCGAACGGCATAACCACAAACTCATAATGACCATAGCGTGTTCGAAACGCCGTCCTCGCGATGTCCGACTCTCGGATCCGCAACTGATGATATCCAGACCTTAAGTCGATCTTGGAAAATACTGAAGCTCCCTGAAGTTGATCCAAAAGATCATCGATACGGGGTAAGGGATACTTATTCTTGATCGTCACCCTGTTCAACTCCCGATAATCAATACATAAGCGGAATGAACCATCCTTCTTCTTGACAAACAACACTGGTGCTCCCCACGGGGACGCACTCGGTCGGATATAACCTTTCTCGAACAACTCCTCAAGTTGGTTCTTTAATTCCTACATTTCGGTCGGGGCCATCCCACGATGCCTTAGATATCGGGACGTGCAGTGCTCCAACTCAATCGTGAATTCTACATCCCTCTGTGGAGGCAAACTGTAACTCGTCTGAAAAACATCGGCATATTCCTCACCACCGGAATATCCGTTAACATTATCGATGACTTCTCGGTTTTGGCCATATAGCACCAATAACCGACACATCCCCGATTGAGTAACCTTACCGCTTTCATCAAATTAATGACCTTACTGCAATGTAGGGATTACCTCCTGAAACACACATTCAACCCCATCGTTCAAATGATAGTGACCATACGCTTACGGACACTAATGATGGCATCATGACGATCCATCCAATCAATACCCAAGATGATGTCGTCCCTCGGCAAATCTACCACGATTAGGTCCGCCGCCATACACGACCATGAAACCGAATCGGACAATTACAATCTCACGACACGATAATTCGTCTACCATCAGGTAGGCCAATGACATAAGGCTCACAACTAGTAGCACTACCAAGACGTAGTCTACTCAAACATGACTCGGAAATGAATGAATGCGATGCACCAGTATCAAAAAGGGTACACACAGGTTGAGATAGAATATCGAGTGTACCTGAGATCATTCGGGCCTCGGGATCATCGGTCTTCTTCATCTCATAAATTCGGGGCTTGCCGGCCCCTGAACCGGATGCTCCCGTCTGATAGCTCTTGGCTCCGCCTTTATTAGCTCCCGTCGTCTTGAACGACGCTGACTGAGTGGCCTGATTCTGCACCGCTGAATGTCCTGGGGCTTGAGATGACGCCGGAGTAGGTTTAGAGTCCCTACGGCAAAAACGGGCCCTATGCCCAGCAACCCCACAGTTGTGGCACGTGACAGTCTGCTTCGGACATTTGGTGCTGAAATGACCTTGTTCTTCACAGTTGAAACAGGTGATGGCCGAACTGGCCGCTCGTGACTGAGATTCCGCGGGTTTAGACGCCATGGGAGGTCGTTCAGAAAAAGTAGAGCCCGCACGTGGTTTCTTGAAAGTGGCCTGACTGCCGTCAGACTGATTACGGTTATTAGACTTCTTGCCGGTGATGAGGGTTGTTGCTTAGCAATTTCCTTAGCGAAGCTCGTAAGTGAGAGCTTTCTCAATGAACTCGGCCATAGTGGTACAGTTATGATTAAGCAACTGAAGTCTCATACGGGGTTTCAGCCTCTTGCTGAAATACTTGATCTTGTCCGCCTCAGAGTGAATGATAGACGAGGCGAACGGAAGAAGTTCCTGAAATTTTTCGGCGATGGCGAGAACATCATCATCCGCCGAAAGGTCGGGAGTGAGTAATTCCGACAACTTGGCCTCCCTGAGTGGGGCCGGATAGTACCTCTCCATCATGAGAGTTTTGAACTGATCCCAAGTACATGATCCGTCTGTGGGCTTCAACGATAACCACCATGAATGAGCGCTCTTACCAAGATAGTAAGCCGCAACTGAAACTTTATGCCCTTCAGGGCAATCCACCATAGCAAATAATTTCTCGAAATGCTCAAGCCAATGGACGATATCCGCCGGCTCAGATGAGCCCTCAAAGGTAGGTGGTCGCTGGCGAGAGATATCGCTAATGCTATTGCTTACACCCCTCTCTTGCCTCTGAGGTGGCGGCGGAGGAGCCTGTTGATTATGAGTAGTGGAGTTATGCATCGCCTCCATTAGTTGTGCCATCTGAGTCATTTGGGCCATCATGCCCTGCATAAAGGCCAGTGGGTCAACTCGAACACCCTCTGACTGAGCTGTGTCCCGGGTCCGACTCCCTGATAGTGAATGATCGCGTCCAGGTGAATGAGTGGCAGCGTCACTGCTCGATGAGTTAACATTATTCCTGGCATTCGCACGTGTATTCGCACGAGTTCTCGGGATTCGGCCCGCTCCACGGCCTCGTCCTCCACGTCCTCTGCCAGCCCTTTCCATACTGAAGTGGAAAGTCATATGATGATTATATATCTCGCATGAGTATCACATTATGATTATATTATGAAATGATGAAAATGAGCATACGCGCTCAAATACAGCGATTACATGAATGATTAATTGACGTGACATGATTATCTGATGAAGTTACTGAAATGATTATCTTGAATGAGTTAACAAGATTAATGATTTGATCTTCCTGATCAACAACTGAATAACGAAATGAATTGAGTGATTAATGAGTTAACCTGACCGTCTTGGTCAAAATGACGATGATGATTGAGGATTGTTAACTGATGAATTATGAATGAGTGATTAATGCCAGAAATTATACCATGGCATTAGAAATCTTACAGTTCTTGGTCTGATTGGCTCGGCATTTGCACAGGTCACACGTGACGCGAAAGTCCAATGATACTAGTCCGATGACGATGATTTCAAATGAGACATGACTTGGAGGGTAGTATTCAAAACCACGCTCCGATACCAACTCTGTAACACCCCAAACTAGGCGGATATTACAGTGCCGTGGACCCCCGACTGGGACCCACCAGGCGAATGAAAACGGATGAATTACACAGGGTAAAATGTAGTACCGAACCACATTACAACATCAATTACTCCGATTAGGAGTTTCATACAACACACCCAGGATAAAATAGAATACATGTGTATTTTATGTGACGATAAAATACACAACACTGAATGAAATGAGTATTCAAACGGAATGTCTGCAGCGGAATAAATAAAGGAAACATAAATGACTGAATAAATGACTGAACAGACTGGGGCCCCCTTCTAGTATCACTGGGACTCCTCGCCGTCACCGTGCTCTCCCCGTGCTTTAGCCTTGCCATGACCTGAAAAACAGTATCCCCCAACGGGGTCAGCTACACAGAACAACAATCCTCAAGAGTTGAAAATACACAATCATGAGTTATCCGCGATTATATAATATCCTGTCGAAACATATGCAATCAAACATGCTATATGAATCAACAAATGATACGGCTCAAAGGAATGGCGCCACACTACGTCCGGGATGGAAATGTGTCCGTGCACAAGCCACCAACGAGTATCGATCGAATACCCGTGTGGTTTTGTACCTAATCAGTCTCACGAAGCCATCAACTCGTGTGCACAGTCCAATGTGAGGCCACCAACCAACACACGACTATAATGTGCCCGACATGAAAATCCTACACATACCAACCGGCATTCTTCTTCCTTAACTTTGAAAAGCCATTTACAGTCAACCACCGAACAGTTAGGTGGTCGGGGCACAAGAGCCCAAGTTTCATTTGAGTGCAATGAAGTCATTTCTTCATTCATTGCAAAAAGCCACTATTCTGAGTGTTCAGATTTCAAAGCTTCATCATATGTTTTGGGTTCACAATTATCAATAGATTCAAACATATTGAATGCATATGATGCCATATGATAATCATTCAAGTGAGAAGGTCTTCTAATTTCTCTCCTAGACCTATCTCGAGTAAGTTGATAATCATGCAAATTATCTTCAAGAACTTCTTCTGTTTCATCATGCACATCAGCATTATCAAGATTATCAAGAATATCTTCTGTTTGCACATTATCCATATTATCCAAAGAAATGTGCAGCTCCACCTCATTAGGAGCAGGGGGGTTTTCCGGATCCGGTAAAAGGCAAGTAAATTCATTTTCGTTGAAAACAATATCACGACTAATAATGGTTTTGAAACCGGGTTGGCCTCTCAGCCAAACCCTATAGCCTTTTACCCCTTCCGGGTATCCCAGAAACACACATCTCACAGAACGAGGCTCAAGCTTATCATTTTTCTGATGAACATAAGCAGAGCAGCCAAATACACGAAGATTTGAAAAATCAATAGATCGACCAGACCAAACACATTCAGGATAATTACCATTCAACGGCACAGAGGGAGATCTATTTATCAAATAAGTAGCAGTAAGTAAAGCCTCACCCCAGAACTTTTTCGAGAGCCCAGACAAAGCCAACATGCTTCGGACCCTTTCTAGCAAAGTTCTATTCATGCGTTCAGCCACCCCATTCTGTTGGGGTGAGTAAGGGACAGACTTATGTCTCTGAATACCAGATTGAGCACAAAGCTCATCAAACATTTGATTGCAAAACTCAAGGCCATTGTCGGTCCTTAAGATTTTAATTTTCTTCCCAGTTTGATTTTCAATCAACGTTTTCCAATTTTTGAATTTCTCAAAGACATCAGACTTGTTTTTCAAAAGGAACACAAAGACCTTACGGGAATAATCATCAATCACAGATAGGAAATATCTATTTCCACCATGTGTGGATTCACTAGAAGGCCCCCACACATCAGCATGCAAATAATGCAAAGTGTCATAAGTTGTAGGAGTTCTAGGGGGATGGGGATTTGGAAACTTAACACGATGTTGTTTACCTACCACACAGGAGTCGCAAAACGGCACAGAGGACAATTTATCTTTCCCAAACACCCCTTGTTTTTGCAAAATTTCCAGACCCTTATCACTGATGTGGCCTAGACGTTTATGCCACAGATCCGTTGAGTCACTTTGGACAGCATTCACAAAAGAATCATATTTTTCAATTTTCACATAGAGGTTATTCCGTTTTATTGCTTTGAAAACACACAAGTTTCCTTTAAAGATTTTCATAATCCCATTACCCCACTTACCTTCATACCCCTCATCATCAAGGGTACCACAAGAAACAAGATTGTGACACAAATCAGGAACATGCCTCACGTTCTTTAAAGTTAACAAATAACCAGAGTCACATCTTATCTGAATATCTCCTAAACCATGAACTTGACACTTTTTCTCATTAGCCATAGAGACGGACCAATTTGTCACTTCTCTGTATTCAGAAAATAGCCTTTTGAAAGGCGACATATGAAACGTACAAGCAGAATCAACAAGCCACTCATTTTCACACAAAGTGAGAGTATGCACAGTATTAGCTTGTTCACAAATTTCAGAAACCATGAAAACTTCATCTTCACGACCATTTTCAGCCACAAGGTTGGCATTATCATTTTGATAATTTTTCTTAGGTTTAGTGCACTCATGAATGTAATGACTAGATTCACCACAATTATAGCACTTACGGTTCTTAGGTCGAGACTTTGACCTACTCTTCCATTTGCCCTTCTTCTTTTCAGAAAAATTACTCTGTAGATTTTGACTTGATGAAGGTTTTAGTTTTCGAAAGCGGTTTTGAGGTCTTCCCCTCACAAAATTAACCTCACCTAGAGATTTATTCCCCTTATTGTTTTTCAAATCCAATTCTTTACTTTTCAAACCGTTTATAACAGTATCAAGAGTTACTTTGTCTCTGCCGTACTTAATAGCAAACTTAACATCACTGTAAGAATCAGGGATGGCATTTAAAAGAACAATAGGGGTGTATTCATCAATATTTTTATCACCGGTTTGTTTGATATCCTGGATTAATTTTGTAAAAGTGTCCAGGTTATCATTTATATCCTTTGAAATATCAAGTTTGAACCGAAATTTTTTTTCAAGTAAAAACAGTTTGATAGGCAAGGAAGTTTCAGTATAAGTCTCTTCCAATTTTTCCCATAAAGCCTGAGCTGTATCATGTTTACCAATTTTCCGAATTACAGAATCGGACAGATTTAGGATAATTGATGAATACACAAACTCATTTGCCTCGACCTTTTTATCGGCATCAGTGTTGTCAGAAAACGATTGATCAATAGCTTTGAAAACTTTTTGTTGAATTAGAATGCCCTTCATTTTTTGTTGTCAAATTTGAAAATCTCCTTTACCATCAAAAGGTGCAATGTTAAAAACAGAGAATGAACCCATTGAAACACACAGTATAAGGTAATCACAAAGACAACCACAAATCACACAGAAAAGGAAGCACACAGCTGATGAGAATCAAAATTCAAGGACTCGATTTGATTTTTGAGATTAAAACCCGTTTAAATTAATACCGGGATCCTCAAGCTCTTGACAAAGATCCGAGGGACACTTTCGGTCCTGGCAGCGCAAGATTAGTGCTGTTTTGGATTTTAAGGTTTTAATTCGTTTGAGTTTTAATTAATAAAGGAAACAAGAGTCGCCCGAAAACTGAATCTAACCAAATAACACAGAGATATCGGCAGCGGCAAGCAAACCCGAAAAACAGTAAGGACAGCAATTTGACAGTAGAACCGAAACAAGAAACAATAATAAAAGAGAGGTTCAAGCCGATATACCTGAGCGGAAACCCGGATGGGTTATTCCGTATCACCACGAAGCCAAAGAACCCGACACCCGACAAAACGGGCTCCGATACCACTGTTGGGTATCGGGTCTACCAATAGCTAAAGACAGGATCGTTAATACAAGCGGATTAAACGAATATAACTATTCCAATTATATTCATCGGGAAAGGGATTAAGGATTACAGGCCAACTAATGAACCTATAAAAACCAATAATGATTTAAATCAACCCGAGAACAAGCTGACCCCCAAAAAACGATCGTCCAGAACCAATCTGTAAATCACAAAGATTCGATTAAGTTTAGCCAAGATATCGATATTACCGATCGAAATACACCAAGTATTAAGTATGTAGTATATATAGTTATATATATAACAGATATATAGATAATATATATGTATATGGTATAATACCGAATCTGCAGTATAGATATATATATATAGATATATATATAACAAATATATATATAATATATATATAGATAAAAAGGAATCTGCAGTATATATATATAGATATATATATATAACAAATATATATATAATATATATATATAGATAAAAATACGAATCAGTAGTATATATATATATATAGATATATATATATATATAACAAATATATATATAATATATATATAGATAAATACCAATCTGCAGAATATATATATAAATATATATATAACAAATATATATATATATATATATAATATATATATATATAAAATACGGGAAAAACCGGAAGGAAATAAAGGGACAAGAAATCCCCTTTGAGAAAGTGGTATGTAGGCTCAGATCTTCCGAACCCTTTGCAATTTGACACCAAGTATGTTTGATTCCACGAAGGACGAACGCCGATCCATCGCCGGCCGGCACACAGCCCCGGTAGCACCTTTCTAACCCAGAAAAAACCCTCAGAAAATACAGGAACTAATCCCGGTCACCCTCAATGATATCACAACTAGAATATCACTCTTTTCACTTTGGATTCTCAAGGCACAAGATGAATATTTCTCTCGATGTATCAAACTCCTTCCCCAGCCGCGATTTAAATACTCACAAGGATGGAATCGGTCACGGGATTCCATTGTGATATTCAACCGCTCACGGGGGAGAGGAGGTAGTGAGAATCGGGAGCAGAAAATCGCAGCGGGAGGAGGAGTTTGACCAGGGAAGGAAGGTCACGGGAGAGAAGAGAGAAAAGGGAGGGTGACGGCGCAGTGAGAAGTGAGAAGTGAGGGAGAAGGGTTTAGGGTTTGGATTATATAAGGGGAGTCGGACGGTCCAGATCAAAAGTAGATATTAAGTCTGGATCGGACGACTCCTAATTAAAGAGTTGCTACGGGCTGGGCCAGCACTAATGGGCCAGAGGAGATAAATAATTCTGGGCCAAGTTTGGGCCAAAATAATAACAGATATCATTAAAACAATTCTCAACTTATATGTTAATGTCACAAATCTAGTTTTATGTCATTGTTTATTCATTTCTACAACCATAATTTCAATTGTTATCCGTTTATTCATCTTTTAAAAAAATAATCTAAATTTTGTAAAATTAAAACATATATATAAAAAATTAGAAAAGAAACAAAATAATAGATACGAAAAAATGAAAATAAAAGAAAATTAGAAAGTAATATACAATCAATAAATAACAAATAATATAAAATTACAAAGCAAAAGTCATCTCGATCCTAAATTCTCAGCCCTATTCAATATAAACGCACAAACAAAACACAAGACATGTATAGATAGATTGATCGAAATATTTATATTATTTATTTATTTATCTCTTATATTATATAATCTTGAGTACAAATTATTTATGAAAATTATTACGCGGTATCATTTAATGCTCTTCGAATTCTTCATCAATTTTTAATATGAACATTGCTATATGCACACACTGTTTTACACATCACTAATCAATAATGAATGGAAAGTATATTTTTATAATATTTATTACATATATTTTTTTTCTTCATCCGTTAGTTTTATTTTTCCATCCATTATTATTAACAAGTATGAAGGCGCCCGCTGCGTTGCAGCGGGAATTTTCGAAAAATTTTTGCAATAATCATTTACGAATAATGTTTGAAAAGGGCTCTTCGTTGTGAGATCATGGTATGTTTTTAACGACACGTGTTGTATTTGTTTGCAATAAATATTGTGTCAAGCTGTATTTGTAGTTATCATATTTGGTCGAGCACCATTGTAATTATACGTACGTCAAAACCATATCAAGATTGAACTTGTTTTGTTCGTTATCGAAAGACTTTTTTGTCAGTATTTTTTTTATTTAATAAACCGCTAGGTATTTATTATATATTTGGCAAATAAAGTTTCTGGTTGCTTGTTTGTAAGTAAAATATTATTCATGTCAAAATAGTAACACACAACACATGTAAAAAGTTGTTATTTTTTAATGTAACAAAAAGTTACTCTATTTACTCCTTTATATATTATTCACTACCTACACTACATTTATTTAGTCAAACCCGAAACCCATGACTTCTCCCATAGTACACAGCACATCACAATATTTGAACATATGCTCAATTTTCTATATAGAGAGAATAAAAAAAAAAGGAAAAAAAAAAGAAAAAAAAAGCGGAGGTGCTGGGACGCCAGCTTCCACAGCCGAGAGCTCGTTGAAAATCGCCAACATGTGCATAGAATATAAAAGGAAAAAAAAAACAAAGGAAAAAAAAAAAAACAGGGGGAGGAATTTTTTAATGGGGCACGGAACCCTATTCCCACCCCTTTAGTATATAGTAGGAATGTGTTGCGTAAACAAGTGTGTATATATAGTAGGGATCTCTCTTTTTTAGTACCAAAACATAAAAGTAACAAGTTATATATCCCCATTCGTAAAACTATAAGTTTTTGATACCAAAATGTGTTAAAAGACTTTATTACCCTTAAAGTCTACTAATAAGAGAAAAAAAAACTAAAAAAGAAAAAGGAAGATTATTAAAACGAAACAACAATAAAAAAACGGTCCCACAACTCAATATTTTCCTCTGCCAAAAAACTCTCCTCCTCTCTGCAAAAAAAGTCTCCCATCGTGAAACCCTTCACGGCCGTAAAATGTCGACCTCCGACTACCACAGAGAATCAAGACGCCGGAAGTTCCGCTAGTGACACTCCATCGAAGAGCAATTCGTCAATGAGCCGCCGATTAGTGTATTTTCATTCACACACGATCGTGCCACGACGGTTGTTCATCTTCCCACGATCGTGTCAAGAAGATGAGACCATCGTACACGATGGTCTTTCGTGGGCACGATGGCTACACACGACGGCCGCCGATCGTGTGTGTGCCGTCGTGCTAGAAGTGCAAAAGCTCCTGCCTTGCACACGATCGCAGGCACACGATCGTTTCCCGTCGTGTGAACCGTCGTGTGGCACACGATGGTCTTCACACGACGGGCATCGATCGTGTGCAAGGCAGAATTTTTTTTTTTCGTTCTCTTAAGCATTTTATCATATTCTTATGAGTTGTATGTCCATATTGCAGACTGGTTGCGTATGGAAGAGACCTACATTGCGTTTTGTTACACGCCAAGTGAATCTTTACATACGGGAGGCAGTATTTAAAGAGATCATTGAGACATTAAGGAGTATGGGCCGCAATTCCGCTGTTGCTGATCGAGCTATCGAGAGCTTGACCGAGGGGGTCCTGGGGCGCTTGATTAAAGTTAGGAGGAATGGGAGTTCAAATACTGCCCTACATCACTTGATTGCTCGTCAATTGGAGGGTGATCAAATCCCCGGATGAGTCGTGGTTCCGTGCTCATGCGGGAGGACCATTCGCTTTACGACCCGTGATTTCGCCTTGATCACGGGACTCCATCTTGGAAACTCTACCTTCCATCCCAGACGACCATCTCCTTCCGTCCAAGGTATTTTCCATGTAATACTCCATGGCAAAAACATTAAGGTTAGTGTTCTGCGGAAGAGGTTCAATGCTCGAGATTTTGGTAGAGACATAAGAGATTATGTCAAGGTTGCCAATTTGCTTATATACTACTACTTTATCCTATGCCGTGACGACATGATGGTCGAGACATGGGCATGGGCATTAGTGGAGGATTTCGAGCGGTGGGATATGTTTCCTTGGGGTTCTTATGCCTTTGGGGTTTTATCTTACTACATAGGCAACGTTGCCATGAAGGAGGGACAATAGCACAAAGACAATCACTTCTATGGTCCTGTTTGGGCTTTACAAATATGGTCGTATGAGATGATTCCCGCATTGGGAGCATTGTGTGGTAGTCGAGATAAACCGTCCAAGTCCCCCGGTGTTTGATGTGGACTACGAGGAAGATGTTTTGTGATTTCACTCATTTCTTCGACGATAAGGTACATAAATTTGTAAACGTATTTTCTCCTAACTTCACTCATCTCTTCAACATTATGTGATTGCCCATCTAATGGTATGCTTTAATGACTATTGTTGCAGCACAAAGTACTTCCCTCTTTACCGCATCTGGAGGAGGATGAGGCTGAGTACTACTACCTGAGCTTTGAGAATGACTCGCCTTATGACGTTAAGTTCATTAAGCCTGTAAGAATAGCTGTGAGGAATAAGTAGGATGAGCCTGCGCCGATCCCGAGGAAGAAAGTTATGGATAGGTTGAAGAAGGCTGATGGAAAATTGATTACATATGAGTCGGCACATAAAGTGTCGAAGCGACGCCGGCAGAGTACCCAACCAGTAGATGGTGCAGAGACATCGGACCGGGAGAGGCAGCCAGAGAGGGTGTGTTGTGTCCACGGACTTCCTTGTCCGGACCACACCCAGGACACGAGCAGGGATGAGTACTTCGATCGCCGTTTGAAGGCGATCTTGTACGACGATTCTGAGTCCGGATTTATTGCTCGAGTTTCTCGCTGGGTGCTTTCGGGATCGTGGATTTCTTCGACCTATGCATAGACGTTCTAGGAGCCCGGTACACTACTCACTGGGAGCCATGATAGGCCTCGTCATTCTGCATCTGTTAGCGGCGTCCGGCGGAGGATTCCCGACCCTCCACGTCACTCGGTCTCGCGCGACACACTCACCATTCTCATTGTCACTTAGTCATCATTCTCGGCACCGAGTCACCATTCTCGGCCACACGAATCACCATTCTCGGCATCCGCCTACCCACCATTCTCGAGGTCCAAAGACTCACCATTCTCAGATTCATCATTCTGTTGAGCGGACTCAGCATCCCCTTGATTACGAGCATCAGTATGAGCCATTTGAGGCGCCGTTTCAGCAGTATGGGACGATGTTCGACTGATTTCAGGACGAGAATCATTACAGTGCGATGTTTCGCAGTGAGGGTGGTGGTCTGGCGGCAACCTCCATTTCGATCGAGCGGCTTTTTGAGATCGAGCGACTGCATGCCTTCTCTCGATCGTTATAGTTGTGAGAGGGATGCCGAGGGTGACGAAGATGGTGAGAGTGCCGAACGCAAAGATTGGGGTGAGCGTAGTCTTCCACCGCGAGTGAGTCGACCATCCGCCGCTCTTCGAGAGCCTTTTGTGGTTGCGCCTCCCGGAGATAGCGAGGCTCAAGAAGTTGTACCTACGCTTTAGGAGGGAGCAGCCACGTGATGCTATTGTCCGGTGTTTGAGATCGGGCATGCTCTCACCCGGGCGTTATTTGACCGGATAGAGTCTAGCCGTGAAGACTTTGATGCCGAGGTGATAGACTGTATGTGCTTGCGACTGAGCGAGGCTTCGGAGGAGTCCGTAGTGTTGGTGTCGGTAGAGTTGGCACCGTACTTGCCGGCTCCCTATTTTACGTAAGTTCTATAACCTACTCACTTGTATATCATTGGTTTGATATCGATATTTTTAATTTTGTGGTTTGGCTTTTTGTAGTTAGTTTTGGCCAACGAGTTTGCAAGACTCCATCCGGATGATCCACTTGGCATCAAGGTGACGGGAAGCCGGTTTACAAGGAGTGGAAAATTCCTAAATGCATCGAGGACTACATGACAGTCTTGATACACCACATGCGGTTCCATGGTTAAATTGCAACGAAGTAAGTTTGAAATTTATATTTATAAATAATTGACGATTTGTTGCCATTTGAAATTTATATTTATAAATGATTCGCTATGTTTGATGTGATGATCTTATATGATTACATATTTTGTTTGAACAGATCATTGCCATTTGTTGCCTCGACCAAAGCCACTGGGTGACTATCAAGATTGACATCATAGCATGGACCGTGGAGTTGTACGATTCCTTGTCACACCACCACGAAGATGGTCGTTACCGATTCAACCAACTGCGACCGATTATGCGTCTGATGCCTCGTGTGCTAGCTCAATCCGGGTATTGGATGAACAACCAATCGAAAACGAAGTATGACACGGAGATGAGTTTCAAAATTATGCCACGAGAGCTACAATTCATACAAAACGACAATCACAGTTGTGGCCCCTTCGCGTGCATGTACTTGGATCGACTGCCTCTCGCAAACCCGTGAGCAAGGCACCAAATCAAGGAACTTAATGAAAAATATATTAAGAAATATCGATATGGTCTAGCCGCTAAAATCTTTATGTTGTCTTTAGACATGTAGAATGGTTTATGTTGTGTTGTACAATATTTATGTTGTATTTACAGCTTTTGGATGAATGTGTCGGTGTTGTTAAATCAATGTGTTGGCTCGTGTTACACACGATGGATGCACACGATCGTGGCCATCGTGTGTTACGATCGTGTGCAACCTACCCACGGTCATGCGTCTGATGCTGTCGTGTGCGCACGATGGCTGGCATGACCGTGTGCACACGACCGTGAGTACCATCGTGGGAACGGCCGTGCAAACGATCGTGTGTTCAATCGTGGCCACGACCGTGTACACGATCGTGTGCATATGAACTTTTGGTATTTTTGCAAATTTGAACTATTGTGTTATCTAGAATGATGTTTTGTGATTCAAACATCGCTTGTTCAAACATTAATTACAATATGGCTTCTTATACGAACTCCTATTTGTAACACCCCAAACTAGGCGGATATTACAGTGTCGTAGACCCCCGACTGGGACCCACCAGGCGAATGAAAACGGATGAATTACACAGGGTAAAATGTAGTACCGAACCACATTACAACATCAATTACTCCGATTAGGAGTTTCATACAACACGCCCAGGATAAAATAGAATACATGTGTATTTTATGTGACGATAAAATACACAACACTGAATGAAATGAGTATTCAAACGGAATGTCTGCAGCGGAATAAATAAAGGAAACATAAATGACTGAATAAATGATCGAATGCATCGGGCCCCCTTCTAGTATCACTGACTCTCGCCACCGTGCTCTCCCGTGCTTTAGCCTTGCCATGACACAAAAGTATCTCCCAACGGTCACCTACAGAACAACAATCCTCAAGAGTTGAAAATACACAATCATGAGTTATCCGCGATTATACAATATCCTCGAAACATACGCAATCAAACATGCTATATGAATCAACAAATGATACGGCTCAAAGGAATGGCGCCACACTACGTCCGGATGGAAATGTGTCCTCGCACAAGCCACCAACGAGTATCGATCGAATACCCGTGTGGTCTTGTACCTAATCGGGCCTCTCACGAAGCCATCAACTCGTGTGCACGCTTTAATGTGAGGCCACCAACCAACACACGACTATAATGTGCCCGACATGAAAATCCTACACATACCAACCGGCACGCCAAAGGTGACCCGAATGCCACAATATGACAAAAGTGACAACGAAAATGAATCATGACTCACCAAGATTAAATGACGGTGAAATGAATGACCGCTTAATGAAATGATTGGAACCGCTGCTCCTTATGACTGAGGTGATTATTTGACAATGACAAGTTTTGATACGGTTAATACAATGATGAATGAATTACGATTATGAATGAACAACCTCAAAAGGAATGAATATCCTTTTAACCGAGTAAGAATTAACTTACACAATACCGATGAAGAATGTCCGTCCACGAACAACGTCCTAAATGAAATGCCGGTCGCTCGAACAACCTTGAATAGCAATAAGTACCGACAATCGTTCAATACACGTATCAAGCAAAAACGATCATAATCGATCCAAACGTCCATACAACAATATTCGAACTCGAATATATCGAAACCAATTCCAAGATGAGTATTTCAAACCATCAAAACACTTTCAATGATATCAATAATCCATTAGGAATCCATAATTCATGATTACAACAACATCAATCGGAAAATCCCCAATTAACCGAAGTCAACCCCAAGGGTTCTTGAAATAATTCCGAAAATAACCATTAAATCCATAGGAATATATTTATCCAAGGTAGATAATCCATATCTAACATATTCCAATGATAACCAAGCTTACACGAAGGAATCGGAAGGAAAACCCAAAAATCCGAAATTCTAGATCCAAGAAATTAATACCTTTGATTCGGTGTTTTGGAGATGATGAAGTGATGATTAATCCAACTCAAAGACTTGAAGATGATGATTGATGATTACACCTTGAAGAACACTCTCTAAATCGCCCAAATCGCCAAGAACCGACGGGAGGAAGAGAAAAAGATGACAAATGACGAAGTCTGACTAAACTGTCCAATTTATAGCCGGTCCAGGTTAGCGTGCGCTAGCCCTTGTGCGTAGCGTGCGCTAACGAGTAATTTGGGTAGTCCAGTACCCACTGTCCGAATACGGTAGCGCGCGCTACGTACCTTTTTGTAGCGTGCGCTACAGCCATATCATTAGCGTGCGTTAATGCTCATAGTTAGCGTGCGCTAACGAATAATTTGATGCCCGATCGGAATCGAACCGCACGACCTCGGCGACCTCGATAGCGTGCGCTACAACCATCATTTAGCGTGCGCTATAATATCGATGCGACGCTAAAAACAACACATAGCGTGCGCTATGAATTAATCGATGCGATCCAAAGAGCCACCGGACTCAACCTCGATCCGTCCCTAGCGCGCGCTACTCCACATATAGCGTGCGCTACTACAACCCGTTAGCGCGCGCTACTTACCACTCGTAGCGCGTGCGCTACAAATAACTCACCGCACCCAAGAGTACCTTCTGGATTGCAGCCAGGGCAACCTTAGCGTGCGCTAAAGCTGAGTGGTAGCGTGCGCTACCTATACCCAATTAGCGTACGCTAAAAGGAGTACGTAGCGTGCGCTACTCCTCACGCACAGTTCGCAATGAAAATGACAATGATGATAAACACGGCACGAAACTTCAATCAGATTAGTGATGAATGACGATTGATACACGATACAATTACTCTGAATGATGAATACCATGACTGAATCTGAGTGACAATTGATTAATAATGAGTGAAAATTACTGAGTATCAATTACTGAATGATAAATACTGAATGATAATTACTGAATTATAACCGGGTATTACATACATCCCCCCTTAAAAGAGTTTCGTCCCCGAAACTAAGGGTCAAACAACTCGGGATAACTCTCCCGCATACTATCCTCGGTTTCCCAAGTAGCCTCTTCGACTCCGTGTCTAGACCACTGAATTTTAACCAAAGGAATCGTCTTATTCCTCAACTGTTTGATTCGTCGTTCTAAAACTCGTGTTGGAATATTTATTCCACACATTATTTAATTTGTGTTTTGATGATTAAAGTTGCTAAACTACAAAACAACATCGAGGCGAAGCAAAACGGCGAAGCAGGCGAAGACACAAAAATTACAATCTGGACTGCATTAGCGCACGCTAAGGGACATATGTTAGCGCACGCTAACGAGGAGTCAGCTGCATTCCAGCCTAGTATCGAAGTAAGCTGCAGTGAAGTCAGCAGATGGATAGCGCACGCTACACTCTATTATTAGCGCACGCTACCCTCTATTATTAGCGCACGCTACAAAGGATGATTTGCGCACGCTAAGATGTTTGAATCTGGTCAATCCGAACGTTGGGAAAAGCGGTGTCAAAGTCGGCATATCAAACGGTCACTTTGACAATCCATGCAACGGATATATTGGATTAGCGCACGCTACAAAGGAAGTGGTAGCGCACGCTAATCGTTAAGCGGCGAGCTACCGGATCAAATATAAAGTGATTAACGACGCTACACGAAAGCCTTTACGTACGCTAGAGCAAAAATGTGCGATAGCGCACGCTAAGAAGGAAGGCTAGCGCACGCTAGCTAGTCAACCGGCAAAGAACGGCTAGTAAGGAGGAAGAAGGCTATAAATACCACGGAGTTGGTATTATTCCATACAACACCATTGAGCAAAGTATACATACGTGTTATATCATTGTAAACATTATAGTTGTTGTTCTTGAGCTTAATTAAGAGTGATTGAGTGTTATACACAAGATCATACACGAGCGATAAAGAAAAGATACGATTTGATTCGGTGTTATTAGGATCAAGGATCCGGCATTGTTAGAATCACAATCGCTATCTTAGTGAGGTTTATCTAGTACCGATAGAAAGCTAGAGTGGTTGATTCCTTATCCAATAGAAAAGGAAAAACGGTTTTACTCGGACCGATAGAAGACGAGCTTGTAACGGTAATCCCTCGACCGATAGAAGAGAGGCGTAGAGGTTTTGATCTTAAGCCTAAGGAAAAAGATACATCGAGAGAGGACGTAGGCTTCGTTAATAGCCGAACCTCTATAAATCCTCGTGTCCTTTATTTTCCGCAATTTATTTTCGCTTCCGCATAAAACGGCGCAAATATCCGATTTGGTACCCAACAATTGGTATCGGAGCGGTACTCCAATACGCGGCTTAACATCCGAGGAGAAAAGATCCAATGGCGTTTCAAATGGCTCCCGTCGAAGGCCTTGCTCTCAACCGACCACCATTTTTTGATGGCTCAAACTTCATGACGTGGAAGAAGAAGATGTCTATATTCATCCGAGCATATGACATCGAGCTTTGGAAGGTGATTTGTCTTGGTCCGAAAATTCCGACAAATTCCAACGGTACTCTTAAAAATTTTGAAGAATATGACGACTCCGATTGGAAAAACGACCATTTCAATTGTAAGGCAACTCAACTTCTCTATTGTGCCTTAAATCCGGAAGAACACAACCGGATATCATCGTGTGATAGTGCCAAAGAAATCTGGAAAATGCTTGAGGTAACACACGAAGGTACGTCTCAAGTTAAAGAGACGAAGATAAACATGCTCCTTCACGATTATGAATTATTCCAAATGAAGGACGATGAATCCATCTCGATTATGCTCGACCGATTTTCGGTCATCACTAATGGATTAGCATGTTTTGGAAAACCACTTTCGAGTAGTGAGAAAGTAAAGAAAATTCTCCGATCACTACCTCGAGAATGGGACGGTACGGTTACGGCAATAATGGAATCCAAAGATTTAAATACTCTCGATTTTAGTGTTCTCGTTGGTTCTCTTATCAACTACGAGATTGTTCTAAAATCTCGAAATGCCAAACCGAAACCGAAGGAGAGGTCGATAGCATTCAAGGCTAAAATGTCGAAGAAGAAAGAAGAAACCCCGGTGGACGAAAGTGACGAAGAAATGGCATATTATGCCAAAAATATTAATAAGTTCCAACACTTATTAAACCGGAGAAAGAAGGACATTCAAGCGGGCGAACCTAAGAAATTCGACAACACTTGTCGATTATGTGGTAAACTGTGCCACTTTGCTAAGAACTGTCGAGTAAAGCAAAAGGAGGTTCTAATCGCAACATGGAGCGACGAAGATCCCGATGAAGATTATCTTGAACAAAATAATCTCGCGCTCATGGCCCGGAGTTCATTCGACGATAGCGACGTGGAAAGCCAAGTAAGTAATTCTTACGACGAACTTTTTGAAGCATTCGAATTATTACATACGGACTATCAAAATGCTTTAAATGAAATTAAATCCCTCAAGTCTAAATATAAAACTTTAGAAATTGAAAATTCCAAAATACTTGAAAAAGGGAAATTTGTCGAAATTGATCATTCGAAATGCCTTGAAAATGAAAATATTTTGAAAAATGATCTTTTAAAAGTTCAAGATGAACTAAAAATTTTGACAAAGAAATTCTCGTGCGGCAACGATAAATTTGAACAAATGTTATGTGTTCAAAAATATACTCTAAATAAAGAGGGGTTAGGATTCAAATCACGTTCGAAAAACGAATCCGTTAATTTCAATATACCCCATTGCGAAAAGTGCTTAAAAATCGGGCATCACATTTCAAATTGCAAAAGCCCAAGACGGACGATAAAAATTAAAAAGATTTGGGTTCCTAAAGGAACAAACGTTTCAAACATCGTATATGTTTCAAAAGAAAAACCAACTATCGGTTGGATCCCCAAAAATAAACTTTGACAAATGATATTTTACAAAGGGGGAGAAGGAAATAATATTTTCAGGGGGAGTTTATACCCTTATTAATGCATAAATTGGTATCATGCATATTTATATTTCTTTTGGTATCCTTTATATTTTTGTTATTTTTTTTTGATGAAAACAAAAAGGGGGAGAAAGATATGAATTGAGATAAAAATGATAAAAATGAGAAGGAGATGCAGAAGAGATAAAAATGAGAAAAATCGAAGAAGTCGAAAAGAAAAGAAAAGCATACAAATAGGGGGAGTTGAAAAAAAATTGAAAAACGAAAAACGACGGAGTTGAAAAATGAAGAAGTCGAAAAAGAAGAAAAAGAAAAGAATTGGAGAAACTAACGAAACGATCAAAGCCGAAAACTTTGATTCGTATAAATATACAGATATTATTTTTTACAGATTATCCAATTCAAAGGTTGTTTTGTAATCATCAAAAAGGGGGAGATTGTTGGAATATTTATTCCACACATTATTTAATTTGTGTTTTGATGATTAAAGTTGCTAAACTACAAAACAACATCGAGGCGAAGCAAAACGGCGAAGCAGGCGAAGACACAAAAATTGCAATCTGGACTGCATTAGCGCACGCTAAGGGACATATGTTAGCGCACGCTAACGAGGAGTCAGCTGCATTCCAGCCTAGTATCGAAGTAAGCTGCAGTGAAGTCAGCAGATGGATAGCGCACGCTACACTCTATTATTAGCGCACGCTACCCTCTATTATTAGCGCACGCTACAAAGGATGATTTGCGCACGCTAAGATGTTTGAATCGTCAATCCGAGCGTTGGGAAAAGCGGTCAAAGTCGGCATATCAAACGGTCACTTTGACAATCCATGCAACGGATATATCGATTAGCGCACGCTACAAAGGAAGTGGTAGCGCACGCTAATCAGAAGGCGAGCTACCGGACTGAAATATAAAGTGATTAACGCACGCTACACGAAAGCCTTTACGTACGCTAGAGCAAAATGTGCGATAGCGCACGCTAAGAAGGAAGGCTAGCGCACGCTAGCTAGTCAACCGGCAAGAACGGCTAGTAAGGAGGAAGAAGGCTATAAATACCAAGGAGTTGGTATTATTCCATACAACAACATTGAGCAAAGCATACATACGTGTTATATCATTGTAAACATTATAGTTGTTGTTCTTGAGCTTAATTAAGAGTGATTGAGTGTTATACACAAGATCATACACGAGCGATAAAAAGAAAAGATACGATTTGATTCGGTGTTATTAGGATCAAGGATCCGGCATTGTTAGAATCACAATCGCTATCTTAGTGAGGTTTATCTAGTACCGATAGAAAGCTAGAGTGGTTGATTCCTTATCCAATAGAAAAGGAAAAACGGTTTTACTCGGACCGATAGAAGACGAGCTTGTAACGGTAATCCCTCGACCGATAGAAGAGAGGCGTAGAGGTTTTGATCTTAAGCCTAAGGAAAAAGATACATCGAGAGAGGACGTAGGCTTCGTTAATAGCCGAACCTCTATAAATCCTCGTGTCCTTTATTTTCCGCAATTTATTTTCGCTTCCGCATAAAACGGCGCAAATATCCGATTTGGTACCCAACAACTCGCATAGGACGCTCCTCATATGAATGATCGTCGGCGATCTCGATTTCGTCGAACTGAAGTATGTGGCTCGGGTCGGCAACATACTTCCGCAGCTGAGAGACATGAAACACATTATGAATTCGGCTCAACGCCGGAGGTAAAGCCAATTGATAAGCTAAATCGCCTACTCGATCCAAAATCTCGAACGGTCCAATGAATCTCGGACTCAACTTTCCCCTCTTCCCAAAACGGAAGATACCACGACTCGGGGATACCTTGACCAACACATGGTCACCAGCCTCGAACTCTAATGGTCGACGACGGTTATTCCGCATATGATTTGGCCGACTGAGCCGCCAACAAACGACTCGATCAAAGCTACCTTCTCACGGGCGGCTATAAGCATATCGGGCTCGGTGCCGATTGATTCTGATAAGTCGTCCCAACACAACGGAGATCGACAACGACGACCATACAAGGCCTCGTAAGGTGCCATCTTGATCGAAGTATGCCAACTATTATTATACGTGAACTCGATCAATGGTAGTTGGGCTTCCCAATCGTCTTTCCAATCGAGGACGCAAGCTCTCAACATGTCCGCTAATGTCTGAATGGTCATCTCTGATTGTCCGTCGGACTGACGATGAAAAGCGGTGCGAGATTAAGCCGATTTCCCATAACACGATGAATCGATTTCCAAAATGCGACACAAACCGTCCGTCACGATCGGAAACGATACTTTTAGGAGTACCGCGATCGACTATCTCTTTGATGAACAGTTGAGCAAGTCTCTCGGGACCCCATGTCTCCTTGATCTCAAGGAAATGAGCTGATTTAGTTAAGCGGTCCACGATAACCCAGATCGTATTCATGCCACGACGACTCGTCGGCAAACTCGTGATGAAATCCATAGAAATGTCTTCCCACTTCCATTCGGGAATAGGAGAGGTTTCAAAGATACCCGCCGGCCGATGTTCAATCTTAACTTGTTGACAGTTAAGCATCTCGAAACAAATTCGCGACTTCTCGCTCATATTACTCCACCAAGAATTTTGTTTCAAGTCCTTGTACATCTTGCTAGACCCCGGATGAACAGAATAAGGGGTAGCATGAGCTTCTTTCAAAATCGAGTTTTTCAACTCGTCATTCGCCGCAGACGCATAGCCGATTCTTAAACCTCAAAAGTCCATCCTCGTGGACCACAAATCCAGGGCTTTCCTCGAGCCACATCCTCTCGGATGCGTAACAATGATGGGTCCGAACCCCGATTCTCTCGAATTGCCTCCTCGAGTGACGATGAAATCTCTAACATACAAAGCCGCCCGAACTCGCCGGCCGGACCTCGATCTCGGGTCTAAGGAATTCCCGTGAAGCTCCTTCCGAATCGTTAAACGGGCAAGCATCCGCTCCCGAACGGACTTACGACTCAAGGCGTCGGCGACAACGTCGCCTTGCCCGGTGGTAGAGGATCTCGATATCATAATCTTTGATTAATTCCAACCACTGCCTCTCGACGCATATTTAACTCCTTCGAGTAAATATATACTTTAAACTCTTATGATCGGTGAATATCCGATGTAACGCCATAAAGATAATGACGCCAAATTTTCAAAGCGAACACCACTACGCTAGCTCCGTGTCGTGGGTCGGATAATTAACCTCGTAAGGTCTCAATTGCCGTGAAGCATAGGCAATAACCTTCCCGTTCTGCATGAGTACACATCCGAGACCCTGTCCGGACGCATCACTATAGACCACAAATCCTTCCGTCCCCTGCGGCAAGGAAAGTACAGGTGCTGACATTAACCGGCTCTTGAGTTTCTCAAAACTCCATTGACACGCATCGGACCACGTGTATTTCTTATCCTTCCGCAAAAGGTTCGTTAAGGGTTGAGCGATTCTAGAAAACCCTTCCACAAACCGCCGATAATAACCCGCTAATCCGAGAAAACTTCGGATTTCCTTAACGTTCTTCGGAGGTAGCCAATCTCGAATAGCCTCCGTCTTCTGAGGGTCGACACGAACTCCGTCTGATGAAATTACATGTCCGAGAAAAGTCACTTCGGACATCCAGAACTCACATTTGGAAAACTTCCCATAAAGTTGTTCTCGTCTCAACACGTCGAGCACTTGATGAAGGTGAAACTCGTGCTCCTCCCGGTCACGAGAATAAATCAAAATGTCATCGATGAAGACGACAACAAACTGGTCCAAAAAGTCGATGAAAACCCGATTCATTAATTCCATGAATACCGCAGGTGCATTAGTCAATCCGAACGGCATAACCACAAACTCATAATGACCATAGCGTGTTCGAAACGCCGTCCTCGCGATGTCCGACTCTCGGATCCGCAACTGATGATATCCAGACCTTAAGTCGATCTTGGAAAATACTGAAGCTCCCTGAAGTTGATCCAAAAGATCATCGATACGGGGTAAGGGATACTTATTCTTGATCGTCACCCTGTTCAACTCCCGATAATCAATACATAAGCGGAATGAACCATCCTTCTTCTTGACAAACAACACTGGTGCTCCCCACGGGGACGCACTCGGTCGGATATAACCTTTCTCGAACAACTCCTCAAGTTGGTTCTTTAATTCCTACATTTCGGTCGGGGCCATCCGGTACGATGCCTTAGATATCGGGGACGTACGAGGCTCCAACTAAATCGTGAATTCCACATCCCTCTGTGGAGGCAAACCAGGTAACTCGTCTGGAAAAACATCGGCATATTCCCTCACCACCGGAATATCCGTTAACATTACTGATGACTTCTCGGTTTTGGCCATATAGCACCAATAACCGACACATCCCTGATTGAGTAACCTTACTGCTTTCATCAAATTAATGACCTTACTGCAATGTAGGGATTACCTCCCGAAACACACATTCACCCCCTTCGTTTGAAATGATAGTGACCATACGCTTACGGACACTAATGATGGCATCATGACGATCCATCCAATCAATACCCAAGATGATGTCGTCCCTCGGCAAATCTACCACGATTAGGTCCGCTGGCCATACACGACCATGAAACTGAATCGGACAATTCTGAATCTCACGATTACCTATAATTCGTCTACCATCAGGTAGGCCAATGACATAAGGCTCACAACTAGTAGCACTACCAAGACGTAGTCTACTCAAACATGACTCGGAAATGAATGAATGCGATGCACCAGTATCAAAAAGGGTACACACAGGTTGAGATAGAATATCGAGTGTACCTGAGATCATTCGGGCCTCGGGATCATCGGTCTTCTTCATCTCATAAATTCGGGGCTTGCCGGCCCCTGAACCGGATGCTCCCGTCTGATAGCTCTTGGCTCCGCCTTTATTAGCTCCCGTCGTCTTGAACGACGCTGACTGAGTGGCCTGATTCTGCACCGCTGAATGTCCTGGGGCTTGAGATGACGCCGGAGTAGGTTTAGAGTCCCTACGGCAAAAACGGGCCCTATGCCCAGCAACCCCACAGTTGTGGCACGTGACAGTCTGCTTCGGACATTTGGTGCTGAAATGACCTTGTTCTTCACAGTTGAAACAGGTGATGGCCGAACTGGCCGCTCGTGACTGAGATTCCGCAGGTTTAGACGCCATGGGAGGTCGTTCGTAAAAGTAGAGCCCGCACGTGGTTTCTTGAAAGTGGCACGACTCGCCGACCGACACGGTTCTTAGACTTCTTGCCAGCTGATGAGGGTTGTTGCTTAGCAATTTCCTTAGCAGTAAGCTCGTAAGTGAGAGCTTTCTCAATGAACTCGGCCAGAGTGGTACAATTATGATTAAGCAACTGAAGTCTCATACGGGGTTTCAGCCTCTTGCTGAAATACTTGATCTTCTTCATCTTCCTCATCTTCCTCGTCTTCCTCATCTTCCTCGTATTGATACTCTTTGGAAGGCATGTCATAATTTATGTTGCCGGGCTCTACTCTCGAGCTGCTACATCCCATATTAACCTCGGGAGTGGAGGAGCTGCTGTTCTCAACATAGACCTCAGGATCCTCCTTGTATTCTACTAGTAATCGAAGTATCTAGACGCCCTTAATAGGACTTTTACTTTGTTTCCTTTGGCCATGTATGTCAAGTACCATAATTTGTAATCGGACTCATTTGGACCACCCAAACCCTCTCTGATAACCCCCACGAGGTTTGCACGACTAACTTTGCTCATGTCGATATAGACAAAAAAGGAGTCCCCGTCTACATATGTCGATCGCTCCCAATGACCACCCTGATGTATCAAAATACGCTGCCACGACATCTGATTACAAAAAGATGAATAACTATTCAGAAAAATGAGCGAACAATATTACTGGCTCGCTTGGACACGGCCGATGCACACGGCCGTATACTACCGCGGTGCGATGATCGTGTGCAAGTTTCGCCCATGAACACGATCGCCGCACACGATTTTAGACGATCGTGTTAAACGATCGTGTACACGCGTAGTGTTGCGCACGATGTTAAGGTCGCGCGCATTTATCGCCGACACGATCGCCGCGACACGATCGCTGCACACGCGGCTTCCCATCGCGGTGCGCCGATCGTGTCCGTAAGAACAGATCCGAATTTTTTTCATCGCTCAAATAATGATACATACCTTCTTTATGAACTCGTAAGACGATAAACGTTCTATTTCAACGTCAACTTTTATTTTCTAACAATCTTGTGATTTCTATAAGATTTTTTGAGAGACCATTTGTCAAAAATAAAATGGTTGTGTTGTTTTGATGTATATGTTTGTAGTTAAATTTTGGTTCTTGGACATTAATATCGATCGGAGGAGGAAAGTAAAAAAGAAAAAAGAGAAGAAAAGTAGTTTAAATTGAAAGAGATGACATTTTAGTCTTTTCAATCAAAATGGTACCAAAAACTTATAGTTTTATAAATGAGGATATAGAACTTATCAATTTTATGCTTTGGTATTAAAAAATTGATTCCCACTATATAGTATCTTTGTTTTAATATTAACCTGCAAACTAAATGTATATGTATGCAAAATTATACACATTTAATTTTAATCGATCTCTTCAATTACAAATTTGACCATTATTCAATAAATTTAAAAAATTCACATTAAAATAAATTAAATATGTATTTACATTACAATAATCTTTATATATATTAGTCGTAATTTAGGATTAAAATTTATCGATAAAAATTAAAAATGTGTATTTTTCATAACTTTGAAGTGAAGTAACAAATGTGGTGGGTACCACATTGTCTGAAAAGACTAAAAATAGTAATGGGGCAAGGGAAGGCCTCGGCCGGCTTGCTTCTCTCCATAATATATGGAGGAAAATCCGCTGCATGATGATCAAAAAGTTGAATGAAAATTTCAGGATATGTGGGAATATGGTTTTGTATGGATATAAATATAAGAATGTTTTGTATTGTTATGCTCCTTCAATCACACGATCTCAGTCGTTCTATAAAACTCGAGTAATTTTTTTTTAAGACACAGTTATTACTCACTTAATTTTAAATAATATATAATCATATCACCACTTTATATTATTTTTCAACTTTTCTTAAATTTCATGTCCAAAAGTTTGCCTCAAATTTTATGGGACGGAGGAAGTTTTAGTGTTTGGTACTTAAACTGTTGGTTATAATTTTCATTCGAAGATATTCAAGTTATATAATTATATTCGAGTTACTTATTTTATGTAATTTGAATGTAATTAAATGACTCGAATAAGTGAATCAGATGTAATTAGGTGATGCAAATAGGTGACTTGAATGTTAGGTGGCTCAGATGTAATTTGGACGACTTGAATAGGTGACTCGAATGAATTTTAGGTGATTCAGATGTAATTTAGGTAATTCGAATCGGTGATTCAAATGGATTTTTGATGACTCGGATGTAATTCAGGTGACTCGAGTAGGTGACTAGGATACAATTCAAAGGACTTGAATGTGACTCGAGTGTGCTTTGTGTTAATCAAATATATGACTTGAATGTGTTACTCAAATAGGTGACTCGGATGTCTTCGGATAAATGCCAAATATGATAATTTGAGTATGAAAAGAGTTGTTAAATTTAAGCGAAAAATAATTATTTTATATTCAAGTGAGTATTTTACATTTCTCTCTAGTAGTTACTAAAGTGGAATTTTTGCTCGGAGGAACTTTTGATGTAGTGTGGTATGGATAGATATTTTTACGGGGGTGAAGATATGTGGAGAAATATTATGGCAGTTGGAAAATTTTATTTATTAGTAAATTATTTCAGTGTGAATGAAATCATTGTTTAAAAGTTGTAATTATTCATTCATTCCATCTAAATAAAAAAAAATTGTTCGAAGAGTTGTGTTGAATTGATGAGTCAGTTCATTCATACCATTTGGTTGAAAAGATTGGCCCGAACTGGTCGTGTTGTCAATCGAATCATTTGACAATCTAGAAATAGGACCCCATAGTTTGAATATTTAGATAGAACTAAACTCGGTCATTTGCATTTGTGGTATATGTTGAAATATTTTATTTCAAATATTCATTATTGAGTTTTGATGATTAGTTGTTAAACAAAGAAAAACAACAAGGAAGCAAAATAAAACAACAAAGACAATCAAGCTGGGCAAAAGTCATCTGATCAGACGAGAAGACAAAAGTCACCTGATCAGACGAGAAGAAATATGTCACCTGATCAGATGAGAAGGCAAAAGTCACCTGATCAGACGAGAAGAGAAAAGCTACCTGATCAGAGAACTTAACGTACGTAACAAACATCACATAACGTACGCAACTCCATGACGATAACGTACGTAATGTACAAGACTTAACGTACGTAATAAGATGATACGAATTCAGATATTGGAGCCGTTGAACGGACAGATGACGTCACGAAGTACATTAGCATGCAACGGATATTTTGACTTATGTTAACGTACGTAAAGGGAAGAGTATAACGTACGTAAGGGAAGAAACGAAGCTACTGGACAGATCTGCATAGAGTATAACATACGTAATATAATGATGTTAACATACGTAATACATATAACGTACGTAAAGGGTGAATGGTGACGTACGTAATGGCGCATCAGTGAGCAACGACTAGTTGAGCCTTTGAGCCTATAAATACCAAACCAATGGGTATCATTTAATATAACAACTCAAAGCAATTGATTCATTGATAAGATATTGATATACATATTCTTGTTGTTGGTGTGCTTATATTGATAAGTGTTTGAGTGTTATACACGAAAACATACGCGAGAGGAAAAAGAAAGGATAAAATTGGATTAAGTGTTATTAAGATCAAGGATCCGACATTTTTAGAATCGCAGTCTATATCCGAGTGAGGTTTGTCTAGTACCCATAGAAAGCTAGATAGGTTGATTCATTGTCCGATAGAAAAGAAAAACAGTTTAACTTGGACCGACAAAAAGACAAGTGTGTTACGATTTATCTCGGACCGATAGAAGACGAGATTGTAATGGTAATCCCTCGACCAATAGAAGAGAGGTGCAGAGGTTGATCTTTAACCTATAGAAAAAGATACGGAGAGAGGACGTAGACACATTTGGCCGAACCTCTATAAATCTTGTGTCGTTTATCTTTTTGCTCTTTAAATCGCTTCCGCAAAGCGCAAAGAGTTTCGATAACTCTTATATACTCCATGCCTATCTCAAAACGGCGATACCAATAATCTTGCTCCAACAATTGGTATCAGAGCGGGTATCCATATATAAATCGGCTTAACATCCGAGGAGAGAAGATCCGATGGCGTTTCAATTTGCACCGATCGAAGGTCTTGCCTTGAACCGACCACCATTCTTCGATGGATCAAATTATATGACTTGGAAGAAAATGATGTCGATCTTCATTCGTGCCTATGATATAGAAATTTTAATACCCGGTTGTAATTCGATAATTATCATTCAGTAATTGTCACTGTCGGATTATTAACTCATTAATAATCAGTCATCATTCATGATTCATTCATTGTATTCACCGTTCAGAGTAATTTGTATCGTGTATCAGTTATTTCCGTCTTTCTACCTGGTTGGAGGATCGAACCGTATTTATCATCTCTGTCATCGTTGTAGCTGGCTGTGTGTGAGGAGTAGCGCATGCTACGTACTCTTCTTAGCGCGCGCTAATTGAGTACGGGTAGCGTACGTTGCCTCTCCGTATTAGCGCACGCTAATGTGGTTCAGGCCTGCAGTCCAGAAGGCACTGGACTGCAGTCGAGTTGTAGTAGCGCACGCTACGAATGGTAAGTAGCTCACGCTAGTAAGTTTGGATAGCGCACGCTATGCAGTCAGTGTAGCGCGTGCTAAGGCCGATCAGGCAGAGTCCAGTGGGTACTGGACTGATCTGGAATAAATCATAGTGCACGCTATGAGTAGATTTTAGCATACGCTAATGGTGTAGTAGCGCACGCTGAGTTTTGGGTGTAGCGTACGCTATCGCGAGCAGATCAGAGAACAGGAGGTTCTGGACTTCAGTTACTGGGCATCAGATATTCAGTTAGCGCACGCTAACATTATGGGTTAACGCACGCTATCGGGAAGGCGTTATCGCACGCTACCAAGTTCGTAGCGTACACCAACGAGGCGGTCAGAGCTCACTGGACTGTCCGGTTAACCCGTTAGCGCACGCTACATATCAGGTCATAGCATGCGCTAAACTGGAACAGTATAAATAGGACAGTCAGCCCAGGTTTCGTCATTTATCATTTCTCACTTCGTTTTCGGGCGATTTGGAATAATCTCTTCGAGCTGCACTCACCTATCATCATCTTCAAGCTTCTGAGTTGGATTAATCATCATTTCATCCTCCCCAATACGTCAAATCAAGGTAATGACTTCTTGGATCTAGAATTTCAGATTTTGAATGTTTTCCTTCCGATCTCTTTGTGTAAGCTTGGTTTTAAGTTGGAATATATTAGATATGGATTATCTACTTTGGATAAATGTATTCCTACGGATTTGTTGATGTGTTTTTCGGATTTGATGAATATTTGGAGAATTAATCAAGAACCCTTGATGTTGACTTTGGTTATTTTTTGGGGTTTCCGATTATAGTTGTCGTAACCTCGAGCTGTGGTTTCCTATTGGATTATTGATATCATTGAAGATGTTTTGTTGGATTGAACTACTCATTTTGGAGTTGGTTTCGATATATTTGGGATTGGTTATAATCAAAGGATGGTGTTCGCTAAGTGTTTCTTTAAATGCCTCAATGAGTTTGGATATTGTTGTATCGACCTTTGAGTTACTCGTGATTCATGCTTGATACGTATATTGAGCATTTGTTGGTAATTATGTTATTCAAGGTTGTTCGAGCGACCGACATCTCTTTGTAGGACGTTTGTTCGAGAAAGTATATTCTTCACCGGTGTTGTGTAAGTAAATTCTTACTCGGTTAAAAGGATACTCATTTTTTTCGTTGTTGTTCATTCATAATCATAATTCATTCATAATGTATTAACCGTATTGAGACATGTAATTGTCAAATAATCATTTCATTCACGAGGAACGACGGTTCCAATCATTTCAATGAGCTATCATTCATTTCATTATTATTTCATCTCGGTGAGTCACTCTTGACCATTGTCGTATTGTTATTCATTAATTCTCCTCATGCTCATTCTTGTTCATATGACCTTCTGGGTTGATATTGCGTGGTCGGGCGGGGATGTGGAATTTTTAGTCGGGCACATGATAGTTATGTGATCGGGTTCACCGACACAATGGACTATGCACACGGTAACGTACCTCCATGAGACTAATTAGGCACAAGGGCGGGTGTGTACGGACACTCGTCTTGTGCACTTGCACATACCATTACGGGCGTACTATGATGCCTCTCTTCAGCCTAATTTCATAATTAAGATATGTCATGATTATGTTTATTCAACTCTTGAGGATTGTTGTTCTGTGTAACTGATCCCATTGGGGGATGTTGTTTTCAGGTCATGGCAAGGGTAAGGCACAGGAAGAGAACGTTGACGGCAAGGAGTCCCAGTGAAACTAGTAGGGGGGCCCAGTCCTTTCAGTCATTCATGTTTTCTTCATTTTATTTCCACTGCAGATTTCCATTTGGATGTTCATTTTCATTCAGTGTTGCATATTTTATCTTCAAATAAAATATACTTGTATTCTGTATTTTCCTGGGTGTGTTGTACTTAAAACTACTCATCGGAGTAATTAATGATATAATGTGGTTCGATACTACAATTATATTACTTAATTCATTAATTTTCATTTGCCTAGTGGGTCCCAGTCGGGGGTCCACGACACTGTAATACTCGCCTAGTTGGGGTGTTACAGAGTTGGTATCGGAGAATGGTTTTGAATACTACCTTCCGAGTCATGTCTAATTTGAAATCATCTTTCATCAGACTAGTATCATTGGGCTTTCGCATCACGTGTGACCTGTGCAAGAGCCAAGCCCCTCAGACCAAAGAACAGTAAGATTTCTGACGCCATGGTATAATTTCTGGCAATAAGAATCACTCATTCATCATTCAACAGTCAACAATACTCAATCATCATTTTCATTTTTGATCATGTCGATCATGTTAATTCATTAATCACTAAGTTCATTTCATTGATCAGTTGTTGATCTTAAGGATCATATCATTAATCTTGTTAACTTGTTCAAGATAATCATTTCAAGAATTTCATCAGATAATCATGTCACCTCAGTTGTGTAATACCCGGTTGTAATTCAGTCATTATCATTCAGTATTTATCGTTCAGTAATTGTCACTCAGTAATTTTCACTCATTAATGATCATTTGTCACTCATATTCAATCATTGTATTCACCGTTCAGAGTAATTGTATCGTGTATCAATCGTCATTCATCATCAATCTAGTTGGAGAATCGTGCCGTGTTTATCATCGTTGTCTTCTTCATAGTGTGCTGTGTGTGAGGAGTAGCGCACGCTACGTACTCTCCTTAGCGTGCGCTAATTGAGTACGGGTAGCGCACGCTACCTCTCAACGCTAGCGCACGCTAGTGTAGTTCAAGCAGGCAGTCCAGAAGGCACTGGACTGCAGTTGGATTGTAAGTAGCGCACGCTACGAATGGTAAGTAGCGCGCGATAGTAGGTCGGAGTAGCGCACGCTATGCAGTCGGTGTAGCGCGCGCTAAGGTCGGATCAGGCAGAGTCCAGTGGCTACTGGACTGAATTGGATTAATTCCTAGCGCACGCTACGAGTAGTTATTAGCGTGCGCTAATCGGGGTCAGTAGCGCACGCTGAATCTTATGTGTAGCACGCGCTACTGCGAACAGATCAGAGAACAGAAGGTTCTGGACTCCAGTACTGGGCATCAGATAATTCGTTAGCGCGCGCTAACCATTTGTGTTAACGCACGCTAAGTACATGGTTGTAGCGCACCCTACAAGAGGTACGTAGCGCACGCTATTGTTGCGAACAGAGGATTATGGACTACCCATTACACCCATTAGCGCACGCTACGCACAGGATCTAGCGCACGCTAACCTGAGGACAGTATATATGGGATAGTGCAGTCCATTTCGTCATTTCATCATCTCACCTCATTCCTTCGGCGGTTTTGGGCGATTTCGGGCGATTTAGAGAGTTTTCTTCGAGTTGAATCCAAAAATCATCATCTTCAAGCTTATCATTCGGATTAATCATCATTTCATCATCCCCATCACATCAAATCAAGGTAATGATTTCTTGAATCTAGAATTTCGGATTTTTGGGTTTTTCCTTCCGATTTCTTCGTGTAAGCTTGGATTGTTGTTGGATTATGTTAGATATGGATTATCTACCCTGGATAAATGTATTCCTATGGATTTATTGTTGTATATTTCGGATTTCATGAATATTGGGGTTGAATCAAGAACACTTTGGGGTTGACTTCGATATATTTTGGGGGTTTTCGATTAGATGTTGTCGTTAACTCAAATTGTGGATTCCTATGGGATTATTGATATCATTGAAGTTGTTTTGTTGATTTGAACATTCATTTTTGGAGTTGGTTTTGATATATTCGGGATTTGGATATTATCGAAGGATGTATGTTGCTAAGTATTCGCTAGAATGCCTCATTGAGTTCGGATATAGTTGTATCGACGTTTGAGTTGGTTATAATCGTTTTTGATACGTATATTGAGCGTTTGTTGGTAATTGTCATTCAAGGTTGTTCGAGCGACCGACATCTCATTGTAGGACGTTTGTTCGAGGAAGGACATTCTTTACCGGTTGAGTAAGTTAATTCTTACTCTGTTAAAAGGATATTCATTCCTTTTGTTGTTGTTCATTCATAATCATAATTCATTCATAATGTATTAACCGTATTGGGACTTGTAATTGTCAATTAATCATTTCATTCACAAGGAACGATAGTTCCAATCATTTCATTGAGCTATCATTCGTTTTACTATCATTTCATCTCGGTGAGTCATTCTTGATTTTGTCGGATTGTTATTCATTATTACTCTTCATGGTCATTCCTTACCTATATGACCTTCTGGGTTCATATTGCGTGGCCGGGTGGGGATGTGTGGAATTTTTAGTCGGGCACGTGATGGTCATGTGTTGGGTTCACCGACACATTGGACTGTGCACACGGTAATGTACCCCCGTGAGACTAATTAGGTACAAGGACGGGTGTGTCCGGACAATCGTCTTGTGCACTTGCACATACCATTACGGGCATACTATGATGCCTCTCTTCAGCGTCATTTCATAATTAAGATATATCATGATTGTGTTTATTCAACCCTGGAGGATTGTTGTTCTGTGTAACTGACCCCGTTGGGGGATGTTGTTTTCCGGTCATGGCAAGGCTAAGGCACGGGAAGAGAACGTTGACGGCGAGGAGTCCCAGTGATACTAGTAGGGGGCCCCGGTTCTTTCATTCACTCGTGTTTTCTTTATTTTATTTCCGCTGCAGACTTCCATTTGGATATTCATTTCATTCAGTGTTGTATATTTTATCTCCATATAAAATATACATGTATTCAGCATTATCTTGGGTATGTTATAATGAAACTCCTCACCAGAGTGATTGATGATATATTATGGTTCAGTACTACAATTATATTATTTAATTCATTAATTTTCATTTGCCTGGTGGGTCCCAGTCGGGGGTCCACGACACTGTAATATCCGCCTAGTTTGGGGTGTTACAGAGTTGGTATCAGAACGTGGTTTTGAATACTACCTTCTGAGTCATGTCTCATTTGAAATCATCGTTCATCAGACTAGTATCATTGGACTTTCGCGTCACGTGTGACCTGTGCAAGAGCCGAGCCCCTCAGACCAAAGAACAGTAAGATTTCTGACGCCATGGTATAATTTCTGGCAATAAGAATCACTCAGTCATCATTCAACAGTCAACAATCCTCATTCATCATTTTCATTTTTGATCAAGACGATCATGTTAATTCATTAATCACTCAGTTCATTTCATTGTTAAGTTGTTGATCTTGAGGATCATATCATTAGTCTTGTTATCTTGTTCAAGATAATCATTTCAAGAATTTTATCAGATAATCACGTCACTTCAGTTGATCATTCATGTAATCATGTGTTTGAGCGCGTATGCTCATTTTCATCATTTCATAATATAATCATAATGTGATATTCATGCGAGATATATAATCATCATATGACTTTCCACTTCAGTATGGAAAGAGCTGGCAGAGCATGCGGGGGAAGAGGCCATGGTGCGGGCCGAAACCCGAGAGCTCGTGTGAATACACGCGCTAATGCAAGGAATAATGCTAATTCATCGAGCAGTGACGCTGCCACTCATTCACCTGGATGCAATCATTCACTATCAGGGAGTCGCACCCGGGACACAGCTTAGTCAGAAGGTGTTCGGGTTGATCCACTCGCTTTTATGCAGGGCATGATGGCCCAAATGACTCAGATGGCACAACTGATGGAGACGATGCATAACCCGACTACTCAAAATCAACAGGCTCCTCCGCCGCCACCTCAGAGGCAAGAGAGGGGTGTGAGCAGTATCATTGGCGACATCTCTCGCCAGAGACCACCTACCTTCGAGGGCTCATCTGAGCCGGCGGATATCATTCACTGGCTTGAACATTTCGAGAAACTGTTTGCTATGGTGGACTGTCCTGAGGGACACAAAGTTTCAGTTGCGGCTTACTATCTTGCTAAGGGCGCACATTCATGGTGGTTATCGTTGAATCCCACCGACGGATCTTATATATGGGATCAATTCAGGACTCTCATGATGGAGAGGTATTATCCGGCCCCACTCAGGGAGGCCAAGTTGTCATAATTACTCACTCCCGACCTCTCAGCGGACGATGATTTTCTCGCCATCGCCGAGAAATTTCAGGAGCTACTCCCTTTTAGGCGGACAATATCAAGTATTTCAGCAAGAGGTTGAAGCCTCATATGCGGATGCAGTTGCTTAATCACAATTGCACCACTCTGGCCGAATTCATTGAGAAAGCTCTTACTTATGAGCTTACTGCTAAGGAGATTGCTAAGCAACAACCTTCATCTGCTGGCAAAAAGTCTAAGAATCGTAATCAGTCTGACGGCAGTCAGGCCACTTTCAAGAGACCTCGTGCGGGTTCTACTTTTTCTGAGCGACCTCCTATGGCGCCTAGACCCGCGGAATCTCAGTCACGAGTGGCCAATTCGGCCATCACCTGTTTCAACTGTGAAGAACAGGGTCATTTCAGCACCAAGTGTCCGAGGCAGAATGTCACGTGCCATAACTGTGGGATTAATGGGCATAATGCCCGTTTTTACATTCAGCCCTGAGAGACTCTAAACCTACTCCGGCATCATCTCAAGCTCCGAGACATTCAGCGGTGCAAAATCAGGCCACTCAGTCCACATCGTTCAAGACGACAGGAGCAAATAAAGGCGGAGCCAAGAGCTATCAGACGGGAGCATCGATTCGGGGCCGGCAAGCCCTGAGTTTATGAGATGAAGAAGACCGACGATCCAGAGGCCCGGATGATCTCAGGTACACTCGATATTCTATCTCAACCTGTGTGTACCCTTTTTGATACTGGTGCATCACATTCATTCATTTCCGAGTCATGTTTGAGTAGACTACGTCTAGGTAGTGCTACTAGTTGTGAGCCTTATGTCATTGGTCTACCTGATGGTAGAAGAATTATTGGGAATCGTGAGATTAAGGATTGTCCGATTCAGCTTCATGGACGTGATTGGTTAGCAGACCTAATCGTGGTAGATTTACCGAGAGACGACGTCATTCTGGGTATTGATTGGATAGATCTTCACGATACCATCATTAGTGTCCGTAAGCGTATGGTCACTATTATTTCAGACGATGGGGTCAAATGTGTATTTCAGGGAGGTAATCCCGGCTGATCCGGGAGGGTCATCAACTTGATGAAAGCAGTGAGATTACTCAATCAAGGGTGGGTCGATTATTGGTGCTATATGACCAAGACCGAGAAACCATCAGTAATGTTGACGGATATTCCTGTAGTGAGAGAATATGCCGATGTATTTCCAGACGAGTTACCTGGTTTGCCTCCACAGAGAGATGTGGAATTCACAATTGAGTTGGAGCCCGGTACGTCCCCAATATCGAAGGCACCGTACCGGATGGCCCCGACAGAAATGTAGGAGTTGAAGAATCAATTAGAGGATTTGACCAATAAGTGTTATATTCGACCGAGTGCGTCCCCGTGGGGAGCACCAGTGTTATTTATCAAGAAGAAGGATGGTTCTCCGTTTGTGTATTGATTACCGGGAATTGAACCGGGTGACGATAAAAAATAAGTATCCTCTACCCCGTATCGATGATCTTTTGGATCAACTTCAGGGAGCTTCAGTATTTTCCAAGATCGACTTAAGATCTGGATATCATCAGCTGCGAATTCGAGAGTCGGATATCGCAAGGACGGCGTTCCGAACACGCTATGGTCATTATGAGTTTGTGGTTATGCCGTTTGGGTTAACTAATGCACCTGCGGTATTCATGGAGATAATGAATCAGGTTTTCATTGACTATTTAGATCCGTTCGTGGTTGTCTTTATTGATGACATTTTAATTTATTCTCGTGCCCGGGAGGAGCACGAGTTTCACCTTCATCAGGTGCTTGACGTGTTGACACGAGAGCAACTTTATGGGAAGTTTTCCATATGTGAGTTCTGGATGTCCGAAGTGACGTTTCTCGGACATGTAATTTTATCAGACGGAGTTCGTGTCGACCCTCAGAAGATGGAGGCTATCCGAGATTGGCTACCTTCGAAGAATGTTAAGGAAATCCGAAGTTTCCTCGGATTAGCTGGTTATTATCGGCGATTTGTTGAAGGATTTTCTAAAATCGCTCAACCCATGACGAACCTGATAACACTCATTTTTACACATATATTTACATCGATTTTCTGGGTTTTAAGATCCTAAAATATGTAGAACTGTGTCGTTTATACTCGTATTATGTTTATTGGACTCGATCACGCTTGGGTACGTTTTATTGATTTTATAGGTACTTCATGGACATAAATCAAGCAAGAACGAAGTCTCCAACCCCAATACATATCAAGCAATGCGGAAACGAGAGATCGAAGTCAAAACGGTGTCAAAACGAGCCGACACGAGCCCGGCCGTGTCAATCGACACGCCGCGGTCATTATCCGGCCGTGCCATATTGACACGGCCGGTCTCACTTCCGTGGCCTGCCGTGCTTATCCAGACGAGTATGACACGGCCGTGTCATTTGACACGGCCGTGTCATTTGCTCGGCCGTGTCATTTGACACGGCCGAGTCCCCTCGCCCAGCAGTTTTTGGGCTTTTGAGCATACTATGACACGGCCGTGTCATTTGACACGGCCGTGTCACTTTTCGTGGAAATATCTCCTTTTGACATTTTTGAGAGATTTTTGTGGAAAAAGTGGATGTTTTATCCTTATAAAAGGGATATATGGGGTAGGATAGAGGATATGTCAAGATAAGGGAGATTAGAGAGAGAAAATAACAAGAAATCAAGTGACTTTGATACCAAAAAGAGGAGGTTTTGAAGAAATTCTTGAAGAACATTTCAAGAACATTTGAAGGTTTCAACCGGGATCGATCAAGACACACCACGAGTTTTATCTTCTTCCTATCTTTTCTTCATTTTGTTGTTTTTATTAGCATGAACATGATGATAATCTATCTTCCTTTCAATTCCATGTCCGGCTAAACTCTTTAGATTCCGGGCATGGGAGTACGTTGATTTACTATGATTTTGAGGGATTGATAATTATATTTACCTAGTGTGATTTCTTTATCAAATACTTGGTTTGATTCATGTTTAGACACTTGATCAATATTTTTACATGTTAAACTTGATTGCTCATAATTCGAGAGAAGAGGGCATTAATAGGTTTCGAGTATTTGACGTAGTAAATTACGGGATTGAGAAATCGGTGATGAACTATGATGATATCTAAATCTTATGAATATTTTGGAGTTAGATAATTTATAGTAAACGGAGACGTTGTTGTAAGTTGTTTAATCTACGTTTTAATGCATCTCGAGAGGGACTTTAGAATATTTTTGTGATTATCATTTTGGAAACACACTTAGAACTTTGGAAACCAATCCCGACTAAATTTAGTAATCAACGGAAACCTAGCCTTGGAATCTACCGTTCTAAACTCTTGCAATTCGCTTCCATTCGGATATTTTCAATCGTTTCAATTTATTGTGATTATTGTATGTTATTTCATTAATCGTCCATTTTACCTTTCGATCGTCTAGATAAGTCGAGAACACTACAATCTAATACTCAACACAATAAAAATATTTAGTCTCTGGAATACGACCTTGCTCGCCGCTTTCTACATATTTTCCGTACACTTGCGGATTGGTTAAAAATATAGCGAACAAGTTTTTGGCGCCGTTGTCGGGACTAAATTAATTTTTGTGTTGATATTACGATTAGTGTTTTTAGTCTTACTTTAGACATTTTCTTATTTGTTACTTAACTCATACAATTTCTACTCGGGAGTGCATGAACACTCGTTCATCTCGAGTGCCGTTAGAAACTTTCATCCCGGAAGTAGAAGCATTTGCCCGAAGAACAAGTGCTACCTCAAGGAAACTAAGAAGGGATCTTTTTGAAGACATGGAGAGAGCAGGAGACAACGTAGAAAGGGGCAACGCAAACGAGAATGCGGTAATCCAAGACAACGAGGGCAGAAGGATGGAAATTCCACCAAATAGGGTGCAATCAATTCGGGATGGATTCCGACCGAAACTCGACCGAAACTTTGGAGGAATCACTCATGTCCCCATCAACGCTAATAATTTTGAGTTGAAGCCGGCCTTAATTTCAATGGTTCAACAAAATCAATTTGGAGGATTTGTTGTCGAAGATCCACATGCGCATCTCACTCATTTCATGCAAATATGTGATACTATAAAAATGAACGGAGTCTCGGATGATGCTATACGCTTACGATTGTTTCCATTCTCTTTGAGGGAGAAAGCAAGAAATTGGCTTGGAACTTTAGCTCCCGGAAGTATAAAGACATGGGAAGAATTGAGCGAAAAATTTTTGTTCAAATTTTTCCCACCAAACAAGACGATGAAGCTAAAGGGTGAGATTACTCAATTTCATCAATTGGATTCCGAACCATTATATGAAGCTTGGGAACGTTTCAAAGATCTACTAAGGCGATGCCTCGACATGGTTTCCCGAAGACCAACAAATGTGTTTCTTCTACAATGGTCTTATGGGGAAACAAGGAATTTTATTGATGCTTCATGGAGGGGCATTGCTAGCAAGAAGTGCTGAAGAAGCGTATGGATTGATCGAAGAAATGGCTATGAATAGCTATCAATGGCCAACGGAAAGATCAAATATTAGAAGGGTGGTGAGATATCCGATTCGGATCCCATAAAGGCATTAACCGCACAAATGACGATGCTAACTACTCAATTGGGGGCTCTAACAAAAGGAGGTGATTCAAGGAGTTTCTCAAGGAAGTTCAAGTTCACTACCATCCGATCCATTGGAAGAGGCACACTACATTAATAATCGGAGTTACAACAATTACCGAAATAATCCACCACCGGCTTCTACCATCCCTCAAATCGAAATCATGAAAATTTTAGCTATGCCAATCCAAAGAATGCTTTGCAACCACCGGCCGGATTCAAGGTATCAAATGGGGAGATAATTGAAGAATCAAAACCGACGTCGAATCTCGAGAATATTCTAGCTACCTTCACGATGGAGACGAAAAGTCGATTTAGTCGAGACGAGGAGAAATTAGACAAAATCGAAGGCCATGTCACTCAACTAGCTACCACCATGGGAGCTCAAATGAAAAATATCGAAACTCAAATTGGACAATAAGCTAAAGTGGTGGAGTCAACATCAACGGGACAATTTCCAAGCAATACCGAAGTGAATCCCAAAGAGTCGTGCCAAGCGATCACCTTAAGAAGTGGAACGAATTATGAAGGGCCAAAGATGCCAAGTGAGGAAGTCAAGGAGGATCAATTCACAATTGAAAAGGAAGAAGGGAAGCATGATACAACTAAGGGGGCTGAGAAGCTTAAAATATCTCCTAACTCTACTCTTAACGTTCCTCTACCTTTCCCTCAACGTTTCAAAAAGAAAAAGTTAGATGCACAATTCGCAAAATTTTTAGACATCTTCAAGAAAATTAATATCAATATTCCTTTTGCAGAAGCTTTGGAACAAATGCCTAACTACGCAAAGTTCTTGAAGGATGTGATGTCAAGAAAAAGAAAGATGGAAGATCATGAGACGGTTAAACTAACCGAAGAATGTAGTGCTATTATCCAACGCAAATTGCCTCAAAAGCTTAAGGATCCGGAAGCTTTACCGTTCCATGCACTATTGGAAACGTCTCATTCGATAAAGCTTTGTGTGATTTAGGTGCCTCGATTAACCTCATGCCGTTATCTATTTTCAGGAAATTAGGTGGCGGAGAAATGAAAACCACAACGGTTATGCTCCAATTGGCGGATCGATCCATAACACATCCCAAGGGGATTGTTGAAGATGTGCTTGTAAAAGTCGACAAGTTTATTTTTCCAGCGGATTTTGTTGTCCTTGATATGGAAGAAGACGGAGATTTACCACTTATCCTTGGACGTCCATTTCTAGCAACGGGAAAGGCTCTTATTGATGTTGAAAGGGGAGAATTAACACTACGTGTTAACGACGAGCATGTTCTATTTTCTATTTTCAAAGCTATGAAATTTCATGATAATACGGAATATTGCAATGTTATTGACCATATAAGCTCGTATGGAAAGAAAAAAATCCTACACTCATTATCGTCGGATCCGTTAGAGTTCGCTCTTACGAATTCATGTTTTTCTAGTGATTCAACTTTGGAGTTTGACGATTCTGACTTGTTTGATTACGTTTCTGAATTGAATTCTCTACAGGAAAAAACGCAAAGCAATGCGTTCGATGATTTAGACGAAAGGGAGCATGAAGTAGTTGCAGAAATCAAGCTGACGGACGAATCAAACGTGTCCAACGACATGGACAAAAATTTGGGGTCCGTTTCATCTCAATCGAATTCATCTCAACCAAGCTTGGACCTTAAAACCCTCCCGGAACACCTCAAGTATGCATTTCTGGATGATAACAAATCCAATCCGGTAATTGTATCCTCTTCACTTTCATCCACTCAACTAGATAAATTTCTTCGTATATTGAGAGCACATAAGTCGGCTATAGGGTGGTCTATCTCAGATTTGAAGGGGATTAGTCCCTCCATATGCATGCATAGGATTTTGCTAGAAGAAAATTTTAAACCTAAAGTGCAAAATCAACGGAGACTTAATCCCATAATGAAAGAAGTGGTGAAAAAGGAAGTATTAAGACTTTTAGATGCCGGGATGATATATCCAATTTCCGATAGTGAGTGGGTAAGTCCTACTCAAGTGGTGTCAAAAAAGGGAGGGATGACCGTAACCAAAGACGAAAAAGATGAATTAATTGCTATGAGAGTAGTTACAGGATGACGAGTATGTATAGACTATAGGGCTTTAAATGCGGCTTCTCGCAAAGATCATTTTCCTCTTCCCTTCATTGATCAAATGCTTGATAGATTGGCGGGGCATGAATTTTTCTGTTTTCTTGATGGATATTCACGATATAATCAAATCTATATAACACCGGAAGATCAAGAAAAAACGGCCTTTACATGTCCTTATGGAATTTATGCTTATCGTCGAATGCCGTTTGGTTTATGTAATGCTCCAGCCACATTTCAACGTTGTATGATGGCTATATTTCACGGTTTGATCGAAAATATAATGGAAGTTTTCATGGATGATTTTTCGGTGTTTGGAAATTCATTTGATCATTGCTTGCATAATCTTACTTTAGTTTTGCAGCGATGTGAAGACACTAATCTCGTGTTGAATTGGGAGAAATGCCACTTTATGGTGCAAGAAGGAATTGTCCTAGGCCATCGAGTGTCCGCCGCCGGTTTGGAGGTTGATAGGGCGAAAATTGTCGCCATTGAGAAACTTCCCACACCAAAGAATGAAAAAGCAATTAGGAGCTTCCTTGGACACGCGGGTTTTTATAGGAGATTCATAAAAGACTTTTCAAAAACCACTAAACCTTTGAGTAAATTGCTAGAAAAAGACACCTCTTTCATTCTTTCTAACGAATGTTTGCAGCATTTGAGACTCTAAAGAAGGCATTAGTGAGTGCTCCTATCCTCGTGGTACAGTTGGTCTCAACCTTTTGAGATCATGTGTGATGCAAGTGATTATGCGGTCGGTCTTTGTGTTGGGACAACGTCGTGAAAAACTCTTTCGCTATTTATTATGCAAGCAAAACATTGGACGGAGCCCAACAAAATTACACAACAACGGAGAAGGAAATGCTTGCCGTAGTATTTGCTTTTGATAAGTTCGATCATACTTAATTGGGACAAAGACGATAGTACACACGGATCACGCACTATTAAATACTTGTTTGAGAAGAAAGACTCTAAACCTCGCCTAATTCGATGGATTCTTCTTTTACAAGAATTTGACGTGGAAGTCCGAGACAGAAAAGGATGTGAAAACGTGGTAGCCGACCACCTATCTCGCCTCGAGTACAAAAAGGAGGAGGAACCGGAGATCGAAGGGATTAAAGAAGAATTTCGGACGAGCGGCTCTTTATGGTAGAAGCTAAATTTCCGTGGTTTCTTGACATTGTTAATTTTTGGTCGCAGTGTGCTACCCGGATTTATCTCATTACCAAAAGAAGAAATTCCTACATGATATTAAGTTCTATATGTGGGATGATCCATTACTTTTTAAGAGATGTGCCGACATGATCGTGAGGAGATGTGTACCACAAGAGGAATGGGATGAAATTCTTCAACAATGTCATTCATCCCCAACCGGAGGACATTTCGAGCAACACGGACATTTGCAAAAGTGTTGCAAAGCGGATTTTATTGGCCTACGCTATACAAAGATTGCTATCTCTTTATTCAACAATGCGATAGATGCCAACGAGTAGGAAATATTTCAAGACGTCACGAGATGCCCCTAACCAACGTAATTGAGGTTGAACTATTTGACGTTTGGGGTATCGACTTCATGGGTCCATTCTCATCATCATTTGGAAATAAGTACATTCTCCTAGCGGTCGAGTACGTATCTCGATGGGTCGAGGCAATTTGTTCTCCAACAAATGATGCTCAAGTAGTAATGAAATTTTTAAAGAAGAACATCTTTTGCCGATTCGGAACTCCAAGAGCATTAATCAGTGACCGGGGATCGCATTTTATCAACAAAATCATGGATAAACTTCTTCAGAAATATGGGGTCCGATCAAAAAAATCATTGGCCTATCATCCACAAGCAAATGGACAAGCCGAAGCGGCCAACAAAGAGATCAAGCTAATCTTGGAAAAGACGGTGAATACATCTCGGAAAGATTGGTCATCCAAGCTCGATGATGCACTTTGGGCTTATCGTACGCCTATAAAACTCCTTTGGGAACATCGCCTATCAACTCATTTTTGGGAAATCATGTCACCTACCTTTGGAATTGGAGCATAGAGCGATGTGGTCGGTGAAAAGAATAAACTTAGATTTTGAGGCCACGGAAAGAAAAGATTGCTAGAGTTAAATGAATTGGAAGAATTAGGGATGAATGCTATGAAAATTCTCGAATTTACAAAGAAAGGTCTAAAAGATGGCATGATAAGATGATCATTAAACGTGAATTTATGCGGGACAACAAGTACTTCTCTATAATTCAAGACTCAAATTGTTCCCGGAAAATTGAAATCAAGATGGTCGGGTCCATTCGTGATTAAGAAAGTACTTCCACTGGAATAGTCGAGCTCATGAGCGAGACGGAGAGCTATTTAAAGTTAACGGTCAACGAGTCAAACATTACTATCATCCCTATCAAAAGGAAGCCGTATCCGCAATAACTTTAATCGAGCCATAAAAGACTTTCGGATGAAAACGTCCGATCAAGACGTTAAACTTAGCGCTAGTTGGGAGGCAACCCAATAAATTTTATTTGCATGTTTTAAATTTTTTTCGCATTTTGTTGTATTTTTTGTTGTATAACTAACCGGTTCAAATTTTGGTGTTCAAATCGCAGAAAAACACACCGAGGACTAAATCAAGGCTTTCCAGACAAAGATGGCACGGTCGTGTCAAATGACACTACGGTCGTGCAACCAATCGAAATTTTTACTTTACGGCGAAGATGCAGCACGGCCGTGTCGAATGACACGGCCGGATCCGTTAGCCACCGATTTGAAGAATCCAAGAAGGTATGGCACGGCCGTCAAATGACACGGCCGGGTCGCAAACAGTCAATTTTCACTTTCCGGCATAAGACGACACGGCCGTGTCATTTGACACGGCCGGTCACTGATACGGCAAAAGCTTACAAACGAAGGGGATGACACGGGCGTGTCATTTGACACGGCCGTGTCGATCGGGGTATAAAAAGGTGTCAGACGGCCGAACCATTCATCTTCTTCCCCAAAACTTTCCTCCTCCCCAAATCATAAACCCTAGTCCCGATTATCATCAAATCCGCAAAATCGAGCAAAAATTGTGTCAAATCTCACAAAAACAAAGTGCTCATCATTATCCCACAATCCTAAAGCTTCAAGGGTGAGAATCGGACGAATACATCCGGGTTGGGTCGCGATTTTTTTGAGTTTTTTTTTCAATTTTCACTCCAACTTCAAGGTATGATTCACGATTTTGGAAGGTTTAATTATTCTTTGCATTCAAATTGTGTGGAACATGATTTATTGAGCAACTTAGGGTTCTTGAATGGATTATATTTTTGAGATTTTGAGAAATTTATCATGAATTAAAGGAGTTGAAATTTTTGTTGGTGATTATCATACATGATGGATATATATGATTGATGTCATTACATGTTTGGGATTTTACTTACATTTGGGGTTGAAATTTGTGGTTGGGATATTTTGAAGAAAACACATATTGTGGGGGTACGTGTATTATCGAAAAATAGTGATTCGGAGCTTGTGTGAATAAGTGATAATTGATAATTCTCTTGTAGGAAATGGCCAGAGGACGAGGAAATGCTCAACGAGGACGAGGAAATGCCCAAGGACGAGGCACAACTCAACGAGGAAGAGGAAGGCCCGCAACAGAAATCGAACAACCAGAGAGAATACCTACTCAAGGGGTCCGAGACGCCCGAGACGTATGGGATTGAGCTTCCGCCGAGTCGCTTAGCACGATGGGAGACATTGGGACAGAAAAAAATGCTCCCCACGCGATGGCCGGACGATGAGTGTATGACTGCGATGGGGATAAAAGAAGATGTTATGTGGCTACTCGGACGTATCAGCTGGACGACGCTAATGACTCAACATTGGCCCACTTACCGATGTCTCACACTGGAATTTCTTAGCACACTCTCCGTTAAGAGAGACCCGATTACGCATGAGCCGACCGCCTTGGAATTTCGGCTCAACAACAAAAATGAAAAATTGGGTCCGGGCGAATTGGATACTATATATGACGCTCGAAGACACGGAGAATACCGAATCAATCGGTTTGAGTGTGAGACTTACTGGAGGACAATGATTGAGTACCCGGGGAGCGGTGCACGTCCCTACATTCCCAAATCGGCGAAAGGATCATCTCTTCGTAATCCTATTCTTCGCTATTTACACAAAGTCATCGCAAGCACTATCTTTGGGCGGAAAGAGACGGGGCCGATAACTCAATGAGAACTTTATGTCCTAGCTCATATACTGACGGAACAAATCCCGCAACCGAGCTATTATTATGGACCATTTCGAGGACGTTGCTATTAAACCGAGAGGGGAAATTTGGATAGGGGTTTAATTACCCCTATCACACTTCATCTTGACGTACCTCTACAAAACCGAACTCCTCCCGGAAATATGCTTCTATCAATCCAAGTCATGAAGTTGATGAATATCCTGGACTACGACTCCGAGTTATTTTTCTCCGTAATGACGGTGATCACTTCCTACTCCCGAATACAACTCTGACAACTATTTCTAGTATTCGGGACATAGGAAATTTACAAATGTCCACGGAAGCGCACAAATTGGCCCGGAGGCACCGGATTAATTTCCCGAGTGAAAGATATGTTGCTCGTAATGTCCGTCCTAGGCGTACGGAGTTTGAGGATGAAAACGAGAGGATGAGAGAAGAAGAGAGAGAGGAGAGAATGGAGGAGGAATTCGAGTATGAAAGAGGTCCGAAGAAGAAAGAGAATCGGGGAGGAAGAAGAAAGAAGGAGAGATCGGCCCAGTCGTCGAGACAAGCCGAATCAAGAAGTGCCGTATCTCGTGAAGAATTCGAGGCTTTCCGAGAGGAGACCCGTGAAACACTAGCCGGGATGCAAGCAATTTTACAACGAATGGAAGATTGGCATGTCCAACAAGGGCATTATCCTCCGCCAAGTCATTAGGACCGGTTGTAAGTATATCTTGACCCAAGGTTTTTCGTTGTTTAAATACTATACCCCCTTTTGTGTGCATAATCTTTAATTCAAGTTTGGGGGGAGATATTGGGTCAAGAAATACCTACATTGTTTGTTTGATTTTTTTTTGGTGTGTTTGGATTTTGTTTTATGTTTTGGTTTGAATTGTTTACTTTGGTGTGTTTGGATTTTGTTTTATGTTTTGGTTTGAATTGTTTACTTTGGTGTGTTTCATCTTGGTGTGTTTTATTTCGAACTTGGTGTGTTTTGATGATGATGAACTTTGATGAAACTCGAAAGAATGAACTCTTGTCTTGGATGCCTCGGGATTTATTTTGTTATTTTGATATACAAATCGAGGATAATTTGAAGAGGAAAAATTGTACAATAATCAAAAGGGTGTGAAATTGAATAAATAGCCTAATCTCTTGGAAATATGAACAAATCTAACTTGTGAGCTTTTGAGCCTTCGTGCATCATTAAATATGCAAGTTTCATTGTAGAGTGTTCCATTCATGTTTTAAGACTCTAGAACTTGCCCTGGTATCTTATTCGAAACTACAAGTGTGCTTGCAAATTAGTGAAAATGATTTAAGGCAATTTTTATTTGACAACCTTTCAAACCTTGTGGCCAACCCGAAAATTTTATTTCCCTAGTTAGCCCGATTGAGCTTAAAGCCTATTTCTTGTTAACCACATTATGAGCTTTCCGTTCCATTATAAACTTTTGTCCCTATACTTGAGCTACTTAGAACAAATTGGCAAAAGAATGAAAAGATATGTGGAGGCGATGGGGAAGATTGTTGGTTCGAAATGCAATGATTTATCAAAATAAATTTGAAAGAAGATTGGTGTGATTTAATGATGATGTTGTCCACCACATGAAAACAAAAAGAAAAAAAAAAAAAGAAAAAAATAAAAATAAAATGGTGGACACAAAAGAAACGAGATGTATGAAGCAATAAGGAGGAATAAGGTTGTGATTTTCACTTTCAAAACTACTTAGTGCCATGATATTCAAATCAAGGGGTTGGAAGAAACAAAATCCTAAGGGATTATTGAGCTTCTAATTGAGCGAAGTGATTGAGGAGATAATGTTCTAATTTGCTCAAGTCAAGTCACTTTAAGCCATATGTATCCTACCCCGACCAAAAAGCCTATAATACAACCATTAAAGTCCTTTTTGATTCACCAAATTTGCATGCACAACTAGTGGTAGAGATGTAGACGATTGGCAAGCCTATGGGGATTCTTATTTCATTGAATGAGTTTTGAGCGTTACTTATCCCTTTATACACTTTGAGAGTGAGGGAATACACTTGACCGGCGAGGTTCGTATTATTCAAGTATTAGCTATGATGTTAAGGAAGCACCCCCGAGATTAGAAAACTTTATAGAACTCGACTTATTTATTTCTTGAGGCGTATTGATAAATTTTCAAAATGATCCTTTGAGGTATGTTGAGGGACGAGTTCCCTTAAGAGTGGTTATTTTAAAGTGCATTGCTCGGGACGATCAACGTTCAAGTTTGGGGATTTTGATAACACTCATTTTTACACATATATTTACATCGATTTTCCGGGTTTTAAGATCCTAAAATGTGTAGAATCGTATCGTTTATACTGTATTATGTTTATTGGACTCGATCACGCTTGGGTACGTTTTATTGATTTTATAGGTACTTCATGGACATAAATCAAGCAAGAACGAAGTCTCCAACCCCAATACATATCAAGCAATGCGGAAACGAGATCGGAGTCAAAACGGTGTCAAACGAGCCGACACGAGCCCGGCCGTGTCAATCGACACGGGCCGTGTCATTATCCCGCCGTGCCATATTGACAAGGTCGGGTCTCACTTCCGTGGCTGTCGTGCTTATCAGACGAGTATGACACGGGCCGTGTCATTTGACACGGCCGTGTCATTTGCTCGGCCGTGTCATTTGACACGGTCGAGTCCCCGCCCAGCAGGGTTTTTGGGCTTTTGAGCATACTATGACACGGGCCGTGTCATTTGACACGGGCCATGTCACTTTTCGGTGGAAATATCTCCTTTTGACATTTTTGAGAGATTTTTGTGGAAAAAGTGGATGTTTTATCCTTATAAAAGGGATATATGGGGTAGGATAGAGGATATGTCAAGATAAGGGAGATTAGAGAGAGAAAATAACAAGAAATCAAGTGACTTTGATACCAAAAAGAGGAGGTTTTGAAGAAATTCTTGAAGAACACTTCAAGAACATTTGAAGGTTTCAACTGGGATCGATCAAGACACACCACGAGTTTTATCTTCTTCCTATCTTTTCTTCATTTTGTTGTTTTTATTAGCATGAACATGATGATAATCTATCTTCCTTTCAATTCCATGTCCGGCTAAACTCTTTAGATTCCTGCATGGGAGTACGTTGATTTACTATGATTTTGAGGGATTGATAATTATATTTACCTAGTGTGATTTCTTTATCAAATACTTGGTTTGATTCATGTTTAGACACTTGATCAATGTTTTTACATGTTAAACTTAATTGCTCATAATTCGAGAGAAGAGGGCATTAATAGGTTTCGAGTATTTGACGTAGTAAATTACGGGATTGAGAAATCGGTGATGAACTATGATGATATCTAAATCTTATGAACATTTTGGAGTTAGATAATTTATAGTAAACGGAGACGTTGTTGTAAGTTGTTTAATCTACGTTTTAATGCATCTCGAGAGGGACTTTAGAATATTTTTGTGATTATCATTTTGGAAACACACTTAGAACTTTGGAAACCAATCCCGACTAAATTTAGTAATCAACGGAAACCTAGCCTTGGAATCTACCGTTCTAAACTCTTGAAATTCGCTTCCATTCGGATATTTTCAATCGTTTCAATTTATTGTGATTATTGTATGTTATTTCATTAATCGTCCATTTTACCTTTCGATCGTCTAGATAAGTCGAGAACACTACAATCTAATACTCAACACAATAAAAATATTTAGTCTCTGTGGAATACGACCTTGCTCGCCGCTTTCTACATATTTTCCGTACACTTGCGGATTGGTTAAAAATATAGCGAACAGAACCTTTTAAGGAAAGATAAGAAATACACGTGGTCCGACGCGTGTCAACAGAGTTTTGAGGAACTCAAGAGCCGGTTAATTTCAGCACCTGTCCTTTCTCTACCGCAGGGGATGGAAGGATTTGTGGTTTATAGTGATGCGTCCGGACAGGGTCTCGGATGTGTACTAATGCAGAACGGGAAAGTTATTGCTTATGCTTCACGGCAATTGAGACCTTACGAGGTTAACTATCCGACCCACGACCTGGAGCTAGCAGCCGTGGTATTCGCATTGAAGATTTGGCATCATTATCTTTATGGCGTTACTTGCCAGGTATTTACCGATCATAAGAGTTTAAAGTATATATTCACTCAGAAGGAGTTAAATATGCGACAGAGACGGTGGTTGAAACTAATCAAAGATTATGATATTGAGATACTTTACCACCCAGGCAAGGCGAATGTTGTCGCCGACGCCTTGAGTCGTAAGTCCGTTCAGGAGCAAAGCCATGCGACACAGCCTCGAAGGAACTTCAGTAGGAATTTCTGAGACCCAAGATCGAGGTCTGGTTACAGCGAGTACAAGGGCAACTTTGTACGTTAGAGATTTCATCGCCACTTGAGGAGGCGATCAGGGAGAATCAGGGTTCAGACCCATTTTTGTTACGCATTCGAGATGATGTGACTCAGGGGAAAGCCCCTGGGTTTGTGGTCCACAAGGATGGACTTTTGCGATTTAAGAATTAGTTGTGCGTACCGGCGAATGACGAGTTCAAAAACTCGATTTTGAGAGAAGCTCATGCTACCCCTTATTCCGTTCATCCGGGGTCTAGCAAGATGTATAAATACTTGAAACAAAATTACTGGTGGAGTAATATGAAGCGAGAAGTCGCGGAATTTGTTTCGAGATGTTTGACCTGTCAGCAAGTCAAGATAGAACATCAGCGACCGGCGGGTATGCTGAATCCTCTCCTTATCCCAGAGTGGAAGTGGGAGGATATTTCAATAGACTTCATCACGAGTTTGCCGACGAGTCGTCATGGCATGAATACAATCTGGGTAATCGTGGACCGCTTAACTAATTCAGCTCATTTTCTTGAGATTAAGGATACGTGGGGTCCCGAGAGACTTGCCCAATTGTTTATCAAATATATAGTGAGACTGCACGGTACTCCTAAAAGTATCGTTTCCGATCGTGACGGACGGTTCGTGTCTCATTTTTGGAAATCAGTTCATCGTGTTATGGGAACTCAGCTTAATCTCAGTACAGCTTTTCATCCTCAGTCCGACGGATAATTAGAGAGGACTATTCAGACTTTGTAGGACATGTTGAGGGCATGTGTTCTCAATTGGAAAGATGATTGGGAAGCCCAACTACCGTTGATCGAGTTCACGTACAATAATAGTTGGCATGCTTCGATTAAGATGGCACCTTACGAGGACTTGTACGGTCGTCGTTGTCGATCTCCTTTATGTCGGGATGACTTATCAGAATCAATCGGCACTGAGCCCAATATGCTTATAGCCGCCCGTGAGAAGGTAGCTTTGATCAGGAGTCATTTGTTGACCGCTCAGAGTCGACAGAAATCTTTTGCAAATAATCGTCGTCGACCATTAGAGTTCGAGACAAGTGACCATGTTTTGGTCAAGGTATCCCCGAGTCGAGGTATCTTCCGTTTTGGGAAGAGGGGAAAGTTGAGTCCGAGATTCATTGGACCGTTTGAGATTTTAGACCGAGTAGGCGAGTTAGATTTTCGATTGGCCTTACCTCCAGTGTAGAACCGAATTCATAATGTGTTTCACGTCTCTCAGTTACAGAAGTATGTTGCCGACCCGAGTCACATACTTCAGTTCGAAGAAATCGAGATCGCTGATGATCATTCATATGAGGAGCGTCCTATACGAGTCTTAGAGCGGCGAATCAAACAGTTGAGGAACAAGATGATTCCTTTGGTTAAAATTCAGTGGTCTAGACACGAAGTCGAAGAGGCTACTTGGGAAACCGAGGATAGTATGCGGGAGAGTTATCCCGAGTTGTTTGACCCTTAGTTTAGGGGAAGAAACTCTTTTAAGGGTGGGTGTATGTAATACCCAATTGTAATTCAGTCATTATCATTCAGTATTTATCGTTCAGTAATTGTCACTCAGTAATTTTCACTCATTAATGATCATTTGTCACTCATATTCAATCATTGTATTCACCGTTCAGAGTAATTGTATCGTGTATCAATCGTCATTCATCATCAATCTAGTTGGAGAATCGTGTCGTGTTTATCATCATTGTCATCTTCATAGTGTTCTGTGTGTGAGGAGTAGCGCACGCTACATACTCTCCTTAGCGTGCGCTAATTGAGTACGGGTAGCGCACGCTACCTCTCAACGCTAGCGTACGCTAGTGTAGTTCAAACAGGCAGTCCAGAAGGCACTGGACTGCAGTTGGGTTGTAAGTAGCGCACGCTACGAATGGTAAGTAGCGCGTGCTAGTAGGTCAGAGTAGCGCACGCTATGCAGTCGGTGTAGCGCGCGCTAAGGTCGGATCAGGCAGAGTCCAGTGGCTACTGGACTGAATTGGATTAATTCCTAGCACACGATACGAGTATTTATTAGCATGCGCTAATCGGGGTCAGTAGCGCATGCTGAATCTTGTGTGTAGCACGCGCTACCGCGAACAGATCAGAGAACAGAAAGTTCTGGACTCCAGTACTGGGCATCAGATAATTCGTTAGCGCGCGCTAAACATTTGTGTTAACGCACGCTAAGTACATGGTTGTAGCGCACGCTACAAGAGGTACGTAGCTCACGCTACCATTGCGAACAGAGGATTCTGGACTACCCATTACACCCGTTAGCGCACGCTACGCACAGGAGCTAGCGCGCGCTAACCTGAGGACAGTATATATGGGACAGTGCAGTCCATTTCGTCATTTCATCATCTCACCTCATTCCTTCGGCGGTTTTGGGTGATTTCGGGCGATTTAGAGAGTTTTCTTCGAGCTGAATCCACAAATCATCATCTTCAAGCTTATCATTCGGATTAATCATTATTTCATCATCCCCATCACATCAAATCAAGGTAATGATTTCTTGAATCTAGAATTTCGGATTTTTGGGTTTTTCCTTCCGATTTCTTCATGTAAGTTTGGATTGTTGTTGGATTATGTTAGATATGGATTATATACCCTGGATAAATGTATTTCTACGGATTTATTGTTGTATATTTCAGATTTCATGAATATTGGGGTTGAATCAAAATCACTTTGGGGTTGACTTCGATATATTTTGGGGGTTTTCGATTAGATGTTGTCGTTAACTCGAATTGTGGATTCCTATGGGATTATTGATATCATTGAAGTTGTTTTGTTCGTTTGAATATTCATTTTTGGAGTTGGTTTTGATATATTCGGGATTTGGATATTATCGAAGGATGTATGTTGCTAAGTATTCGCTAGAATGCCTCAATGAGTTCGGATATTGTTGTATCGACGTTTGAGTTGGTTATAATCGTGTTTGATACGTATATTGAGCGTTTGTTGGTAATTGTCATTCAAGGTTGTTCGAGCGACCGACATCTCATTGTAGGACGTTTGTTCGAGGAAGGACATTCTTCACCGGTTGAGTAAGTTAATTCTTACTCGGTTAAAAGGATATTCATTCCTTATGTTGTTGTTCATTCATAATCATAATTCATTCATAATGTATTAACCGTATTGGGACTTGTAATTGTTAGTTAATCACTTCATTCACAAGGAACGACGGTTCCAATCATTTCATTGAGCTATCATTTGTTTCACTATCATTTCATCTCGGTGAGTCATTCTTGATTTTGTCGGATTGTTATTCATTATTACTCTTCATGGTCATTCCTTGCCCATATGACCTTCTGGGTTCATATTGCGTGGCCGGGTGGGGATGTGTGGAATTTTTAGTCGGGCACATGATGGTCATGTGTTGGGTTAACCGACACATTGGACTGTGCACATGGTAATGTACCTCCGTGAGACTAATTAGGTACAAGGACGGGTGTGTCCGGACACTCGTCTTGTGCACCTGCACATACCATTACGGGCGTACTATGATGCCTCTCTTCAGCGTCATTTCATAATTAAGATATATCATGATTGTGTTTATTCAACCCTGGAGGATTGTTGTTCTGTGTAACTGACCCCGTTGGGGGATGTTGTTTTCAGGTCATGGCAAGGCTAAGGCACGGGAAGAGAACGTTGACGGCGAGATGTCCCAGTAAGGCTAAGGCTAAGGCACGGGAAGAGAACGTTGACGGCGAGAAGTCCCAGTAATACTAGTAGGGGGCCCCAGTCCTTTCATTCACTCGTGTTTTCTTTATTTTATTTCCGCTGCAGACTTCCATTTGGATATTCATTTCATTTAGTGTTGTATATTTTATCTCCATATAAAATATACATGTATTCGGCATTATATTGGGTGTGTTGTAATGAAACTCCTCATCGGAGTGATTGATGATATATTGTGGTTCGGTACTATAATTATATTATTCAGTTCATTAATTTTCATTTGCCTGGTGGGTCCCAGTCGGGGGTCCACGACACTGTAATATTCGCCTAGTTTGGGGTGTTACAGGTTGATCATTCATGTAATTATTGTGTTAGAGCGCGTATGCTCATCATCATCAATTCATAACGTAATCATAATGTGATATTCATGCGAGATATATAATCATCTTGTGACTTTCCCACTTCAGTATGGAAAGAGCTGGCAGAGGACGCGGGGAAAGAGGCCGCGGTGCGGGCCGAAACCCGAGAGCTCGTGTGAATATACGCACGAACGTGAGGAATAATGCTAATTCATCGAGCAGCGACGCTGCCACTCATTCACCCGAAAATTATCATTCACTGTCAGGGTGTCGTACCCGGGACACAGCTCATTCAGAAGGTGTTCGGGTTGATACACTCGCGTTTATGCAGGGCATGATGGCCCAGATGACTCAGATGGCATGCCTCATGGAGACGATGCACAACTCAACTACTCAGAATCAACAGGCTCCTCCTCCGCCACCTCAGAGGCAAGAGAGGAGTGTGAGCAGTATTATTGGCGACATCTCTCACCAAAGACCACCTACTTTTGAGGGCTCATTTGAGCCGGAGGATATTTTTCACTGGCTTGAGCATTTCGAGAAGTTGTTTGCTATGGTGGAGTGTCCCGAAGGGTATAAAGTTTCAGTTGCGGCTTACTATCTGGGTAAGAATGCTCATTCATGGTGGTTATTGTTGAAGGCCACCGACGGATCTTGTACTTGGGATCAATTCAAGACTCTCATGATGGATAGGTATTATCCGGCCCCACTCAAAGAGGCCAAGTTATCAGAATTACTCACTCCCGACCCATCAGCGGACGATGATGTTCTCGCCATCGCTGAGAAATTTCAGGAGCTACTTCCTTTCGCCTCATCTATTATTCACTCCGAGGCGGACAAGATCAAGTATTTCAGAAAGAGGTTGAAGCCTCGTATGCGGATGCAGTTGCTCAATCACAATTGCACCACCTGACCGAATTCATCGAGAAAGCTCTTACTTATGAGCTTACTGCTAAGGAGATTGCTAAGCAGCAACCTTCATCTGCTAGCAAGAAGTCTAAGAATCGTAATCAGTCTGAAGGCAGTCAGGCGACCTTCAAGAAGCCTCGTGCGGGCTCCACCTTTTCTGAGCGACCTCCTATGGCGCTGAAATGCGCGGAATCTCAGTACCGAGTAGCCAGTTCGGCCATCACCTATTTCAACTATGAAGAACATGGTCATTTCAGTACCAAGTGTCCGAGGCAGACTATCACGTGCCATAACTGTGGATTGCTGGGCATAAGACCCGTTCTTGCCAAAGAGACTCTAAACCTACTCCGGTGTCATCTCAACCCGAGACAGTCAGCGTTGCAAAATCAGGACACTCAGTTCACGTCGTTCAAGACGATGGGAGCAAACAAAGATGGAGCTAAGAACTATCAGACGGGAGCATCCGGTTCGGGGCCCGGCAAGGCCCAAATTTATGAGATGAAGAAGACCGACGACCCGGAGGCCCGGATGATCTCAGGTACACTCGAAATTCTATCTCAACCTGTATGTACCCTTTTTGATACTGGTGCATCGTATTCATTCATTTCCGAGTCATGTTTGAGTAGACTACGTCTGGGTAGTGCTACTAGTTGTGAACCTTATATCATTGGTCTACCTGATGGTAGAAGAATTATCAGAGATCGTGAGATTGAGAATTGTCCGATTCAGCTTAATGGCCGTGTTTGGTTGGCAAACCTGATCGTGGTAGATTTACCTAGAGACGATGTTATCTTGGGTATTGATTGGATGGATCGTCACGATGCCATCATTATTGTCCGCAAGCGAATGGTCACTATCATTTCAGATGATGGAGTTGAATGTGTATTTCAGGGAGGTAATCCCAGCTATTCCGGAAGAGCCATCAATTTGATGAAAGCAGTAAAATTACTCAATTAGGGGTGTGTCGGTTATTGGTGCTACATGACCAAGACCGAGAAATCATCAATAATGTTGGCGGATATTCCGGTAGTGAGAGAATATGCCGATGTATTTCCGGACGAGTTACCTGGTTTACCTCCATAGAGAGATGTGGAATTAACGATTGAGTTGGAGCCTCGTACATCTCCAATATCGAAGGAACCGTATCGGATGGCCCCGACCGAAATGCTGGAACTAAAGAATCAATGGAGGACTTGACCGAGAAGGGTTATATACGACCGAGTGCGTCTCCGTGGGGAGCACCGGTATTATTTGTCAAGAAGAAGGACGGTTCATTTTATTTATGTATTGATTATCGAGAGCTGAACAGGGTGACGATTAAGAATAAATATCCTCTACCACGTATCGATGATCTCTTAGATCAGCTTCAGGGAGCTTCAGTATTTTCCAAGATCGATTTAAGATCTGGATATCATCGGTTGCGAATTCGAGAGTCGGATATCGTAAGGACGGCGTTTTGATCACGCTATGGTCATTATGAGTTTGTGGTAATGCCATTTGGGTTAACTAATGCACCTGCGGTATTCATGGAATTAATGAATCGAGTTTTCATCTACTATTTGGATCAGTTCGTAGTTGTCTTCATTGATGACATTTTGATTTATTCTCGTGACTGGGACGAGCACGAATATCACCTTCATCAGGTTCTCGATGTGTTGAGACGAGAGCAGCTCTATGGAAAGTTTTTCAAATGTGAGTTCTGGATGTCCGAAGTGACGTTTCTCGAACATGTAATTTCATCAGATGGTGTACGTGTCGACCCTCAGAAGACGGAGGCGATCCGAGATTGGCAACCTCTGAAGAATGTTAAGGAAGTCCGAAGCTTTCTCGGATTAGCTGGTTATTATTGGCGATTTATGGAAGGATTTTCTAAAATTGCTCAACCCATGACGAACCTTTTGCGGAAGGATAAGAAATACACGTGGTCCAACGCGTGTCAACAGAGTTTTGAGGAACTCAAGATCCGGTTAATTTCAGCACCTGTCCTTTCCTTGCCACAAGGAACGGAAGGATTTGTGGTTTATAGTGATGCATTCGGACACGGTCTTGGATGTGTATTAATACAGAATGGGAAAGTTATTGCCTATGCTTCACGGCAATTGAGACCTTACGAGGTCAATTATCCGACCCACGACCTGGAACTAGCAGCCGTGGTTTTCGCGTTGAAGATTAGGCGTCATTACCTTTATGGCGTCACCTGTCAGATTTTCACCGATCATAAGAGTTTGAAGTATATATTTACTCAGAAGGAGTTGATTATGCGACTGAGACGGTGGTTGGAACTAATCAAAGACTATGATATTGAGATCCTGTACCACCCGGGTAAGGCGAACGTGGTTGCCGATGCCTTGAGTCGTAAGTCCGTTCAGGAGCAGATGCTTGCTCATTTAACTGTTCAGAAGAAACTTCAGCAGGAATTCCTTAGGCCCGAGATCGAGGTCTGGTTACAGCGAGTACAAGGGCAACTTTGTACGTTATAGATTTCATCGCCACTTGAGGAGGCAATCAGAGTGAATCAGGGTTCGGACCCATTTTTGTTGCGCATTCGAGATGATGTGACTTAGGGGAAAGCCCCTGGATTTGTGGTCCACGAGGATGGACTTTTGCGATTTCAGAACCGGTTATGCGTTCCAGCGAATGACGAGTTGAAAAACTCGATTTTGAGGGAAGCTCATGCTACCCCTTATTCCATTCATCCGGGGTCTAGCAAGATGTACAAGGACTTGAAACAAAATTACTGGTGGAGTAATATGAAGCAAGAAGTCGCAAAATTTGTTTCGAGATGCTTAATCTGTCAGCAAGTCAAGACAGAACATCAGCGACCGGCGGGTATGCTGAAACCGCTCCCTATTCCAGAGTGGAAGTGGGAGGATATTTCAATGGACTTCATCACGAGTTTGCCGACGAGTCGTCATGGCATGAATACAATTTGGGTAATTGTCGACCGTTTAACTAAGTCAGCTCATTTCCTTGAGATTAAGGATACGTGGGGTCCCGAGAGACTTGCCCAGTTGTTCATCAAAGAGATAGTGAGATTGCATGGTACTCCTAAGAGTATTGTTTCCGATCGTGACGGGCGATTCGTGTCACATTTTTGGAAGTCAGTTCATCGTGCCATGGGAACTCAGCTTAATATCAGCATAGCTTTTCATCCCCAGCCCGATGGACAATTAGAGAGGACTATTCAGACTTTGGAGAACATGTTGAGGGCATGTGTTCTCGATTGGAAAGATGATTGGGAAGCCCAACTACCATTGATCGAGTTCACGTACAACAATAGTTGGCATGCTTCGATTAAGATGGCACCTTACGAGGCCTTGTACAGTCGTCGTTGTTGATCTCCTTTGTGTTGGGATGACTTATCAGAATCAATCGGCACCGAGCCTGATATGCTTATAGCCGCCCGTGAGAAGGTAGCTTTGATTAGGAGTCGTTTGTTGACCGCTCAGAGTCGACAGAAATCTTATGCAGATAATCATCGTCGACCACTAGAGTTCGAGACAGGTGACTACGTTTTGGTCAAGGTATCCCCGAGTCGAGGTATCTTCCGTTTTGGGAAGCGGGGAAAGTTGAGTCCGAGATTCATTGGACCGTTTGAGATTTTGGATCAAGTAGGCGAGCTAGCTTATCGATTGGCCTTACCTCCGCCGTTGAGCCGAATTCATAATGTGTTTCACGTCTCTCAGCTACGGAAGTATGTTGCCGACCCGAGTCACATACTTCCGTTCGAAGAGATCGAGATCGCGGACGATCATTCATATGAGGAGTGTCCCGTACGAATCTTAGAGCGGCGAATCAAACAGTTGAGGAATAAGACAATTCCTTTGGTTAAAATTAAGTGGTCTAGACACGGAGTGGAAGAGGCTACTTGGGAAACCGAGGATAGTATGCAGGAGAGTTATCCCAAGTTGTTTGACCCTTAGTTTCGGGGACGAAACACTTTTTAAGGGGGGGAGTATGTAATACTCGGTTGTAATTCAGTAATTATCATTCAGTAATTATCATTCAGTAATTGTCACTGTCGGGTTATTCACCCATTAATAATCAATCATCATTCATGATTCATTCATTGTATTCACCGTTCAGAGTAATTTGTATCGTGTATCAGTTATTTCCATCTTTTTAGCTGGTTGGAGGATCGAACCGTATTTATCATCTTTGTCATCGTTGTAGCTGGCTGTATGTGAGGAGTAGCGCACGCTACGTACTCTTCTAAGCGCGTGCTAATTGAGTACGATTAGCGCACGCTGCCTCTCCATAGTAGTGCACGCTACGAATGGTAAGTAGCGCACACTAGTAAGTTTGGATAGCACACGCTATGCAGTCAGTGTAGCGCGCGCTAAGGCCAATCAGGCAGAGTCCAGTGGGTACTCGACTGATCTGGAATAATTCATACCGCACGCTATGAGTAGATTTTAGCGTACGCTAATGGTGTAGTAGCGCACACTGAGTTTTGGGTGTAGCGTACGCTATCGCGATCAGATCAGAGAACAGGAGGTTCTGGACTTCAGTTACTGCGCATCAGATATTCAGTTAGCGTACGCTAACATTATGGGTTAACACACGCTATCGGGAAGACGTTAGCGCATGCTACCAAGTTCGTAGCGTATGCTAACGAGTCAGTCAGAGCTCACTGGACTGTCCGGTTAACCCGTTAGCGCACGCTACATATTAGGTCATAGCGTGCGCTAAACTGGAACAGTATAAATAGGACAGTCTGCCCAGGTTTCATCATTTATCATTTCTCAATTCATTTTCGGGCGATTTGGAATAATCTCTTCGAGCTGCACTCACCTATCAGCATCTTCAAGTTTCTGAGTTGGATTAATCATCATTTCATCCTCCCCAATACGTCTAATCAAGGTAATCACTTCTTGGATGTAGGATTTCAGATTTTGAATGTTTTCCTTCCGATCTCTTCATGTAATCTTGGTTTTAAGTTGGAATATGTTAGATATGGATTATCTACCTTGGATAAATGTATTCCTACGGATTTATTGATGTGTTTTTCGGATTTGATGAATATTTGGAGAATTAATCAAGAACCCTTGATGTTGACTTTGGTTATTTTTGGGGGTTTCCGATTATAGTTGTCGTAACCTCGAGTTGTGGTTTCCTATTAGATTATTGATATCATTGAAGGTGTTTGTTAGATTGAACTACTCATTTTGGAATTGGTTTCGATATATTTGGGATTGGTTATAATCAAAGGATGATGTTCGCTAAGTGTTTGTTTAAATGCCTCAATGAGTTTGGATATTGTTGTATCGACCTTTGAGTTAGTCGTGATTCATGCTTGATATGTATATTGAGCGTTTGTTGGTAATTATGTTATTCAAGGTTGTTCGAGAGACCGACATCTCTTTGTAGGACATTTGTTCGAGGAAGGATGTTCTTCACCGGTGTTGTGTAAGTAAATTCTTACTCGGTTAAAAGGATACTCATTCCTTTCGTTGTTGTTCATTCATAATCATAATTCATTCATAATGTATTAACCGTATTGAGACTTGTAATTGTCAAATAATCATTTCATTCACGAGGAACGACGGTTCCAATCATTTCAATGAGCTATCATTCATTTCATTATTATTTCATCTCGGTGAGTCACTCTTGACCCTTGTCGGATTGTTATTCATTAATACTCCTCATGGTCATTCTTGTTCATATGACCTTCTGGGTTCATATTGCGTGTCCGGGCGGGGATGTGTGGAATTTTAGTCGGGCACATGATAGTCATGTGATCGGGTTCACCGACACAATAGACTGTGCACACGGTAACGTACCTCCGTGAGACTAATTAGGCACAAGAGCGGGTGTGTCCGGACACTCATCTAGTGCACTTGCATATACCATTACGGGCGTAATATGATGCCTCTCTTCAGCCTAATTTCATAATTAAGATATGTCATGATTATATTAATTCAACTCTTGAGAATTGTTGTTCTGTGTAACTGACCCCGTTGGGGGATGTTGTTTTCAGGTCATGGCAAGGCTAAGGCACGGGAAGAGAACGTTGACGGCGAGGAGTCCCAGTGATACTAGTAGGGGGCCCCAGTCCTTTCAGTCATTCATGTTTTCTTCATTTTATTTCCGCTGCAGATTTCCGTTTGGATGTTTCTTTTCATTCAGTGTTGTATATTTTATCTTCATATAAAATATACTTGTATTCTGTATTTTCCTGAGTGTGTTGTACTTGAAACTCCTCATCGGAGTAATTAATGATATAATGTGTTCGGTACTACAGTTATATTACTTAATTCATTAATTTTCATTCGTCTAGTGGGTCCCAGTTGGGGGTCCACAGCACTGTAATACTCGCCTAGTTGGGGTGTTACAGAAATGTGGAAGATTATTTGTCTTGGCCCGAAAGTTCCAATCAAATCCGACGGATCTCTTAAGAGTTTCGAAGAATATAATGACGAGGATTGGAAGAACGATCATCTAAATTGTAAGGCCACTCAACTTTTATATTGTGCCTTAAATCCAGAAGAGGTCAACCGTATTTCATCGTGTGAAAGTACTAAAGAGATACGGAAAATTTTTGAAATCACACACGAGGGAACAACTCAAGTCAAGAAGATGAAGATTAATATGCTTCTCTATGACTACGAGTTATTCATGATGAAGGGTGACGAGTCCATCACCAACATGCTCGACCGATTTTCGGTCTTCACAAATGGACTTACTTCTTTCGGGAAACCGCTATCGAGTAGTGAGAAAGTCAAGAAAATCTTACGATCACTACCTAGCGAATGGGATGGCACCGTGACGGCGATCATGGAATCTAAAGATCTCAACACACTCGACTTTAGCGCCATCTTTGATTCGCTAATTAACTATGAGATTGTTCTAAAATCACGAAGTGTCAAGCCAAAGCCGAAGGAAATATCAATAGTTTTAAAAGCTAATATGTCTCACATAGAAGAAATCCCGGTCGATAAAAGTGATGAAGAATCGGCATATTATGCCAAGAATATTAATAAGTTTCAAAACTTATTGAATCGGAGAAAGAAGGACATCAAATCGGGCGAATATAAGAAATTTGACAACAACTGTCGAATCTGTGGTAAAACAGGCCACTTTGCTAAGAACTGTCGAGCCTCAACTTCCAAGAAGGAAGTACTCATTGCAACATGGAGCGATGAAGATGAAGATGATGATTTCAATCAAAATAATCTCGCTCTCATGTTACGAAGTTCATTCGAAGAAAGCGACGTCGAAAGTCAGGTTAGTATATACTCTCAATATGAATTATTTGAAGCATTCGAATTATTGCATACCGATTTTCAAAATACTTTATCCGAAATAAAATTCCTTCAATCGAAAAATAAATTATTGAAAACCGAAATTTCCAAAATTCTTGAAAAAGGGAAAATTATCGAGGCCGATCATTGAAAATGTCTTGAAATAGAAAATAATTTAAAGATATTTTGAAAGTTCAAGACGAACTTAAAAATTTAATGAACAAATTTTCTCTAAGAAACAAGAAATTTGAAAATATGCTTCCAGTTCAAAAATATACGTTAAACAAACAGGTGTTAGGATTCAAACCGAATATTAAAATCGAATCCTTAAATTTGAAAATGCCCCATTGCGAAAAAAGTTTAAAGATTGGGCATCATATTTCAAAGTGCAAAAGTCCACGTCGGACGATAAAAATTAAAAAAAATTGGATTCCTAAAGGAACCACTATTTCAAATATCGTCTATATTTCAAATGAAAAACCAACTATCGGTTGGATCCCCAAAAATCAAAATTAAATATTTCATCAATTGGTATCTTTATCATTGATATTTTCAAAATTGATATTTTACTCAGGGGGAGGAGTTGTTATATTTTTAACGTGGAGATACATTTTTCAGGGGTGTTTACCCTTTTCTGCATTTATCATAATTTTATTTCATCATTTATTATCGTTTATACACTTTTTACTGATAACAAAAAGGGGGAGAAGAATGGAATAAAAGAAGAATGGTGTTGGGCTTCGATCCAGCATCCTGCCTGCATGGGCTTAAAAATGCGCGAGGCGCGGCTTGCGATTCGACCTGTGAGATCTACACTAGAAAGTGGTTAAACGAATTGATTTGGACTACTTATACCAACAAGGTGCATCTTCTTTTCTGGTATCCATCTCATAGAAACTCCAAAGTTAAGTGTGCTTGGCTTGGAGTAGTTATAGGATGGGTGACCCTCTGGGAAGTTTCCCAGGTGCTCGTGAGTGAGGACAACGCGCGCTAGAAAAGACTCGTGTTGGTACTATGAGGATAGTCTTCATCATTCTTGGGACCAACAATTGGTATCGGAGCAGGTCACGGGTGCGGATTCCTTCGAAGTATCCTACAGTGAAGGCTGCCAGAGTGTTGGAACTAAGAGGCGGACATGCAGCAAATGTTGTCAGTTGGCCGGAACTAAGATGTTGGCGCTGTGGAGGTTGTCAGGTGCTGGAGGGCTATGTGATCAAATCTAGTATGCTGGAACTGAGATACTAGCGTAGCTGAAGTAAACGGAGCTGGAACAAATGCCGATGTCAAGTGTTGGACGACTGTGTGAATGAATCCAGCCGCTAGAGGGCTGTGTGATCAAATCTAGTTTGCGGAGGTTTCCAGACTATGGGGCTGAGATGCTGGCAGGTACTGGGAGGGGGATTGTTGGGCTTCGATCCAGCATCCTGCCTGCATGGGCTTAAAAATACGCGAGGCGCGGCTTGCGATTCGACTTGTGAGATCTACACTAGAAAGTTATTAAATGAATTGATTTGGACTACTTATACCAACAAGGTGCATCTTCTTTTCTGGTATCCATCTCATAGAAACTCCAAAGTTAAGTGTGCTTGGCTTGGAGTAGTTATGGGATGGGTGACCCCCTGGGAAGTTTCCCAGGTGCGCGTGAGTGAGGACAAAGCACGCTAGAAAAGACTCGTATTGGTACAGTGAGGATAGTCTTCATCATTCTTGGGACCAACAAATGGTATAAGGGGAAAAAATGAGAGAAAGCGTCATGGAAGAATGACGAGAAATAATTAAAAATAAATATAATACGAATCAAAGTCCAAATATGAAAAAGAAACGAAGAAGTTGAAAAAATGAGAAGAAGTTGAAAAGGAGAAGATAAAAGATGGGAGTCGGAAACTAACGAAACGGACAAAGTCAAAAACTTTGATTTGTATTTTTATATATATATTTTTATACTTTGCAGGTTTATCCCATTCAAGAGTGTTGTTTTGTAATCATCAAAAAGTGAGAGATTGTTGGAATATTTTATTCCAAATATTCATTATCGAGTTTTGATGATTAGTTATTAAACAAAGGAAAACAACAACGAAGCGAAACAAAACAACAAAGACAATCAAGTTAGGAAAAAGTCACCTGATCAGACGAGAAGACAAAAGTCACCTGATCAGACGAGAAGACAAATGTCACCTGATCAGACGAGAAGGCAAAAGTCACCTGATCAGACGAGAAGAGAAAAGCTACCTGATCAGAGAACTTGACGTACGTAACAAACATCACATAACGTACGCAACTCCATGACGCTAACGTACATAATGTACAAGGCTTAACGTACGTAATGAGATGATACGAATTCAAATATTGGAACCTTTGAACGGACAGATGATGTCATGAAGTACGTCAGCATGAAACGGATATTTTGACTTATGTTAACATACGTAAAGGGAAGAGTATAACGTACGTAAGGGAAGAAACGAAGCTACTGGACTGATCTGCATAGGGTATAACGTACCTAACATAATGATGTTAACGCACATAATACGTATATCGTACGTAAAGGGTGAATGGTAACGTGCGTAATGGTGCAGCAGTGAGCAACATCTAGTTGAGCCTTTGAGCCTATAAGTACCAAACCATTTGGTATCATTCGATATAACAACTCAAAGCAATCGATTCATTGATAAGATATTGATATACATATTCTTGTTGTTGTAATTGTGCTTATATTGATAAGTGTTTGAGTGTTATACACGAAAACATACACGATAAGAAAAAGAATGGATAAGATTGGATTCAGTGTTATTAGGATCAAGGATCCGGCATGGTTAGAATCGCAATCTATATCCGAGTGAGGTTTGTCTAGGACCCATCGAAAGCTAGATAGGTTGGTTCCTTGTCCGATAGAAAAGGAAAATGGTTTAAATTGAACCGATAAAAAGACAAGTGTGTTACGATTTATCTCGGACCGATAGAAGGCGAGATTGTACGGTAATCCCTCGATCGATAGAAAAGAGGTGCAGAGGTTGATCTTTAACCTATAGAAAAAGATACGAAGAGAGGACGTAGGTACATTTGGCCAAACCTCTATAAATCTTGTGTCGTTTATTTTTCTGCTCTTTAAATCCCTTCCGCAAAGCGCAAAGAGTTTTGATAACTCTTATATACTCCACGCCTATCTCAAAACGGCGATACTGATAATCTTGCTCTAACAGTATATTGTCCAAGTCATTTTCTTCCTTATATGTTGAAAGCTCCGGACACAGAGTAGTTCGCCGAAGGTCCATTTCTTACAAGTATTGAAACAGACGAATCAAAAGTCGTTGTATCTTAGTAATGGTTGTCGAAAACTGTTAGCACTTTGTATATGTTGGTTTTTCCGAAAAATAAATATATTAAAGTGCGACTTTGACTAGAGTTTCTAAATTTTGCATGTTGTCAAAATTGAAAATGAGCGTCATAATACCGAAATCTACGTTTTGAGTAGATAATCATAATGCATTTATTTTCACAAATTCAAGCTTAGATACGTGAGAAATCAATTTTCAAAGCTTGAGTCTTGGAGTACGAATTGTAAAGGTCATCCACAAAGGTCGTCCATTCATTTGAAAGGAGTGAAAGTCATCCACATAGTAAATATTTTCTTGTGGAAGCCACTTTATAATAGGAAATGAGATAAGAGAGAGCACAAAGCTCTTGTGGGAGTGTCTAAGTGGAAGAGGCCAGACACGCGCGCACGTCCGACCGTCCGTCGGGTGCTGAATGGGTGCTCTAGAATTGATTAAGTTTGGGACTCCTCATATTCCAAACCCTTTCAGACTGCTTGGGAAGCCAGTAAATGAATCATAATTTAATTGGGATTCTTTTATTTTTGACATAATCCACACCTATAAATACAACATTCTACATAGAAGAATAATTGTATCTCATAAGCACAAGAAAAATCGTGCATCTCCCGCTCTCTCTCTGCTCGATTTTTCTGCATCTCTACACTAGAATTTTAGGGTACGTTGCTCAGTTGTCCGACCTGGACTCATTCGCCAGGGTGATTGGTCTCGAAGTTCTGATCCAATACTAAGTCGTTGTATCTTAGGAGGTTCATTGCCATAGACCGCGAGCTGTTGTATGAGGCAATAAGAATCTCAAAGAAAAAATTCGTTCGCCTCACCATTTCGCTGTTGATTGCTTATTGCTGTTATTTAAATTTAGATCTTATGTTAGTTCAAATTATCCCGTATATCCAATAATTTTATTATATCTCCAACAGTATATGGAGAAATTTTGTCTTACAGAAAGCGTGTCAAATACAAAGCCTAACTTTAATTAATTTTCTGCCCCTTAATTTGACAATTTTTAAGAAAAGCACAACAAATTCTCCAACAATCGCAAGTGGAAATGGAGTTTTTGTTTACATTAGGGCTGAGCATGGGCCGATTTGGGTCGGTTTTGAAGCAAAACCGAACCCAAACTGCTAAATTCGGTTTTTGGTTTTAGAACTCAATGGGTTCGGTTTCTGGTCGGTTTCGGTTTCTTGGTTTCTGGTCGGTTTTGGTTTTGGTTTTGGTTTCTCGGGTTCAACCCATACGCTCATGGATTTTGGGTTTAAACCCGTGGGTTTTGGGTTTTAACCTATTTTCCAGCAAATGTAATATTAAAATATATATTAAATATATATTTAATATTAAATAATCAGGGTTAGGTTCCATATTTTAGTTTTTTATTTTTTTAAAATATATATTAAATATTAAATAATCAGATATATAAATATATTATGGGTCGCTTTCTGGGTTTGGCTCGGTTCCTAGGTCGGTTTCTTAAGAATGGGTCAGTTTCGGTTTCACGGTACGGTTTCTAAAGTACAAACCGAAACCGAAACCGAAAAATTCGGTTTCTAAAATATGAACCCAAAACCGATGGGTTCTCTTTGGTTTCGGTTTTTCGGTTTCGGTTTCATCGGTTTTTGTCGGTTTTTCGATTTTCGGTTTCGATTTTGCACACCCTAGTTTACATGGCTACCTTGCATAATGGAAAAAAGCACGAAGATTATCAGTGTTGGTGTCTAATGACGGCTAATCGGTAGGGGCAGACGGAAAGGGGTCCAAGGGGTCGACGGTGTAACACCCCAAAAAGGCGACTATTACATTTAGGGGTGTTCATAAGCGGGTACTGACTTTTCGCAATTGCTGCACCTAACTTCGGTACCTATTTAGGCGCCCATGGCCCAGCCCATAAAATCCGGGTACCCACTTTTTCGGGTACGGAATTTCCGGGTCGGGTCACCCGGGTACCCGGGTACCCGAGTTTTCTTTTAATCATATATTATATATATATATATATATATGATTTTTTTGCTATATTATTTTCAACTTTTAGTTCAACAAAAATGTTTAACTTTAAATTAGCGAGAATTGATTCTAATTTTGAAGTCTTGCGTTATGATTAAATCAAATATTAAGAAAATTTAACTTTAATTTAATTTATTTGCTCGATTGATTTCTACAAAAAAAAATTAAATTAAAAGTAAGAAAATTATTTACAATAATTACAACATTCATTTTATTTTCATTGGTTCTAACATATTAAGATATTATATGAAACATTTAATCTATTCACTTTGAAATTAAACTACTATATTATATTAATACATACTCATTTTTGTAATTTTGATGTCATAATTTAAAATAGTTAATGAGATTTCAATTATAAAAAAAATTAGAGCATAAGATTAATATGGACCAAATTTTACATAGGTATTGTAATGTTAATATTACTAAAATGTAAGTAAATACATACTAATTCTATACATAATTTTTTAAAATGGTTAAAATAAAGTATGTAGTGAGAAAATAAAAAAAATAAAAAAATAAAAAAAAGTTACCGGGTCGGCAGGTACCCGCTAATTTTATTTGGCCGGCCCATTACCCGGACCGGTAACTCACATAATTAGCGGGTCGGGTCGACCCGCCAAATTCAGGTAATTAAAAAAATTACCCAGTAAAAAGTTTCCGGGTAGTCGGGTAATTGGGCCGGGTCAACCGGGTTGGGTAGTTTTGAACACCCCTAATTACAGTGCCGTGGACCCCACATTGGGACCCACCAGGCGATATCAAAATACAGATTAAATAAGTATTATTTTGTGATACCGAACCACAATAAGTAGTTATTACTCCGATTAGGAGTTTATTAATAGTATGGCCAACGGCTTTATGATACACAGGATCTGAAATACAAGTACAAACCATATGGAGATGGAGTATACTTCGAATATTAATACAACCCGACAATAATTTAAATAAAGCGGAATTAAAGTAACATTACACGGTTTGAAATAACCGGACATAAAAGACAATGGGCCCCCGAACTAGTATCCCTCGAACCCTTCGCCGTCACCGTGCTCTTCCCGTGCCCTGCCTTTGCCTCGACCTAAAATACAACACAAGTATTTCGCCCAAAACACAGGGTCAGATATACATGATAAATGATTCTCCCGACACTATAAAATCCACATATATTAGATCTCAAAGAAAACATCCCGACTACTGAACATACCCCTCGGGCGTATGAACAATCAGTCCAAAATCATCGAACATATCCAATCATACTGTAACACCCCAATCCACAAATGGGACATTACACGCCGTAGAACCCTCGTGAGTACTACCAGGCTAATACATGATACACATTCTGTACATGAAAAATCCCAAAGACACCATCATCAATGTAAAAATGGGGCCGTGGCCTCTGCCAAAATGTTTTAATAGATGTACGTGAAAATATAAGTCGATACCATGATATTGCCCACGCAGGGGACTTTAACCGAATATAATAAACCAGTCAAATTCCGATACTCAAACAATATAAATGACCCAACATAAATAAAGACTCGAGCCTCATAATCATGCCAACCCATCCTTTGCGTGTATATCCCGTGCCTGCTCCTCAGCTCTTCCGGTACCTGAAATGCATAAAACGTATTTCCCCCATTTAAGGGGTTAGCATTCGAATAGCTAGTGCAAATACACAATTACACAACATTATATATATACAAGATTCGACACAAGCAATTCATTTGAGAGAAGAATATTTGAAACCAATATTCTGGAATATCACAATGACACCAAAAACAGTAAATCCACAAGTTTTCCACATCTCAACCATCCACGTTTGGTAACTCGCGGCCGTAACCATTAGTATCGACCCCTAGAGGCCCCGTCGGACCGTCCCCGGCTGAGAAACCACTTCTGCAGCCGTACCCATTAGTATCGGACCCCAGAGGTCCCGTCGAACTATCCCCGGGTGGAAGAACATCAACACACTTACACAAGTCCACTTCCGTGGCCGTACCCATTAGTATCGGCCCCCAGAGGCCACACATGCCATCCCCGGGTGGAAGAACATCATCACACGTACCCAAGTCCACTTCCGTGGCTGTACCCATTAGTATCGGCCCCAGAGGCCACACATGCCATCCCCGGGTGGAAGAACAATAACACACCCAAGCGATAACACATTTTTCATCATTCGCATCAAAACCGTACACACATAAATGTAATACATGTACTGTAATAACCGTGTATTATGCGTGTCGTTTTGGATTTATCTTGCTGTATTGTGACTAGTTGAATTTGAGGGACATGAGGACTAATATTGGTATATTCATGGTTGATAATCATGGAATTTGGTAATTTTCAGATTTTGTTCGTTTTGCCGATTTTCGTGAATTTTATGCTGGAAGCAGCAGTAGCGCGCGCTAGACTGTATTTCTAGCGCACGCTATCAGCGGCTATGTAGCGCACGCTACCCTTGTGAGTAGCGTACGCTAGGCCTGCTGGGCAGTGAGGCCTGGAGAGTTTTCTGGACTCTGGAGTGGGGTGTTAGCGCACGCTATGGTCAGACTAACGTATGCTATTTCATCGCTCTAGCACATGCTATTAGTAGATTAGCGCGCGCTGAGTCGGCAGGGCAGTGAGGACAGATTGTTCTGGACTGCGGGCGATAGCAGGTAACGCACGCTATGTTCCGGGTTTAGCGCACGCTAGTCATGCTCAATAATGCGCGCTAATATTTCTGAGTAGCGCGCGCTACCGAAGTCAGACAGTAGGTTCTGTACTGCCTGTCTAGTCCGTTAGCGCACGCTAATTTTTAGCCTTAGCGCGCGCTAGTTTCTCCCAAGTATATATACGCTGGGCAGGCTCAGATTCGTCATTTCTTCCCTTCCTTTTTCTCCTCCGGCGGCTGGGCGTGCTTGATCATTGGAGAGTGCAGATTTTGGTCGGATTTCTTCATCCAACAATAATTTTGAGCTCCTAACACCAAGTTATCAACATCTCATCAACTTTCACCGTCCAAATCAAGGTAAAATCCGCTGGAACCCTAGTTCTTCATATTTTGGGGTTTTTGTTGAGATCTTTGATTCTAATCTATTCTAGCTCCGATTTGTGCTAGATTATGATGTTGTAATCATAATCCTTCATTTTTCTCCAAGATTCACGGATTTAATCCCAAGTTACCTTCCATAGTTTGGGTTCGAGCTATGTTGCCTTCGTAGTGTTTGAATAAATGTCCCTAAGGGCAAAACTTACGATGAATCCTTCCGTTTTCATAGTATGGTATTTGATTCGGTATTTTGTTGAACTAGGATCGAATCGTTGAAAGGGTTTGGACCGTTCACATTCCCGTTCATTATCCTCGTGTCGTTTCCAACCAAGGCAAGTACTTTGATTTCATTTATTGTACTTCGTTTGAATATGTACAAATATGATTTTCGTGAAATTGTGATTCGTGCCATATGTTTATTGAGTGTGTGTGAGCTGAGTAAAACCAGCGAGGGTCCCCTGGGACCCGTTAGACTTCGAGTATCTGCGGATCACTCGGTTGGGTTGTGCACCGGGGAGGGCCTGACGAGGACTCTCTGGGGTGTGTATCCCGTGTGGGTACAGGGCCAGTACAACTCGGGAGGTTATCTTGTGATGATGATTATGGAATTGTATTCCGGAATATTTGGATTGGCACTGTGATTTTATTGTATATTCATTTGTAGTACAAATTCTGCAATCGTTGTACTTGCACCGACATTTTGCTGACCCCTTCGGGGTGGATATAATTATTGTGTATTCAGGTTCAGGACTAATGGGAGAGCCAGCACAGGGTGAACACGATCTTGGTGGGCAACATTGATATCGTGCACTATTTTCAGATTGGTGGTCGTATTGTTAAAGTCATGTTGGTGTTTTGGTTTTGTACTCGCGCGGGTACTGTCATGTTTTATTATTGTGTTATTCGTCATTATTATAATGCTGTTGTGTCAGCTGTGAACTGTTGTATCAGTTATTGTCCTATGGGACGATGAGTTATTTAGTTTTGTACTATATGACGTATTGTAGACAGTTTGTCCTTTTATATAAGTGAACGTTGTAGTTGTAAATTTTTAATGAGTTCATGTATGTTAGCCTGGTAGGTTCTCCGGAAGAGAATATACGGCGCTGTAATGTCACCGTATATCACGGGAGTGTTACATGTACTTGCCTTGATTATCACGACGTGAAGAAAAATGGTGAACGGAAAGGTTTTGGCCCGAATAATCTCCACAATCCGATCCTAACACAATAATGATATACAACCAATCTCAATACTACGAAAATATAGGAATACATCCTAGTTCTACCCGCTGGAACAATTCGTTGAATATTACCAGGGTATCGTCGAGTATAAGTGACGAACAATGGAAAAATCGGAGTTTAAAACCACAAATCCTTAATAAAAACGAAGGATTACAAGTACATGATTGGAGTCTAGCAATAATCCATGATAATTCGGATTAAAAGAGTCAAATCACAAGAAATCCCCAAAATTTCCCCAAAATCTCAAAGCAAGGGTTTCAGGAATTCTTACCTTGATTCGGATGGCGGAAAAATGTTAAGAACTTGAAGAATTCACACAAGTAATGCAAGGATTTAGTGGACGATGATATCTGGTCGGAATCAGCCCTAACCCTCGTCTGAAATCGCTCAAAGCCGAAGAGAAGGAGTAAGGATGGAAAATGACGAAGTTGGGCTGTTGCTGTCCAATTTATATCAGACAGGCTTAGCGCACTCTACGCACAAGAACTTAGCGTGTGCTAACGGGCTTCGGAAAGAAATCAGAGGCTTCTGTCCTCCCGTTAGCGTACGCAGGCTAACAAGATTAGCGTGCGCTAATGTTACTATCTGGTCCATTACTGAAATGCTGAACCTTCTGTCCAGTCCGCTGAAATCATTAGTGCACGCTACAAACTCCAAGTTAGCGTACGCTAACCACACAGCGATAGCGCACGCAAGGAATCAAGGAGTAGCGTGCGCTACTCAGCAAAGTCAAGATCGCTTTGATCAAGACACCGCCGACGGCATTTAAAATCAAAATGCAAAGCAAGGCCAGAATCCAGAAACACAAATACGGAATAATCAAGACGACATAGTTGAGCGTTGAAAGAAAATACATCTCTGACCACCGGAGAGTCCATAATACGACAAAGAAAGTGAAATTCCCTAAACTTATAGGAAATTACAAAAATGGCCCAGGTGCCCGAAAATCACGATACGACGTCGGATTAACAAACCGAAAGTCTCAACACGACTAACTTAACCATACGAACTTATGCAAACCAGGAAAAAATGAAATCGAACGAGTTTTACGAGAATCGAACGTACATGCGACAAGATATAATTCAAGATAAAATTACGTAAAAACATCATCGAAACTCGTCCAAACGGAAAAATTCCAAGAACAAAATAGGTTCAGAACTTCAAAACAGTAACAAGCGAGTCGTCCGAAATGAACATACACTAAAAATATAAATTACCAAAAATAGAAAGTACGGATATTACATTCTCTCCCCCTAAAAATAAGTTTCGTCCCGAAACTTACAATGCGAATAACTCGGGGTATCTCGACTGCATACTCTCTTCCATCTCCCATATGGCTTCCTCGGATCCATGCCTCGACCATTGAACTTTAACCAAAGGAATGGTTTTGTGCCGAAGTTGCTTCACCCGACGCTCTAAAATCTGAATCGGCCTCTCCTTGATGGTAATGTCGGGTCCCAACTCGATCTCTCCAAAATCAATAATATGGCTAGGGTCCGGTACGTACTTCTTAAGCTGGGAAACATGAAATACGTTATGCATGTGACTCAAAGACGGCGACAAGCCTAACCGATATGCAAGCTCTCCCACTCTCTCTAAAATCTCGAACGGTCCAATATATCTCGGACTAAGTTTACCCTTCCGACCGAAGCGGTAAACTCCCCGTGTCAGCGACACCTTAAGAAAGACATGATCTCCCACCTCAAACTCCAACGGCCGGCGACGCGTATCGGCATAAGACTTCTGCCGACTCTGGGCCATCACCAACCTATCGCGAATCAGAGCAATCTTCTCTCTCGTCTCAACTACCATATCGGGCTCGGTACTAATCAGCTCGGATGCATCGTCCCAACACAATGGTGATCTGCACCTCCTCCCATACAATGCCTCAAATGGTGCCATCTTGATCGAGGCGCGCCAACTATTGTTGTACGTGAACTCGATCAATGGCAAGTGCGACTCCCAATCATCCTTCCAATCTAAGGCACAGGCTCTCAACATATCCTCCAGCGTCTGGATCGTCCGCTCTGACTGCCCGTCAGTCTGAGGGTGGTAAGATGTACTGAGTCTTAACTCAATCCCCAAGGCTCGATGAACAGCCTGCCAAAAATGTGATACAAACCGTCCATCTCGATCCGAAACAATACTCCTAGGAGTCCCATGCAATCTCACGGTCTCTGCAATAAACACTCGTGCCAGCCTCTCCGGCCCCCAAGTGTCCTTAATACCCAGGAAATGAGCTGATTTGGTTAGTCGATCGACAATAACCCAAATCATGTTCATTCCAGTCCGAGTCCTAGGCATCTCAGTAATGAAATCCATAGATATGTCTTCCCACTTCCATTCCGGAATGGGACGTGGTCGTAGCAACCCCGCGGGCCGCTGATGCTCAATCTTAACCTGCTGACAGGTCAAACACTTCGCCACAAACTTGCTAACATCCGTCTTCAAATTGCTCCACCAATAGTTACTCCTCACATCCTTATACATTTTGCTCGTACCAGGATGTATGGAGTAAGGCGTAGTATGAGCCTCACTCAAAATCTTCTGCCTCAACTCAATGTCATTCGGTACACATAATCTGCCGCGAAATCTCAAAACTCCGTCATCCTGAACCACAAACCCAGGGGCTTTCCCCTTCCTCACATCCTCCCTCAACTGGACCAACAACGGATCATCATACTGTTTTGCCTTGATATCATCTGTCAAGGACGAAGTGATCTCCAACGCACATAACTGATCCTGAACTCTTTGAACCCAAACCTCGATATCCTGACGAATCAAATCCCGCTGGATCCTGCTCTGTGGTGTAAGTACCTCTAACATCTGTAATGCTATCGATTTCCGGCTCAACGCATCAGCCACTACATTAGCCTTACCCGGATGATAAAGTATCTCGAGGTCGTAATATTTAATTAGCTCCAACCACCTATGCTGCCTCATATTCAACTCTTTCTAACTGAAGATATACTTCAAACTCTTGTGATCCGTAAAAATCTTACACGACGACCCATAGAGATAATGCCTCCAGATCTTTAAGGCGAAAACGACCGTAGCTAACTTTAAATCATGCGTGGAATAATTTACCTCATAAGGTTTCAACTGGCGGGACGCATAAGCAATCACCCTATCTCTCTGCATCAAAACACATCCGAGCCCGAGGCCCGAAGTATCACTATACACCACGAAATCCTCGTTCCCCTGAGGCAATGCTAAAATGGGTGCGGTAGTCAATCGTCTCTTCAACTCATCAAAACTATCCTGTCTGTCTACGGTCCACTCGAACTTCTGAGTTTTCTGGAGTAACTGAGTGAGCGGTCTAGCGATCTTAGAAAATCCCTCAACGAATCTACGATAATAGCCTGCAAGTCCCAGAAAACTCCTCACTTCCTTCACATTCTTGGGCGGTTCCCATGCCATCACCGCCTCTATTTTCTGTGGATCTACCCGAACTCCCTCCGATGAAATCATGTGCCCGAGGAACATCACTTCCTCGAGCCAAAACTCACACTTAGAGAACTTCGCATACAACTGCTCAATTCTCAAGGTGTCCAACACAATCCGGATATGTAAGACATGCTCCTCTCGGCTCCGGGAATAGATAAGAATGTCGTCGATAAAGACGACTATGAATTTATCCAGATACTTGATAAAAACTTTGTTCATTAACTGCATGAACACTGCTGGGGCATTGGTTATCCCGAAAGGCATAACTACAAACTCGTAATGGCCATATCTCGTCCGAAAGGCAGCTTTCGGTATATCGCTGTCCCGAATCCTCAACTGGTAGTAGCCCGATCGTAAATCAACCTTCGAAAAGACTGTCGCTCCCTGAAGCTGATCAAACAAGTCGTCGATCCTGGATAAAGGGTACTTGTTTTTGATGGTCAACTTGTTTAACTCTCGGTAGTCGATGCATAAACGAAGCGATCCATCCTTCTTTTTAACAAAAAGTACGGGCGCACCCCAAGGCGATGCGCTCGGTCGAATATACACATTATCTAACAATTCCCCCAACTATTTCTTCAATTCTAACATCTCCGATGGTGCCATACGGTATAGCACTCGAGAAACGGGAGTCGCGTTCGGCTCAAGATCAATAGGAAACTCAACCTCTCGCTGTGGTGGTAATCCCGGCAAGTCGTCTGGAAACACGTCGGGGTACTCTCTGACAACTGGAATCGACGACATGTCGTCTCCGCCATCCTCCACCTGCAGAGCGTAACACTAATAACCGACACAACCCTGATTCAGAAGTTTCATTGCCTTCAAGGCGCTAATCACACTTCCCGATCTACCCGGTTTACAACCGACGAGAGTATGCTCGGTGCCGTCCTCAGCCACTATCGAGATGGTGCGAGTCCGATAGTTCATGATAGCACCGTGCCGATCCAACCAATCGTCCCCGAGGATCAAATCCTCACCCTTAAGATCTATAACAATAAGGTTCGAGGGCCAATCTCGGCTCCCGATCCTCACTGGGCAATCCCTAACTTCCCGGTCTCCAACCATATGATCCCCACTAGGCGTACCCACTACGAACGGTTCGCACTCATACAAGCAGTCAATACCAATACGACACACACAATCCGAAGCCATAAAAAATGAGTAACACCTGAATCGAAAAGCACCAAAACTGGATAAGAAAGGATCTGAGTGGTACCTGACGCCACTGGAACGTCTGCCTCCTCCGTGTGCCTCATCTGATATAACCGAGGGTGGACTGAGCCTGAACTAGATGCAGCTCGGCGGTCCGGCTGACCCCGGCCCCTACCTCGGCCCGAACTCTGAGGAGCATGAGTAACTGGAGTCTTCTGATCAATACTGTGCTCCTGCTGAATGGCAGTGGCAATCGGAGCCGTGGCAGTCCTGGAAGCCCTCTCGCAGTGAATTGCTCGATGTCCGGTCTGTCCGCAAGTGAAACAAGTAACCAACAGAAACGGATAATCTTTCCTCACATGCTCGTGCTGACTGCAATTAAAACAAACCCTACCACTAGGTGTAGGAGACTGGACCGAACGGTTAATCTAAGATCCTCCAGCCTGATAAAATGGTTTCTTCCCAGACGCCGGCGTAGACTGCGACCTCAAAAACTGTCCCCCTTTTTCCTACCGAAAAACTGCCGATAGATTTCTGCTTCTTAGCCTCAGAAACCGACTCTGATTCCAGAACAACCATCTCGATCACTAGAGCACGATCCTGATACTCCTTCAAGGTGGCACACATGAGCGGTGCCATACTCTGCCTGATATGCGGCTTCATGCGCATATTGAAATAGCGGATCTTATCGGCCTCGGTCCTCACCTGATCTTTCACGAATCCTAACTGCTGATTATAAGTGATAATGGCCTGAGAAATCGGCACATCCTGAGGTGTAGCAGTAAAGAATTCCACAATCCTGCGCTCCCTGACTGGTGGTGGACAATATTCTGCTTCCATAGCAGCCTTGAATTCCTCCCAAGTGGCCTGGCGGTCTCTGGGCGCCACAGCCTCCCACCATTCCGCAGCTTCCTTATCCAGGAGATACTGAGCAATATGTACCCTCCTGTCATCGGGACAAGCCACGACGTCAAAAGTCCTGCTCAACTGAAAGATCCAATTCTCCCAGCCGAGGGAGTCAGAAGAACCAGTGAAACGTGGGGGGTGCATCTTAGTTACTTTCTGAAGCCATTTACTAGCTTCGTCCTCTGGAGTCGGGGGCGGATTTTGGCGTCCACCCTGAGCTATCTGAGTGAGTTGGGCTACCAACTGCTGAAGTACGGCAGTAGCCTCGGCGTCGGCGTTATTACCCAACGGAACTGAATGAGAAACCGAATCTGCAGAGGACTGAGAAAGTGAGCCTTCCTCATTATTAGCACCACGACCACGGCCTCGGCCGCGTCCCCTAGCTGGTCTACCATGACCTCTCAACATACAGAAGAAAATAATTGAAAAGAACAAGATCGGGAAAATTCACAGTTTACAAGGTTGGTATGACAATTCACAATTCCCAAACAGCACAAGGTATAAATTACAGGAATATAAGAGTTCGAGGAGACTTACAACCACGGGTCGCACGAAAAGACGGTAGCATGATGATATTAGGCTCAACGACTAACTCAAACGATTCAACTGACAGACCCAAAATTAACCGACAGCCTAGGCACTCAAAACCTAAGTCTCCGATACCATAAATGTAACACCCCAATTCATAAATGGGGCATTACACGCCATAGAACCCTCGTGAGTACTACCAGGCTAACACATGACACACATTATGTACATGAAAAATCCCAAAGACACCATCATCAATGTAAAAATGGGGCCTTGGCCTCGGCCAAAACGTTTTAATAGACGTACGTGAAAATATAAGTCGATACCATGATATTGCCCACGCAGGGGACTTTAACCGAATACAATAAAACCAGTCAAATTCCGATACTCAAACAATATAAATGACCCAACATAAATAAATACTCGAGCCTCATAATCATGCCAACCCATCCTTCGCGTGCACATCCCGTGCCTGCTCCTCAGCTCTTCCGGTACCTGAAATGCATAAAACGCATTTCCCCCATTCAAGGGGTTAGCATTCGAATAGCTAGTGCAAATACACAATTACACAACATTATATATATACAAGATTCGACACAAGCAATTCATTTGAGAGAAGAATATTTTAAACCAATATTCCGGAATATCACAATGACACCAAAAACAGTAAATCCACAAGTTTTCCACATCTCAACCATCCACGTTTGGTAACTCGCGGCCGTACCCATTAGTATCGACCCCCAGAGACCCCATCGGACCGTCCCCGGGTGAGAAACCACTTCCGCGACCGTACCCATTAGTATCGGCCCCCAGAGGTCCCGTCGAACCATCCCCGGGTGGAAAAAGATCAACACACGTACACAAGTCCACTTCCGTGGCCGTACCCATTAGTATCGGCCCCCAGAGGCCACACATGCCATCCCTGGGTGGAAGAACATCATCACACGTACCCAAGTCCACTTCCGTGGCCGTACCCATTAGTATCGGGCCCCAGAGGCCACACATGCCATCCCCGGGTGGAAGAACAATAACACACCCAAGCGATAACACATTTTTCATCATTCGCATCAAAACTGTACACACATAACGAAATGTAATGCATGTACTTGCCTTGATTATCACGACGTGAGGAAAAACGGTGAACGGAAAGGTTTTGGCCCGAATAATCTCCACAATCCGATCCTAACACAATAACGATATACAACCAATCTCAATACTACGAAAATGTAGGAATACATCCTAGTTCTACCCGCTGGAACAATTCGTTGAACATTACTAGGGTATCGTCGAGTATAAGTGACGAACAATGGAAAAATCGGAGTTTAAAAACACAAATCCTTAAGAAAAACGAAGGATTACAAGTACATGATTGGAGTCTAGCAATAATCCATGATAATTGGGATTAAAAGAGTCAAATCACAAGAAATCCCCAAAATTTCCCCAAAATCTCAAAGCGAGGGTTTCAGGGATTCTTACCTTGATTCGGATGGCGAAAAAATGTTAAGAACTTGAAGAATACACGCAATGAATGCAAGGATGTTAGTGGACGATGATATCTGGTCGGAATCGGCCCTAACCCTCGTCTGAAATCGCTCAAAGCCGAAGAGAAGGAGTAAGGATGGAAAATGACGAAGTTGGGCTGTTGCTGTCCTATTTATATCAGACAGTCTTAGCACACGCTACGCATAAGAACTTAGCATGCGCTAACGGGGTGCGGAAAGAAATCAGAGGCTTCAGTCCTCCCGTTAGCGTACGCAGGCTAACATGATTAGCGTGCGCTAATGTTACTATCTGGTCCAGTACTGAAATGCTAAACCTTCTGTCCAGTCCGCTGAAATCGTTAGCGCACGCTACAAACACCAAGTTAGCGTACGCTAACCACACAGCGATAGCGAACGCAAGGAATCAAGGAGTAGCGTGCGCTACTCAGGCAGCAGTCCAGTACTGCTCAGATCAGTATACTGCTGCCGACGGTACGAAAATCGAAATGCAAAGGAAGGCCATAATCCAGAAACACAAACACGGAATAATCAAGACGACAGAGTTGATCGTTGAAAGAAAATACATCTCCGACCACAGGAGAGTCCGTAATACGACAAAGAAAGTGAAATTCCCTAAACTTATAGGAAATTACAAAAATGGCCCAAGTGCCCGAAAATCACGATACGACGTCGGATTAACAAACCGAAAGTCTCAACACGACTAACTCAACCATACAAACTTATGCATACCAGGAAACAATGAAAACGAATGAGTTTTACGAGAATCGAACGTACATGCGACAAGATATAATTTAAGATAAAATTACGTAAAAACATCCTCGAAACTCGTCCAAGCGGAAAAATTCCAAGAACAAAATAGGTTCAGAACTTCAAAACAGTAACAAGAGAGTCGTCCAAAATGAACATACACTAAAAATAGAAATTACCAAAAATAGAAAGTACGGATATTACACATATATGGACTATGAATGATTAAACAATATGGCTCAAGATGGACATCACAGTACGCCCGACCCGGAAATGTGTCCGTGTACATGTCCACCCCGTATACGGAATCCAGAATATACGTGTGACAATGTACCTAATTAGCCTCACGAACTACGTCTCGTGTGCACAGTCCAATATGGAAAACGTCCACATATGACTATATAAGTGCCCGGCTAAAAATCCTACACAATAACCAATCAGCACGCAGATATGATTCCAGATATGTCACGATACAACATGACAACGAATTCAACAAATCACATATCCGATTAAGGATCAAGAGGACTCACTGAAATGACAACGAGGACCAAACGAGATCAACGATTCAAAGTGACATACTTGGGAATGCAATCACATAATGAAAAATGGAATAACGTCAAGGATAGTATCAAATTACGAGTCACCAATTCATAAACATTTCATACACATGAAACGTATAACCATCACAAGAATCTAATCATCATTATAACCAAGCAAGATAACTTGCCTCAACTCCGTAGGCGAAAGATACTCCTTCTCCAAATGATAAAACTGACGGTATCCTCGGTTAAACACTAAATCGAACAAGCAACCTTGAATGAAACGTAATTCATTCAATAACATATTCACATAATATTAATATTAATTCTGTAACACCCCCAAAATCGTATGGGAATGTTACACGTCGTAGACCCTTTCCGCAAGGATCTACCAGGCTAAACATCCATAAACAACCAAATGCTTGCCCGGCCAGGGTCAAACAACATAATAATACAGACCGTTAAGGTCACTTACACATAAACACACAGACCGATGAGGTCACACTACTCCATTAACAGAACTGACTAAACAACATTACCCACACAGGGGTCGAAACACAATACAAATGGAAGACCGAATCAACTCTAACAATACAACCAAACTCTACCAACTCGACTCTTGATTAGTATCGCACTCGTCATCCCCTTGTGCCAATCCCGTGATCGCTCCCGAACTCGCATGTACCGGACGCAGCAGACATCCACCCCGATTACTCTGGGGTTAGTAAACTCCACCGTTTTACTAGTGTAAGTATAAAGCGATACAAAATGCAACAAGTAAATAGCAACTACGAATTTAATACGGAAATCAATTATCAAAATGTTCCCAGAAGTTTTAGAATTTCGAACTCAAGTAAGAGATATTTAAAAGGAACACATCATCTCTGGGATTTTTAAAGGTAAATTCTTTTGGACCTCGAGTCCCAATTTACAAAACCTTTTCGTAAACATTAGGGCCTTAGCCCGATTCTCGTTTCAAAGCACACTAAATAATATATCATTATGAGTCCGATATCCATATTTAAAATGTTACCCAAACAATCATCGCTACACGATCATTGTTCGTACACATCATGTACCGAACTCCGAGGCCTCGACGACCTTACCCGACCACACACACTGTTCGTACACATCATGTACCGAACTCCGAGGCCTCAACGGACCCTACCCGGCCACACACACCGTTCGTACACATCATGTACCGAACTCCGAGGCCTCAACGGACCCTACCCGGCCACACACATCGTTCGTACACATCATGTACCGAACTCCGCAGGTCTCGTCTGACCCTACCCGGATCACACACCTTGTTTGTACACATCATGTACCAAACTCCGCAGGTCTCGCTGACCCTACCGGATCACACACCTTATTCGTACACATCATGTACCGAACTCCAGAGGCCTCGTCAGACCCTACCTGGAACACACGCACACACATCGACACGACACAACTCATAATCATCAAATGTCAAGCCATTCCACATTACACCGAAATGTACAATCAAGTATGTAAACCAAAACAACACAAATATCATGATCATCACAACGACTCAACAATGACCAACCACGCCCGGCACAAACTTAGATGATTTGCACATCCAACACAATTCCACGATGTTAACTAAGTGAAGGTATTATCGTTACCATCAATTGTTCGTAATAATCAATTCATACGAAGCATATACACGAAAGTAAACCAATGCATCACAACCATAATACGACGTCCCTATTCACAAGACACAATTCGTATAGTAAAATACTTGCCTTAATAACCGCTACCGAATACTCCGAAGAACACGGTTCGACCGGGAAGCTCGGACCCGAAGAAGACAACGAACGGAAGGGTTCCGACTCGAGTTCTTCACAAGAATTTCGTCCCTAAGTCATACCAATGATAAATCAACAATCGTACGATGGATAATAATCATAGAACGCCCAATCCCCCCTCTAAGACCTTTTGTCGGACACCTTCAAGGCGTTGACTAAGAACTCGACCAAAATAACGAATCGAAACGATCCAACCATGGAATAACAAGGGAAATGATAGAATACATCTAAATAATCATCAATACATCACAAATCTAAGTTATTACGGTTAAATCGGACAAAACGAACAAAAACCCCCAATTCACCCAAAAGTAGGGTTTCAAGAATTTACCTTGGATTAATGATGAAGAACAATTGTTGGAGTTGTTAATCCACACCAAAAACTTGAAGAATATGAAGTTCTCTGGGATTGATGATGCAAAACGCCCAAAAATCGCCCACAAGATCGCCCAAGAGGAGGAGGAATGAAGGAAGAGATGAAATGAGCATTCATCTCACAAAATCCGCAGAAATAGGCTAATCTGGACTGTGTGCCGCGGCCCAGCCTAAGTGTGCCGCGGCACAGGTACAGCTGCTCGGCCAAAACGGAAAATGAGTGTCTCGGCTATTTCGACCATAACTCTCTCGTCCGGACTCCGATTGACTCACCGTTTGAACCATTGGAAAGCTAACTTGATGCTCTATAATATTGAAAAGATTCAAAGTCTTTGGAGTTTTCAAGAATTTATGGTGATTTTACAAAGTCGACTCATATTTGGGAAAAGTCGTTTAATAACACAGAACTCAAGAAAACGACACCGAAACCCGAACCTGAATACGAATCGAAGATACGGTCACGAAGTACTCGCAAAGACGAATCTAAGAGCTAAGAGAACACACGATTCCGACCACCCGAAGGCTCGAAATTCGACAACGGAAGGTAATTACCCCAAACTTTGGGAAATTACGAAAATGGCCCAAAACGTTCGAAAATCACGATACGTGATCGAATAACCAAACCGAAGTTCACAACACGTCTAACAAAGTTAAACGGACTTACGGGAAACTCAAACGAGAATTTCGGACGAGATTCACAAGAATCGAACTCGAGTGCGGAAAAGTTGTTAAGAAACACGGAACTCAACAAAACAATACCGAAACGAACTCGGATGACAAAAAGTGCAGAATTAATCATTCTCAGAATGATGAGACGGTCCCAAGAGAGTCGTCTAAACGGACCTCCGCCGAAAAAATAAAATTACCAGAAATCCGAAATTGCAGATATTACATTCTACCTTCCTTAAAAGAAGTTTCGTCCCGAAACTTAAATCAAGTAGGGAGAAGCAATATCCCGCCAGGAAAACTCAACGGGATACACAAGAACCGAAAAAAAAATCACGCCCAACGGCGAAACGTTACAAGCAACGCGAAAGAACATACAGCGTGAAAATACGCCCCACGACGACCATAACAACGCCACCGACAATGATTCAAAACAATAACGAGTAATTAACAACACATCACATGCACACATTTAATCAAAGAAACGCACGCGACAACAAGTCGCACCCGACCACAACGACTATGCGGTAGAAACAAATATAGTATTATGATAGAATTCACTCCGATTCTCGTCAACAAGAAAATGTCCGACGTCAAGACACAAAGAATTCAAGATAACAGAAAACGAGAATACCGGACATTACATTCTATCCTATTAAAAATAAGTTTCGTCCCGAAACTTAAAATAAAACATCATGGTAGAATACAAACAAAACCAAAAAGTTCACGCAACAAATAACAATTTCTACACGAATTACAGCACGAAGTACGATACACAACTACATCACGGGACACCACAGGCACTCCCTGAGTAGGGACGAAAACCCAATTCCCGAACATCTTGGCAACGGTCTCACAATGCACTGATCGGTGACCCACTTGGCCACACTCGAAACAGTTGACTAACGGTGAACGACAATTCTTCGCGATGCGAGATCGTGTAACAACGATCGGACAACCCCGTTCGAACAACAACGATCGAACAACAATGATCGAACAACAATGATCAAATAACAATGATCGAACAACAACGATCAAATAACAATGATCGAACAACAATGATCAAATAACAATGATCGAACAACAACGATCAAATAACAATGATCGAACAACAATGATCAAATAACGATGATCGAACAACAACGATCAAATAACAATGATCGAACAATAATGATCAAATAACAATGATCGAATTACAACAGTCGAACAATGACTCCGAAGTCCCCACTTCAACTCCAGGCATTAAAAGAACTCGTAGAAAGTGAAAGATATTACTTCCAAACAAGGCTCACAAGAATCGAACCGAACTCGGGAAGGTCACGATGATAAACAGGTCGATCTGAAACAAGGTCACAACCAGTTCGAACGATGACAACTGAGACATCAAACAAGTTCAAAAAGTATCGACGAACACGTGCAAGTCGATAGAATTTAGAAGGAGAAACTGCAGAAGTCAAATATAGTATGGGTATTACATCCGACCTCTTATAAAAGAAATGTCGTCCCGCAACTCACAACAACGGAAACAAGGTCACAACACAAAAAGCATCCGACAGAAAGTCTCCCATGGGTCTCTCGAGTCGATCCCGATATCTGTCCGAGCGCGAACTCCGAAAGTCTCGAGTCAATTCGCAAAATCAATTCGGTGTCCTCAAACGCAGCATCGACGAGAAGGACAATTTACACGTGCATGCCCCGGCACATCACGGTTGAAACACCTCGGCTCGGCATATCGAAAATACAAATGCTAGATACAATGGGGTATAACGTCGCAAAACAATATAGCGGAGATGCCAACTCAGCACAACAAAGAATCATAACACATATCATATACAACGATTACCATCGTAAAGTAATACACACACAAACACTACAACAACGACGGTATCGTTCGGCGACCTCAACGGCCCGAACGATAACCAGCACATAATTACAAACATTATGAAACAATCACACATGTACACAAACGTACAAACCCAAGATTCAACAGATCACACTCGTGCGACAACACGCAAATCACCACGAGGCAATAAACAGTAAACACCAATTCACACCTCTCACAGAGGGCTAGTACAACAAATGCGTGGCAACGCCTCGACGTTCATGCCACCAATTCGATCATACTCGGGAGCAAACATCATAACGACAACGCGAACATCACACATACATACCCAGCCCTCAAACGGGAATAGATAGGTTTTAAAAACGAAAACCTCCTTTTGAAAACAATTTTGGAAACACCGATTGATCTTGAGTATCACCCTTCAAAAAAAAAAAAAAAGTACAATCGTGAAACATCGTTATCGAGACTTTGGAAAACTATTTCGCATTCGATAAAAATGAGGACACTTTCTTTTCGTGAAAAACTTTCGGAAATATTCGACCCTCGGGTCTAAGTAAAAGTGTTTCTAAAATATTGGAAATATCTCAAAACATTTTGGTCCTCGAGGTAGAAGAATTTTGAAACATATTGTGGCACCTTGGATGTACCACGAGAAAATAATTTATTTTAAAAGTACGTCTCGAAATTTATTTTCTAAGGTACTCAAAGTTTTCAAAGATAATTCAATGGGCTAGAATGCCCAAAAATTTCAGATAATTACACGGAACATTATAGCACCGTGGGTCCCGCGCCGGAACCCACCAGGATAAAAACCATTTACAAAATGCCAAAAAGGTCGATGACGGTAATATTTCAAAAACTCACAAAAGCCATTTACAAAATACTAAATACCGTCATAAGAATTTCGCCAAAACGATCAAGGCCATAATGCCAAAAACTCGGTTGAGGGAATCGGTTTTCGAAATAAAACTCAGGCGGTAAAATACCGAAAGCCATTACAAAAGAACTCACGCAGCGGAAAAAGGAATACCGTCCAACATGCACAATCCAATTGAATACATCTCACAAAGATCTAGTTTAAACATACAACAAAACCATTCCTCGGAGTTTCTCACGAACTCAATCGTCGATACCTTATTCGAAACCCAACAAGGTTCTCAATTTTCACACCATACCACACCTCACAGTGGTTCAAAGGTAAAACAACAATAGGCCCAGTTTTATACGTATATTATATGTATGTATTAAATACAACTATATTCATAACACCGTGCAAATAAAATTATGCACCGCAATTAACTCATTTAGATAAACTCATGATACACAGGTACTTCGCATAAAAGAGGAGACTTACGTCCACAGGCCGCACGGAGATGACGGTCGCCCACGATACTAATCTCATCCGACAACATATCCGACACGTTGTGACTACGCACAACTCAACTTGTCACCTGACGACTCGAACGACAAGACAACACATTACTCGACAAACCACGACTCGACTCGACCCGACAGCCTAGGTTTCCGCAACCTATGCTCCGATACCATAAATGTAACACCCCCAAAATCGTATGGGAATGTTACACGCCGTAGACCCTTTCCGCAAGGATCTACCAGGCTAAACATCCATAAACAACCAAATGCTTGCCCGGCCAGGGTCAAACAACATAATAATACAGACCGTTAAGGTCACTTACACATAAACACACAGCCCGATGAGGTCACACTACTCCATTAACAGAATCGACTAAACAACATTACCCACACAGGGTCGAAACACAATACGGCGGAAGACCGAATCAACTCTAACAATACAACCAAACTCTACCAACTCTCGACTCTTGATTAGTATCGCACTCGTCATCCCCTTGTGCCAATCCTGTGTTGCTCCCCTGAACCTGCATGTACCGGACGCAGAGCAGACATCCACCCCGATTACTCGGGGGTTAGTAAAACTCCACTGTTTTACTAGTGCAAGTATAAAGCGATACGAAATGCAACAAGTAAATAGCAACTACGAATTTAATACGGAAATCAATTATCAAAATGTTCCCGAGAAGTTTTAGAATTTCGAACTCAAGTAAGAGATATTTAAAAAGGAACACATCATCTCGGGGATTTTTAAAGCAGAAATTCTTTTGGACCTCGAGTCCCAATTTACAAAACCTTTTCGTAAACATTAGGGCCTTAGCCCGATTCTCGTTTCAAAGCACACTAAATAATATATCATTATGAGTCCGATATCCATATTTAAAATGTTACCCAAACAATCACTGCTACACGATCATTGTTCGTACACATCATGTACCGAACTCCGGAGGCCTCGACGGACCTTACCCGGACCACACACACTGTTCGTACACATCATGTACCGAACTCCGGAGGCCTCAACGGACCCTACCCGGCCACACACACTGTTCGTACACATCATGTACCGAACTCCGGAGGCCTCAACGGACCCTACCCGGCCACACACATCGTTCGTACACATCATGTACCAAACTCCAGAGGTCTCGTCAGACCCTACCTGGATCACACACCTTGTTTGTACACATCATGTACCAAACTCCAGAGGTCTCGTCAGACCCTACCTGGATCACACACCTTATTCGTACACATCATGTACCGAACTCCAGAGGCCTCGTCAAACCCTACCTGGAACACACGCACACACATCGACACGACACAACTCATAATCATCAAATGTCAAGCCATTCCACATTACACCGAAATGTACAATCAAGTATGTAAACCAAAACAACACAAATATCATGATCATCACAACGACTCAACAATGACCAACCACGCCCGGCACAAACTTAGATGATTTGCACATCCAACACAATTCCACGATGTTAACTAAGTTAAGGTATTATCGTTACCATCAATTGTTCGTAATAATCAATTCATACGAAGCATATACACGAAAGTAAACCAATGCATCACAACCATAATACGACGTCCCTATTCACAAGACACAATTCGTATAGTAAAATACTTGCCTTAATAACCGCTACCGAATACTCCGAAGAACACGGTTCGACCGGGAAGCTCGGACCCCGAAGAAGACAACGAACGGAAGGGTTCCGACTCGAGTTCTTCACAAGAATTTCGTCCCTAAGTCATACCAATGATAAATCAACAATCGTACGATGGATAATAATCATAGAACGCCCAATCCCCCCTCTAAGACCTTTTGTCGGACACCTTCAAGGCGTTGACTAAGAACTCGACCAAAATAACGAATCGAAACGATCCAACCATGGAATAACAAGGAAATGATAGAATACATCTAAATAATCATCAATACATCACAAATCTAAGTTATTACGGTTAAATCGGACAAAACGAACAAAAACCCCCAATTCACCCAAAAGTAGGGTTTCAAGAATTTACCTTGGATTAATGATGAAGAACAATTGTTGGAGTTGTTAATCCACACCAAAAACTTGAAGAATATGAAGTTCTCTGGGATTGATGATGCAAAACGCCCAAAAATCGCCCACAAGATCGCCCAAGAGGAGGAGGAATGAAGGAAGAGATGAAATGAGCATTCATCTCACAAAATCCGCAGAAATAGGCTAATGGGTGTGTGCAGCCCGGCCCTAAGTGTGCCGCGGCCCGGCTAAGTGTGCCGCGGCACAGTGGTACAGCCGCTCGCCAAATCGGAAAATCAGTGTCTCAGCTATTTCGACCATAACTCTCTCGTCCGGACTCCGATTGACTCACCGTTTGAACCATTGGAAAGCTAACTTGATGCTCTATAATATTGAAAAGATTCAAAGTCTTTGGAGTTTTCAAGAATTTATGGTGATTTTACAAAGTCGACTCATATTTGGGAAAAGTCGTTTAATAACACTGAACTCAAGAAAACGACACCGAAACCCGAACCTGAATACGAATCGAAGATACGGTCACGAAGTACTCGCAAAGACGAATCTAAGAGATAAGAGAACACACGATTCCGACCACCCGAAGGCTCGAAATTCGACAACGGAAGGTAATTACCCCAAACTTTGGGAAATTACGAAAATGGCCCAAAACGTTCGAAAATCACGATACGTGATCGAATAACCAAACCGAAGTTCACAACACGTCTAACAAAGTTAAACGGACTTACGGGAAACTTGAAACAGTAATTTCGGACGAGATTCACAAGAATCGAACTCGAGTGCGGAAAAGTTAAGAAACACGGAACTCAACAAAACAATACCGAAACGAACTCGGATGACAAAAAGTGCAGAATTAATCATTCTCATAATGATGAGACGGTCCCAAGAGAGTCGTCTAAATGGACCTCCGCCGAAAAAATAAAATTACCAGAAATCCGAAATTGCGGATATTACAAATTCATAGGAAACGACGCCCGCAACCTACTCGAATAATTCATTCCATCCTAATGAATATTCTACCAATTATTTGAAGGGTTCCAATACATATAGTCCGTCTTCCACAATCGGATCACTATATCAAAAATATCCTTGAATACTCTTTATATTTCTATGAACAAAACATCTTCAATTCATCAATAAAATCGGTTTAATCAATTCCTTATATTCTACAACATTTACCACTATACAAGGATAATCGCAAAGAATTCGATACTCAAATTTATTATGACTATATCATTCATAATAAGCATTACTTTCTCAAGAACACTATCCATTTTGGCATGATGATCAACTCTGTTCATAAGTTATCAACACATTATATTACAAAAAGGTTATTCTAGTATTCATCAAAATCTTTGTCATTTCTCAAAGCCTCTATAAGTTGAACCATAATGGTAATAAAACCTCTAAGATTTCTGCTCGAAAGAAGATAATCTTATCCTTAACATTGTCAAGTTTTTTCCTAAAGTAATTAAATCCCTAATGTGGTGTTTAAACACTCTCTGATATCAACTTCTTGATTAAATCCAACTATGATGAAGCTAACTGATCCAACAATGTTCACTAAGCTAAATTCATCCAGCAAGATGAGTATGATAACTACAAACATGGTTACCATCACTATAACATCAAGAACACATCTAATCTAAACCCTTGTTTATCATATTCATCAAGAAATGTTTAAAAAGTTTAATTTAACCATGTTTTACTTGATTAATTTAACTCTTGGTGAAGTATACCTCATTATTAACACCAATATATGTAAAGTATAGAGGAGAAAATACACACATACCTCCAGAAATGATGAACAACCCTCAACACTACAAGGAGGTACACTCCAAGCTCAAGAACACCTTCTAGACTCCAAGGTAATGAACTCCACTCCAAGATTTAAGGTTTAAACACAAGTTGGAGGAGGTTGATATCGGTTTGGGGGTGCAGGGGGACGATATATGGAGAGAAAATCGGTTTGGAGTTGTGAAGAAATGAAAAACAGGCTGTGTCTTTAAATAGACTGTACAGCCTTAACGTACGCTATCGGACAAAGTTAGCGTATGTTAACACTATTACGTACGCTAACCAGTAGAGGGTTACATACGTAATTGGCTTACAGAAGTTTCTGGATCGATTTCACATGCCATTTACGTACGCTAAAGAAGAGGGTATTACGTACGTAACATAGGGTTAACTCTGACCGACATGATAGCCAAATCACACCTCACATGCATGGCAACGGATACAAATTCACGTGCGGAAGTCAACTGATGTCAGATTCTCACTTAACGTACGCAACTGATAAAAATTTACGTACATTAAGGCACAAGCTTAACGTACGTTAATCACTCTATGTAGCATACGCTACCCTAACAGAATAGATTCAAAAATGCAACTCTCCAATTAACATGAAACTAACAAACATACGGCGAATGACAACGATAACTAACTCAATTCCGTAACATCTTGACATTAGTCATATAATAAATGCAACATGATTCAATGATAGTCAAATTATCTGAACAAAACAACAGTAAGGATGAAGAACTGCAGTCGGATATTACAGACGGATCCCTCCGGCCGACGAAAATTCCCTTATAAAATAAAGAAAGTTATATATATGATTGTTCGATCTTCATAATCTTTATAGGTCCGGACCCCTTTAAGTAAATGTTTAGTTTCTGTCACTATTAATTGTTAACATATTATATCTGCATAACCTATTTTGCATAACCTATGCAAAGTGAATTTAAGAATTAGATAAGTCATCTATTTTGGAAATGCATAGTTTTCAGTTATGTTATTTTGCCTTAATATCATGATGTAGTTGCAAAGTTTTTTGCATGTTAATGCTACTTTGATTCGGTAAACTACTGATTTTTTTTATGTTTTTTTTACCTACTGCTATTAATATGCAAATATTGTCGAATAAAAATGATTTTGTTAGAAAACTGCAAGAAACTAAAGAGAATACAAAGAGAATAGAGAGAATATAGAGAAGGTATTTCTCTTGAAATCAATTTTCATTAAGAACGGAAAGCCTATTTATAAGAAAACTTCCGATGGCACAAATGTAGTTACATAATTTCATCAGGAGCATAATAGTCATTTACATGTTATAATATATTATCTTATTACACATGTTAAGAATTGCGCATTTCAACACTCCCCCTTGATGACTATTTACATAAAAATATCTGCTGAACTAGTTTGAAGAAAAACTCAATTGGAGAAAATTTTTAAACTGTTTGTATTGGAACTGGTGGCAATCATATCATGTTGCGTCATAATGTTGCTGGGAAAATCATATAGGATAAAACCTCAGCAATCTGTAATCTCGTAAATTTACTCCCCTTTATCTTGATAGTTCTTGTATGAGTATTCTTGTGCCGTCTCAGTAAAACCCCGTGGGACAAAATTGAGTGAATTTGTCATGTATATCATTCGTTGTTGGAGTATCCATGTGTTGCCTCATTCAAACCTTGTCAAGAAAATGCAGAGGAAAAAAACTTGATCGAAGAAATAAAAGTACAACTACTCCTTCAGTTTTTAAATCTTCGAGGAATAGTCTTGATCTTTATAGTGTTCCTCATTATGCCATGAATATGCCTCGTTAAAACCTTATTAGGAAAAATCCAATGAAAAAAATCATAATGAAGGGAAAAGAGTACATTATTCATACTAATACGTCATTCATGTTGCCTCATTAAAAACTTTGCTAGGAAAATCCAATAGGACAAAACCTAAGTCAAGAGAAAAAGAGTGCAACGCGTATACACAAATATGCCCCAGACATTTCAATAATCCTCCAAGGATTAGTACGAGTATCATATTCAGTGCAGTTTGTAATATCGAACTCATATTCTTTGCAATATATTCCAAATCTCTTTTGGAGATTCCATATTAGTTGTGATTAAGCTGTCTCGTTAAAAACCTTGATAGGAAAACCCAGTGGGATAAAACCTTAGTCAGGGAAAAGAGTACAACATATAATAACATCTTATTTTAAGTGACTGCATGCACTGATAATATGTTTAAAATCTCCCCATAGTGACTTTCAGTAAGCTCATTTGTTATAATTTTATTATAAGGGCATACATTTCAATTTCGGTGGATTTCAATATCCTTATTTTCAATATCCATATTTCACAATCATGAATTTCAACATCCTCATTTGTTTCATGGATATCCTTATTTCATTCATGAATATCTTTATTTATTGTTATCCTCATAATATTTATTGATATCCTATTTCCAATTATTGATCCTCATTTCATTCATAGCGCGATATTATGTCGACATATTTCAACATTTATTTCCCATAGCGACATAACTTGTCGAGACATCTCATTATCAATCATCCATTGGAATACACATTATAGTTATGTCTATATACTTCCCAAAAGTATATGCCCCCTTTTATCATTTGCTTGATTTATATTCGGGGAATTATTATGTATTTATCAAAGCAGTTGTAGTTGGTACCAAAGATTAATAATCTATCATGCATATTTGAACTTCAAGTTCATATTTCAGTTCTGAGGATATAATGTGATACATTTCACATATTTCCAACTACCAATACTCCCCCTCATGCTAAGAGATTTCTTGAGCACCAAACCCTATGCCAGTACCTCAGTGTTCATTTTAAGCCATGGGATTTTATATATTATGTTCTGATATTGGCTGGAGGACTTCGAATAGTATGCCAATTGATATCCCACTTGTATGCGCATATCTTGATTTTTTCTAGTATCTATTCAAGTTTATTTGGGATATATTTGTAACACCCTCAAGATATTCGAGGTATATTACAGCGCCGTGAATCCCTATATGGGACCCACCAGGCTGAACAGCATCATACTCATCGACTCACATAAACGACAAACCAAAACCATGTCATAAAGACGCAAAACAGAATAATCCACCCGGTTTACCGGTCAACCATAACATCATCAATCAACACAAACATATAGGCAACAATACAATCCGGACGGACAAGAACTCTTAAGTACTCGAGTACAACCATTAGTTCAAAAGCCACAAAAGATGAAAAGACAAAAAGACATTAAGACGTCACTTAGGCACAATCATCACGCTCGGCCATCATCCGCATACTGGTCCAGCGCCCGTTCGTCTCGATGAACCTGACCTGAAATTCATAAAACGAATTTCCCCATAACGGGTCCCCAGAGGGGTTAGCAATTACGCTAGTACAAGTAACCAGATGAACGACTTACATCTTACACTGATAGTTATGCATGCAATTCAAGAAAACATAGTTCCAAAATACTCATTTCCGAAATGCCAATGATTAAACCACATTTGTAAAAATGCACCACAATTAACCGCGGACCCACGGCCGTGGATCCCTGCCGAGACCCCGTCGGATCTAACCCACAGTGGTTAAAAGCAAGCTCGCGGTCCCACAGCTTCGTGGAACCCTACCGAGACCCCGTCGAGTCTAACCCGTAGTGAGCATACACACACACGCAATTTCTCATACAAAACTACTATGTCAAGATCGTAAGTTCATAAGGGTACTTGCCTCGATTAATTAGACGATGACACGAACGGAACGGAAGAGTTGAACACGACCGCAAGGAACCGGCGGAAATGAACCTAACGATTCGAATAACACAATCACAACCAACTCTAGACGATTATGGAAATGGAATACACCCGAAACCCGCCTACGATTCATGTATATTCGTATATAAACAACAACGAGGGCGGACCACAACCAAACCCTCTCGATTCCGTAAAAATCACGAAATATACCATGAATCCGTAGGGAAACTAAAAATACCAACAAGATTAATAATATTCATCATGAATCCATCAACGAAATGGAACGGATCGGAAGAAAATCCCCAAACCCCCAAATTATCCAAAAGTAGGGTTCTAAGAGATTACCTTGGATTTAGGATGAGAAACACAAGTGGATGATGTTAGTCTTACACCAAGAACTCAAGCACAAGGATCTCTGAAGTGATTGGAAGAAGAAAATCGCCTCAAATCGTCTCTGGAGTCGCTCGGCCGCGGAAAGAGGAAGAAATGATATTTTGTGATTATCTCGGTCAACTCCCTGGTTTATATAGCCAGGGAGTGTTAGCGCACGCTAAGACCTCAAGGTTAGCGTGCGCTAACGGGATAGGGTTACAAACCCTCCTGTTAGCGTCCAATTCCAGCAGCCTGGTTTTTGTCCGTTAGCTTGCGCTACCATACATGCGTAGCGTGCGCTATTAACCTCTCGGTAGCGCGCGCTATCGACCAATAGCGTGCGCTACCTGAACATCAGCCGAGTCCAGTAGCCAACTGCCCAAACCTCACCTGACCCGTTAGCGTGCGCTACCATACCAGCGTAGCGTGCGCTAACTAGCATCTGATTGAGTTCAGTAGTAAACTGCCCAGTACTGGACAGTCACACTAGCGCGCTCTACTGAACAATTTAACGTGCGCTAGTCTCCCGACATTAGCGTGCGCTAGACGAGATAGCGTGCGCTAATCCGATAGTCCAGAGGGCTGGGAGCTGAACTGCCACTCCTAGGGCTAAATCGTTAGCGTGCGCTACGAATTAAACGTAGCGTGCGCTACTAATGGATTTCTAGCGTGCGCTATACAGGAAATTTAGCGTGCGCTAGATACAGAATATAAACGACCCAAAATACCGGATTATGAACGAAACGTCAAACGGAACACCTCAAAACGCATCATAGCATAGAATGAATCCACGGCAACCCCAAAACGGCGGTTCCGCAAAACAATTACGAGAATCAGATCAAAAGATAACGGAAAAGTTACACTGAAGGATACTCGAGGGTCACTAAAATCGAGAATTACACCGGAAATACAATTACAAGGGAAAGAAAAATGCGGATATTACAATATTACTATATTTATATGATATAGAATATATGATCAAACTGTGAGCAAATCATATCGTAAATTTCCGATTACGAGTCATATACACATGTGACTATCTAGTGGATCCATAATATCTAGTAGTTCACATGTAGAGAAAGTGGGCCCATACTCCCCTTAATATATTCCAAATTTATTAGGGATTCATTCCCAATATTGGCTAGTAGTGATATTAGTCGAGAATAAATAGTTGAAGACGATATGTCTATATTACCATATAGATATTTTACCGACATATCACGTCATCTTTCGGTGCCATTATTGCACATCATTATCAACATGGAGCCTCCGCTCCCACATGTCATTATTAGGAATTGGTACCCCACTTAGAATGGTAGATAATATCGCGGAGTAATGTTTTCAAACTCTTTTGCGTTTGCGGAAGTGTATTTAAATTGTGAAAGATAAACGACACAATATTTATAGAGGTTCGGCCAAATACGCCTATGTCCTCTCTTCGTATATTTTCATTTAGGCTTAAGATCAACCTCTACACCTTGTTTTCTATCGGTCCGAGAGATACCGTTACAATCTTGTCTTCAATCGGTCCAAGATAAACTGTAATGCTCTTGTCTTTTTGTCGGTCCAAGCTAAACCGTTTTCCTTTTCTATCGTATAAGGAATCAACCTATATAGCTTTCGATTGGTACTAGACAAACCTCACTTGGATTTATATATGACTCTAATAATGCCGGATCAACGATCCTAATAACACCGAATCAATCTACAGTCCTTTCTTTCCTCTCGTGTATATGTTTTTGTGTATGAACATTCAAACACTTGACAATATAGCTCGATTACATCAACAAAGATGAATATAACAATATCTTAAGTGTATATGCTTTGGTTGGAGTTGTTGTTGTGAATGATACCAAATGCCTTGGTATTTATAGGCATAAAACCTCAACTATCCGTTAGCTCCTGTCTCTTCATAGTGTGCGTTATGCTTCATGCATAGCGCACATTAAGACTTTAGCATACGTTAATCCTTCCATATAGCGTACGTTATCTGCTTATTGATTCATTCCAGTAGCTTCTGTCTAACATTTACGTATGTTATCTTTCTCCATTACGTACGTTAAGTACATTGTGTTACGTACGTTAATCTGGCTTCGTAGCATACGTTGACATCTTAAAGTCATAAGACTTTGACTTTGCTCTGAATCTTCCAATTTTTGTGTTGTTTGAATTCGTATTTCAACTTCACGTTAACTGGTGTCCATTACATACATTAATCATCATCCTTAGCGTGTGTTAACTTTGCACAGAGCGTGCTTTATCCACCAGGTGACATCAGGTGAGTCTTCAGCTGACTTTATATTACGTACGTTATACTATATTCATAGCGTACGTTAGGTCCTTCATTTAGCGTGTGCTAGTTTATTCCTAACGTGCGTTATCTGCTATTCTGCCCAGCTTGTGCGACTTCGACTCCTTGATTTATTGTTGTTTTTGCTTCGTTCTATTGTTGTTTTCTTTGATCGACAACTCATCATCAACTCATCATCAAAACCATTTAATAATTATGTTGGAATAGAATATTCCAATAATCTCCCCCTTTTTGATGATGACAAAACAACAACCTTCGATGGGATTTTATACCTGCAAAAATATAAACAATACAGATCAAAGTTTTCGGCTTTGTCCATTTTGTTAGTTTTCTTCTCCCCATCTTTTCTTTTCTTCTTTTCAACTTTTTCTCATTTTTTCTTTTTCAACTTCTTCTTTTATTTTCTCGACTTTATTCTCCTTCGTCTTTTCTCCCCCTTTCTTGATCGGTATATTGCTTTTATTTTTCTCGTTATTTTTTCATGACTCGTATTCTCCTATTCTCTTATTTTTTCTCCCCATTTTGTCATAATCAAAAAGTGCATAAAAATCATAAAATCGATGATAAAAATTAAATATGACAAAGGGTAAAACTCCCCTTGAAAAATATATCTCCCCATTTAAAAATATAACTCCCCCTGAGTTAAATACCAAATATTGAAAATATCAATTATAAAAAAAATATCAATTGATGAATTATTAATTTTGATTTTTGGGAATCCATCTGACTCTTGGTCGTTTTGTATTTGGCAAATAGACGATATTCGGAGTTATGGTTGCTTTAAGAATCCATACCTTTTTAATTTTGATCGTTCGTCTTGGGCTTTTGTAATTCGAAATATGATGTCCAATTTTTAAACATTTATCACATCAGTGTATTTTAAAAATTATGGATTCGTTTTTATCACACATTTTGAATCCTAATCCCTGTTTGTTTAATGAAGTTTTTTGAATTGACAATAATTTTTCAAATTTTTCATTACCGCAAGAAAATTTGTTCGTTAAATTTTTAAGTTCGTCTTGAACTTTTAATAGATCATTTTTCAAAATATTCTTTTTTTTCAATACATAGAGAATGATCGGTGTCAAAACTTCCCCTTTTTATTTTATTTTGGAAATTTTGATTTCCAACATTTTATTTTTTGATTTGAAGGATTTATTATCGATTAAAGCAATTTTGAAAATCCATATGCAAAAGTTCGAAAGATTCAAAAAGTTCGTCTTGGGATGATGTACTTACCTGGCTTTCGACGTCGCTTTCGTCGAATGAACTTTTTGCCATGAGTGCGAGATTATTTTGAATATATTCAGCATATTCCTCTTCGTCACTCCATGTAGCTATGAGCACTTCCTTCTTGGAAGTCGAGCCTCGAAAATTTCTAGCAAATTGGCCCGGTTTCCACAATTTAGACAATTATTGTCGAATTTCTTTGACTCGCTCGAGATGTCTTTTCTTCTCAGGTTTAATAAGTTTTGGAACTTATTTATGTTTTTGGCATAATATGCCGATTCTTCATCATCTTCATCTACCGGGATTTCTTCTTTTCTCGACATCTTAGCTTTCAAGGTATTGACCTTTCTTTCGGTTTCGACTTGGCGTTTCATGATTTAAGAACTATCCCGTAGTTTATTAGTGAACCAACAAGGGCACTAAAATCAAGATTATTTAATTCTTTCGATTCCATAATCGCCGTAACCGTCCCGTCCCATTCAACAGGTAGTGATCGTAAGATTTTCTTCACTTTTCACTACTTGTTAATGGTTTTCCAAAACAAGCTAGTCCATTTGTGATGACCGAGGATTGGTCGAGCTTGTTCATTATGGACTCGTCATTCTTCATCATAAATAGCTCGTAGTCATGGAGAACCATATTGATCTTCATCTCCTTGACTTAGTTCGTTTTTCATGTGTTACCTCTAACATTTTCTAAATTTCTTTGGCACTTTCACACGAGGATATCCGGTTGTGTTCTTTCGGATCTTGAGCACAATATAATAATTGCGTTGCTTTTCAATTATAATGGTCGTTTTTCCAATCCGTATCATCATACTCTTCAAAGCTTTTGGGAGTACCGTTTGAATTCGTGGGAATTTTCGGACCAAGACATGACTTTCCATAGCTCGATATCATTGGCTCGGATGAATATTGACATTTTCTTGTTCCACGTCATGAAATTCTATCCATCAAAGAATGGAGGTCGGTTTAAGGCAAGACTTTCGACCGGGGCAAATTGAAGCGCCATTGGATCCTTTAATCCTCGAATTTTAAGCTGACTTATATGGATACCTGATCCGAGACCAATTGTTGGGAATTGGTACCCCACTTAAAATGATGGATAATATCACGGAGTAGAGTTTTCAAACTCTTTTATAAACGACACAAGATTTATAGAGGTTCGGCCAAATATGCATACGTCCTCTCTTCGTATCTTTTTATTTAGGCTTAAGATCAACCTCTACACCTCATCTTCTATCGGCCCGAGAGATACTATTATAATCTTGTCTTCAATCGGTCCAAGATAAACTGTAATGCTCTTGTCTTTTTGTCGGTCCAAGCTAAACCGTTTTCCTTTTCTATCGGATAAGGAATCAACCTATCTAGCTTTCGATTGGTACTAGACAAACCTCACTTGGATTTATATATGACTCTAATAATGCCGGATCAACGATCCTAATAACACCGAATCAATCTACAATCCTTTCTTTCCTCTCGTGTATATGTTTTTGTGTATGAACATTCAAACACTTGACAATATAGCTCGATTACAGCAACAAAGATGAATATAACAATATCTTAAGTGTATATGCTTTGGTTAGAGTTGTTGTTGTGAATGATACCAAATGCCTTGGTATTTATAGGCATAAAACCTCAACTATCCGTTAGCTCCTGTCTCTTCATAGTGCGTTATGCTTCATGCATAACGCACATTAAGACTTTAGCGTACGTTAATCCTTCCATATAGCGTACGTTATCTGCTTGTTGATTTAGTCCAGTAGCTTCTGTCCAACCTTTACGCATGTTAGCTTTCTTCATTACGTACGTTAAGTACATGGTGTTGCATATGTTAATCTGGCTTCGTAGCGTACGTTGACATCTTAAAGTCATAAGACCGTTGCATGCCTTTTTAACTTTGCTCTGAATCTTCCAACGGTTGTGTTGTTTGAATTCGTATTTCAACTTCATAACATACGTTAACTGGTGTCCATTGCGTACGTTAATCATCATCCTTAACGTGCGTTAACTTTGCACAGAGTGTACATTATCCACCAGGTGACATCAGGTGAGTCTCAGCTGACTTTATATTACGTACGTTATACTATATTATAGCGTACGTTAGGTCCTTCATTTAGCGTGCGCTACTTTGTTTCATAGCATGCGTTATCTGCTATTCTGCCCAGCTTGTGCGACTTCGAATTCTTCTTGATTTATTATCGTTTTTGCTTCATTCTGTTGTTGTTTTCTTTGATCGACAGCTCATCATCAACTCATCATCAAAACCATTTTATAATTATGTGCAATAGAATATTCCAACAGTCATATTATGTTCATTATTCAAATATAGAACCGTAGTTCATACGCTTCAGGTATGAACTATTCAAACGTGGAGTCAAATCTCATATGCGTAATTATAATCTATAAATAGATTATCATTGTATTCACAAAATTCACCCATACCGAGGGTCTGAATATCACAATGGATATAATACTTTCGAATCTTCGTAAATATTACCCATCTCTTTCAGTGAATATCATAAAAAGAATTTATCGAGCTCGACTCTAAAGATTAAGGATGCTAATGAGAAATGGCATCCCATAAGTTATTCGATGGTTGATCGAAGCACAAGTTCGATTATCTGGCGAATTTTCAAATTCATTTAAGTGCATACCAGTTACAGGTAGGAGTAGTTTTGCAAAGAAATGGAGAGCAAAAAGATTAGGCGGATGCTATAAATATGCTCGGTGGACATGTGACCCACGATGCAAATCTGTGGGGTTTGTATCTAAAAATCAAGAAGATAAAATAGCATTTATCAAGGATAAATTGAGTAAGGAATCTATGGATCATGGTGTCCAACACATTCTTGATACACATCCCAGTAGATACATTCATCGTGAACTATTGGCTCTGCGGACACAATTTAAGAATGAACGGGAACGCTAAAGGACTTGGGCTCTCCCTTCAGCTAGAATGTGCCGAATCCCGAAACTTCAATACAGAGCAAGAATCATTCTAAAGGCATATGGAGGCCTCACATCACACAAGGGGATTAGTCATGAAAAATTAGTATCAAAAGATCCAATTTGTAAGTCCGTTCTATCAAAGTTGGTATAAGGTAAATAGCAAAATAATGCAAGTTGATGTTTTCTTTTTATTTTAATAAATGTTGTTTTCCAATATTCAAATTTCTCAGTTGCCAATCAATAATGTTATTTTGATTGAAAAATTTAATATCATATCTTTCGTTTTCTTTTGCAATTTTGTCAAAAAAAATAGTAAAAATAGTGGCTTAGCTGTTGCTCCCTTTTTCAATGAAAATAGTGAAGCCATTTGTCCTCTAGAAAGAAGTTTTTTCTTTAAATTTGGGATCCACAAATCAGAAAATGTATATCTCATAAAAGTATCTTGAAAGTCTAGTGTAGAAAGATGGAGTTCTCAGAATCCACATATGGATCTCATCCAATTAAAACTGTATGTATTTTAGGTGGATCCAAACTGATAGGTCATATCTAGTATATGGATATGGCATATCAATTCGTAAAAGAATTAGGAAAGCACAAAATCGATATATTGTATGGTGGAAGTGATCATAGGTTTTTGGGCTATCTTTTAGAGGCTGCACAAAATGAGAGAATAAGAATAACAAGTGCCTTACACTTTCCCACCGTTCGAACCAATAGTATAGGAGGTTCAACTGTGTTAATGCTTCAAGCACAGTCTGTGCATGATAGTTTGATGTATATAGTGAATAATAGTGATGCCTTTATTGTTCTTCCAGGTGGCTATGACACACTCAATGAGATATCAATACCACGTCATGGGCTGAGCGGGACTTCCATAACAAACCTATAGGTTTGTTGAATATTAGTAATTTCTTCAATGATTTGCTTGCCTTTCTGGATCAAGAAGTAGATCACAAGTTTATCTCTCAGCCATCAAGAGATATTCTTATATGTGCTGATACAATTATTGATCTACTTCTAAAGTTTCAAGCAGATATTTCAGTTAAGAGTTTGAAAGTCAAAGCTCATCAGCCACAGAGTATTGGCGCTAAACGAAAAAGAAGTTTAGATCCTTTATATCTTTTATTATAAACCCTGATGTCAGGGGGTGGCAGAGTTACGGAGTATACTCTCGAGACGCACCCTTTTTTTTATGGGTTTCATATATATTTTCTTTTTCACATATTGTCGAGTGTTTATTACCTCTTTCGGCTAGTTTTAATATTTTTCACTTCGACTGTTGTGTGCTTCTTCCAGCATTAATAAGATCATCTTTTGCCTTTACGCAAATACATTATTCTCACGAATATGTGACATATGGTTCTCCATCAACATTATCATACCAATATAATTTCAATAACCCCACCATGTGATATAATCAACATGGGATTTTTTGAGCAATTATTTTTTAGTGATAGTTTTTCATATCACTTGTCATATGATCCTACCATGCGGTGTATTTGCATGTGATTTTCTTTAATTATTCGATTATAACTTTCGGTATCATTTGCTCAATTTTCTCCATTCGTATTTAATAATCATGGAGATTGGATATTCTTTCTATCAACTGCTTCTTCTCTTGAGAGCAGGATTTGAATCATTGATCAACTACTTCTTCAGAGTAGGATTTCTTTCTTTCAACTGCTTCTTCAAGAGCAGGATTTAGATAATCGATCAAGTACTTCTTCTGGAATAAACATGCACTTCTTCTAGAGTACATAACTGTTTGTGCAAGAACATTTCCAGAAATGTATCAAATCTGTTTATTTCAATCATCTAATATTCATCTCATAATACTGATGAGATTATTTTCACGTTAGCCATATTAGTTCTATCATGTGATATTGTCTTATCATACATCAAAAATTTTCTTCTCGGATAATTTATATTTATCTATCCTTTTAATACAGATAATGGTAACTTCTAGTACCGTTTGATAAACTATTTTTATCAACATCCAACAATCTTTTGGTAATGATAACTTCTAGTATCATATTATCACTTTAGTAGTGGTAACTTCTGGTACCATTTAATGAAATATCAAATAACAATAATATCGTATATATGTTAACAATAATGATACTGGGGTTATACCAACACGTATATATGTTGACAACATCCTCTAATATGTTAGAATTAATTAACAATTTAGGTGCTTTTGAAATAATGTAAAATATGAATATATGTAAAATATTACGTATATTTAGTCGATAGACCGACCATGTATATGTCAACATAATGAAATAATTATCTTTCATAAGCGAGTAAGTCATATCTCCAAATTCAATTAAGGCATTCATAATAGTCCAATCCTTTACGATAATGAGTCATATTTAGTCAATAACTCAATACATCACGACATGGCAAAAATTATATTACTTGTATCTTGGTCAATATATGTATTGAACATATGTAATATTTACTTTTCAGAAAACTCAAGAAACTAAATGTATATTATCTCCCACGCTACTTTGCAGTGGATGAGACTATGAGAGGTGGTATCACTCTCGTATGTCGAAGTAAACTGTGTGACGGTCCTGGAGGAGTCACGGATAATTGTTGAAAGTCGATATTTATGGTTGTTGCATACACCACGTTTTGGGTGCGATTTGACCTCGCCGTTTTATCTATTTTAAACCAACAATTGGAAAAAATGAATATTGTCGGTAACAGTAAAGTTATGACTTCATGATTAGTCACGAATTTGTGACGTACAAATGGGACAAACATCGATTGCGACGGATATGTCGTGGTTAAAATCGATTTGTGACGGATTTGTCACGTTGAATTGAGCGACCACCACATTGGTCTTGACCCAATCCCATACTTGGAAAACTCCATCTTTCATCCTATTGAAATAAAATATTGCATGTGGGTGTAGACATTCACCGTCTCCTTGTAATATGATATATGAAAGAATGTACGAGTAATTCTCATTTTTTTCAACATGTAAAGCAATGGCATATTGTGTTAAGTACATGAATTCGTTGACCTCGATTATAGTTCGTGTGACTATAGGTCCGAATACTTTTCCAAGTATTTGTAAAGGCATGTGCCTTACACATTTGACTATGTTTAGTCGATCTTATTAGATGGTCAAGACGAGTTGGTTATGGTATATTCATTATGTCTCATGGTTCAAAATGCTTAATATTGATGCATCGCGTTGTATCCATATAACATGGCTATTATGACGTATACTTCCAAATTCAGAATTAAAATTCTTGGTTGATTTGATGCACTTTGGTGGATTTTATCTACACTTTTGATCATGACTAGGCACATCCTCCTTGGTATTTGTTTATGCTTTGAAAGTTCAAACGAAATAAGTGGTTTTTAAACAGCCTTAGCTGTACCGACATTCCTACTTTCTCTGTAAGTCTACCAAGTTGGAGTTACCGAAAGGATCATTAGTCGAGATAAGAAATCGAACACACTTTTGCGTTTCAATGCACCTATGGTTGTCATTGCCATATTTTTGCATCGACACGTATGCCATTGGATATGGTCTCAACCTTGTTTTCTCACTAAACTTGGGAAATACTAAAGCAGCCAATTAAAACAGGCACTGTGATCTGAGTTTAATGATCCGTGTGGTGCACAACATATGGATAGAAGTTTAGTTTCCAGAACATCTGACCGTTCGTCCATAGCCTTCCTAACAAGGGAGTTATCGCTGTTTTAGTGAACAAAGGTCAAACTGCGCGGAATTTTATTTCCAGCGATTGTGCTAACTTTTGTCCCAACCAACTTGGTTCCTATCTTGAATTTGCAAGTGGTCTTATGACACATGTTTTTCAACCTCTTTTTGGCCGAATTTGGCATAAATGATGCAATTTTTGGTATACATTATACGCTAAAATGTATCTTTTGAATGTTAAAAAACAGTTTCCTTGGGGAAGCCCAAAATACGCACCCTTATAAGAAGGTCGAGCGTGTGCATGGTAGTTTTACACCATGCTTGTGTCGTAACTTTTCTCCTTAGGCATATAACCTTGCCATGTTATGCACTCAATATGATAGATCATTTTGATCGTATCTGGTATAAAATCTCTATGTTGTTAGAGTGTTCGCTATGCTCATGTTTGTAAAATTTTGCAAACGAAATTGAGTGCGTATTAAACTATTTTCAAGGAACAAGATATTTTTGGATTTCGGTTTATAAATCCATTACGACTATGATGACTAGGTCATCACAATCAATGAGTGGTATAATGCTCAAGTTGTTGAATGTCGAATGGTGTTTTCTAGTCACATATGTTCCGTAACAATTGAACCATGTTATGACTCGATGATACATATGCCAAAGTGTATCACTCATAGCATCTCATTGTGATTTGTGAGAAATAAAATCTTATGCATCACTTGTATTGGATATGTGAAAAGAAAAATATTCATGAGTCAATATGGTCCGGCTTGCATCGGTTTTTGTAACCAGAAGATGTATTGGGATATTGACATATTTAGGCTTTAATAGTGCGGAGTTTGGACAGTTTGATAATCCATATACCACGGTATTGCCATGGACATCATTTTTTATTTGAACAAAGAAGGTAGCTAGATCAAAGACACCAAAGTACGTTGGTGGAGTCATGAGCAGGGCTCATGACCGATGATGATATTTATGTCATCCGCGTCTTGCTTTCATAAGCATGTGTAACGCCAAAGACCCCCCGATGATCCTTCTTAGCTATGTTCATTGATTAAAGCCTATTCTTTGGCACGATTAGGAGATGGCACCCTCCTATGCTAAAGAGAATAATGTAGTGACTCGCATAAGCATGGTGCTGAGTCCTCCCTTTTCACCGAGTTCTTATACATACATGATCATAAGTATTAGTCTGGGTGGCTTATATGCTATGATTATGTTCACAAATGGTCGTACTCAAGTAATAACATTATATGTTATGTGGTTCCTTTGACAATGATTGATAAGTTGATGAAACCTGAGTTTATGGTTGTCCAACTTGCGGACCAGTCATTATAAAGATCGGTTCACCCAATTTTAGACCAAGTCTTAAAGTTAAATTTTAACAAATACTTCCTAACATCCAAGGCTACCTTCTCACAAATTTTGGTGCCATTTGGAAACTTGGAAGGAGGTGAACCACTTAAATGAAGTTTTCGCATACCACCAGCCATCCTATCAACCAGTTCGATGTCATTTCGACCGGTTTCTGACCACAAGGTTGATGGTTTTGGAATCCTAAACACCCGTTTATACATGCTCACGAAATTTTGAGGTGTTCGGGGATGGTGAAGGGAGTGAACTCTTCAAGAAAGCACTATAGGTTCGATAAAACCAATGGCCTATCATCGGTTCAACATTTCTTTATGTTCGATCTCGGTGGTGCATGGTGGTGGTTTTGTTGGATTCTCAAGACCAGTAGCTACGGTTATGTAGCATAGGTCAACATGTCATATTCACCTATACCTATCATCATTCAAATGCTTAGTTACAAGTGTAACCATATGCATATTGTTAACTGGATTGTGTTAATAATGAAAACCTTTATCGTCCACATATTCATGTGCCAAAGTGCATCACCATAACGCATTATGACGGGTTATAAATGATGAATATGACATGCGCTTTCACTCATAGTCCGCTTAAAATATACCTTGGCAGACGATCTCGTAAGTCACTTTAATAAGCCAGTCTTCCCGTCGTTAGGGGGAGATGCGATCGATCATGTACGAGTAGAACGACTTGGAATTGACGTAGTTTGTCCCTACTGTGCCTCACCAAGTTCCCTAAAGTGACGAGATTAAATACATGCTGCAAACATGTCTGCAAGGATTGTGTCCGATCATGGACGTTCGTCACCTATAAATGGTGATATGGTAATACCACAAATTGTGGTAGATGATGTTACTAGGCCGTGGATCTCATCGAGTATTGGGATACCACTTGGTTCGATAAATACTCTCGCTAAGACTGTATGCGAGTTTAGTACATGAAACTTGATCATATGATCAAATGAACTCATCCGTCTCATGTGATTCTGGATTATAGTCATCATTGGGGGACGTCTCAATGAATGCCAATCCATAAAGAGTACTCTATGAATAAAGCCAGTTCATGAGGACGTGGAATGTGAGTTTAATCGAACCATACTTCGTTAAAAATCTACAACGTTGTAGCCTTGGCCTAAAATGGAAATATATGCGACTCCAGTATGAACAAAGTGACAGCCCTTTGTTGAAGTGGTACCAACACCCCAAAGATAAGATCTATCCATATACTTTGTTAAAGCGAGTGAGAGAAGGAGTTAAACTCACTTCATAGCGCGAGGTTTCTCATGAACGCACTGGAATCGACTACGATGACACAAAACTTAGTTGTGCTATCGTAATGGATGCTATAGCATCCACTAACTTTTCAGTTAGATAGTTTTCCAAAAACTGACGTGCAGCTTGTGGTTAAATATTATCTTAGTAGGGAACTAAGCTAAGTGATATAAAAGGATCTCCTGGTGGATCAGACTCAAATCAAGTGGCTCTTGACCACAGAGCGCATTGACAAGTTATTGTCGGGAAAGCATACTAAGTATATACTTGATTTGGAAGAGATATGAAGCTTTTGCGTCTAAAACTAAGGGTTTATAGTGATGTACTCTTGTGAGACTAAGAGATTCCGCTTAATCCAAAGTTCATAATGAAAAGATCTTGGGGACACTTGAATGCGTATTCATCAATCGGTTTAAGGCAATCTAAGGGACGGTTTCCCTAAGAGATGATAAACTAATGCCTATATTATTCCCAATGACTAGTCGAAGTCATAATAAGACTTGGCTCACTTAAGTGATAATGCAGTCTTAAGAGAAAAGCACGGTATTATGTACTCATATTTGACTCGATGTACTCATTCGTAATAATCCGGTAAAGCCACTGTGATGATGGCCTAGGATGTGCTCATGCAATGTCTGTGATTGACAAGAAGCTTGAAGCTCGCTCTATCTCGATAAAAGGACACTTGAATATCGATACTCGAATTCGCCCTAAATATATTGGTCTATCGCCCATATGACCTATAGGGTAGCTCACTTGCTGGAAAATGGTGAAATTGGTACCATTGGAAAGGTTTGTGTCTACTTTCCAAGGAAACCAACCATTTGATCATATCCACCATGTTGAGTGACATATGACTATTGTTGCAAAGTAGGACAGGATATGTCCGGTAATTTGCTGAGTCAACTTCGATAGAGCTTTGTGATCTGCTCAGGCCGATCTAGGTTATGTACTGTATGTAAATGAAAAGCTATGGGTGTCTAGTTTTCATAAGTTCTTACAGTTTCGTTGATACTATTGAATCGAAGAAGTTATGACTGATTTAGTGCATGGCGGTTAGAAAACTTGATAAGTCTTTAGCGACTCTGCACTTTGGATACGTCGCGCTCTTTTTGTCCCCAGACCAGGGTGTTTTTTACCATTGGGTTTTCACTTGGTAAGGTTTTTAATGAGGTGACCTATGAGAACATCCATACAAATGATGCGTTGTACTTATGTTCAACTTAGACCAAGAGGTAATTTTCCCACTGGATTTTTCCTTGGTATAGTTGTGAGGGCAACTTGGTGTCTGACTCCTATGATTTGAGGTACTCATCAGGGGGAGTCATTATGTCTACATCCCCCTGAGGTATACATGACAGCTCATCCCAACGAGCTATCATTAGTTGAGCTCGGATAATCGACACATGCCGATGTTTCTCACATGTTTCTCAAATGTAGATTTTGGCAGAGACTTAGTAAACAAGTCTGCGATATTCTCATCCGAACTCACTTGTTTCACTTCGATATTCAGAAATTTCTGTTGCTGCTGCTGATTATAAAAGAACTTCGGCGCGATATGCTTGGTATTGTCACCCTTAATGAAACCTAACTTCATATGCTCAATGCATGCCGCATTGTCCTCAAAGATGCAAGTAGGGGTTGCTGTAGTAGGATCTAATCCACAAGTTCCTCGTATATGGTCTATGACTGACCGAAGCCAAATGCACTCCCTTAAGGATTCGTGCAATGCAATTATCTCTGCATGGTTCGAGGAAGTAGCAACCAGGGTCTACTTGGTAGATCGCCGTATTCCCAATGGTGAACACATAACCAGTTTGAGAATGTCCTTTATGCGGGTCAGAGAGATAACCGGCATCAGCAAATCCAACTAACATATTGTTAGGATTCTCTGCATAGGGGGTAAGTTTGCTTGAATTAGCACTTCTGGTAGTCAAGCTGCTATGCTTAGATGCAATATCAGAGGAAGATCAACGGTCGGTATGCATCGTCTTAACCTCAACAATTCCTTTCGGAATATCGCTCTCTCTTGCATAGTAAAAGAACAATCCAAGATCAATGGAGCCTTTCAAGTATTGAAAGATGTGTTTTAGTCCATTCCAATGCCTTATCGTGGGAGAGGAGCTAAATCTCGCTAACAGATTTACAGAGAATGCGATGTCTAGACGAGTACATTGAGCCAGATACAACAACGCACCGATTGCGCTAAGGTACGGTGTTTCTGCTCCAATGAACTCTTCATCCTCCTCTCTAGGACGAAACGGATCCTTGTTTATTTCTAGACTTTGACCAACCATGGGGGTAGCAAGAAGATGTGCCTTGTCCATACTAAATTGCCTGAGCATTTTCTGGATATAGGCAGATTGATGAATGAGTATACCATCATCTCGATGTTCTAGATCTAAGCCCAAGCAAAATCGAGTCCTCCCCAGGTCTTTCATCTCGAATTCGGATTTAAGGTAGTGGTCTGTTTCATTGACCTCATCTATGGTACCAATAACATTCATGTCATCTACATAGACGGATACAATCACGAATCCTATATCTATTCTTTTCACAAAAATGCATGGGTAGATATCACTATTCTCGTATCCCTTCCCAACCAAGTATTCACATAGGCGGTTGTACCACATCCTTCCGGATTGTTTCAACCCATACAGTGAACGACGTAGTTTCACAGCGTAAGCGCTCTGTGGTTTAGAGCTACTTGATTTGGGCAACGAAATCCCTTCGGGGACTTTCATATAAATATACATGTCTATATCCCCATAAAGATACGCTGTACCACATCCATAAGCTGCATATTCAGTTTCTCGGACACTACCAAACTGACTAAGTAGCGGAAAGTGATGATGTCCATAACGGGAGAATATGTCTCCTCGTAATCAATGCCAGGGCGCTGCGAGAAGCCTTGGGCAACTAGTATCACTTTGTAACGCATGACCTCATTCTTATTGTAACACCCTAAATTAGGCGGATATTACAGTGCCGTGGATCCCCGACTGGGACCCACCAGGCGAATGAAAACTGATGACTTAAACAATATAATTGTAGAACCGAACCACATTATATTACCAAATACTCCGATGAGGAGTTTAAGTACAAAACACCAGGACAATACCGAATACTAGTATATTTTATATGAAGATAAAATACACAACACTAAATGAAACGGAGTATCCAAATGAAAATCTGCAGCGGAAATAAATGACAACAACATGAATGACTAAAAGGATCGGGGGCCCCTACTAGTATCACTGGGACTTCTCGCCGTCAACGTTCTCTTCCCGTGCCTTAGCCTTGCCATGACCTGAAAACAATGTTCCCCAACGGGGTCAGTTACACAGAATAACAATCCTCAAGAGTTGAATAGTCACAATCCTGTTGAAAACATACGCAATCAAACATGCTGTATGAATCAACTAACAGTACGACTCAAAGGATGGCGCCACACTACGCCCGGGATGGAAATGTGTCCGTGCACAAGCCACCAACGAGTATCGATCGAATACACGTGTGGTCTTGTACCTAATCAGTCTCATGAAGTGATCGTCTCGTGTGCACAGTCCAATGTGAGGCCAACAACCATCACACGACTTTATATGTGCCCGACATGAAAATCCTACACATACCAACCGGCACGCCAGTATGACCCAGAATGCCACGATATAACAAAAGTGACATCAAAAAAATCAATAATGACTCACCGAGATGAAATGATAGTGAAATAAATGATAGCTCAATGAAATGATTGGAACCGTCGTTCCTCGTGAATGAAGTGATTAATTGACAATTACAAGTCTCAATACGGTTAATACTTTATGAATGAATTATGATTATGAATGAACAACAACGAAAGGAATGAATATCCTTTTAACCGAGTAAGAATTAACTTACACAACCGGTGAAGAATGTCCTTCCTCGAACAAAGTCCAAAAAGGGATGTCAGTCGCTCGAACAACCTTGAATGACAATTACCAACAACGCTCAATATACGAATCAAACACGATTATAACCGACTCAATCGACGATACAACAATATCCAAAACTCATTGAGGTATTCTAACGAACACTTAGGAAACACACATCCTTCAATAATATCCAAATCTCGAATATATCAAAACCAACTCCAAAATGAGCATTTCAAACCATCAAAACACTTCAATGACATCAATAATCCCATAGGAATCCACAACTCGAGTTAACGACAACATCTAATTGAAAACCCCCAAAATATATCGAAGTCAACCCCAAAGTTCATGAAATCCGAAATATACAACAATAATTCCGTAGGAATACATTTATCCAAGGTAGATAATCCATATCTAGCATATTCCAACAACAATCCAAGCTTACACGAAGAAATCGGAAGGAAAAACCCAAAAGTCTGAAATTCTAGATCCAAGAGATTATTACCTTGATTTGATGTGACGAGGATGATGAAATGGTGATTAATCCGAATGATAAGCTTGAAGATGATGATTTATGATTACACCTAGAAGAACACTCTCCAAATCGCCCGGAATCGCCCAAAACCGTCGAAGAAACGAAGAGAAATGACAATTGACGTTAAAGGACTGGACTGTCCTATATATAGAAAATCCCAGTTAGCGTGCGCTAGCTCCTGTGCGTAGCGTGCGCTAATGGGTGTACTGGGTAGTCCAGTACCCTCTGATCACAACGATAGCGTGCGCTACGTACCTCTTGTAGCGTGCGCTACGACCCTTTAATTAGTGTGCGTTAACATAAATGGTGAGCATGCGCTAACGCATTATCTGATGCCCAGTACTAGAGTCCAGAACCTCTTGTTCTCTGATCTGATCGCGGTAGCGCGCGCTACACACAAGCTTCAACGTGCGCTGCTTACACCGATTAGCGTACGCTAATCTACTCGTAGCGTGCGCTAGGCATTTATCCAATGCAGTCCAGTAGCCACTGGACTCTGCTTGATCCGTCCTTAGCGCGCGCTACACCGACTGCATAGCGTGCGCTACTCCGAACTACTAGCGCGCGCTACTTACCATTCGTAGCGTGCGCTACTAATAACCCAACTGCAGTCCAGTGCCTTCTGGACTGCCTGCTAGAAACATACTAGCGTGCACTAGTGTTGAGAGGTGGCGTGCGCTACCCGTACTCAATTAGCGCATGCTAAAAAGAGTACGTAGCGTGCGCTACTCCTCACACACAACACATTATGAAGATGACAACGATGATAAACACGGCACGATTCTCCAACTAGATTGATGATGAATGATGATTGATACATGATACAATTACTCTGAACGGTGAATACAATGATTGAATATGAGTGACAAATGATCATTAATAAGTGAAAATTACTGAGTCACAAATACTGACTGATAAATACTGAATGATAATGACTGAATTACAACCGGGTATTACATACACCCCCCCTTAAAAGAGTTTCGCCCCCGAAACTAAGGGCCAAACAACTCGGGATAACTCTCCCGCATACTATCCTCGGTTTCCCAAGTAGCCTCTTCGACTCCGTGTCTAGACCACTGAATTTTAACCAAAGGAATCGTCTTGTTCCTCAACTGTTTGATTCGCCGCTCTAAGACTCATATAGAATGCTCCTCATATGAATGATCATCGGCGATCTCGATTTCGTCGAACTGAAGTATGTGACTCGGGTCGGCAACATACTTCCGTAGCTGAGAGACGTGAAACACATTATGAATTCGGCTCAATGCCGGAGGTAGGGCCAATCGATAAGCTAGCTCGCCTACTCGATCCAAAATCTCAAATGGTCTAATGAATCTCGGACTCAACTTTCCCCTCTTCCCAAAACGGAAGATACCACGACTCGGGGATACCTTGACCAACACATGGTCACCTGTCTCGAACTCTAATGGTCGACGAAAATTATCTGCATAAGATTTCTGTCGACTCTGAGCGGTCAACAAACGACTCCTAATCAAAGCTACTTTCTCACGACGGCTATAAGCATATCGGGCTCGGTGCCGATTGATTTGGATAAGTCATCCCAACACAAAGGAGATCGACAACGACGACCGTACAAGGACTCGTAAGGTGCCATCTTAATTGAAGCATGCCAACTATTATTATACGTGAACTCGATCAACGGTAGTTGGGCCTCCCAATCATCCTTCCAATCGAGAACACATGCCCTCAACATGTCTTCCAAAGTCTGAATAGTCCTCTCTGATTGTCCGTCGGACTGAGGATGAAAATCTGTACTGAGATTAAGCTGAGTTCCCATAGCACGATGAACTGATTTCCAAAAATGAGACACGAATCGTCCATCACGATCGGAAACAATACTTTTAGGAGTACCGTGCAGTCTCACTATCTCTTTGATAAACAACTGGGCAAGTCTCTCGGGACCTCACGTATTCTTAATCTCAAGAAAATGAGCTGATTTAGTTAAGCGGTCCACAATTACCCAAATTGTATTCATGCCACGACGACTCGTTGGCAAACTCGTGATGAAGTCCATTGAAATATCTTCCCACTTCCATTCTGGAATAGGGAGAGGTTTCAGCATACCTGCCGGTCGCTGATGTTCTATCTTGACTTGCTGACAGGTCAAACATCTCGAAACAAATTTCGCAACTTCCCGCTTCATATTACTCCACCAGTAATTTTGTTTCAAGTCTTTATACATCTTGCAAGACCCCGGATGAACGGAATAAGAGGTAGCATGAGCTTCTCTCAAAATCGAGTTTTTGAACTCGTCATTCGCCGGTACGCACAACCGATTCTTAAATCGCAAAAGTCCATCCTCGTGGACCACAAATCCAGGGGATTTCCCCTGAGTCACATCATCTCTAATGCGTAACAAAAATGGGTCCGGACCCTGATTCTCCCTGATCGCCTCCTCAAGTGGCGAGGAAATCTCTAACGTACAAAGTTGCACTTGTACTCGCTGTAACCAGACCTCGATCTCGGGTCTCAGAAATTCCTGCTGAAGTTCCTTCTGAACTGTTAATCGAGCAAGCATCTGGTCCTGAACTGACTTACGACTCAAGGCATCGGCGACAACGTTCGCCTTGCCCGGGTGGTAAAGTATCTCAATATCATAATCTTTGATTAGTTCCAACCACCGTCTCTGTCGCATATTTAACTCCTTATGAGTAAATATATATTAACTCTTATGATCGGTGAATATCTGGCAGGTAACGCCGTAAAGATAATGACGCCAAATCTTCAATGTGAATACCACGACTGCTAGCTCCAGGTCGTGGGTCGGATAATTTACCTCGTAAGGTCTCAATTGCCGTGAAGCATAAGCAATAACTTTCCCGTTCTACATGAGTACACATCCGAGACCCTGTCCGGACGCATCACTATAGACCACAAATCCTTCCGTCCCATGCGGTAAAGAAAGGACAGGTGCTGAAGTTAACCGGATCTTGAGTTCCTCAAAACTCTGTTGACACGCGTCAGACCACGTATATTTCTTATCCTTCCGTAAAAGGTTCGTCATGGGTTGAGCGATTTTAGAAAATCCTTCCACAAATCGCCGATAATAACCAGCTAATCCGAGGAAACTTTGGATTTCCTTAACATTCTTCGGAGGTTGCCAATCTCGGATAGCCTCCGTCTTCTGAGGGTCAACACGAACTCCGTCTGATGAAATTACATGTCCGAGAAACGTCACTTCGGACATCCAGAATTCACATTTGGAAAACTTCCCATAAAGTTGCTCTCGTCTCAACACGTCGAGCACCTGATGAAGGTGAATCTCGTGTTCCTCCCGGTCATGAGAATAAATCAAAATGTCATCAATGAAGACAACCACAAACCGATCCAAATAGTCGATGAAAACCCAATTCATTAACTCCATGAATACCGCAGGTGCATTAGTTAACCCAAACGGCATTACCACAAACTCATAATGACCATAGCATGTTCGGAGCGCTGTCCTAGCAATATCCGACTCTCGGATTCGCAACTGATGATACCTAGATCTTAAATCGATCTTGGAAAATACTGAAGCTCCCTGAAGTTGATCCAAAAGATCATCAATACGGGGTAGGGGATATTTATTCTTGATCGTCACCCTGTTCAGCTCTCGGTAATCAATACACAAACGAAAAGAACCGTCCTTTTTCTTGACAAATAACACTGGTGCTCCCCACGGGGACGCACTCGGTCGGATATAACCCTTCTCGGTTAAATCCTCTAATTGATTCTTCAATTCCTACATTTCGGTCGGGGCCATCCGGTACGGTGCCTTCGATAGTGGGGACGTACCGGGATCCAACTCAATCGTGAATTCCACATCTCTCTGTGGAGGCAAACCAGGTAACTCATCTGGAAATACATCGGCATATTCTCTCACTACAGGAATATCCGTCAACATTACTGATGGTTTCTCGATCTTAGTCATATAGCACCAATAACCGACACACCCCTGATTGATTAATCTCACTGCTTTCATCAAGTTAATGACTCTCCCAGAACAGCTGGGATTACCTCCCTGAAATACACATTCGACCTCATCGTCTGAAATGATAGTGACCATACGCTTACGGACACTAATGACGGCATCGTGACGATCCATCCAATCAATACCCAGAATGACGTCGTCTCTCGGTAAATCTACCACGATTAAGTCTGCTAACCAATGACGGCCATGAAGCTGAATCGGGAAATCCTTAATCTCACGATTCCCGACAATTCTTCTACCATCAGGTAGACCAATGACATAAGGCTCACAACTAGTAGCACTACCCAGACGTAGTCTACTCAAACATGACTCGGAAATGAATGAATGCGATGCACCAGTATCAAAAAGGGTACACACAGGTTGAGATAGAATATCGAGTGTACCTGAGATCATCCGGGCCTCTGGATCGTCGGTCTTCTTCATCTCATAAATTCGGGGCTTGCTAGTCCCGGCACCGGATGCTCCCGTCTGATGACTAAAGGCTCCACCTTTATTCGCTCCTGTCTTCTTGAACGACGCAGACTGAGTGGCCGGATTATGAACAGCTGACTGCTTCGGGGCCTGAGATGACGCCGGAATAGGTTTGGAGTCCCTTCGGCAAAAACGGGCCTTATGCCCAGCAATCCCACAGTTATGACACGTGACAGTCTGCCTCGGGCACTTGGTGCTAGGGGTGTTTTCGGTTTCGGTCGGGGTAAAATTTTCGAAACCCAAACCCTTCCCAAACTTTAAAATTCGGTTTCGGTCGGTTTCGGTTTTCAAAACTCAAAACCCAAACCCTCCCCAAATGTTTCGGTTTCGGATTAGTTCGGTCAAATTCGGTTTTGACCCAAACATATTTAATTTATATATATTTATTTAATAAAGTAACAAAAAAATTAATTATATTAATAAAACTTGTTCTAAAATAATATATAGATCTTTAATTGATATATTTAATCATTGTTTTTATCAAAACTACAATATATGTGTAGATATATTATTTTATAAGTTTAAAAATTTTAGTCATATAAATAAAATTTTATATAATATAAATAATTCGGGTTAGTTCGGTCCAATTCGGGGTAATTCGGTTCGGTTCGGTTTTAAGTTATCTAAACCCGAATTAATTCAGTTTCGGTTTCGGTTTGTAAGTTTCAAGTTCGGGGATGCTTTCGGTCGGGGATTTTTGGTTCGGTGCGGATTGGTTCGGATTGATTGGTCGGTTTTCGGATTTCTATTAACACCCCTACTTGGTGCTGACATAACCAAGATCCCCACAGTTAAAACAGGTGATGGCCGAACTGGCCGCTCGGGATTGCGATTCCGCCGGTCTGGGCGCCACAGGAGGTCGCTCAGAGAAAGTAGTGCCCGCACGAGGCTTCTTGAAGGTTGTCTGACCGCCTTCAGACTGATTACGATTCTTCAATTTCTTGCTAGCAGATGAAGGTTGCTGCTTAGCAATCTCCTTAGCAGTGAGCTCATAAGTAAGAGCATTCTCAATGAATTTGGCCAGAGTGGTGCAATTATGATTAAGTAACTGCATCCGCATCCGGGGTTTCAGCCTCTTGCTGAAATACTTAATCTTATCTGCCTCGGAGTGAATGATAGACGAGGTGAACGGAAGAAGTTCCTGAAATTTCTCGGCAATGGCGAGCACATCCTCGTCCGCTGAGGGGTCGGGAGTGAGTAATTCTGATAGCTTGGCCTCTCTAAGTGGGGCCGGATAATACCTCTCCATCATGAGAGTCTTGAATTGATCCCAAGTACATGATCCGTCGGTGGGCTTCAACGACAACCACCATGAATGAGCGCTCTTACCCAGATAGTAAGCCGCAACTGAAACTTTGTGTCCTTCGGGACACTCTACCATAGCAAATAACTTCTCGAAATGCTCGAGCCAATGAACAATATCCGCCGGCTCAGATGAGCCCTCAAATGTGGGTGGCCTTTGGCGAGAGATGTCGCCGATGATATTGCCCACACTCCTCTCTTGCCTCTGAGGTGGCGGTGGAGGAGCCTGTTGATTTGGATTAGCTAAGTTATGCATCGTCTCCATCAGTTGTGTCATCTGAGTCATTTGGGCCATCATGCCCTGCATAAAGGCGAGTGGATCAATCCGAACACCTTCTGACTGAGCTGTGTCCCGGGTACGACTCCCCGATAGTGAATGACCACGCCCAGGTGAATGAGTGGCAGCGTCGCTGCTTGATGAGTTAGCATTATTCCTCGCGTTCACACGTGTATTAACGCGAGCTCTCGGGACTCGGCCCGCACCACGGCCTTGTCCTCCACGTCTTCTGCTTGCTCTCTCCATACTGAAGTAGGAAAGTCACATGATGATTATATCTCTCGCATGAATATCACATTATGATTACGTCATGAAATGATGAAAATGAGCATACGCGCTCTAGCACAGTGATTACATGAATGATTAACTCAGGTGAAATGATTATCTGATGAAATTCTCGAAATGATTATCTTGAACAAGTTAACAAGATTAATGATATGATCCTCAAGATCAACAACTGAACTGTGAAATGAACTGAGTGATTAATGAGTTAACATGATCGTCCTGATCAAAATGAATGATGATGAGGATTGTTGACTAATGAATGATGAATGAACGATTCTTATTGCCAGAAATTATACCATGGCGTTAGAAATCTTACAGTTCTTGGTCTGATTGGCTCGGCATTTGCACAGGTCACACGTGACACGAAAGCCCAATGATACTAGTCCGATGACGATGATTTCAAATGAGACATGACTCGGAAGGTAGTATTCAAAACCACTCTCCGATACCAACTCTGTAGCACCCCAAATTAGGCGGATATTACAGTGCCGTAGATCCCCGACTGGGACCCACCAGGCGAATGAAAACTAATGAATTAAATAATATAATTGTAGTACCGAACCACATTATATTACCAAATACTCCGATGAGGAGTTTAAGTACAAAACACCAGGACAATACCGAATACTAGTATATTTTATATGAAGATAAAATACACAACACTAAATGAAACGGAGTATCCAAATGAAAATCTGCAGCGGAAATAAATGACAACAACATGAATGACTGAAAGGATCGGGGCCCCCTACTAGTATCACTGGGACTCCTCGCCGTCAACGTTCTCTTCCCGTGCCTTAGCCTTTCCATGACCTGAAAACAATGTTCCCCAACGGGGTCAGTTACACAGAATAACAATCCTCAAGAGTTAAATAGTCACAATCCTGTTGAAAACATACGCAATCAAACATGCTGTATGAATCAACTAATAGTACGGCTCAAAGGATGGTGCCACACTATGCCCGGGATGGAAATGTGTCCGTGCACAAGCCACCAACATGTATCGATCGAATACATATGTGGTCTTGTACCTAATCAGTCTCACGAAGTGATCGTATCGTGTGCACAGTCTAATGTAAGGCCAACAACCATCACACGACTTTAAATGTGCCCGACATGAAAATCCTACACATACCAACCGGCACGCCAGTATGACCCAGAATGCCACGATATAACAAAAGTGACATCAAAAAAATCAATAATGACTCACCGAGATGAAATGATAGTGAAATGAATGATAGCTCAATGAAATGATTGGAACCGTCGTTCCTCGTGAATGAAGTGATTAATTGACAATTACAAGTCTCAATACGGTTAATACTTTATGAATGAATTATGATTATGAATGAACAACAACGAAAGGAATGAATATCCTTTTAACCGAGTAAGAATTAACTTATACAACCGGTGAAGAATGTCCTTCCTCGAACAAAGTCCAAAAAGGGATGTCGGTCGCTCGAACAACCATGAATGACAATTACCAACAACGCTCAATATACGAATCAAACACGATTATAACCAACTCAATCGACGATACAACAATATCCAAAACTCATTGATGTATTCTAACGAAAACTTAGGAAACACACATCCTTCGATAATATCTAAATCTCGAATATATCAAAACCAACTCCAAAATGAGCACTTCAAACCATCAAAACACTTCAATGACATCAATAATCCCATAGGAATCCACAACTCGAGTTAACGACGATATCTAATTGAAAACCCCCAAAATATATTGAAGTCAACCCCAAAGTTCATGAAATCCGAAATATACAACAATAATTCCGTAGGAATACATTTATCCAAGGTAGATAATCCATATCTAGCATATTCCAACAACAATCCAAGCTTACACGAAGAAATCGGAAGGAAAAACCCAAAAGTCCGAAATTCTAGATCCAAGAGATTATTACCTTGATTTAATGTGACGAGGATGATGAAATGATGATTAATCCGAATGATAATATTGAAGATGATGATTGATGATTACACCTCGAAGAACACTCTCCAAATTGCCCGGAATCGCCCAAAACCGTCGAAGAAATGAAGAAAAATGATAATTGACGTTAAAGGACTGGACTGTCCTATATATAGCAAATCCCAGTTAGCGTGCGCTAGCTCCTGTGCGTAGCGTGCGCTAACGGGTGTACTGGGTAGTCCAGTACCCTCTGATCGCAACGGTAGTGTGCGCTACGTACCTCTTGTAGCGTGCGCTACGACCCTTTAATTAGCGTGCGTTAACATAAATGGTTAGCGTGCGCTAACGAATTATCTGATGCCCAGTACTGGAGTCCAGAACCTCCTGTTCTCTGATCTGATCGCGGTAGCGCGCGCTACACACAAGCTTCAACGTGCACTGCTTACACCGATTAGCGTACACTAATCTACTCGTAGCGTGCGCTAGGCATTTATCCAATGCAGTCCAGTAGCCACTGGACTCTGCCTGATCCGTCCTTAGCGCGTGCTACACCGGCTGCATAGCGTGCGCTACTCCGAACTACTAGCGCGCGCTACTTACCATTCGTAGCGTGCGCTACTAATAACCCAACTGCAGTCAAGTGCCTTCTGGACTGCCTGCTAGAAACATACTAGCATGCGCTAGTGTTGAGAGGTGGCGTGCGCTACCCGTACTCAATTAGCGCATGCTAAAAAGAGTACGTAGCGTGCGCTACTCCTCACGCACAACACACTATGAAGATGACAACGATGATAAACACGGCACGATTCTCCAACTAGATTGATGATGAATGACGATTGATACATGATACAATTACTCTGAACGGTGAATACAATGATTGAATATGAGTGACAAATGATCATTAATGAGTGAAAATTACTGAGTGACAAATACTGAGTGATAAATAATGAATGATAATGACTGAATTACAACCGGGTATTACACTTATCAGTGCGTTTACGAACAAAGACCCACTTATGTCTAACTAGTTTCACGCCCATGGGTATTGGCTCGATACGGCTAAATACCTCACGTTTAGCCATTGAGTCTAGTTCAGCTTGCATTGCATCTTTCTATTTTGGTCAATCGGCACGTCATTGACATTCAACAACCGAGCGTGGCTCAGCATCTTCGTCTTTAATAATTTCTTGAGCGACGGAGTAGGCAAAAGCATCATCGACTAGCGTGGACGACATGTATAATAGTACGTATTCACTCGTATATTTCATCGAGATTTCTTTATTATCTGACATCAACAAAGTTTTTGATGCGTCATTGTTGATTCGAGGACATATCCGTAGTCAGAGATAATCTCGTGTGACGGAGTCACTGTGTCGATAATGAGAGGATTTTGTGCCTCCGTTCCTCTTCTCTTGTGAGGTTCGGTATCCTTTCTACCCACTGGCCTCCCCCTCTTTCGAGCAGGGATAAGAGCAGCCGAAGCAGCCGTCCCACCATCAAGGTCGATGTCGGGGGCATCATTCCTTTGGGAGGCTGAACCGTGCCCTATAACTGGGACTTCTAACCTTGCAGGAACATTCGCAGCGGGAATGGTAGATCTTTTCACTTTCGCAGTATCAGTAAAGCTGTCGGGCATCCAATCCGCAATTTTCTGAAGACTGAGAATACATTGCAGTTCTAGCTCGGATTGAGCCGTGCGGGGATCTTGATGAGGCAAGGAGGGAGCACACCAGGCAATTTCCTGGCGTTCAATTGGAATCATTCAATTCCTCTCTCCCCCTAACGACGGGAAGTTTGTCTCATCAAAGTGACAGTCTGCAAATCATGCAGTAAATAGATCTCCTGTCAAAGGTTCCAAATAGCGGATAATTTTAGGCGATTCATAGCCACCGTATATACCTAATCGTCTTTGCGGACCCATTTTAGTACGTTGTGGAGGCGTAATTGGCACATAGACTGCACAACTAAAAATGCGTAAGTGTGAAATATCAGGCTCATATCCAGTTACCAACTGGTACGCACTAAATGGTTGATTGGCAGTGGGTCGAAAGCGAATAAGTATAGCCGCATGCAAAATTGCATAACCCCAGGCAAAAATCGGCAAGTTGGTGCGCAATACCAATGATCGGGCGATAAGCTGTAACCGCTTAATCATAGCCTCAGCAAGGCCATTCTGCGAATGAATATGGGGGACAGGATGTTCAACTTCAATCCCAATCGACATGCAATAGTCGTCAAATGATTTTGATGTAAACTCACCAGTGTTGTCCAATCTTAATGACGAGATTGGAAAGTCGGGGTGGTTAGCTCGTAACTTGATGATTTGTGCTAGGAGTTTAGCAAATGCAGCATTTCTTGTGGACAGCAGAGCGACGTGTGACCATCGCGTCGATGCATCAACCAGAACCATAAAGTATCTGAATGGTCCGCACTCTGGTTGAATAGGTCCACAAATGTCCCCTTGAATTCTTTGTAAGAAGCGAATATTTTGTGTTGATTCTTTAGCAAAGGACGGAGAAGGTATCAACTTTGCTAGTGAACAGGCTTTACAAAACGATTTATGGGCATTGAAAATTGCCACGGAAGCCTCAAGATTTACGAGAGATGCACCATCAACCTTATCAGGGCGTGCGATCTTTAATCCCGGTGATACGGTATCAAGCTCACTCACATCAATACCGATATCGACTGGTGCTTCCAATCATTTCCTGGACTTGAAAAATGGATGGTCGTGTGAGTTTTTCAAAATGCAAATCATCATATCGCATCCATGGTGACCGAGTCGGTCGTGCCATAGTTGGTATGCTTCAGAATCACAAAGTTTGTGACTCACAACGTAGGATTCAATAACCCTTATTGTAGTCTGGTATAAACCAATACTTAGACTCATAAGTTTCTCGAGAACGCGGCGTCTTCCGCATTCTGCTAGAGTAACACACAAAAATTCTATCACATTCTCACAATGTGTATCAAGGTGATAACCGTTGGCATGGATGTCCCTAAAACTTAGAAAGGTTCAGTTTGCTCTTGGGGCATAGAGAGAATTTGTGACATTAATATGCTTACCATTAGCTATCAAGAAATGAGCAGGTCCCCTCCCTTGAATTACTTGGGAGGAACAAATCATTGTTGTCAATGAGGATATATGTGGGTTGTTCCACTATCAGCAAGGCACTCAATTTCGCCATGAGACATCTACAATAAGACATGAAACTCAATTAGTCTTGTGATGAAAGACATAGCAAAAACTCATTAACTTTGAGTTTGGGGAAATTCGAACAAGTTGGTTAGGATCAAAGTTAGCACAATCGCTGGAAATAATTTTCGTGTAGCTTGACCTTTGTTCACTAAAATAGCAATAACTTCTTCGTTAAGAAGCTTATGGACGAATGGTAAGTTGTTATGGAAACTAGACTTCCGTATCTTTCTGTTCATAGGTCGTTCACTTTCTAGATCATTAAACTCAGGTCTCAGTGCTTGTCTTAAGTTGCTATTTTGGTATTTCCCTAGTTGAAGCCTTTTTCAAAGACATTATTGTTGATACAATACTATGGAAATATGGCCATAGGAGCGTTTAAAAATTTCAAAACGCATTGGAGTGTTCGATTTATATTTCGACTAATGATCCTTTTGGTAACTCCAACTTGGTAGACTTGCAGAGAAAGTAGGAATGTCGGTACATCTAAGGCTGTTTAAAAACCACTGATTTTGTTTGAACTTTCAAAGCATAAACAAATACCAAGGAGGATGCGCCTAGTCTTGATCAAAAGTTTTGATGAAATCCACCATGTATCAAATTAACCAAGCAATTCTTTACTGAGCAATTGTTTTGTTATAAACCAGACATGCTTTTGAAGGGAAAAATAAAATTCGTTTTTACACAATCACAGCAATTAAAAAAATTTTATTCATCATGGCCAACTGGGTTAATGCTTCAAGCACAGTCTGTGCATAATAATATGATGTATATGGTGAATAATAGTGATGCCTTTATTGTTCTTCCAGGTGGCTATGACACACTCAATGAGATATCAATACCACGTCATGGGCTGATCGGGACTTCCATACCAAACCTATAGGTTTGTTGAATATTAGTAATTTCTTCAACGATTTGCTTGCCTTTCTGGATCAAGAAGTATATCACAAGTTTATCTCTCAGCCATAAAGAGATATTCTTATATGTGCTGATAGAGTTGCTGATCTACTTCTAAAGTTTCAAGCATATATTTCAATTAAGAATTTGAAAGTCAAAGCTCATCAGCCACAGAGTATTGGCGCTAAACGTAAAAGAAGTTTAGATCCTTTAAATCTTTCATTATAAACCCTGATGTCAGGGGGTGGTAGAATTACAGAGTTTTATACTCTCAAGACGCACCCTCTTTTTTTATGGGTTTCATATGTATTTTCTTTTTCACATATTGTTGAGTGTTTATTACCTCTTTCGGCTAGTTTCAATATTTTTCACTTCGACTGTTGTGTGCTTCTTCTAGCATTAATAAGATCAATTTTTGCCTTTATGCAAATACATTATTCTCACGAATATGTGACATATGGTTCTCCATCAACATTGTCATACCAATATGATTTCAATAATCCCACCATGTGATATAATCAATATGAGATTTTTTGAGCAATTATTTTTTAGTGATAGTTTTTCATATCACTTGTCATATGATCCTACCATGTGGTGTATTTGCATGTGATTTTTTTTAATTAATCGATTATAACTTTTGGTATCATTTGCTCAATTTTCTCCATTCGCATTTAATAATCATGGAGATCGGATATTATTTCTATCAACTGCTTCTTCTTTGAGCAGGATTTGAATCATTGATCAACTACTTCTTTAGAGTAGGATTTCTTTCTTTCAACTGCTTTTTCAAGAGCAGGATTTAGATAATCGATCAACTACTTCTTCTGGAATAAATATGCACTTCTTCTCGAGTACATAACTGTTTGTGCAAGAACATTTCCAGAAATTTATCAAATCTGTTTATTTCAATCATCTAATATTCATCTCATAATACTGATGAGATTATTTTCACGTTAGCCATATCAGTTATATAATGTGATATTGTCTTATCATACATCAAAATTTTTCTTCTTGGATAATTTATTTTCATCTATCCTTTTAATACAGATAATGGTAACTTCTAGTACCGTTTGATAAACTATTTTTATCAACATCCAACAATCTTTTGGTAATGATAATTTCTAGTATTATATTATCACTTTAGTAGTGGTAACTTCTGGTACCATTTAATGAAATATCAAATAACAATAATATCGTATATATGCTAACAATAATGATACTGGGGTTATACCACCACGTATATATGTTGACAACATCCTCTAATATGTTAGAATTAATTAACAATTTAGGTGCTTTTGAAATAATGTATAATATGAATATATGTAAAATATTACATATATTTAGTCGATAGACCGACCATGTATATGTCAACATAATGAAATAATTATCTTTCATAAGCGAGCAAGTCATATCTCCAAATTCAATTAAGGCATTCATAATAGTTCAATCCTTTACGATAATGAGTCATATTTAGTCAATAACTCAATACATCATGACATGGCAACAATTATATTACTTGTATCTGGGTCAATATATGTATTGAACATATGTAATATTTACTTTTGAGAAAACTCAAGAAACTAAATATATATTCTCTCGATATATGTATCGAATATTTTTTTTGAGAAAATATATGTATTGAAAATTTGTAAGAAGATGAGAGAGTGAGTGAATTATTGAATGAAATGTGATGTATTTATAGAGTGTAAAATAGCCGTTAGTTAGCCGTTGGGGAGGGGAGAGAAAATAAAATGTGATAATTATGAATGATTTAGTAAAATATTATTTTTATTTTATATGCAAGGTTTCAAACAAGAATCGACCACAAATAACTTACCCTTTTTGGTGCTCAGTAAACATTTCACACGGTACAATATACATAGTTTATAGCTTGGGGTTATACCGCTTCAAGCATTAATAATAATATATATGGTATAGAGCTTGGGGTCATACCACTCAAGTATAATAACAATATATAAGGTACATAGCTTGGGGTCATACCACTCAAGCATAATAATAGTATGTAATATATATAGCTTGGGGTCATACCACTCAAGCATAATAATTGTATATAATATATAGCTTGGGGTCATACCACTCAAGCATAATACTCCCTCCGTCCACGAACATGTGTCCAAATTTTGAGTTTTTCGGGTCAAAATTTATAAACTTTGACGAAAAAATTGCCATTAATATATAAATTTTTATAGAAAATGTAAGTTACATTTTATAAATATGCATTAAGAAAAATCTAATCAAGTACTTATATTTTTTTATATATATTGGTTGTAATTTGTGGTCAAAGTTTATAAATTTTGACTGAAAAAAATCAAAGATTGGACATATTTTCGTGGACGGAGGAAGTAATAATGTATAATATATATAGCTTGTGGTAATCCACACAAGCATCATAATATGTATAATATAGAGCTTGGGTAATCCACACAAGCATAATAATATGTATAGTATAGAGCTTGTGTAATCCACACAGGCATAATGATATGCATATACAGAATAAAACCATAAAGAAGTTCTTACCATTGAAACTATTTAGTAAGGATTAGAGCCTTCGTGCTGATAATGTGTTAGAAAACTGCAAGAAACTAAAGAGAATACAAAGAGAATAGAGAAAATATAGAGAAAGTATTTATCTTGGAATCAATTTTCATTAAAAATTGAAGCCCTATTTATAGGAAAACTCCAGATGGCACAAACATAATTACATAGTTTTATCAGGGACATAATAGTCATTCACATATTATAATATATTATTTTATTACGCACTTCGAGAAGTACACATTTCAACAGATTTAATCAATTTTATATGCAAGTAATAGTCATGTTCATTTCTTGATTCCTTTCCATCATTAATTAATTTGTAATTACACAAAGTCATAGTGTCAATGAAATGAAGATAAGTCTTTAGTCGCTGAATATTATAGACGAATATTGTATTTAGGCGAAGTTTGCCCTAAATGTGTTTTCACTTGTGTTGTTACCCAAAATATTATATGTAATGGTTTGCTGGATATGGCTATAGGTGAGTAACAAACAAAATGCGAGAGCACGTATGAAGAAATGTAAATGACACAAGATTTGCCGGGGTTGTTAGTGTAACACCCCCAGGATATCCGAGGTATATTACAGCGCCGTGACTCCCTACATGGGACCCACCAGGCTGAACAAACATCATACTCATCGACTCACAGAAACAACAGAAAAATACCTCGTCATAAAGACGCCCAACAAAATAATTCACCCGGTTTAACCGGTCAAACATGACACCATAATCCATCACAACATAATAAACAACAATACAATCCCGACAAGTAAAAGTTCTTAAGTACTCGAGTACTTCTATTAGTTTAAAGACCACAAAGGTAAAAGATAGAAAACAACAAGACACCACTCGTGCACAATCATCACGCACGGCCATCATCCGCATACTGGTCCAGCGCCCGCTCGTCTCGATGATCCTGACCTGAAATTCATAAAACAAATTTCCCCAAAACGGGTCCCCAGAGGGGTTAGCAATTACGCTAGTACAAGTAACCAGATGAACGACTTACATCTTACACATATAGTAATGCATGCAATTCAAGAAGACATAGTTCCAAAACACTCATTTCCGGAAATGCCAATGATCAAACCACATTTGTAAAAATGCACCACAATTAACCGCGGACCCACAGCTTCGTGGATCCCTGCCGAGACCCCGTCGGATCTAACCCACAGTGGTTAAAAGCAAGCTCGCGGTTCCACAGCTTCGTGGAGCCCTACCGAGACCCCATCGGATCTAACCCGTAGTGAGCATACACACACACACAATTTCTCATACAAAACTACTATGTCAAGATCGTAAGTTCATAAGGATACTTGCCTCGGTTAATAGACGGTGATACGAACGGAAAGGAAGAGTTGAGCACGACCGCAAGGAACCGGCGGAAATGAACCTAACGATTCGAATAACACAATCACAACCAACTCTAGACGATTACGGAAATGGAATACACCCGGAAACCCGCCTACGATTCATGTATATTCGTACCAAAAATAACAACGAGGGCGGACCACAACCAAACCCTCTCGATTCCGTAAAAATCCACAAAATATCCATGAATCCGTAGGAAAACTAAAGATACTAACAATATTAATCGTATACATCATGAATCCACCAACAAAACGGAACTAATCGGAAGAAAATCCCAAAACCCCCAAATTAATCGAAAATAGGGTTCTAGAAATATTACCTTTGGGGATTCAAGTACCAAGGTCCGTAGAACACGCGTTAGATTGATTATCCGATCCTCACAACCGAAGAAAGATGATGAAAATCGACCCCCGAATGAAGAATGCTTGAGAAGTTCTCCCCCCTTAGATCTCTCTCTCTCTCGCGCAGGTGAAATGAAGGAGGAAATGGCCGATTTCGTCTAATAAGGACGAGATTGCACAGTTGACCGCTTTGTGTGCCGCGGCACAGGCCAAAAAATTACTCCTGAGGTTTTGGCGGTGTGCAGCGGCCACGGCTTTGCTTGTGCGCGGCACCGATGATCGGGTTTTTGTCGCAGTTGACAGACCGGTGTGCCGCGGCACCGGACGGGTGTGCCGCGGCTTGACTGCTCGGCTTGTGCGCGGCACCGGATGGGTGTGCCGCGGCACTGCAGTCTGAATCGCTCGACCAACATTTGGAGAAATTTGTGTGCCGCGGCGCACGCACCTTGTGCCGCGGCCCACACCCCTTTTGGGTCCCAAAATGATAAAAATGATCCGGAAGGAGAATAAAACGATAGGAATCAATATATGGGGACTAATAACACGAAATGGATCCACGGCAACCCCGAAACGGCGGTTTCGCACAACAATAACAAGAATACAATTCAACAGTTGACAGGAAGGACACACTGAAAGGTACACGAGGGGCACTACGATCGAGAAATACACCAAAGATAAAAATACAAGGGAAAGAAAAATGCGGATATTACATTCTACCCCTCTAAAAATAAGTTTCGTCCCGAAACTTAAGAAACAAACAACTCAGGGTACCTAGCACGCATGCTATCCTCTGTTTCCCAAGTTGCTTCCTCGACACCGTGTCTCGACCACTGCACTTTGACCAAAGGGATGGTTTTATGCCTCAGTCGTTTCTCACGATGCTCCAAAATCTTCAAAGGACGCTCCTCAAAAGTAATATCTTCAGCGATATCAATCTCGCCATAATCGATGACGTGACTAGGATCCGGGACATATTTCCTCAGCTGGGAAACATGAAAAACGCTATGAACATGGCTCAAGGCCGGAGGTAACGCCAAACGGTATGCCAACCCACCGACTCGCTCGAGGATCTCAAAGGGGCCGATAAATCTCGGACTCAACTTTCCTTTCTTCCCGAAATGAAAAACTCCCTTCGTCGGCGACACCTTTAGCAAAACGTGGTCTCCCACCTCGAATTCCAAAGGTCTACGACGGACGTCGGCATACGACTTCTGTCGACTCTGGGCAGTCAATATCCGTTCCCGAATTAATTCTATCTTCCGCCTCGTCTCTAGAACGACATCCGGCTCAGTCCCGACCAAATCGGACGCCTCATTCCAACAAATCGGTGATCGACATCGCCGCCCATAAAGTGCCTCATACGGTGCCATCCGAATCGACGCGTGCCAACTGTTGTTGTACGTGAATTCGATCAGCGGCAAATGTTCCTCCCAGTCACTACTCGATCGAGAGCACAGCACGCAACAAGTACTCGAGAGTCTTGATAGTGCGTTCCATTATCCATCATTTGGGGATGAAAAGAGGTACTCAAACGCAACCGGTACCCAACACCTTATGCACCGCTTTGCCAGTGCGATACAAAACGGCCATCACGATCCGAAACAATAGACTTCGGGTACCATGAAGTCTCACGATCTGCGCGATAAACACACGAGCTAACTTCTCCGGGCCCCAAGTGTCCTTGATGCCCATAAAATGTGCCGACTTGGTCAGACGATCGACAATCACCCATCCCATATTCATGCCCGACCTCGATCTCGGCCGACTCGTAATGAAATCCATTGATATATCTTCCCATTTCCATTCCGGAGCGAAGTGACCGCAAAAGCCCAGTCGGTCGCCGATGCTCGATTTTGACTTGCGGCAAGTCAAACACCTTGCTACAAACGTGCGACCTCCTCCTTCATGTCATTCCACCGAAGTTCCTCCTCAAGTCCTTGTACATCTTACTCGAACCAGGATGAACGGAGTAAGGTGTAGCATGGGCCTCCCGCAAAATACTCTGTCTCAGCTCTGAGTCGTTCGGCACACAAAGCCGACCCCGAAACCTCAAAACACCATCTTCGTGAATCACAAATCCAGGAGACTTTCCTTTAAGAACGTTCTCTCGGATTTGAGTAATCATCGGGTCCTCTTGCTTGACTTAATCTCATCGATCAAAGGCAGCGAAATTTCCAAAGCACGAAATTGTCCGCGGTTCCCAAACGTAACCTCAACATCTAACTCGATTAAAGCTCGAAGCTCGGGCGAGACGTAAGGATCTCAAGCGATCGCAATGCAATCGGTTTCCGACTCAAGGCGTCGGCCACGACGTTCGCCTTGCCCGGATGATAAAGGATTTCGAGGTCATAATCCTTAATCAGCTCTAACCACCTCCTCTGCCTCATATTCAACTCCCGCTGAGTAAATATGTATTTCAGACTTTTATGATCGGTAAAAATCTGACATGTAGAGCCGAAAAGATAGTGACGCCAAATCTTGATCGCAAATACGACTGCCGCTAACTCCAAATCATGAGTAGGGTAGTTAAGCTCGTACGGCCTCAACTGTCTCGACGCAAAGGCAATGGTCTTTCCGTGCTGCATTAAGACGCACCCAAGACCCTGACCCGAAGCATCACTATAAACGGCGAATCCTTCGTTGCCACATGGCAACGCCAAAACCGGAGCTGAAGTCAAACGCTTCTTCAGTTCCTCAAAACTGAACTGCCTCTCGTCATTCCAGACGAACTTCTCGGTTACGGAGCAAGCTGTGTAAGTGGTCGAGCGATTTCGAAACCCTCGACGAACCTACGGTAGTAGCCAGCCAAACCCAAGAAACTACGGAGCTCTCTCACATTTTTGGGCGGTGCCCAATCCAATACCGCCTCGATCTTCTGCGGATCTACACGAACCCCCTCGGCTGAAATCACGTGACCCAAAAACATCACTTCCGTCAGCCAGAACTCACATTTCGAGAACTTCGCATAGAGTTGCTCGGCCCTCAAGATGTCTAACACTATCCGCAAATGATGGGCATGCTCTTCCTCGTTCCTCGAATAAATAAGAATATAAATCGATGAAGACGACGACACACTTATCCAAATATTCGATAAAGACTCTGTTCATCAACCGCATGAACACCGCGGCGCATTAGTTAACCCGAAAGGCATAACTACAAACTCATAATGTCCGTATCTCGTCCGAAAAGTTTGTCTTGCACATCGGACTCTCTCACCGGAGGTGATAGTACCCGATTTCAAATCAATCTTGAGAATACCGCGACTCCACCGCAATTGGTCGAACAAGTTGTCAATTCTCGGCAAAGGATACTTGTTTTTGATGGTCACCTTGTTTAGTTCGCGATAGTCGATACATAAACGTAGTGAACCATCCTTCTTCCACAAAGCAGACCGGTGCGCCCCAAGGCGAGGCGCTCGGTCGAACATACCCCACTCAAGAAGCTCACTCAGCTGCTTCTTCAACTCGGACATCTCTCGAAGGTGCCATGCGATAGGGCACCTTGAAATAGGAGCCGCACCCGGCTCTAACTCTATAGCGAACTCGACCTCGCGTTCGGTGGCAATCCGTAACTCGATAGGAAAAACATCAGAAACTCATTAACGATTGGAATCGATGGCTCGACTCCACCACTCTGCCTTCAAGGTGTAGCACCAATAGCCAGTACACCCCTTTCGCAGAGCCTCATCGCCTTCAAGGCGTTAATAGCAATTCTGGTTCCCCCTCTTTCGCCCGTGAAAGAGTGCTCGGCCATCATCGGCTAACATGGTGATGATTCTCGTGCGGTAGTTCATGATTGCACCATGCCGCTCGAGCCAATCATCCCGAGAATTAAGTCCTCACCCTCAATACCCACAACAATAAGATAAGAGGGAAAAGCCATCACACAAATAAACACATAACAGTCTCGAACCTCATGATCACCAACTATCCTATCAACCATAGTAAGATTAACGATGAATGGCTCAAAATGCGTCAAACGGTCGAGACTCAAACGGCGCACACAATCCGGAGATATGAGCGAATGCGTAGCACGAATCGAAAAGCACACGACGGGATGAGAAAGAATATGAACGGTACTGCCGCTACGGAGCCATTGGATCATCGGCTCTCCGCATCTCATAGACACGCGGGTGGGCTGAGCCGGCCGAAGCTCCCCCTTAGAGGGCTGACCCCGACCTCTCCCCGACTAGCACTCGGCGGAGATTGAGGAGCAAACGATCCCCGATTCACACTTGGTTCCCTAGGCGCTGGAATGGAAGCCCGGCACCGTGGATTTTCTCCCTCTCGGCCTGAGCGGCCTTGTGACCCGAGCCACCTGGATTACACGTCGGCCAAAGGGTTCGGACAAATACGGGATGTGGCCTGCGCATCCACGGTTAAAGCATTTCACCTCTCGAGAAGGGGCACTGGCAGCCCTACGGGAAACCCGAGAGATCGAAAGGCCACCACCAGCGGAAAAGTTAGCGGACTGAAATTTCTGCTGACCCCCACCTTTGTGGCCCGAAAAATTCCCGGCGGACTTCTGTTTCTTACTCTCGCGGGCCGCCTCACTCGCCGTCACAGACATATCGTAAGCAAGGGCCCTGCTCTGGTAATCTTTCAAGGTAGTGCATACAAGCCCCGAATCGGCAACTTCATCCGTCTGGAGAAATGGAAAATTTTGTCGCTCTCCTCGACAACTTGGGTCTTCACATAACCCAACTCCCTATTAAAATCAGCAATAGCTTGAGATACGGGGATATCCCGCGGTTGAGCATCATAAAAAGCATGTACCCGAGCACATGTCGGCCACGGCAATATTCAGTCTCCATCAATTCTTGAAACTCAGCCCACGAAGCAGCATGATCTTTGGGCCCAACGGCCTCCCACCAGTCCGTAGCGTCCCCTGTGAGAAAGTATTGAGCAATAGGGACTTTACGGTCCTCGGGACAGTTGGTAGCAGTGAAGACTTTAGATATCTCCTTGATCCACCCTTCCCAGCCAATCGGGTCGGAAGCTCCTGAAAGCGAGGAGGATGCATCTTGATGACATCTTGGAGCCAGCAGTCTGCTCGCCCGATTAACATGGGCTTGTTCCGGGTTCTGAACCGCCTGAGCTATTTCCGCCATTTGGTTCACCATTTGTTGCATAACAGCCGCAATACCAAGGTCGGCGCGCTCCTGAGAAGAAGCATGACTGTGACGGTCGCCGGTACTGCCGGCTCCCGAAGACTGTGACATGGCTGCCCCACCGGCTGCCCCACGTCCCCGGCCGCGTCCACGACCACGACCGCGACCACGACCTCTTCCAGCATCCATACTGGAGTTAAATAAGTAGCAAAAGCCATACGAGGGTCAGTATAAGAAAAGAACGATCGCAAACCGAGAACTAGAGGTACGATACAAGAGTATAAGGAAGAGAGGAAAGAAAACTTACGGACCTTTGGTAATCTGGAATCATGGCAGCGTGATGATTATTTGAAAAATAAAATACAACAAGTCCCAATAAACCGACAAGCCTAGGTATCCATAAACACAGCTCACGATACCATTTTACGTAACACCCCGGGATATCCGAGGTATATTACGCCGCCGTGAATCCCTACATGGGACCCACCAGTGAACAAACATCATATTCATCGACTCACAGAAACAACAGAAAATACCTCGTCATAAAGACGCCCAACAAAATAATTCACCCGGTTTAACCGGTCAAACATGACACCATAATCCATCACAACATAATAAACAACAATACAATCCCGACAAGTAAAAGTTCTTAAGTACTCGAGTACTTCTATTAGTTTAAAGACCACAAAGGTAAAAGATAGAAAACAACAAGACACCACTCGTGCACAATCATCACGCAAGGCCATCAACCGCATATCTTGGTCAGTAGCCGCTCGTCTCGATGATTCCGACCTGAAATTCATAAAAGCGAATTTCCCCAAACGGGTCCTCGGAGGGTTAGCAATTACGCTAGTACAAGTAACCAGATGAACGACTTACATCTTACACATATAGTAATGCATGCAATTCAAGAAGACATAGTTCCAAAACACTCATTTCCGGAAATGCCAATGATCAAACCACATTTGTAAAAATGCACCACAATTAACCGCGGACCCACAGCTTCGTGGATCCCTGCCGAGACCCCGTCGGATCTAACCCACAGTGGTTAAAAGCAAGCTCGCGGTTCCACAGCTTCGTGGAGCCCTACCGAGACCCCGTCGGATCTAACCCGTAGTGAGCCTACACACACACACAATTTCTCATACAAAACTACTATGTCAAGATCGTAAGTTCATAAGGATACTTGCCTCGGTTAATAGACGGTGATACGAACGGAAAGGAAGAGTTGAGCACGACCGCAAGGAACCGGCGGAAATGAACCTAACGATTCGAATAACACAATCACAACCAACTCTATACGATTACGGAAATGGAATACACCCGGAAACCCGCCTACGATTCATGTATATTCGTACCAAAAATAACAACGAGGGCGGACCACAACCAAACCCTCTCGATTCCGTAAAAATCCACAAAATATCCATGAATCCGTAGGAAAACTAAAGATACTAACAATATTAATCGTATACATCATGAATCCACCAACAAAACGGAACTAATCGGAAGAAAATCCCAAAAACCCCCAAATTAATCGAAATAGGGTTCTAGAAATATTACCTTTGGGGATTCAAGTACCAAGGTCCATAGAACACGCGTTAGATTGATTATCTGATCCTCACAACCGAAGAAAGATGATGAAAATCAACCCCCGAATGAAGAATGCTTGAGAAGTTCTCCCCCCTTAGATCTCTCTCTCTCTCTCGCGCAGGTGAAATGAAGGAGGAAATGGCCGATTTCGTCTAATAAGGACGAGATTGCACAGTTGACCGCTTTGTGTGCCGCGGCACAGCCGAAGTGTGCCGCGGCACAGGCCAAAAATTACTCCCAGGTTTCGGCAGTGTGCCGCGGCACAGCCTGCGTGTGCCGCGGCACCCGGTACAGTCGGGTTTTGGTCGCAGATGTCACACGGGTGTGCCGCGGCACTGACTCGGCACTGTGCCGCGGCACCGGATGGGTGTGCCGCGGCACACAGTACAGATCGCTCGACCAACATTTGGAGAAATTTGTGTGCCGCGGCGCACGCACCTTGTGCCGCGGCCCACACCCCTTTTGGGTCCCAAAATGATAAAAATGATCCGGAAGGAGAATAAAACGATAGGAATCAATATATGGGGACTAATAACACGAAATGGATCCACGGCAACCCCGAAACGGAGGTTTCGCACAACAATAACAAGAATACAGTTCAACAGTTGACAGGAAGGACACACTGAAAGGTACACGAGGGGCACTACGATCGAGAAATACACCAAAGATAAAAATACAAGGGAAAGAAAAATGCGGATATTACATTTAGTCCCGGGCTTGAATGCTCTCGCGAGATATTATTAATACAGACGCAACTTTAGAATACGAGTATTAATGTTAGAGTACAATTACAATGAGTGTAATGCCCTTAGTTATCTAGCTATAGAGTGTTGTTTGATTGCCAGAAAAACCAGAGTTAGAGCGCTGTGAGTTCTTGTTACAAAGATGAAGTGTTCTCTGTGTATTATTTACTGTGTGTATTTGTGTTCACGTCCTCACGTCTCTTTTGTCAATGCTGAAGGTCTCCTATTTATAGGAGAGGAGGTTGTTGGGATGTCCCTGTCCCACACGGGCGATCGTCGTTCCTGCATTAAATAAGGCGGGCGGTCGTCCCAGCACGTGGGACTGTTTCCTTAAAGTCCGCAGCTGCTGCTGGCAGCCAGATGCGCGAACCAATGAGTAGGCGACATGTGCCTCACGTCGCAGTCTTGGGAGGTCCCACTTAGGATCTTTCGGCGTGTCTGTCGGTAGGTGAGGCCGTCCTTGTCACTGACAGCTGCTGTTGGGATGGAGTAAAGCCTGTTCTTGCAGCGCCTTTTGCGGATCTGCACGTGGGCCTTCATCCCGAGATTCGGTCTTCGCATACTTTTACGGATGTTGGATTTACACGTGGCATGGGACGCTCGTCCCCAATCGGATAATAGAGGCGATCACCAGGTGCCAATAGACGATCGCCTTGGACGTCGACCGCTAGGCACTTGACCAGCATCTGTCTTCTTCGGTTGGCATCTGACCATTATGCTGATTGCCTTCTAGGCGTATAAATCGCCGCACAACAATTGCCCCCCAGCTCGCTCCGATGTTGAAGACGTGGGGTAAGGTGGCTCCGCTGGCGATCGCTTGCATTAGACAAGCGACTAATCCACTTATGAAGCAGGCGATCGTCTCCCGAACGAACTAATTTCGAATTTGGATGATCTCCCCGGTTGCTGAAAAGAGCGGGAAGTGGAAGCGGGCTTTGAAACGTCACTGGGGCACGTGTCGCGCTCCCGTGGGGGGAGTCCGACGGTTTTGTCAGACTTGTCATTTGGCGTGCCCTCGAAACGACGCACACGCGGATTTCGAGGGCGGCATTAAATGCGACTTATCCAGCGGTTGCACTTCAGCCCTCGAGATCCCGTTTATTTGCCTAGAAGTCCCTGCTCTCGCCTATAAAAGGGGCTAAGGCTTCTAGGGTTATATCTTTATGCTTTTTCGCCTGAGAAGAAGACATAGCCGGATTTTCTTGAAGCTTTGTGTGCCGATCGACGTTCGACTCAGTCTCTAGGTAAGAACAAAAACTTTTCTCCCTCTTTATCTTTGAATATGTCCGGAGGAGGATCAACCGTGTACGAGGCGGGTAGTACTTCCGCCGCCGCGACTTCGACTGCTCGGGATGAAACCTCTGCGGATTTTCACGTGGAGATGGCCGTCGAGGTCATCCGCGCCGAGATTGAACCCACAGAGGTTGAAGAACTCTTCAACGAGGCTGACGCGGCGAACTCGGCGGAGGCGGAGCAGAAGCGCTCGTTGGCCGACGAGGAGGATGCAATAATATTGTACTGGGAGCAGAACAGGGTGTTCGGCAAAACCTTTTTAGAATTTTCTGAACTTATGGAGAGATTAGCCGACCCACGACCTATGTTCGACTTTCGTGCATATTCAGTCGACCACCCTCATGAGCCCGTGAAGCGGATGTCGTTTCGGGCCGCGTGTCGCTCCTCGTGGACCCTTGGCTAGATTAAGAGTTCGGAGACCAAGAAGGATTTGACTCGTTGGAGGGCGGAGTTCCATGTCCCCTCCGACATTTCACTGTATGTGCCTACCGAGAATGGACGTGCCGACCAACCTCCCAAGGGTATGGTCGCCGTTAACGAGTCGATCATGGGGGTCGGACTGCGGTTCCTACTGCCGTTCGCCGTGTCATATATGTTGGCCGCTTGGAATGTGGCGCCGCTCCAATTGACGCTGAATGCTTGGTTGCAGATCATCAGCACTTTCACTCTATTTGGCGGTCACCGACTGTTCCGTCTTCCTTCTGCGCTGGAGATGAACTATCTCTTTAAGCTGACGGCACAAAAGGGCTCCGTTAGTGGCTACCACATCCAGGGTCGCTCGGGCTAGGTGGTTCTTGGTGTGCCGCACAAGGTCCAGGGCGACCTGGCAAAGTGGTGTTGGGTCAGCGGTGCATGGAAATCGGCCGCGAGCGACAAGCCTGACGATGAGTTGGATATCCCCACCGGCTTCCAGGAGAGGAATCCGAGTAAGGGCTTTGACTCTCCCTTCGTTCGGATACATCTTGAACTGATCTAATTTGGTTTTCTTTTTGCAGGTACCCTTGTTCCGGCAGCGGGTGACCTACCATTTGATTTTTCGATCATGTGGGAGCGAATTCATATTCTTCCGGACAGTTATATCGACGCTCGCGTGATCAATAACGAAACTCATTGGTTGGCCACTCGGTTGTTCTGCTTTCCCCGCCACTTAAGGGCCCCGGGTACAAATGTTTACGATCTCTTTTTTTCTTGACGATCGCCTTTGATTGAAGAATACGACAAACTTGGTTGATTGTCTTCTTTGACAGAGATCTACTTCCCCCGCTACTCCGAGCCACCGAGAGAAATTTCCATGTCGAACCCTGGGGTCATGAATCGTCTCTGCCAAGGGAAGAAAACGAGTTGTGCCCCTGCGGCGACGACCCATCCCATCCCATAGGCGAGACCTCTCTTGGGGCCGATCGTCAACGAGCCGAAAACTCGGGAGGAGGAGCAGCTCCAGCACAACCGCAAGAGGCGGAGGCCGGAGGAGCCCTTGCCCTCTATTGCTGCTGAGGCGCCTACAGTGGTGCCGTCGGTCACCGCGCCTCCACTTTCTCCAGTCCCAATGGCGGAGGGGTCTACACCCTCCTCGGCCTTCCTACAGGCCATGGCGACCGTTGATGCCCAGATCCCGCGGGGAAAGCCTTTCTTCGGCCGCGAACCCGAGAAGGTCGAAAGGTAAGCTTGGCCGATCTACTGAGTTATGTCACTTGTGTAGGGGACATACTAACTCTTGTGTTCTTGGTGCAGGGCCCATCTAGCCGATCCGAACTGTTCGCCGATGGTGTTGGACTTCCTCGCGAGCAGATCTCCCCGCGAGCCTAGCGACGTCCCTCACTACGTCTCTCGGGCTATCTCCGCCCTGCCGAAGGCTTGGACGACTGACCTGGATGCGATCGCGCGCCGGCGGTCCGGGGACGCAATGCAGGCGACTCTTGCTCTGACCCTTCAAGCGGCGACGATGGCCGCTCAGGCCGTGAAGGATTATGAGGGGCAACCCTCCACCGCCCGTCTCCATGCGGACCTCGAGACTGCTCGGAACCAGAACGCTGAGTTTGCCGATAGGATCGTGGCAATGGAGAAGGAGTCCGTTGAGGCGGCCAAGCGGGCGAAGCAGGATCTCAACCGGGCCCGGTCGGCGACCGACCGGATGCGTGATCAAATGACAGAAGACCTCCGGTTGTACGCGGCCTCGCAGAAGGAGGCGACTGAGCTGAAGGCAGTGGTGGAGTGGTTAAATAGCGAGCTGGAGTCGTCGAAGGGAGAGCTGGCCGCTAAGGTTGCCGAGCTCCAGGGTGAGGATCAAACAATCGCGGGGCTGAAGGAGAAGTTGAAGGCGACCGAGGTCGATCCCTTCTTCAACGTGGAGTATGTCAGCGAATTTGCCTATTACATGGCTTACGCTGACGCCATCCGTGCTGCCAAGAAGGGAGGGCTCGAGGTCGGCCCTTTGATTGATAACTTCAAAGCCTATGTGCTTGAGCATCCTCTGCAGCCGACTTTCTTTGTGCCGATCCTTGACCTCTCCGACCTCGGAATCGACCTGAGCTGGTATCCGTCGCCGGACAACCTCGTTCACCGGATGCCGGCGAAGAAATGCACGTCAATCCAACAGCCGGTGGTGAAGGCCGGACTGATCCAGTGGCCGGTGGCGAAGGCCAGGCGGGGGCAGCCTGAGTTAGTCCGCTTTCATTTTGTTTTCACTTGTAATTTTTTAGTTTCATTGTGTTTTGCCTTCGGGCGCTTGTAAATGCAATTTTGCGATGAAATGAAATAAATACTTGCTTCTGATTCCTTACTTGTACGATCTTCTGTCTGAATCTTTCGCATTTGACTTCACACAAGTGTTTGAGGAGCGGTAGTTGTATGTATAGCTCCGAATGTATTGGTATACTTAAATTCTCACTTGTAAATTTCTGAACAAAACCGAACGTCATATGTGTATTTGAACAAAGCCGATCGTATGTGGCTCCATCCTCCTGATCGTATGTATGGCTCCGCTCTGCCCCTTATTTTTGTTTACTTAGTGAAATTAAGGGAACGAAAATAATTCGTTTAGCGAGCTATCTTTAGTTTGGTTCTTGCGATCTTCAATTTTGTTGATTCCTCGAGGGAGGCCGAGCGTCCCGGCCTGGAAAGACTTTGCACGGTCATGGGGTTCGATAGAACTGACCTCCACAACTATGTCTTGTGCGCGAGCGACATTCCGTCTGATGGTTAACTTCTCGCGACTCACTTAATTGTGAGGGTCCTCCGTGGGCTACATTTTGCTCGCAATGTAGCAATGGGGTGGACGGTCTCTGCCTGGAGGAGTCCTTGCATGGGGCGCCATCGGATAAATCGACTTCGCTATTATGGCTTTTTAGCACTTTTTTGCCTGGGACCGACATGTTAGATGACGGACCTAAGAGGGCATACGTTGTGACGGGGAGAGGGACGTGTCGCATTGTCCAGGTCCACCATGTTAGATGATGGATCTGAGGGCGAGCGAGCGTGTCCACTGATCTGTTTTGGAGGGTCCTTCGGCTACGCCCGCCTCGTATTTAAACGAAAGGGCGGACCATCTCTGCCCAAAGGAACCTTGCATGGACGGGCTGTCGGTTCCATCGACCTCCAGAACCGTGGCTACACTTTTCTACCTCGGACCGACATGTTAGATGACGATCCTCGACGGTATACGTTGTGCGGGGGGCAATCGCTTGCCTAGGTCCATCATGTTAGATGACGAACTCTTGGAGGGCGAGCGAGTTATCCTCTTTTCTGTTTGTTTTGCCGAGGCGAATCATTTATAGAGGATCGGAAAATCTAATTAAGCTCTTTGTACATTGGATAAATGAATACAGAGTTTTTATTGATAGTATTTCTTCAAATGAACGGCGTTCCAGGGATATTGGTCCGGAGTGCCGTATAGGTGTTGGAGCTCGTAGGCTCCTTTGGTCAGCTATTTGGATATCCTGAAGGGCCCCTCCGAATTCGGGCTAAATACTCTTGTGTGAGCGTGGACCTTTTTGAGGACTAGGTCGCCCACTTAGAATCACCTTTCCTTGACCTTCGAATTGAAGAATTTCTAGGATTACCTTTTGTGGATTGTGTTCTTCATTTCCGAGGTCAGTCGTCGTTCCTCGAGCATATATAAGTCGATCCGCCGAGCTACATCATTATCCGTTGTTATTTGTTGTGCAGTTCGGTGGCTGAGGACGGCGATCTCCGATGGGATCACTGCTTCTGTTCCGAAGGCGAGGGCGAATGGGGTTTCGCCGGTTGAATTTCGGGTCGTCGTTCGGTAGGACCACAAAATATCTGGGAGCTCGCTTGCCCATCGTCCTTGTTTGGATTCGAGTCTTGCTTTGATCGTGTGCTTGAGGATCTTGTTTACAGCCTCTACCTGCCCGTTTGTTTGAGGGTGGTAAGGTGCCGAGAACAACTTTTTAATTCCCCATTTCTCGCAGAATTGCATAACTTCCAGACCGTCGAACTGCTTTCCGTTGTCGGAGATGATAGCCTGAGATAGGCCGAATCGGTAGATGATGTTCTTCCAAATGAACTTGATCACTTGTTCTTGGCCGATCTTGTTGAGTGGCTCGGCCTCTGCCCATTTCGTGAAATAATCGAGCCCCACGATGGCGAATTTACATCCCCCTGGTGCCATCGGCAAAGGACCGATGAGGTCGATGCCCCATTGGGCGAACGGCCACGGACTGTACATAGAGGTGAGCTGCTCGGGGGAGAGCTTGATGTTCGGGCCCATTATTTGACACCTGTGACAAGATCGGGCGTAGGCGATCGCGTCCTTTTGCAGGGTAGGCCATAAAAAGCCTTGCCTGGTCGTCTTGTGGATGAGAGCTCGCCCTCCAGCGTGATTTCCACAGATCCCGTCATGGATTTCGGCTAAAACAAGTCGGCCTTTCTCTGGCATAATGCATTTGAGGAGAGGAAGGCTGGAAGCTCGCTTGTAAAGCCGGTCATCCAATAGGGTGTATCTAGTTGCTCGGATCTGAAGTTGGCGAGCCTTGATCCGATCTGCGGGGACCGTTTCGTCCTTCAAGTACTCAACGAACGGAGTCATCCAGTTCTCTTCGGCGATGGCAACTGTGGCGACCAGGCTTTTGTCGATCGCCGATCTTGCTGACTTCGTGATTTGGATGTTAGAGAAGTCTGCCGCACCATCTGACGATGTGAGTTTGGATAGGGCATCGGCCTGGTAGTTGTGCTCTCTCGGGACTTGTTCGATCAGCACTTCTTCAAACTTCGTGCACATTTCGGCGACCAATTCTTCATATTTGATCATCTGTTCGCCGCGCGTCTCATATTCCCCTTTGACTTGGTTCACGATCAAGAGGGAGTCCATGAAGATGTGAAGGTGACAAACGTCCATGGCGAGTGCAAGATCGAGCCCGCCTACCAAGGCTTCGTACTCGACTTCATTGTTGGTCGCTCGGAACCCGAAACGCACAACATTTGTAAAACTCTGGCTGTCGGGGCTGATGAGGACGATCCCTGCCCCTGCTCGTGAGCTGGTCGCCGAGCTATCTACGTACAGTTTCCAGGTAGGACTACCGATCTGAGTCGGACTAGGCGGGAACGTTAATTCCACCATGAAATCCGCCAGAGCTTGGCCTTTGATTGCCGTGCGAGGAGTATATGTGACACCGTATTGGGCGATCTCCAGTGACCACTTGAGGAGTCGCCCGTTGGTGTCCAGCCGGTGCAGAACTTGCCTTAGAGGGAGGGTCGTCAAAACCTCCACTTGGTGTTCGAAGAAATAGGCCCTCAGCTTGCGAACACTCATGACTAGTGCATAGGCGATCTTCTCCAGAGGCGTGTAACGGGTTTCTGCGTCATGAAGCGCTTGACTGAAGAAGTAGATCGGCAAGTGGGATTGCCCCTCTGCTCGCACTAGAACGGCGCTCAGCACGACCTCCGAGGCTGCCAGGTAAAGGAATAGCTTTTCGCCGGGGATCGATTTCGCCAAAATTTGGGGATTTGACAGATACTCCTTAATTTTGGCGAACGCCATTTGACTTTCCTTCGTCCACGCAAATTTCTTATTCTTTATGGTGGCGAAGAATGGTTTGCTTTTATCTCCGAGCCGAGAAATGAAACGGTTAAGGGCTGCTAGACACCCCGTGAGGCATTGCACCTGCTTGACATTCCGTGGCTCCTGTATGTCGAGGATCGCCTTGATCTTGGTGGGGTTCGCTTCGATCCCCCTTTGGCTCACGATGTGCCCCAGGAACTTTCCGGAGCTTACCCCGAAGTTGCATTTCTTGGGGTTCAGTTTCATGTTGAATTTCTCGAGGATGGCGAACGTCTCAGCAAGGTCTTTGAGGTGATCTTCCTTTTTGAGGCTCTTGACCACGATGTCGTCAATGTAAACCTCCATGGTCTTGCCGATATGATCGGCGAACATCCCGTTCACTAGCCACTGGTAGGTCGCCCCTGCATTTTTCAGACCGAACAGCATTCGGACCCAAAAGTACACGTCTTTTTCCGTGTGGAACGACGTGTGTTTTACATCTTTCTCCGCCATTGGGATCTGATGGTACCCGGTGAAGGCATCCATAAACGACATCATTTCGCAACCTGCTGTGCTATCGACCAAGTAGTCAATATGAGGCATTGGAAAGTGATCTTTCGGACACGCCGCGTTGAGGTCGGTGAAATCGATGCATAACCTCCAGGAATTGCTCGCCTTTTTGACGAGCACCGCATTGGCTACCTACTGTGGCTCGTCGGTAGCTACTCCGATCAGTTTGTTGTCAAGTAGCTTTTTGACTTCTGCGTCGAGCGCAGCATACTTCTCTGGACCGAATTTCCTACATTTCTGGTGAACAGGCTTCCTTGCCGGGTCGATCTTTAGATAGTGGCAAGCGTGTTCAGGACTGATGCCGACCATATCTTGATGCGACCAGGAAAAGACTCTGATGTTCTTCCGTAGTAAATTGAGCAGATCGTCTTTTAACCCAAAACCGACGCTTGAGCCGATCTGCACTTCCCGCTCCGGGCGAGCCAGATCGATTGTAATACTTTCTAACTCTTCGATGGGGACGATCGCTTCTCTTTTGGAACGATGGCTGGACTCGACCCTTGGATCAACATCGAGGCTTGGGTCGAAGCCGATCCTTGGTTCGATGTCGTCCGAAAATTGATGTGAGATGTCGTCCTCTGAGTCGGGCTGGTATGAGGTGCTTGGCTTGTCGATCTCCATCGGTTGAATGTCGATCGTCTCAATGTTATAAATAGTATAGGAAACGTTTAAAGGGGAAGTTACAACACAGGAGTAATTCAAACATTTCTTTGCCATTAGCTGGTCTCCTTTTACAGTACCGACTGTCCCATCGGTAGTGGGAAACTTGATACAGTAAAAGAAAGAAGAGGCGACCGCCTCAAAGGTTTCTAGAAAGGGACGACCTAGGAACCCATTATAGATGTTGGGCCTATCTATGATTACAAAATTGAGGTTCCTAGTGATCTTAACCTTGGGATCATAATAGCAGCTTAGCTCGACAGAGAGCTTGATCCTTCCATAGGCTTGGACCGTGTTGTCGCCGAACCTTGAAGCACGGTATCGAATGGCTTGATGAACTTGGTCATGTTGCCGAGCTGGTCCAGAGCAGATTTGAATGTGATGTTGCAAAAGCTCCCATTGTCAACCAGCAGGCGGTCGAGCATTTTCCCAAGGATACATGTAGAGATCACCAATGCGTCCTCTTTGGGGCACTGCACTCCCTCCCTATCCTTGTTGGAGAAGGAGATGAGCGTGTCTCTGGAGATGGTTGGCTCTGGGGGCACCACGACATGGACTCCGGCGAACACCCTCAGCTCGGCATTCCGCTTTCTATTTGATATGGTGGAAAGTGGGGAAAGACCTCTGAGGTTTCCACCTCCCGACTGAAGCATATTGATCCGGTCGCCAGGGTTGATCGGAGGGATTGACTCGTCTGAGTACTCTGGCTCGTTTTGCTCGATCCTGGCGACCAGATTGGGAGGTTGACGGTCGTCGTTCTATCGACGATCGCGTCCCCCGGTCCTTTCTGCCCGGGGTTCTGGCTTGGTCACCAAATTGTCCAGCTTGCCTTCCTCGAACAATCTCCAAAGTTGTCTGAGGAGGTCGCGGCATTGGCTGGTGTTGTGGCCTGGGATTTGTTGGTAGGCACAAAATTTAGTGCGGTCCAGATGACCGTTGTCCCTCATCGACTTTGGGTTGCTAAGCCATTCGCGCCCCTTGATGGCGTTGAAGATATGGGCCAGAGATAGATTGAGGTTGCGGAGGAGGTGAACTTCCACATCATCGAAGGCCTTGAACTCACCGGGCGGCTTTGCGACCGACTTTCTGGGCTTGGCGACCGCCCTCTTCGGGACGGGAGATGGTGCCTTCCATTCTCCGGTGGTCCCCTCGCCTAGGCGAAGGGTGAGCATCCTCTGCCTGTCCAGAAAGTCGGCAGCCTTGACGCGGAAGATCGCGTAGGTCGGGGGGATGTCCTTCGTGAGGTGCCTGAACATGGGAGAATGGCCATAGAATCCCCCCAGGACCGAGTAGAGGGCGAGCTCATCGCTAATGGGCTCGCCGGTGAGGACTATTTCATCCACTCGGTCGATGTAATCTTTGTCGGGCTCGTCCATCCCCTGCCTGATCTTCATCATGCGGTGGGGACATTCTGGCCGAGCGACCTTGGTGGCGAAATACGACGTGAAGTCGTTCGCCAGTTTCTCAAAACAGTTGATTGAGCGCGGTGGCAACGAGATGTACCACCTATGGGCAAGATCGCCCAATGTTAATGGGAACATTCGGCACTTCGTCGCGTCCGATGCCCCGCATCCGGTCATATAGATCTGGAACTTGCTCAAGTGGGTCTCAGGGTCCGATCTCCCGTCATATAGAGGTGTTTGAGGAGGAGAAATCTTCGGTTGCACGGGGGCAAGCTCGATCTGGACTGCGAGCGGCTCACTTGGTCCGGCGATCGATCTCTTGGCGCCTGCCCTAGTTTCTATGAACGCCTTCATTTCGTCGAGCTGGCGCTGTATTGCGGCCATCGCCGTAGCCTGACTGCTCGCGGTCTGGCTCTCAGAGTGGGAGCCGAGGTGAACATGTACCGATCTCCTGGCCCCGTGGTAGGCGACGAGGTCTCTACCGCCGAGCTCAATTCTTGGGCGAGTAGGAGCCAAACGATCGGCCTGTCTTCTGGGAGTTGGGTACGCCGAACTCCTGGTGATGGATTCGGACACCGACGTCTCACTGCTGGGGCCTGAATGCCCAGGTCGCCATGAGGGATCACTCCCTAGGTGGCTGAAGACGAAATCGTCCCGTCTTACGAGCGCCTTTTCCTGCGGCTCGGGGCTTTCTGATGATTTCTCGACATATAAACCCTTGAGCTTTCGCTTCCCCGCACGGCGGATGGCTGATGGAGTAATGGTGGGCGTGTCGCATGTTCTCCGTCGCTCCCTTAGGATGGCCATGGCCTCCTCGATCTGTTCCGCGGTTTGGAATTGATCGAGTGAGAGGCTGGGGCCGTCCCTCGGGGGCGAGAGTGAGAGTCTAGCATCGTCGCGGTCGCCTTCCGCCGGAGGTTGGGACTCAGCCTGGGCCGGAATAAGGCGTCCGACGGATTGTAAAGCGGCTCTTTTCGAGGTCATGGCAGACGTCATTACCTTGAAGGTTTTTCTTTGAAGAACAGTGAGTGTTTCTTCAAGTATATGTTCTGGAGAACAGTGAGTGTTCTTCGAAATGGTCGGAGAGAAAATAAAGGTATCGCCCTCCTTCTAACGCCAATTGTTGTTACCCAAAATATTATATATAATGGTTTGCTAGATATGGCTATAGGTGAGTAACAAACAAAATGCGAGAGCACGTACGAACAAATGTAAATGACACAAGATATCCGGGGTTGTTAGTCCCGGGCTTGAATGCTCTCGTGAGATATTATTAATACGGACGCAGCTTTAGAGTACGAGTATTAATGTTATAGTATAATTACAAGGAGTGTAATGCCCCTAGTTATCTAGATATAGAGTGCTGTTTGATTGCCGGAAAAACCAGAGTTAGAGCGCTGTGACTTCTTGTTACAAAGATGAAGTGTTCCCTGTGTATTGTTTACTATGTGTATTTGTGTTCACGTCCTCACGTCTCTTTTGTCAATGCTGAAGGTCTCCTATTTATAGGAGAGGAGGTTGTTGGGATGTCCCTTTCCCACACGGGCGATCGTCATTCCTACATTAAATAAGGCGGGCGGTCGTCCCAGCACGTGGGACTGTTTTCTTAAAGTCCACAGCTGCTGCTGGCAGCCAGATGCGCGAACCAATGAGGAGGCGACATGTGCCTCACGTCGCAGTCTTGGGAGGTCCCACCTAGGACCTTTCGGCGGGTCTGTCGGTAGGTGAGGCCGTCCTTGTCACTGACAGCTGCTGATGGGCTGGATTAAAGCCTGTTCTTGCGGCGCCTTTTGTGGATCTGCATGTGGGCCTTCATCCCGAGATTCGGTCTTCGCAGACTTTGACGGATGTTGGATTTACACGTGGCATGGGACGATCGTCCCCGATCGGATACTAGAGGCGATCGCCAGGTGCCAATAGACGATCGCCTTGGACGTCGACCGCTAGGCACTTGACCAGCATCTGTCTTCTTCGGTTGGCAGCTGACCATTATGTCGACCGCCTTCGAGGCATATAAATCGCCGCACAACAACTTGTTTGAAATAAATACGACATCTCTAAAATTTTCTCGCATTTAAAATATGTAATGAGAGTTTATGTAATTTAAAAGTTCGGAAATTATTGTTGAGAAATAAAATACTTTAAAAATAATTAAAAGCTTTAAAAGTAAAATTTGAGAATTGCAGTAGTAACTTGATATTATTAAAGTAATGCTTTGTAAAATTGTTAGATTCCTGAGACTCTGTTTTGTAACATAAATAGAACAATTCTATTAAGAAGATGAGATCTTGAAGAGTCTTGGCATTTCAAAGCTTTACTGGAAATAAATAGCACCACATGTTGATTGTGCTTGAACGATGACATTAAGAGTCAAGTAATATAAATTTGAAGGATCGTGAAAGACGTCTAGAAATATGAAATTAAAAAAAAAACGATTCAAACCAAATGATGTATCTTAATGAGTTATTGAACGATGGTAATAAAGTTCTAACTTACCGGAAATTAGGGTGTTGAAAGATGGTCTTTTTGAAAAATCATATTCAACATAAAGATGTCACTAAGGTAATAAGTAATTGTGAATCATCCCATAAATATCAAAAGTGTGGGGTAGGATTTTGGCTATAAGAGAAATAGCTAAAACAATCCTAATATGAAACTAGAATGGTCGAGTGCATTGGAAATGCAAACTATAGTCGGACATGGTGTACAAGTCGTTTCTGATACAAATGGTTAGAGGATCATAAGATCATAAAATGTGATATTCTTGATAAAGGCTTTCTTTACAAAAAAAAAAAAAGAAGTGAACAATGTAATGTATACAATGGTAAGTCAACACTTATTGTCAATGACATAATACCATAAGACAACTGATCTGGATTGAGGTTGATTCTATTGACTATGTGAAGTCAAAGAAAAAGCGTGGTGACCCACCGACGAAAGATATAAATCGTGATAATTGTATAAATTGGTTAGGGGAATGGGTTTAAAGTCCACAATAAAAAAACAGTCATAGTGGACACCCAACCACGAGACCTGGAGAATCCCAAAATCTTGCTTCAATGGGACAAAAGTTATGACAGTTCAACGGTACACTTGAAAACCTATAAGGTGGTAAGATTATCCTAGAACCATCCAAGTGAAAACTATCTAAGTGGTAAGATTAAGTTTATAACTTTTAATTATTCTTATACCTATAAGGTGGAGTATGACATGATACTTTTTATAAGAGATCACCTATATAACTGAGAAGTACTGGTCACTTCAAAGTAACACTTATGAATCTAGGATATGATCCAGTGCCGTAATGGACACTTCGTAAGAACAAGAATGTATTAGAATTGTTATTTTGCAAGTAGTCTTGTCTTGGTTTACACAAACAGCTGACTTCGAACCATCGCATTACTATATAGCAGTAGATCCAATATTTTTTACTAAGAAAGCTTCAAGATCATAAGCTACCTATCTTGATACAGGTTCATCGGGACTTTAGAACGATATATATATATATATATATATATATATATATATTATTCATAATGTTCGCTCATATGGGGGATTGCTGAAAATTTTATTTTGTGTTAATAAATTACTTCAGTGTGAATGAAATTATTGCTTAATCGTAACTATTAATTCACCTATTCAAATGAAAGGATTTATTCGAAGAGTTGTGTTCAATTGGTGTCTGTTTATTTAAATCATTTGGTTGAAAAAATCTATCTAGACAACTGTGTTGCTTCAATTGAATCCTTTGATAATCTATAAATAAGATCCGCTAGTTTGAACATGAAGTGAACCTAGTCGTTTGCATTTCTCGCACATTGTCCAAGTCATTTTCTTCCTTCTATCTTGAAAGTTGTGGAAACAAGAGTAGCGCCGAAGGTTCATTTCTTGCAAGTGCTACAACAGATGAATCGAAAAGTCATTGAATCTTAAAGACGATTGCCGAAGACTGTTAGCACTTTATATACAGAGCAATTTCATCTTAAGGAGATTGTCTACCATAAGCCTCGACTTTAATTGATATTATATCCCGTTAATTTGCCCATTTTTAAGAAAATCTTAACAAATTCTCCAACATTGGTTAGGATGAAAAGCTCCGTCGAGAAAACTAATTCGTGGTGCGAATAAGCTAACCATGGAACAAGAAATTGTTCGTGAGGTGGAGCCAGTTCGGCAAAAGGCTTCGGGTCAGCAAAAGGAGATTTTGGCAATGACATTTAACATTTTCTTATGTAATGTCGCTTGGGAGCGACATGGGCATCCTTTAGGTGTGATGAAGTCAATGTCACTTGGGAGCGACATGGACACGCTTGTAAGGTCTACAACCGTGTATGGACATTGGCTTGGTATTGATATAAACTGTGGTGAAAAATCATGCCGATGTATGATCAAATAAGATGATAGCACGAGAACACGAGTTCAGACACAAACACGACATGATGACACAATTTGCCACCCCTTATAACCAAAATCATCAAAAATTTGTTCCATAAAATTCCATGTTGGTTAGTACTTCAAAATGTACATAAACGCGGAAAGTTCACCTGGTCCCCGGGAACCAAGGTGTATTTCAAGTTAAACATAAGCAAACTTGAAGACCATATTCTTAGGATGTCACCTACACAAGTACAAGGCACCCCAAGTAGCAAACTTTAAATATAAAAATAAAAGAACACTAAAGCTGGCTAATTATAAGTGAAAAAACGATTTTGTCGCAAATAAATCTACACGATCCTCATATGGGGGCTGAGCTCGTTCTACGCAGTTGATACTTTGGCTCTGGGGGTGGTACGCTTGGCAAAACCTTCTCCAGTTCCTTCAAGATAAAAAACAGTTAATGTCGCGATCCACATTAAGTAATATACCCACGTAATCCAGGAAAAAAAAAAAGACGACCCTGAGGTTTAGCCTAATGACAAAAGGATTCAGTTATCTTTTGAAGTAAGAAACACCCCCATTCAGACTTTTCAAACAATCCACGGTGAAATTTGTAACGCGAAAACACATGTCAAGGGGAAGGGGGTATTCTGTAATTTGAAAGATTACCGGGACTTCTATTTGCAATTAGAATTAACCACAGGGGAGGCATCCGTAATTATAACCCTGAATTTACTCATCATGTCAGTAACTGATGTGATCTTTCGTTATGTTATTTTCCATCAAAAGGATGAGCTATACGATGCATTTGTGCTGTGCAGTAACTACTAGTTGCCCTTTTGAAATACATTATTCAGCTGCTGTATGCGGTATGCCTAATTAGGAGTTGATGGCCACACCTATATGCAGATTAGGTAGGGGGGACCAATGACCTTTAAACTCGGCTAGACAAATTCGTCGATTCCTGGCCATCAGGGTATAAGAAAGAAATATTCACATGGATTATTACCTTGCGATCAATGAAGTATTTGAAAAGAGAGGACAAAGTACACTTCCCCAAAGGGGTGACCACAATTAATATTTGTTCCGAACTTAGTAAGAAAGTTATTATTAAAAAATAAAGACGAAAAACGAAAAAAATGACAAATCTATAAACGACACATTTATCTTATTTCTGTTTTTTCAATTAAGAAAATCATCAAAAGGTTTTTGTATGTTAGTGCATTCATCTTCCTGTCCATGTGGCATTCATCTTCCTGTCCACTCGACATGGTATCATGCACCCGGGTGCATGATACATCATGCACTCGGATGTACGAATATGCATGAATTATTTTATTTTTTTCTAGGATTTTTAAGTTTCGGGGGTTGCTTATTTGTAGTTAGAGTTTAATTTTAGTTTTTAAGGTTTATTTTCTATATTTCCATTTCTTAGGGTTTATTTAGATATTTTTCAAGTTTTTTACAGTTCATTTTCAGTCTCGTGGGTTCATTTTCAAATTTTTAGGGTTTATTTTGCAATATTTATTAGTTTTTAGGGTTCATTTCAGTTTTTAGAGTTTATTTTTTAATATTTTTCATCTTTTTAGGGTTTATTTTCAGTTTTTTTTACCAAAAAGTCTCTCATGTTATAGGTTATATGGAGTCCATAATAAATACGAGCAGAAAAAACCCAGAAATCTTCCGGACTGGGATTATTTTTATTACTACTATTATCTACTCACTACTTTTCAAATAAGCACATTATATTACGAATTTCTAGGGAGAACAAAGAAATGTCATTCTAACAACAGTAGCGAGATGTACCATCGAGGTCTCGTCCCATCGACGTTTAAAAGGCAGAGGTGTAAGCCTGCCAAAAAGCAAAGGTGTAGGCCTCGATGTAACGAGGCGTAAGCCTTCCGTGCAAAGCATTTTTTTAATTAGAAAAAAAAAAACAATAGAAAGGATCAAGAGGCAAACAACTCGAGTTTAAATGTCGAGTAACAAAATAAAGTCTTGAAAACCAAAATAGTCCAGCCAACAAAGGGAGTACTCTTATGTCTTAAGTTGACCATTTCAGGTTATACACTGCTTATGTTCAACATAGGGCTTGAGCCAAACTGAGTCGAGTTTTGGCCTCGGCGAGCGACACTCGTTACTGTTCACTCGAGCTCGAGCGAGATCGAGATTTATGGAGCCGCAAAATCCAAGCTCGAACTCGACTCGAACAGCATTCTCGATAGCTCGCTAGCATTTTTTTGAAAAATAAGAAAATGACTATTCATATTGATAAATAAGATTTATTAACAAATAACTATGCAATAAGGATATATATATATATATATATATATATTTAATTGTACAATCTAAAATTAATATGCTGGCGAGCTCATGATCCGAGTATTCACAAGGCTCACGAGCTCGACTCGAGCTTGGTTAACTCGAGCTCGACTCGAGCTTTGATCGAGCATGCTCGTGAGCACTTGCGAGCAGCTCGGTTCGTTTGCAGCCCTCTTGAATACAAGCATATCAGTTGTATTTTGTTGATGGAATGAGTCGATGAGTGATTCCAAATTATCAAAAGAAGTTGCATGCATAATCATCATGATTCAAGTAGGAATAAGTCAAGATGGGATACATCTAAACGAAATTACACAGCAAGCAATGGGAAAGGTTATAAGTTACCAATTTCAAGAAAAGCTTCAAACGACGCCATCGTCAATAAAGGAAGTATATAAACAAACAAACTTTCGACCCAACATGAATTTGCTGTCTTTGCATTAAGAACGTCAGAGAGCTAATACAAGCACTAAATCACAAACCTAGCAAAAACGAAGATAAACCAGTGCACATATTAAAAAGGTCGTGATACACACTCACACTTTAACACATCCACCAAGTCGCCCTTAGCTGACAAATATACAGTACAGTATACGAACATCATATTTTAGCAGATAATACGTAGGGCTGCAAACGAGTCGAGTCAAGTTGAGTAGTGTATACCCGACTCGATTCGAAATGATTTCGAGCCGAATCGGGTATTACTCAAAATTAATTTCGGGTAGCAAGTCGAGCTCAAAACTCGGCTCGAAATTATTTTGAGGGAGTTTCAAGTTGGGTAATTTGAGTCGAGTATCGAGCGCGTACCAGGTTTATAACCATTTTTGACATATTTTTTTTAACTTTCGTGTAATTTCGAGTCGCGTTGGGTATTACCCAAAATACTTTCGAGTTTTGGGTGAAACTAGGACCCGAATCGAATTATTTCGACCGGTTTTCCAAGTCGATTTCACCGAGCGGGTTTCGAGCTACTCAGTTCGTTTGCAGCCCTAAATTAGATATGTTTCAGAAAACAGGACATTACGGTAGAAAATCAGTAGTATAGAGAGGCAAAGGCTAACCTGCTGTCTCTTGAGCCTTTCATTCTCCTCCTCCAGACGCGAAACCTTGTACTCCAGCTCATTTGTGTACGCCTGCCCCATTAAGAAAAAATTAACACCACATGCCTAAGCCAAAAGAAAGGAGAGAGTTGGGGGGGTTGGATACATCTCCTTTTTGTTTTCATTCTGCTCGAGATTTTTTTTTTTTCACTTCAAAGTGCAAATGTTTCAATTTCAGAAAATACAGTATTCTCTCACTTTCACTTTTTGCTCTCACCACTCACTTCAACTCATTTTTTTTCAAAAAAAAAAAATCATCAAATATTAATCATTATTACATATTAATTTTGCTATTCACCCACTCTATATTTCTAACTATCAATCATGTCCAATCATTATTTTACTATTTCCTTATCAAATCTAATTTCATCATTTAATTTCACCTCAAATCCGATCACATCCTCAAAGAAATCATTCCTTTGCCCTCAAAAATGTTTTCATCAATCTTCTATAGCGGAAAGAAAATTTCCAAAGTGAAAGTATATACCTGCTTCCTGGCTCGTGATCGTGCAGCCGACTCCCTATTCTTGATCATCCTTTTCTGCCTCCGTTCGACACTCTTCTCAACTATATCATCCGGGCCAGCCCGTTTTCTCCTGGATGTCTGCGTATCCGATAAAGTTCCCATAATTGGTGATGAAGACATAGTTATTTGGTTATCAGAGTAACCACCACTCTCCATTACAGGATTCCCACCAATTGGAATAGCGTGTTGGATCATATGGCCCGGACCGAAAATGGGCATCATGCTCGGTTGTAGAATAGGATAATTCATCCATTGAGCAGCTTGCTGCGAAAGCCCAATCGGATCGACCCCTCCAATTAAGGAACCCGTGTTCTTTTCCCGCGCAACCACCCCGGCCTTAAACAAGAAATCCTCCAATGTCATCTCGCCGAGTGTCGCTTTCCTATCGATCCGGCTCCTCTTCTGGTCCTGCTGGATATCGTGCCACACCTCGTCGACGGTCTTTTTCCTCAGATCCCGAGAAAGCGCGACGCTCGACTGTTGATCCAACGATGCGGGCTGAACCCGCTGTTGTCCGGACGGGCCGGAATCACCATCCCCGACAAGCTGATTGTACTTACTGTTATTGTTAGTCTCAGCTGCAAAAAGAGTCTTCAGAAGCTCATCAAGATTCATACTACTGAGAGGCTTTCCTAAATCTCCCAATTGATTTTCCATTTCAGCGAAAGTGAGGTTGTACAAGGATCCTTGACGGGCCAATGGGTCCAATTTCGGGTCCTCTGTTTCGACTTGGGTTCGGGCTCGGGTTCCGCTAATGCTACTATTACCACCACCTCTTTGGGATCCCATTTTCTGAGAAACCATCTCTTCTCTCTCTCTCTCTCTCTCTCTCTCTCTCTCTCTCTCTCTCTCTCCAAAAGCCACAATCTATTATTTCTAAAACCCTTTAAATTTAACAGCAGCGAACAATTTCGTAAACCCCAAATATTCTTTAATCTATAAAAAAAGGGCAAAAAAAAGCCCATCAAATTGAAGAAATTATCAATCACGAAAACGAACTAAAGATTAAATTTCTGGGTCGCACATAGAAATCAAGAAGCAGATCAAGCCCATAAAGTGAATCTAAAATAAAAAAAAATAATACAATAATAATAACAAAAAAATTAACTTACCATGAGAAATTCAAGAACCCAAAAAAAGGCGAGAGAACTCCCGGAGCAAGGCTTTGAGTTTTGCATGCACAACAGAGGCGTTTCCACGTTTCTTTCTTCTTCTTCCTCTTAAGAGGAGAAATAAAAGAACCCATAAGCCATGCTGCAAAAACCTGGAGTTCAGAAGCTATACATTGTGGTATGTATGTGGATTCAAATAAATACCAAATCGGGTCCTGAAACCCACATTCTATTCTCCGAAAAGTGTAGTATTTAGAGCTTAGACTATATCGTAGTTTTCAATGTTTCGAATGTGGGAACACATAGGACTATATTATATTGTATTCTCCGAATCCACCAAAACCACATAACTTTATAAACAATTAAACAAATCAAAGCAATGGTCCTTTTGGTTATACTACATTGTTTGGTTACCGGTGCCACTCGCAGTTCAAAAGTTCGGATGTTCTTATTAATGATTAGTATCAACTTTTCTTTGGTTTCGAGACAGTGAAAAATTTATGTTTAACTAGTCAATGTGGACGACAAGTCATTGCAGTTAAGAAATGAATTAATTATTTATTTTCTTTTATTTTATGCTCTTTTAATAAGCCCATATTTTCTTTGTTTTGGTGAATCATTGACGACTTGAAAGACTATTTATATGTGTTGTCACGACTCTTTTAAGGGTGGTTGAATTTGAATTATTGAATAATAGTTTTGAGAGAAGCCTCTAATACGTAGTATCAAGCTTCATCTCTTTTCGTGTTCAAGCTTTCGCTACGTCAATTGATATCAGAGACTGGGTACGATGCCTCTCCGTCGCCAGCTAGCAGTCGCCGTCGCCCAAGCCGACGCAGGGCATGATGCCAACGTCACAGAATTAGGCAGTTAGGTCTCGACTCTTGTTGCCGGATTGGAGCAACTCCGCGTCGTGATGGCTAACGCATTACTGGGCGCCGCTCACGACCCTCATCCCGCTCTGAATCATCACTTCGATGCACGATGGGAGCCTGTCGCTCCCTTTGTCCAGCCTGGTCATGACGCCTCGGCATTTGATGAGGAAACAATTGGCGAAAATCCCTTTGCCCCCTCGCGCGTACGCGCAGGACCGTGGTGAGAGGGATGACGATCGACAGTGGGAATTCGGTTTTAAACAAGAGATCCCAGAGTTCCATGTTAGTCTGGATCCGTGCGAATTCCTGGACTGGATCAATACAGCCGAGGACCTTCTCGATTTCAAATCCGTCTCGGACGATACATGTGTTGCCCTTGTTGCCACACGTTTCCATAACCGTGCTTACTCTTGTGGCAATAATTGAAGCAATCTCGTTGTTGTATGGGTAAGACTTGGATCACGACTTGGGGGAAATTTCGCAAGCATCTTGAATGCGGATTCCTTCCCCATAATTTCGAGAGTACCCTATACCAGCAGTTTCTCAGTTTGCGCCAGGGTACTTGATCTGTTGACTCCTACACGAATGATTTCTACATGATTTATGTCCCGTATTGACATTTGTGACACTCCGACATAATTGGTTTCACGCTATGTGGGCGGCTTGAATCGGGGGCTTCAGGATACCTTCACTCTTCTTGCGCCGCTCATGGTATCGAAGGCCCACCAACGGGCCCTCCTTCTCGCACAACAGAATTATTGCAGGTCCCCTGGGAGTTTCACCCAGCATGCGCGCGCGACTACAGCCGAGTAGTCACCACCACCAGGTGCTCATGCACCTAACCCCGTACTGCCTGTGCCGCCCATTGTGGCAGGCTCTTCATCATTCGCCTTGCGTAGCTTCGCATGTGAAGAGTATGGTTACGATCGCACAGTCTGCCCACAAGCCCGCCAACGTACTTTAATGATGGATGAGTGGGAGACGTCCGTGTATGACGGGCCTCCCATCTTTGACGTTGCTTCTCATGACAATTTACCCGAGGAGCATGTGGACGGCCATGTCGGCCCCCTCCTTGTCCTTCGGTGCTCTTGTTTGGCACCGAAATCACCCATTGAGAATAAGGAATAACACAACCATATTTTTAGTCGACATGTACGATTGGAGGTAAGGTTTGTTGATTTGTTATTGATTCCTGCTCTTGTGAAAATGTGATGTCTGCAGATGCTGTTGCTGAACTCAATTTGTCAACTGAACCCCACCCTTTCCTTATAGATTGGCTTGGATTCAACATAGTAATTCGTTCACTGGCAATCGTCGGGTCAGTGATGATGGAGTCTGCTCATTTTGTGCTTCTCTTATTGAGCATTGAGCATGTTGCTACCGTATCTGATTCATCCTACTATACTTACACTTTTTGATACTTTTGCTTATGTCTTTCCTGCGGAGTTACCTCCCATGTTGCCACCCTTACGTGATATTCAGCATCACATTGACCTGGTTTCGGGATCATCTCTCCCGAATCGTCCTTATTACTGCATGAACCTGGTTAAACATGAGGAGTTACGTCGTCAGGTTGAAGAGTTAATTTAGTGCGGGTCTGTGAGACAGAGTATGAGTCTATCTGTTGTACCTGCTCTTCTTATACCTGAGAAAGATACTTGGAGGATGTGTGTTGACAGTCGTGATATCAATAAAACTACTGTATAATATAGGTTTCCGGTATCGAGATTGGATGATTTGCTAGACCATGGTGCACTGATTTTTAGTAAGCTTGATCTCCATATTGGGTATAATCTGATTCATTTACGGCTTGGGGATGAGTGAAAGACTGCCTTCAAGACACGATAAGGCTTGTTTGAGTGGTTGGTGATACCTTTTGGCCCCTCCAATACACCGAGTACCTTTATGCGCGTTATGAATCAGTCTCTCAGAGCTTTGATTGGTTCTTATGTGGTTGTCTATTTTGATGATATCCTAGTTTACAACCGCTCTTCTGATGAGCCTCCTGATAAGGGAGGCGACTTCTTGCATAACCAATCCTCGCCTAATCCTTTAAACAGTCAGCCTATGTCCTATCGTGCCTCACAAGAAGATGTAATCAGAGGTGAAATCAATGGGATCCCCTCCATCCGATTTTCTGATCGGGTGCGTTCTTAAATCCATGATGGCATGTGGAACATATTTGTGATCAAACTATTAGAGCGGAGCATCGGATTTACTCCTCTATCTAGTAAACTACAGGGTCTTTGGAAACCGAGAGATCAATGCTAAGTTATGGATTTAGATAATGGTTACTTCCTGCTGAAATTCAAGGATAAAAGGGATTACAGAAGAGCCTTAACGGGGGACCTTAGGTGATTTATGGCTATTATCCAACTGTGCAAACCTTACTTTTCAACCCTTGATGAACATCCACATGAAGTGGTAGTTTGGATCTGTCTTCCGGCCTGTCGAAGGATTTGTATGAGAAGAGTGCAATCAGGTAAGTGGGAATAACTATAGGGCCGATCATTAAGGTAGATTCTCATACGGACAATGGAATGAGGTGGAGGTTTGCTAGGATGGTTGTTTGGATGGATCTTCAATCCAAGATACGTTCCAAGTTAATGATTGATGACGTGCTACAATCTATTGTGTATGAATTACTATCGAATGTCTATTTCAAGTGTGGTCATTATGGACACAACAACGAGCAATGCCCGACGATGGGGAAACCGTCGGAGGAGAACATAGAAGAGGGAGATGAGTTAGCCCCAAAAAGGACTGAATTTGGAAACTTGCACGCTTTCATCGTAGAGTGGCGGAGGAGGATTATGGCGACTGGATGTTGGTTGACAACAGGAAATGCCGACCAACAAAAAGTAAGGGTGTTATGGAAACCGGCAATCTTGGCAAGAAATCCGGAGGGGATATGGCTGAAATAACTGCTGGGAAATTTGCTGCTCTATCGGTTAAGGAAACTGCAGATCTAGGAGAAAAATCAGCACCAAGTAACGTGCATGATTCCAGCACCCATGTAAACTTGGCGGGAAAAACATTTGAGGCTAGTTCAAACTCGGGCTCCTCCAAGAAATCCAATCCCCCTAAGACCCACAAAGAAAAGTCCAAGGTGACTAAGCTCACCCAACCGGAACCCTCCAAAGATAATCTACAGGCTAGCCAAAGTGCTTTGACCCCAGTAACCGAGACACACACTGTCGGCCCAAAACTTTTGCCTCTCACAGACCAAAACAAGACTCAGTTGCCATTGACACATGTGTTCAGAGCTCCTAGCCCCTTAGATCCCTTTAAGCACCAAGATATTCATGTATATGAGAATGAAAACCCAAACTTTGCCTCAATTAAAAAGAAGTTAGAGAAGCTCAAGGGAAAGAAAGTGGCAATCCTAAAAAAAACTATGCCCAAAAAAGCCTTGAATAAACATTCCCTAATCCCAATCAGCCAAGCTGATCCGCCATATGACAGTGAGATTGTGGTAGTGGAAGGGGAAATCACATATGCCCTGACTCCGAGAGACGAACCACTGACGGTAGAGGCGTCCGTTGGGATTGCAGGTATTGTGAACCGATTGTCTGATCCAGGTATTGATAATTCTTTGATGGCCGGAGATGGGTTGTCGCCTGATGTGGTGGGAGGAAAAGCGGAGTACTTCAAGTGTGCAATCAGTGGGATGTGGATAGTTTCAGGAAGTTCTCTTTGATCTGGGGCTTATTGACGCTCGTTTCGTTGGTCATAAGTTTACATGGCAGAGAGGTGGTACTTATGAGCGTCTTGATCGTGCTATTTATAACAATAACTGGGGTTTTGAGTTTTCGGGAACTACTGCAACATTTACACCGTTTGAAGTCAGACCACAAAACCATTCTCCTCACAACTGATATAAGCAGTGGTACTCCCACAAAGAAATCTTTTCGGTACTTGGCTAGTTGGTTGAAACATAAGGATTTCAAGCGTGTTATTAAGGATAACTGGACGTGTGAGCAGTCAATTGAGGAGGCTTTGCCTAGGCTTCCTGCAAAACTGGATAACTGGAACAGGGACGTGTTTGGAAATATTTTCCAGCGGAAAAGACGTGTTATTGCTCGTATTAGGGGTGTCCAAGAGAAATTGGAGGAAATGGAGGAAGTGAAGCTTCGAAAGCTTGAATTAAAGACAAAGTTGGAGCTTGAAAATATCTTAGAAGAGGAAATTATTTGGAGCCAGAAATATACTACAGACTGGTTGCAGCAAGGCTGCCGTAATGCGTAGTACTACTATGGTCATGCTCTCCAGAAGCGTATGTTAGGAATAGTGCCCTAAGACATTTGATGTGCCTAGATGTATAATTATCACATTTATATAAAATTATTTGATATCATTTATTTCTCGTTGATTATTATAATGTGTGCATATTTTAATATTATAATAACCGTATAATAGTTATTCGTGAATAATGAGATTATTCAAATGTCCATGATCCAATCATGTTGAGTGGAGACTCAAGTGATTAATGTACTAGTATAAGTTTGATTGATAATCATCGGATGATTATGCGTATGGTATGGATCAAACTTATGGATATTTGTTGGAAACGCAATACTGGACAGACCCACATTGAGATCACTGCATGGAAATATCATAAGTGAATCTCAACATAACAGTATGTCAATATATCGCCGAACCTGAGATTATCATAGAGTCCAACATGATAACTGTTATGCCTTGACGTAATCCAACGTCATCTGAAATATGGTAATCATAAAGGTTAGCGGTCGGGATTAGTGGGAGTCATGTGGAGGACAATGAATAATCAAGATGGAGATTTATCCCTCTCTTTAGGGAGAGAGATATCTGCCGAGCCCCTAGATAAGTAGGACTGAAGGAAATGCATGGTTATGCTCAAATGAAGAGTCATTTGATTCAATTAGTCTACTTAAGACCAAGAAAGCATTTGAACATAATAAGTATGGCAATTTCCATGACTTAGTTCAAACATGATATCGCGCGACAAAGGGATTTGACACGTTAAATAGTTTAACGGACTTTAAACTTATATTATATGGGTAGTCATAATGTCTTGCTAGAGAGGTCTTATGACTTATTATTTAATAAGGTATTATATAATTGCCAACATAATATTAGCATTTTGGATCACACATACGATAACTAAAGATAAGCGAGAATAATTAATAGATATAATATTGGATATTATATTTATTAAAGAAGTTAAATAATGAGTAATATTAATATAGAATATTATATATTATATTATTTAATTATATCAACTAGGAAAGATAAATATAATATTACATATTATATTTATTAGAGGATTAAATAATAAGTGATATATAATATAAGATATTATATATATTGTAATAAATAAAGGGTCTTGGACAAGGAGTTGTCATAAGATTAAAATTAAAGAACCTTAATTGTGTGAGAGAAAAATTGCCCTCCCCCTCTTCTGGTTCGATCGAAGTCTTTTATGCTCGGAAAGTCCGTTTCGGCCATCTACGTCTTCTTCCCTTAGTTGATTTTGATCAACAGTACAAATCCTTCTAACAAGGGATTATCTGTTGTATTGTTAATCAATATTATTCGTAAGGATCTAGCAATCCGACTTGTACTAGTTATTCGTGTGTGGATCACCGAAAGAGGAAGAGGATATTAATCAGCTTCTGGTCCGGGTTACAGATCTGTTCTTCGAATTAAGGTAATTCGACGAACTCTTTATAAATCAATTAAATTACTGCATGGAGATCCTTATCTGAGTTTTTCATTAATTATTTCTGTTGCGTTTTACTCATATGTATTGTATTAGATACAGTTAAAACCCAACAGCATACACCTAATTAACGGTCTGAAAATAAATGACACTTTGTGCTATGATGATGAAGTTCTAGGAACAGCTGTACACTGTCGAGGGGGATATTATGGGTTCTTACTAGGGCTGTTAGCGGTCCAAGTATACTCGAGAACCGCCCGAGAACCATCCGATAATACCCGGGACCGATACTCACCCGAAACGTTAGCGGTCCGGATACTGGTACCAAAGTTATAACCGAAACCGATAAGGACCGAAACCGGTAACCCGGTAAAAAACCCGGTATTTTTTTCATAAACTTACATTGTACAAAATATTGTATAACATATTAGTACATATAGAAAAACTAAGTTTACAGGACATTTATCTCTTAATTTCCTTACCATACATTTGAAAAAAACCCTCAATTCTTGTTTCGATTATGAGGTTTTGGTGATTATGGCTTTCAATGATCCAAGATACCCGAGAACCCGCCCGAAATACCCGGGACCCATACTCACCCGAAACGTTAGCGGTCCGGATACAAGTATTGAAGTTGGGACCCGAAACCGGTAAGGACCGAAACCGGTAATACTCGATACCTTAACGGTCCAGACCCGGGAAGACAATACCCGGACCGAACCGGACCGAGACCAGCCCTAGTTCTTACCCTATTCGATATCAGTTTACAGCAATTGATCCCAGCCTGTTGTCGCCCCTCTGCCAGTCTGTTACAAAGAAGGAGGTACGGGAGGCCCTCTTCGAGATTCCAGCTCTGAAAGCACCGGGGGTTGATGGTTCTCATGTGAGCTATATCAGTATGACTGGGGAACCTTTGGGGATTCAATATTTAGCCTGGTGTCTCGAGTGTTTGAGGGGCAGAATGTTAGTTATGAGATCAACAACACCTCCATTGATCTGATTCCAAAGGTTCTGGAACCGGAGACCGTTACACAGTTTACACCGATTGGGCTTTGTACTGTGCTATACAAGATAATTACAGCTACCCTTGTTAATAGGATGAAATGGCTTATGCCGAAGTTGGTTGCACCAAATCAAATAAGTTTCATCAAAGGCCGCTGCATTGCGGATAATGTCATAATAGCCCAGGAGGCTATGCACACGGTGAGAACATGAAAAGGTATAGGGCATGGATGGCAGTGAAGATCGATTTCGGAAAAAGCCTACGACCATCTGAGATGGGATTTATTACGGGATTCGTCGAGTGATGCTAAGCTTCCTGTGAAATTTGTTGACACAATCATGAATTGTGTAAGCTTTGCCTCCCTTCACATCTTGTGGGACGGGTTACCGACAGAGCAATTCACTCCGACCAGGGGCATTCGACAAGGGGACCCTATTTCGCCCTATCTCTTTGTTTCGGCTATGGAGAGACTAGGCCATGCGATTAATATGGTTGTCATAGACCAGACTCTCAGTTTATCTAAGATTTTGGATGAGTTCGGCTACTTCTCTAGCCCTAGGGTAAGTGCATCTTGTTGGAAATGTAAGATAAAATGGAGGAAATGGGGTGTTTTGAGCAGCCCATTTGAGAGGAAATTTTGAGTGGGCTCGACTATGACTTAAAGTCGGGACTTAGTTGGAATACGTAGTACTCCGTACGAGGTTTCCAAAACTTGTAAGAACACTCAAAATGATTGAGGTATGAATGAGATATAATGTTCCAAAGTGAACCCTTTAGAAATGGGTTTGGGATGCTATCCCACATTGGAAAAAGAAGGGAGAAATTGTGAGTATATAAGGAGATGTGGACAAAGGCATGTTCAAAAAGTGAGACATGTGTGGATGTGTGACTAGGCGCCCCTCGCGCACACACACACACACGCGCGCGCCGCCGCCGCCGTCGTCCGTCAGTCCGACTCGGCTCGGCTCGGCTCGGCTCGGCTCGGTTCGGGTCGGTCTCGGTTTCGCTCTCGGTCGATGAGCGATTTGGGCGAAATGTCTCGGCGTCTCGAAGTTATCTAAATACCTCAATTAATACATTCCGAATTTTTCGGATCCGGATAAAATCGAATTAAACAGATCGGTTTAGATAAGTATTGAGATACTAATCCTGATTAGTTTAGAGTGTAATATCCGGAATTTCTACTACTGTTGTTTGATATTATTTTATCCGAGTTATATTGTACAACGTGGAATCTGTACAGTAGGGATAAAATAAATAAAGGACTGAGATGTCAGTATCGGTATAATTATCGTATCTGGTCGACAGTTACATTTGAGGATATCGTGTATCAGGTTATCGTACTTTCGATATAGAGTATATCGTATAAGAATGTTATTGGATTCAGTATATGTATTCAGTAAGTGTATATGTGTTTTCGGTATGTCGAGACAGGCGATAACAATTGGAAATGGCTAAGTGTAACATTATTAGCGCACGCTAATAATCATGAGTAGCGCACGCTATCGTGCAGGATTAGCGCACGCTACGGATATAAGATAACGCACGCTAATACAGTCCGATCGGAAGGAATCTACGCGTGGACTAGGCCACTTTCGGCGCACGTTCTGATAAGTCAACGGATGTTGTAATGTAGTGTTAGCGCACGCTAATGCATGTTGATTAGCGCACGCTAACTATATATCGGTCAACAGGGAATCTTGGCTTTATTGGTTGATTTCGGCTGGTGGGGTCACGAGCATCTTCATGGTAGGTGTAGACTGTAGCAAGTCAACTGGTATTAGCGCACGCTAAGGTAAATGACTTGCGTACTCTAGGCAGGATGTTTTACGTACGTTAATGCATGGGCATTACGTACGTAATCTAGTTTACGAAGCAAGGCAGTAGCCTTTGGGCTTCGATAGCGCACGCTAACAAAGTCAGTTAGCGCACGCTAAGGCGGTAGCGCACGCTAAACATGAGATGTTAGCGCACGCTAATAATGAATATTATAAAAGGGGACAGAAGGGTGTTATGAAGCATTTCGTCCATTCCTTCCTTGCAACCGAGAGAGAGAGTTTTTAGAAAGAGGTTTGAGGTCTCAAACACTGAGAGATGGTAATCTTTAACAATATTAGATTGAGAGCTTGGATTCAAGCCTTGTTCTTCAAGTTGTTCATGATTCTTTGGATGAAGTTCTAGTGTTCTTCTTTTTGGTTCGTCTAAACCAGGTAATCTTCGTATTCCTTTGTTAATGGTTCGTTTTTCTTGGATGATTTCATGTAAGGAGCATGTTGGATAATCATATGATGATGTTATATGAGATTCAATGGAATTTTGATAAGAGTTTCGGATGTTAGTTAAGATTCTTCATACCATAAGGATGTTGATTCATTTAACCCGATCTAAGAAGGATTTCAATCTTGGTAATTATATTGGTCGATTTAGATGAGATGAATCATGATACTAGGTTGAATTCCAGATTTAGCATGATACGATCCTTGTTATCGAGTCGGTTTGATTGTTGATGTTGTTATTGATATATGGACATTGACATGATCATGGTGATAATTATGGGGTCGTTTATCTTCAAGAGATATGGAGATTTATGTCTTCCTTCATTCGGTTTCGTAGTCGCAAGATGTGAGTCGATGTTTGGAATGCATGCCATCGAACGACATTAGCGCACGCTAAGCTTATTGGCTAGCGCACGCTAACGGGACAACTTAGCGCACGCTACGTTATGCGTTTAACGTGCGCTAAGTAGGCAGACAGTGCAGTATTTTTGTGTTTTGATTATGAATTCGTGATGGTTTGATTTGGTTTGTTCTGACTGCGTTTATTCGAGGTTGTGTGAACCGTTGAGTTCGATTGGTTAGTTTTGTCGGTTGTTGATTGTTATCGGATGTATGTTATTTGATTACTTCGATAGGTTGAGATTATTGATCGCGATTATAACCGGATGTTGCGGTCGTGTTCGAGCGTGTTCGTGAATCGCATGGTCGTGGCCGAGGAGCTCGTAGACGAAGGCATTGTGGTAGTAGCGGCTTCATCATCATCGTATCGGTATCGAGGCGTTATTACTTGCTCGGTTATAATATTTAATGAATGGTTTCGCTTCATTTCGTTTATAATGCATATGACGATGATTATTATTGTGAACTTTGGGTATTCGGATCGCATATCGTTCTTTCGATTCTGGGAGGTAAATCATAATGTATATGCTTTATCTCGCTTATTGGTATGTTCGAATATCGAGGTTACATTATGGTAAAGACGAGGATATGAATATCTATAGTTCATCGTACGTTTGGATCGCCGAGCATTGAGGATAATCGTCGGTGATGATTGGACATCGAGGTTGCTCCCGAAGGACTCGGGGCAAGTATTCCATATTGGTTATGGTTTAGTGTTATTTATTTTGGTCTCGTACATTTTCTTTCATGTTGTTGAACATGGAGTCGTCCTAGTAAATGGTCATGTTATCGTGCATGTTATGTTGTTCATGTTGATGAACATGTTGATTTGCATATGTGTATGCATATTGTGTTGTTTATGTTGTGTAAATAATCCGATGGGATTATGAGGATCCATGCTGAGGGCGCTGGATCGAATGTCCACCATGCGTTGGTTCGACGGGATCATCATGGGGATCTATGCCGAGGGCGCTGGATTGTTGGACAGGTTTTCCACCATGCGTTGGTTCGACGGGATCATCATGGGGATCTATGCTGAGGGCGCTGGATCGTTGGATTACCAGTATTGTGTTGATGGAATCTTGTGAATTCGCATCATTGATTTTATCATGTGTTGTTGTGCATATGTATATTGTTGGTTGTCCACCTCGTGTTGATCTGTAGGATCATCGTGTGATCTATGCTGAGGGCGCTGGATCATCAGATTTCCATTGAGTATACATGATTGTTATTGTTATGATCATATTGACGCGGTCATATGAGTATGCATTTGTAGGTCTTATGTTAGGACCTTATCCGTATTGCATTGTTCTGATTCCGGATTAGACTGATATGATTATCGTGGCACATCATATCTCGAGGTATGTTCCATATTTGCTTTGGTCTTGTCTTTGGTGGACAATCGGTTATCGTCTTGGGATTTGATGATATTATTCGATGGATCGTATTGGTCAGAAATGGTAGATTTCCGTATCGTGAGTTGGTTATGATAGTTTGAGGATCTTGAGTATTGTTTGAGGTACAATACAGATATTATGTTCGAGTTTATTGGTTAATCGAGTACAGGATGTAAAATGTGATAATGGTTATTCTGATGAGAATTACTTGAGTAAGTAAAGTTATGGCGGTAAGATTACATTGGCCGTATTCTTATTCTGTATTCTCATTGGTATGTATTATTGATGTGATGTGATTGATATCATTGTTGGATATTATGGCTGACCCCGTCGTGGGATTTCTTTTTAGGTTCTCGGAGTATCGAGCTTGTAGCGGTCGTGAAGAGATGAGCTTCCCGGAGGATACTGGCTAGGACATGTTGTGTGCATTGAGTTTCTTGATTGGTTCTTGTATTCCGCTGCTAGAGTATCTTCATGGTCGGTCTTTGTCCGCTGCGTGAGTATTTTGAAATGCTCTTTTGGTATCTAGTAACTGAGGTTACTTTGGAAATCGTTTTCTAAACTTTTGAGTGTCGGCTGTTTGGCCTTGCGATTTCAAATGAGTTTTTCCGACGGTTTTTGATAAATGGATTTTTATAAGTCTTTGTGAATTTTTTTACAGATAGCACCGTCGTTGGCCTCTTGGGCATTTGTAAATGTTTGCGAAAATTTCATTTAGCCTTGTGGGTCCCATATCGGGGCCCACGGCGCTGTAATATTTCCGGTTAAATCTGGGGGTGTTACAAAATATGGTATCGGAGCCAGGTTGAGAAAACCTAGGCATTTGGGTCGAGTTGGGTCATGTTTTTGTCGCGTCATTCGAGTTGTCGATTGACGAATATTAGAGCCGTGAGTTTTTATTGTTCGCTCAGGCTTGTGCGTGATGTGATTTGCCAGTATCGTACTGGGCTTGTTATAACTTTTCCAAATGGCATTAACAAGATTCTTTGGAATGAGATGTATTGTGTTATTGAGTCGAACTGATTTGGCAAACGTGTGTTTTGAAAACATCCATGTAGAGTATTTTCTAGAGTCGAGACATGTGCCAGTATTACGGGGAATCGTCGGCTTCACGATCTGTAAGTATTTGTATTTTTGAATTTCATTGAGATTTATTGCCGTTCTAAGTTGATATGTTTTGAGATTCAGCAGATATCATGCGTTACAGTATGAGATGTCAGAGTGGGACAGGATTGATGATCTTGAGAAACTATGATTTTGGAAATCAGTATGTTGGTTATATTTTGGAACGGAATTGTGCATTTTGGGAGAAATATTGTGCATGGTTGAGAAGAACATGTAGCATGTAAATTCATTTTGTGATATATGAAACTGCTTTTGAGCATTTGAAAACGATACTTTTCAAAATGAATGTTTTACGGATGTTTTACGGAAAATGATTTTTGGGCCGAGACCCAATAGATTTTGAAATAGTTTTGTAACTCAGGACTTGGAGTCCGAAAAGAGTTTTCTACTTTTTAAAATTCTTATAATGTGGAACGAGATACGGGCTGAGACCCTAATGTTTCAAAAGGCTTTTTTTCTTGTTTTCTAAAACTCCCGAGATCCGTAAAACACTTTACCAATCGTTTACTTATGTTAATTCCGCCTTTCGAGGCTTTGGTTTACTTGTTCAAATGAAACTTCTCGGGAAGTATTTCGCTATATTGATCCGTTTCAATATTTTGTCATATCATATTTAAGGTGATCCAGGATGGGTTAATGACTGACGTTGCGAGTCATATGTGGACAGGAGTTTTTAGTCGGAGTTTATATTTGAGATTTTGGAACTCTATCGTGTGGTTTTCCGATGGAATATCAGTGGATATTGGTGACGAGCCGAAGTGGTATACAGGAGTATGGATATGCACAAGCATTTGCATAAATTCCATTTTATTTAATCGTGCATATTCGAAAAGAATTTTGATCGAGAACTTGGCACCAACGAGCCGATTTAATTTTTAAAATTGATTTCGTGGTCTTACGAAAATTTATGTTTTGAGTTTTCAAACTCTTGAAAGAATTTTCGAAAAATTTGTCTTCTTGACGAGACTATATGATTTCAAACTGGTTTTGAAAGTATGATTGATATACATACGCATTTGGTGCATAGTACATAACATAGTGAAGTTGCGAGTGTGACTCATGAACTGGTTATGACATTCCTATGGTACGATGAATAGAGATCCGAACTTTGGTATGGTAGTAGCTCGACTTTACCATAGTGATCTTCGAATGATTTCTTTGTAAGTGCAGATTTGGGGTTGTTGACCTCATGTTGGTTGTTTTGAGTATCGATTGGTTGTTCCCACTCCATGTATAATTTTTATATGTTCGACGGGTTGTGATTGGTTGTTCGTACGCCGAGGGATATGCTCACCAGTCGGGTATGTTTATTGAGATACACTGTATGTGATTGGTGTGTCATTTTGAGAATGTTATTCTTTCGTATATTTGTTTATGTGGTTCTGTGTTGATCGTATTGGAGTTTATCACGTTGATGATATTCTCGATTGTGTTTTGACCTCTGGTAGGTCATATTGGAATTTATCATGTCGATGATAAATTCGGTTGATTGTTGATCATTGTTGGTGATCATCTGAGCGTTCGGATTTTGTGTCAATGTTTCGGGATTCGTATCGTTGTTTTGGGCAGTTGTTTCGCAGATGTATTGTGTATTATTCGTCTTAAAATAATTGGGACTTGATTATGGAATCAAGCAGACAGAATTTGATTCGGGCAGATTGCTTCATCCGAAGGTGATATATTTTGTTGAGACTCAAGGAATTGTGATTGTAAAGTGTATTGAGACTTTACAGTGAGGTCACTAGCTAGTATCTCAGGAGATCCTCGACTTTGCGCATTGGTAAGTATGCTGTTGTGGTTATTCTATAGTGATGATGATTGATCATTGTCGTGATGGTTTTGGGATATTTTGGGTTGAACGGTATGTTTGTTTGTTTTATGACGGATTGCAAGTTTCGAGGACGAAACTTATTTTAAGTGGTGTAGAATGTAATATCCGGGATTTCTACTACTATTGTTTGATATTATTTTATCCGAGTTATATTGTACAACGTGGAATCTGTACAGTAGGGATAAAATAAATAAAGGACTGAGATGTCAGTATCGGTATAATTGTCGTATCTGGTCGACAGTTACATTTGAGGATATCGTCTATCAGGTTATCGTACTTTCGATATAGAGTATATCGTATAAGAATGTTATCGATTCAGATATGTATTCGGAAGTGTATATGTGTTTTCGGTATGTCGAGACAAAGCAGTAAATTGGAAATGGCTAAGTGTAACATTATTAGCGCACGCTAATAATCATGAGTAGCGCACGCTATCGTGCAGGATTAGCGCACGCTACGGATATAAGATAACGCACGCTAATACAGTCCGATCGGAAGGAATCTACGCGTGGACCAAGCCACTTTCGGCGCACGTTCTGATAAGTCAACGGATGTTGTAATGTAGTGTTAGCGCACGCTAATGCATGTTGATTAGCGCACGCTAACTATATATCGGTCAACAGGGAATCTTGGCTTTATTGGTTGATTTCGGTGGGGTCACGAGCATCTTCGTGGTAGGTGTAGACTGTAGCAAGTCAATCGTATTAGCGCACGCTAAGGTAAATGACTTGCGACGCTAGGCAGATGTTTTACGTACGTTAATGCATGGGCATTACGTACGTAAGCTAGTTTACGAAGCAAGGCAGTAGCCTCTGGGCTTCGATAGCGCACGCTAACAAAGTCAGTTAGCGCACGCTAAGGCGGTAGCGCACGCTAAACATGAGATGTTAGCGCACGCTAATAATGAATATTATAAAAGGGGACAGAAGGGTGTTATGAAGCATTTCGTCCATTCCTTCCTTGCAACCGAGAGAGAGAGTTTTTAGAAAGAGGTTTGAGGTCTCAAACACTGAGAGATGGTAATCTTTAACAACATTAGATTGAGAGCTTGGATTCAAGCCTTGTTCTTCAAGTTGTTCATGATTCTTTGGATGAAGTTCTAGTGTTCTTCTTTTGGTCTGCCTAAACCAGTAATCTTCGTATTCATTTGTTATTGGTTCGTTTTTCTTGGATGATTTCATGTAAGGAGCATGTTGGATAATCATATGATGATGTTATATGAGATTCAATGGAATTTTGATAAGAGTTTCGGATGTTAGTTAAGATTCTTCATACCATAAGGATGTTGATTCATTTAACCCGATCTAAGAAGGATTTCAATCTTGGTAATTATATTGGTCGATTTAGATGAGATGAATCATGATACTAGGTTGAATTCCGCATTTAGCATGATACGATCCTTGTTATCGAGTCGGTTTGATTGTTGATGTTGTTATTGATATATGGACATTGACATGATCATGGTGATAATTATGGGGTCGTTTATCTTCAAGAGATATGGAGATTTATGTCTTCCTTCATTCGGTTTCGTAGTCGCAAGATGTGAGTCGATGTTTGGAATGCATGCCATCAACAAAGATTAGCGCACGCTAAGCTTATTGGCTAGCGCACGCTAACGGGACAACTTAGCGCACGCTACGTTATGCGTTTAACGCGGCGCTAAGTAGGCGACATGCGCATTTTTGTGTTTTGATTATGAATTCGTGATGGTTTGATTTGGTTTGTTCTCATTGCGTTTATTCGAGGTTGTGTGAACCGTTGAGTTCGATTGGTTAGTTTTGTCGGTTGTTGATTGTTATCGGATGTATGTTATTTGATTACTTCGATAGGTTGAGATTATTGATCGCGATTATAACCGGATGTTGCGGTCGTGTTCGAGCATGTTCGTGAATTGCATGGTCGTGGCCGAGGAGCTCGTAGAAGGCATTGTGGATCGTAGCGGCTTCATCATCATCGTATCGGTATCGAGGCAAGTTATTACTTGCTCGCTTATAATATTTAATGAATGGTTTCGCTTCATTTCGCTTATAATGCATATGACGATGATTATTATTGTGAACTTTGGGTATTCGGATCGCATATCGTTCTTTCGATTCTGGGAGGTAAATCATAATGTATATGCTTTATCTCAGTTATTGGTATGTTCGAATATCGAGGTTACATTATGGTAAAGACGAGGATATGAATATCTATAGTTCATCGTACGTTTGGATCGCCGAGCATTGAGGATAATCGTCGGTGATGATTGGACATCGAGGTTGCTCCCGAAGGACTCGGGGCAAGTATTCCATATTGGTTATGGTTTAGTGTTATTTATTTTGGTCTCGTACATTTTCTTTCATGTTGTTGAACATGGAGTCGTCCTAGTAAATGGTCATGTTATCGTGCATGTTATGTTGTTCATATGTGTATGCATATTGTGTTGTTTATGTTGTGTAAATAATCCGATGGGATTATGAGGATCCATGCTGAGGGCGCTGGATCGAATGTCCACCATGCGTTGGTTCGACGGGATCATCATGGGGATCGATGCCGAGGGCGCTGGATCGTTGGACAGGTTTTCCACCATGCGTTGGTTCGACGGGATCATCATGGGGATCTATGCTGAGGGCGCTGGATCGTTGGATTACCAGTATTGTGTTGATGGAATCTTGTGAATTCGCATCATTGATTTTATCATGTGTTGTTGTGCATATGTATATTGTTGGTTATCCACCTCGTGTTGATCTGTAGGATCATCGTGGGATCTATGCTGAGGGCGCTGGATCGTCGGATTTCCATTGAGTATACATGATTGTTATTGTTATGATCATATTGACGCGGTCATATGAGTATGCATTTGTAGGTCTTATGTTAGGACCTTATCCGTATTGCATTGTTCTGATTCCGGATTAGACTGATATGATTATCGTGGCACATCATATCTCGAGGTATGTTCCATATTTGCTTTGGTCTTGTCTTTGGTGGACAATCGGTTATCGTCTTGGGATTTGATGACATTATTCGATGGATCGTATTGGTCAGAAATGGTAGATTTCCGTATCGTGAGTTGGTTATGATAGTTTGAGGATCTTGAGTATTGTTTGAGGTACAATACAGATATTATGTTCGAGTTTATTGGTTAATCGAGTACATGATGTAAAATGTGATAATGGTTATTCTGATGAGAATTACTTGAGTAAGTAAAGTTATGGCGGTAAGATTACATTGGTCGTATTCTTATTCTGTATTCTCATTGGTATGTATTATTGATGTGATGTGATTGATATCATTGTTGGATATTATGGCTGACCCCGTCGTGGGATTTCTTTTTAGGTTCTCGGAGTATCGAGCTTGTAGCGGTCGTGAAGAGATGAGCTTCCCGGAGGATACTGGCTAGGACATGTTGTGTGCATTGAGTTTCTTGATTGGTTCTTGTATTCCGCTGCTAGAGTATCTTCATGGTCGGTCTTTGTCCGCTGCGTGAGTATTTTGAAATGCTCTTTTGGTATCTAGTAACTGAGGTTACTTTGGAAATCGTTTTCTAAACTTTTGAGTGTCGGTTGTTTGGCCTTGCGATTTCAAATGAGTTTTTCCAACGGTTTTTGATAAATGGATTTTTATAAGTCTTTGTGAATTTTTTTACAGATAGCACCGTCGTTGGCCTCTTGGGCATTTGTAAATGTTTGCGAAAATTTCATTTAGCCTTGTGGGTCCCATATCGGGGCCCACGCAAAAACTTGTTCGCTATATTTTTAAACAATCCGCAAGTGTACGGAGTAAATGTAGAAAGCGGCGAGCAAGGTCGTATTCCACAGAGACTAAATATTCCTATTGCGTTGAGTACTAGATTATAATGATTCCGGTTTTATCTAGACGATCGAAAGTTGAATAGATGGTTAACGAAATAAAATAAAATGATGACAATAAAAGAAAATATCCGAATTAAGGAGAATTGCAAGAGTTTAGAAAGAAAGATTCCAAGGCTCGGTTTCCGTTGATCACTAAGTTTAGTCGGGATTGGTTCCAAAAGTTCTAAGTGTGTTTCCAAAATGATAATCACAATAATATTCTAAAGTCCCTCTCGAGATGCATTAAAACGTAGATTAAACAACCTATAACAACGTCTCCGTTTACTATAAATTATCTAACTCCAAAATGTTCATAAGATTTAAACATCATCATAGCTTATCACCGATTTCTCAATCTCGTAATTTACTACGTCAAATACTCAAACCTATTAATGCCCTCTTCTCTCGAATTATGAGCAATTAAGTTAAACATATAAAAACATTGATCAAGTGTCTAAACATGAATCAAAACCAAGTATTTGATAAAGAAATCACACTAGATATATATAATCATCAATCCCTCAAAACCATAGCAAATCAACGTACTCCCATGCCCTAATCTAACGAGTTTAGCCGGACATGGTAATGAAAGAAAGATTAATAATCATCATGTTCATGCTAAATAAAACAACAAAATGAATAAAAGATAGGAAGAAGATAAAACTCGGATGGTTTCTTGATTTATCCCGGTTGAAGCCTTCAAATGTTCTTGAAGTGTTCTTCAAGAATTTCCTCAAATCTCTTTCTTTTTGGAAGAAAAACAATCAAATCTTGTGTTTCTCTCTCTCCAATCTCTCCAAACATCATCAAATCTCTCAATTCATGCCCAAAAACTAATATTAAAAAGCTTAAAAAACCAATTTTTCATATTAAAATCTTCAAACAAGTAAAAATGTGATTTTTCCATCAAAAGTGACACGGCCGTGTCAAATGACACGGCCCGTGTCATACTATCCTGAAAATGCAAAAACTTTCTCGACAAAGAAACCCGTCGTGTCATTTGACACGGCCCGTGTCATCTTGTCCCCGTAAAATGCAAAAACTTTCGAATCAGAAGTCGTGGTCTAGAAGTCATATCTCCTCAATACACCTCGAAATTTAGCGTATGATATACCGCTGCGAAGCTGATTTTATGTGGTTTCCATATATTTATATATAGAACACATCCTTATTCGAAGTAATGAATCGAGATTAGAAAATACGATGGTAGTGCTTCAATCTTCATCGTTTTAGGCCTCGTTCTCTCGTTTCTGCATTGCTTGATATGTATTTGGGGATTGAGACTTCGGTCTTGCTTGATAATGTCCTTAAAACACCTATAAATTCAAATAAAATATACCCACGCATGATCGAGTCCAACAAACACAATATGAGTACAAACGACACAATTCTACACATTTTAGGATCTTAAAATCCGGAAAAACCTTATAAAAATATGTGTAAAAATGAGTGTTATCAAAATCCCCCAAACTTGAACATTGATCGTCCCGAGCAATGCACTTTAAAATAACCACTCTTAAGGGAACTCGTCCCTCAACATACCTCAAAGGATCATTTTGAAAATTCATCAATACGCCTCAAGAAATAAATAAGTCGAGTTCTATAAAGTATTCAAATCTCGGGGGTGCTTCCTTAACATCATAGCTAATACTTGAATAATACGAACCTCTCCGGTCAAGTGTATTCCCTCACTCTCAAAGTGTGTAATGGGATAAGTGACGCTCAAAACTCATTCAATGAAATAAGAATTCCCATAGGCTTGCCAATCGTCTACATCTCTACCACTAGTTGTGCATGCAAATTTGGTGAATCAAAAAGGACTTTATCGGTTGTAATGTAGGCTTTTTGGTCGGGGTAGGATAAGTATGGCTTAAAGTGACTTGACTTGAGCAAATTAGAACATTATCTCAATAATCACTTCGCTCAATTAGAAGCTCAATAATCCCTTAGAATTTGTTTCCTTCAACCCCTTGATTTTAATATCATCGCACTAAGCACTTTTGAAAGTGAGAATCACAACCTTATTCCTCCTTATTGCTCCATACATCTCGTTTCTTTTGTGTCCACGATTTTTTTTTTATGTTTTCTTGTGGTGGACAACATCATCATTAAATCACACCAATCTTCCTTCAAATTTATTTTGATAAATCATTGCATTTTGAACCAACAATCTTCCCCATCGCCTCCACATATCTTTTCATTCTTTTGCCAATTTGTTCTAAATAGCTCAAGTATAGGGACAAAAGTTTATAATGGAACGGAAAGCTCATAATGTGGCTAACAAGAAATATGCTTTAAGCTCAAATGGGCTAACTAGGGAAATAAATTTTTCGGGTTGGCCAAAAGGTTTGAAGGGTTGTCAATAAAAATCGCCTAAAATCACTTTCACTAATTTGCGCACACACTTGTAGTTTTGAATAAGATACCAGGGCAAGTTCTAGAGTCTTAAAACATGAATGGTACACTCGACAATGAAACTTGCATATTTAATGATGCATGAAGGCTCAAAAGCTCACAAGCTAGATTTGTTCATATTTCCAAGAGATTAAACTATTTATTCAATTTCACACCCTTTTGATTATTCTACAATTTTTTCCTCTTCAAATTATCCTCGATTTGCATATCAAAATAACAAAATAAATCCCGAGGTATCCAAGACAAGAGTTCATTCTTTCGAGTTTCATCCAAGTACATGATACTCAAAACACACCAAGTTCAAAAACAACAATCCACACCAAAATCCAAGCAAATCTTCACACTAAAAATTCGAAAAAAATAGAAACAAACAAATAATAAAATAAACAAACAAAACAAGGTGTTAAAAAAAAACGAACAATATAAGTATATCTTGACCCAATATCTCCCCCCAAACTTGAATTAAAGAATGTACACACGAAGGGGGTATAGTATTTAAGCAATAAAAACTTTGGGTCAAGAAATACTTACAACCGGTCATATTGATTGGGCGGAGGGAAGTGGCCTTGTTGGACATGCCACGTGTCACACCCGCCAGTTGCCAAAAATCGTCTGCCCACCTGACCCGACCGTGTCAAATGACACGGCCCGTGTCATACTTGCCCAGAAACTCAAAAAACGTCTGGATAGCCAACCCGACCGTGTCAAATGACACGGCCCGTGTCGTACTAGCCTAGATAGTGCGCTTCTGGTCTCCGGATCTTTTTCCTGCGAATTGGACAGCTACAGTTGAACCGGTCAGTTCCTCATCAAGTAAAAATAGAAATAAAATGCGAATAAGAACAAAATAAACTAACAAGAACCATTGGGTTGCCTCCCAATTAGCGCTAAGTTTAACGTCTTCAGCCGGACGCAAGTGTTGGGTTGCCTCCCAACCAGCGCTAAATTTAACGTCTTCAGCCAAACGCATGTTTCCTTCATCCCGGATCATTCAACGAGCTCTTATAATCCGGTTTACGTGCAATTTTATCGGGAGGAGTCATCAAAAATACAACATTTTGACTATGCGTCCTAATCGTTAATTCTCCTCGATCCACATCAATTAATGCTCGTGGCAAAGGCTAAGAACGGACGTCCAAGTATTACTAGACCATTTTGCTTCTCATCATCATCAAGCACTATAAAATCAACGGGGAAGGCGAACTTATCAATTTTTAAAATTACATCCTCCACAATTCCGTTTGGGTAAGCTAAAGATCGATCTATGAATTGTAAGCTCACCGAGATGGTCTCAACTCTCCTAATCCAAGTGTCCGAAAATAGACAAAGGCAATATATTGACACTTGAACCATTATCAACAAAAACATAATTTAAAGAACAACCCAAAATAGAGCAAGGAATTGAAAAACTCCTGGATCCTTAAGCTTAGTCGGTAGCGCTCCAATTCTTTTTCTTTGACGCCATGTCTTGCACGAAAACCTCAAAATTTTCTTCTCCTCGATATGTTCAATTTCGGATCGATCTTTCTCCTCATCAGCATTATTAGACAACACGATTGCATCTTCGTCTTCATTCTCCGATTCCGATATCACTTCATTCATGGTGCACGAAAAAATGGCATTGCATTGTGCTTTTGGATTTTCTTCTGTTGCTTGGAAATTGGCCCTTTGATATGGCTCCCACAATCTTAGCCAATTGACCGATTTGCGTTTCTAAGTTTCTCATTTGAGCTCCAACGGTGGTTGCTAATTGAGTGACATGATTTTCAATCCGATCAAGCTTTTCTTCATCTCGGGTAAACCGACTTTTTGTTTCCATCATAAAAGTAGCCAAAATATTCTCTAGATTAGAATTTGGCTTGGACTCTTCTATCACCTCACCATTCGACACTTTAAATCCCGTCGGTGGTTGCAACACATTTCTCGAATTCCCGTAGCTAAGATTCTCGTGATTCTTATTTGAAGGATGATAAAACCTGGATGAGGATTATTTCGATAGTTATTGAAATTATGGTTATTGATATAATGAGCTTCCTCCAACGGGTCCGTGGTGGTGCACTTCCTTTTGGATTTATTTTTTTATTTGCACTCTTCGCCGAATTCCCAAATGGTTGGTCAAAATCGATATTTGTGCGATTAAAGCCTTTATAGGATCCGAGTCCAAATTTCACCACTCTACGAATATTACTCCTCTCGGTAGGCCATTGATAGCTATTCATGGCCATCTCCTCGATCAATTCATATGCTTCCTCTGCACTTTTAGCTAGCAAAGCTCCTCCGGCCAAGCGTCAACAAGATTTCGTCTCTCCGCCAACCCATTATAAAAGAAACACATTTGTTGGTCTTCCGAAACCCATGACGAGGACATCGTCTTAACAAATCCTTGAAGCGTTCCCATGCCTCATATAACATCTCTGAATCCATTTGTCGGAATTGCATTATTTCGCTCTTCAATCTCATGGTCTTGTTGGGCGGGAAGAATTTGAAAAGAAACTTTTCACCCAACTCGTCCCATGTACTTATGCTCCCCGAAGCAAGAGTTCCAAGCCAACTACGAGCCTTTTCTCTCAAGGAGAACGGAAATAGCTTCAATCTTATTGCATCGTTTGGCACCCCATTCATTTTAATGGTATCACAAATTTGAATAAAGTGGAATAAATGGGCGTGCGGATCTTCTGTGTCAAATCCCCCAAACTGATTTTGTTGAACCATCGATATTAATGAAGGTTTCAACTCAAAATTGAGGGCGTTAATAGGAATATGAGAAATTCCCCCATAATTTTGGTCAAGCCTCGGCCGAAATCCGTCCCGAATCGATTGAATTGGATCGCGGTGCCGCTCACCCGTACGCCTTCATTGTTTGGATTGTGGGCTATCAGCATTATCATTGCCCATGTCGGCAATTACGCCTCCCGCTCTTTCCATTTCACGGATAGATCCCTTCGTAATTTCTGTGTAGCAACACTTGTTCTTCGAGCAAATGCCTCTACTTCGGGAATAAAGTTTTCCAAAGGTTCTCGAGAGGAGCGGGTGTTCATGTACGTCCTGTAACACGGCAAAAACAATACGGAAGTAACAAAATAAAATAAAACAGAAAAATATGTCTAAAGTAAGACCTAAACACTTATCGTAATATCAATACAAACAAAAATAAATTACTCCCTAAGAACGGCTCCAAAACTTGTTCGCTATATTTTTAAACAATCCGCAAGTGTACGGAGTAAATGTAGAAAGCGGCGAGCAAGGTCGTATTCCACAGAGACTAAATATTCCTATTGCGTTGAGTACTAGATTATAATGATTCCGGTTTTATCTAGACGATCGAAAGTTGAATAGATGGTTAACGAAATAAAATAAAATGATGACAATAAAAGAAAATATCCGAATTAAGGAGAATTGCAAGAGTTTAGAAAGAAAGATTCCAAGGCTCGGTTTAGTTGATCACTAAGTTTAGTCGGGATTGGTTCCAAAAGTTCTAAGTGTGTTTCCAAAATGATAATCACAATAATATTCTAAAATCCCTCTCGAGATGCATTAAAACGTAGATTAAACAACCTATAACAACGTCTCCGTTTACTATAAATTATCTAACTCCAAAATGTTCATAAGATTTAAACATCATCATAGCTTATCACCGATTTCTCAATCTCGTAATTTACTACGTCAAATACTCGAAACCTATTAATGCCCTCTTCTCTCGAATTATGAGCAATTAAGTTAAACATATAAAAACATTGATCAAGTGTCTAAACATGAATCAAAACCAAGTATTTGATAAAGAAATCACACTAGATATATATAATCATCAATCCCTCAAAACCATAGCAAATCAACGTACTCCCATGCCCGGAATCTAACGAGTTTAGCCGGACATGGTAATGAAAGAAAGATTAATAATCATCATGTTCATGCTAAATAAAACAACAAAATGAATAAAAGATAGGAAGAAGATAAAACTCGGATGGTTTCTTGATTTATCCCGGTTGAAGCCTTCAAATGTTCTTGAAGTGTTCTTCAAGAATTTCCCTCAAATCTCCTTCTTTTTGGATGAAAAACTCTCAAATCTTGTGTTTCTCTCTCTCCAATCTCTCCAATCTTCAGCATATCTCTCAAGTCTTGCCCAATACCTCTTTTTATAAAGCTTAAAAAACCACTTTTTCATGTTCAAATCTTCAAAAATGTCAAAAAGTGATTTTTCCACCGAAAAGTGACACGGCCCGTGTCAAATGACACGGCCCGTGTCATACTATCCCAGAAAATGCAAAAACTTTCTGGACAGCAAACCCGGTCGTGTCATTTGACACGGCCCGTGTCATACTGTCCCAGAAAATGCAAAAACTTTCTGAACTGTGAAGTCGTGGTCTAGAAGCCATATCTCCCTCAATACACCTCGGAATTTAGCGTATGATATACCGTTGCGAAGCTGATTTCATGAGGAATCCATATATATATATATATAGAACACATCCTTATTCGAAGTAATGAATCTGGAGATTAGAAAATACGATAGGTAGTGCTTCAATCTTCATCGTTTTAGGCCTCGTTCTCTCGTTTCTGCATTGCTTGATATGTATTTGGGGATTGAGACTTCGGTCTTGCTTGATAATGTCCTTAAAACACCTATAAATTCAAATAAAATATACCCACGCATGATCGAGTCCAACAAACACAATATGAGTACAAACGACACAATTCTACACATTTTAGGATCTTAAAATCCGGAAAAACCTTATAAAAATATGTGTAAAAATGAGTGTTATCAACGGCGCTGTAATATTTCCGGTTAAATCTGGGGGTGTTACATAGAGTTCCTCCAGATACCAATTTCGGTCGATATAGAGTTCCTCTAGCACATATCTCTCTCTCATCTTCACCTATAAATACAGATGTGAGGGGTCTTATTTTTACACAGAAAATTCGTCCGTTTTTTCAACCAAGAATTCCGACTTCAAAATTTTAATTTAGGAAATAATTTCTATTCATAATTTGGGTAGCGTCGGTGGTAGTTCAGGTTTATTCTAGTTCGCTGATGGTGCGATGATCGATATATCAACGCATCGATATGTTGTTTTATCCTGGGAGGCAGACGCTATACACTGCGGTGGAGGCGAATTTGCTTTAAGGAGACAGATTTTCTGGACTCAACATCGGCCACATTCGGATTTACCTCATCTTATTAATTATATATATATATATATATAAACATATATAGTTTTTAATACTTTCGTCATTAACGAATCTGCCTCCTAATTTGTTCTTCTCTGATTTGCAGCACAGACAGGAGATTCAAAACATGCGATCCCTTAAGTCGTAATTTGACGGACACGGACGAGTCCGAGACAAGCTTTTGGATCTAGATGTATAATGGAAAATCATCAAATATTATACTTCATGGTATAATTATATGAATTCGAATTTATCGATATAATTTTTAATCAATTATACCAACAATCTTAAAGCAAATTTTTTTAACTATTTCGTAGCATAAATATCAAAATTATTAATATCGGATCCCTGCATATTTTCCATCTATGGGAAAGATGATTTATTATTCTGGGATTTTGTAGACTCCCATTAAATATGTAGGAATGGTTTAAATCTCAACTTTGATTAAAATCTCCTTTCCTCCGCGAGAGAAGAGTTTTTCTTTCCACCATTGTAATTTCCTCCATATCCTGTCTTTTGGAGCTGCGAAAACAATTTTTTTTGATCGGCCAATCATTGTGGGGATGCCCAAATATTTGTCGTGCTCATTCACTAATTTCATTTTTAAACAAGTCGATAAAATCCTCCTTTGTAGACTCAGCACTCCACCACTAAAAGATACCTCTGATTTATCATTGTTAATTTGCTTTCATGGAAGCTGCTTCATAATTGTTGAGAATATCAACTATTTTCGAACATTCCGTTCGGTTGGCTCTAGCAAATAGTAAGCTATCATCAGCAAAGAAGAAGTGGGAAACTACTGTCAGCAAACGTAGTTGCTAATAGCTGATTAGAATAAAAATTATTGTGGATTGCACGTCGATCATTATTAGAAGTGGTTATGGTTAATATAAATGAGAAGAATTTATATTATTTGTTGCCATGCATTTTTCTAAACAAGATTGTGATTATACTTGCTATCATATAATCATGCATATAATAATTTTGATAAGGTATAGCATTGCTTAATAAGAGACGAAGCAATTATTAATTGATTATTCGATTAAGATGTTAAGATTATTTAATTTAATTAAGATATTAACTAAATAATATTGTTGATTGATTTCAATCCTTTTATGTGATAGAATATCAATCTTGGTCGGATACTCAGACATTAAAAAACCTAACGAGCCTAGTACCTAGTGAGTACAGGTTGTGGGTCGGCTTGAGAATTATAATTTTTGGGTGGATTTGTTCTTCTGGTTAAATTATATATTCTCGTGTTGGTGTCGGTCTGCTGCGGCTGTGACACACGAGCCTATTACAGTGATCCATGTGATACCAAACACGGCAAATATTGATATTAGCTCTATACGCGGAAAATTCGGACAAACTCGAGATCTTGTTAACCCCAACGCATCGATTGACCGAGGATCACTGAATATGGGTTTAAGGTGATGTATTAGCGTTTGTGCTAATAAATTTTGGTTCTCCTTGGAACCATGCTGAAATTTCGGAGAAATTCAATAATTGAATTTTAGTGTTAAGAACATAAAAGTTCTTTAATCGAATGTTAAAACCAGAGAGGTTTTAAATGATGATGAAACCTACTCTTATGAGAAGTTGTAACAAGAAATGTGATCACTCTATAAATATAGTGATACATTTGTTACGTGTACTCGATAATGAGTAAGGATGAAGCTAAAAAGAGAAATTTACACTCTAAAAGCTAGAGATACAAAACCACCTTAATCCGGAAATTAAGATGGTTGAATTGTGTTCTAACGGAAACGCAAAAACGATGTTAATCGGTTCAAACTATCTCTGAATATGAGGATATTAGTCATGTGGAGATTAATTAACTTAAAACAAGATCCCATGCTAGGAAATAATTGAAATTTCCTATTAACTCTGAAATGTAGTAAAACAATTTTAGAAATACTAAAAATGTGGGGGTGTCTGGCTAAGGCAAAAGTTCCTAAGCCAAAGCAAGTGAAGGTCTGACCCAAGACGATCGACTGCATCTTCACTAGATACGCACATGATGCATGATGCGTATAAATTCGTAGTGCAAAAATCTGATAGTATGACATGACAGTATGTACTGATCGAGTTAAGGAAAAGCGTGTATCAAACGCATAACTGATTTAAAAACTAAATCAATTATGAGATACCGTGGATTTATCAATGTGAAATGAATCACCAAGTGGTTTTAAAGGTTGAATCAAAAAGGCTTGAACTTGGAAAATCACTACGTCTGAAATCTCTAGCATGCGTGCTAGAAGATAATTTACAATGCCATATACACTCTTCATATGGTCATATAAGAGAAAGAATAATTCTGTTGTGCAGAATTTTGTCTAATGTTCGGTAGATCTTCCTCTGGAATAGATACCGCTAGGATCCAACGTAAATTCAAATGGATCCATGGATAAATAAAAGGCGAAACTACTAACTGAGGTTGTAGTAACATGAGAGCCTAAAGTACTTTGAGATATATTCTCTAGTAACGAGAAGAAAGTTCATTATTATGATATACATGTAGAAGTATATCAAATGAACATATATGCAGTCTTTCTAAATGGCGTCTTTGAGAAAAGCCAACTTGGAAGAACCAAAGGCATATGTGCCTGACGCAGCGATTGAAAGTCTGCAACTTAGTGAGAGTATTATGAATCTAAATTGACACTAAAGTAGTGGCATAAAATATTTGACACTGTGGTGTCAAGCAATGACTTCAAAGGATGTGATAAAATCTCCATTTTGACAACGCTCAAATATGGTGATTAAATGACCGAAAAGTACCAATTTGGGGACGCTCAAATTTGGTAATGTAGTTAATGAAAAATTGCTAATTTTGGGGACGCTTAAAATTAGTAATTTGATCAATGAGAAATTGAAGTCTCGGTTAATAGTTGGTAACATAATTTCAAAACGTTAAAAATGCCAATGTCAAAAAGATTCAAGATAATGAATATGTCAAGTGTGTATATGTCAAATACACATGACGTGTTGGGATAAATGATGTTTTGATAATTGTCTAACAACAAAGCTTGATACAGCAAGCCCTGTATCGAAAGCCGATTGAAGTTGCAATCCTGTATCGAAGACCTTATCACAACGCCAGCATACAGCAAGCTCTCGCGCTACCAAGATACAGCAACAAAGTCTAAGTAAGCACCAAATATGGAAGCTGTCTCGAAACCTCAATACAGAACCCTTCCATACAGCTCCTGACTATTCCAATATGGCTACAGCTCTAGTGAATACAGCATCCACATCGGATCAGGACTGAAGATCGTTTTGAAAAGGAATCTTCAGTATTCACTAAAGTCAAGTACCGTTTGATAAAAGAGTATTTAAATACACAAGGATAAAGTATTTAAATACTGCCAGTCTTCAGATCTTCAGAATCCCGCGAAATCTGGATCATGTCTTAATCCCGTTGGAACGACATCTTATTCAAACGGATACATCTCAACGGATACTTTCTTCAGAGACTATATATATCCTATGAAGACATTGAAGATCAGTTACCCAAGTAACCTAATACTCAAGCTATCAAAGTTATCATCTGAGCAAACATATCTCCAAAGCATACTGCAATTAAGAACGAAAGAGATATACAGTGCTCAACATCAAGAACAGCCATCATCAGCTCAAGAACTTCATATTCAAAGCTGCTGTTCTTACCCGGTTACCTACCTTTTTACCTTTGTGTAAAAACCGAGCTCTGTGTGAACTCAACAAGTTATTCTGACCTGTGTGGGACGAATAAGAGGACGAAGCTTTGGAACTGTGTGTGAAGAAGCTAGTCAAGAAGGAAGCTTTAACCAATCTGTGTGAACGGTTGAAAGCGACAATCTTTGTATCTATCTGTGTGAACGATACAAGGATAGGTTTGATTATAAATACATAGTTGTGTACGCAGTATTTATAATAAACGTTTTACTCCTGTGTGGAGGACCAGTGGACGTAGAGGGGTTTACCTCGAACCACTTAAATACTGTGTTATTTACCTTTCTCCGTTCGTTTTCATAACCGTGATTTATATAAGTATACATCGCAAAACCCTGTACGCACCAAGCTAACAGAGAATAGACCGAGTTCTTTGACGACGGCAACTTACTATATTAAAGACTTCCACTACGCACTCAGTTCGAAAACCATACACTGTTGCTTAAACATTTCCCAAGTCAGACGAGTATATTTGTAAAGGGGACCAACAATTGGTATCGGAGCGGTTGATTCTAAAAGAATCAATCGCATTTTTAATCAATCAGATCCTTAAAAATACTTATTTTCGAAAAAAGTCTCTGTCATTCCCATCTTCTAATATGGATACCTTTATGTCTAATAAGATATCTATGTTTCACATTAACGAGTTTGATGACTGGAGAAACAGGATGAAGAACAAACTCAAGGCCCTCATTGGAGAATCGAAAGCTCCACCCGCATCAACAAAGACCGAAGAATGTCTTCAGGTGGTCACTGATAGTGATTCGTCTGATGATGAGCTAGAGGATAGAGCCTATGTGTGCTCTATGGCCGAAGTTAAAGAAGAAAATGAAGACGGCGATGATGATGAGGTAAGCTCCACCTCAACTATTCCCATAAATGCATCTCATACCTTTGAAAATATGCTGAATGAATTTAATAACATTCAAACGGCCCATGAGATATTGAAAGGAGAAAACATACAGCTTGAAATTTCTAACTTAGAGCTGAAAGAAGAAAATGACTTGCTGAAGAATAATTACGAAAATATGTCGATTGATTGCGAAACAAAGAAAGTCAATTTAGAAAAACTCATGGAGAGCAATCATCAACTTGCTCATAATCTAAATGAGACAAAATCTCATCTTGAAAGAAAGACAAATGATTTGGCTCTACTCGAAGCCAAAGTAAAATCTCTCGAGAAACGTGAAGGAGAATTAGAGACAATCTTTAAATCTTTCGAGAAATCCTCTAAAAGAATGGAAGATATCCTAAGCACTGGGCAACATGCTCATGATAAACGTGGCTTAGGGTACAACTCGTTCTCCAACAAAGAAAAATCTAGTACGGTATTCGTCAAGAGTGAGGAATCCATTCCTGTATCAAAAGAAGTTCCGAGCCCTGTGAAGGAACCAGTTGCACATGACGAAAAGCCGCCATTCCACCCCGCAACTCTACTATTCGAGACAGTGGAACCAATACCACTCGAAGGCGCACCCAACAAAGATGCTCCACAAGCATATCATAAACGCCATCACTATTCAGAAGAAGGTCAGATTCAACCAACAAAGGCCCGCATAAAGCAGTACTCTCGATGCAGCGTGCCTAGACATTGATACAAGAGCCCCATTATCCATCAAGAAAGCAGTGTCCGCGCAGATCAACAACATCGTTGGGAATCCAACCGAGACCCGAAGGCAAGATGTTAGGCCAAAGAAAATGGCTCCACCTCCGAGACGACAATCGTACTGGAATAACAACTATAATTCTCGATTTTTCATGCATTATAATTATCATGATTACAACGACTACGTGCCTGTCCCACGTAGATATCGATATAATGGACCAAAAGTAGCCTACAACAAACAAATTGTTGCCCGACAAATTTGGGTACCGAAAGGCACTATCGGGAAACACCACAGCCAGAAATCCCTGTAAGTTTTTATGCTTTTACTCATTAAGTGAGGGGGAATGCTGTAAGACCCAAGAATACAGTATCTACCATTAATTAACTGTACACTCGTATCAGTAATACAAAGATCAGTAGGACAAAGAAGGCATGAAACCTTCCTACAGCTGACGTGTGCATTAATTAAGGGGGAATACAGTAAGACCCATGAATACATCGTTAATCCGAACATAAATTAAATCCTGTATGTACCTCTTAAGGAAGAACATTATACTATTTTCACAACAGGACATCAATTATGATTGATAAATTTATTGTGTATCGCTGTAAGAACTCGTCTACGAACAGTTCATAGGTTAAGTTGTACTCAACTAGATCACAATGTAAGATTGTGCCTGCACGCCAATCATAAGTTTAAGATGTAATACACTTCCCTATTAGATGTTATCATTTTTAGAACTTGCCTGCAAGTAGTTCACATTTCTTTTAGACTAAGTGCTGAAGACCAGATCATTTGACAGAAGATCAAGAAGCCTGCTCAAAGATATTATCAAATAGAGAAGGAAACAGTGGGATTAAACAACTCCTGTATCGAAGTCTTCTCATGTTACCATCAAGTGGTTATCAAAAGGGAAAATTGTTTTTTAGCCTGAAGAGGTTTTTGGTATCAAGAAGTTTTGGAATGATCAAGAAGTTTTGGAATGATCAAGAAGTTTTGGAAATTATCAAAAAGGGGGAAATTGTTGGGATAAATGATGTTTTGATAATTGCAAACAACAAAGCTTGATACAAGCCACCTGTATCAGCCGATTGAAGTTGCAATCCTGTATCGAAGACCTTATCACAATGCCAAAGATACAGAAGCTCTCGCGCTACCAAGATACAAAGAACAAAGTCTAAGTAAGCACCAAATATGGAAGCTGTCTCGAAATCTCAATACGGACCCTTCCATACAAACTCCCGACTATTCCAATATGGCTACAGCTCTAGTGAATACAAGATCCACATCGGATCGGGATCAAGATCGTTTTGAAAAGGAATCTTGAGATTCACTAAAGTCAAGTACTGTTTGATAAAAGAGTATTTAAATACACAAGGATAAAGTATTTAAATCGCCGATCTTGAATCTTGAGAATCCCGCGAAATCTGGATCATGTCTTAATCCCGTTGGAACGACATCTTATTCAAACGGATACATCTCAACGGATACTTTCTTCGGAGACTATATATATCCTATGAAGACATTGAAGATCGATTACCCAAGTAACCTAATACTCAAGCTATCAAAGTTATCATCCGAGCAAACATATCTCCAAAGCATACCGCAATTAAGAACGAAAGAGATATACAGGCTCAACATCAAGAAACGACCATCATCACTCAAGAACTTCATATTCAAAGTCACTGCTCTTACCCTATACCTACCTTTTTACCTTTGTGTAAAAACCGAGCTCTGTGTGAACTCAACAAGTTATTCGACCTGTGTGGGACGAATAAGAGGACGAAGCTTTGGAACTGTGTGTGAATAAGCTAGTCAAGAAGGAAGCTTTAACCAACTGTGTGAACGGTTGAAAGCGGCAGTCTTTGTATCTATACGTGTGAACGATACAAGGATAGGTTTGATTATAAATACATAGTTGTGTACGCAGATTTATAATAAACGCTTTACTCTGTGTGGAGGACCGGTGGACGTAGAGGGTTTACCTCGAACCACTTAAATCTTGTGTTATTTACCTTTCTCAATTCTTTATTTTCATAACTGTGATTTATATAAGTATACACTGCAAAACCCTGTACGCACCAAGCTAACAGGAGAATAGACCGAGTTGCTGTATCGACGGCAACTTACTATATTAAAGACTTCCGCTACGCACTCAGATTCGAAAACCATACAGCCTGTTGCTTAAACATTTCCCAAGCTGTATCGAGTATATTTGTAAAGGGGACCAACATGACGACTATGCCATTTTAAGAATGAATTTGAATTATCGAGTCATTGATGTAAGTAATGACAAGGGGATCAATTCAACAAAGTCTGAAAAGATAAATATATGAGATCAAAGAGATGACTTTAAGATGTAAAATCTCAAGTCGTTCACAATGTCTCATATGAGGTCAGTCATACTATGATGACATGAATCTTGGAAAGATCAACGGAATCAATTGGAATGCCAATGGATATGGTGCATCTATCCAAGCACAAAGGCAACTGATCTTTCAAGAGTAACTAAAAGTCTAATGTACTAAGTGAATGTACAAGACTAAACACAGTCTATATCGTGAGTAGACTATGTGGATACACGAGTAATCAGGAAACTAATCATCAGTTGGTGATTACAATGATATAAAGATTACTTGTGTATATGCTGCATGATATGAGATATTCAAAAACTATAAAATGATATAGTAATGCAAATTGGATATCTGACATTATGAATTTAATGTCTAAATAGTGAATATGTTTCACACTAGCTAGTGCAACAGTGGTATGGAAATCTTTAATATAGATGGTTATTGCTCGATTTACAAAGGAATATGAGTTCATAACCTTAGACAAATATGCATGAGAGGCATAATGCAATACCAATTTCTAGAAGATATTCCAAAATGGGCAAAACTGTGACCGCAATATGTATTTATTGTGATAGTCAATCTACGATTGACAGGGCACAGAACAAAAGAATAATGGTAAGTCTCGTCCTATAAGGCAAAGACATAATACCATTTTGCTATCAACATTGGTTATCACTATTGACTATGATTCGTCAAGAGATAACATTGCGGATCCGCTAACCAAAGGGTTGTCAAAAGACCTTTTTGATAAATCATCAAGAGGAATGGGTATATTGCCATGAGCTAATGGTTTTATGGAGGATACCCAACCTAAGCTGACTGGAGATCCCAAGATCTAGGTTCAATGGGACAACCAATTCATAAAACTGGGCACGATCACTGTGGGGGTTACCCCGAACCGACCATTCCTAGGACGAAAACAGTGATACCCGTAGGGAGAGGTTAAGCTTATGCTTTTAATGATTCTTAAGTCGACAACGTATAGTCGGGTGGAGTAAAATACGGGTTTACTCGAAACACTTAACGAGAATCACCTATGTTGGAGTGAAGAGGGGCCGCTTCAAAGGAGAATTGCAAGGCACAATTCTCTAGAAACTCCCGCAGAACCAGGACGGTGTCTACGGCCAAAACGGGCACAATAATGAGAACAGAATAAATCAGGGAGGGCACTTGTGAAGGATATACGATCACTTACACAAACGGTCGGACAGTTCAAAGGCATCTAGTCACACTGTCTAGCCAGTAAGGAGAATATATCTTTTCGAGGGAAGGTTCAAGGAGCATACTCTACCTATCCTATGCAATGCCTAACCGCAGTAACTATCACCAAGTCAAACTCCGTGTCTGACGTGTGCTGCTGGACCATCAATCTCATTCATGTGGGGGATTGTTGGAAATGTAAGATAAAATGGAGGAAATGGGGTGTTTTGAGCAGCCCATTTGAGAGGAAATTTTGAGTGGGCTCGACTACGAGTTAAAGTCGGGACTTAGTTGGAATACGTAGTACTCCGTACGAAGTTTTCAAAACTTGTAAGAACATTCAAAATGATTGAGGTATGAATGAGATATAATGTTCCAAAGTGAACCCTTTAGAAATGGGTTTGGGATCCTATCCCACATTGGAAAAAGAATTATGATACGAATTCTCCGGGGAAGGCGGATACGCATCGGTCGGAGTGTTTGTAAGTGTATGATAGCGGAAGTCTTTTTACGAGTATGGGTGTTTTTGGATGTATTTTGTGATGTAATATCGAATATGACGAGGAAAATTCGAACAAATGGAAAATGGAAGTAATATCGGGAAAATGATAATATCGATCAAGAAGACTTGAATGATCAAGAACAAGGGTTTATCGAATTAGACCTATAATTCGATAAGGTGATTTCTTCCCAAGACCTATTGAGAATCAATCGGATTAATATTCGAAAACGCGTCGAATAAAAATCAAGGTTCGGTAAAAATCATTTACCAATGATAGAAACACAAAGTGTATTCTTTCACATTCAACATTCATAATACTCTCTCCATCTATTATCAAGCTACACCACTTTTCTCCGACTTTGCATTTGGAATGAAAGATTTGGTCTCTTTGCTCCGTATCACTTGGAACGATTTTGGTATGTAGTGCTCGAAGCACTAAAGTAGTATCATATTCCGGAGCGTCATAAGTCTCGCAATCCTCATTCTCTTCCTCGGCCTCCATGTTAATTACGTCACCAAGGCCTTCCTTCTCGTCCTCGACCAAAAGTTCGTCTCGGACCGCAAGAGCTTCTCTTAAAGTGACCACCCATTTATTTGGACATGCATTTTGATAGTGACCAAAGCCTTGACATTTAAAACATCGTACTTTAGCCAAGCTCGTTTCCTTGGAAACGTGGGGAACCTTCGGGGCCGGGGTAGGGACTTGAAAAGGTACGGTAGGTTTCGTAGTCGAACTTGAGCCGGCACTTGTATTTCCGAATTTGTATGGGAATTCGGGTTTGGCAAACTTCAACTTGTTTTGAGCTTCAATTTTTATGCATAGCCCGCATAAAGTGTCAAAATCTCCATATGGGTATAACTCCACCGTATTTGCAATGTTTCGATTTAGACCACGTAAGAAACGTGACATTCGTTGTTCTTCATTCATATCAACTGATTCCGTATCATCTCCTCCTCCTTTGAAAGGAATTGTCCTCAATTCTGAAATTCCGTCATCATCGATGTAAGGCGAGAGGTCCCCAACATTAAAGGTTGCATGAATCCCATAATCTCCCGGAAGTTCTAATTTGTAAGCGTTTTCGTTCACTTTCACGATTACCTTAAACGGTCCCTCCGCTCGCGGCATTAATTTGTTCTTACGTTTACTTGGAAATCGCTCTTTCCTCAAGTGCAACCAAACCAAATCACCAACTTCGAACAATCTCGGCCTTCTTTGTTTGTTCGACTTTCGTTTGTAAGCCTCGTTTATTTCCTTGATTCGATTACGTACTTGCTCGTATAATTCATCATCGATTTCAATTTTGATTCCGCATCCTTGTGCACTAACTCGTCACTTGGCAATGGAATTAGATCTAACGGCATATACAGGTTTAGTCCGTAAACTACTTCGAACGGAGAGTGTGCCGTGGCATGAGTAGGAGAACGATTATAAGCGAACTCTGCATGTGCAAGTTTTAAGTCCCAATCCTTTTGTGTCTTGTTCACAAGACTACGTAGTAAAGTGCCCAACGTTCGATTGGTTACCTCGGTTTGACCGTCTGTTTGTGGATGATGTGACGTGCTAAAAAGTAGTTTGGTTCCCACCTTTCTCCACAAGGTGTTCCAAAAATAGCTAAGGAATTTTGAGTCCCGATCCGAAACAATCGTTTTTGGAACCCCATGCAATCGTACGATTTCTCGGAAATACAAATCAGCGACGTTACTTGCGTCGTCCGTCTTGTGGCAAGCCACAAAGTGAGCCATCTTCGAAATTCGGTCTACAACAACCATAATAGCATCTCTCCCTCGTTGAGTTCGAGGTAAAGCAACAATGAAGTCCATTGAAACATCTTCCCACGGCCTTTCCGGAATCGGCAAAGGCATGTATACTCCCGGTTTGAACGAGCTCTTAGCAATATGGCATGTTACACACTTATTAATTATGTCGTGTACATCCACTTGCATCTTCAGCCAATGAAAATGCTCTTTAAGTACCTCCAATGTTTTAGCCGAACCAAAATGACCGGCCAAGCCTCCACCATGAGCTTCCCGAACCAACAATTCCCGAATCGGGTGTTTGGGTAAACAAAGGCGATTCCCTTTGAAAAGGAATCCTTCTTGCAACGTAAACTCTCCAAATGGACCAGATTTACACTGAATGAAAACCTCACCAAAATCCACATCCCCATCATAACACTCCTTCAATGCTTCGAACCCAAGCAATCGAACGTCAAGAGTAGAGAGTAAGGCATACCGTCTAGATAAGGCATCCGCCACAACGTTGCTCTTGCCATCTTTGTATTTTGATGAAAAGTGGAATGATTGCAAGAATTCCACCCATTTAGCATGCCTCGGACTCAACTTTTGTTGGCCGTTAATATACTTCAAGGACTCATGATCCGAATGTAGGATGAAATGTTTCGGCCGAAGGTAATGGCTCCAATGGTCAAGAGCTCTCACAATGGCATAGAATTCCTTGTCATAAGTACAATAGTTGAGTCGAGCCCCACCCAATTTCTCCGAAAAGTATGCAATTGGTCGCCTCCCTTGGACGAGGAGAAATTGTGAGTATATAAGGAGATGTGGACAAAGGCATGTTCAAAAAGTGAGACATGTGTGGATGTGTGACTAGGCGCCCCTCTCGCACACACACACACACACGCGCGCGCCGCCGCCGTCCGTCCGGCTCGGCTCGGCTCGGCTCGGGTCGGTCTCGGTCTCGGTCTCGGTCGATGAGCGATTTGGGCGAAATGTTTCGGCGTCTCGAAGTTATCTTTTTACTGCAATTTTATTCGGTAAAATTTTATTTTACCGAAAATACCTCAATTAATAAATTCCGAATTTTTTGGATCCGGATAAAATCGAATTAAACAGATCGGTTTCGATAAGTATTGAGATACTAATCCTGATCAGTTTAGAGTTCTTCCAGATACCAATTTCGGTCGATATAGAGTTCCTACAGCACATGTCTCTCTCTCATCTTCACCTATAAATACAGATGTGAGGGGTCTTATTTTTACACAGAAAATTCGTCCGTTTTTTCAACCAAGAATTCCGACTTCAAAATTTTAATTTAGGAAATAATTTCTATTCATAATTTGGGTAGCGTCGGTGGTAGTTCAGGTTTATTCTAGTTCGCTGATGGTGCGATGATCGATATATCAACGCATCGAGATGTTGTTTTATCCTGACGCTATACACTGCGGTGGAGGCGAATTTGCTTTAAGGAGACAGATTTTCTGGACTCAACATCGCTCACATTCGGATTTACCTCATCTTATTAATTATATATATATATATATATATATATATATATATATATAAACATATATAGTTTTTAATATTTTCGTTATTAACGAATCTGCCTCCTAATTTGTTCTTCTCTGATTTGCAGCACAGACAGGAGATTCAAAACATGCGATCCCTTAAGTCGTAATTTGAGGGACACGGACGAGTCCAAAACAAGCTTTTGGATCTAGATATATAATGGAAAATCATCAAATATTATACTTATGTATAATTATATAAATTCGAATTTATCGATATAATTTTTAATCAATTATACCAACACATCTAAGTCACACATTCTCTTCTTTAAGAGTGTTGCGGATGATGTGGCTGGCAGCATCTCTCATCATATGGGGTTCCAACGGGCTACTGATCTCGAAAAGTACTTGGGTGTCCTTTTACTCCACTTTCGTGTCACTGTAGCGACATATGAGTTTATTCTTGAAAAAGTTAGACAAAAACTTAATGGTTGGGATGCAAAGCTTTTATCCGGAGTTGGGCGCATTATATTGGCAAAGTCTGTTCTGATGACTATTCCATACTACTTTATGCAATCAACGAACTATTCCTGCAAGTATGCGCTGAGATTGAGAAGTTGGTACACCAATTCGTATGGGGGCATCATCTGATAACAGAGCTGTGGCGCTTGTTAACTGGGACAAATGTTGCATGCCCAAATAGCATGGAGACTGGGGTCTGAGGAAACTTAAAGACCAAAATATTACTTTCTTGCTTAAACTGGGATGTCAGGTTGTGACTGATCCGAAGGCTTTATGGGTTAAAATTTGTTATTTGTGGGTGTTGGAAATAATGGAATTATATAAATACAAATAGAATAAATAATAGAAACGAAAACTTATGACGTAAATGCCGAGGCGAGAATTGGATTCTCTCTCCGTAAGACAATTTCTCCGTCTTGTGTGCACATCACATGTGAATAAAGAATCTGACGACAAACTTTGAATACGAAACGCCGCATCATGGTCGTAGTTACAGTCGAACAATATAGATACTCGGGACTGAGTATAGACTCCTAGACTTCCACTAGGATGATGAATGAACCGAGTAGATTAATATGAATGTAATGCTCGAATTTGTAGATGAATCTATGTTCGAATGAGTGTATTCGAATTAATTTTTAACCATCAACTGTAGGGGCCTATTTATAGTCATAAGTGATCTTTTGGCGAAGTGGTATGACCTCTCATCCCACCTTTAATCATGAACCAATGTGTCCGTTCATGAAGAGGTGTGGTCCTTCAACCTCCATTAATTATGAACCAATGCGACTTTTCATGAAAAAGTATGAATGTGGCTATTCGCGAATGGTTGCAACCTAGTAACCACCAAACATTATCTTATTTCAAGTATTATTCTTTGTAATTTAATTGCTCATTCATCCGAATTTGGATATGAACAAATAAATACGTAAAATATATCTACTCGAAATAAATACCATATTAGAATATGGTTCTACTAGGATTTTCATATCAAAATTTCCAACAAAATTAATCCAGCCAAATACAAGATTATGGAAAAGTGCCCTCTTACAGTACATAGGAGCGAGTCTTCCTTCTTGTGCAGGTCCCTAGCTGCCATATGGAATGAGGTACTCAGTAATATATGTTAGAGTGTGGGCGATGGTAGAAGCATCAGCTTCTGGAAGGATGCATGGATACCACAACTCGGCAATCTTGAGGAATTTCAGAATGCAGGAATATGGAGAGTATCACCTCTATTGTATCCTGGGCTGGTTGGCTTATAAAAATGTCAGAAACTTAATCACAAGTACTAGCAATCCGCTTGCTATAGGTATGTGTTGGATATGTTCGGGTTGCAAACCCAAGTCCCATATTGGAAAGAGAAGGAAGTGAAGTCTTCTATATAAGCAAGTCCACCACTCAATTAGTATGAGGCCTTTTGAGAAGGAGCCCAAAAATAAATCCATGTGGGTTGGTCCAAAACGGACAATATCATACTAATGTGACAGAGTGGTGATGGTGGCGGTCCTAAGAAGTTGTATCGGAGACGATGGTTCGGTTGGGCCCAGTGGTGGAGCCTAAGGTGAGACCACCTTTACGATGGTGGAGAAGCTCCCGGTGTGACATCGCAACATCTGTGGTGGTGCCTTGTGTCGAAAGTCCTGATATTGTGGTGATCAGGCGGCGTGTCCCGTTCAGTGATGATAACGGCAGTGCAAGATGTACAGATTATTGCTCGAGGGGAGGACAATGATGGTCCTTGGTTTAAGGGGAGGTTTGTTGGGGTTGCAAACCCAAGTCCCACATTGGAAAGAGAAGGAAGTGAAGTCTTCTATATAAGCAAGTCCACCACTCCATTAGTATAAGGCATTTTGGGAAGGAGCCCAAAAATAAATCCGTGCGGGCTTGGCCCAAAGCGGACAATATCATACTAATGTGACAGAGTGGTGATGGTGGCGGTCCTAACAGGATCCCCCTGATACAGGTTGGACTAAACTCAATACAGACTGTGCAGTCCACATGCTTCATATCGTGCATCTATTGGTGTAGTAATTTGTGACTCCAATGGTACTTGGCTGATGGGTTACAGTAAGAATATTGGTATTAGCCATGTGTATGACGTTGAGGCTCGTGGGGTTTTGGAAGGCTTAAATATGGCGTGGGGTGGACGGTTCCGTTATCTATGCGTTGGAAGTGATAATGAGGAACTGATGGAAGATTTGGCCTGATGTCTGGATGGCTTTGATGCGGATCTGATTATTCAAAGAATCCATTTTAAATATGGCGTGGGATGGAGGCTTCCGTTATCTATGCGTCACAAGTGATAATGAGGAACTGATGGAAGATTTGGCCCGATGTGTGGATGGCTTCGTTGCGGATCCAATTATTCGAAGAATCCGTTTGATGCTGGCACACCAATGGAGTGTTCGTTTACGCCATGTCCCAAGAGAAGTGAATGATATTGTTGTTGATTGACAGGCACATTTAGCCCCAATGGCTACGGATAACAGTTACTGGTTTAGGCATTCGCCCTTCGAAGTTGTCTCGCTGCTTGAAGCAGACTGTGATTCCTGACTGCACAGGATCTAGTGTTCACTCTGGCTTATGCCTCTTTTGTTACCCAAAAAAAAGGTTAAAAAAAATCCTTAGAATTTTTCACCGCCAGAATGTGTTGGTTCTAGTTTGAGTTTTTTCAAACTGAGCCCAGCATATCCAACCCACTAAACAAGCTCCGTCCAGCCTAGCCCACGAGCCAACCCAGCCCTTTAACCCAGTCTAGTATGTTCCAGGGGGTAGAACCAGTCTGGCCCGCTATTTTTTATTATTTTATAATTTTATTTTTTATGTGAAAATAATATTTCTTAATATAATTTAAAAATACTAAAAAAATATGTTTCTGTTTTTAAAATATAATGAATGGCCAAATCGGTCCAGCCCAATTAAAAATCGGCCCAGGGCTAGTCTAACTCAACTCCTTAATGAACCATAGTATCTACCCTGCCCGCATCTGACCCGACTCAAAATTGGACCGACCCGCACATTGGCCAGGTCTAGGGCTACATACACATCTTATCATAAGAATTTCTTTTAGGAATTATCATAAGAGTTAAACTATATTAACCAGCTTTTCTTAATTCATTTTAATTTGACTATAGCGCTATCAATTTGGGGGCGGGATAAGAATACTTAGAAACATAACATGTTTGAATTGTATACTGCAAATCATAATTTATCCTTGTATTATCTTATTTCTTGTAACTACCTAAAAGAATATTAATTACATTTAATCACATGTTTTGCATATTTATTCACGTTATGGTTATGCAAATGTAATGCCTAATTATTTTATATTGTAGATAATGTGGTGTGTTGGTATCACACAAAAAATCACATTCTCGGTGCTTTATAAAATAATATAATAGTTCACAACTTATATAATTACTAGATAAAATATATGAAAGGTTGTAATGTATGCTTGAGATTAGTTCATCCTAACTATTAGCATGCATTAGTGTATTTGCATACGTTGAACTGGATCGAAGTGAGATAGTGTCTTCTATGCTGACTGTAAGAAGAACGTAAATCTCAGATAATTATTATTTCTTAATTCTAAGTATATAATATTTAATTGGGTATTTATAATATCTATTGCTTTGACTTACCATGAGTAAGAGTCATAGTGATTTAATCAATATGCTTCGTATCTTGGGCAATAATAGTATTTATATGACAATTATTATTATAACTAAAAATTATGTCCCGACTCGTGCGGGTTGATGGTGTCCCCTTGAGGAGCTCGATAATGATTATTATATTAAACCATACGGGTGGATTTAATACCGATATAATAATGAGGTTCGAGTGGTACTACTCTTGGATAAAAAATTAATTAATTAAAGCTGTCAGTAGATTAAATTAATTAATAAACACTTGATATCTTAAGTACGGAAAATAATATATTTAAATAAGGAGCCGGATTTCATAAATTGAGATTTGGATTAAAAGTAATTCTTTATTGGATTGAATTGATATTAATGAACTCAACTATATTAGGAAGGCTTAATATGAAAAGTTGGGTTGCACTATGAGTCCCAACCCTAATCCTCTTTAAGATCCCTAGAGTAACCCAAAGCCTATAATTATGACCTATTGGGGGGGGGGGGTCGGCCGTGACATTATATCCAACACAACAAGGGATTTCATTTTTTTTTCTTCTTAGTGTTTAATTGTGGATCTTGACTTGTGTCTTTGATTCCACAATCAAGATAACACTTTAATTCTTGCAACAAATCGGAATTACTTGAAGAAAAAAAAATCGAGAGTTGTGAGGAACATAGGTTCGTCCGATCCACTTTGTAGTCCAAGCAAGATTCGGTAGCTCGTTGCCACACAACGTCCGGATTAAGGCGGGATCACACTCTAGAAGATTTTTAGGAGGAGATCAAAGTAGCAACCACTACGCTTCAGGAGGTAAATATCCTATGATATTTTGATCTAGATTAGGATAATAAATTTACCAACAAGATTATTTAGTAAATAATAAATAGTATTTAAATTGCTTATTAATATTAGTAGTTAATTAATTAGCATGCCTAAATAGGTTTTATGCTTGTGGATGCGTAAAACGCTTTTATCAAATTTTCTCCAACTTCGCTTCTGCTGTATTTTATTTCCAACAATTGGTATCAGAGCCAGATTTTAGGCTTTTGCTATTTTAGTTAATTTGGTGATTAATTGATAGCAATATAAATATTCATGTAATTTAATGTTGGAGTATTTTACTAGATGGAGTATTTTCGAACAGTTATATAAATGGTTAATTTTATTATTTTTTATGCAATTGTTGGTTTGGCCCGATTTTGAGGTATGTATTTTTTTTCCTGTGAGAAAATCCGCGGGTAGATGTAGGATCATATTTTTCGTGTAATTTTGCTGTAAATTCGATGTATTGTATTTTCTGTAAAATTGCAATCGAATTCGGAGAAGACAAAATCACGAAGAATAAGAGCAGAACTGGGACACCCGGACTGCTGGACAACTGTAACACCCCTGTGATTTACAGAGATATTACAGCACCGTAGATTCTTAATGGAGAACCTACCAGGCTTAGACCAACATAAAACATATTAACAACAACAAAAATCGGGACATTCACACATTAAAAGCGAACATCAACCTAAATACGACGTACATCACAAGACAGAACAACACATCGTCCCGCAGGATCACGATGGATACAACAGCTCACAGCTGATACAACAACATCATCAATAATTGATAATGACACGATATACATCACATGACAGTACCCGCACGAGTATAAAACCAAAATACCATACTGACCACGACAAGACGTCCACAGACTCAACATAACACATGATATCAATGCTGCCCACCAAACTCGTGTCCGCTCTGTACTGGCTCGCCCACTGGACCTGAACCTGAATACACAACAAGTATATCCACCCCGAAGAGGTCAGCAAAATGCTCGTGCAAGTACAACGATTACAGAATATGTACAACAAATGAATACTCAATAGAAATCACAGTGCCATCACAAATATTCTGGAATACAATACGATAATAATCATCACAAGATAACCTCCCGAGTTGTACTGTGTAATATCCGCAATTTCCGATTTTTCGGTAAATTTCTTTTTCAGCCGGAGTCCGTTTTGACGACTCGCTCATGACCGTTTCGTCATTTCGAGAATGATTAATTCTGGACTTTTTGTCATTCGTGTAATACCCGGTTGTAATTCATTCATTTTCATTCAAGAATTATCGATCAGTAATTGTCACTCAGTGTATTTTCACTCAATTATAATCATTCATCAATCATGTTCATTCACCGTGTTCACCGTTCGGAAAAACTTCGAGTTGTGTATCATTATTGTTCATTGTTTCAACTTTCCTCTTATGAGTTCGACTTTGTTAGATCACCATTAATTTTTGGTAACTCCAAAAATTCTAAATCTTTGCAATATTATAGAGCATCGAATTAGCTTTCCAATGGTTCAAACGGTGAGTCAATCGAGTCCTGACGAGAGAGTTTTGGTCGTTTAGCTCACCCGCTCATTTTTTCGATTATTGGCGATCACTGCCGAACTTCGGCCATGTCGTCCGACACGGCCCGTGCCGTACTCGTCCGGAAATGCGAAGTCTCGCCTCGGGACCCCACCGTGTCGTGCAGCACGGCCGAGTCGAACTCTTAGGATAAGCGTAACCGGCGCCCAGGGCCCGACCGTGTTCCGGGACACGGTCGAGTCATCTTGAGTCATTTGTCGGACGGTCACTACTATCGGAAGGCCCCTCCGCGCTGTGACCGTGTCTAGCAGGACACGGTCGAGTCCCTGCCGGCTAGCTGCGCGCCGCGACCGTGTCAGGCGGACACGGTCGAGTCTGTCAGACGAGTCAACCCCTATAAATTCGTTTTTTGAGCATTTCAGCTCATTTCTTTCCCTTTTCTTCACTTACAACCGAGAGAGAGAGAGAGCTTGAGGGAGGGTTTTTCCTTCACAAATCATTTGAGTGTTTGATTTTCTTCATCCTCCTTCGATCGTGTAGCTCGGATTGTGGATCTAGCATGTGTTATTCGGATTATAGGGCTTGAATCTTCAATAGGTAAGAACTCCTTCAACCCTAGTATGATTTTGGGGAGGGTTTGGTGGTGATCTTGTGTTTTAATTCGAATTAACCGATGTTGTTATTAGATTTTGATAGTATTCACGCGACCCATGGTTTTCTTGTTTTTGATTGGGATGAAATCCCGTTGTTATACCATTGACCGATTTCATTTCCTTATGCACTCTTGGTATCCGATGAATTGTCCCAACGGGTAGAATTAGGATTAATTCTTACCTTTCCGCATTATTGAGACTTGTTGTATACCGTTGTTGTGTTAGGAGCGGATTTGGGAGGATTGTTCGGACCAAAACCTATTCCTTCGTTGTTTCCCTTGTTTCATCGTGTTCAAGGCAAGTATCTTGCCCATACATTACGTGTTTTGTGGATATAATGGTTGCTAAGTGTCGATATGTGCTAAATAAATATTTATAACCATTTTTCAAAAGAATCGGTATATTTACCATCATGGTTTTCGTAAAGGTGACCCGTGTGAGTCGGGAATTAATATGCTTAGTTGATTATGTGTGCTAGTGTCGAGTATATGATCACCTTACTTTCGTGTGATGTCATTATGTATGATTATGGCGTCGGTAAATGTAAAGTGTAATTCTCTTGTCAAGTTATGTGCTTGGAGTCACGTGGTTATGGATGAATATGTGAGTTTTTGTGATATTGGTTGTGTCGTTCGGTGCTGTTGAGATCTTGTGCTCCCTTGTGAATTGATAGAGTTCTGGGTCGTGAGTACGTGTTGGATAATATGGCCATTCTAGCAAGGTACCTCGACTATATATATTTTGTGTGTTTGACCTTTGAGAGTTTTGGTTTTGTAATCTGTGAGTTGTTACTCTTCCACCTGGGGATGGCATGTGGCCTCTGGGGGCCGATACTAATGGGTACGGCCACGGAAGTGGACTTGGGTGCGTGTGTTGTTGTTCTTCCACCTGGGGATGGCATGTGGCCTCTGGGGGCCGATACTAATGGGTACGGCCACGGAAGTGAACTTGGGTGCGTGTGTTGATGTTCTTCCACCTGGGGACGGTTCGACGGGACCTCTGGGGGCCGATACTAATGGGTACGGCCGCGGAAGTGGTTTCCCACCTGGGGACGGTCCGACGGGGCCTCTGGGGGCCGATACTAATGGGTACGGCCACGGGTTACCAAGTGCGGTTTCTGTGATATTGATGTTGATGTTTTGATGATTAATTGTGATATTATCCGGAGTATCACAATGCTTTGCGCTCGGGGTCGAGAGACATTATATATATCGAGTTTTGGTGCTTGACTAGAATGGCATAAGATTAATGTGTTATGTGTAATGTGCACTTGTAAGTGAATTGAAGTGGATGATCGGGTCGTGGACCCTGTGTTTTGTGACCGTAATGGTTGGGTCGTGGACCCCGTGTTTTGTTAACGGATTTGCATTTTGGAAAAAGAACTTTGGGGCTGTGACCCTAAATGATTTTTGAGGAATTTAAGAACTTTTCAATTTCTAATGTTTTTAAAACTCCCGAGATTTGGAAATGTTTTCAAAATGCTTACTTGCTTCGTTTCTGCTTTCAAGACTTGAACTATTTTTAACTAAATATATCTCGGGAAGTCTTTCGTTATATTCTCGGAATATGTTGTGTATGGCTCGTATTTGCACTTTATACTTGCACTAGCGAAACAGTGGAGTTTTGCTAACCCCCGAGTAATCGGTGGGTGGATATCTCAGATTGTGTCCAGTACATGCAAAGTTTTCGGGAGCAAGACACAGGATCGACATGAGGGATGATGAAAGACGAATGATACTAATCACACGAAGGCGATTTTGGGTTCGATTAGTGAGTCCATTGCATTGTCTTTTCCATTTGTCTTATTGTTCGTTGTTGCAAGTATTTTACCCTTGCGTGGGTATGAGTCTGGATGAGTTTATGTATTTTTATTTGTAAGTCAGTGTCGAAAGACCAAATCGGTGTATTGGTTCGTTATTTTGATTCGTCGGTATGCAATGTAATGTGTTGTTTAGATGTCTAGCCTGGTGGATCCTCGCGGAGAGGGTCTGCGGCGTGTAATATTCCCGGTTCGATCTGGGGATGTTACATTTATGGTATCAGAGCTTAGGTTGAGGAAACCTAGGCTGTCGGGTCGAGTTATGTGTTGTTGAGTCTTGTATTGTCAGATTTTGTCTGACTGAGTCGTGTCGCGACGCGTCGTCTGGGATGTCGGCCGTGATTAGTATCAAGGTGCAGCCATCATCTTCGTGCGATCTGTGGATGTAAGTCTCCCTACTACATGTTGTACCACGAGCTATACGAGCCTGTATGATTCTGTGTTATGTAGTAGTATTTGAAGGTGCATCGTGAGTAAGTGACATATATTTGTTAATTCCCGTTTAGTGCTAGAATGAAGAATGATATGGCCAAATGTATCCTTGTATGAATTGTTTTGCTTGCAAGAGCAACAACCTTGGAATTTTTAGTTTCGAAGGCTTCCGGGGAGCCACGTAAAATTCTTTTTTTTAAAATGTTCTCCAAGGGAGGAAAAATTTTGATTTTTGTATGATGACCTCAAGGTCGAAAATTTTTAGACTTCAAACTACCGATATTTCATTCTCATCTCATACTATAAGTTTTCAAAACTCGAGTTTTTAACTCAAATAAGGTCTTCAAAATATACTCAAGACGTGACTCTCGTTTGTAACTTTTCGGTTTCATGAATGTTGGTCAGAAGATGCGTATTGATGATGCTCTCGTTGTTGAGCAGTGGTGCCAGTCTTATGATTAAAATAGTAACGTGAATGTTGAGTCCATCGGTATGTATGTGTTGAGATAGTCCTCTTTACTGAGAAGTAAAATTTACGTTTTTGTAGGATGATTTTCTTTTGATGGTTGCTTGTGAGATGTTATAATTATGTGAATCGATGACATTTAGACCCGTATGTTGTTGCTTATTTGTAACCTTCGAGTCTAGTATTACCTCATATATGTTTGCAATCGTGTTGGTGATTAGAGCAGTTAGCACATGCGTAATACGAGCCTAACGCGCGCTAACGTGGCGTGTTTAGCGCACGTTAATCTTTGTTGTAACGCGCGCTAATCAACCTGGGCAGAGGCTATGGAACCGCATTATAGCCGTTAGGTCTAACTTTTGCGGCCAATCACCTGTAGTTGTATTCTCTACGTGGTGTCTAGTGATAACAACTGTTGTGCGTGAATGTGTGTTAAGACTTTTCGTATTGCTAGGTGATATTTGATTGTGTTTGATGAATTGATAAATTATGTCTGCTGCGAGTGTGTTCGAACACGCTTTTCTAAAACTTTAATAAGTTTGTGCAAGTGCGATTAGCCGGCGGCTTCGTATGAACTTTGGAAATTGTTTGAAATTTGCGAGCCGGCCTAAGATTCTCAAATAAAACCTCGACGGTATTTGAAAGAGTTGTTTTAAAGTACCTTGAACATTTTGTAAAATTTTACCGTCGTTGATGTTTGTGAAGTGTTGGGAGAATTTTCGAAAATGATTTTAACATATTGTTGCATTTTCAAATAATTCGAGTGAATGATTTTCAAAATCTTTCACACCATAAAAATATTTTATTTCAAATCCAATGCGATTTTTATTTTCAAAAATATATAGTGAAAGATGAGAAATCTCACTCGATGTAAAGTTCAAACTCGGATTCGGAAATGTTAGAGTATGTAAGAATGATTTGATGATCTTGCATGGTTAACTTGTTAGTTGTTAACGGCGATGATGATACGTAGAGGCATGATGACTTCAAATGATTTCAAATGAGACGGTTAAAGTATGTTGTTTGCAAGTTTTGATGAAACAACCCGAGGTACCAAAAGTACTTTTAAAGTTTATTTCAAATAGATATACAAATCCAAGGATTTTCAAAAGATTTCCTTTAAAAGGATACCTCGTGGATTTTCTTTTCGAGTTGTTATTGGTTACCCCATGTGATATGTCGTCTTTGAGTTGGTACCTTAGTATAATATTTTGCGAAGTTGTGCAATCGTATTGAGTGGGAATCCGCTTAGTATGCCGATGGGCGAGAGGGCCTTGATCGTGACCACGATGCTAATGGCCATGAAGATCGGATGTGGACCAAGAGGATATGGTCGGGAAGGTTGCTATTCGGCCGCCGTTCTCGTTGTTTAGGTTTGGACGAAACCTCTTTTAAAGGTGATATGATGTAATACCCGCATTTTCTTTCTTTCTCTTGTTTCGTCCAATCGTATCGACTCATTGTGTTCGTTGATGCTTCGACACAGTGTTGTTTCTCACCTTTGTTATTCGAGCGAGTTCTGATATTGTCCCAAATTGATCTATATATCGTTGTGACCTTTTCAAGTTCGGAAAATTAGTCTCGTTTTCGATCTTCCAACCCTTGGGCGGTGGAATTCCGTATTTGTTCAGCGATTGGCTCGCATTTTGATTGATGTACCGTTGGGTTGGTCAATCGTATTGATTTTCGTCCGTTGTGTTTTGTGTTTGTTCGGATAATTGACTTGATTGTATTATCCAGTTGATGATGCTTGTCACTTGTTGGTTTTATTATATCCCTAACGGCGGCGTTGTGTTGGTCGTCGTGGAGCGTGTTTTCACGCCGTATATTCCTTTGCGTTGCTTGTAACGTTTCGCCGATGGGCGTAAGTTACGCGTTTCCTTGCGTATCTCGTTGAGTTTTCCTGGCGGGATATTGCTTCTCCCTACTTGTTTTAAGTTTCGGGACGAAACTTGTTTTAAGGAGGGTAGAATGTAATATCCGCAATTTCCGATTTTTCGGTAAATTTCTTTTTCAGCCGGAGTCCGTTTTGACGACTCGCTCATGACCGTTTCGTCATTTTGAGAATGATTAATTCTGGACTTTTTGTCATCCGTGTAATAGCCGGTTGTAATTCATTCATTTTCATTCAGTAATTATCAGTCTGTAATTGTCACTCAGTGTATTTTCACTCAATTATAATCATTCATCAATCATGTTCATTCACCGTGTTCACCGTTCAGAAAAACTTCGAGTTGTGTATCATTATTGTTCATTGTTTCAACTTTCCTCTTATGAGTTCGACTTTGTTAGATCACCATTAATTTTTGGTAACTCCAAAAATTCTAAATCTTTGCAATATTATAGAGCATCGAATTAGCTTTCCAATGGTTCAAACGGTGAGTCAATCGAGTCCTGACGAGAGAGTTATGGTCGCTTTAGCTCACCCGCTCATTTTTTCGATTATTGGCGATCATCGCCGACCGAACTCGGACGTGTCGTCCGACACGCCCGTGCCGTACTCGTCCGGAAATGCCAAGTCTCGCCTTAGGACCCGACCGTGTCGCAGCACGGCCGAGTCGAACTCTTCCGGATAAGCTGTAACCGATCGCCAGACGCCCGACCGTGTTCCGGGACACGGCCGAGTCATGCCGAGTCCGCCGCGGACGGGTCACTATCGGAAGGCCCCTCCGCGCCGCGACCGTGTCTAGCAGGACACGGCCGAGTCCTCGCCGTCCAACAGCGCCGCGACCGTGTCGTGCGGACACGGCCGAGTCCGTCAGACGAGTCAACCCCTATAAATTCGTTTTTGAGCATTTCACTCATTTCTTTCCCTTTTCTTCACTTACAACCGAGAGAGAGAGCTTGATGGAGGGTTTTTCCTTCACAAATCATTTGAGTGTTTGATTTTCTTCATCCTCCTTCGATCGTGTAGCTCGGATTGTGGATCTAGCACGTGTTCTTCGGATTATAGGGCTTGAATCTTCAAGAGGTAAGAACTCCTTCAACCCTAGTATGATTTTGGGGAGGGTTTGGTGGTGATCTTGTGTTTTAATTCGAATTAACCGATGTTGTTATTAGATTTTGATAGTATTCACGCGACCCATGGTTTTCTTGTTTTTGATTGGGATGAAATCCCGTTGTTATACCATTGACCGATTTCATTTCCTTATGCACTCTTGGTGTCCGATGAATTGTCCCAACGGGTAGAATTAGGATTAATTCTTACCTTTCCGCATTATTGAGACTTGTTGTATACCGTTGTTGTGTTAGGAGCGGATTTGGGAGGATTGTTCGGACCAAAACCTATTCCTTCGTTGTTTCCCTTGTTTCATCGTGTTCAAGGCAAGTATCTTGCCCATACATTACGTGTTTTGTGGATATAATGGTTGCTAAGTGTCGATATGTGCTAAATAAATATTTATAACCATTTTTCAAAAGAATCGGTATATTTACCATCATGGTTTTCGTAAAGGTGACCCGTGTGAGTCGGGAAGTAATATGCTTAGTTGATTATGTGTGCTAGTGTCGAGTATATGATCACCTTACTTTCGTGTGATGTCATTATGTATGATTATGGCGTCGGTAAATGTAAAGTGTAATTCTCTTGTCAAGTTATGTGCTTGGAGTCACGTGGTTATGGATGAATATGTGAGTTTTTTTGATATTGATTGTGTCGTTCGGTGCTGTTGAGATCTTGTGCTCCCTTGTGAATTGATAGAGTTCTGGGTCGTGAGTACGTGTTGGATAATATGGCCATTCTAGCAAGGTACCTCGACTATATATATTTTGTGTGTTTGACCTTTGAGAGTTTTGGTTTTGTAATCTGTGAGTTGTTACTCTTCCACCTGGGGATGGCATGTGGCCTCTGGGGGCCGATACTAATGGGTACGGCCACGGAAGTGGACTTGGGTGCGTGTGTTGTTGTTCTTCCTCGGGCGGATGTCAAGTGGCCTCTGGGGGCCGATACTAATGGGTACGGCCACGGAAGTGAACTTGGGTGCGTGTGTTGATGTTCTTCCACCTGGGGACGGTTCGACGGGACCTATGGGGGCCGATACTAATGGGTACGGCCGCGGAAGTGGTTTCCCACCTGGGGACGGTCCGACGGGGCCTCTGGGGGCCGATACTAATGGGTACGGCCACGGGTTACCAAGTGTGGTTTCTGTGATATTGATGTTGATGTTTTGATGATTAATTGTGATATTGTCCGGAGTATCACAATGCTTTGCACTCGGGGTCGAGAGACATTATATATATCGAGTTTTGGTGCTTGGCTAGAATGGCATAAGATTAATGTGTTATGTGTAATGTGCATTTGTAAGTGAATTGAAGTGGATGATCGGGTCGTGGACCCTGTGTTTTGTGACCATAATGGTTGGGTCGTGGACCCCGCGTTTTGTTAACGGATTTGCATTTTGGAAAAAGAACTTTGGGGCTGTCACCCTAAATGATTTTCGAGGAATTTAAGAACTTTTAAATTTCTAATGTTTTTAAAACTCCCGAGATTTGGAAATGTTTTCAAAATGCTTACTTGCTTCGTTTCTGCTTTCAAGACTTGAACTATTTTTAACTAAATATATCTCGGGAAGTCTTTCGTTATATTCTCGGAATATGTTGTGTATGGCTCGTATTTGCACTTTATACTTGCACTAGCGAAACAAAGGAGTTTGCTAACCCCAGTAATCGGGGTGGATATCTCAGACAAGGCCCGTGTACATGCAAAGTTTTCGGGAGCAAGACACAGGATCGGCACGAGGGATGATGAAAGACGAATGATACTAATCACACGAAGGCCAGTTTTGGGTTCAGTTAGTCGGAGTCCATTGTATTGTCTTTTCCGCTGTCTTATTGTTCGTTGTTGCAAGTATTTTACCCTTGCGTGGGTATGAGTCTGGATGAGTTTATGTATTTTTATTTGTAAGTCAGTGTCGAAAGACCAAATCGGTGTATTGGTTCGTTATTTTGATTCGTCGGTATGCAATGTAATGTGTTGTTTAGATGTCTAGCCTGGTGGATCCTCGCGGAGAGGGTCTGCGGCGTGTAATATTCCCGGTTCGATCTGGGGATGTTACATACTGGCCCTGTTCCCACACGGGATACACACCTATTGTTAGGAGTATGCCCTCGAATGCCACTCAAAGGATGTTTAGTGTAATACCCGGTTGTAATTCATTCATTTTCATTCAGTAATTATCAGTCTGTAATTGTCACTCAGTGTATTTTCACTCAATTATAATCATTCATCAATCATGTTCATTCACCGTGTTCACCGTTCGTATAAACTTCGAGTTGAGTATCGTTATTGTTCATCGTTTCAACTTTCCTCATATGAGTTCGACTTTGTTAGATCACCATTAATTTTTGGTAACTCCAAAAATTCTAAATCTTTGCAATATTATAGAGCATCGAGTTAGCTTTCCAATGGTTCAAACGGTGAGTCAATCGGAGTCCGGACGAGAGAGTTATGGTCGCTTTAGCTCAACCGCTCATTGGCCATCAGCCGAACGCACTCGGCCGTGTCGTCCGACACGCCCGTGCTGCATTTCGTCCGGAAAGTGCCGGGTGTTCGCCTCGAGACCCGACCGTGTCGTCGCACGGCCGAGTCGAACCCTTCCGGATAAGCGACCGATCGCTGAAAGCACGCCCGACCGTGTCGCCAGCACGGCCGAGTCATGCCGAAGTCAGCCGGACGGGTCATCGTCGGGAGGCCCTCACGCCGCGACCGTGTCAAGGTGACACGGCCGAGTCATCGCCGCCACCGTCGGCCACCGCGCGACACGACCGTGCCGATCGCACGGCCGTGTCCGGCAGCATCAACCCCCTATAAATTCATTTTTTCATCATTTCACCCATTTTCTCGCATTTTCTTCACCTTCAACCGAGAGATAAGGCTTGAGGGAGGGTTTTTCCTTCACAAATCATTTGGGTGTTTGATTTTCTTCATCTCCTTTCGATCGTGAAGCTTGGATAATCAATCTAACGCATATTCTTGGATGAAGCACTTGGATCATCAAGAGGTAATTCCTTCAACACTTTGGACTTCGATTTTGTGTTGAAATAGGATGTTTTGACGTTATAATCATGATATATGAAGGGATATGTATATGATTATGAGTTTGTATAAGGATTCATTGGATTATTGAGGGATTATTCAAGAACACTTTGGAAATCGAATTGGAATTGGGGATTTTCGACTAATTGTTGTTATGATCACGTTTTCGGATAATCATAACGGATTATTGATCGTATTGGAGATGTTTTGTTGATTTGAAACACTTCTTAGGGATTTGAAGTTGATATTATTGAGGTTTAGTTGTATACAATCAAAGTTGGCCTCAAAGTGTTCGATATAATGCCCCGATGAACTTGGTTTAATCGTATCGACGTCTTGAGTTCGTTTTATTCGTGTTTAATTCGTTATTAATCGGATTGTTGGTAATTGTATTGAATTAAGGTTGTTCGAGCGACCGGTATCTTGGTTAGGACGTTGTTCGTGGACGGACATTCTTCATTGTTGTTGAGTAAGTTGATTCTTACTCGGTTAAAAGGATACTCATTCCTTTTGTTGTTGATTGCTCATAATCATAATTCATTCATCATAATATTAATCATTTTGAGACTTGTAATTGTCGAATAATCATTTCATTCACGAGGAACGACGGTTCCAAATCATTTCACTGGGTTATCAATCACGTCACTATTACTTTCATAACGGTGAGTCATTTTATCCTTGTCTAATTAATTATTCATTGACGTTCATTATGGTCATTCTCGTTCATGTGACCTTCTGGGTTCATATTGCGTGGCCGGGTGTGGCTGTGTGGAATTTTTAGTCGGGCACATGATGGTCATGTATTGGGTTCACCGATACATCGGACCGTGCACACGGTAACGCTTACCTCCGTGAGACTAATTAGGTACAAGGACGGGTGTGTCCGGTCATTCGTCTTGTACACTTGCATGAACATTACGGCGTCTTATGGTACTCCTCTTCACGTAATTCATAATTAAGAATGTTTCATAACTTGATTAATTCATGATTGTGTAATTTCAACCCTTGAGGATTGTTGTTCTTTGTAATCGACCCCGTTTGGGGATTTTGTTTTTCAGGTCATGGCAAGGCAAATGCACGGAATAGCATGTTGATGTCGAGGAGTCCTAGGGATACTAGTAGGGGCCCCGATCTTCAGATTATTCATGTTATTGTCCTTTATTTTCCGCCGCAAACTTTCATTTGAATACTCCGTTTCATTAAAGGTTGTGTATTTTATCTTCATATAAAATACACTAGTATTCTATTATCCTGGTGTGTTGTAACTAAACTCCTCATCGGAGTAATTATTGTTGTAATGTAGTTCGGTACTACATTTATCTTGTGTAATTCATTCATTTTCATTTGCTCAGTGGGTCCCATTGGGGATCTACAGACCGTAATATCCGCCTAGTTTGGGGTGTTACAGAGTTGGTATCGGAGCGTGGTTTTGAATACTACCCTCCAAGTCATGTCTCATTTGAAATCATTGTCATCGGACTAGTATCATTGGACTTTCGCGTCACGTGTGACTCCGTGCGTATGCCGAGCCAATCGTGACCGAAAGAACCGTAAGACTTCTAACGCCATGGTATAATTTCTCGCAATAGTCATTCACTCATCATTCATCATTTAACAATCCTCAAACATCATCATTCATTATGATCGGACGATCATATTAACTCATCAATCACTTAATTCATTTCATTACTCGCTTAATAATCGTGACGATCATGTTAACTCATTAATTACTCAATTCATTTCATTACTCGATTGTCAACTGATAATCATATTATCAATCTTGTTAAGTTATTCAAGATAATCATTTCAAGAATTTCATCGATAATCATGTAACTTCAAGAAATCATTCATATAATCACTAAGTTAGAGCATGTATACTCATTCTCATCATCTCATGACATAATCATAACGTGCTAATCATGCGGAAATATAATCATTATGCGACCTTCCTACTTCAGATGGAGAGAGCTGTCAGGATGCACGGGAGAGAAGGCGGACCGAAACCCGAGAAATAATCACTGGCCGGGAAATCGTGCCTGTGACTCGCTCGATCGAGAAGATGTTCGGGTTGATCCACTCACTTTTATGTGCCATGATGACCCATGTGCGCTTGCTCAATCATCATTGCGCCACTGACCGGTTTAATCGAGAGAACTCTCACGTATGAGCCACCGCTAAGGAAAGTGCTGAACAACAACTTTCATTTGTCGAAGAAATAAACGGCGTAATCAATCCGAAGGCGGTCACCAACCTTCAAGAAGCCTCGTAGGTCCTATCGTTTCGAGCGACCTCCTACGGCGCATAATCGTGCGGATCTCATTCCCGAGCGGCGGTTCCGCCATCACTGTTTCAATTGTGGAACGCCGGGTCATTTCAAGACTGAGTGTCTCAAACCGTCTATCACGTGCTATAATTGTGGGAATTTTGGGCATAAGGCCCGTTTTGCCGAAAGGACTCCAAGTCGGCTCCGGCGCATCTCAGCCCCAAGCAACCAAGCTTTGAATCGATCGCTTTGTCATCGCTGCTTAAGACACCGGAAGCAAATAGAGTTGGAGCTCGTATTTATCGACGGAGCGTCCTGCCGGGGACCAGCAAGTCCTGATTCATATGATGAGGAGGATCGACGATCCGGTGATCCGAACGATTTCGTATACTGTAATTTTATTTCAACTTGTGTGTACCTTTTGATCTTTGGTACACCACATTCATTCATTTTCGAATCATGCTTGAATAGACTTATTTCGGTATAGTCCTACTTAATGACCGCGATTGGTTGATGGATCTAATCGTGGTGAATTTATCTTAGGACGATATAATTTTCGGTATTAGTTGGTTTGACCGTCTCGATACTATCCTCAGTGTTTGATAGCGTTTGGTCGCTATCTTTCCGTAGTTAGTTGTCGAATGGGTGCCTCATGGAAGTAATCCCCGATGTTCCAGTAGAATTTTTATTATGGCGGAAGCAGCGAAATTCCACAATCGAACTATTCAATCATTCCTTGTATCATTTTCATCGATTGTCCTTTCTAAGACAATCGAGTTATTCAATCATTCATTGCGTCATTTTCATCGATTGACCTTTCTAAGGCAATCGAGTTATTCAATCATTCTTTGTATCATTCTCATCGATTGGCCTTTCTAGGACAATCGAGTTATTCAAACATTCATTGTATCATCTTCATCGATTGACCTTTCTAAGGCAATCGAGTTGTTCAATCATTATTGGTATCTCTTTTTATCGATTGACCATTCTAGGGCAATCGAAATGTTCAATCATTCGTGGTATCATTGTCATCGATTGACGATGTATTTCCAGATGAGTTATCTGGTTGCCTTCACATAGAGTAAGGGAATTCAGGAGTGAGTTGGAGCCAGTACGTCCCCTTTATCGAAGGCACCGTATCGGATGGCCCCGACTAGAATGCATGAGTTGAAGATTCAACTTGAGGAGTAGTTCGAGAAAGGTCATCTCCGACCGATTGCGCCCCCGTGAGGAGCACCAGCGTGATCTGTCAAGGAGAAGGATGGCTCGTCTCGTGTGTGTATTAATTACCAAGAGTTGAACAGGGCGATGAGCAAGAGTAGTACCCTTTACCTCGTATTGATGATCTTTTAGATCAACTTCCGGGAGCCTCAGTATTTTTCCAGGATCGACTTAAGATCTGGATATCACCAATTGCGGAATTCGAGAGTCGGATATCGCGAGGACAGCGTTTTGTACACGCTATGGTCATTATGAGTTCGTAGTTATGCCGTTCGGGCTAACTATTGCACCTGTGGTATTCAAAAAGTTAATGAATTGGGTTTTCATCGACTTTTTGGATCAGTTTGTTGTTGTCTTCATCGACGACATTTTGATTTATTCTCGTAGCCAGGAGGAACACGAGTTTCACCTTCATCAAGTGCTCGACGTGTTGAGACGAGAACAACTTTATGCGAAGTTTTCCAAATGTGAGTTCTGGATGTCCGAAGTGACGTTTCTCGGACATGTAATTTCATCAGATGGAGTACGTGTTGATCCTCAGAAGACGGAGGCTATCCAGAATTGGTTACCTCCGAAGAATGTTAAGGAAATCCGAAGTTTTCTCGGATTAGCCGGTTATTATCGGAGGTTTGTGGAAGGATTTTCCAAAATTGCTCAACCATTGACGAACCTTTTGCGGAAGGATAAGAAATACACGTGGTCCGACGCGTGTCAGCGGAGTTTTGAAGAACTCAAGAGTCGGTTAATGTCAAGACTGTGATTTCTCCTTGCCGCAGGGACGGAGGGATTTGTGGTTTATAGTGATGCGTCGGACAGGTCTCGGATGTGTACTCATGCGTAACGGGAAGGTTATTGCCTATGCTTCACGGAAGTTGAGACCTTACGAGGTTAATTATCCGACACACGACCTTTAGCTAGCAGACGTGGTGTTCGCTTTGAAGATTTGTCGTCATTACCTTTTTGGCGTCACTTGTCAGATATTCACCGATCATTAAAGTTTAAAGTATATATTTACTCATAAGGAATTAAATATGCGACAGAGGCGGTGGTTAGAACTAATCAAGGATTATGATATTGAGATCCTTTACCACCCGGCAAGGCGAACATTGTCGCCGACGCCTTGAGTCGTAAGTCCATTCAGAGCAGATGCTTGCTCGTTTAACAATTCGAAGGAGCTCCAACAGAATTCCTTAGACCCGAGATCGAGCTTGGGCCGAGTTCGGGACAGCTTTGTATGTTAGAGATTTCATCATCTCCGAGGATGCAATCAGGGAGAATCGTGGTTGCACTCGCATTGTTGCGCATTCGTGAAGATGTGGCTCGGGAAAGCCCTCGATTCGTGGTCCATGAGGATGGACTTTTGAGGTTTAAGAACCGGTTGTGCGACTGCGAATGACGAGTTGAAAAATTCTATTTTGAGAGAAGCTCATGCTACCCCTTATTCTGTTCATCCGGGGTCCAGCAAGATTTACAAGGACTTGAAACAAAATTACTGGTGGAGTAATATGAAGCGAGAAGTCGCAGAATTTGTTTCGAGATGCTTAACCTGTCAACAAGTCAAGATGGAACCTCAGCGACCGGCGAGTATGCTGATACCGCTCCCTATTCCAGAATGGAAGTGGGAAGACATTTCTATGGAATTCATCACGAATTGCCGACGAGTCATCGTGGCATAAATACGATCTGAGTGATCGCGGACCGCTTAACTAAATCAACTCATTTCCTTGAGATCAAGGATTTGTGGAGTCCCGAGAGACTGGCCCAGTTATTCATCAAGGAGATAGTAAGACTGCACGGTACTCCTAAGAGTATCGTTTCCGATCGTGACGGACGATTTGTATCTCATTTTTGGAAATCGATTCACCGTGCTATGGGAACTCGGCTCAATCTCGCATCGCCTTTCATCCTCGGTCAGACGGACAATCAGAGAGGACTATACAGACATTAGAGGACATGTTGAGGGCATGCGTCCTCGATTGGAAGGACGATTGGGAAGCCCAACTACCATTGATCGAGTTCACGTATAATAATAGTTGGCATGCTTCCATTAAGATGGCACCTTACGAGGCCTTGTACGGTCGTCGTTGTCGATCTCCCTTGTGTTGGGATGACTTGTCAGAATCAATCGGCACCGAACCCGATATGCTTATAGCCGCCCGGTAGAAGGTAGCTTTGATCAAGAGTCGTATGTTGTATTTCAGTCGGCGAAATCATATGCAGATAATCGTCGTCGACCACTAGAGTTCGAGACGGTGACCACGTCTTGGTCAAGGTATCCCCGAGTCGAGGTATTTTCCGCTTTCGGAAAACGGGGAAGTTGAGTCCGAGATTCATTGGACCGCTTGAAATTTTGGATCGAGTAGGCGAGTTAGCTTACCGATTGGCTTTACCTCCGCCCCGAGCCGAATTCATAATGTGTTTCATGTCTCTCGATTGCGAAAGTATGTTGCCGACCCGAGTCACATATCGCGGTTCGACGAATCGAGATCGCCGACGATCAATCATATGAGGAGCGTCTATACGAGTTTTAGAGCGCGAATCAAACAGTTGAGAAATAAGTCGATTCCTTTGGTCAAGATTCGTGGTCCGGACATGGAGTCGAAGAGGCCACTTGGGAAACCGAGGAGATTATGCGAGAGTTATCCCGAGTTGTTTGACCCTTAGTTTCGGGACGAAACTCTTTTTAAGGGGGAGTATGTAATACCCGGTTGTAATTCATTCATTTTCATTCGAATTATCATGTAATTGTCACTCGGTGTATTTTCACTCAATTATAATCATTCATCAATCATGTTCATTCACCGTGTTCACCGCTCGTATAAACTTCGAGTTGAGTATCGTTATTGTTCATCGTTTCAACTTTCCTCATATGAGTTCGACTTTGTTAGATCACCATTAATTTTTGGTAACTCCAAAAATTCTAAATCTTGCAATATTATAGAGCATCGAGTTAGCTTTCCAATGGTTCAAACGGTGAGTCAATCTGAGTCCGGACGAGAGAGTTATGGTCGTTTTAGCTCAACCGCTCATTGGCCGATCACGCCGAACGCACTCGGCCGTGTCGTCCGACACGGCCCGTGCCGTACTCGTCCGGAAAGTGCCGAAGTTCGCCTCAGACCCGACCGTCGCCTGGCACGGCCGAGTCGAACCCTTCCGGATAAGCGACCGATCGCCGAGCACGCCCGACCGTGTCGCCTGCACGGCCGAGTCATGCCGAGTCGCCGCTTGACGGGTCATCGCTGTCGGGAGGCCCTCCGCGCCGCGACCGTGTCGGGCGGTGACACGGTCGAGTCATCGGCGGTGTCGGCCACCGGTGCGACACGACTGCGTGCCGATCGGCACGGCCGTGTCCGGCAGCACCAACCCCTATAAATTCATTTTTTCATCATTTCACCCATTTTCTCGCATTTTCTTCACCTTCAACCGAGAGATAAGGCTTGAGGGAGGGTTTTTCCTTCACAAATCATTTGGGTGTTTGATTTTCTTCATCTCTTTTCGATCGTGAAGCCCGGATAATCAATCTAACGCATATTCTTCGGATTGAAGCACTTGGATCATCAAGAGGTAATTCCTTCAACACTTTGGACTTCGATTTTGTGTTGAAATAGGATGTTTTGGACGTTATAATCATGATATATGAAGGGATATGTATATGATTATGAGTTTGTATAAGGATTCATTGGATTATTGAGGGATTATTCAAGAACACTTTGGAAATCGAATCGAATTGGGGATTTTCGACTAATTGTTGTTATGATCACGTTTTCGGATAATCATAACGGATTATTGATCGTATTGGAGATGTTTTGTTGATTTGAAACACTTCTTGGGGATTTGAAGTTGATATTATTGAGGTTTAGTTGTATACAATCAAAGTTGGCCTCAAAGTGTTCGATATAATGCCCCGATGAACTTGGTTTAATCGTATCGACGTCTTGAGTTCGTTTTATTCGTGTTTAATTCGTTATTAATCGGATTGTTGGTAATTGTATTGAATTAAGGTTGTTCGAGCGACCGGTATCTTGGTTAGGACGTTGTTCGTGGACGGACATTCTTCATTGTTGTTGAGTAAGTTGATTCTTACTCGGTTAAAAGGATACTCATTCCTTTTGTTGTTGATTGCTCATAATCATAATTCATTCATCATAATATTAATCATTTTGAGACTTGTAATTGTCGAATAATCATTTCATTCACGAGGAACGACGGTTCCAAATCATTTCACTGGGTTATCAATCACGTCACTATTACTTTCATAACGGTGAGTCATTTTATCCTTGTCTAATTAATTATTCATTGACGTTCATTATGGTCATTCTCGTTCATGTGACCTTCTGGGTTCATATTGCGTGGCCGGGTGTGGCTGTGTGGAATTTTTAGTCGGGCACATGATGGTCATGTATTGGGTTCACCGATACATCGGACCGTGCACACGGTAACGCTTACCTCCGTGAGACTAATTAGGTACAAGGACGGGTGTGTCCGGTCATTCGTCTTGTACACTTGCACAGAACATTACGGGCGTACTATGGTACTCCTCTTCAGCGTAATTCATAATTAAGAATGTTTCATAACTTCAGTTAATTCATGATTGTGTAATTTCAACCCTTGAGGATTGTTGTTCTTTGTAACTGACCCCGTTTGGGGATTTTGTTTTTCAGGTCATGGCAAGGCAAACGCACGGGAATAGCATGTTGATGTCGAGGAGTCCTAGTGATACTAGTAGGGGGCCCCGATCTTTCAGTTATTCATGTTATTGTCCTTTATTTTCCGCTGCAAACTTTCATTTGAATACTCCGTTTCATTCAGTGTTGTGTATTTTATCTTCATATAAAATACACTAGTATTCGGTATTATCCTGGTGTGTTGTAACTAAACTCCTCATCGGAGTAATTATTGTTGTAATGTAGTTCGGTACTACATTTATCTTGTGTAATTCATTCATTTTCATTTGCCTGGTGGGTCCCAGTTGGGGATCTACGGCACTGTAATATCCGCCTAGTTTGGGGTGTTACATTTAGTGAGGGTATTGTACTTGTAATTATGTAAATCATTTATATAAGGCAATGAATGTTTCTTTATTTACTGGTAGTTACTAGCATTCCTAACTCGTAAATATACATATAGAAACTAGTCCGTGTATTTGAGAACAAAACGTTTCACTCCTTATTGGATAAGGGGGTAGGCACTGGAAAGGTTTATAGCTCAAATAGTTAATCGTTCGCAAGTCGATAAAACTTGATTGGGCGTTAAGTTTATGTGAAGACTTGTATGACGTGTTCTTTGATATGGAGAGTGCCTGTTGAACGCTAATGGTTAGTGGGAGCACACGTTGTAGGTATGCTAATTGGATTAGTGTACTCAAACTGACTCACCCTCGATTCGTCACACGGATTTCACTCTGGGACAGTCAATGAAGGAATCGAAAGGTTGTGATAGGTATTCGTGAACCTTCGACTAGAGGATTTAGTAGGGATGTGCTTGTGACGTCAAGATTTTCATTAGAGTAGTTCAACCCTGTAAACCGGAAGGAGGGGGTCAACCTCGACGTGCATCTTGACGGGCAAGTAGCAGGTCCTACTGAATACCAAGATAGAATTCTTTCTCTCGTTAGTGAGTGGGATATATGTCCTATGCGGTTATTGGCAGATGAGATCAAAAGTCTTTGGCCAAAGCATTAGAGCTAGTTGTATTAGATACACGAGAGCTCTATGATCTCGATTTGCATTAACACATGCATAACGTCAAGTACATATAGGGTTTGACTGACCGTGACCCTATAACTTGATCGGGACATTTGAAAGAAGGGTTTATACGTATACTGATATTCACGACAGAATGGTTCTTGAATGATCCCAACCATTCGTTCTCAGTTGGGGTACAGTGTAGGCCGCCAGGCTGGCTAGGTGGTGCTACTACTCTTTGGTTCCTCCCATTGCTGACTGAGATGGACCTACCGAGTCGCGCAATAGGATTGACGATGGAATGAATCAAGCTAATTCTCTCATTATGAATATTAGATATTGGATATCTAAATTTGGGACATTGGATGTTTAAATTGATTTATTGGATAAATTAATTTATGGCCTAATAAATTAAATTAATTACTGGGTGATAAATATAATTCATGAATATAATTATTTATTAGAGAAATTAATTATCTTATTATGTATTTGATATGATTAATTAATTGAATTAATTGATCGATATAAATACATCGAAACGGAATCGGAGTTTATCTATTTGGACTCGCGGGAGTCCGAAACGAACTGAACTCGTCCGATTTCTACATGGGCCGCCCCCCACATTTCCACCCACCTTCCATTTGGACTCTTGTTCTATTCTTTAATGGATGATGATTGTCTTGGTGGGGTTTGAATCCTCATGTGCATGAGTTGTATATGTGTGTGGAAATTGAATAAAGAGAGGAAGACTTCTCATCACTCTCACCCCATTTTGATTCCATACGTGAGAGAGAGTAATAGAGAGAGGGAATACATTTCTCAAGTTCTTCTTCTTCTTCTTCTTCAACTTAGTTCTTGGTGATTCTTGGAGAAAAATCAAGAAATTAAAGAGAGAAAGTGAGTTATACACTTAGAGTGTTGTAATCACAAATCAATAGCTTCATCACCTAGCTCTAGCCGTATCCTTGGAGGATAGCAAGGTGATCGTCATCCCGTTTGTTTCTCCGGTGCGTGGCATGTAGAGGCGTTGTATTTTCGATGTTGGATCATCCAAGGGTTTAGAGCACATTGGATCGTAGGGATATACAACTAAAGCTTGGGGAATAGCTTAAGAGAAGGAATCCATTTAATCAACGGACTACAAGGGTGAGTTTCTTACAGCTCTTGTGTTTTTGTTTATATATTCATATATACGTAGCTCGATCGATCCTCGTAGGGATTCAGATCAAATTAATTTTTGTTTTACCGCTTCCGCTGGGCCTTCGTTTTAGGCACCGAATCCCAACACCTATAGAGTCCTCGTCAGGCCCTCCCCGGTGTACAACCAAACCGAGTGATCCGTAGAACTTGAACTCTAACGAAATCCCAGGGGACCCTCGCTGGTTTTACTCGGCTCACACATACTCAATAAACACATGGCACAAATCATATTTTCTCAAAATCACAATTTTACATATTCAAACGAAGTACAACAAACGAAATCAAAGTACTTGCTTTGGTTGGAAACGATACAAGAATAATGAACGGAAAGGCGTACGGTCCAAACCCCTCTAATGATTCGATTATAGTTCAACAAAATACCGAATCAAATACCATACCATGAAAACGGAAGGATTCACCCTAAGTTTTGCCCTGATGGACCTTTAATCAAACACTACGAAGACAACATAGTTTGAATCCAAACTACGGAGGAATACTTGGAATTTAATCCATGAACTTTGGAGAAAAAAAGAAGGATTATAATTACGACATCAAAATCTAGCACAAATATGAGCTAAAATAGATTAGAATCGAAGATCTTAACAAAACCCCCATAATATAAAGAACTAGAGTTCAAGCGGATTTACCTTGATTTGGACAATGAAAGTTGATGACATGTTGTTAACTTGGTGTTAAGAACTCAAAGATGTTGTTGGATGATGAAATTTGACCAAAATTCACACTCCTTTATGTCCAAGAAGACTCAGCCACCGGAGAAGGAGAAGAAAGGAAAGAAAATGGCGATTTAGAACATGCCCAGCATATATATACTGGGAGGAAACTAGCGCACGCTACGGCTAAATATTAGCGTGTGCTAATGGGCTTGACAAGTAGTACAGAACACATTGTCTGACCTCGGTAGCACGCGCTACCCAAATATACGAGCGCATATTATCGACCAAGCCTAGCGCGCGCTAACACCGAAACATAGCGTGCGTCACTTGCTATCGCCCGCAGTCCAGAAACAATCTGCCCTTATTGTCCTGCCGACCTAGCGCACGTTACCAACCTTTAACGTACGCTAACACACCAGTAATAGCGTACGCTAGTCTTCCGTTAGCATGCGTTAATGCCTCAGTCCAAAGCCCAGAAAGCTCACTGTCCAGCAGGACTAACGCGTGCTAATGCATAAGAGTAGCGTGTACTACTCGCACCTGGTTAGCGTGCACTATCAGTGCAGTCTAGCGCGCGCTAACTGCTATTATCCCGCATAAAATTCTCGAAGTCCGGCCAGAACGAAAGCAATCTGAAAATTACAAAACTCAACAGTTACTAACCACGAACACTCCAATTGCCAATCGTCACTACCCTCGAATTCAAGTAACCACAATACAACAAGATACATCCAAAATAACATACATGAAATGCACGGTAATTACAACCTTACCCCCTAAAAAGAAGTTTCGGCCCGAAACTTGCAATCCTGTTACAACCAACATCTCAACCAAAATTTTCCAATCTCATCACAAAACAATCAATCGTTACCATAAGCGACTAATCAACGCAATATACTTACGGGTACGTGAAATTGAGGATCTCCCGTGATACTAGCATACGACTTCTATATGAAGTCTCAACACAATACCAATATACCAGTTAATGTATCACTCTCAAAATTATCAGGAAACATTACAGCATTGTGGACCCCCGCGCCGGATCCCACAAGGCGAAAAATTATTTTCGTAATCATTTAAAACACGCCAAAAGACAATTGACGGTAATATATTTTTAAAAAACATTTGAAAGATTTTATAGAATTAATTTATGAAATACCGTCGTAGAATATCATTTGGAAGTACAAGACCAAAATGCCACAACTCAACAAAATTCGAGTATATGTTAAGCCACCGTTATACATACTGACATAAGTTTAGAAAACAATTTTGTAAAATAACTTGAGTTGCAAAATATCAAAAGGGACATTTATAAATATTCGTGTAACAGTTATAATAAACAGTTAAAATACATTTGCAGCGAAAATGATCATTCAACAAAAGTACTCGATTCCCCATTACATGTCATAACTAGTATCACCCGGGAAGCTCACCTCTTCACGACCGCTACTAGCTCCCTCTCCGAGTACCATCATAATCTTACCAACTTTGGAAATCCACAACAATTCAATCCTCACCATAATCCACATCTCACACTCTCAAATGATGAATGAACTTCGATACAACCGTTTGTACTGTATTCAAACAATAATATGAATTCTCAAAACATCATCATGACTCATAAGTGTAGAATAACCCATCCGAGTCAAATCCTATCTGTCAGATCGCACAATCAAATACTAATCCGGATACGGATCAAATATACACAATACGTATGTAGACTAATGATAGCAAAATTCCGAAACATTGACATAAAGTCTGAACACTCCCACGATCCATAACGATGATCAATCAAGAATATCATTGTCATGATAAACTCCAATATGACCAGCCAAATGTCAAAGTACAGCCGAGAACATTATCAATATGATAAACCGCAACACGATCAACAAATGACCAATAACAACCGAGAATACCATCAACATGGTAAACTCTGAACACGATCAACAAGGATCAATAGCAACTGAGAATACCATCAACAAGGTAAACTCCAAACGATCAACATGGATCAATAGCAACCGAGAATACCATCAACAAAGTAAACTCCAAACGATCAACAATAATGGATCTCAAAGAAATAACACCGACTGTCGAACATACCCCTCGGGCGTATGAACAACCAGTCGGAAACCGTCGAACATACCCAACCATAAATGGAGGATGAACGACCAATCAATATGGCTCAAAGATGGACGTCACAGTACACCCGATCCGGAAATGTGTCCGTGCACATGTCCACCCCGTATATGGAATCCAGGATATACGTGGGACATGTACCTAATTATCCTCACGAAGTAACGTCTCGTGTGCACGGTCCAATGCAGAAACATCCACGCATGACCATTATGTGCCCAACTAAAAATCCTACACAATAACCAATCGGCACGCAGATATGATTCCAGATATGTCACGATGCAACATGACAACGAAACATAAAGAATCACATATCCAATAAGGATAAAAAAGACTCACCGAAGTGAATAATGACACACATATAATGAAAGATCGACACGACCGATAGTATCCAAAACAACCATCTTAAGATTATCTTCCCCAAGGAAGGATCAACATGATCAACAATCTCACACAACAGTCCTGGAATCATCATCTGAAATGAACGATCATCACGATTAACGATACCAAACAATAGCCCTGGGATCAACATCCCTCAACGGTCGATCAACGTAACCATTAATACTAAATAATGGTCCTGGATTCAACATCCCTCACAGACAATCAATACGAATCTTATTATATGAACCATCAACATATAACACATACAACAATTCATCAGAATGATTATCCTTATAACCGAACCATACTCTAATTACCTCAAAGCCGGAGACAACATCATTTCCACGAACAAACATCCATGAACGAATACACAGCTATTCGAGTAATCTCGAATGAGGTAAAATCCATTAATATCAACAAACCACCATCCTGACATCAATGTCGACACGATAAACTATCTTCGATATCCGACATTCCATATCACTGACTAAAGAAGACTTACATCTCCGTCTTCACCAAACACATTGAAATCATATTCATTATGATTTAATCCAAACCAAAGCACAATATACAAACCACTATCCCGATGAATTCGCATTTATAATATCATTGTTAATGAATTATAAATGAAATGTAACTGAAACCATTCATTAAACATTATGAAATGAAAGAGGATAGACTTGTCTCGATACTGATATGACGAATCTGCTTCCAAATCCATTTTGTTCGCCTACGAGTTCCTCCTTCCCGACCAAGGCAATCCACGAGTTCTTCACTCTCAACTTCGACGTAACAGTTATAGTCATCGATCAATCATCACCATCTAATGTCATAATCGATTAACAACACATTCCATAATAATCAACAACCGATCTAACCAATCAACAAACCCAACGGTTCGACAATACTTCGATCAATTACGAACTCATATTGACAACACAAGTTTGATTTCCGATAATCATACCAATAATCAATTCAATAATAACAAGGATATTAACACTCTCTCTTCCAACTTCGACCTCAAATACAAATTAACAAGGTCCCCTCCTGTTCATATTCGTAAATCCTTAGGAAATCACTGATACTGGTACAATCGACCAATCCGAACTATCCGAATAGTTTAATATTATGGATAATCATATTCCAAGATTAACCACAATCTCTCTAGTTTCAACCTCATCTTATGATTCGTGTTTGATCAAGAACATCCGAAATGCACCACTATATTCAATATAATATCAGTATCTAAATATCAGATCCATGTCTATATCCAAAAACATTTATACATTTTTAACACATTCCTTCTTGATATAATCTGTACCAAGAACACCATAACTCCATAATTATGCTCATATAAAAAAATATAATCCAGGATATGTATTATCATTCTCCTTAACACAGATTCCCGTAAAATACCAAGATTTATCATGACACTTCCACAATTTATCACCACACGATGTAATCATCAATAACAACATCAAAATCCGAAAATAAAGTGTAGAATCGATCCACATACCTCAAGAAAATGTTCAACACCATTGAACATCTTAAGAATCAGCAATAACTCCATATCCCCTGCTCCAATCCATGCTCTCCAGTCCATAATCGATTTAGGAGAGGCAAAATGAGTCTCGAAGGGTTGAAGAGCTAAGAAGTGAGGTTGAACTGCTCAAATTACCAAGATGATGAAGATCTCACAAATTTATAAACTCTAATCACCATGTACGCTACATGAACAACCTAGCGTACGTAACACTCCTTGCATACATTACCCGACCCTGAAAGTGTATGTAAAACTAATCCAGAGACCACTGTCTGTTTTCTTTTCGTACACAACATGCAATACCAACATTCGCAACAATGCCTGACGTACGCATTCTTGCCTCGAGAGCGTCGGCAACAACAATCCAAAGGCTACTATTTTTAATTCATTATATGACTTACGTACGCAAAGCCCATGTCTTAGCGTGCGTAATATAGTCGTTGACTTGCTACAGTAACTCACCCATTTAACGTATGTAGCGTGTAATCCATAGCATACGTTAACTTCGATATTAACTTGCCTTGACTACCCTTACGCCGAAAGTTGCCGACCATGAGACCCACTTGTCGGCCATAGCCTGAACCCTGACCCATTTCTCCCTTAGCGTACGTTATGCATGACATATAGCATACGCTACACCTATCATCTTAGCGTATGTTAGCCCCTCGACTTAGCGCCCGTTATGGCTTATGTAATACCCACTTCTAACTGATCCTGTTAGTCGTCCCAACATACTGAATATGTATACTTATCCCAGTAATGCTCTCATATGGTATACCTGATATCAAAATTAAGACAATCTGATGCACGATAACCTCAAATTTATTCGTCGACCGACCTCATCCGCCACACGAATACAGCTGTCTCAGATTACAAATTATTCAAGGACAAGGAAAATTGAGGAGATAAAATATTACAACACCAGATTATCCAATCATATCAACAATTACTCCCGAAAAGAAGGAATAACTAACCTCCGAAGGGACTTCCAGCAAAGACAGCACGAGGTGGCAGCAAACCAGTGATATCATAAACAAACGACCGACTCAACTTTAATAGACCCAAAAACACCAACAACCTGGGTATCCATAAACCTAAGCTCCGATACCATATTCTGTAACACCCCCGTGATTTACAGAGATATTACAACGCCGTAGATTCTTTGTGGAGAACCTACCAGGCTTAGACCAACATAAAACACATTAACAACAGCAAAAACCGGAACATTCACACATTAAAAGCCAACGTCAACCTCAATACGACGTACATCACAAGACAGAACAACACATCGTCCCGCAGGATAACGACGGATACAACAGCTCATAGATGATACAACAACATCATCAACAATTGACAATGACACGATATACATCACATGAGAGTTCCCGCGCGAGTACAAAACCAAAATACCATACTGACCACGACAAGACGTCCACAAACTCAATATAACATATGATATCAATGCTGCCCACCAAACTCGTGTCCGCTCTGTACTGGCTCGCCCACTGGACCTGAACATGAATACACAACAAGTATATCCACCCCCGAAGGGGTCAGCAAAATGCCGGTGCAAGTACAACGATTACAGAATATGTACAACAAATGAATACTCAACAGAAATCGCAGTGCCATCACAAATATTCCGGAATACAATACCATAATTATCATCACAAGATAACCTCCCGAGTCGTACTGGCCCTGTACCCACACGGGATACACACCCCAGAGAGTCCTCGTCAGGCCCTCCCCAGTGTACAACCCAACCGATTGATCCGTAGAACTCGAAGTCTAACGAAATCCTAGGGGACCCTCGCTGGTTTTAATCGGCTCACACATACTCAATAAACACATGGCACAAATCATATTTTCTGAAATCACAATTTTACATATTCAAACGAAGTACAATAAACGAAATCAAAGTACTTGCCTTGGTTGTAAACGATACAAGAATAATGAACGGAAAGACGTACGGTCCTAACCCCTCCAACGATTCGATCCTAGTTCAACAAAATACCGAATAAAATACCATATCATAAAAACGGAAGGATTCACCCTAAGTTTTGCCCTTAGGGACCTTTAATGAAACACTACGAAGCAACATAGTTTGAATCCAAACTACGGAGGAAAACTTGGAATTTAATCCATGAACTTTGGATAAAAAAAGAAGGATTGTGATTACAACATCATAATCTAGCACAAATCTGAGCTAAAATAGATTAGAATCGAAGATCTTAAGAAAAACCCCAAAATATGAAGAACTAGGGTTCAAGCGGATTTTACCTTGATTTGGACAATGAAAGTTGATGAGATGCTGTTAACTTGGTGTTAAGAACTCAAAGATATTGTTGGATGATGAAATCAGACCAAAATCCACATTCCTCTATGTCCAAGAAGACTCATCCGTCGGAGAAGGAGAAGGAAGGAAAGAAAATGGCGATTTAGAACATGCCCAGCATATATATACTAGGTGGAAACTAGAGCACGCTACGACTAAATATTAGCGTGCGCTAAAGGGCTTGACAGGTAGTACAGAACCCACAGTATGACCTCGGTAGCGCGCGCTACCCAAATATACTAGCGCACATTATCGATCGAGCCTAGCGCGCGCTAACACCAAAACATAGCGTGCGTTACCTGCTATCGCCCGCAGTCCAGAAACAATCTACCCTTACTGTCCTGCCGACCTAGCGCGCATTACCAACCTTTAACGTACGCTAACACACCAGTAATAGCGTACGCTAGTCTTCCATTAGTGTGCCTTAATGCCTCAGTCCAGAGCCCAGAAAGCTCATTGTCCAGTAGGCCTACCGCGCGCTAATGCACAAGAGTAGCGTGTGCTACTCGCACCTGGTTAGCGTGCGCTATCAGTGCAGTCTAACGCGCGCTAACTGCTATTATCCCGCATAAAATTCGCGATGTCCGTCTAGAACGAAAGCAATCCGAAAAACTCAACAGTTACCAACCATGAACACTTCAATTGCCAATCGTCACTACCCTCAAATTCAAATAACCACAATACAATAAGATACATCCAAAATAACATACATGAAATGTACGGTTATTCTGACGGCAATCTGGCCGGCTGCGGCGGCCTGATTACTGGCGGCGTCGAACTGCTTTGCGAGAGGGCCCGGCGGCTGCTACAGTCCGATTCGCTAGTTCGAGTCGCGTTGTCCAGTTTTTGGTCCGTTCCATTTCTCCGCTGTTCGTCGCGTCCGCTGGAGAGTCGGATTTTAAAATTGATTTTTCCTTTATGTATTAATTTTGCATAACAGTGAAATTTTAATTTTGGAAATCCACGGCCCGACCGGGGAGGAGTGACGAGATGCTTGATCTAGTGGGAGATATCGAGTTGAAGATTTTCTCAGGTTTAATTCAAGGAAGAAGACCATGATAATTGGATAATTTAATTATATATGAATTTTTTTTTAGTTTTTACGTTTTGATGTATGACATGTATGAATATATGCGTGATATTATTGGTACCATATTTTAGAATGAATTTAATTTCTCTTTCTAAATTGAGTTGTGATGGTTATTCAGTTTCTTTTGATGGTGATGCTGTTAGGAGTACGCCCTCGAATGCCACTCAGAGGGTGTTGAGCGAGTGCCTTGTACTTGAAATTATGTAAATCATTATCATAAGACAAATGAATGTTTCTTTATTTACTGGTAGTTACTGGCATTCCTAAATCGTAAATATACATATAGAAACTAGTCTGTGTATTTGAGAGCAAAACGTTACACTCCTTATTGGATAAGGGGGTCGACACTGGAAAGGTTTATAGCTCAAATACTTAATCGTTCGCAAGTCAATGAAACTTGACTGGGTGTTAAGTTTATGTGAAGACTTGTATGACGTGTTATTTGACAAGGAGAGTGCCTATCGAACACTAATGGTTAGTGCGAGCACACGTTATAGGTATGCTAATTGGATTAGTATACTCGAACCGACTCACCCTCGATTCATCACACGGATTTCACTCCGGGACAGTCAATGACGGAATCGAAAGGTTGTGATAGGTATTCGTGAACCTTAGACTTGAGAATTTAGTAGGGATGTGCTTGTGACGTCAAGGTTTTCATTAGAGTAGTTCGACCTTGTAAACCGGAAGGCGGGGGTCAACCTTGACGTGCATCTGGATGGGAAAGTAGCAGGTCCTACTGAATACCAATATAGAACTCTTTCTCCCATTAGTGAGCGGGTTATATGTCATATGCGGTTATTGGAAGATGAGATCATACGTCTTTGGCCAAAGCATTGGAGCTAGTTGTATTGGATACACGAGAGCTCAATGATCTCGATTTGCATTAACGCGTACATAGCGTCAAGTACAGATAGGGTTTGACTGACCGTGACCCTATAACTTGATCGGGACATTTGAGAGAAGGGTTTATACGTATACTGTTGGGATTCAGTGCCTAAAACGAAGGCCCAGAGGAAGCGGTAAAATGAAAATTAATTCGATCCGAATCCCTACGAGGATCAATCGAGCTACGCATATACGAATATAAAATAAACAAAGGAAGATTTGAAATCATACCCTTATAGTCCGTTGATTATATGGTGTTCTTCTCTTGAGCTATTCCACAAGCTATGATCCAAAGTGCTCCAAGCCCTTGGATGATCCAATGCCGAAAATACCGCGTCTCTACTTGCCACGCGCCGGAGAAATGAGCGGGATGACTATCACCTTGCTATCCTCTAAGGATACGGATAGAGCTTGATGATGAAGCTTTTGATTACAACACTCCAAGTGTATAATATATATCTCAATATGTCTTGACTTTCTCACTGAAAGAACAAGAAGAAAATGAAAAGAAGAAGACCTTTAGAAAAGAAATTTTCTCTCTCTGTTCACTTAACTCACGGATGGAATCACTGTCTCCAGAGAGTTAGTCTTCCTTTCTTTTATTCTTCAATCAAGACAAAAGGTTCCAACTCAAAATGATATTAAAAGATATCATGTCTCCCATAGTCTTGCCCTTCCACCTAACATGATGTGGACAAGACAAGACTCACATGGAGGTGAGTTGGGGGGCAGCCATCTAGAAGAGGAATATGAGTTTGGTCCGTTTCGGACTCCCGTGGGTCCAAACAGATAAACTCTAATTCCGTTCTGATGTATTTATATTAATTAATTAATACATAACAACATAATTAATTTCTCCAAGAAATAATTATATTTATCAATTAAATTAATCGCCCAATAATTTATTTAATTCATTAGGCCGTAAATCAATTTATCCAATAAATAGATTTAGAAATCTAATGTCCCAAATTAGATATCCAATATCTAATATTCATAATGAGAGAACTAGCTTGATTCATTCCGTCGTCAATCCTATTGCACGACTCGGTAGGTCCGTCTCAGTCTGCAATGCGAGGAACCAAAGAGTAGTAGCAACACCTAGCCAGCCTGGCGGCCTACACTGTACCCCAACTGAGAACGAATGATGGGATCATTCAAGAACCATTCTGTCGTGAATACCAGTATATGTATAAACCCTTCTTTCAAATGTCCCGATCAAGTTATAGGGTCACGGTCAGTCAAACCTTATCTATACTTGACGCTATGCATGCGTTAATGCAAATCGAGATCATCGAGCTCTCACGTATCCAATACAACTAGCTCCAATGCTTTGGCCAATGACTTATGATCTCATCTGCCAATAACCACACAGGACATATAACCCGCTCACTAACGGGAGAAAGAATTCTATCTTGGTATTCAATAGGACCTGCTACTTGCCCGTCAAGATGCACGTTGAGATCGACCCCCACTTTCCGGTTAATAGGGTCGAACTACTCTAATGAAAATCTTGACGTCACAAGTACAACCCTACTAAATCCTCAAGTCGAAGGTTCACGAATACCTATCACAACCTTTCGATTCCGTCATTGACTGTCCCGTAGTGAAATCCGTGTGACGAATCGAGGGTAAGTCGGTTCGAGTATACTAATCCAATTAGCATACCTATAACGTGTGCTCCCACTAACCATTAGTGTTCGACATGCACTCTCCACGTCAAAGAACACATCATACAAGTCTTCACATAAACTTAACGCCCAGTCAAGTTTCATCGACTTGCGATTACGTATTTGAGCTATAAACCTTTCCAGTGTCGATCATCTTATCCAATAAGGAGTGGAATGTTTTGCTCTCAAATACACGGACTAGTTTCTATATATATATATATATATATATATATATATATATATATATATATATATATATATATATATATATATATATATATATATATATATATATATATATATATATATATATATACGAGTCAGAAATGCTACGAAATGCCAGTAAATAAAGAAACAAACAATTGCCTTATGATAATGATTTACATAATTACAAATACAATGCCCTCACTCAACATCCTCTGAGTGGCATTCGAGGTCATACTCCCAACAATCTCCCACTTGCACTTAATGTCACATACTATGGTATCTAATACCCATATTCTCCAGATTACGCTCCAAGCTAATATGAGAATGTGGCTTAGTCAGTGGATCAGCGACGTAGTCGGCTGACTCTACTCTATGCAGCACAATGTATCTCTTTGCGAACAAACTCTCTTACAAGATGATACTCTCTCTCAATGTGTTTGGTACTATTGTGAAATCTCGGCTCCAAGGCATGTGCTACGGCTCTGGCAGCACAGCACAAGGTATCACGTGAAGTTTACCCAGTAACTTCTAAATCCTTCATTTGGAGGCCTCTGAGGTCGCTTTATACTCAACCTAATAGGTGGAATTAGCAGTCGCGCTATACTTGGCACTATGCCAAGATACTGCTCCTCCATTAAGAGTAAATGTTGCCAGAAGTAGACATAGAATCGTCTTTCTGTCCTTGTAAGTCCAATACAGTGAACCCCATTACATTCAATTCTCCACCGCTGTATTAAGAATCAGGTCTCTAGTCTTTCTAAAGTACTTGAGAACGTTCTTTTACGGCAGTCTAATGTTCCCTAACTGGGTTAGCCCGAAACCTACTTACCACGCTCCCAGCATGCGCAATGTCAGGTCTCGTGCACAATAAAGTATATATAAGGCTACCCAAATTCCGAAGCATATGGTATATTACTCATTTCCTTTCATTGTTCCTCACTATGAGGACACATCATCAAGGTAAGTTTTATTCCATGACGCATCGATAGGAACCCTCTTTTAGAATAATCCATCTTAAATCTCTTTAAGATTTTATCTATATAGAGGTCTTGGGAAAAAACTTATCATTCTCTTCGATCTATCCCAGTAGACTCGAATCCCAAGAATATAGGTTTCTTCTACCAAGTTTTTCATGAAGAAATTACTCGAAAGCCAAGCTTTCACAGAACTGAGCATTCCCACATCATTTTCTATTAATAAAATGTCATCTACATATAGTACTAAGAATGCGATCTAGCTCCCACTAACCCTCTTGTATACACAAGGTTCCTTTTCATTTTGCACGAACTCAAACTCTTTGACTGCCTCGTCAAAACGAAGTTCCAACTACATGAAGACTGCTACAGTCCTTTTCATGCAGTCTACATCCACCATTGTTATGTCATTGGTCGCGGGTCGGTCTCTTGTTTATCACCTGGAACCTCACGGAAACCCAGTTCCTCCAAGTGCATAAAACTATACCTCTTAGGTAAATGAGACACCCTACTAGACCTAAGAGGTGGTTGTACTTGTGTTTCAGAAGGTCTGGTTCCAATTTCTTGCACAGGTGTCTCCTGAGGAGTTTCATTGTATTCTTCCAAAGAAATATTTCTACCTGCTCCGCCTTCCTGAATGAACTCTTCTTCCAAAAAGTGTGCATGCAAGGTAACAACGATCTTTCGATCTTTGGGCATGTAGAATAGATAACCCATCGTCTCAGATGGGAATCCAATGAAACGTCTCCTCACGGACCTCGCTTCCATTTTGTCCACCTTAGTCTTCTTGACATAGGCGGGACATACCCAAATCTTAATGTGATTTAAGACTTGGTTTCCTGCCCTCCCACATCTCATGTGGAGTTTTAGGAATGGATTTGGAAGGACATCTGTTCAAGATATATATTCAGCAGTCTGAAATGTATACCTTCACAGGTAAATCGGTAAGTCAGTATAGCCTAGCATGGAATGGACCATGTCCAACAAGGTCTGGTTCCTTCTATCTGACACACCATTTAACTAAGGAGTGCCTGGAGGTGTTAGTTGTGATACTATTCTACGTTCCTTTAGGAACTTGTTAAACTCTGTACTCATATCCTCGCCACCTCGGTCTGGCTGAAGTGCTTTGATATGATTTCTAGTTTGTTTCTCGACAAGGGCCTTAAATTCCTGGAATTTCTCAAAGGCCTCGGATTTATGTTTCATTAAGTATACATAACCATACCTAGTATGATCATCTGAACGTAATGAAGTACCGATATCCGTCATGTGCTGCTTCCAAAGCACCACAAACGTCGGTATGGATTAATCCCAGTTTATCAGCGGCTCTTTCAAAAGTCCCTGTGAAGGGGGACTAAGTCATTTTGCCTTTAAGGCAAGATTCACAAGTGGGAAAGGGATCCGAACCCAATGGACCCATAAGTCCATCCTTTTCCATTGTGTAAACCTTTGTCTGACCAACATGACCAAGTCTAAGATGCCATTTCAAAACTGGATTAGTTTCATCCCTACCACGCTTCCTAGTCATAGTATTCACAACGACTTTGTTACTAAGGTTTAGATGATACAGTCCATTTAACAATGTAGCAGTGCCCACGAGTTTATTTCTAAAATAAATTTTGCAGGAACCATCACCAATAAAAATGAAAAGCCCTTCCGATCCATGATCGGAATGGATATAATGTTTTTATGGCCCTTGGGCAAAACAAGTACATCTTCTAAATTCAAAACAAAGCCAAATTCTAAACACAAAAGAAGTGATCCTATGTCGGTTACCTCGACATTATGCCCGCTTCTGACTGTGATCATAACTTCTCCAGCTCCAAGCTTCCTACTTTGTTCCAGATCCTGATTCATGGTACAAATATGAGAAATAACACCAGAATCCAGTATCCAGAAAGTAGAAAATACAGTAGCAGAACAATTTGTTTCAAAAACTAAAAGTTCTGTACCTGAAGCGCCATGAAGAATCGGACAGTCTCTTGCCCAGTGGCCCAGCTCACCGCACTTGAGACAAGCGTCCTTCTTCTTGCTCTTCGGAACCATCGGGGCCTTGCCCTTACCCTTAAGGTCCTCGATTTGTGGTCCCGTCCGCTTCTTGGTCTTTTTCTTCTTGTTCTTGGACATTTGAGGTCCAGAAGAAATCACAAGAGCATACTCCTTCATCCGCGGAGTCTTCATCTGAGACTGAGCAGTCACTAGTTTATTCATTAGCCCAGCTAAGTTGCGTGCAATCTCATTGCAGTTGAAGTTCATAACAAACTGTGAGAAGGAATCAGGGAGAGACTGTAAGATAAGGTCGGTTTGAAGAGAAGCATCCATTTTAAAATCAAGAGCCTCCAATCTCTCAATCATGGATACCATTTTGAAGATGTGTTCCCCAACCTTCTCACCTTCCTTCATCCTTGCACCGAACAGTTGCTTGGATATCTCATATATAGCAGTTCTGCTATGCTCACCATAAAGCTCGGTTAAGTGAGATAGAATCTGCCTAGCAGAAGTCATTTTCTCATGAGCTCTATGAAGCTCATTAGACATAGAAGCCATCATGTAAGCATGGACTTTTATGTCATCTTTAACCCACTTTTCGTGGTTTTCAATCTCTTCCTGATTGGCTCTTGTCCGCACTGGAGGCGCCGGAATGTCCGTCTCCAAGACGTATCCCAGTGCCTATATACTGAGGACTATCATCAGATTGCAGAGCCAATCCACAAAGTTAGGTCCGTTCAAGGTGTTCTTTTCGAGTAGAATTGCGAGTGGATTCATTGTCATATTGAGAGTTATGTCTGCATTTAAGTACGACAAATTAATTAGTGACTCGTTCAATTATGATTAGAGTATAGAATTAAGGTCTTTTCTGTTCTTGTTACCCAGTTCCCACTATTTTTATCGAATAACACACTCACATGTGAAATCCGGAAGTATCGTTCGCTCTACTTCATAGTGGCGATCGAGTTCTTTATAAATCTTAATAGAGGGCAACCGAACAGGTTTCTAGTCTATTAATTTTCATAAAGTGTTGTCCAACACCAACCCATCTAATGGATGATTTGATCTTCTTTATACCCTTGTTCACTCCCCTCAACCTATACGGTTTCCATGGTTCGTGAATAAGTTAAGTTTATACCATCGACGCAAATTAGTTTCACAATTGAATCTTATCCGGCAACCTATCAGGTTTCTAGGGATAAAATTTGCTCCAATCGAAGGCATCCAATGCGCTCCCGGTAATTTATCCATCCTCCCCGAACGAATACCCCGATACCTCGGAAGCATAGCACATTCGGTTTGGATTTCAATTTCCCGAAAACTCGATGGAGGGAAGGAAAACCTTGAAACCTTATAAACTTAATAATTTGTTGTGGGGGAATTATCGCGATTAATGTTACACTTTGCACATTAATTCATTTAAGCGCGTTTGAGGCATTAATGAAACAACCATTCACAACCTAGTTGCTACCAACATGTGGTTCATGGACCGTTCTTAGAAAACAAAAACTCCGTAATCTAATTACAAGTCTTCGTCTTGAATTTTCGTCTTCTCGAAATGGATCTTCCTCCGGTCTTCTTCATTACATATAAATTTTACATTAAAAAGTTGCATCCTAGATACAAATATTTCTAGTAAAATAAATAGGCTCAAAACGACCTTTACAACCCAATCGAATAAAATGAACGATTCAAAATTAAGTCCATGAACCACATACCCATTCAAAAGCATTCATCCAATAAATACTAAATAAATAGATTACATGTAGATTACATTGATCTAATCAATATATATAATCAACAATAAATAGAATTGATCCAATTAATTCAACAATAATCGACAATTTAATTTTCGTCCGTAGTAAACCCTTAAAATATTTTCTTTGAATTTCCCCTCATCAAAAATTCCAAATTAATGATTTTACCACTAGTACATTCAATAATCAAAAATATACTGAAAAATTAGACCCAGTGCCCGACAGCCTGGAAACTGCCAAGCAGCACTAGGCACCCTGCTAGGCAGCCTACAGGACACGCTCGGACGCCTACAAAAAACCCTCGGCTCCCTACAGGAAGCGCTCGGTTCCCTACAGGACGCGGTCGGCCGCTGTCAAGATGCGCTCGGCTCCATACAAAAAGTGCCTGGCCGCTGTCAGGACGCGCTCGGCTCCATACAGGACGCGCTCGGCCGCATACAACAAGCGCTCGACTGGATACAGCAAGCACTCGACTGCATACAGTAAGCGCTCGGCCGGATACAAAAGCACTCGGCCGGATACAGCAACGTGCTCGGCCGCATACAACAACGCTCGGCCGCATACAGAAATGCGCTCGGCCGCCTATAGGACCCGCTCGGCAATGACTCGGCAGCCTACAACAACGCTCGGCCACTGTCAGGCAGTTGTACGGTATATCGTCCAACGATTGCATACATCTCATTTTCGGGCAGATTTCTAAAATTCTGTTATTCCTGATCTATATATTATTAATATAATCATATTTCCAAGAAAAACCTGATTTATACCATAACATAAAATCACGGAAAAATAACACTACGATAAACAATAAAATATCTATGATTATCAAAGTGATTCTAAATCACAAAACAAGCATTCCAAATGCTAAATATCGTATATACGATCGCAAGACCTCGCTCCGATACCACTGTTGGGATTCGGTGCCTAAAACGAAGGCCCAGCGGAAGCGGTAAAATGAAAATTAATTCGATCTGAATCCCTACGAGGATCGATCGAGCTACGCATATACGAATATAAAATAAACAAAGGAAGATTCAAAATCATATCTTCGTATGTTAGGAATACTTGTTAGATTTTGATGATGTCATTAATATAATTCAAATGTTCATTACTTGGCAAAAATGTAAGGAAGAGCCAAATGAGTATCTTACATAGGCCAAATTATGTTAAGTTTAATACTTGGCAAAATGTAAAGAAGAACCAAATGAGTATCTTCTATAGGCCAAAATAAGTTAGGCTCAAATCGGCTAAATGCAAAGGTATAGCTAAGTACATCAGAGAAGTACAGCCGAGTCAAGTCAGAGAAGTTCTGGTCAACAAAAATTCATCAGAGATGTTTGACCAGACTGCAGTCAAGTGACCTCAGACAAGTCATCTGATCAGGCGAGTCTCAAGCAGTCTGTTGTTACCCAAAATATTATCCGGAGATGATATTGCTGGAATGGTCGAGTAACAAACAAAGTGCGAGAGCACGTCCGTGAGGAAATAGATGACACAAGATTTGCCGGGGTTGTTAGTCCCGGGCTTGAATGCTCTCGCGAGATGTTATTAATATTAGAGAGTACAAATATTAATGTTAGAGTACTATTAAAATGAGTGTAAAGACTCTAGTTATCTAAGCTATTGAGCGCGAAGATTGCCGGAAGAACCAGATATGAAGCTCTGTGAGTTCTTGCTTTCGGTGTTCTGTGTTCGTGACCGTGTTTGTGTATTTTTTCCCGTGTTTTCGTGAATGGGTTTCACTGTGTTTTGGCCACTGTTGGAGGCCGTCTATTTATAGGAGAAGAGGTTGCTAGGTCCTCCCTGTCCATCGCGGGCGACCGCCGTTTTCTATATTAGAATAAGGTGGGCGATCGTCCCATCACGTGGGACTGTTTCCTTAAAGTCCGAGGCTGCTGTCGGCAGCCAGATGTGCGAGCCAATGAGAAGTCCGCACGCGTCCTGAGTCGCTGTCTGGGGAGGACCCACTTTGTACCTTTCGGCGGGTCTGTCGGTAGGTGTGAAGGTGGTGATAGGCTGGGGTCAAAAGGCCTTATCTTGTGGCGCCTTTTGCGGATCTGCACGTAGGTCTTCATCCGAGATTCGGTCTTCGAAGGCATTGACGGGTGTCGGAATCATACGTGGCACGGGACGATCATCTCCAGTCGGCCATTAGAGGCGATCGCCAGATGCCAAAAGACGATCGCCTTGGACGTCGACCGCTAGGAGCTTGTCCATCATCTGTCTTCTTTAGCTGGCTCCTGACCATTATGCCGATCGCCATCGAGGCGTATAAATCGCCGCCCAACAATTGCCCCCCAGCTCGCTCCGATGTTGTAGACGTGGGGTGAGGTGGCACTTCTGGCGATCGCTTGTTTTAGATGAGTGACTCATCTACTTATGATTCGGACGATTGTCGCCTGGACGAACTGGTTTCAAATTCGGACGATCTCCTTAGGTGCTGGAAATAGCAGGAAGTGGAGGCCGGATTCGAAACGTCACAGGGACACATGTCGCGCTCTTGTTGGGGAATTCCGACAGTTTTGTCAGACTTGTCGTCTGGCGTGCCCTCGAAACGATGCATACACGGGTTTCGAGGGCTGCATTTAATGTGTCCCCCCCGACGGTTGCACTTCAGCGCTCGGGATTCCACCTATTTGCACAGAGGTCCCTGCTCTCACCTATAAAAGGGCTAGGGCTACTGGAGTTTAGATCTTTATGTGCCCTTGCCTTTAGACGAAGACTCTGCCGAAATTCTTTGAAGTTTCTTGCGCCGATCTGTCGAATCTTGACCGTTTCAAATTGATTTCATTCGTCATTTGATCCGTGTTTTGATCTGTTCTTCCACGGAGTACCTCTCCCCGGGGAAGAATTCCTTGGAAGGTATATACCTCGTGATGTACCACCCTACTGGTTCCTCCTTCCCCCTCTCGAGCTTTTATTGTGATTCCTCCATGTCCTTCTCGGATTCCTTGACGTTGATGTATTTGGAACATCGAGCTAGAACTTCGTCATAAGATTGGTCCGGATTCTTAGCGAGAGATGTACGAAGTAGTCCTGTCTGTAATCCCTGTGTTAGGGCACTCGCCTTTAATTCTTCAGACGATGAGGATACCTCTAAACATGCTTTTGTAAACCGAGCTATATAAGCCCTCAACGCCTCTCCGGAGTACTGCTTGATTCTGAATAAAGACATGAATATTTTATGGTGTGCTCTAGCGCTTGCGAAGTGGTTTAGAAATGCCGATCTAAAGTCTTTGAAGCTAGTAATCATCCCTAGTGGTATCTGGTGGAACCAATCTTGAGCTGATTAAGTCAATGTAGCTAAAAATGATCGACAGCTCATGAGGTCATAATATCGGTATACTACCGCCATGTTTCGAACCGATATAAATGTCTGGTAGGATCAGAGAGCCCATCATAGGTGAAAATTACCTCCCTGAATCTATAAGGGAGTTCGGCCTGCAGTATCTCTTCTGAGAAGGGATAGCCTGGATGGCTTTCCGAGCCCTTCCCTGCGACCTTCTGTCGCAACTCTTCTAGCTCGTCTTACATGCTGGATATGATGGGATCCAGTGTTTCCTCTTGTTTAGATCACTCCCATGTCCTTGGGTGGCTTTATCCATGTTCTTCCTGCTGGCTGTTCTCATCCGGTCTGTCAGAGATGATGGCTATTATCTTTCGAGGAATTCTTTGTTTTTCGACCTCTCGGCTTTTCTGGAATACGCTAGCGATGATTTAGGATAGTGATTAGTTCATTAAGATAATTGTGATGGGTGCGTTAAGAAGATGTGTGTGTTTTTTCTGGAATTGCTCTTCCACCCGCAGCTGCTAGTTGTTCATCCAAATTTTTGGTCACCACTTCTCTGATTTTCTTCTGGACTGTCTCTTCCGCTATTGTTAATATCACGTCTCAATTTTGGTGTGACTCGATGTCACTATTCCCACAGATGTCACCACTTGATGTAACCGAGCTGATCAGACACCAAGAACCGGGTCAAGAGGTTTTATCTAAGAAAACTCGAATGTATGATAAAATATCTATATGAATGTTTTTTATTGCTTAACTTTGGGATGGGTAGCTTCTCTCCCCTTTATATAAGGGAGGAGAAGCATGTCCCTGAGATGCCGCTCTTAGCTAGAGAAATCCCCAATTTTCAGAAATTTTGGATGCGGCTGCCAATCCCTGGATATCTGGGATTTTGGATTCGACTGTCAATCCCTGGATACCTGGGATTTTGTAAGGAAGATAAAATCGCAGCTTTCCAGGAGTTTTATATTTATGGGCCCGGACCCTTCCCAGCTCGGGGTAGGGTCAGTTAGCTCGGACTCCTTGATGAGGAAACACCTTTGTCGGGGTCTCTCGTTCTTTTGAGAGGTCGATAGGTCTATCCTTTTTTGCTAATATTTACATCATATCTTCCGAGCTCGAGATAGGGTCAGTCAGCTCGGACTCCTTTATGATGAAACCCCTTTGTCAGGGCCCCTCGTTCTTTTAAGAGGTCGGTAGGTCTGCCAATAACTGGGCTCTTTAAATCGGGTTTTTGGATGGTCTGCATTTATCGTTCTATCAACGAGGGTCAATTTCACGGATCAAAACGAACCAATCCCTTTCCTCTCCTCTTGCCCCCCCCATGTTAACTTATGACTTGTGAATATTATTTTATTTGTCATATGATATTATTTAATGGGGCGGGTTGATTAAAATGAAAGGAATCATTATTTAGAGTTGAATGCATTCATTTGATGTGGATATGAAAAAAAGGTTGAAGTTGGTCAGCTACATCATGAGAGGGAGAGGGAGAAAAAGAGTATGAAATTTTTCCTTTCATTTTCATTCTTGAACAAAGTGTGTTCTTGAGTGAAAATTAATTTTCATCACGTAGAGTGATCAAAATATATAAAGAGCTTTTCCTTTCAACTTATAGTCGTGTTCCTGGAAAACAAGATGATAGGAGTATTTTCTGGTCATCCATCCGACGCATGATAAGTAAAGGCACAGTGCTTTCGATGGTGGGAATTTTCGTAAAGCTTTCTGGATTGGATTTGTAGAAAACTTTTTCAAAATTTAATCAAAGGACTTCAAGGGTATGATATCTAATTGATACTTTGTATTTATGTTCGTATATGCGATGCATGAATGATCCTTTTAGGGGTTTGGATTACTCGGTTTGATCCGATTATTTTTCCACGGTGTAATTTGATTATTATCAACGAGTCCTAAAAGTATATGGTCCAAGAAACATCCAGGATATGGATGGTTTCAAATATTTCATCACGTTTATAGATGATTATTCGAGATATAGATACATTTATTTGATGCAACATAAGTCTGAAGCCTTTGACAAGTTAAGAGATTTCAAGGCTGAAACGTAGAAGTGTCATGGGAAGAGTATCAAGTCACTATGATCTGATCGTGGTGGCAAATACTTTAGTGGAGACTTTTTGGATCTCTTGGCAATGAGAGGATTTCATCCCAGCTCACTGCGTCGGGAACTCCACAACAAAATGGCGTTGCTGAGAAAAAATAAAACTCTTTTCAAAATGGTCAGGTCAATGATGAGTTACTCAGATTTACTTATTTCGTTCTGGGGGTACGCCTTGTAAACAGCGGCGTATATTCTAAAGCTGGTGCCTTAGAACTCAGTTCCAAAAACACCCACAGAACTGTGAAGTTGGCGAAAGCCCAGTCTAGGACATATTCTAATTTGGGGTACTCCAGCACATGTGCTGAATAAGGAAGCTGATAAGTTGGCATCTCGTTCAAAGGTGTGAGTGTTTGTAGGATACCCTAAGGGAACGAAGGGTGGCTTGTTCTATAGTACCCAAGATCAGAAGATCATTGTTAGCACCAATGCCAGATTCCTGAAAGAGGATTATTTTATTAGTCACAAGCCCATGAGCGAAATAATTCTGGAAGAGTTGAGGGGCGAGACTCCGTCTATACCAATCGTACAAGCACCAACTAACACTTCACCACATATCGATTTTGAGACTTTTACACCAACTCAGGATTTGCCTCGTCGTAGTGGGAGGGTTGTTCACCAACCGGAACGATTCATAGGCGTGGGACAATCTTCATACTCAATCTCAGGCGAAGATGAATCAGATCCCTGGACTTACAAGGAGGCAATCCAAGATAAAGATGCTGACTCCTGGAAAGTGGCAATAGAATCAAAAATGGGATCTATGGATTCCAATCAAGTGCGGGAGCCAGTAGAACTACCTGATGGGGTACAAACCATTGGGAGTAAGTGGGTCTACAAGTAAAAGAAATGAGGTGATGGGAAGGTTGAAACTTTCAAAGTAGGGCTTGTAGCGAAAGGTTATACTCAGAAGGAGGGCATTGATTATAATGAAACCGTTTTGCCAGTAGCCATGCTTAAGTCAATCCGAACTCTTTTAGCCATAGCTGCGCATTTAGATCTGGAGATTTGGAAAATGGATGTCAAGACTGCATTCTTGAATGGAAGTCTAGACAAGGAAATCTATATGGGCCAACCAGAATGATGCATTTCTGAAGGACAAGAGCACTTAGTGTGCAAGCTTAAGAGATCCATTTATGGACTTAAACAAGCATTTAGATCTTAGAACACTCGATTTGAAAAGGTTGTCCAGTCATATGGATTTGCCCAATGTCCGAATGAGATTTGTGTGTATAAGAAATGTGATGGAAACATGTTGGTGTTTCTTGTACTCTACGTAAATGATATCCATCTGACTGGAAACAACGTGAAAAAGTTGTCGGACATATGGGTATGGCTGTCTGAGCAGTTCGATACGAAGGATTTTGGAAAAACAGGATACATCCTTGGGATCAGGATCTTTCGTGATTGGAAGAAAATGATGTTGTGCTTATCTCAGGTATCTAATGTCGATATAGTGCTAAAGCGGTTTAACATGGAGAATTCCAGGAAAGGTTTTCTATATTATAGACATGAAATTCAACTATCTAAGGATATGTGTCCTAAGACACAAAAGAAGATAGATGACATGAAGTTGATCCCTTATGCGTCAGCTATGGGAAGTCTCATGTATGCTATGCTTTGAACTAGACCAGATATCTGTCATGTTAGGGCTGTCAATAAAAATCCGAAAAATCCGATGTTTGTCCGAAATATCTGTATTTGTGTCCGAAAGAAACGGATATTATCTGTATTTAAAAAAACGGAGACGAATATTATTCGTATCCGAAGATTCTAATACGGATATGGATATAGGCGCATACGTATCCGAAAATATTCGTATCCAAAACTAATTATATATAGTATATATTTTTAATATAATTCTCATATATAATTACAAAATATAAGCATGCTACTCCCCATAATACTTTGTCACATATGTTCATTCTTTATTTCTCAATATTAAAATATAAGCATGCGGTCATGATATCACTAGTACAAATCTGGGATTTCGTCACACATGCTGTTTTTTGAACGGCCACACAGTCAGATATTTATGTGACTAAATGTACCATAATAAAATAAACAGCCACACTTGATCCGACTTGTGTGACTATTTTGGAATTTCATTGTCATACATTTAAATATTTATGTGACTAGAGGTAACTGGTAATTTTTTTTTGATTATTTAGTCACTTATAATTTGGGACGTGTGGCAAATACAAATAAGTTTGAAATATTAGTCACACTATATATATACATATGTGACAAATATATGTCACACAATTGAACAGTGTGACCAAAATCCATATATGGTCACATGAAGTAATTGTGCATGTGGCTAATCATATAGTCAAGTTTGTCACACATTATTTAAAAGTGACTGTTATTTTTTGCTGAATATTTAGCCACATATGAATTTGAAATGTGTGACAACTGAAAAGTAAGTTTGAAGCATTAGTCACGATATGCATTTAAAAGTGATAAATATATGTCACACACTTGAACACTGTGACCAAATGTCATATATGGTCACACTAAACATTTTGTCACATTATTTAAGTGTAGCCAAAATCCAGTACATATGGTCACGTAACTTAATATGTGTGTTTAAAGTTTAGTTTGTGTTAGCTTGCCAAAAGCTAATGTGTATAGTCACATTTACTTCTAACACAGTAATACCCGAGATCTTTATTCCGGATTCGTTGGGTTTTCTGGGTTTTATCGGATTGTCATGGTCCTCATCGTAGGAATTTCGTGCCATGTTTGGTTGTGACTTGTTGGGACATCTTTTTGGAGGCATTTCGGATCACTTTGTGAGTTTTTGAGATTTTGTGGTGTAGCGCACGCTAATGCTTGAAGCATAGCGCACGCTACTGCGTGGTGTTTAGCGCATGCTACTGAATGTGTAGCGCACGCTAACGCGATCGAGCGATCCGGTAGCTACCGGATCTGGGGCCCGAGCTTTGTTAGCGCACGCTAAGGCCGATAGCTAGCGCACGCTATCGACTGCTTAGCGCACGCTCCCTCTTCTTTCTAGCGAACGCTACTCGGTAGGTGCAGTTCTGTCCAGGGGCTACTGGACTGGTTTTTGTGACCCGTTAGCGCGCGCTACGGCTGTTGGCTAGCGCACGCTAACTATGTTATACGTGGTTTCTCTGGAGCGTTGACCCGGTTAGCGCATGCTAATGAAGGGTGATTAGCGCACGCTAATAACTGTCCAGTATAAATACTGGACAGCAGCATTAAGTCGTCATTTCCCACTTTTCTTCATCCCTTCCGACGGGAGTGAGATCCAGAGGCGAGTAGGACCGATCTTTTTCTTCTAGCTTCATCTTTGAGCGGATTTGTAGATGTTTAACAACATCTAATCGTCTTCTTGGTCCAAATCAAGGTAATCTCTTGTTAGAACCCTATTTTCTTAAATTTGGGGTTTTTGCTTGGATTTGTGATTCTTAACCGATCTCATCCGATCGATTATTTGTTCTTGTTTGTCTTGACCATAATATTCAGATTTTGTTAACCGTTCATCGATTTTTATCGCCCGGATCAACGATTCTTGATTTCTTTGAGAATACTTAGATCCTTGTCGTTTTTAGGATCGTTTTGGATTTCGATTAGTGTTATTGATTTGTGGTGATGCTATTTTCGTAGTATTCGTGGGCTGTCGAAGTCTTGATCGTTTTTGGAGGTTCGAAGGTTTCCCGAACGTGCCCGTTAAATCGTTTAAATCGCTCGTGATATCGAGGCAAGTATCTTGTCCATATGTTTCATGCTTCGTAGGCGTAATTAATGGTAAAGGAATTGCATAAACCCAATGTTTAATGAACGTACAAAGGGATCGGTATATTCTCGATAAATGTTGTCTTTCAACGATAATTTATGTACTTCGTGAATATATGTGTTCTCGGAATATGTGTGTTGGATTTGTATGTTGAAAAGATGATATGATCACTTTGAATGAGTTTATTAGACCGTAATCCTTTGCCGGGGATTACGTAATGTTATGTGTACTTGTTCGTTAAGAATGTATTACGTGGGATATTGTTGTTACTCCTTTGAAAGGAGGTTGTGATGTTTAAGTGTTGCTTGGCTTGATGTTCTGCTCATTGTGATGTGATTGCTGAAAGTGATGTGCCTCCGGGTAGGATTGTTGAATCTCCGGGATCCATACTTGCTAGTATGGGTCGGGCGTGACCGTAGGGTTATCCAATCCGGGTATGTCTTGCGGGGACTCCGAGGTTCGGGGCTTGCTAGCCCGATGCCGAGATAACTTGTGGGGGTTATCATCGGGTATGTCTTGCGGGGACTCCGAGGTTCGTGGCTTGTTAGCCCGATGCCGGGATAACTTATGGTTGTGGTTTGGAATGGTTCTATGACTGTTGTCACGAGGACATGTGATTTGGTATGGGTTCCTATTGGATTATTCACTCGGGTATGTTCTACGGGAGCATCTGAGGTTCGTGGCTTGTTAGCACGGGACGCGAATAATCCTTAGGAACATGTGTTATGTTATTCGGGTCGTGGACCTGTGGCTTATGTTATTCGGGTCGTGGACCTGTGGCTTATGATTCGGGTCTTGGACCCCGTGTGTTGTGAATCGGGTGGTGAAACCGCGTTTTATTATCGGAATCGTATTTTGGAAAGATGATTTTGGGCCGTGTCCCCAAGTGTTTTCGAAAGACTTGAGAATTCCTTATTTCCAAATGTTTAAAACTCCCGAGACCGTAAAATATTTTGTGCCAGATACATGGTACTATTTCTACCTTTTATAAATCAAACTGTTTTGATTAAGTGTTTTATCTCGGGAAATATATTCAAGATATTATATTCTTGAAGCACGTTATGTATGGCTTGTACTTTTGGTTTTATACTTGCACTAGCAAAACAGTGGAGTTTTGCTAACCCCCGAGTATTCGGGGGGTGGATGTCTGTGCGTCCGTGTACTTGCGGTAGCCGGGAGCGAATCACAGGATCGATACGAAGGATGATGGGAAACGAAGATACTAATCACGTGAAGACCAATTATAGTAATTGGTAGAGTCGTGTTGATTATTCCTCCGATGTGTTATTTTATCGAATTATGGAAGTGATATTGTATTCTAGCCCCTGCGTGGGCATGTGTTCTGGGCAAGGATCTTGTATGTATTGTTCCGTGTGTTGTGATATAAGACCATATCGGTCTAATAGTCCTTTATGTAGCCATGTCGGCATGTGAAGTGATGCATTGTTTTGTATTTAGCCTGGTAGATCCTCGCGGAGAGGGTCTACGGCGCTGTAATATTCCCGAGTGGTTTGGGGGTGTTACAGATTATGGTATCAGAGCTTAGGTTGAGGAAACCTAGGCTGTCGGGTTGAGTGGAGTGTTGTCGGGTCTTGTCTTGTCAGATTTGGTCTGACTGAGTGGTGTCACGACGCGTCGTCCGAGTTGTCGGTCGTGATTAGTATCGAGGTGCAACCATCATCTTCGTGCGATCTGTGGATGTAAGTCTCCCTACTTTGTTATGTCTCGTGCTATACGACTTTATGTGATTCTGTGTTATTATGTGGAGTTTAATTGTGCCTCGTGAATACTTACTCCATACCTGTTTGATTCTCGTATTGTGTTGGAATAAAGAGTAGTACCGGTATGCATGTATATATGTATACATCCTTGTGTGAAATCGTTTTTACAGGAGTGATGTTTTGGAATGGTTACTCAATAAAAGTTTATCAATGTGATATTTCAATTTCAAATGTTTTGGGGAAGTCACGTAAATTCTATTTAAAAATATCCTTCGAGAAGGAAAAATGATTTGATTTTCGTATGATGACCTCGAGACCAAAGATTTTGAGAATTCAAACTACACATATTATATTTTCATCTTGCATTGAAAATTTTCAAAATTTGATTTTAAATGCTTAAACGAGGTCTACCAATAGTTTACTTGAGACGTGACTTTCGCCTTCAATTTTTTTCGATTAAACGATATGTAGTGAGAATGTAAATTGTTGGCGCTTGGATTCGTATGTTGTTGTTTATATGTAACCTTCGGCTTTTGGCATTATTTGGTATATGTTCATGAATGTGTTGCTGAATTAGTATAGCTAGCGCGCGCTAACGTGGCATGGCTAGCGCACGCTAAGTCTCTGTTGAATCATACCTTAACCGGTCTGAGCAGAAGCTCGGAAACTACATTCTGGCCGTAAGTCTAACTTTTGCGATTGTTAGGCTGACCGTTTGAGACGGTACTCCATGTGTGTTGTTCATGAATAACAATTGTTGGGTGTGGTTATGTGTAATTTGAACTGTGTTCTTGTCCGTTGCGTGTGTAAAATTCAAAGTGACTTTTTGGGTACTTTTACCAAATAGTGTGTGTTTCAAAATGACCTTTCGTATTTGTAAATTTGAATTATTTCGTTGACCCTTTTTCCCAACTCTTTTGTCGGGCGATTTAACATATATTTTGAAACTATTGAGTTTTCGCGTCTACGCCTTGTAATTTCAAACGGTATTTGGTGACGGTATTTGGTATTTGGAAAATGACTTTTGGGGAGTATTTGGAAAGTATTACCGTCATCGGCCTTTCTGGCATTTTGGAACGTTTTCGAAAATGGTTTTCAACTTGGTGAGTTCCGGCGCGGAAACCGTACGGGAAATGATTTTTATATAATGGATGACTTCAATTTTATTGCATTTATAAATCGCATAACAACGGCATTATAAATGAAGATTTTTGGTATAATAGTTTGTATATTGTGCTCTAGCTTGAATTAAATGGTAATATGTATATGATTTAATGATGTTGGATTTGTAACACCCCCAAGTTATTCAGGGTATATTACAGCGCCGTGAGCCCCGCCGTGGGACCCACAAGGCTAAACATACGCGGAACTATAAACTTGACCGATAAGGTCTACATACAATAGAAAGAAAGACGATACAAATGGTATTCGAAACCATAAACAATGAAACCATATACATCACTGCACAAATCAATACCTCGGCAACACAGGCCGGAAAAAAAAGGAAAATTAAATATAAAACTCTATAATTTAAAAAACAATACCAGGACAACAACACTGAATGCAGGAAACCAAAAGAGATAAACTGAGACAAAAAACAGTATCACAATTGCCAATCATCTTCATCCCGACCGGTACCGTCATCCGCTCTCCTGGAACTGAAATACATGAAACGTATTTCCCCATAAAGGGGTTAGCCGTCGAATAGCTAGTGCAAGTATAACAATATGAAACATAATACTTCTCGACAATAAAGTAAATGTAATCCGTCAATTCATCAATTTCCGTCAATTCATCAATTTAAGACTAGTATTCCGGAATAACTAAAATCTCATAAGACGTATGTGAATGCCGTAGAAACGGTTCGTTCACCTCATACGCCGTTACGTATGTGAATGCCGTCAAAACGGTTCGTTCACCTCATACGCCGATACATGTAGGAATGCCGTCAAAACGGTTCGTTCATTACATGCCAATTAATATATCTATGAATGCCGTAAAAACGGTTCGTTCATGATATGCCATCAATATTTCTTACTTTCAAAGTCGAGAACGTACAATCATAAATGTATACTTGCCTTAATAAACGTTACCGAAGATCCCGAAGAACACGGTTCGACCGGGAAGTTTGAACCACGAGGAAGACAACGAACGGAAGGGTTTCAACTCGAGTTCTTCACAAGAATTCGACCCTAACAACATAAATTCAATAAATCATCGATCATACGAGGAAGAATAATCGTAGAACGCCCGAAAACCCCTCTATGACATTTTACCGGACACCTTCAAGGCGTCGGTCAAGAACTCGACCAAAACAACGAATCGATACGATCCAACCATGGGATAACAAGGGAAATGATACAATACATCTAAATAATCATCAATCCTTCACAATCCTAAGTTAAATCGGATTAAACGGACGAAATCGAACAAAATACCCAAAATCCCCAAAATTAGATTTCTAGGAAATCTGACCTGATTCGGTAGATCGGAGGATGTTATAGAACGGATGATTGATGATATGAACCTCAAAACTCCATGGATATGTTGCTAAACAACATGGCTTCAAGATTAGAACACGCCAAGCTGCGAAATAGGAGAAGAAGAAGGTGAAAAATGGCCAGAAAAACGTCTGCAGGGCCTTTTATAGGGGTTGATCTGCCGGACACGGCCGTGCGGTCGGCACGGTCGTGTTACCTGATTGGCGACAGGACTCGACCGTGTCCTCGGACACGGTCGCGGCTGAGGGCCTTCCGACGGCGACCCGCCGGCGGCCCAGGCATGACTCGGCCGTGTCTGGGACACGGTCGGGCGTGTCGGCGATCGTTCGAGTTTATCCGGAAGAAATGCAGGCACGGGCCGTGTCGGGCGACACGGCCGAGTCTGGTCGGCGAAACTCCGGCATTTCGGACGAGTGCAGCACGGGCCGTGTCGGACGACGGCCGAAGTTCGGCCGGCGTGATCGCCAATAACGAGCGGGTGAGTTAAAGCGACCATAACTCTCTCGTCAGGACTCCGATTGACTCACCGTTTGAACCATTGGAAAGCTAACTCGATGCTCTATAATATTGCAAAGATTCAGAATTTTTGGAGTTACCAAAAATTAATGGTGATCTAACAAAGTCGAACTCCCACGTGAAAAAGTCGATAAAGAACACGGAATTCAACAGAACGATACCGAAACGAACTCGGATGACAAAAAGTATAGAATTAATCATTTCTCAGGAAGACGAAACGGTCCCAAGCAAGTCGTCAAAATAGACTTTCGTCAAAAATAGAAAATTTCCGGGGATAAAAATAACGGGTATTACATTCTACCCTCCTTAAAAGAAGTTTCGTCCCGAAACTTAAAGCAGTAGGAGAAGAAATATTTCGCCAGAAAAACTCAACGAGATGCACAAGAACCAAACTTACGCCCAAACGGCGAATCATCAATATAGAACACCACAATACATTACCCGAAGGCAAACCAAACCAATGCCGAAAAGATACGAATTCACAATGCCCGAAGGCTCCAACGGAAATACCGATATATCACAATGGCACGAAAGCCGAAAGCCCAAAGTCAGAATCATCACAATACAGATCTCAAAGGAGTAAACTGATCATCGGACATACCCCTCGGCGTATGAACAACCATCGCAAATCGTCGGACATATCCAATACAACATGGACTACGAGCGATCGATCGATAAAGCTCAAGAGGGACATCACGGTATGCCCGATCCGGAAATGTGTCCGTGCACATGTCCACCCCGTATACGGAATCCGAATATACGTGTGACAATGTACCTAATTAGCCTCAAGAACTACGTCTCGTGTGCGGTCAATGCGGAAATATCCACGCATGACCATCGGGTGCCCGGCTAAAAATCTTACACATAACCAATCGGCACGCAGACATGATTCCAGATATGCCACGATACAACATGACAACGAAACTCAAGGGATAAAACATCCAATACGGATCATACGACTCACCAAGTGAACGATGACACACGAATAATGAAAGATCGACACGACCAACGATATTCAAAACAACCATCCTGGGATCAGAATTCCTAAGGACCGATTAACACGAACAACGATCACAACACAACAGTTCGGGAAAATCCTCAACCTTCAACGATCACAAAATTACCGAGTTTACAAGAATAATAGTGTGCTGCCTTGAATCGGTCAACACGACAAAAATAATTCAACGGATGGGAATTATTGTTGATAATCCCAATTCAATACTTCGATTACCGTAGAATGGACAATCGATAACAATTATACAACGGATGGGAATTATCTTTTTGACAACGGTTGGAAATTATATTTGATAATCCCAATTCAATATATCGATTACCGTTAGAGCGGACAATCGATAATAATTATACAACGGATGGGAATTATCTTTGATAATCCCAATTCAATACCTCGATTACCCTAGAACGGTCAATCGATAATCAATGATACGATAGAATAGATGTCCCGGTGTCTTAAACCGACCACCGAAACGGAGATGACAAAAGGATATATCAAACGTCCCCATTCGGTTAACGCAACATCATAGCAGATCCAATTCGATGACAAAGATTCAACGATGTCTCGTAACGACATTAATCGCGAACAATAATAATCGATACATCGATACCGCGAACCGCTATCGATAGCAACTTTACCAACAAGTATCATAATGCCTTGAACCGCCATTTACAACAACGGTAACATTTGGTATAATTTGCGGCGGCGTCGTGTCAACCAATCCCACGATATCAATACAATCATAAAGAGACCATGTCCCAAAATGATACACACAATCGTACGCCTACACGATAAAATTAGTCTCATTGATTAGTACGAGTATAAAACTTGTCTCGATATCAATACAAAAATCATTACCAATTGATTGATTTCATCTTACGAATTCCCTCGGTCTCGACCAAGTTAATCTACGAACCCTTCAACCTTAACGCAACACAACAATCATAATCTATGATCAAACATCATATCTTATTGTAAACGAAGGATTGATAATTAACCGGTTCGATGACGACCAATATCAATACCACCAAACCACGAACTCAATCGTTTCACCATATCTCGACTAATCACGATCTGAACAATCCAACTCGAGACACTTACAAATCCCTGTCACAATACGAGTGAAATATGATGATCATATCAGCAACCAATTCGGACCAATAATAAGGGTCTAAATGTTCCAAACTCAATTCTTAAATACGAATGACAAGGTTCCCTTCGTAAATCCATCGTTAAAATTTACTTATAACCGTCATCAATTCGAATCATCCGGGTTCAAAACAATAGATAATCATATTAAAAGGTTATCAAACAATTCAATCATTCGATTTGAATATTTGTTCCATACGTATGGGCTTCCAAATTCGAGATGAATAATGGTCTCATCAAGCTCATAATCACATTCGTATTTCCTATACGAATATTATTTCCAACACATAGTTTAGCTCTAGATATGAATTTTCCATATTCATTTTCAAAACATCAACACTTCTAAAAAAAATTTTCATCACCTCGTATAATTCAAGAGTTCTTCAAGAACATGAAATATCCGAAATCACGTTCAGAACAACATATCCGAGGTATATATCTCCATGTTACCATTTTCTTCATCATGTCCTTCATACAATCTCAAGAATCGCAACAAAACCCTTATCACCATATGAAGAAGATCTCAATGATCATATCAACATCCGAAATTTCTTATTACAATTCCAATAAATCTCGTATAACATTATCACATGATTCCATAATTGTAACACCCCAGATCCTCCTGGGAATATTACACGCCGTAAACCCTTCTCACAAGGATTTACTGCTAAGCACAATTTCCAAGTCATTCCAAAAATGCTAAAAAGACCGATGACGGTAATATTTTTCAAATACTAAAAAAAATCATTTTCCAAATACCGTCAAAACGATCAAGGTTAAAATGCCAAAAACTCAGTTTAGGGAATCGGTTTTACAAAATAAAATTTCAGTTGGCAAAATACCAAAAATCCATTTCAAAAATACTCACGCAGCGGATAAAAGTACAGTCCAATTTATGCATTTTCATTGAAATAAGACGAACATCAAAATACACGATTCCCAATGTACTCCCTCCCAAGTAGTAGCCCAAAAAGAAAAAAAAATAAGCCACTATCAAAAGGGATATGAGGATTACCTTGTATGGACGAACCACGAAGAAAGAATAATTTGAACTCCATTCCAAGAATCATTAAATCATCATAGTCATCATATGGCCTCAAGAACATCAAGATCTCTATGATTCCATAATCATAATCAACATATTCAAAGCATATCATTATCTTCCTTCAACATAAACCTCATAGAATATGGATAACACAAGGAATCACTTCAAGAATCAACAAAAGTTCCATAACCAAGCTCTAATTCCATGATTCCAAGCTCACAATCATGTTAAAAGTGTTTAGAACACTCTTAAAAGTGAAGAGGGACGAGTTTTGGAGAGAAATATCTCAAAGGATCGTGAGAGAAATGAAAGGCAACACTTCAATATATAAATTGCACTCTCATTACGTACGTAGGTGTCCTTTCTTAACGTACGTAACAACTTTAACGTGCGTAATCCAAAATCCATAACGTACGTAACCATCTCACTGTCTCATTCCGTGCAGTCCATTACGTACGTAACCCATACCATATAACGTACGTAATATACCAGTTGACTTGCTACAGTACAATGGTTGTGTTACGTACGTAACACGTCCTGTATAACGTACGTAACACGTACGTTGACTCACCTGTCAACATCCTCCGCCGAAAGTTGCCGAAACAGGATCCCACCTGCCTCACAGGACTCGGTTCTGTCCGATGCCTTCGTTACGTACGTAATACCTTAGCCTTGAAGTACGTAACCATGCCAATCTTACGTACGTAATCTCACCTTATTAACGTACGTAATAATTCCATACTTAGTCAATTTCAACAATTCCTGTCCAAAGTCATGACATACCAAATACGAGCATACGGCAAAATCAATACATATACTCAATTCAATAACATTTTCAAACGTTCACAACGTCCTCGAGCATAATTAACCATCCACGATATCCAATATATAAACGAAAAAAATATATCCGAAAAATCGGGGTATTACACTCTACCCCCCTTAAAAATAAGTTTCGTCCTCGAAACTTGCAATCACTCGCACAAATATTCTGTAACACCCCCAAGTTATTCAGGGTATATTACAGCGCCGTGAGCCCCGCCGTGGGACCCACAAGGCTAAACATACGCGGAACTATAAACTTGACCGATAAGGTCTACATACAATAGAAAGAAAGACGATACAAATGGTATTCGAAACCATAAACAATGAAACCATATACATCACTGCACAAATCAATACCTCGGCAACACAGGCCGGAACATCAAGGAAACTGAAATACAATACTCGAGTATTTAAAAATCCATTCCAGATAACAACACCGAATGGAGGAAACCAAAAGAGATAACCAGGAGACAAGACACGGTATCACACTTGCCCATCATCTTCATGCCGACCTGCACGTCTGTCCGCTCTCTCCCGGAACTGAAATACATGAAACGTATTTCCCCATAAAGGGTTAGCCGTCGAATAGCTAGTGCAAGTATAACAATATGAAACATAATACTTCTCGACAATAAAGTAAATGTAATCCGTCAATTCATCAATTTCCGTCAATTCATCAATTTAAGACTAGTATTCCTAATAACTAAAATCTCATAAGACGTATGTGAATGCCGTAGAAAGCGGTTCGTTCACCTCATACGCCGTTACGTATGTGAATGCCGTCAAAGCGGTTCGTTCACCTCATACGCCGATACATGTAGGAATGCCACAAAGCGGTTCGTTCATTACATGCCAATTAATATATCTATGAATGCCGTAAAAGCGGTTCGTTCATGATATGCCATCAATATTTCTTACTTTCAAAGTCGAGCGTCAATCATAAATGTATACTTGCCTTAATAAAGCGTTAAGAAGATCCCGAAGAACACGGTTCGGCCGGGAAGTTTGAACCACGAGGAAGACAACGAGCGGAAGGGTTTCAACTCGAGTTCTTCACAAGAATTCGACCCTAACAACATAAATTCAATAAATCATCGATCATACGAGGAAGAATAATCGTAGAACGCCCGAAAACTCCTCTATGACATTTCTGGACACCTTCAAGGCGTCGGTCAAGAACTCGACCAAAACAACGAATCGATACGATCCAACCATGGGATAACAAGGAAATGATACAATACATCTAAATAATCATCAATCCTTCACAATCCTAAGTTAAATCGGATTAAACGGACGAAATCGAACAAAATACCCAAAATCCCCAAAATTAGATTTCTAGGAAATCGGCACGGTCGGTAGATCGGAGGATGTTATAGAACGGATGATTGATGATATGAACCTCAAAACTCCATGGATATGTTGTTAAACAACATGGCTTCAAGATTAGAACACGCCAAGTGCGAAAGAGGAGAAGAAGAAGGTGAAAAATGGCGGAAAAAGCGTCTGCGGGGCCTTTTATAGGGTTGGCTGCCGGACACGGCCGTGCGGTCGGCACGGTCGTGTTACCGATTGGCAGCGAGGACTCGACCGTGTCTGCTTGACACGGTCGCGGCGCGAGGGCCTTCCGACAATGACCCGCCGGCGGCCCAGGCATGACTCGGCCGTGTCACGGGACACGGTCGGGCGTGTCGGCGATCGTTCGAGTTTATCCGGAAGAAATGCGGCACGGGCCGTGTCGGACGACACGGCGAGTCTGGTCGACAGAAACTCCGGCATTTCCGGGACGAGTGCAGCCGGGCCGTGTCGGACGACACGGCCGAAGTTCGGCCGGCGGTGATCGGCAATAACGAGCGGGTGAGTTAAAACGACCATAACTCTCTCGTCCGGACTCCGATTGACTCACCGTTTGAACCATTGGAAAGCTAACTCGATGCTCTATAATATTGCAAAGATTCAGAATTTTTGGAGTTACCAAAAATTAATGGTGATCTAACAAAGTCGAACTCCCACGTGAAAAAGTCGATAAAGAACACGGAATTCAACAGAACGATACCGAAACGAACTCGGATGACAAAAAGTATAGAATTAATCATTTCTCAGGAAGACGAAACGGTCCCAAGCAAGTCGTCAAAATAGACTTTCGTCAAAAATAGAAAATTTCCGGGGATAAAAATAACGGGTATTACAGGATTAAAGACAGAGACTTGAATATCTTGCTACGTGTTATGATCTTTCTTTACCCTAAGTTGTTGTTTGTTAGTATGCCGAGGGGCAGAGGTCGTGGTCGTAACAGTGGCGCTGATGGCCACGGGGATCAGATGCGGAATCGAGAGAATGCCACTGGGAATGATTTTAGTTTGGGTGTTGCTACTATATTGCAACAAGTAGCGACTCAGATGACTCAGTTGACCCAGGTGGTTCAACGTAGCATTGACGCGAGTCAGAACGTTGGTGTAAATCAATGGCTTCGCGAGGTAGTTCGTATGAATCCCCCTCGATTCGCCGGTGCTGCGGATGCGTTGGGCTGGGATGGTTGGATTTTCCAGTTGGGAAAGATTTTCGAGGCTGTCGGATGTCCTGAAGAGCGGAAGGTACCTATCGCTCAGTACCTTCTCGACAAAGATGCCGCTAATTGGTGGGAAGCTGTTAAACCTCGTGATCGTGATGTCACGTGGGCGGAGTTCAAGCACTTATGGAAGCCGAGTTACGTCAAACCGATTAGAGAGCAGAGGATTCGCGAATTCTACTTGGCGTAACCGCAAGATATATCGGTATCACAGGCTATCATCGATTATAGCAAACAACTCGATTATGTGCGAGATCGGGTGAGAACCGAGGAAGAGAGGATCCTTCACTTTGTGAGACGGATGAAGCCGGATATTCGCGTGTATATCTCGAGATGCAACTGCACCTCGTTGAGGGACTATCAAGATCGAGCATTAGCTCGTGAACTAGCTTCATTATCGTCGGAGCGTGTGCAGTCGAAGAAGCAGAGGAGTTCGATGATCGCGTGGGCGGTGCGAGTCGGTGTTTCCAATTTGCAACGTAGTAGTCTTTCCGCCGTTAAGCTCCATCGCTCGATGCGTGGGCCCAGGAGTTCCAAGTCCTGCATTTCGACTCTGGTAAAGCCAGAGATGTTTTAAGCGTAATGTGGCGGGACATGTTCGTGCACATTGTCCTTCTCCACCCGATGGCGTGTTACAGTGCGGACTCGAGGACAAGGTTCGGTTTTGCGAGATGGTTACCGAGCATTACGAGGCGAGGACTTGAACTTTGATATCAGGATCGACTCCGAGTAGTCCCGGAGGGGCGTGGTCTATCAGTTGCATGTTGAATTATTTCCCTTGCTTTGTTGTTTCGAAATTCAGAGATTGACTTCTTTTATTTGAAGTGGATCGGATTTTGAACTCTGTCGAATCGTTTATATTCGTTGATATTTTTTGATCTTCTCCTGTCTTGTGCTTTTATTGATCGAACGAGTTGTGGTGTTGTTTCAGAATGACCCGTTTGTCGTTATGACTCTTCAAATTGCTATTCCCTTTCCTGTGGATCTTATGTGAATGCACATCTTGTTGCCTTCACCAGATCGTATATTATCTCTAGTCGAGATGTGAACTTTGGGGTTGTTGTTTGAGTATTATTGTTCGTCGTGATTCGAACATGATTGATCGACTGTTGTTGTCTCGATCGTTGTAACTCAATCGTTTGATGGTTCAGTTTTTGTTGATCTCATTTCGTAATTGTTGAGCGTTAGGACTCCTTCGTAATTTCCTTGAGTTCAGGAAATTAGTTTTGTGTTCGATCTTTCAACCCTTGGGCTGTGGAATTTCGTATTGGTTCAGCGAATAGCTCGTGTTTTGACTGATGTACTGTTGAATTGTTCAACCGTATTGATTTTCGTTCGTCGTGTTTTGTTATTTCGGCAACGGATATCGTGTGTTATCTGAGTTTGTTTTGCGTCGTTCGTTTTATGTTTCAAGTTTCGAGGACGAAACTTCTTTTAAGAGGGGTAGAATGTAATACCCGAGATCTTTATTCCGGATTCGTTGGGTTTTCTGGGTTTTATCGGATTGTCATGGTCCTCATCGTAGGAATTTCGTGCCATGTTTGGTTGTGACTTGTTGGGATATGTTTTTGGAGGCATTTCGGATCACTTTGTGAGTTTCTGAGATTTTGTGGTGTAGCGCACGCTAATGCTTGAAGCATAGCGCACGCTACTGCGTGGTGTTTAGCGCACGCTACTGAATGTGTAGCGCACGCTAGCGGCGATCAGAGCGATCCGGTAGCTACCGGATCGGGATCGAGCTTTGTTAGCGCACGCTAAGGCCGATAGCTAGCGCACGCTATCGGCCGCTTAGCGCACGCTCCCTCTTCTTTCTAGCGCACGCTACTCGGTAGGTGCGGTTACGTCCTGTGGCTCCGGACTGGTTTTTGTGACCCGTTAGCGCGCGCTACGGCTGTTGGCTAGCGCACGCTAACTATGTTATACGCGGTTTCTCTGGAACGTTGACCCCGTTAGCGCACGCTAATGAAGGGTGATTAGCGCACGCTAATAAGCTCGATATAAATCTTTGGGCCCAAAGACATTAAGTCGTCATTTCCCACTTTTCTTCATCCTTTCCACGGGAGTGAGATCCGAGGCGAGTAGGACCGATCTTTTTCTTCTAGCTTCATCTTTGAGCGGATTTGTAGATGTTTAACAACATCTAATCGTCTTCTTGGTCCAAATCAAGGTAATCTCTTGTTAGAACCCTATTTTCTTAAATTTGGGGTTTTTGCTTGGATTTGTGATTCTTAACCGATCTCATCCGATCGGTTATTTGTTCTTGTTTGTCTTGACCGTAATCTTCAGATTTTGTTAACCGTTCATCGATTTTTATCGCCCGGATCAACGATTCTTGATTTCTTTGAGAATACTTAGATCCTTGTCGTTTTTAGGATCGTTTCGGATTTCGATTAGTGTTATTGATTTGTGGTGATGCTATTTTCGTAGTATTCGTGGGCTGTCGAAGTCTTGATCGTTTTTGGAGGTTCGAAGGTTTCCCGATCGTGCCCGTTCGTCGTTTCGTCGCTCGTGATATCGAGGCAAGTATCTTGTCCATACGTTTCATGCTTCGTAGGCGTAATTAATGGTAAAGGAATTCGTGCGAAACCCAATGTTTAATGAACGTAAAAAGGGATCGGTATATTCTCGATAAATGTTGTCTTTCAACGATAATTTATGTACTTCATGAATATATGTGTTCTCGGAATATGTGTGTTGGATTTGTATGTTGAAAAGATGATATGATCACTTTGAATGAGTTTATTAGACCGTAATCCTTTGCCGGGGATTACGTAATGTTATGTGTACTTGTTCGTTAAGAATGTATTACGTGGGATATTGTTGTTACTCCTTTGAAAGGAGGTTGTGATGTTTAAGTGTTGTTTGGCTTGATGTTCTGCTCATTGTGATGTGATTGCTGAAAGTGATGTGCCTCCGGGTAGGATTGTTGAATCTCCGGGATCCATACTTGCTAGTATGGGTCGGGCGTGACCGTAGGGTTATCCAATCTGGGTATGTCTTGCGGGGGCTCCAAGGTTCGGGGCTTGCTAGCCCGATGCCGAGATAACTTGTGGGGGTTATCATCGGGTATGTCTTGCGGGGACTCCGAGGTTCGTGGCTTGTTAGCCCGATGCCAGGATAACTTATGGTTGTGGTTTGGAATGGTTCTGTGACTGTTGTCACGAGGACATGTGATTTGGTATGGGTTCCTATTGGATTATTCACTCGGGTATGTTCTACGGGAGCATCTGATGTTCGTGGCCAGTTAGCACGGGACGCGAATAATCCTTAGGAACATGTGTTATGTTATTCGGGTCGTGGACCTGTGGCTTATGTTATTCGGGTCGTGGACCTGTGGCTTATGATTCGGGTCTTGGACCCCGTGTGTTGTGAATCGGGTGGTGAAACCGCATTTTATTATCGGAATCGTATTTTGGAAAGATGATTTTGGGCCGTGTCCCCAAGTGTTTTCGAAAGACTTGAGAATTCCTTATTTCCAAATGTTTAAAACTCCCGAGACCGTAAAATATTTTGTGTGAGATACATGGTTCTATTCCTACCTTTTATAAATCAAACTGTTTTGATTAAGTGTTTTATCTCGGGAAATATATTCAAGATATTATATTCTTGAAGCACGTTATGTATGGCTTGTACTTTTGGTTTTATACTTGCACTAGCAAAACAGTGGAGTTTTGCTAACCCCCGAATATTCGGGGGGTGGATGTCTGTATTGCGTCCAGGTACTTGCAGGTAGCTGGGGAGCGAATCACAGGATCGATACGAAGGATGATGGGAAACGAAGATACTAATCACGTGAAGACCAATTATAGTAATTGGTAGAGTCGTGTTGATTATTCCTCCGATGTGTTATTTTATCGAATTATGGAAGTGATATTGTATTCTAGCCCCTGCGTGGGCATGTGTTCTGGGCAAGGATCTTGTATGTATTGTTCCGTGTGTTGTGATATAAGACCATATCGGTCTAATAGTCCTTTATGTAGCCATGTCGGCATGTGAAGTGATGCATTGTTTTGTATTTAGCCTGGTAGATCCTCGCGGAGATGGTCTGCGGCGCTGTAATATTCCCGAGTGGTTTGGGGGTGTTACAAATGCCATATATGGTCACACTAAACGTTTTGTCACACATTATTTAAGTGTAACCAAAATCCAGTACATATGGTCACGTAACTTAATATGTGTGTTTAAAGTTTAGTTTGTGTTAGCTTGCCAAAAGATAATTTGTATAGTCACATTTACTTCTAGCACGATCATTTGACTATATGCCTTTACAATAGCCACAACATATCACAAATGTGTGACTAAATTATGTTTATGGCCACATTCAAGGTGATTATATGTGACCAATATGTTCATAACAGTCACATCGTGAAGTATTCATGTGGCTATTATTTAGAGCAAAATGTGAAATCGGCCATCATTAAATTTCATGCTTTGTGTGACTAAATATTACAAAAGGCCACACAAACATAAAATTTATGTGGCTATTGGATGAACAATAGTCACACAAAATACACACTTCTTCACTTTAAACAGCTCACACTTATTAACACTTTTGGTCACGTAACTTAATATGTGTGACTAAATTATGTTAATAAAAAAATACAAGAAAATAAAAAAGGATGTTACACCCCAGCGAGAATCGAACCCGCGACCTCCTTTACGGAAGTCAAGCGAGTTACCACCTTGCCAAAGTAACCTATTCATTAATGTAATGCATTTCCTTTTTAATATAGAAGTTTAAGCTTCACTGTTTTTAGCTAGTAGCTTAAAGAGTGCTTATAGAAGCTGCTTATCAAACCGTGGTTTTTTCTCCCTATGCTTATTTCCAACTTGTTTCACTTTTAAAATTTCGAATTAAGCAAAACTAAATAAGTTGTAGCTTATTTGGTTTAAAGGGTAAAATATCATAACGGTTTAAACCGTTTTCGTTCGCTTTTTTTCTTGATTTCGACCGTTTTTGTACGTCTGGGACCGTTTTTGTCCATTGTCTAACGTTTTCTTAAAAAAAAAACGTATGAAGGCGTACAAAATGTACGAAAGCGAACACAACATAGCAAAACAAAGAAAAAAGATAAGGCCGTATGAAAATGAAAAAATCGTACAAAAATGTATGAAAACGTAATAAACATTTCATAACGTTTTAATACAGAGGAGAACGTTCAAAATAGCTTGAAAACCTATGAAAACGAGCGAAAATTGCCGAAAACGTTCAAAAATGGATGAAATTGGTCGAAAAGTCGAAATCGGTCGAAAAGGTCAAAATCGGTCGAACACGGTCGCAATCGGTCGTAGTCGGTCTAAAATGGTCTAAAGCTCTGTTCTTTTGGACTGAATGAATCTGAATCAATCGAATCGAATCGAATCAATTAGAATCGAATCGAATGGATTCAATTGAATCGAATCGAATCGAACTAAATCAATCGAATCGAATGGACTGAATCGAATCAATCAAATATATATTAAGGGTAAATAATAATAATGGTAAATAATAATAATAGTAATCAACAACAACGATAATAGTAATATTATTAGTAATAATAATAATAATAAAAATTAAGATTAACAATAATAATAATAAGAAGAAGAACTGAACTGAACTTAACTTAACTGAACGGACTGAATCGAATCGAATGGACTGAATCAAATGAACTGAATCAATGGACTCGAATCGAATCAATCAAATAAAAAACTGAAAATAAGTCTAAAAGAACAGGGCCTAAATCCATCGAAAAATATGTCGAAAATTGTCAAAATCGGTCGAAAACTAGCGAAATCGGTCAAAACCCATATTTTTCCCAAAATTTCAATCTCCCGCTCAAGATCCCACCCCTTAGGCTCTGTTCTTTTGGACTGAATGAATTTGAATCAATCGAATCGAATCGAATGGATCTGAATCGAATCAATCGAATCGAACTAAACTTAATCGAAATATATATTAAGGGTAAATAATAATAATAATAATGGTAAATAATAATAATAATAATAATAATTAACAACAACAACGATAATAGTAATACTATTAGTAATAATAACAATAATAATTAAGATTAATAATAATAATAATAAGAAGAAGAAGAACTGAGTTGAATCGAATCGAATCGAATGGACTCGAATCGAATGGACTGAATCGAATCAAAAACTGGAAAATAAGTCCAAAAGAACCGGGCCTTATTCTCCCAAAATCAAAACCCTAACACTTTACATCCATTTCATTCCCGCCTCCAACAGATAGTCAGATCTATCTTCTCTCTCCAACAATTCATCTCTTCTCCTTCTCTCTAGAACTGACTCACACCACCGCCACACTTCACCGCCTTATCTCGCCGTCGCTCCACCAATCATCGCTCCTCCACGCCATCACTATCATCAAGATAAGGGAGGCAAGGGGTGAGTTTGTTTGCTTCGGTTGTTTGGTTCGAGAAAACCACCACATCCACCACCATCACAGTGGAGCCACCATCACCCTCATCTCACCTATCCTACTCTCATCATGGGTATGCTCAAACACATATTTAATTTATATTTTCTTAAATGTATAATCGAATATAAAACGATTTATGTTGATTTTCGTGGATTAAAACTAGCCTAAAACATGTTTTTGATTATAAATCCGTGTGGTGGTAATCGTTTATGTTGTTTGATTTAATTATTTTGCAAATAGGGCGAGTCAAGAAACCCGTATGGGTTTGGGTCGAGCCCGTTTGGTCCCGGTTTTGGATTGGATTTGCTTATTGGCATATGAGGTCTGATTTTCTGAAATCGGCATTTTATATAAAATTGTCACAAGAATACATCACCTCAAAGTTTTTGAAATTTCTGGTATAACAAAAGGTGGTTACCCTAACATATTTTTTTCTTTTTTTTTTGGCTACCTTTGTTATGCAATTAGCCCTGGGTCTTTGTTAAAGTCAGTTTTTTCTAGTAGAGTAGTATATATTGAGGGGCATCTTGTGAACGGTAAAGCATTTGGCATGTAGGTCCCTAACAAATCTGGTAGCGAGCCTCAGAAAAAAGAGTTCCTTTTGGAAGATCATGATCCAGTTTGGCTTGAAATGCGGCATTTACACATAGCTGAGGTATGAACTTGTTTATTGTCTGTTCACTTGGAAGAATGATTATTTATGATGTCTATTCATCTACTTCCATATCAGGCTAGTGAAAAACTGAGTGACAAGATGCAAACATTCATGTCAAAAAACAAAGCTGCACAATTACAGCAAAGGTTAGTCTGCTTAGTTCGGTTGTAATGGTCTTGACATGTAATTTGACATTATTCTTGACCTTAGTCTTAATGAGTCTATTACACAAAAATCTGTCTTGAATGCAGAGATGACTTTCCTTCGCGGGATATACAGAAGATGGTTCAAACTTTGCCACAATATAATGAACAGATGGAAAAACTCACTCCATGTAGAGGTCCGTAACTTTGACCAGCAAACACTTTTTGTCCATCTTTTATATTTATTATGAATAATTAATGTGTTACTTACATAAGATTAAAAATGACAATATTATTTTAGTAATAATAATCTAAATCATTAAATAAACTGATTAAGGAGGTTCTAAGAAATAAAAGAAGACTTCGCATGACTTACACCCCATTTGATTTCTTGACTTGACCTGTTTGGTATAAAACACAACCCAGAATGACCCGTAAGCTGTTTGTTTAAATTAGATCGCTGGAAAAATCAACAAAGTTATTAGAGATGAAGCGCTCAGAGATCTTGGTCAAGTTGAGCAGGATCTTGTCTTCGGTGAAGCTGCAACAATGGAAGCATTAACTTTTTATGGGCCAATCAGGTAACTTAACATATACTGAATATATTTCTTTTTAATGCAAAATTTCTCTATGCATAATATATTTTTCATACTCTTTATAGGACACAAGAAGTGAATACAAGTTAAGATTAATGATGATTTACGCCATGGTTCACCCACAAAAGTATGAGGGTGACAAAGGAACAAAACTTATGCAGGTAGCTATTTGTCATAGTTATTTAATAAAAAACTTCCAATTCCTAATTTATGCCGTTGACCAATAAAAATATTTGTCTTATTTTTGGTGCTCCTAAGTTGGAAAAATTGCCTCCGGATGATATAAAGGCAATACAAAATGTGAAATTGCTTGAGGGAACAAACGACAAAAAGAAACACCATGGAGCCTTCTCCCTTAAGTTTGATTCTCAGAAGGTAGATAGAAAATTGTATCAAGGACACATTTATATGTATTCAAGTTCTGACATCTTCTGTATTTTTGTTCTACTATTAGAGGAATCATGCACTAAGAAAGGATAGAACAGGAGGAAACTTGGCAACTCTCTCGATTTTATCCTATGTTAGAGGTAAAATATTTATAGCTGCGTCAAGTCTCCATGTCATCTACAGTAAAACTTGTTGATGTCATAATTGAAGCTCTTTTTTTGGTATTTTTTTAATGTTCACACAAAAGTGAAGAAATATATGAAATTGTTTCTCTATTTATATTTTCATTGAGGTTATCATGGTAATGTTTGAAGCGTTGTCATATTGTGACTTATTACTTCTGTCAGGAGTTGCTTGAAAAACTTGGCAAAGGTGAATTGCCAAGGACGAGTACCAATGCATGAATAGTCCAAGTTCTAGTACTCAAACTGGTTCCTCTCACAGCACACATGACACATCAGCAAGGAGCGGTCCAGGTAATCATCCACAGTCAATGCGATCAAGGAGGACCGCCACATGGGCAAAGCCTCGTTCGTCTACTGATGAAAATCCAAGGTAGCATTTTATACTTTTCTCTTGAGATATCCGATTACAAGCCAGCTTGTATTGTATATGATCGGCTACTTTGTGTAACAACGTTATTTTCTTTAAACTAATTATATAAGATTCTCCTTAATTTTATGTTAATGATTATCTTTATCTGCAGAAGTTAAAAATTACAGAGCATTCATGGAATTCCACTTCAAGATGACTGCTATAAAGTGTCCGTTGATGAAGTGATAAAGGCAGCATCATTTTTACCAATAGAAACTAGTGTGCACAAGACAGTTGGGGATGCACATAAAAGTTTTGTTGGTTGGCCAAAATTCCTTGTCAAATGTGACTTAAAGGTTTGTTCCTTGAATTAATTTCATAATGCATTACATTTTTTTTTCATAAACTATTCTATAAATTACCTAGTTCATATTTGGTTCAATGTTTCTTACCAACGTGTTTTTCATATTTGATTCAATGTTACTACAGGAACCATGTACAAAATCAAATCAAAAGAACGAAGTTCAAAATCCCAAGAAGCGGTTTACAACATTACAAGGCATTGTCAAGACAAGGAGCAATATGAACAAGATCAAGAGTAAAAACATCTAGTTCTTTGTTTATGTTTTTTTTTTTTTTTTTTTGCAATTCCCTTTGGATATTTCGTAGATTTGTTTGGATTAGAAGTTTTTACTTTGCTATTTATCATCCGAACTTATGTATGGATTCTCTTTTATTGTTAATATTGGTATTCATTTATTATTTCACATTGTCGGTTTTGTTTACAATCACTTCACATTGATTTTTAACGTGTCTAAAACATAGCAAATGTAATAGTAAAAATTAATTAATGTGGCTAAAGGGTAGACAAAAGCCACGCTCAAAATAATCTGTGTATCTACAATAAACAACTGATGCCACGTTTAAATTTGTTATTTGTCACTAAAACATACACAGTGGTCACTTTACAAAATTTTTTTGTCTTAAAATGAAAAATAACGTCATCTTAGTAATATTTTCATGTGGCTATTGTATATACATTATTTACAGTAAATTAAATTGTGTGTCCACAAAATACGTATGGTCACAATATATTTCGTTTTTAGTGTGTCAAAATGATGGCATATGTCAATTTATTACAATTTCATGTGACTAAAGTGTACTAAATAGTTACACCTAATAAAACAATTGTGTCAAAATCTAAACAGAGGACTTGATATAATATAAATCAAATGTGGCTAAAACATATATATGGTCATATTTTATTAAATTGTTAGTGTGTCAAAATGATAGCACATGTCACTTTATTACATAATCATGTGACTAAAATGTACCCTATTGTCACAGTTTAAAAAGAATTGTGTGTCATAATCTAAAAAAAGGACATGATAATATAAATTAATGTGGCAATATGGTAAATGATAGTCATGGTGAATAAAATTATGTGTCGAAAGAACCATTACGACTACAATTTATTTGCTTTCTGACGTAGAAATTATAATCAATAGCCACATTGACAAATATTGATGTGTCTGAAGGATAACAAATGTGATGGTTAACATAAGTTCATGTGGCTAAATTGCGAACAATAGCCATGTTAAAAAAGTATTTGTGTGTTTACAATGAATTTATTGTCATGTTTTTTTTAATATACATGACTAAAAACTAAATAATAGTATTGATAATGGATAATAGTGTGTCAAATTGATAACAATCGTCACGGATTCAAACATGCATGTGACAATAAGTTCTACAACAGTCACATGTATAAATACATTATGTGACCATAACACATTTACAACTATGGTTTAAGTAATTCTCAGTGTCTATAATACAAACAATAGTCACACACAACAATTTTTAAGTGTCTAAATGATAAAATAGGTCATACTAAAAACAAATTATTGTAGTCTTAAAGTTAATATTGGCCACAGTTACAAACACTTTTGTGTCTATAAATCAAATATAGTCATTGTTTATTAGATTTTCTATTTCGAAAAAAATATAAAATAGTCACACTTACAAGTATTTGTATGTCTGAAAGATAGCAACGGTCATGGTAAATAACATGTATGTGGCTGTAAGTTATATGATAAACATAGTTAAAAAAAATTGTGTGTCTTAAAAATACTTTTGGCCATTGTTTGATTAATTCTATGTCTTTAAAAGATAGGCAATAGTCATAATAAATACATATTATTGTGACTAAATAATAGCAAGCGCCACTTTGAAAATAAATTCATGTAGCTATTGGGTGAACAATGGTCACTAAAAAATAAAATTGTGTGTCTAGAAAGGGTTTACGGCCACAAAATAAGATAAAATGCACGATTACAACAACAAAATTTCTTACCCAATAGCCACGATTTTATGCTACGGCTACAGTTTTTCAGTTGATACAACCACTTAATTTTAATGTAGCCGTATGTTGCCTAAAATGACACGACCTTTGGTCACACTTTCAATGAAAAAAAAATATGTGACTAAAGGCATATGGTCACATTTTTTTTGTGTGACCATTGCTCATTTTTGTACTAGTGTATGTTTATATAAGTTATCTTTACTTATTTCCCTTTCTAACACAACAATCAGCTAGCTTAAGTGGTTGGATAGTGGCATTACGAATGTGGTAAGGATAAGGAACCCCACCAGGGTTTAAATCCCTCATCCTACATTATAATTTTCGAAGATAAAAATAGAAAGTGGCGGATACGGATAATATCCGTATCCGGATAGCATCCGCTGAATATTATCTGTATCTGATTTGTCCAGATATTTCCGAATATAGATACAGATTTGGATACCTTTACTAACTGCCGGATCCGAATACAGATATGGCCATATTCGGCTCCGTATTATCCGATTGGCACCAGCATGTCATGTCGTAGGCATGGCTAATAGATATCAGTCGAACCCAGGACAAGGAAACTGGATTACTGTCAAGCAGATAGTCAATTACCTGAGAAGGACTAGGGAGTACACGTTAGTATATCAATCAGACGACCTACGTCCAATGGGTTATAGTGACACAGATTTTTCATCAGACAAAGAAAAGTCCAAGTCTACTTCAGGTTATGTGTTTACTCTGGGAGGTGGAGCCATTAGTTGGAGGAGTGTGAAGTAGAAATACATCTCAGACTCTACCATGGAAGGCGAGTACGTGGCAGCCTCTAAGGCAGTCAAAGAGGCGGTATGACTCAAGTACTTCTGGCAGGATTTAGATGTGATTCCCGATTTGCCAAAGTGTATTACACTTTATTGTGATAATACTGGTGCAGTCACAAATTGGAGGGAAACACGAGACCAGAAGACATGTAAACATATCAACCACAAGTATTCCCTCGAGACCATAAGGCATGTAAACATATCAACCACAAGTACCACATCATATGACACTTCGTAAAGGAAGGAGACATAGTTGTAGTTGTAACACCCCCAAGACGTTCAGGGCATATTACAGCGTCGTGGATCCAAACCCTTTGGAATCCACCAGGCTAACGTACAGACTCGACATCATGACCAATGACAAATATCATCAACATACAAACAATTCCACATTTTAAGACATTCAAGACAATTGGACCGAACCCGACACTAACAAATAAAATCCTTCCCAAACCGAGTTCACAAGCAAATACAAGTTCAAAGGAAGAAAGTACTCAAGTACTGAAACAAATGACATAAATATTAAAATAAAAAAAACACGACAAACGAACGACCAATGAACAGAATCACTCTTGCCCATCATCCTCGTACTGTCCGCATGCTCGTTCGCCTCCAGGACCTGTACTTGAAATACAAAAGTATTTCCCCCATTTAAGGGGTTAGCGACAACATCTAATGCAAGTAAAATCCATTTGAACTACCATTCTAATAAGATGAAATATACGCCAAAATCATTTTAGAAAACATTTTTATACGGTGCACAAGCACAAAACACAATTATCCAAAAAAACATTTCAAAGGTTGACCATTGGTACGAGACTCACGGCCACCGCACCCCGCAGAGGCCTCATCGGCCCATCCCTGGGTGGTTAACCCCAGTTCATGATACGCATACACACGGCACTACGTATCCCCATAGGCCCCGTCAGACCATCCCTGGGTGAACATACGCATTCACAACCATAACATACACGGGAAGCCATAATTCAAATACTAGAATATGCATACAAATGTAAAGTACTTGCCTTTGAGACATCTTTGACGAGACAGAAAGTAAACAACGACTAGGAATGACCCGGAGTGACCACGACCGCTCCTAAACACACGATTAACACAACTCATTCCTCATTGATAACAATAATCGAATGGAATACGCCCACAACCCCGATTACAACCTTAACAATACGTGTACATTTAATACGGGTGAGAGTTTTCACAAAACCTCCCAGAATCAACAATCCACAGATTAAACACGACGGAAACGGATTGGGAATCACTCAATAACAATAATTGATAGGAAATATAGCAACATACACGAACAATTCGAGTTTAAAAGGACAAATCCCGAAACCTCCCTAAAATTGACAAAGTTAGGGTTCTAAGCCAAAATACCTTGGATTAGGGTGAGAGAGACGGATTAGGATGATGATAAAATTTGTTTGGAGCACAATAATCGTTCTATCATGGAACTCCACAGATTTATCTGGAAGAATCGCTCGAAAGCCCTCTGAAGAACTCAAGTCGCAGACAAGGAAAGAAGAAGAAAAAAATTGATGTGACTGACCTGTTCAGGTTTTAAATACCTGACTGCTCATTACGTATGTTAACATGGTGAGGGTAACATATGTTATGCCTCTTACGTACGTAACACTCATATGCTAATGTACGTAAGGGCTAGGTAGAAACTTGGCAGAAGCTTCTGCCCAAAATGCTGAGGACAATAACGTACGTTAACAATAAAGTTAACGTACGTTACACATGCATCGATAGCGCACACAAGAAAGCATGAATAACGTATGTTATTCATGCAGCAGTTCAACACTGCTGAGTGCAGTTCGCTGCTCAGGAAAGTACGAAGTCGAAATGCAAAACAAGGACATAACCCAAACATAAATACGAAGTACTCACGACGACAAATCTAAGCGCTAAAAGGAAACACCATTCCGACTAGCCAAAGATTCGGAATTCGACGACGGAAGTAAATTTCCTCAAACTCTTAGGAAATTACAAAACGGCCCAAACGTCCGAAAATCACGATACGACGTCGGATTATGAAACTGAAACTCACAACATGAATAACTCAACCATACGGACTCCTGGAAATGAAGAAACTGCAAAATCGAATAAGTTTTACGAGAATCGGACATACATGCGACAAAACATAAACAAAAAGCGAAATTATGTAAAAACACCTCCAAAATTCGTCCAAATGGAAAAACACCAAGAACAAAATAGGTTCAAAATAGTCTATAAAATAGACATGCGCCAAAAATAGAAACTGCTAAAAAATAAAAAGCACGGATATTATAGTAGTTAGGGTTGCATCAGAAGATAATCTTGATGATCCTTTCACGAACGGCCTACCCTCAAAAATTTTTGAAAGGCACGTGGAAGGAATGGGATTATGGTATATGGCAGCATTGCTTTGAGTATAAGTGGGAGATATGAGAGACTATGTATACTTAAAAGCATGCTTTGAGTATAAGTGGGAGATTGTTAGGGTTGTATACTGCAAAGCAGACTTTACGCTTGTATTACCTCATTTTCCTGTAACTGCCTAAGAGAATATTAATTATATTTAATCACATCTTTTGCATATTTAATCACATTTTTTAATCAAGAAATACAAAATGATTGCTCCGAATTATGACCAAAAATGGGCCATAATCCGGATCCTAAAAACTAAAGTGCCTACGGCCCGCTAAAGAAATACAAAGTGCACCACTAAAAACGTGGGCTAATGTGCGGACCCATATGCAATAACACAATTCCGAATTATGACCAAAAATGGGCCGTAATCCGGATCCTAAATATTAAAATGTCTACTACCCACTAGAGAAATACAAAGTGCACCACTGAAACTGTGGGCTAGTGTGCGGACCCATACACAATAAATCAACCAATAATAATAATAATAATAAAATGCTCTCTAAATCTAAAAGAGGGGTAGCCAAGCTGGTCCATCCGTATAACAGAGAGAAGAAATGGAGGAGGAGTATCATATTTATAAGTCTGAATACCGAGGGACGACATGCCGAGCTCAGAGAGATAATCAGCCGGCCTGTTTCCCTCCCGAAAAATGTGAGTGACTCTGTACTGAATGTCTCGGAGAATGTGTCGGATATGCATAAGGGTGTGACGAACCTGCCAAGAGCCCCGATGGCCAGATGAAAACAGGGTCACCACAGCAGCAGCATCAAGCTCAATCCAAGCATGTCTCGATATCTGGGAAGCCAAAATCAGTCCTATAGCAAGCTCCTAGATCTCCGCGCCGAAGCTCGAAGAGGCCTAAAAAGAGGAATGGAAATCAAGAAGGAGCTCTCCGCGATGATCTCTAATCAGACCCCCCCCACGAGCAATCTGAGTATCTCTATCAAAGGAGCCATCCGTGTTCAGCTTGATCCAGGGAGTCTCGGGTCGAAGCCAAAAAATTGGGATGGGGTGATTGTAATACCCGGTTGTAATTCAGTCATTATCATTCAGTAATTTCATTCGGTAATTGTCACTATGTAATTTTTCACTTATTAATAATCATTCATCCGTGTTCACCGTTCGTAATAACTTCGAGTTGTGTATCGATATTGTTCATTGTTTCAACCTTACTCGGGAAACGAGACAAGAGTATTATCTTGATTGTTGTAATTTATTCATTAGTCGATGTTGACGTTGGAGTTCATGCCATTTCAAATCTCCTCATTGTTCAAATTGTGTTTTGTTGGGCGAACCCTTGTAATCATTGCTTGGAACCACCGTTTTGGGGTTTCCGCACTTCCATTTCGTGTTATTGTTTCCCAAATATTGATTCCTATTGCTTTTATTCTCTTCCCGGGTCATTTTTCATCATTTTAGGACCCAAGGGGGGTGTGGGCTGCGGCACAAGGGATGTGCGCCGCGGCACACACATGCTGCTAATTTGGCCGACCCGACTGTACCGGGGGCCGCGGCTCATGCCGGCATGGCCGCGGCACACTGTCGAGTCACTGTCGCGGCACACTCGTCCGGGCCGCGGCACACTCATGTTGCAATTTTCGGCCAACCCGTATGTACCGGGAGCCGCGGCTCATGCCGACAGGGCCGCGACACACTGCCGAGTCACTGCCGCTGCACATTCGTCCGGGCCGCGGCACGCTGCCGATCACTGGGGGCAGTTTTGGCCCTGTGCCGCAGCACACTTCGGCCGGGCCGCGGCACACAGTGCAGTCTGCACTATAATTGCGGTTTTATGTGAGAATCAACTCATTTTCACCATTTCTTTCACCTTGTTCCGAGAGAGAGAGCTTGAGGGAGGGTTTTTCCACCATAAATCACTTGAGTGTTTGATTTTCTTCATCTCCTTTCGATCGTGAAGCCCGGATAGTCGATCTAACGCGTGTTCTTCGAATCAAAGTGCTTGGATCTTCAAGAGGTAATTTCTTCAACATCTTGGAATTCGATTTTGTATTGAGATATGATGTTTTGGATGTTAAGATCATGTTGTATGAAGTGATATACGCATGATTATGGATATGTTTGATTATTCATTAGGTTATTGAAGGATTATTCAAGAACACTTTGAATATTGAGTTGGATTTGGGGGTTTTCGATTAATCGTTGTTGTAATCACAAATTTGAATATTCATATTGTAATATCCGCAATTTTCGATTTTCGGTAAATTTCTTTTTTTTTTCGGCGGAAGTCCGTTTTGACGACTCGCTCATGACCGTTTCGTCATTCCGAGAATGATTAATTCTGCACTTTTTGTCATCCGAGCTCATTTCGGTGTCGTTTTGTTGAGTTCCGTGCTTTTTAGCGGTTTTTCCGCACTTGAGTTCGATTCTTGCGAATCTCGTCCGAAACTGTTGTTTCGACTTTCTCGTAAGTTCATTTAATGTTAATATTCATGTTTCGAGCTTTGGCTTGGTGTTTCGATCACGTATCGTGATTTTCGGGCGTTTTGGGCCATTTTCGTAATTTCCCAAAGTTTGGGGTAATTACTTTCCGTTGTCGAATTTCGAGCCTTCGGGTGGTCGGAATCATGTGTTCTCTTAGTGCTCGGATTCGTCTTTGCGAGTACTTCGTAACCGTATCTTCGATTCGTACTCAGGTTCGGGTTTCGGGGTCGTTCGGGCCGTCGGAGTTGGTCCCGGCTGAGTCATGGCCGGGCATGCTCGGGCCAGGCCAGCCCTGGCCGAGTAACGTGCGGTAGTGATCGGCGATTCGTCACGTAAGGCGGTTACGTACGTAAGGCCACGGCGTGCACGTCGTAACGCTTCCGACATTTCAGGCGGTGAGTTCGGCCATGGCCGATTCGTCGTAAGCCATGGCGATTACGTCGTAACGGCAATCGGCTTATTTAAGGCACAGCGACATTTTCTTGACCATTTCTCATTCTTTTTCTTCCCGTACGTGGTTGTGGGTGTGTGAATCATCTATAGATGTTGTTGGACAATGAATCCATGAAGTGTTGAGGTTCATATCATCAATCATCCGTCCTATAACATCCTCCGATCTACCGAATCAGGTCAGATTTCCTAGAAATCAAGTTTTGGGGAATTTGGGTATTTTGGTTGTTTTCGTCCGATTAATCCGATTTAACTTAGGATTATGATGGATTGAAGAATATTTAGATGTATTATATCATTTCCTTTATTATTCCATGGTTGGATCGTATTGATTCGTTGTTTGGGTCGAGTTCTTGACCGACACCTTGAAGGTGTCCGGTAAAATGTCTTAGAGGGGTTTTCGGGCGTTCTACGATTATTCTTCCTCGTATGATCGATGATTTATTGATTATATATTGTTAGGGTCGAGTTTCTTGCGAAGAAACCGAGTTGAACCCTTCCGTTCGTTGTCGTCCTTCTTTTCGATTGCATCGGGCGTTTCGAAGCTTTCCGATTGAGCCGTCTTCGTCGGGATACTTGCGTGCCGATTTTGAGGCAAGTACCTTGTCCATACTATTCTTGTTTTATGGATATGATAATTGGTGATCGTCTAAATGTGTTTGTGTGGTCGTTTGAATTGAACTTTCAAAAGATTCGGTTTAGCCTTGTTAAAGGCTTGCTTTCAAAACGCGTGTGTTTTGTGAATGGTGTGGTTTGAGAATGACTATGTGAACTCTATGGATATGTTTGGTGTTTATGTCGCACTTGGTATTGCGTGTGGACGTATATTATTTCATTTCGGTGCGTTGTGGTTTGACGTGGTGTTTTGCTAAGTGTTGATGCCTCTGGATGAATTATTTGGATATATTTGTTGCATTGTGCTATGTGTGTGATTGTGTGAATGTAGGCGGGGCCTACGGTGGCACATGGCATGTGATCATGTGGCCAGGATGCAACAAGCGATTGATCCAACCGTGAGAGCCTAAGAAAAACTACGGTGGCACATGGCATGCGATCATGTGGCCAGGATGCAACAAGTGATTGATCCAACCGTGAGCGCCAAAGTTAATCTACGGTGGCACATGGCATGCGATCATGTGGCCAGGATGCAACAAGTGATTGATCCAACCGTGAGATGTTGTGATTTGTTTCGCTAGCCAGCTCGGGAGGGTCCTTCGAGGCCTCGAGTGGGATTTGTGGCTTCGTCCGGTCTGGCGATGCGCGTGCGTGATTACGTTGTGTTGATTTTTATGTCCGTCGAGGACACGTGATGTTGGGCTCGGGCCACTGTGAATTGTTATGCTTTCTATTTGCGAAAACAAAACCTTTGGTGTGACCCTGTTGATTTTGGAAAGACAAGGATTCGGAAATCCTAAATTGTTTTCTACTAAAACTCTCGATGGCATTTTAAACTGTTTTATAAATTGTTTTCCCTTGATTTGTGATCTTTCGGTTTTGGAATGTTTTACCAAACTCATGCCTCGGGAAGCGCTTTTCATTACGTTTGGAACTTTGAGGATTCCTGATTATTATTGTTCTTGGAACTTGTATTGTATGGCTCGTATTTTTGCACTTGTACTTGCACTAGCAAAACAGTGGAGTTTTGCTAACCCCCGAGTATTCGGGGGGTGGATGTCTATTTTTGCATTCAGGTTTTGGAGCATAGCATAGGGTCGGAACGAAGGATGATGATAGATGAACGATACTAATCACACGTGGATCCATTGATGTCGTATTGGTCTAGTTGTATTTTCTTTTCATTGCCGAGATCTTTTCCCGTTTACTGAGTTTATTGTATTTTGACCCCTGCGTGGGTATGTGTTTGGAATTGAGTTGTATGTTATTATTGAAAGACCAAGTCGGTCTACCGAGTCATTTTAGCCTTAAAGGCGATGTTTAGATGTTTGATTTTAGTTATCAGCCTGGTAGATCCTCGAGGAGAGGGTCTACGGCGTGTAATATCCCTGAGTGGATTGGGGGTGTTACAGAATGGTATCGGAGCTTAGGTTGTGGAAACCTAGGTTGTCGGGTCAGTGGTGTCTATTGAGTTTTTGTCTCGTCGGATTTTATCTGACTGAGTCGTGTCGCGATGCGTCGTCTGAGTTGGTTGGTCGTGATTAGTATCGTGGGCGATCATCATCTTCGTGCGACCTGTGGTTGTAAGTCTCCCTTCTTTGTGTTGTGCCTCGTTTGACACGAGCTATTTTTATGATTATGAGTTAATTGACGGAATCCTCTTATGGATTTTGATTTCGTGATATGTGATTATTTGACTCCCATTTTTCGTTCATATGAGGAGTAGTGTTGCTGTCTTGTGCATGTTTGACTTTATTTCTTTTATCCGCTGCGTGAGTTCTTATGTAATGGCTTTCGGTATTTTACCGACTGAGTTTTATTTCGAAAACTGATTCCTTAACCGAGTTTTTGGCATTACGGCCTTGATCGTTTTGGTGAAATTCTTATGACTGTATTTATTATTTTCTAAATGGCTTCTGTGAGTTTTTGAAATATTACCGTCATCGGCCTTTTTGGCGTTTTTGTAAATGGTTTTTAACTCATTGGTTCCGCGGGACACACAGCGCTATAATATTCCGTGTAAGTACCTAAACTTTTGGGCATTCTAGCCCATTGAATTATTTTGAAAACCTTGAGTATCTTAGAAAATTAAAATTCGAGACGTACTTTTAAAATGAATTATTTTCTCGTGGTACGTCCAAGGTGCCACAATATATTTCAAAATTCTTCTAACTCGAGGACCAAAATATTTTGAGATATTTTCAAATGCAGTTGCTTAGACCCAAGGGTCGAATATTTTTGAAAGTTTTTCACTAAAAGAAAGGTGTCCTCATTTTTGTTCAAACGCAAGATGATTTTCAAAGTCTCGATAATGGTGTTTGTACTACTTTTTGTAAAATGATACTCAAGATCAACTGTTGTTTCCAAACTGTTTTCAAAAGGTGGTTTTCATTTTTAAAACCTATCATTCCTGTTTGCGGACCGGAAATGCGTGTATGGTTTTCGAACTTTCGTTACGGTGTTAACCCCGAATTGTGATTGAATTGGTGGCGTGAGCGTCGAGTCGTTCGCCACGCATATATTTTGTTAGCCCTTGTGGGAGGTGTGATAACGATCCTTAATGTTGTCATTTCGTGGTGGCTTGCGTGTTATCGCACCTGTGTGAGCTGTTAAAGCTTGGGTTTGTACGTTTGTGTACATTTGTGATTGTTTCATGATGGTTGTAATTATGTGCTGGTTATCGTTCGGGCCGTTGAGGTCGCCGAACGATACCGTCGTTGCTGTAGTGTTTGTGTGTGTATTACTTTACGATGATAATCGTTGTATATGGTATGTGTTATGATTCTTTGTTGTGCTGAGTTGCCATCTCCGCTATGTTGTTTTGCGACGTTATGCCCCATTGTATCTAGCATTTGTATTTTCGGTATGCCGAGCCGAGGCGTTTCAATCTTGATGTGCCGGGGCATGCACGTGTAAATTGTCCTTCTCGTCAGTAACACATTTCAAGTGTGGACTCGAGGGACACCGAATTCAGTTTTGCGAATTGGCTACCGAGACTTTCGGAGTTCGCGCTTCAGCACAAGTATCAGAATCGGCTTTGATAGGCCTTCGAAGGATGTTTCTGTCGGTTGCTTGTTGTGTCGTCACCTTGATTTCGCTGTTGTGAGTTGCGGGGGCGACCTTCTTTTATAAGAGGTCGAATGTAGTACCCGTGTTGTTTTTAGACTCCTGCATTTTCTCTTTCTCGATTCTATCGACTCGCTCGTGTTCGTTGATACTTACTGAACTTGTTATGTATTTCGGTTTCATTGATCGGACGAGGTGTGATCTTGTTTTGGGTCAATCTGGTTATCGCTGTAACTTTCCGAGTTCGGTTCGATTCTTGTGAACCTTGTTCGGAAGTAACATCTTCTGGTTTTACTAGTTCTCTTATTCGAAGTGGATCGGATTTGGAAGTTCTATATTTTCGACTCTGTCGACTCGTTTATGTTCGTTAACATTTTCTGAGCTTGCCCTATCCCTTTCTTTTGTTGATCGAACGAGTGTGGTGTTTTGAAATTACTCGTTTGTCGTTGTGACTTTTCAATTGCTATTCCCTTTCCTATGGATCTTTTGTGAATCACATCTTGTTGCTTTTACTGGATCATATATTGTCTCGAGCCGAGACGTGAACCTGAGAGTTGTTGTTTGAATTTTATTGTTCTTCGTGATTCGAACGTGATTGTTCGATTTTTGCTGTCTCGATCGTTGTGGTTCGATCGTATGATTGTTCGGTTTTTGTTGATCTCGTTTCGCGATTGTTGAACGTTCAAGACTCCTTCCTAATTCCCTTTTGTTCAGGAAATTAGTCTTGTTTTCGATCTTCCAACCCTTGGGCGTTGGAATTCCGTATTTGTTCAGCGATTGGCTCGCGTGTTGATTGATGTACCGTTAGGTTAGTCAATCGTGTTGATTTTCGTTCGTTGTGTTTTGCGATTGTTCGGATAATCGACTTGATTGTATTATCTGTTTGATGACGCTTGTCACTTGTTGGTTTATTGTGTCTCTATCGGTGGCGTTGTGTTGGTCGTCGTGGAGCGTGTTTTCACGTCGTATGTCTCTTTGCGTTTCTTGCAACGTTTCGCCGTCGGGCGCGAGTTTTCGGTTTTTGTGTATCTCGTCGAGTCTTCCTGACAGTGGATATTGCTTCTCCCTACTTATTTTAAGTTTCGGGACGAAACTTCTTTTAAGGAGGGTAGAATGTAATATCCGCAATTTTCGATTTTTGGTAAATTTCTTTTTTTTTTCCGGCGGAAGTCCATTTTGACGACTCGCGCATGACCGTTTCGTCATTCCGAGAATGATTAATTCTGCACTTTTTGTCATCCGAGCTCGTTTCGGTGTCGTTTTGTTGAGTTCCGTGCTTTTTAGCAGTTTTTCCGCACTTGAGTTCGATTCTTGCGAATCTCGTCCGAAACTGTTGTTTCGACTTTCTCGTAAGTTCATTTAATATTAATATTCATGTTGCGAGCTTTCTCTTGGTGTTTCGATCACGTATCGTGATTTTCGGGCGTTTTGGGCCATTTTCGTAATTTCCCAAAGTTTGGGGTAATTACTTTCCGTTGTCGAATTTCGAGCCTTCGGGTGGTCGGAATCGTGTGTTCTCTTAGTTCTCGGATTCGTCTTTGCGAGTACTTCGTAACCGTATCTTCGATTCGTACTCAGGTTCGGGTTTCGGGGTCGTTCGGGCCGTCGGAGTTGGTCCCGGCCGAGTCATGGCCGGGCATGCTCGGGCCGACCACTGGCCGAGTAACGTGCGGTAGTGATCGGCGATTACGTACGTAAGGCGATTCGTACATAAGGCCCCTGCGTGCACGTAACGCCTCGCATTTCAGGCGATGAGTTCGGCCATGGCGATTACGTCGTAAGCCATGGCGATTCGTCGTAACGGCCGTGATCGGCTTATTTAAGGCTGGCGGCGTTTTCTTGACTATTTCTCATTCTTTTTCTTCGTGACGCGGTCAGGTGTGTGAATCATCTATAGATGTTGTTGGACAATGAATCCATGAATTTTTGAGGTTCATATCATCAATCATCCGTCCTATAACATCCTCCGATCTACCGAATCAGGTCAGATTTCCTAGAAATCAAGTTTTGGGGAATTTGGGTATTTTGGTTGTTTTCGTCCGATTAATCCGATTTAACTTAGGATTATGATGGATTGATGAATATTTAGATATATTATATCATTTCCTTTATTATTCCATGGTTGGATCGTATCGATTCGTTGTTTGGGTCGAGTTCTTGACCGACGCTTTGAAGGTGTCCGGTAAAATGTCTTAGAGGGGTTTTCGGGCGTTCTAAGATTATTCTTCCTCGTATGATCGATGATTTATTGATTATATATTGTTAGGGTCGAGTTTCTTGCGAAGAAACCGAGTTGAACCCTTCTGTTCGTTGTCGTCCTTCTTTTCAATTGCATCGGGCGTTTCGAAGCTTTTCGGTTGAGCCGTCTTCGTCGGGATACTTGCGTGCCGATTTTGAGGCAAGTACCTTGTCCATACTATTCTTGTTTTATGGATATGATAATTGGTGATCGTCTAAATGTGTTTGTGTGGTCGTTTGAATTGAACTTTCAAAAGATTCGGTTTAGCCTTATTAAAGGCTTGCTTTCAAAACGCGTGTGTTTTGTGAATGGTGTGGTTTGAGAATGACTATGTGAACTCTATGGATATGTTTGGTGTTGATGTCACACTTGGTATTGCGTGTGGACGTATATTATTTCATTTCGGTGCGTTGTGGTTTGACGTGGTGTTTTGCTAAGTGTTGATGCCTCTGGATGAATTATTTGGATATATTTGTTGCATTGTGCTATGTGTGTGATTGTGTGAATGTGGGCGGGGCCTACGGTGGCACATGGCATGTGATCATGTGTCCAGGATGCAACAAGCGATTGATCCAACCGTGAGAGCCTAAGAAATACTACGGTGGCACATGGCATGCGATCATGTGGCCAGGATGCAACAAGTGATTGATCCAACCGTGAGCGCCAAAGTTAATCTACGGTGGCACATGGCATGCGATCATGTGGCCAGGATGCAACAAGTGATTGATCCAACCGTGAGATGTTGTGATTTGTTTCGCTAGCCAGCTCGGGAGGGTCCTTCGAGGCCTCGAGTGGGATTTGTGGCTTCGTCCCGGTCCTAGGCGATGCGCGTGCGTGATTACGTTGTGTTGATTTTTATGTCCGTCGAGGACACGTGATGTTGGGCTCGGGCCCTGTGAATTGTTGTTTGTTTTCTATTTGCGAAAACAAAACCTTTGGGCTGTGACCCCTGTTGATTTTTGGAAAGACAAGGATTCGGAAATCCTAAATTGTTTTCTACTAAAACTCTCGATGGCATTTTAAACTGTTTTATAAATTGTTTTCCCTTGATTTGTGATCTTTCGGTTTTGGAATGTTTTACCAAACTCATGCCTCGGGAAGCGCTTTTCATTACGTTTGGAACTTTGAGGATTCCTGATTATTATTGTTCTTGGAACTTGTATTGTATGGCTCGTATTTTTGCACTTGTACTTGCACTAGCAAAACAGTGGAGTTTTGCTAACCCCCGAGTATTCGGGGGGTGGATGTCTATTTTTGCATTCAGGTTTTGGAGCAAAGCACAGGGTCGGCACGAAGGATGATGATAGATGAACGATACTAATCACACGAGGATCCATTGATGTCGTATTGGTCTAGTTGTATTTTCTTTTCCGCTGCAGTATCTTTTCCCCGTTTTACGGGAGTTTATTATATTTTGACCCCTGCGTGGGTATGTGTTTGGAATTGAGTTGTATGTTATTATTGAAAGACCAAGTCGGTCTACTGAGTCATTTTAGCCTTAAAGGCGATGTTTAGATGTTTGATTTTAGTTATCAGCCTGGTAGATCCTCGAGGAGAGGGTCTACGGCGTGTAATATCCCTGAGTGGATTGGGGGTGTTACACATATTGGATTATTCATCGTATTGAAGATGTTTTGTTGGTTTGAAACACTTCTTGGGGATTTGATGTTGGTATTATTGAAGTTTGGTTGTAAACAATCGAAGTTTGGCCACAAAGTGTTCGATATAATGCCCCAATGAACTTGGTTTAGTCGTATCGACGTTTTGAGTTCGTTATATTCGTGTTTGATTCGTATGTTGACGGATTGTTGGTGATTGTGTTATTTAAGGTTGTTCGAGCGACCGATATCTCAATTAGGACGTTGTTCGTGGAAGGATAATTGTCACCGGTGTTGTGTAAGTTGATTCTTACTTGGTTAAAAGGATATTCATTCCTTTTGTTGTTGTTAATTCATAATCATACTCATTCATCATTGTATTAACCGTATTGAGACTTGTAATTGTCGAATAATCACTTCATTCACGAGGAACGACGGTTCCAATCATTTCATTGAGTTATCAATCACGTCACTATTATTTTCATCCCGGTGAGTCATTCTTGGCCTTGTCGAATTATTATTCATTGATATTCATTGTGGTCATTCTCGTTCATATGACCTTCTGGGTTCATATTGCGTGGCCGGGTGCGGATGTGTGGAATTTTTAGTCGGGCACATGATGGTCATGTATTGGGTTCACCGATACATTGGACCGTGCACACGGTAACGCTTACCTCCGTGAGACTAATTAGGTACAAGGACGGGTGTGTCCGGTCATTCGTCTTGTACACTTGCACAGAACATTACGGGCATACTATGATACTCCTCTTCAGCGTAATTCATAACTAAGGATATTTCATAACTTCAGATATATCATGATTGTGTATTTTCAACTCTTGAGGATTGTTGTTCTGTGTAAGTGACCCCTTTAGGGGATTTTGTTTTTCAGGTCACGGCAAGGCAAAGGCACGGGAAGAACATGTTGACGGCGAGGAGTCCCAGTGATACTAGTAGGGGGCCCCAGTCATTCCGGTTATTTCAGTCATTTCAGTCATTTCAGTCATTCCAGTTTCTTTCAGTCATCCTTGTTTTTCTTCATATGTATTTCCGCTGCAAAATTCCGTTTGAGATGTTTATTTATTCAGGGTGGTGTATTTTATCTTCATATAGAATATACTAGTATTCTGTATTGTCCTGCTGTATTGTACTTAAGCTCCTCATCGGAGTATTTGGTAATATAATGTGGTTCGGTACTACAATTATATTATTTAATTCATCAGTTTTCATTCGCCTGGTGGGTCCCAGTCGGGGGTCCACGACACTCTAATATCCGCCTAGTTGGGGTGTTACAGAGTTGGTATCGGAGTGTGGTTCTGAATACTACCTTCCGAGTCATGTCTCATTTGAAATTATCGTCATCGGACTAGTATCATTGGACTGTCGCGTCACGTGTGACCTGTGCAAATGCTGAGCCAATCAGACCGAAAGAACTGTAAGACTTCTAACGCCATGGTATAATTTCTGGCAATAATCATTCATTCATAATTCATCAGTTAACAATCCTCAATCATCATTTTCATTTTGACCAGGACGGTCATGTTAACTCGTGAATCACTCAATTCATTTCATTACTCAGTTATTGATCTGGAAGATCATATCATTAATTTTATTAACTTGTTCAAGATAATCATTTCAAGAATATCATCAGATAATCATGTCACCTCAGTTAATCATTCATGTAATCACTGTGTCAGAGCGTGTATGCTCATTTTCATCATTTCATGACGTAAATCATAATGCGGTACTCATACGAGATCTATGATTATCATGCGACTTTCCTACTTCAGTATGGAGAGAGCTGCCAGGGGATGCATGGGGAGAGGCCGCGGTACGGGCCGAAATCCGAGAAATAATCACTCACTGCCAGGAAATCGTACCCAGGACTCAGCTCGATCGGAAGATGTTCGGGTTGATCCACTCACTTTTATGCAGGTCATGATGACCCATATGCAATTTCTCAATCATCATTGCGCCACTCTGGCCGAATTAATCGAGAGAACCCTCACATATGAGCCTGCTGCTAAGGAAATTGCTGAGCAACAACCTTCATCTGCTAGCAAGAAATCAACGAAGTGTAATCAGTCCGAAGGCGGCCAAGCAACCTTCAAAAAGCCTCGTGCAGGTCCTAACTTTTCGGAGCAACCTCCTAAGGCGCCTAAACCTGCGGGATCTCATTCCCGAGCGGCCAGTGCGGCCATCACCTATTTCAACTGCGGAGGGCAGGGCCATTTCAGCAATAGGTGTACGATGCCGTCTATCACATGCCATAACTGTGGAATTGTTGGGCATAAGGCCTGTTTTTGCCGAAGGGACTCCAAGCCGACTCCGGTGGCATCTCAGGTCCCGAAGCGATCAGCGATTCAGAATCAGACTGCTCTGTCAGCGTCGTTTAATACGACGGAAGCGAATAAAGGCGGAGCTCATATTTATCATACGGGAACATCCGGTTTGGGGGCCGACAAGTCCCGGATTTACGAGATGAAGAGGACTAACGATCCGGAGGCCCGAACGATCGCAGGTATACTCGTAATTTTATCTAAACCTGTGTGTACCCTTTTTGATACCGGTGCACCGCATTCATTCATTTCCGAATCATGTTTGAATAGACTTCACTTGGATAGTCCTATTAATTGTGGACCTTATATCATGGGTCTACCTGACGGTAGAAGAATTTCCGGAAATCATGAGGTTAAGAACTGACCGAATTAAGTTTAAATGATCGTGATTGGTTGATGGACCAAATCGTGGTGTATTTACTTAAGGACGATGTATATTGGGTATTAGTGGGATGGATCGTCATGATACCCCCTCAATGTTCGTAAACATATGGTCACTATCATTTCCGTCGTTGGGGTCGAATGTGTGCTTCAGGGAGGTGATCCCCGTTGTTCCGGAAGAATCATTAATATGATGGAAGCAGTAAAATTACTCAATCAGAGTTGTCCAATCATTCATTATATCATTGTCATCGATTGGCCGTTCATAGGCAATCGAGATATTCAATTATTCATTATATCATTGTCATCGATTGGCCGTTCATAGGTAATTGAGATATTCAATCATTCATTATATCATTGTCATTGATTGGCCGTTCATAGGCGATCGAGATATTCAATCATTCATTATATCATTGTCACCGATTAGCCATTCTTAGGCAATCGAGATATCCAATCATCCCTTATATCATTGTCATCGATTGGCCGTTCTAAGGCAATCGAGGTGTTCAACCATTCATCGTATCGTTGTCGTCGATTGGCCATTCTCAGGCAATCAAGGTGTTCAACCGTTCGTGGTATCATCGTTATCGCTTGCCGATGTACTCCCAGACGAGCTACCTGTTTTACCTCCACCGAGGGATATGGAATTCACGATAGAGTTGGAGCCTGGTATCTCCCCATTATCGAAGGCACCGTACCGGATGGCCCCGACCGAAATGCAGGAATTAAAGAATCAATTAGAGGATTTGACCGAGAAGGTTATATCCGACCGAGTGCGTCCCCGTGGGGAGCACAAGTGTTGTTTGTCAAGAAGAACGATGGTTCATTTCGTTTGTGTATTGTTTATCGGGAGTTGAACATGGTGACAATCAAGAATAAGTATCCCTTACCCCGTATTGATGATATCTTAGATCAACTTCAGGGAGCTTCAATATTTTCCAAGATCGACCTAAGATCTGGATATCATTAGTTGCGAATTCGAGAGTCGGATATCGCAAGGACAGCGTTTCGTACACGCTATGGTCATTATGAGTTCGTAGTTATGCCGTTCGGGCTAACTAATGCACCTGCGGTATTCATGGAGTTAATGAATCGGGTTTTCATCGACTTTTGGATCAGTTTGTTGTTGTCTTCATTGATGACATTTTGATTTATTCTCGTGACCGAGAGGAACACGAGGTTCATCTTCATCAGGTTCTCAACGTGTTAGGACGAGAGCAACTTTATAGAAAGTTTTCCAATTGTGAGTTCTGGATGTCCGAAGTGACTTTTCTCGGGCATGTAATTTCATCAGATGGAGTGCGTGTTGATCCTCAGAAGACGGAGGCTATCCAAGACTGGTTACCTCCGAAGAATGTTAAGGAAATCCGAAGCTTTCTCGGATTAGACGGTTATTATTGGCGATTTGTGGAAGGATTTTATAAACTCGCTCAACCAATGACGAACCTTTTGCGAAAGGATAAGAAATACACGTGGTCCGACGCGTGTCAGCAGAGTTTTGAGGAACTCAAGATCCGGTTAATTTCAGCACCTGTACTTTCCTTGCCGCAAGGGACGGAAGGATTTGTGGTCTATAGTGATGCGTCCGAATAGGGTCTCGGATGTGTACTAATGCAGAACGAGTAAGTTATTGCTTATGCTTCATGGCAATTGAGACCTTATGAGGTTAATTATCCGACCCACGACCTGGAGCTTGCAGCCGTGGTTTTCGCGTTGAAAATTTGGTGTCATTACCTTTATGGCGTCACCTGTCAGATTTTCGCCGATCATAAGAGTTTGAAGTATATATTTACTCAGAAGGAGTTAAATATGCGACAGAGACGGTGGTTGGAACTAATCAAAGATTATGATATCGAGATCCTTTACCACCCGGGCAAGGCAAACGTTGTCGTCGACGCCTTGAGTTGTAAGTCCGTTCAGGAGCAGATGCTTGCTCGTTTAACAGTTCAGAAGGAGCTTCAGAAGGAATTCCTTAGACCCGAGATCGAGGTCTGGCTTCAGCGAGTACAAGGGCAACTTTGCATGTTAGAGATTTCATCGCCACTTGAGGAGGCAATCAGAGAGAATCAGGGTTCAGACCCATCATTGTTGCGCATCCGTGAGGATGTGGCTCAGGGGAAAGCCCCTGGATTCGTGGTCCACGAAGATGGACTTTTGAGATTTAAAAATCGGTTGTGCGTACCGGCGAATGACGAGTTGAAAAACTCGATTTTGAGAGAAGCTCATGCTACCCCTTATTCTGTTCATGCGGGGTCTAGCAAGATGTACAAGGTCTTGAAACCAAATTACTGGTGGAGTAATATGAAGCGAGAAGTCGCAGAATTTGTTTCGAGATGCTTAACCTGTCAACAAGTCAAGATTGAACATCGGCCGGCGGGTATGTCAAACCTCTCCTATTCGTAATGGAAGTGGGAAGACATTTCTATGGATTTCATCACGAGTTTGCCGACGAGTCGTCGTGGCATGAATACGATCTGGCTGATTGTGGACCGCGTAACTAAATCAGCTCATTTCCTTGAGATTAAGGATACGTGGGGTCCCGAGAGACTTGCCCAGCTGTTCATACTGCACGGTACTCCTAAAAGTATCGTTTCCGATCGTGACGGACGGTTTGTGTCTCAGTTTTGGAAATCAGTTCATCGTGCCATGGGAACTCAGCTTAATTTCAGCACATCTTTTCACCCTCAGTCCGACGGACAATCAGAGAGGACTATTCAGACTTTGGAGGACATGTTGAGGGCATGTGTCCTTGATTGTAAAGACGATTGGGAAGCCCAACTAGCATTGATCGAGTTCACGTATAATAATAGTTGGCATACTTCGATTAGGATGGCACCTTACGAAGCCTTGTACGGTTGTCGTTGTCGATCTCCTTTGTGTTGGGATGACTTATCAGAATCAATCGGCACCGAGCCCGATATGCTTATAGCCGCCCGTGAGAAGGTAGCTTTGATTAGGAGTCATTTGTTGACCGCTCAGAGTCGACAGAAATCTTATGCAGACAATCGTCGCCGACCTTTAGAGTTCGAGATAGGTGACCACGTGTTGGTCAAGGTATCCCCGAGTCGAGGCACACTCATGTTGCAATTTTTGGCCAACCGTCTATATCGGGAGACGCGGCTCATGCCGACAGGGCCGCGGCACACTGCCGAGTCACTGCCGCGGCACATTCGTCCGGGCCGCGGCACGCTGCCGATCACTGGGGGCAGTTTTGGCCCTGTGCCGCGGCACACTTCGGCCGGGCCGCGGCACACAGTGCAGTCTGCACTATAATTGCGGTTTTTTGTGAGAATCAACTCATTTTCACCATTTCTTTCACCTTGTTCAGAGAGAGAGAGAGCTTGAGGGAGGGTTTTTCCACCATAAATCACTTGAGTGTTTGATTTTCTTCATCTCCTTTCGATCGTGAAGCCCGGATAGTCAATCTAACGCGTGTTCTTCGGATCAAAGTGCTTGGATCTTCAAGAGGTAATTTCTTCAACATCTTGGATTTCGATTTTGTATTGAGATATGATGTTTTGGATGTTAAGATCATGTTGTATGAAGTAATATACGCATGATTATGGATATGTTTGATTATTCATTGGATTATTGAAGGATTATTCAAGAACACTTTGAATATTGAGTTGGATTTGGGGGTTTTCAATTAATCATTGTTGTAATCACGAATTTGAATATTCATATTGGATTATTGATCGTATTGAAGATGTTTTGTTGGTTTGAAACACTTCTTGGGGATTTGATGTTTGTATTATTGAAGTTTGGTTGTAAACAATCGAAGTTTGGCCACAAAGTGTTCGATATAATGCCCCAATGAACTTGGTTTAGTCGTATCGACGTTTTGAGTTCGTTATATTCGTGTTTGATTCGTATGTTGAACGGATTGTTGGTGATTGTGTTATTCAAGGTTGTTCGAGCGACCGATATCTCAATTAGAACGTTGTTCGTGGAAGGATAATTGTCACCGGTGTTGTGTAAGTTGATTCTTGCTCGGTTAAAAGGATATTCATTCCTTTTGTTGTTGTTCATTCATAATCATACTCATTCATCATTGTATTAACCGTATTGAGACTTGTAATTGTCGAATAATCACTTCATTCACGAGGAACGACGGTTCCAATCATTTCATTGAGTTATCAATCACGTCACTATTATTTTCATCTCGGTGAGTCATTCTTGGCCTTGTCGAATTATTATTCATTGATATTCATTGTGGTCATTCTCGTTCATATGACCTTCTGGGTTCATATTGCGTGGCCGGGTGCGGATGTGTGGAATTTTTAGTCGGGCACACGATGGTCATGTATTGAGTTCACCGATACATTGGACCGTGCACAGGGTAACGCTTACCTCCGTGAGACTAATTAGGTACAAGGACGGGTGTGTCCAGTCATTCGTCTTGTACACTTGCACAGAATATTACGGGCGTACTAAGATACTCCTCTTCAGCGTAATTCATAACTAAGGATATTTCATAACTTCAGATATATCATGATTGTGTATTTTCAACCCTTGAGGATTGTTGTTATGTGTAACTGACCCCGTTAGGGGATTTTGTTTTTCAGGTCACGGCAAGGCAAAGGCACGGGAAGAGCATGTTGACGGCGAGGAGTCCCAGTTGTAATATCCGGATAAATTGTTGGGTATTTTCATCCGTAGTTGAACCCTGTATTACCTGAATTGGTGTTATCAATAATCGAAGTACGATCGTTTCCGTATTCATATCCTCATGCATGATAATATCAACTTTTAATACTTCGCATGCAACTACGTCGTAACGCACGCTAACCGGTAAGCGTAACGTACGTTACGAACTGGAGATAGCATACGCTACGAGCTAGACGTAGCGTACGTAAGGAGGGAAATAATTGAACAGACTGGCTAGCACATGGACGACTGGTGGTGGGGCTCGGAAAGATTCCCGCGGATGAACCTGGACAGTTTTGGGGTCAACGGGTGTTAACGTACGCTAAGGTTTGTAACTAGCGTACGCTAATGTGTGTAGCTTACGTATGTAAGGCATAGGGAGTAACGTACGTAAGCTAGTACAGAATGAGACAGTAAGCTATCAGTGAACGATAGCGTACGCTAAGATCGAATGGTAGCGTGTGCTAAGTCGATTACGTACGTAAATGGCTAAGGCTAACGTACGTAAAGCTCAAGATATTATATATATGGACAACACCCCATTTCATTTCACTTCGTCCCTTTCACTTGTACTTTGTTTTCCTTCATTTCTAGAGAGTCTTCAGCCCTCTAAAACACCTATAGATCACATTAACTCGATCATTTAAGTTACGAAACATCTTGGATTGATATTCAAACAATCGGCGTCGGATGCTACCTCTTGTCTCTACGTTTCTTTCATATTAAGGTATGTTAATGCTACCTCAACCTTGAATTCGTGTTCTTAATGATGTTATGAACATACCACCGAGATTATTAAGTTCCATAGATGATTTTTATCCGAACATCATGTTTTTGGAAGTTGGAATGTTCACCCGAGTTAAGAACATTATAGTTCGATTCTTGTTATTATGATCAAGTAAGGTAAGTTTTCTGAGATTAATAAACCATATTGTATGGTGTTTCCATAATGATCATAGACCTAATGTTGATAACAACCTCAGATTTTCCGAACTACCTTTGAGGATCTATAATCGAGATTTGGAGTAAGTCTTATGATGGGAGGATTAACCGAATTCGTAGACATCAACACCATAGGGTCATTCTGATTCACATGAGTATGATATGTGTGAATATAACGTCGTTAAGCTCTATGCATTAAATGCGTTATACCCTCGTGCAAGGCAATAAATGCAGGCGAGAAGCCCAATGCATGCTTAGCGTGCGCTAATCCTTGTAGCTTACGTGCGCTAACGTGCAGACGTAACGTACGTTACGTATGTGTGTAACGTACGTTACAAAGAGAACAGTTAGTGTTCGGCCATCTCTTTATGCTTTTCCTCGCGTGATTGATTGTTTATTTAATGATAGGATATTAAGGACGAATTTCCTACGATAATCCAGTGTTGAGCCTTTCCGATCATCGTTTAGTTGGAGTTCGGATTGTTCCAATCAAGCGTATTTCGGAGTATTTGCGAGAGATTACCAAGGCAAGTACCTTGATATACGAATTATAATTACGTGAAATCATTGTTGCTGAAGTATATGAATCATGTTATGAATATCTGCATTTATGTTATATATATATAGATATGAGTGGATATATGTATAGATATATGTATATGTATATAAATATACATATGGAGATAAATGTTGGGTGATTCATACCAATATTAGTCGATGTACTTAACTTAGACTAAAGTACGAATGATGTTTATAGAGGTAATATGGTAATGTTTGTATTTTCGGTTGAGTTACGATATAAGGATATTTATGTAGTATTGATTGATAGTGTTGAAGGCTTAATGTGATAAGTCTTGATGAATAACGTGCGAGTTATTGTTTATTTTGCTTAGTTGCGTATTGGCGAATAGATTATGTGAATTGAGGAACTGATTTGATAATTGTTGCAACGGTTGACTGTGTGCTTGGTATTTGTAATAATGTTAATACTTGTTATGAGAGACGTCATATCCGGGTACCTATGAGGGCGGGGCGTGCACTCCGGCCTGATGTACGTTGCAATGAGCGGCTCTATATGATTGGTGAACACCGGTGTTACTTAATGCGCGAGAAAGGGGCGGCTCCTGTGGGAGTGAACGCCTGCGCGGTGACATGTGCAATGGGCGGCCAATATAGTGGAGTGAACGCCGGTACACAGGTGTGCAAGGGAGGCGCCTGGCAGGCTTATTGGTAACGGATATTTGAGTGATAGCTAAGACCCCGTTACCAAATGATTTTCGAAATTTAAATCTTTGCAAATTGTTTTAAATGTTGGTATCAGTGTTAATTAACCAAGGATATTTGACGAGATCTCCGAGGGTTAATTAATCAGGGGTCTTGAGCAGGCTTTGTCGAATGAGAGGTTGTGCCTTTGATTGTACTGTGTCGATTATTCTGTGTATTGGGTCGAGGACCCCGTGAGATGTTGAGATTTGATCTCGTGATGATATCATTTGGATTGGGCCGAGAACCTCGTGAGATGTTGTAATGATTCGCTTGTGATAGTGCTTTACCATTTGGGTCGAGGACCCCAAATAACGTTGTAATGGTTTTCTTGCAAATTGTTTTCCACATGTTGGGTCAAAGACCCGAGAGCTTTTGAAGTATTTTCTAAAGTATTTCCATTTGATTTTCAAAACCCCAAGATGGCCCGAGTCAGTATTAATGTTTTCGAACTTTCTTATCAAAATACTTTTCCTTTCATATAAAGGGATTTTTCTGACTCCTTGGGCTCGGTTAAAGTTTCATTGGTGTTATGTTCTGTAAGGAGAATATGACAATGTGATTATCTTTCACCTTGTGTATGTAATGCTATTCTGTGTTGACCATTTAAATGTGTGGTTTGTGTTAAGGTTTCACGACTGTTGAGTTTTGTGTTGTTATGATTCGTATATCTTGTATATTATGTACTTGCACTAGCAAAATTCTAGTTTGCTAACCCCCGAGTTTTCGGGGGGTGGGTGCCTGTTATGCGCTCAGGTTTTGGCAGCTCGGGAGCAGTCACCGGATTAGCTGGGAAGGAGATGAAGGACAATGATACTAATCACACCAGAGTCAGAGTCTTTTCTTTTGTTTCATTTGGTCGGTAATTCTCTGTCATTCGAGTATTCACCCTTGCATGGGTGTAGTTTTCATTTATTAAATTGAGTTGTCATTCTTTTCTGTGTTCAAGTTTATTTTTGTCATTGAGATGTAAAGTTCATTTGTTTCTGAATTGTTTAATGACCTTGTCGGTCTGCGTTGTATTTAGATTGACCCCGGTCGGTCAATCATTTTGTAGTCTAGTAGAGTTTAGCCTTGTAGATCCTTGTAAGAAGGGCCTACGGCGTGTAACATTTACGGATGTATTCTGGGGGTGTTACAAATATGGTATCAGAGCTTAGGTTTGCGAAAAACCTAGGCCGTTGGGTCAAGTCCATGTCTTGTGTAAGTCGCGCGCGTCAGAGTTGTGATTAGTATCGTGGTTCCAACATCATCTTCAAGCAATCCGTGATGGTAAGCCTCCCGAATCGTAAGTCCCCTTATATACGTATTTGATTATATTGTGCTTAACGTGAACCTAAGGTTTGAACTTGTTAGAGATTATATTGTTTTACGATATCACCTGCGTATACGGTTAGAGTGAGAATGGTTATGTAGTATACTTCGGTAGTCGAACATATTTATCGATTTATGCATTTCAGTAGGATAAATCTTTGAGTGTTAATTTTATCCGCTGCGTGAGTATTTTGAAATGACTCCTAACATTTTTGGCATTTTAGTCTTGCACATTTTAACGGTATTTTTATGACGGTATTTAATATTTTACAAATGATTTTGTAAGTTTTGGAAAATGCTACCGTCATCGGCTTTTTGGCATATTTTGAAATGATTTTTAAATGGTTTTTAGCCTGGTAGGTTCCGGCGCAGAATCCCCGGCATGTAATATTTCCGGGCCGAATACGAACATTTCAATGTAGTGTTTTGAAAATTTCCTAACATTGTGAACCTCATGATTTAATGTAGTCGTGTCGAATGGTCACGTATTTTGGTGAAAAATTCTTTCGAATAAATATTTTGGTAGAAGAGGAAGGATTTTCAAAATTGTGGTATTTGGGACTCAACATTTTTGAAATATTTCAAACTAGTTATAATTCGATTTTCAAATTTCCTTGTAGGCATTACTCGAAAATAATTTTTTTTTTTTTAGTCATTGTATAAACTTCCTCTTCCAACAAAGGACAATATTTACAAGTTTTGAGCACAACGTGAATTGGCTTTTGTTTCAAATATTTTTTCAAAGCATACGCATAATGATCATCCTAGACGAAGGATTGGAAGTTGATTTCAGAAAAATTTCGTGCTTTACGATATTGCCGTTATTCTAAGGATGCTAATTAAACCTTATGTTGATAATTGTGGTATACCGTACAACCGACTATGTGATAACAATAAACGGTACTATCTGCATTAGCATGACGAGCCCTGGCGAATGTAGACGTAATATAGGAAGCGGAAGCGGTGAGGTGGTTCGTACGACAACGATTCATGTTACGATGAAGGAATATCAAGATCAGACGATAACCTATGAAACCTCCTCGGTGACCGAGCCAACAAGCGGAGAAAAGAGACCGAGGACATCTGGAAAAATTTTGGGCGGTGACGAGACTAAGGTTCTCAAACCCCCACGTCGTTCGAATGCGTCGTCTTCGCGGTCGAGAATGAGCATTGGTTATCCCCAACCAAGACGGTGACTCCCGGTAAGAAGAGAGTGTGTTTCAACTGCAACCGTACGGGACACATCCGTGTAAACTGTCCCTCCCCACTCTTGACTTGTCATCGGTGCGGGTGTGAAGGCCATCGGGAGAAACATTGTGAGATAATTTCTGAATTGGCAAAGAATGCTACTCTGTCGGTGAGCAGAGCAAGTGGCCGAAGAATGTCCCGAAACCTTATGTCTTCTGCTGAAGAGCCTATCATAGGCGAATGAATATTTTGTGCTGTGTTCTAGTCGTTGCTGTTTCCAACAATCGTGACTTTGATTGTTTTTCATTTTAATTGCTTTTCGTTTCCAACTCCTGCTGTTTTAAGTTTCGGGGCTGACATGTCTTCTTAGTACGGGGACACGTAGTACCCGTGCTCTTCTTAGTATTTTCGATGTTGGGAGACTTTCATTGTTGATGATTCATCTGTGATCCTCTTGACAATTTCAAACTACCATGTTCTACTGAACCTACCATCATTCGAACGAATTTCAGAACCGATTTGTTAGACTCCATGAATTATTGCGGTCTATTCACATCTGAACTTAATCTTTGCAGAATTTTGTTCGAAACTATTTGTTCCCATTCGTGCGATTAATATTTCCAATGTGTTATGAACTTGAATACGGTGGGTCGAGCTCGACACGCGATTTTAGTACATCTGAGCCGTTTGTGAATTTCCTTAATTCCGTGAGCTTCTACTTCTCCGCTCTAATTTCTCATGTTCACGTGTAATTTATCGCCTCAATTGACGTGCCTGATACTTCCTAGGTCCAATCATTGTATTTTTTAGAACCTTGCTTTCGCGCATCACTCGTGATGTTTTGGGGCTGAACAAGCAGTTATTTTTCCTTGGGTATTCCACCACTCTACTTTAAGTTTCGGGACGAAACTACTTTTAAGAGGGATATTATGTAATATCCGGATAAATTGTTGGGTATTTTCGTCCGTAGTTGAACCCTGTATTACCTGAATTGGTGTTATCAATAATCAAAGTACGATCGTTTCCGTATTCATATCCTCATGCATGATAATATCAACTTTTAATACTTCGCATCCAACTACGTCGTAACGCACGCTAACCGATAAGCGTAACGTACGTTACGAACTGTAAATAGCGTACGCTACGAGCTAGACGTAGCGTACGTAAGGAGGGCAATAATTGAACAGACTGGATAGCACATGGACGACTGGTGGTGGGGCTCGGAAAGATTCCCGCGGATGAACCTGGACAGTTTTGGGGTCAACGGGTGTTAACGTATGCTAAGGTTTGTAACTAGCGTACGCTAATGTGTGTAGCTTACGTACGTAAGGTATAGGGAGTAACGTACGTAAGCTAGTACAGAATGAGACAGTAAGCTATCAGTGAACGATAGCGCACGCTAAGATCGAATGGTAGCGTGCGCTAAGTCGATTACGTACGTAAATGGCTAAGGCTAACGTACGTAAAGCTCAAGATATTATATATATGGACAACACCCCATTTCATTTCACTTCGTCCCTTTCACTTGTACTTCGTTTTCCTTCATTTCTAGAGAGTCTCCAGCCCTCTAAAACACCTATAGATCACATTAACTCGATCATTTAAGTTACGAAACATCTTGGATTGATATTCAAACAATCGGAGTCGGATGCTACCTCTTGTCTCTACGTTTCTTTCATATTAAGGTATGTTAATGCTACCTCAACCTTGAATTCATGTTCTTAATGATGTTATGAACATACCACCGAGATTATTAAGTTCCATAGATGATTTTTATCCGAACATCATGTTTTTGGAAGTTGGAATGTTCACCCGAGTTAAGAACATTATAGTTCGATTCTTGTTATTATGATCAAGTAAGGTAAGTTTTCTGAGATTAATAAACCATATTGTATGGTGTTTCCATAATGATCATAGACCTAATGTTGATAACAACCTCAGATTTTCCGAACTACCTTTGAGGATCTATAATCGAGATTTGGAGTAAGTCTTATGATGGGAGGATTAACCGGGAATTCGTAGACATCAACACCATAGGGTCATTCTGATTCACATGAGTATGATATGTGTGAATATAACGTACGTTAAGCTCTATGCATTACGTACGTTATACCCTCAGGCAAGGCAATCGTCTGAACTGAGGAGAACTGTCCAATGCATGCTTAGCGTGCGCTAATCCTTGTAGCTTACGTGCGCTAACGTGCAGACGTAACGTACGTTACGTATGTGTGTAACGTACGTTACAAAGAGAACAGTTAGTGTTCGGCCATCTCTTTATGCTTTTCCTCGCGTGATTGATTGTTTATTTAATGATAGGATATTAAGGACGAATTTCCTACGATAATCCAGTGTTGAGCCTTTCCGATCATCGTTTCCGTTGGAGTTCCGGATTGTTCCAATCAACTGTATTTCCGTAGTATTTGCGAGAGATTACCAAGGCAAGTACCTTGATATACGAATTATAATTACGTGAAATCATTGTTGCTGAAGTATATGAATCATGTTATGAATATCTGCATTTATGTTATATATATATAGATATGAGTGGATATATGTATAGATATATGTATATGTATATAAATATACATATGGAGATAAATGTTGGGTGATTCATACCAATATTAGTCGACGTACTTAACTTAGACTAAAGTACGAATGATGTTTATAGAGGTAATATGGTAATGTTTGTATTTTCGGTTGAGTTACGATATAAGGATATTTATGTAGTATTGATTGATAGTGTTGAAGGCTTAATGTGATAAGTCTTGATGAATAACGTGCGAGTTATTGTTTATTTTGCTTAGTTGCGTATTGGCGAATAGATTATGTGAATTGAGGAACTGATTTGATAATTGTTGCAACGGTTGACTGTGTGCTTGGTATTTGTAATAATGTTAATACTTGTTATGAGAGACGTCATATCCGGGTACCTATGAGGGCGGGGCGTGCACTCCGGCCTGATGTACGTTGCAATGAGCGGCTCCATATGATTGGTGAACACCGGTGTTACTTAATGCGCGAGCAAGGGGCGGCTCCTGTGGGAGTGAACGCCTGCGCGGTGACATGTGCAATGGGCGGCCAATATAGTGGAGTGAACGCCGGTACACAGGTGTGCAAGGGAGGCGCCTGGCAGGCTTATTGGTAACGGATATTTGAGTGATAGCTAAGACCCCGTTACCAAATGATTTTTGAAATTTAAATCTTTGCAAATTGTTTTAAATGTTGGTATCAGGGTTAATTAACCAAGGATATTTGACGAGATCTCCGAGGGTTAATTAATCAGGGGTCTTGAGCAGGCTTTGTCGAATGAGAGGTTGTGCCTTTGATTGTACTGTATCGATTATTCTGTGTATTGGGTCGAGGACCCCGTGAGATGTTGAGATTTGATCTCGTGATGATATCATTTGGATTGGGCCGAGAACCTCGTGAGATGTTGTAATGATTCGCTTGTGATAGTGCTTTACCATTTGGGTCGAGGACCCCAAATAACGTTGTAATGGTTTTCTTGCAAATTGTTTTCCACATGTTGGGTCAAAGACCCGAGAGCTTTTGAAGTATTTTCTAAAGTATTTCCATTTGATTTTCAAAACCCCAAGATGGCCCGAGTCAGTATTAATGTTTTCGAACTTTCTTATCAAAATACTTTTCCTTTCATATAAAGGGATTTTTCTGACTCCTTGGGCTCGGTTAAAGTTTCATTGGTGTTATGTTCTGTAAGGAGAATATGACAATGTGATTATCTTTCACCTTGTGTATGTAATGCTATTCTGTGTTGACCATTTACATGTGTGGTTTGTGTTAAGGTTTCACGACTGTTGAGTTTTGTGTTGTTATGATTCGTATATCTTGTATATTATGTACTTGCACTAGCAAAATTCTAGTTTGCTAACCCCCGAGTTTTCGGGGGGTGGGTGCCTGTTATGCGCTCAGGTTTTGGCAATCGGGAGCGATCACGGATTAGGGAAGGAGATGAAGGACAATGATACTAATCACACCAGAGTCAGAGTCTTTTCTTTTGTTTCATTTGGTCGGTAATTCTCTGTCATTCGAGTATTCACCCTTGCATGGGTGTAGTTTTCATTTATTAAATTGAGTTGTCGTTCTTTTCTGTGTTCAAGTTTATTTTTGTCATTGAGATGTAAAGTTCATTTGTTTCTGAATTGTTTAATGACCTTGTCGGTCTGCGTTGTATTTAGATTGACCCCGGTCGGTCAATCATTTTGTAGTCTAGTAGAGTTTAGCCTTGTAGATCCTTGTAAGAAGGGCCTACGGCGTGTAACATTTACGGATGTATTCTGGGGGTGTTACAAATATGGTATCAGAGCTTAGGTTTGCGAAAAACCTAGGCCGTTGGGTCAAGTCCATGTCTTGTGTAAGTCGCGCACGTCAGAGTTGTGATTAGTATCGTGGTTCCAACATCATCTTCAAGCAATCCGTGATGGTAAGCCTCCCGAATCGTAAGTCCCCTTATATACGTATTTGATTATATTGTGCTTAACGTGAACCTAAGGTTTGAACTTGTTAGAGATTATATTGTTTTACGATATCACCTGCGTATACGGTTAGAGTGAGAATGGTTATGTAGTATACTTCGGTAGTCGAACATATTTATCGATTTCTGCATTTCAGTAGGATAAATCTTTGAGTGTTAATTTTATCCGCTGCGTGAGTATTTTGAAATGACTCCTAACATTTTTGGCATTTTAGTCTTGCACATTTTAACGGTATTTTTATGACGGTATTTAATATTTTACAAATGATTTTGTAAGTTTTGGAAAATGCTACCGTCATCGGCTTTTTGGCATATTTTGAAATGATTTTTAAATGGTTTTTAGCCTGGTAGGTTCCGGCGCAGAATCCCCGGCATGTAATATTTCCGGGCCGAATACGAACATTTCAATGTAGTGTTTTGAAAATTTCCTAACATTGTGAACCTCATGATTTAATGTAGTCGTGTCGAATGGTCACGTATTTTGGTGAAAAATTCTTTCGAATAAATATTTTGGTAGAAGAGGAAGGATTTTCAAAATTGTGGTATTTGGGACTCAACATTTTTGAAATATTTCAAACTAGTTATAATTTGATTTTCAAATTTCCTTGTAGGCATTACTCGAAAATAAATTTTTTTTTTTTTAGTCATTGTATAAACTTCCTCTTCCAACAAAGGACAGTATTTACAAGTTTTGAGCACAACGTGAATTGGCTTTTGTTTCAAATATTTTTTCAAAGCATACGCATAATGATCATCCTAGACGAAGGATTGGAAGTTGATTTCAGAAAAATTTCGTGCTTTACGATATTGCCGTTATTCTAAGGATGCTAATTAAACCTTATGTTGATAATTGTGGTATACCGTACAACCGACTATGTGATAACAATAAACGGTACTATCTGCATTAGCATGACGAGCCCTGGCGAATGTAGACGTAATATAGGAAGCGGAAGCGGTGAGGTGGTTCGTACGACAACGATTCATGTTACGGTGAAGGAATATCAAGATCAGACGATAACCTATGAAACCTCCTCGGTGACCGAGCCAACAAGCGGAGAAAAGAGACCGAGGACATCTGGAAAAATTTTGGGCGGTGACGAGACTAAGGTTCTCAAACCCCCACGTCGTTCGAATGCGTCGTCTTCGCGGTCGAGAATGAGCATTGGTTATCCCCAACCAGCATCGGTGACTCCCGGTAAGAAGAGAGTGTGTTTCAACTGCAACCGTACGGGACACATCCGTGTAAACTGTCCCTCCCCACTCTTGACTTGTCATCGGTGCGTGTGTGAAGGCCATCGGGAGAAACATTGTGAGATAATTTCTGAATTGGCAAAGAATGCTACTCTGTCGGTGAGCAGAGCAAGTGGCCGAAGAATGTCCCGAAACCTTATGTCTTCTGCTGAAGAGCCTATCATAGGCGAATGAATATTTTGTGCTGTGTTCTAGTCGTTGCTGTTTCCAACAATCGTGACTTTGATTGTTTTTCATTTTAATTGCTTTTCGTTTCCAACTCCTGCTGTTTTAAGTTTCGGGGCTGACATGTCTTCTTAGTACGGGGACACGTAGTACCCATGCTCTTCTTAGTATTTTCGATGTTGGGAGACTTTCATTGTTGATGATTCATCTGTGATCCTCTTGACAATTTCAAACTACCATGTTCTACTGAACCTACCATCATTCGAACGAATTTCAGAACCGATTTGTTAGACTCCGTGAATTATTGCGGTCTATTCACATCTGAACTTAATCTTTGCAGAATTTTGTTCGAAACTATTTGTTCCCATTCGTGCGATTAATATTTCCAATGTGTTATGAACTTGAATACGGTGGGTCGAGCTCGACACGCGATTTTAGTACATCTGAGCCGTTTGTGAATTTCCTTAATTCCGTGAGCTTCTACTTCTCCGCTCTAATTTCTCATGTTCACGTGTAATTTATCGCCTCAATTGACGTGCCTGATACTTCCTAGGTCCAATCATTGTATTTTTTAGAACCTTGCTTTCGCGCATCACTCGTGATGTTTTGGGGCTGAACAAGCAGTTATTTTTCCTTGGGTATTCCACCACTCTACTTTAAGTTTCGGGACGAAACTACTTTTAAGAGGGATAGTATGTAATATCCGGATAAATTGTTGGGTATTTTCGTCCGTAGTTGAACCCTGTATTACCTGAATTGGTGTTATCAATAATCAAAGTACGATCGTTTCCGTATTCATATCCTCATGCATGATAATATCAACTTTTAATACTTCGCATCCAACTACGTCGTAACGCACGCTAACCGGTAAGCGTAACGTACGTTACGAACTGGAAATAGCGTACGCTACGAGCTAGACATAGCGTACGTAAGGAGGGCAATAATTGAACAGACTGGATAGCACATGGACGACTGGTGGTGGGGCTCGGAAAGATTCCCGCGGATGAACCTGGACAGTTTTGGGGTCAACGGGTGTTAACGTATGCTAAGGTTTGTAACTAGCGTACGCTAATGTGTGTAGCTTACGTACGTAAGGCATAGGGAGTAACGTACGTAAGCTAGTACAGAATGAGACAGTAAGCTATCAGTGAACGATAGCGCACGCTAAGATCGAATGGTAGCGTGCGCTAAGTCGATTACGTACGTAAATGGCTAAGGCTAACGTACGTAAAGCTCAAGATATTATATATATGGACAACACCCCATTTCATTTCACTTCGTCCCTTTCACTTGTACTTCGTTTTCCTTCATTTCTAGAGAGTCTCCAGCCCTCTAAAACACCTATAGATCACATTAACTCGATCATTTAAGTTACGAAACATCTTGGATTGATATTCAAACAATCGGAGTCGGATGCTACCTCTTGTCTCTACGTTTCTTTCATATTAAGGTATGTTAATGCTACCTCAACCTTGAATTCATGTTCTTAATGATGTTATGAACATACCACCGAGATTATTAAGTTCCATAGATGATTTTTATCCGAACATCATGTTTTTGGAAGTTGGAATGTTCATGCTTTAGTTACCCGAGTTAAGAACATTATAGTTCGATTCTTGTTATTATGATCAAGTAAGGTAAGTTTTCTGAGATTAATAAACCATATTGTATGGTGTTTCCATAATGATCATAGACCTAATGTTGATAACAACCTCAGATTTTCCGAACTACCTTTGAGGATCTATAATCGAGATTTGGAGTAAGTCTTATGATGGGAGGATTAACCGGGAATTCGTAGACATCAACACCATAGGGTCATTCTGATTCAAATGAGTATGATATGTGTGAATATAACGTACATTAAGCTCTATGCATTTCGTACGTTATACCCTCAGGCAAGGCAATCGTCTGAACCGAGGAGAACTGTCCAATGCATGCTTAGCGTGCGCTAATCCTTGTAGCTTACGTGCGCTAACGTGCAGACGTAACGTACGTTACGTATGTGTGTAACGTACGTTACGAAGGGAACAGTTAGTGTTCGGCCATCTCTTTATGCTTTTCCTCACGTGATTGATTGTTTATTTAATGATAGGATATCCAGTGTTGAGCCTTTCCGATCATCGTTTCCGTTGGAGTTCCGGATTGTTCCAATCAACTGTATTTCCGGAGTATTTGCGAGAGATTACCAAGGCAAGTACCTTGATATACGAATTATAATTACGTGAAATCATTGTTGCTGAAGTATATGAATCATGTTATGAATATCTGCATTTATGTTATATATATAGATATGAGTGGATATATGTATAGATATATGTATATGTATATAAATATACATATGGAGATAAATGTTGGGTGATTCATACCAATATTAGTCGACGTACTCAACTTAGACTAAAGTACGAATGATGTTTATAGAGGTAATATGGTAATGTTTGTATTTTTGGTTGAGTTACGATATAAGGATATTTATGTAGTATTGATTGATAGTGTTGAAGGCTTAATGTGATAAGTCTTGATGAATAACATGCGAGTTATTGTTTATTTTGCGTAGTTGCGTAGTGGCGAATAGATTATGTGAATTGAGGAACTGATTTGATAATTGTTGCAACGGTTGACTGTGTGCTTGGTATTTGTAATAATGTGAATACTTGTTATGAGAGACGTCATATCCGGGTACCTATGAGGGCGGGGCATGCACTCCGGCCTGATGTACGCTGCAATGAGCGGCTCCATATGATTGGTGAACACCGGTGTTACTTAATGCGCGAGCAAGGGGCGGCTCCTGTGGGACTAAACGCCGGCGCGGTGACATGTGCAATGGGCGGCCAATATAGTGGAGTGAACGCCGGTACAGTGTGTGTAAGGAGGCGCCCGATGACAGCTTATTGTAACGGATATTTGAGTGATAGCTAAGACCCCGTTACCAAATGATTTTCAAATTTAAATCTTTGCAACTTGTTTTAAATGTTGGTATCGGGGTTAATTAACCAAGGATATTTGGACGAGATCTTCGAGGTTAATTAATCGGGGTCTTGAGCGGGCTTTGTCGAATGAGAGGTCGTGCCTTTGATTATCTTGTGTCGATTATTACTGTATTGGGTCGAGGACCCCGTGAGATGTTGAGATTTGATCTCGTGATGATATCATTTGGATTGGGCCGAGAACCTCGTGAGATGTCGTAATGATTCGCTTGTGATAGTGCTTTACCATTTGGGTCGAGGACCCCAAATAACGTTGTAATGGTTTTCTTGCAAATTGTTTTCCACATGTTGGGTCAAAGACCCGAGAGCTTTTGAAGTATTTTCTAAAGTATTTCCATTTGATTTTCAAAACCCCAAGATGGCCCGAGTCAGTATTAATGTTTTCGAACTTTCTTATCAAAATACTTTTCCTTTTATATAAAAGGATTTTTCTGACTCCTTGGGCTCGGTTAAAGTTTCATTGGTGTTATGTTCTGTAAGGAGAATATGACAATGTGATTATCTTTCACCTTGTGTATGTAATGCTATTCTGTGTTGACCATTTAAATGTGTGGTTTGTGTTAAGGTTTCACGACTGTTGAGTTTTGTGTTGTTATGATTCGTATATCTTGTATATTATGTACTTGCACTAGCAAAATTCTAGTTTGCTAACCCCCGAGTTTTCGGGGGGTGGGTGCCTGTTATGCGCTCAGGTTTTGGCAGCTCGGGAGCAGTCACCGGATTGGCTGGGAAGGAGATGAAGGACAATGATACTAATCACACCAGAGTCAGAGTCTTTTCTTTTGTTTCATTTGGTCGGTAATTCTCTGTCATTCGAGTATTCACCCTTGCATGGGTGTAGTTTTCATTTATTAAATTGAGTTGTCGTTCTTTTCTGTGTTCAAGTTTATTTTTGTCATTGAGATGTAAAGTTCATTTGTTTCTGAATTGTTTAATGACCTTGTCGGTCTGCGTTGTATTTAGATTGACCCCGGTCGGTCAATCATTTTGTAGTCTAGTAGAGTTTAGCCTTGTAGATCCTTGTAAGAAGGGCCTACGGCGTGTAACATTTACGGATGTATTCTGGGGGTGTTACAAATATGGTATCAGAAACAACAACGAGGGCGGACCACAACCAAACCCGCCTACGATTCATGTATATTCGCACAAAAACAACGAGGGCGGACCACAACCAAACCATCTCGATTTTGCAAAACCATGAAAATATACCATGAATCCGTAGGGAAACTAAGAATACCAACAAGATTAATCATATTCATCATGAATCCACCAACAAAACGGAGCGGATCGGAAGAAAATCCCAAAATCCCCAAATCACCCAAAAGTAGGGTTCTAAGAGATTTACCTTGGATTAGGATGAAAGATTTGTGTTGATGTTGATATAATACACCAAGAACTTAAGGAAGATGTTGGATGAGATGATTGGAGGAAGAAATCGCCAAGAATCGCCCGAAATCGCCACAGGAGCTCTAAGCCACGGGGAGGAGAAGAAATGAACGTAATACGTTCATCTGGGTCAACTCCCTGGTTTATATAGCCAGGGAGTTTTAGCGCGCGCTAATCCTCCAGGTTAGCGTGCGCTAAAAGCAGTTCTGATCCAATGGCAGATTTACGGCCATTAGCGTGCGCTACTCCAAACGTAGCGTGCGCTAATAACCTCTCGGTAGCGCGCGCTATCGACCAATAGCGTCGCTACGGACATCGGCCGAGTCGAGAAGCAGCTGTCGATACACACGATCCGGTTAGCGCGCTATCGACCAAACATAGCGTGCGCTAAAGTGTATCGGTAGCGCGCGCTATCGACCAATAGCGTGCGCTACCTGGGCATCAGTAGAGTCCAGTGGCAAACTGTCCAGTACTGGACATCCGAACTAGCGCACGCTACCGGGCGTCTCAGCGTGCGCTAACTCCCAACATTAGCGTGCGCTAGGCTATGTAGCGTACGCTAATCCACCGATCCGAGGATCGAATCGCTCTTGCCACTCCCAGGGCTTGCCCTCTAGCACGCGCTACGAAACAGTCGTAGCGTGCGCTACTAAGTGACCCCTAGCGTGCGCTATGCAGAAAATATAGCATGCGCTAGGTACGAGATATAAACGATCCAAAACACCGGAATATGAACGAAACGTTAAGCGGAACATCTCAAGACGCATCGAAACATAGAATGGATCCACGGTAACCCGAATAGCGGTTTCGTACAACAATAACAAGAATCAGATCAATAGATGACGGGAAAGATATACTGAAAGATACACGAGGGTCACTACAACCGAGAAATACACAGAAAAATAAAGATACAAGGGAAAGAAAAATGCAGATATTACATTCTACCCCTCTAAAAATAAGTTTCGTCCCGAAACTTAAGAAACAAACAACTCAGGGTAGCTAGCACGTATGCTATCCTCGGTCTCCCAAGTTGCCTCCTCGACACCGTGTCTCGACCACTGCACTTTGACCAACGGGATGGTCTTATGCCTCAGTCGTTTCTCACGATGCTCCAAAATCTTCAAAGGACGCTCCTCGAAAGTAATATACTCGGCGACATCAATCTCACCATAATCGATGACGTGACTAGGATCCGGGACATATTTCCTCAGCTGGGAAACATGAAAAATGCTATGAACATGACTCAAGACCGGAGGTAACGCCAAACGGTATGCTAACCCACCGACTCGCTCGAGAATCTCGAAGGGTCCAATAAATCTAGGACTCAACTTCCCCTTCTTCCCGAAATGGAAAAATCCTCTCGTCGGCGACACCTTCAGCAAAACGTGGTCTCCCACCTCGAATTCTAAAGGTCGACGACGGACATTGGCATATGATTTCTGTCAACTTTGGGCAGTCAACATCCGTTCCCGAATTAATTCTATCTTCCGTCTCGTCTCTAAAATGACTTCCGGTTCGGTCCCGACCAAATCGGACGCCTCATTCCAACAAATCGGTGATCGACATCGCCGCCCATAAAGTGCCTCATACGGTGCCATCCGAAACGACGCTTGCCAACTATTGTTGTACGTGAATTCGATCAATGGCAAATGCTCCTCCCAGTCGCTACTCCAATCGAGAGCACAAGCACGCAACATGTCCTCGAATGTCTGGATAGTGCGTTCCGATTGTCCATCTGACTGGGGATGAAAAGAGGTACTCAAATGCAAACGGGTACCCAACGCCTTATGCACCGCCTGCCAAAAGTGCGATACGAAACGTCCATCAAGATCCGAAACAATAGACTTCGGAGTACTGTGAAGCCTCACAATCTGCGCGATAAACACACGAGCTAACTTCTCCGGGCCCCAAGTGTCCTTGATGCCCAGAAAATGTGCCGACTTGGTCAGACGATCAACAATCACCCATACCATATTCATGCCCGACCTCGATCTCGGTAAACTCGTAACAAAATCCATCGATATATCTTCCCATTTCCATTCTGGAACGGGAAGTGACTGCAATAACCCAGCCAGTCGCTGATGCTCGATTTTGACCTGCTGACAAGTCAAACATCTCTCTACAAACTGTGCGACCTCCTCCTTCATATCATTCCACCAGAAATTCCTCCTCAGGTCCTTGTACATCTTACTCGAACCAGGATGAACGGAATAAGGTGTATCATGGGCTTCACGCAAAATACTCTGTCTCAACTCTGAGTCGTTCGGCACACAAAGCCGGCTCTGGAATCTCAAAATACCATCCTCGTGAATCACAAACCCAGGAGACTTTCCCTTAAGAACGTTCTCTCGGATTTGAGTAATCATCGGATCCTCTAATTGCTTCAGCTTAATTTCATCGATCAAAGACGACGAAATCTCTAAAGCACAAAGTTGCCCGACTGCTCCAGGCAACAAAACCTCAACATCTAACTCGATCAAAGTCCGCCGAAGCTCAGACTGAGACGTAAAGATCTCAAGTGTTCGCAATGCAACCGGTTTCCGACTCAAGGCGTCGGCCACGACGTTCGCCTTGCCCGGATGATAAAGGATTTCGAGGTCATAATCTTTAATCAGCTCTAACCACCTCCTCTGCCTCATATTCAACTCCCGTTGAGTAAATATGTATTTCAGACTTTTATGATCGGTAAAAATCTGACATGTAGAGCCGAAAAGATAGTGACGCCAAATCTTGAGCGCGAAAACAACTGCCGCTAACTCCAAATCATGAGTAGGGTAGTTCAGCTCATACGGCCTCAACTGTCTCGACGCAAAGGCAATGGTCTTGCCGTGCTGCATCAATACGCACCCAAGACCCTAACCCGAAGCATCGCTATAAACGGCGAATCCCTCGCTGCCACATGGCAACGCCAACACTGGGGCTGAAGTCAAACGCTTCTTCAGTTCCTCAAAACTCGACTGTCTCTCGTCATTCCAGACGAACTTCTCGGATTTCTGGAGCAACTGTGTAAGTGGCCGAGCTAGTTTTGAGAAACCCTCGACGAACCTACGGTAGTAGCCAGCCAAACCCAAGAAACTACGGACCTCCTTCACATTTGTGGGCGGTGCCCAATCCAACACTGCCTCAATTTTCTGCGGATCCACACGAACTCCCTCGGCTGAAATCACGTGACCCAAAAACATCACTTCCTTCAGCCAGAACTCACATTTCGAGAACTTCGCATAGAGTTGCTCGGTACTCAAAATGTCTAACACTATCCGCAAATGATGGGCATGCTCTTCCTCATTCCACGAATAGATAAGAATATCGTCAATGAAGACGACGACACACTTATCCAAATACTCGATAAAGACTTTGTTCATCAATTGCATGAACACCGCCGGCGCATTAGTTAACCCAAAAGGCATAACTACAAACTCGTAGTGTCCGTATCTCATCCGAAAAGCTGTTTTCGGCACGTCGGACTCTCTCACCCGAAGCTGATAGTACCCCGATTTCAAATCAATCTTCGAGAATACCGCAGCTCCCTGCAACTGGTCAAACAAGTCATCAATTCTCGGCAAGGGATACTTATTCTTGATGGTCACCTTGTTTAGTTCGCGATAGTCGATACACAAACGTAGTGAACCATCCTTCTTCCGCACAAACAGGACCGGTGCGCCCCAAGGCGAGGCACTCGGTCGAACATACCCCGACTCAAGAAGCTCGCTCAACTGCTTCTTCAACTCTGACATCTCTGAAGGTGCCATGCGATACGGCGCCTTCGAAATCGGAGCCGCACCCGGCTCTAACTCTATAGCAAACTCAACCTCACGATCCGGTGGCAATCCCGGTAACTCGTCAGGAAATACATCAGGAAACTCACTAATGACTGGAATCGACGAAAGCTCGACTCCACCATCCTCCGCCTTCAAGGCATAGCACCAATAACCAGTACACCCTTTTCGCAGGAGACTCATCGCCTTCAAGGCATTAATAACGAACTTCTGGTTTCCCCTCTTTCACCCTGCGAAAGAGTGCTCGATGCCGTCCTCGGCTAACATAGTAATGATTCTCGTGCGGTAGTTCATGATTGCGCCATGCCGCTCGAGCCAATCATCCCCGAGAATTAAATCCTCACCCTCAATATTAACGACAATAAGATTAGAGAGCCAAGCTCTCTGACAAATAAACACAGAGCAGTCTCGGACCTCTCGATCACCGACAATTCTATCACCGCTAGGAAGTTTAACGATGAAAGGCTTGCAAGGTGACAAGCAGTCGAGACTCAATCGGCGTACACACTCTAGAGAAATGAATGAATGTGTAGCACCCGAATCAAAAGGCACACCGACAGGATGAGAATGGATATGAACGGTACCTGTCGCCACAGTAGCTGCTGGGTCATCGGCCCTCCTCATCTCGTATATACGCGGCTGGGCAGAGCCGACACTGGAAGCTCCTCCTCTAGCGGGTTGACCCCGACCCCTACCGCGGCCGGCACTCGGTGGAGGTGGTGGAGCAAATGAGCCCTGGTTCACACTCGGCTCCAAAGGTACTGGTTGAGAAGAACGGGCGCCGCGAAGCGGTTTGATCTGTTCGCAAAAGGGGGCCTTGTGGCCCAACTGTCCACAAGTATGACAAGTAAACTTCGGACGAGAGCACTGTCGGCTCCTATGGCCCTGCACACCACAGTTAAAGCATGTGGGCTCACGAGCGGAGGTTCCGGCGGCACCCCAAAAGCTCCCAGAGAAACGAGCCGAACCGCCCGTAGAAATATTCGCAGCTTGAGATTTATGCTGGCCTCCACTCTTGGGACCAGAAAAATTTCCGACCGACTTCTGTTTCTTGCTTTCACGAGCCAAATCACTAGCCGTCACTGACATATCATAAGCGAGGGCCCTACTTTGATAATCCTTCAAGGTAGTGCAGACGAATCCAGACATGTAGTCCCGAATGGACAGTTTCATCCTCCTGGAAAAATGGAAAATTTTGTCACTCTCAGCGACAACTTGGGTCTTCACATAACCCAACTCCTTGTTAAAATCGGCAATAGCTTGCGATACGGGAATATCCCGTGGTTGAGCTGTAACACCCCCAAGTTATTCAGGGTATATTACAGCGCCGTGAGCCCCGCCGTGGGACCCACAAGGCTAAACATACGCGGAACTATAAACTTGACCGATAAGGTCTACATACAATAGAAAGAAAGACGATACAAATGGTATTCGAAACCATAAACAATGAAACCATATACATCACTGCACAAATCAATACCTCGGCAACACAGGCCGGAACATCAAGGAAACTGAAATACAATACTCGAGTATTTAAAAATCCATTCCAAAGACAACAACACCGAATGGAGGAAACCAAAAGAGATAACCGGAGACAAGACACGGTATCACACTTGCCCATCATCTTCATGCCGACCGGTGCACTCCGTCTGTCCGCTCTCCTGGAACCTGAAATACATGAAACGTATTTCCCCCATAAAGGGGTTAGCCGTCGAATAGCTAGTGCAAGTATAACAATATGAAACATAATACTTCTCGACAATAAAGTAAATGTAATCCGTCAATTCATCAATATCCGTCAATTCATCAATATCCGTCAATTCATCAATATCCGTCAATTCATCAATTTAAGACTAGTATTCCGGAATAACTAAAATCTCAAGACGTATGTGAATGCCGTAAAAATGGTTCGTTCACCTCATACGCCGTTACGTATGTGAATGCCGTCAAAACGGTTCGTTCACCTCATACGCCGATACATGTAGGAATGCCGTCAAAACGGTTCGTTCATTACATGCCAATCAATATATCTATGAATGCCGTAAAAACGGTTCGTTCATGATATGCCATCAATATTTCTATGAATGCCGTAAAAACGGTTCGTTCATATCATACCATCAATTCCTCTTACTTTCAAAGTCGAGAACGTACAATCATAAATGTATACTTGCCTTAATAAATGTTACCGAAGATCCCGAAGAACACGGTTCGACCGGGAAGCTTGAACCACGAAGAAGACAACGAACGGAAGGGTTTCGACTCGAGTTCTTCACAAGAATTCGACCCTAACAACATAAATTCAATAAATCATCGATCATATGAGGAAGAATAATCGTAGAACGCCCGAAAACCCCTCTATGACATTTTACCGGACACCTTCAAGGCGTCGGTCAAGAACTCGACCAAAACAACGAATCGATACGATCCAACCATGGGATAACAAGAGAAATGATACAATACATCTAAATAATCATCAATCCTTCACAATCCTAAGTTAAATCGGATTAAACGGACGAAATCGAATAAAATACCCAAAATCCCCAAAATTAGATTTCTGGAAAATCTTACCTGATTCGCTCGATCAAAGGATGTTATCGGACGAATGATTGATGATATAACCCAAGGAACTCCATGGATATGTTCATAAACAACATGGCTTCAAGTTTAGAACACGCCCAGCTTCGGAAGAGGAGAAGAAGAAGGTGAAAAATGGCAAGAAAAACGTCTGCAGGGCCTTTATGTGGGGTTGGCGCTGCGGACACGGCCCGTGCGGTCGGCACGGTCGTGTTGCAGGTTGGCCGACAAGGACTCGACCGTGTCCCGCTTGACACGGTCGCGGCGCGAGGGCCTTCCGACGACTCCGCCCGGCGGCCAGGCATGACTCGGCCGTGTCACGGGACACGGCCGGCGTGTCGGCTCGTTCGAGCCTATCCGGAAGAGTACGGCACGGGCCGTGTCGGACGACACGGCCGAGTTTGGTCGGCAGAAACTCCGGCATTTCCGGACGAGTACGGCACGGGCCGTGTCGGACGACACGGCCGAGTTCGGCCGGCAGTGATCGGCCAATAACGAGCGGGTGAGTTAAAACGACCATAACTCTCGTCCGACTCCGATTGACTCACCGCGTTTGAACCATTGGAAAGCTAACTCGATGCTCTATAATATTGCAAGATTCAGAATTTTTGGAGTTACCAAAAATTAATGGTGATCTAACAAAGTCGAACTCCCACGTGAAAAAGTCGATAAAGAACACGAATTCAACGACGATACCGAAACGAACTCGGATGACAAAAAGTATAGAATTAATCATTTCTCGGGAAGACGAAACGGTCCCAAGCAAGTCGTCAAAATAGACTTCCGCCAAAAATAGAAAATTTCCGGGGATAAAATAACGGTATTACATTCTACCCTCCTTAAAAGAAGTTTCGTCCCGAAACTTAAAACAGGTAGGGAGAAGAAATATTTCGCCAGTAAAAACTCAACGAGATGCACAAGAACCGAAACTTACGCCCAAACGGCGAATCATCAATATAGAACACCACAATACATTACCCGAAGGCAAACCAAACCAATGCCGAAAAAGATACGAATTCACAATGCCCGAAGGCTCCAACGGAAATACCGATATATCACAATGGCCTGAAAGCCGAACAGCCCAAAGCTGTAAATCATCACAATACAGATCTCAAAGGAGCAAACCTGACTGTCGGACATACCCCTCGGCGTATGAACAACCAGTCGGAAATCGTCGGACATATCCAATACAACATGGACTACGAACGATCAATCAATAAACCTCAAGAGGGACATCACAGTACGCCCGATCCGGAAATGTGTCCATGCACATGTCCACCCCGTATACGGAATCCAGAATATACGTGTGACAATGTACCTAATTAGCCTCAAGAACTACGTCTCGTGTGCACGGTCCAATGCGGAAATATCCACGCATGACCATCGAGTGCCCGGCTAAAAATCCTACACATAACCAATCGGCACGCAGACATGATTCCGGATATGCCACGATACAACATGACAACGAAACTCAAGGGATAAAACATCCAATATGGATCATACGACTCACCAAGTGAACGATGACACACGAATAATAAAAGATCGACACGACCAACGATATTCAAAACAACCATCCTGGGATCAGAATTTCCCTAAGGACCGATTAACACGAGCAACGATCACAACATAACAGTTCGGGAAATCCTCAACCTTCAACGATCACAAAATTACCGAGTTCACAAGAAAATAGTGTGCTGCCTTGAATCGGTCAACACGACAATAATAATTTAACGGATGGGAACTATCGTTGATAATCCCAATTCAATACTTCGATTACCGTAGGATGGCCAATCGATAACAATTATACAACGGATGGAAATTATCTTTGATAACGGATGGGAATTATCTTCGATAATCCCAATTCAATACCTCGATTACCTTAGAACGGTCAATCGATAATCAATGATACGATAGAATAGATGTCCCGGTGTCTTAAACCGACCACCGAAACGGAGATGACAAAAGGATATATCAAACGTCCCCAATCGGTTAACGAAATCATCATAGCAGATCGATTTGATGACAAAGATTCAACGATGTCTCAGAACGACATTAATCGCGAATAATAATAATCGATACATCGATACCGCGAACCGGCTATCGATAGCAACTTAACCAACAAGTATCGCAATGCCTCGAACTGGCCATTTAAAAACAACAGTAACATTTGGCATAATTTGCCGACGGCGTCGTGTCAACCAATCCCTTGACATCAATACAATCATAAAGAGGCCAAGTCCCAAAATGATACACACAATCGTACACCTACACGATAACATTAATCTCATTGATTAATACAAGTATAAAACTTGCCTCGATATCAATACATCGAATCATACCAATTCAGTTGATTTCGTCTTACGAGTTCCTCAGTCCCGACCAAGTTAATCTACGAGCCCTTCAACCTTAACCGCAACACAACAGTCATAATTCACGATCAAACATCATACCTTATTGTAAAACGAAGGATTGATAATCAACCGGTTCGATGACGACCAATATCAATACCACCAAACCACGAACTCAATTGTTTTACCATATCTCGACTAATCACAGTCTGAACAATCCAACTCAGACACTTACAAATCCTGTCCACAATACGAGTCGAAAAATGATGATCATATCAGCAACCAATTCGGACCAATAATAAGGGTCTAAATGTTCCAAACTCAATTCTTAAATACGAATTGACAAGGTTCCCTTCTCGTAAATCCATCGTTAAAATTTACTTATGACCGTCATCAATTCGAATCATCCGACTGGTTCAAAATAATAGATAATCATATTAAAAAGGTTATCAAACAATCCAATCATTCGATTTGAATATTTGCTCCCTACGTATGGGCTTCCAAATTCAGAGATGAATAATAGTCTCATCAAACTCATAATCACATTCGTATTCCTATACGAACATTATTTCCAACACATAGTTTAGCTCTAGATATGAATATTCCATATTCATTTTCAAAACATCAACACTTCGAAAAAAAAAAATTTCATCACCTCGTATAATTCAAGAGTTCTTCAAGAACATGAAATATCCGAAATCACGTTCAGAACAACATCTCCGAGGTATATATCTCCATGTTACCATTTTCTTCATCATGTCATTCATACAATCTCAAGAATCGCAACAAAACCCTTATCACCATATGAAGAAGATCTCAATGATCATATCAACATCCGAAATCTCTTATTACAATTCCAATAAATCTCGTATAACATTATCACATGATACCATAATTGTAACACCCCAGATCCTCCTGGGAATATTACACGCCGTAAACCCTTCTCACAAGGATTTACTGTGTTAAGCACAATTTCCACGTTCCAAAAATGCTAAAAAGACCGATGACGGTAATATTTTTCAAATACTAAAAAAAATCATTTTCCAAATACCGTCAAAACGATCAAGGTTAAAATGCCAAAAACTCAGTTTAGGGAATCGGTTTTACAAAATAAAATTTTAGTTGGCAAAATACCAAAATCCATTTCAAAAATACTCACGCAATGGATAAAAGTACAGTCCAATTTATGCATTTTCATTGAAATAAGACGAACATCAAAATACACGATTCCCAACATACTCCCTCCCAAGTAGTAACCCAAAAAGAAAAAAAATTGAGCCACTATCAAAGGAATACGAAGATTACCTTGCATGGACGAACCACGAAGAAAGAATAATTGAACTCAATTCCAAGAATCATTAAATCATCATAGTCATCATATAGCCTCAAGAACATCAAGATCTCTATGATTCCATAATCATAATCAACATATTCAAAGCATATCATTATCTTCCTTCGACATAAACCTCATACAATATGGATAACACAAGAAATCACTTCAAGAATCAACAATAGTTCCATAACCAAGCTCTAATTCCATGATTCCAAGCTCACAATCATGTTAAAAGTGTTTAGAACACTCTTAAAAGTGAAGAGGGACGAGTTTTGGAGAGAAATATCTCAAAGGATCGTGAGAGAAATGAAGGGCAACACTTCAATATATAAATTGCACTCTCATTACGTACGTAAGTGTCCTTTCTTAACGTACGTAACAACTTTAACGTACGTAATCCAATATCCATAAAGTACGTAACCAACTCACTGTCTCATTCCGTGCAGTCCATTACGTACGTAACCCATACCATATAACGTACGTAATATACCAGTTGACTTGCTACAGTACAATGGTTGTGTTACGTGCGTAACACGTTCTGTATAACGTACGTAACACGTACGTTGACTCACCTGTCAACATTCTCCGCCGAAAGTTGCCGAAACAGGGTCCCACCTGCCTCACATGACTCGGTTCTGTCCGATGCCTTCGTTACGTACGTAATACCTTAGCCTTGACGTACGTAACCATGACGTACGTAATAATTCCATACTTAGCCAATTTCAACAATTCCTGTCCAAAGTCATGACATACTAAATACGAGCATACGGCAAAATCAATACATATACTCAATTCAATAACATTTTCAACGTTCACAACGTCCTCGAGCATAATTAACCATCCACGATATCCAATATATAAACGAAAAAAAATATCCGAAAAAATCGGGGTATTACACTCTACCCCCCTTAAAAATAAGTTTCGTCCTCGAAACTTGCAATCACTCGCACAAACATTTCAACGGAAAATCCAAAATCACCAAGATAACCCAGAATTATCGAATAATCCGAACAACATACTTACAAGTCTGCGAAGTCGAAGATCTCCCGTGATACTAGCATGCGACTCCTAAACAAAGTCTCAACATAATACCGTTACACACCAATATTGCAATTAGCAATTTAACAAAATCTCAAGGAAGAGTTCACGTCCGTGACCACGGCCACGATTCTTCCTACTTTCAGCCAACATTCTGAAGGGCACATACGTGCGTAAGTATAATCCGAATCGCACATTCTCGAAGTGACCAATTCCCAAGAATACCAAGCTATAAACGAAACGATTAAGGAAAATACGAGAAGAGTGAGAGGACTTACAAGTACCGTCGCCTTTGTGATGATGGCGAGTAGTGATACTGTGGGCAAATGCCGACTCAATCGACCCAAAAGACCGACAACCTAGGTATCCATAAACCTAAGCTCTGATACCATATTCTGTAACACCCCCAAGTTATTCAGGGTATATTACAGCGCCGTGAGCCCGCCGTGGGACCCACAAGGCTAAACATACGCGGAACTATAAACTTGACCGATAAGGTCTACATACAATAGAAAGAAAGACGATACAAATGGTATTCGAAACCATAAACAATGAAACCATATACATCACTGCACAAATCAATACCTCGGCAACACAGTAGGAACATCAAGAAGCGAAATACAATACTCGAGTATTTAAAAATCCATTCCAGTACAACAACACTGAATGGAGGAAACCAAAAGAGATAACCGGAGACAAGACACAGTATCACACTTGCCCATCATCTTCATGCCGACCCGGTACCCGTCTGTCCGCTCTCCTGGAACCTGAAATACATGAAACGTATTTCCCCCATAAAGGGGTTAGCCGTCGAATAGCTAGTGCAAGTATAACAATATGAAACATAATACTTCTCGACAATAAAGTAAATGTAATCCGTCAATTCATCAATATCCGTCAATTCATCAATATCCGTCAATTCATCAATATCCGTCAATTCATCAATTTAAGACTAGTATTCCGGAATAACTAAAATCTCAAGACGTATGTGAATGCCGTAAAAACGGTTCGTTCACCTCATACGCCGTTACGTATGTGAATGCCGTCAAAACGGTTCGTTCACCTCATACGCCGATACATGTAGGAATGCCGTCAAAACGGTTCGTTCATTACATGCCAATCAATATATCTATGAATGCCGTAAAAACGGTTCGTTCATGATATGCCATCAATATTTCTATGAATGCCGTAAAAACGGTTCGTTCATATCATACCATCAATTCCTCTTACTTTCAAAGTCGAAACGTACAATCATAAATGTATACTTGCCTTAATAAACGTTACCAAGATCCGAAGAACACGGTTCGGCCAGGAAGCTTGAACCACGAAGAAGACAACGAGCGGAAGGGTTTCGACTCGAGTTCTTCACAAGAATTCGACCCTAACAACATAAATTCAATAAATCATCGATCATATGAGGAAGAATAATCGTAGAACGCCCGAAAACCCCTCTATGACATTTTAGGACACCTTCAAGGCGTCGGTCAAGAACTCGACCAAAACAACGAATCGATACGATCCAACCATGGGATAACAAGGAAATGATACAATACATCTAAATAATCATCAATCCTTCACAATCCTAAGTTAAATCGGATTAAACGGACGAAATCGAATAAAATACCCAAAATCCCCAAAATTAGATTTCCGGAAAATCTTACCCGATTCGCTCGATCAAAGGATGTTATCGGACGAATGATTGATGATATAACCCAAGGAACTCCATGGATATGTTCATAAACAACATGGCTTCAAGTTTAGAACACGCCCGCTTCGGAAGAGGAGAAGAAGAAGGTGAAAATGGCAAGAAAAACGTCTGCGGGGCCTTTTATAGGGGTTGGCGCTGCCGGACACGGCCGTGCGGTCGGCACGGTCGTGTTACGCAGCTTGGCCGACAAGGACTCGACCGTGTCCGCTTGACACGGTCGCGGCCGAGGGCCTTCCGACAATGACCCGCGCCCGACGGCCAGGCATGACTCGGCCGTGTCCGGGACACGGTGGGCGTGTCAGCGATCGTTCGAGCCTATCCGGAAGAAATGCAGGCACGGGCCGTGTCGGACGACACGGCCGAGTTTGGTCGGCGAAACTCCGGCATTTCGGACGAGTACGGCACGGGCCGTGTCGGACGACACGGCCGAGTTCGGCCGGCAGTGATCGGCCAATAACGAGCGGGTGAGTTAAAACGACCATAACTCTCTCGTCCGGACTCCGATTGACTCACCGTTTGAACCATTGGAAAGCTAACTCGATGCTCTATAATATTGCAAAGATTCAGAATTTTTGGAGTTACCAAAAATTAATGGTGATCTAACAAAGTCGAACTCCCACGTGAAAAAGTCGATAAAGAACACGGAATTCAACAGAACGATACCGAAACGAACTCGGATGACAAAAAGTATAGAATTAATCATTTCTCAGGAAGACGAAACGGTCCCAAGCAAGTCGTCAAAATAGACTTCCGCCAAAAATAGAAAATTTCCGGGGATAAAAATAACGGGTATTACATGAGCATCATAGAAAGCATGCACTCGAGCCTGTCTGACCGGCCACGGACAATATTCGGTCTCCATCAATTCTTGAAATTCGGTCCACGAAGCAACATTGTCTTTGGGCCCAACGGCCTCCCACCAATACGTAGCATCCCCAGTGAGAAAGTACTGGGCAATAGGGACCTTACGGTCCTCGGGACAGTTGGTGGCAACGAAGACTTTAGATATCTCCTTGATCTATCCTTCCCATCCGATCGGGTCCGAAGCTCCCGAGAACTGAGTAGGATGCATCTTGATGACATCCTGAAGCCAGCGATCCGCTCCGCCCCTATTAGCATGGGTCGGATCTGGATTCTGAACCGCCTGAGCTATCGCCGCCATCTGGTTAACCATTTGCTGCATAACAGCCGCAATACCAAGATCGGCGCGCTCCTGAGAAGAAGCATGACTGTGACGGTCGCCGGTACTGCCGGCTCCTGAAGAATGCGACGTGGCCGCCCCACCGGCTGCCGTATGTCCTCGGCCGCGTCCACGACCACGACCACGACCACGGTTTCCTCCGGCATCCATACTGTTGTTAAGAGATAACAGAAGTATATCGAGGATGAGTAAGGAAGGAAAAAACAACTACGATGATAAGCAAAGGAGGGAGAATAACCTCAGTTCAGGAAACGGAATACAGTACGAAAAAATAAAGAATTGAGTAAGGAAACTTACGAACACTGGAAGTACTGAGATGCCGGCAGCGGTGTGACAATGTGCAAAACAAAACACGACTAGACCCAAATAACCAACAAGCCTAGGTATCCATAAACTTGGCTGCTCCGATACCATTTTCTGTAACACCCCGAGATATTCGGAGTATATTACAGCGCCGTGGACCCCTACATGGGACCCACCAGGCTACAACAGCGAACACCCCTCGACTAACCATCTCGGTTAGCGAGGAAACGCAATCAAATAGTACATCACATGAAAATACACCCGGAACAACCGACTGAATGAGTAACAATCGACAGTGTAGCAATTTAAAATAATACAACACGGAGTTTGAATTTGAAAAGCCTAAGTACTCACGAGTACAGTCTATCAGTTTATAAATATAGGAAACAACCATATCGAAGTGGACAAAAGAAATAAGTAGACCCAAGTGCACATATCAACGACCCTGGCCAACATCCTCGTACTGTCCCAGCGCTCGCTCGTCCGGATGATCATAACCTGAAATCCATAACAAGAATTTCCCCATAACGGGTCCCCCAAAGGGGTTAGCAATTACGCTAGTACAAGTAATCAAGGCAAACCAATCGCTTACACATTTCATAGTACATGCACCAATATTATTTCAAAAAAAAAACAAAACCAGACATGTATTTTCCGGAAACAAACAGTCAAACAATTTGCCTTGGGAATAGAGTAATATCATAGATCCCGCCCGAGGCCTCTAAGGACCCTCCCGAGCTGGCCACATTATAAAAACAAAACACGCACATGCATCGCCTTGGGAACAGAGTAATATCATTGATCCCGCCCGAGGCCTCTAAGGACCTTCCCGAACTGGCTAGCTATACAAACTCATGAATCCAGGACTCAACCCTTTGGATTCCCTCCATGATCCCGTCGGACCAACACGAGGTGAGCAAATCACACACAAAAATTATATTACCATTCCACGTTAAGCATAAAGGTTTCCAAAAATACTTGCCTTGAATAATTGATGACGCAACGAACGGAAAGGATAATCACCGACAAACACTAGGAATCAACGGAACCGAACCTAACGATTCGAAGAACATAATTACAACCAACTCTAGCCGAATACGGAAATGAAATACACCCGAAAACCCGCCTACGATTCATGTATATTCGCACAAAAATAACAACAAGGGCGGACCACAACCAAACCCTCTCGATTTTGCAAAACCATGAAAATATACCACGAATCCATAGGGAAACTAAGAATACCAACAAGATTAATCATATTCATCATGAATCCACCAACAAAACGGAACGGATCGGAAGAAAATCCCAAAACCCCCAAATCGCCCAAAAGTAGGGTTCTAAGAGATTTATCTTGGATTAGGATGAAAGATTCGTGTTGATGTTGATATAATACACCAAGAACTTAAGGAAGATGTTGGATGAGATGATTGGAGGAAGAAATCGCCAAGAATCGCCCGAAATCGCCATAGGAGCTCTAAGCCGTGGGGAGGAGAAGAAATGAACGTAATACGTTCATCTGGGTCACCTCCCTGGTTTATATAGCCAGGGAGTGTTAGCGCGCGCTAATCCTCCAGGTTAGCCTGCGCTAACGAAACAGACTACAGTCCAGTAGCCAGATTTCTGGCCATTAGCGTGCACTACTCCAAACGTAGCGTGCGCTAATAATCTCTCGGTAGCGCGCGCTATCGACCAATAGCGTGCGCTACCTGGACATCAGCCGAGTCCAGAAGCAACTGTCAGTACACACCTGATCCGGTTAGCGCGCGCTATCGACCAAACATAGCGTGCGCTAACGTGTATCGGTAGCGCGTGCTATCGACCAATAGCGTGCGCTACCTGGGCATCAGTAGAGTCCAGTGGCAAACTGTCCAGTACTGGACATCCGCACTAGCGCACGCTACCGAGCGTCTCACAGTGCGCTAACTCCCAACATTAGCGTGCGCTAGGCTACGTAGCGTATGGTAATCCACCAGTCCAGAGGACTGGAATAAGCACTGCCACTCCCAGGGCTTGCCCTCTAGCGCGCGCTACGAAACAGTCGTAGCGTGCGCTACTAAGTGACCCCTATCATGCGCTATGCAAAAAATATAGCGTGCGCTAGGTACGAGATATAAACGGTCCAAAACACCGGAATATGAACGAAACGTTAAGCGGAACATCTCAATACGCATCGAAACATTGAATAGATCCACGGTAACCCAAATAGCGGTTTCGTACAACAATAACGAGAATCAGATCAATAGATGACGGGAAAGATACACTGAAAGATACACGAGGGTCACTACAACCGAGAAATACACCGAAAAAAGAAGATACAAGGGAAAGAAAAATGCGGATATTACAGTAATGAGACTAAGTTAACGTACGTAAAGCATGGAAGACAAAAATGAAGTGTATCAGAATTCAACCAAGAAGAACGTTGGAGATGACATCATGACTTACATCAACGAGCAACAGATATGTTGACAATTGATAACGTACGTAATGATATGTCATAACGTACGTAATGGTGAGGACAGATGCTACTAGACTGATTTACATGTAGTATAACGTACGTAACATATTGATATTAACGTACGTAATGAAGGTAACGTATGTAATGGATGGCATATAACGTACGTAATGGAGGCTGCAGAGGCTAACGGCTAGTTGGAAGAGAAATGCCTATAAATACCACTTCCTATGGTATTGAACATGCAACAATGCAAAGCAAACGACTCAGTGATCATATATTGTTATACACATTCTTGTTGTTGTAATTGTGCTTATATTGATAGTTTGAGTGTTTATACATTCAACATACACGAGAGGAAAAAGAATAGATATGATTGGATTTGATGTTATTAGGATCAAGAATCCGGAATTATTAGAATCGCAATCGATATCTAAGTGAGATCTATCTAGTACCCATATAAAGCTAGATCGGTTGATTCCTGTCCGATAGAAAAGGAAAACGGTTTAACTTGGACCGACATAAAGACAAGTACAAACGGTAATACCTCGACCGATAGAAGAGAGATTGTACGATTTATCTTGTACCGATAGAAGACAAGTTTGTAACGGTTATCCCTCGACCGATAGAAGAGAGGTGTAGAGGTTGATCTTCATCCTATAGAAAAAGATACCGAGAGAGGACGTAGGCACGTTTGGCCGAACCTCTATAAATCCTTGTGTGCTTTTATTTCCACACTTTAATTTTCGCTTCCGCATAGTAGCGCAATATTCCGATTTGGTACCAACAGTTGGTATTGGAGCGGTACTCCTAGAAGCTGCTTAACATCCGAGGAGAGAATATCCAATGGCGTTACAATTTGCCCCGGTCGAAGGCCTTGCTCTAAATCGACCACCATTCTTCGATGGATCAAACTTCATGACGTGGAAAAGAAGATGTCGATATTCATTCGAGCCTACGACATCGAGCTATGCAAAGTAATTTATCTTGGTCCAAAAATTTCGACGAATTCCAACGGTACGCTTAAAACTTTCGAAGATTATGATGATTCCGATTGGAAAAATGATCATCACAATTGTAAGGCAACACAACTTCTTTATTGTGCCTTAAATTCGAAAGAACACAACCGGATATCCTCGTGTGATAGCGCTAAAGAAATTTGGAATATGATTGAAGTCACACACGAAGGAACGTCTCAAGTGAAGGAGACAAAAATAAACATGCTCCTTCACGAGTACGAGCTATTTCAAATGAAGGATGATGAATCCATCACGATCATGCTCGACCGATTTTCGGTCATCACAAATGGATTGGCGTGTTTTGGAAAACCACTTTTGAGTAGTGAAAACGTTAAAAGATCCTACGATCACTACCTCTAGAATGGGACGGTACGGTGACGGCGATAATGGAATCTAAAGATTTAAACAATCTTGATTTTAGTGCTCTTGTTGGTTCCCTTATAAACTACGAGATAGTCCTAAAATCTCGGAATGCTAAACCAAAGCCGAAGAAAAGATCGATAGCCATGAAGGCTAAGATGTCTAAGAGGGAAGAAATCACGGTTGATGAAAGCGACGACGAATCGGCATATTATGCCAAAAATATTAATAAGTTCCAAACTTTATTAAACCGGAGAAAGAAGGACATCAAGATGGGTGAATCTAAGAAATTCGACAATAATTGTCGAGTCTATGGAAAACCAGGCCACTTCGCCAAGAATTGCCGAGCTAATCAAAAGAAGGAAGTTCCCGTTGCAACATGGAGCGATGAAGACGAAGCTGATTTTATCAATGAAAATAATCTCGCTCTCATGGCCCTAAGTTCATTCGATGATAGCGATGTCGAAAGCCAGGTTAGTACATCGTCTCACGATGAATTATTTGAAGCATTTGAATTACTGCATACCGATTTTCAAAATGCTTTATCCGAGATCAAATCCCTTAAATCTAAAAACAAGTCATTGGAAATTTAAAATTCCAAAATTCTTGAAAAGGGAAAAGTTGTCGAGACCGATCATTCAAAATGTATTGAAAATGAAAATATTTTAAAGAATGATCTTTTAAAAGTTCAAACCGAGCTAAAAAATTTAACAAAGAAATTCTCGTGTGGAAACGAGAAATTTGAACAAATGCTCTCGGTTCAAAAGTTTACGTTGAACAAACAGTGGTTGGGATTCACACCACATTCTAAAACCGAATCCGTAAATTTCAAAATACCCCATTGCGAAAAATGTTTGAAAATTGGGCACCACATTTCGAATTGCAAAAGCCCACGACGGACGATAAAAACTAAAAAGATTTGGATTCCCAAAGGAAATTTTATTTCAAATATCGTCTATGTGTCGAAACAAAAACCAACTCTCGATTGGATCCCCAAGAATTGATTTTTATCAAATTGGTATTTTACTCAGGGGGAGTAATAATTTTTAAAAGGGGAGATATTATTATCAGGGGGAGTTATATCCTATCTTGCATATTTATATTCATTAATTGGTATTGCATGTTTTTTTGGTATTTTCATTCGTTTATATTTTTTTTACACTTTTTGCTGATGACAAAAAGGGAGAGAAGAGAGATATGAATGGGATAAAAAATGTCATGGAAGAATGATGAGAAAAATAAAATGCACAAAGGGGGAGAAAAGAAAGACGAAGAAGTCGAAGAATATAGATACCGTGAAAAACAAAAAGAGGAGAGAAAAGTCGAAAAATCAAAAATAACAACGAAGAAGTCGAAAGGATCAGAAAAAGAAAAATTGGGAGAACTAACGAAACGATCAAAGCCGAAAACTTTGATTCATAGAAATATACAGATATTTTATTTTTGCAGGATTTATCCATTCAGAGACGTTTTTTTGTAATCATCAAAAAAGGGGAGATTGTTGGAACATTTTGTTCCATGCATTCATTAATAGAGTTTTGATGATTAAGTTGATAAACAAAACCACAAAAACAAAAAGGCGAAGCAAAACATCGAAGGAATCAAAGGCACAAAAAGCTGTTCAGAACAAGCATAACGTACGTAACAAACTGATCTTAACGTACGTAATGAGACTAAATTAACATACGTAAATCATGGAAGACAACGTACGTAATGAAGTGTATCAGAATTCAACCAAGAAGAACGTTGGAGATGACGTCATGGCTTACATCAACGAGCAATGGGTATGTGACAATTGATAACGTACGTAATAATATGTCATAACGTACGTAATGGTGAGGACAAATGCTACTGGACTGATTTGCATGGAGTATAACATACGTAACATATTGATGTTAACGTACATAATGGATGGCCTATAACGTACATAATGGAGGCTGCAGAGGCTAACGACTAGTTAGAAGAGAAATGCCTATAAATACCACTTCCTATGGTATCGAACACACAACAACGCAAAGCAAACGACTCAGTGATCATATATTGTTATACAGATTCTTGTTGTTGTAATTGTGCTTATATTGATAGTTTGAGTGTTTATACATTCAACATACACGAGAGGAAAAAGAATAGATACGATTGGATTTGGTATTATTAGGATCAAAGATCCGGCATTATTAGAGTCGCAATATATATCTAAGTGAGGTCTATCTAGTACCCATAGAAAGCTAGATCGCTTGATTCCTTGTCCGATAAAAAAGGAAAACGGTTTAACTTGGACCAACATAAAGACAAGTACAAACGGTAATATCTCGACCGATAAAAGAGAGATTCACTGCTACAAAATTGGGCCTTTAACAGCGGTTCTGGAGCCACATTAATAGCGGTTCTGGAACCGTTAGCAGGTGGTGTTAATTTAATGTTCGCGTAAAATCATTAAGTGAACATTTAACAATGTTCGATTAAAAACCGTTAAATGTGCGCTAACAAATGTTCCGTAGAAACCGTTGTTAAATTAACAGTGGTTTAACAGCGGTTCTTACGGGAACCGCTGTTAAATGTGCAGTTAACAGCGGTTTCCATAAAAACCGCTGTTAAATTAATAGTGGTTTCTTCAACGAACCGCTGTTAAATGTGCGCTAATGAGGTTCTGTAAAACTTCATTAATCAGATCATAATGCCGTTCGTTGAAGAAACCGTTGTTAATTTAACAAATGTTTTTACGGAACTGTTAATCGCACATTTAACAATCTGCCTACCGTAAACCAATGTTAAACGTGAACTGCAAAATTAACAGCGGTTTCTGCAAAGAACCACTGTTAATTCTATTTTTTTTAATACCAGGTTTATTTTTTTTTATTTCCAACCTGCTACACATACACATAAACAACCTGCTACATACACATTAACCTGCTACAACATCCTAAACACCAAAAACAGCATCCAACTACAAAACATCAAATAAAACCTCAACAACACAACTTTATTTCATCCATTCACCAATACAACTAAACAACTTTTTTCCAACCATCAAATACAATAACATTCTATCCAATTCAAAAAAAATACAACACATTTCAAGTACAGCGGCAACAAACAACAACAAGCAAAATCAAGCACAAGTAGAAGGAGAAAAGGAAGAAGAAGAACACAACAACGAATACAATTCAAGAACTAACTAACCAAAACAATGGTATTCTTACAAAATTAAATGTCAAAGGTCTACGCACATAAACGGTCCTTAACCTCCAAAAATTGTTTTGCCCATTCGGTTCGAATTGCACGAATACTATCTATAGTAAGTGCCGCAACATCATCAAACATCTGTACATATAAACATATATAAATTAACAAACTCATCAACTTAAACGAATCACTTTTAAACAGAAATAATTTAAAAAACTGAAATTAATTTAAATAATTTAATAAACTGAAATAAAATTTTATTACCTCCATCCATCCATCGATAATACGAGCTCGGACAATAGTCGACATCCAGTGCATGGCGTAATACCCACACTCCCAACCTCCGTTTTGTTTATTACACTAAAAAGAATATGTTGCTCAATTATATAATATATAATATATATATATATATGATTGAATGTATTACTTACTTTGTGATATATCCAAGTAATCGTCTGTTTGGATCTACTTGTATGCATACCCCCCATCACCTTATACGCGGTCACGTCACTGTTTAAAAGAAGTAATAATGTATTATGAAATGAAAACATGTCACCACATCAGCCCACATTAATACTGCCAAATTAATTATCAAATTAAATGACCAAGTTTCTGTTAGTAGTATGTAATAATTATCGCAATACATCCTTCATTCATGCTAAAATCCATCCTAATTTAATTTAATAAAAAAAATTCATTTTTTCCACAAATTTTTATTTAAATAACACACACATATATATAATATATATTTTTCAAGTAAATGCTACAAGTTAAAACTTACTTCTGGACTACGGCCTTAATGCGATTGTTGGGCTTACGGTGTAGTGAGCAAAACCACACAACTTCGGCTTTTGCCGGAATAACGACCAAAAGTTGCCAATGCTCACTGCATTAACAAATGGAATATTTAATTTTTCCATAATCAATCTAAATACATCTACTTATATAATAATCTACAAAGACAAGAAAGAAATATTAAGACTTTTAGAGAAAAAAAGAGAGTAGTGAGACGAATATGTTAGATCTTACTCATGATGGTAAGCTCCAAGGTATATCTGTTTTCTAGCATCCGACATACGCGAAGCGATGTATCTGGAGGCCTCCTCTCCCTTATTTCCCATATTTTGTATGGATTGAGGATCAAAATATCCATACAAATCCTCATCCATCGTGCCCACGTTCAATTTCGATAAGTACCTAATTTGTTAAACAAAATATTACTACCTTATTTACGTTTCAAACTATGAATTTTTGATAAAAATACATAAATATGCATGTAAAGAATTACTTACAAAGTCCAAAACTGTAGAATCGATAAGCTAAGCCACTGCTTGTCTTGAATGATTTCCAAAAGATCATTGTAACTTATGTACAAGGGAACATCATCACCACCACAACCAAAGGAAGATGTATCCTATGGCACCTGTAACGGCTCACTAAAGAGAGTCGCTGCAACACTAAATAACTCTCTCAACGTGTCACTGTCACTCGACCGGTCATCTTGACGAGCATGTTTCTTAGGTGGCTCGGATCGCTCAATATCCTAAATCATATAGAAGAAACATGAAAACTGTAAAAACCAACTATAAAACCAATTGTAAACGAAGTATCTTTTATTTAGATTTTAATATTAAAAACTACTACAAATTTTATTCTTAATTTTCTAAATTCTAAATATTCTAAATTTTCATGACTTTTTGGTTGATACAGATGATGGAGGGGAACAGTTAGATGCAAATGTGGTGTTTATAGCAAAGCTTGAGAAAGTAGATGCATTTGAAGCTGTGCAGGAAGCAGATTATGGCAGCCCCAGTTATGATATTGTAGCGGATGATGCTTTTACCAATGAGGTATATTATGCAACTGATAATGAAACTGCTAGTGACCTTGATGAATTCATTTATGGTGGTACAACAACTAGTAGTTAGGTAGCTGAGGTTGACACATAGCTGTTTTATGCATGCTTGTGATGACTCTCAAGTACCTGCTAATAGTTCTGACAGCTCTCATGAATCAATTGGTCATGATCATTCTTTAATGCTTCAAAAATATGCATTGATTCAAACTCAAATTCAATTATGCCAAACTGATAAAAATGGAAAAAGGTAAGAATGCAAAACAAAACAGAGATCTTGTGCATGATGAAAAGTCTACAAAGCCCTTAGCTCTTAAAAGAAAAATCAATGATTTAAACGATGAAAATTTCAAACTTCAAAGAAACATTTCTACTTTTGAGAACATCAAAAAGAAGCATGAAATAGAAGTATTTAAACTTGAGGAAGAAAACATGATTTTTTTCAAAGAATTAAAAATCTAGAAAATATTCTTCCAAAAACGGGGCAGACTATTCAGACTGTACATATTTTAATTCTTAAACTGGATGAAGTAATTAATCTAAAACATGGCCTTGGTTATTCTAACCCAACTTATCTTGAAGTTGCAAAGAAAGAAACACCCACTTTGTAGAATGTGAACACCATGAGATAAACACTTTTAAAGGATATATGTTTGTTTCCAAAGAGGAATCTGACCTTGAAATTTTCAGCTAGTTTCTTGAGGACAAGCAGTGTAAAAACCAACTATAATGGAGTATCTTTTATTTAGATTTAATATTAAAACATGAAAGAAATATACCTTGATAAAGCCGGTAACGACAAGATCCTTTGGCCATGCAATAAAGGTACCTAGAGCTTCCCTCACTAAGCTTACCTCTTCAGTAGGTATAGGAACTTCGGCACCGCCATCTACGGCCTCCTCGACTACTACCTTAACCAAATGAGCTGGTAAAGGTGCACAGTGTAGGGTAGAATCACCATGATGAACTCGACCAATAACGACTAGACGAGGAGGACGCTCATCCACATAAAATCCAAATCGACTAGTGTCCCCAGGCGGAGTCTTCCCTCGTGAAGGGCCAGAAACATCATCGGCACAACTCCCCTTCGTACTGACATGGGTAACATGATGATCATCAGATGTACGTAGATCAGTGTGGGGCTGCTGTGAATGGGCACCCAAAGACTCCAATGTTTGGCCAAATGTCTTCATCAAATTTTGTGTCACATCATATGTGATCTTCTTCGTTAGTTCCTCCAACACACTTGATGATGCAGATCGACGTGAAGATCGTCCAAAATAATCTAAAATGCCTACACCAAATCCAATCCCACGAACACGGCCAGGGTGCTCCGGTCTCCCAATGGCCTCGGCCAATATATCATGTCGTCCCTCGGGAGTGAAGCTGCCCTGTGTACACTGTGCCTCCAACTCATCCTACAAAAGAACGTTTTTTCATAAGTGTAACACAAATATGAAGCACATAAATGTACAGTTAATATTTTTGTTGTAAGGATAAAAAAACTTTGTTTCATAAGTGAAACATAAAAGTGAACTTGTAAAATTTTATTCACAACCTTTAAATATTTCAAATTAAATATTACGACTTTTATTTTTTTCAACAACAAAAATTTAAGTTATAGAATTTAATTGAACAAATTTCCAGAATCAACTTTTGAAAATATAAGAAAACTAAGTTTATTTAATTTTAAGTACATTGTCAAATATTACATGATTTTTTAAACTTACGATCTTAGTAATAATCTCTCGTGCTGCATCTGGTGACACTCCTCCAGGTCTTTTTTGGCGACCAAGTTTCCACCTCTGATGACGTGGAGGAGGAGATGGAAGATCAATAATAACATCTTCTCCAGACTTTGACGCTTCTTCTTTACGCTCCTTCATCTTTCTCTCCATCTCCTGTACCTCCACAAAATCATATCCGCCTCGAGCCATAGTATGGGGAGCATTGTTCATCTTAGCTATATCTTGTTTCTTGATTCTCTTTTCTTGGAAAAAAATATTTGCAAGGAATCGAAATAATATGTAAGTAAATGAAACGAGAGGTGGAATCGGTCTATAGAAAATTATTTGCAAGGAATCGAAATAATATGTAAGAAAATATGCAAGTAATCGGGCTACAGAAAATGTCTTTTGAATTCAGATTTACCTCCCAAGCAGGGTCCTCACGAGTCTTTTTGAATTCTTTCCAATCGTCCTCCGATATACCATACTTTTCGCAAGGAGACAATCCTTTCGACGGACCATATATATACTCGCCGGTCAAATCAGTCTTAAATTGCCTCCACATCCTGCCAATAGACTGCAATGTCTTTGTGCGAAATTGATCAATATTGCTAATTTGATTGACATCAAAGTTGGCCTACATTGACAATTCAAATTTAAACGTTATCAATAATACAATTTTAAATTATTTGCAATAATTTAAGTTTTTATAGAATAATTTGATTAAATTAATATTTTTCATAAATTTTAATTTTATTCCAGATTATTTATATTTAATTCAGTTTTTAAAATTATTTTATTTAATTTCAAGTTTTAGAAAATAAATTACTTAAATTAAGGTTTTTTTATAAATTTCAGTTTTATTCCAGATTATTTATATTTAATTCAGTTTTTGAATTATATATACATAAAAGTAAGTTGGTGATATATATTTAAGTTGGTAAATTTTAAAAAAAGAAAATTAAGTCAATACAATAATTTCATTCATCACATCATATTATCAATCAATTATATATTATTATTTAATTTAATTTCAGTTTCTGTAGAATAATTTAATTAAATTAATATTTTTTTAATAAATTTCACTTTTAATCCATATTTATATTTAATTCAGTTTTTTAAATTATTTTATTTAATTTCAGTTTTTAGAGAATAATTTAATTTAATTTAAGCACAAAGTGAAACACATAATTAATCACAAAATTAATGCACGTACCAATACATCACCTTGACATTTTCTTATCGGGCTTGTCCGGTACGTGATTCCATCGATCGTACAATATAGAAACATGATCTTTCGCAAGTTTACCCAAATACGTACTCAACTTGATTTTGTGCTCGTACTTAAGTTTTTCCGTGACTGGATCGATATCACGAGGTAGCTTTTTCCCATCTACACACCGTTTGGCCATACTTTTACTTCTTATAGGATTTCTCGATGTAGTAGTCTGCGTATGAGGAGAAGCAGCGGAATGAGGAGGAGAATGGCGAGGAGTATGAGGAGAATGAGAAGGAGAACGAGAAGGATGCCGAGGAGAAGTCATGTGCGTGTATAAACAAATAAAAATATTGTCAAACACAACATAAACCAAAAAAATAATATTTGTCAAACACAACATACACCAATAATATTTTTTGCAAGAGACGCCTTATATGTTAGGTATGCGTCACGTCTTCTATGCTATATAGTTAATACATGAAGTTTCTACTTAACTTTAAAAAAAATCGAATTTTTAAGAATCGTTTTTCGAACCTTGTGCTTTTTAAATTTAAATAGAAATTGTCATGTACACTCGCTCTCGATGCCTTTCTTTGTCTGATTGCAAGACATTCCAAACCTCGGCCTTGTCAGCACTTTGTTCCGTCGAAAAAAAAAATCATTATATATCGACTTGACAAACTTAAATAGTTTGTGTATCAAATTGTAACCAGAAAGACTAAATTCCTGTTTTCATTAAAAAAACTGGAGTATCAATTTGACGCTTTCTTTTTGTCAAAGCAAAGACATAACAGTGTTTACACACAAACACATATACACAGACAAAAAAAGGGTTCACAGGGATATAATCTAATAAAATAGACTTCCAGCATTCTTTGCATGTCTTCCAACTATTATTCTAAACCTAATATATGAATAATATTAAACGTGAATTATAAACAGGAATGTGGTTCGTAAAAGCATACCACATATACTCACTTTATAAGAGGAAAAATCATCGTCTCTCGCATTCTTTTACACGAAGTCATCGACTCTTATTATAACTTAACATCTAATTTCCTACATTTTGATTAGTAAGTACAAAATCTACCGATTTCTAAGTGAACACCTACTCACTTTATAAGAGGAGAATAAATTAATTCGGTTAGACTTAGAATGAGAACAAAAATGACATATATATCTATGCAAAACTTAGATGTAGTGATTCATGTACCTGATTTTTATTTATCTTTTGAGATAACATAGTTCTCCCATAAACCTTCATCATGGTCATTTCGAATGGCATATATGTCGTCAGCTTCATTTTCTTCAACGATAGTGGGTAACCGCGTTTGTAATACCCGTAATTTCGATTTCCGGTAATTTCTTTTTTTCAGCGGAAGTCCATTTTGATGACTCGCTCATGACCGTTTCATCATTCTAAGAATGATTAATTCTACACTTTTTGACATCCGAGTTCGTTTCAGTGTCGTTTTGTTGAGTTCCGTGCTTTTTAGCGACTTTTCCGCACTCTTGCGAATATCGTTCGAAACTGCTGTTTCGAGTTTCCCGTAAGTCCGTTTAACTTTGTTAGACGTGTTGTGAACTTCGGTTTGGTTATTCGATTACGTATCGTGATTTTCGGGCGTTTTGGGCTATTTTTGTAATTTAGCCAAAGTTATGGGTATCTGTATCTGTAATTATTGTCTCGACCCTTTTTCTTGGTCGCGTATGATTAATTATTGTATTATGTTTTCATTTCGGGTCGATGATATTGTCCGCGAGCTTTCCGTCGTGTTCGTTCCGTGCGTTTTCGGAAATCGAGTCGTCGGATCATGACGGCTGGGCACTGGCCGGACAGGTGCGGCCGGCACGGTCGGAAGTGCTGGGCACTGGCCGGACAAGCACGGCAGGAACCGGCGTAGCGCACGCTACGACCGAAAGGCTGCGTGCTCTAACCGGCAGGTGTAGCGCACGCTATCGGGCGCCAAGACGTCTGTCGGTGGCGAGGGGTTACTGGAGTACTGGACTCGGGGATGATCGGCAGGTAGCGCACGCTACTGTCGGGCATTGCGCACGCTACGACCGGCAGATAGCACGCGCTACGGCCGGAAGGATGCGCACGCTACCTGGCCGATTCAGTAGGGCAGTGGGCGCTCTGGATTGCGGCCTGGGCCGATAGCGCACGCTAGCTCGGCAGCCTAGTGCACGCTAGTCCGGCCCAGTATAAATGTGGCAGAGCAGCCTCATTTTCACTCGTTTTTCATTTCCTTTCCTTTCGATCCGCGGATTCGGAGGAGGCGAAGCCATGTTGTTGAACAACAAATCCATGAAGTTCTTGAGTTTCTAACATCAATCAATCATCCTACATCAACCTTTGATCCAGCGAATCAAGGTAATCTTTCTTAGAACCCTATTTTCTTGAATTTTGGGGTTTTTGCGTTTTTGTCCGATTCGTTCCATATTGTTGATTAATTCATGATGGGTATGATTAATATTGGTAGTATTCTTGTGTTTAACATCATTTAATCCATTGTTCTTCGTCGAATCGAAGTATATTTCTTGATTTCCTTCGAATCGACTTTTTGGGTGATTTGTTCTCGATCTCGTTTTCCATCCATTTTTGATGGATTGATTGTGGTTAAATGATGTTGTTAAACACATTCTATGGATTGTATATCCATATTTCAACTTGGAATTCCGTTTTCGTGTTTTGTCGGGACGAATCGTGTTCTTGGCCGTTTTGGGGAAAACACTTGAACTTTCGTCATTCGTTCTTTGAATTCAACGGCTTTGAGTCATGTTATGGAATTCATTTCATTGTTGTTATTGTCCTTTGTAGTTTTTGACCGCGAGTTGGCGATCGGTGGAGTCGGCGGATTCGTAGTCGGTTCATGCCAACCTACTTCGATCGATTCTCCGCGTTGTTCTTATTCGAGGCAAGTATCTTGCCCATACATTTCATGTTTCGTAGGCATAATTATTGATAAATAATTTTATGCGAAATCCAATGTTTAATGAACGTTAAAAAGGATCGGTATGTTCTCAATAAATATTATTTTTCAACGATAATTCGTATACTTTGTGAATGGATGTGTTCTCGGATTATGTGTGTTATTTTCGTATGTTGAAAGATGTTGTGATCACATTTAGTGAATGTATTAAACTGTAATAATTTACCGAAGATTACGTGTTGTTATGTGTGTTTGTTCGGTGAATACGTGACGAGTGATATTGGTTGTTACTCCTTTGAAATGAGGTTGTGATGCTTAATGTTGTTTGGCTTGATAAGTGATTGTTGTTGTGTGCTTGATGTATGTGATGTGCCTCCGGGTAGGATTGTTGAATCTCCGGGATCCATACTTGCTAGTATGGGTCGGGCGTGGCCGTAGGGTTATCCACCGGGTATGTCTTGCGGGGACTCCGAGCTTCGTAGCTTGTTAGCCCGATGCCCGGATAACTGATGGGGTTATCATCGGGTATGTCTTGCGGAGACTCCGGGGTTCGTAGCTTGTTAGTGCGATGCCGGGATAACTTATGGTCGTGGTTTGGTTAAGTGTGTATCTGTGCTTGTAGTCACGTGACTGTTGTTACGGTGACATGTGATTTGATATAGTTTCCCTGTGGGTTATTCACTCGGGTTTGTTCTACGGGAGCATCTGAGGTCCGTGGCTTGCTAGCACGGGACGCGAATAATCTGTGGAAACAGGTTGTTATGGTATGATCGGGTCATGGACCCCGTGTGTTGTTATCGTAACTTTGTTTTGGGAAATAACTTTTGGGCTGTGTCCCTAATCGTTTTCAAAACTCCCGAGATCGTAAAATGTTTTTACAAGATGTATATTGGTTTTACACCTATCTTTTGATTTAACCGTTTTGATCAAGTGATTTACCTCAGGAAGTATGTTTATGATTAACATGTTCCGTGGAGTATGATATGTATGGCTCGTTTTCGTATTTTATACTTCCACTAGCAAAACAGTGGAGTTTTGCTAACCCTCGAGTATTCGGGGGTGGATGTCTATTTTTGCATTCAGGTTTTGGAGCATAACACAGGGTCGGCACGAAGGATGATGAAAGATGATCGATACTAATCACATGAGGAATCGTACATTGTTTATTGGTTCGGTTGTACTTTATTTTCCGCTGCTATATTTTTCCCGTTGTACGGGTGTGGTTGTATTTTGACCCCTGTGTGAGCATGAGTTGTATTTGAGTTGTATGTATTTATTGAAAGACCAAATCGGTCTACTGAGTCATTTTAGCCTCAAAAGCATGGTTGAGTTGTTATACGATGTTACCAGCCTCGTAGATCCTTGAGGAAAGGTTCTACGGTGTGTAATATCCCTGAGCGGATTGGGGGTGTTACATAAATGGTATCAGAGCTTAGGTTGTGGAAACCTAGGCTGTCGGGTCAGTGGTGTCTATTGAGTTTTGTCTCATCGGATTTTGTCTGACTGAGTCGTGTCGCGACGCGTCGTCTGAGTTTGTTGGTCGTGATTAGTATCGTGGGCAATCATCATCTTCGTGCGACCTGTGGATGTAAGTCTCCCTTCTTTGTGTTATGCCTCGTGTGACACGAGCTATTTTTATAATTATTTGTTAAGTGACGGAATCCTTTTATGGATTTTGATTTCGTGATATGTGGTAATTTGATTCTCATATTTCGTTCATATGAGGAGTAATGTTGCTGGATTGTGCATGTTGGACTGTATTTCTTTTATCCGCTGCGTGATTTCTTTTGTAATGGCTTTCGGTATTTTACCGACCGAGTTTTATTTCGAAAACTGATTCCCTTAACCGAGGTTTTGGCATTATGGCCTTGATCATTTTGGCGAAATTCTTATGACGGTATTTAGTATTTTGCAAATGGCTTTAGTGAGTTTTTAAAATATTACCGTCATCGGCCTTTTTGGCGTTTTTGTAAATGGTTTTTAGCCTGGTGGGTTCCGGCGTGAGACCCACAGCGCTATAATGTTCCGTGTATTTACCTGAAATTTTTGGGCATTCTAGCCCATTGAATTATCCTTGAAAAACTTGAGTATCTTAGAAAATAAATTTCAAGATGTACTTTCAAAATGAATTATTTTCTCGTGGTACATCCAAGGTGCCACAATATGTTTCAAAATTCTTCTACCTCGAGGACCCAAAATGTTTTGAGATATTTTCAATGTTTTATAAACACTTTTACTTAGACCCGAGGGTTGAATATTCTGAAAGTTTTTCACTAAGAGAATGTGTCCTCATTTTTGTTCAAACGCAAGATTATTTTCAAAGTCTCGATAACAATGTTTGCACTACTTTTTGTAAAGTGATACTCAAGATCAACTGGTATTTCCAAACTATTTTCAAAAGGTGGTTTTCGTTTTTAAAAACCCATCATTTCGTGCTTGTGGTCGGAGAAGGTGTGTATGATGTTGGTATTGTTGTTAGGGTGTTAGCCCTCCGAATTGTGATTGAATTGGTGGTGTGACCGTTGAGTCGTTCGCCACGCTTATGTTTTATTAGCCCTTCGTGGGAGGTGTGATGACGATCTTTAATGTTGTCATTTCGTGGTGACTTGCGTGTTATCGCACCTGTGTGAGCTGTTAAAGCTTGGGTTTGTACGTTTGTGTACATGTATGATTGTTTCATGATGTTTGTAATTATGTGCTGGTTATTGTTTGGGCCGTTGAGGTCGTCGAACGATACCGTCGTTGCTGTAGTGTTTGTGTGTGTATTACTTTACGATGGTAATCGTTGTATATGATAGGTGTTATGACTCACTGTTGTGCTGAATTGGCATCTCCGCTATGTTGTTTTGCGACGTTATGCCCCATTGTATCTAGCATTTGTATTTTCGGTATGCCGAGCCGAGGCGTTTCAACCATGATGTGCCGAGGCATGCACGTGTAAATTGTCCTTCTCGTCAGTAACGCATATCAAGTCTGGACTCGAGGGACATAGAATTCAGTTTTGCGAATTGGTTACCGATACTTCCGGAGTTCGCGCTTAGCACCGATATCAGGATCAGCTCTGAGAGGCCCATGGGAGATTTTTCTGTCGGTTGCTTTTTGTGTTGTTACCTTGTTTCCGTTATTGTGAGTTGCGGGGATGACCTTCTTTTATAAGAGGTCGAATGTAATACCCGTATTGTTTTTGGACTTCTGCATTTCCTCTTTCTCAGGTCTATCGACTCGCTCGTGTTCGATGGTACCTCCTGAACTTGTTCTGTATTTCAGTTTCATCGTTCGAACGAGCTGTGATCTTGTTTTGGGTCAATCTGGTATCGCTGTGACTTTTTCGAGTTCGGTTCGATTCTTGTGAACCTTGTTCGAAAGTGACATCATTTGGTTCTAGTAGTTTTTTTATTCGAAGTGGATCGGATTTGGAACCCCTGTGTTTTCGACTCTGTCGACTCGTTTATGCTCGTTAACATTTTTTTGAGCTTGCCTTGTCCCTTGTTTTTGTTGATCGAACGAGTGTGGTATTGTTTCGGGATGACTCGTTTGTCGTTGTGACTTTTCAATTGCTATTCCCTTCCCTGTGGATCTCATGCGAATGCACATCCTGTTGTTTTCATCGGATGATATATTGTCTCGAGTCGAGATGTGAGCCTTGGAGTTGTTGTTTAAATTTTATTGTTCTTCCTGATTCGAACATGATTGTTCGATTTTTGTTGTCTCGATCGTTGTGGTTCGATCATTTGATTGTTCGGTTTTTGTTGATCTCGTTTCGTGATTGTTGAATGTTCAGACTCCTTCGTAATTCCCTTAAGTTCGGGAAATTAGTCTTGTTTTTGATCTTCCAACCCTTGGGCGGTGGAATTCCGTATTTGTTCAGCGATTGGCTCGCGTTTTGATTGATGTACCGTTGGGTTGGTCAATCATATTGATTTTCGTTCATTGCGTTTTGGGATTGTTCGGATAATCGACTCGATTGTATTGTCTGTTTGATGACGCTTGTCTCTTGTTGATTTTATTATGTCTCTATCGGTGGCGTTGTGTTAGTCGCCGTGGAGCGTATTTTTACGTCGTATGTCTCTTTGCGTTTCTTGCAGCATTTCGCCGTCGGGCGCGAGTTTTCGGTTTTTGTGTATCTCGTCGATTTTTCCTGGCAGGGGATATTGCTTCTCCCTACTTATTTTAAGTTTCGGGACGAAACTTCTTTTAAGGAGGGTAGAATGTAATACCCGTAATTTCGATTTCCGGTAATTTCTTTTTTCGGCGGAAGTCCGTTTTGATGACTCGCTCATGACCGTTTCATCATTCTTAGAATGATTAATTCTACACTTTTTGACATCCGAGTTCGTTTCGGGGTCGTTTTGTTGAGTTCCGTGCTTTTTAGCGACTTTTCCGCACTTGAGTTCGATTCTTGCGAATATCGTTCGAAACTGCTGTTTCAAGTTTCCCGTAAGTCTGTTTAACTTTGTTAGACGTGTTGTGAACTTCGGTTTGGTTATTCGATCACGTATCGTGATTTTCAGGCGTTTTGGGCCATTTTTGTAATTTACCCAAAGTTACGGGTATCCGTATATGTAATTGTTGTCTCGACCCTTTTCTTGGTCGCGTATGATTAATTATTGTATTATGTTTTCATTTCGGGTCGATGATGTTGTCCGCGAGCTTTTCGTCGTGTTCGTTCCGTGCGTTTTCGGAAATCGAGTCGTCGGATCATGACGGCAGATCGCCGGACAGTGCAATGCAGACGGCCGAAGTGGCCGGGCATCGCCGCAAGCATGGCAGAACCAGCCAGAGCGCACGCCACGGCCAAGGTCGCGCGCGCTAACCGGCAGTGTAGCGCACGCTATCGGCGGCCCAACAGACGTCTTGGCTGGGCAGAGGGGTTACAGGAGTACTAGACTCGGGGATGATCGGCAGGTAGCGCACGCTACTGTCGGGCATTGCGCACGCTACGACCGGCAGGTAGCGCGCGCCACGGCCGGAAGGCTGCGCACGCTACCTGGCCGAGTCAGTAGGGCAGTGGGCGCTCTGAATTGCGGCCTGGGCCGATAGCAAACGCTAGCTCGGCAGCCTAGCGCACGCTAGTCCGGCCTAGTATAAATGTGGCAAAGCAGCCTCATTTTCACTCGTTTTTCATTTCCTTTCTTTTCGATCCGCGGCTGGAACTTCGGAGGAGGCGAAGCCATGTTGTTGAACAACAAATCCATGAAGTTCTTGAGTTTCTAACATCAATCAATCATCCTACATCAACCTTTGATCCAGCGAATCAAGGTAATCTTTCTTAGAACCCTAGTTTCTTGAATTTTGGGGTTTTTGCGTTTTTGTCCGATTCGTTCCGTATTGTTGATTAATTCATGATGGGTATGATTAATCTTGGTAGTATTCTTGTGTTTAACATCATTTAATCCATTGTTCTTCGTCGAATCGAAGTATATTTCTTGATTTCCTTCGAATCGACTTTTTGGGGGATTTGTTCTCGATCTCATTTTCCATCCGTTTTTGATGGATTGATTGTGGTTAAATGATGTTGTTAAACACATTCTATGGATTGTATATCCATATTTCAACTTGGAATTCCGTTTTTGTGTTTTGTCGGGACGAATCGTGGTCTCGGCCGTTTTGGAGAAAACACTTGAACTTTCGTCATTCGTTCTTTGAATTCAACGGCTTTGAGTCGTGTTATGGAATTCATTTCATTGTTGTTATTGTCCTTCGTAGTTTATGACCGTGAGTTGGCGATCGGTGGAGTCGGCGGATTCGTAGTCGGTTCGTGCCAACCTACTTCGGTCGATTCTTCGCGTTCTTCTTACTCGAGGCAAGTATCTTGCCCATACATTTCATGTTTCGTAGGCATAATTATTGATAAATAATTTTATGCGAAATCCAATGTTTAATGAATGTTAAAAAGGATCGGTATGTTCTCGATAAATATTGTTTTTCAACGATAATTCGTATACTTCGTGAATGGATGTGTTCTCGGATTATGTGTGTTATTTTCGTATGTTGAAAGATGTTTTGATCACATTTAGTGAATGTATTAAACCGTAATAATTTACCAAAGATTACATGTTGTTATGTGTGTTTGTCCGGTGAATATGTGACGAGTGATATTGGTTGTTACTCCTTTGAAAGGAGGTTGTGAAGCTTAATGTTGTTTGGCTTGATAAGTGATTGTTGTTGTATGCTTGATGTATGTGATGTGCCTCCGGGTAGGATTGTTGAATCTTCGGGATCCATACTTGCTAGTATGGGTCGGGCGTGGCCGTAGGGTTATCCACCGGGTATGTCTTGTGGGGACTCCGAGGTTCGTGGCTTGTTAGCCTAATGTTGGGATAACTGGTGGGGTTATCATCGGGTATGTCTTGCGGGGACTCCGGGGTTCGTAGCTTGTTAGTGCGATACCGGGATAACTTATGGTCGTGGTTTGATTAAGTGTGTATCTGTGCTTGTAGTCACGTGACTGTTGTTACGGTGACATTGTAACACCCCCAATCTGCTCAAGAATATTACACGCCGTAGAACCTTTCCTCAAGGATCTACTAGGCTGGTAACAACAAACGAACAACTCGACAATGCCTTTAAGGCTAAAAAGACTCAGTAGACCGATTTGGCCTTTCAATAAAAACATACAACTCTAACACATTACATGCCCACGCAGGGGTCGAATACAAACTACTCCCGTACAACGGGGAAAAATACTGCAGCGGAAATAAAATACAACTAAACCAATACGACATCAACGGGTCCTCGTGTGATTAGTATCGTTCATCTTTTATCATCCTTCGTGCCGACCCTGTGCTATGCTCCAAAACCTGAATGCAAAAATAGACATCCACCCCCCGAATATTCGGGGGTTAGCAAAACTCCACTGTTTTGCTAGTGCAAGTACAAGTGCAAAAATACGAGCTATACGATTCAAGTTCCAAGAATAACAATAATTAGAAATCCTCAAAGATTAAAATACAACGAAACGAATACTTCCCGAGGTAAGAATTTGAGTAAGACATTCCAAAACCGAAAGACCACAATTAAAGGGAAACAATTTATGAAACAGTTTAAAATGCCATCAAGAGTTTTAATAGAAAACAATTTAAGATTATCCAATCCTTATCTTTCCAAAATCAACAGGGGTCACAGCCCAAAGGTTTTGTTTTCGCAAATAGAAAACCGAAAACAGTTCACAGGGCCAAAACCCAACTCACGTGTCCTCGACGGACATAAAATCAATACCAACTCGTGAAGTTCTTACTCGTGATTCCCGGACTCAACCCATTGGAAATCCCTCCGTGATCCCGTCGGACCCCCCGAGGTGAGTAAAATACATTCACGAAATAAACACCAACCTGTGAAGTCTTTCACTCATGAATCCCGGACTCAACCCATTGGAATTCCCTCCGTGATCCCGTCGGACCCCCCGAGGTGAGTAAAATACGTTCACTAAATAAACACCAACCTGTAAAGTCTTTCACTCGTGAATCCCGGACTCAACCCATTGGAATTCCCTCCGTGATCCCATCGGACCCCCCGAGGTGAGTAAAATACATTCACCGCTCGTGAACCCAGGGCGCAACCCATTGGAATTCCCGTCGTGGCCCCGTCGAACCAACCCACGGTGAGCAAAGTAAACATGCACAAATAACATATCACAACAAGCATCGCCTTGGGAACAGGGTAATACCATTGATCCCGCCCGAGGCCTCGAAGGACCCTCCCGAGCTGGCTAGCTAAACAAATCACACACATAGCACAATGCAACAAAGATATCCAAACAATTCATTCAAAGGTATCAAACACTTAGAAAAACACCTCGTCAAACCACAACACACCGAAATGAAATAATATACGTCCACACGCAATACCAAGTGCAACATCAGCACCAAACATATCCATAGAAATCACATAGTCATTTACAAACTACACCATTCACAAAACACACGCGTTTTGAAAGTGAACCTTTAACATGGCTAGCCAAATCTTTTGAAAACTCGTTTCAAACAATCAAACAAACATATAAAGACGATCACCAATTATCATATCCACAAAACAAGAAAAGTATGGACAAGGTACTTGCCTCGAACAACCACAACGCGGAGAAACGACCGAAGTAGGTTGGCACGAACCGACTACGAACCCACCGACTCTACCGAACGCCAACTCGCGATAATAAACTACGAAAGACAATAACAACAATGAAAATGAATTCCATAGCACGACTTAAAGCCGTTGAATTCAAAGAACGAATGACGAAAGTTCAAGTGTTTCCCCCAAAACGGCCAAGAACACGATTCGTCCCGACAAAACACGAAAACGGAATCCAAGTTGAAATATGGATATACAATCCATAGAATGTGTTTAACAACATCATTTAACCACAATCGATCCATCAAAAACGGATGAAAACGAGATTGAGAACAAATCCCCCAAAAAGTCAATTCGAGGAAAATCAAGAAATATACTTCGATTCGACCAAGAACAATGGATTAAATGATGTTAAACACAAGAATACTACCAAGATTAATCATACCCATCATGAATTAATCAACAATACGGAACGAATCGGACAAAAACGCAAAAACCCCCAAATTCAAGAATTTAGGGTTCTAAGAAGAGATTACCTTGATTCGCTGGATCAAAGGATGATAACGGATGATTGATTGATGTTATAACCTCAAGAACTTCATGGATTTGTTGTTAAACAACATGGCTTCAAGATTTCCAAGACCACATCCGCGGAAGAGAAATTAAAGATTGAGAAAAATGGCCAAAAACCCGTCTGCAGGGCCTTATATAAGCCGTCACGGCCGGTTACGACGTAATCGCCAAGGCTTACGACGTAACCGAAGTCATCGCCTAAAATCGCCGGTCCGCTACGTACATTACCGACCGGGACCTTACGTACGTAATCGGCCCTTAGGTACGTAACTGCCGAGCACTAACATACGTAACTCGCCAAGGTCACTGGGCCTGCATCGCCGGCCATGACTCGGCCGGGGCCAACTCCGACGGCCCGAACGACCCCGAAACCCGAACCTGAATATGAATCGGAGATACGGTTACGAAGTACTCGCAAAGACGAACTCGAGCACTAAGAGAACACACGATTCCGACCACCCGAAGGCTCGAAATTCGAGAACGGAAAGTAATTACCCCAAACTTTGGGAAATTACGAAAATGGCCCAAAACGTCCGAAATGCACGATACATGATCGAAACACCAAAACAAAGTTCACAACACGTCTAACAAAGTTAAACGGACTTACGGGAAACTCGAAACAGCAGTTTCGAACGAGATTCGCAAGAATCGAACTCAAGTGCGGAAAAGTCGCTAAAAAGCACGGAACTCAACAAAACGACACTGAAACGAAATCGGATGTCAAAAAGTGTAGAATTAATCATTCCCATAATGACGAAACAGTCATGAGCGAGTCGTCCAAATGGGCTTCCGCCGGAAAAAAAAGAATTTACCGAAAATCGAAATTACGCGTTATTACATTCTACCCTCCTTAAAAGAAGTTTCGTCCCGAAACTTAAAACAAGTAGGGAGAAGAAATATCCCGCCAGGAAAAACTCAACGAGATACACAAAAAGCGCGTAACTCATGCCCAACGGCGAAACGTTACAACCAACGCAACGGAATATACGGTGTGAAAACATGCTCCACGGCGACCAACACAACGTCGCCGTTAGGAATATAATAAAACCAACAAATGACAAACGTCACCAAACGGATAATGCAGTCAAGTCAATTATCCGAACAGTCACAAGACACACGAACAAAAATCAATACGATTGACCAACCCAACGGTTCATCAATCAAAACGCGAGCCAAACGCTGAACAAATACGGAATTCCACCGCCCAAGGGTTGGAAGATCGAAAACAAGACTAATTTCCCGAACTTAAGGGAATTACAAAGGAGCCTGAACGCTCAACAATCACGAAACGAGAACAAAAACCGAACAAACAAACGACCGAGACAACAAAAATCGAAAAATCATGTCCGAAACACGAAGGATAATAAAATTCAAACAACAACTCCCAGGATGATCTGGTGAGAACAACAAGACATGCATTCCCATAAGATCCACAGGAAAGGGAATAGCGATTGAAAAGTCACAACGACAGATGAGTTATTCCGAAACAATACCACCCTCGTTCGATCAACAAAAGCAAGGGATATGGAAAGTTCAGAAAACGTCAACGAACATAAACGAGTCGACAAAGTCGAAAATACAGAAATTCAAAATCCGATCCACGTCGAATAGAAGAGTTAATAGAACCAAATGATGTCACTTCCGAACAAGGTTCACAAGAATCGAACCGAACTCGAAAAGTCACAGCGATAACTAGATCGACCCACAACAAGATCACAATTTGTTCGGACGATGAAATCGAAATATAGAACAAGTTCATAAGGTATCAACGAACATGAGCGAATCAATAGACTGGAGAAAGAGAAAATACAGAAGTCAAAATAGTACGGGTATTACCCCCGACCTCATCCACGAAATTCACAAAAATAGGAGCAAGGTAACAAGACATTAAACAACCAACACATAACGGAACGATTACCGATGCACACGGCCATACCAAACCAAGCTCTAACAGCTCGCACATGCGCGACAACGCAGAAATGACCACGAGGCGACAATATTCAACACCAACATCCCACCTCTCACAGAGGGCTAACACAACAAATGTGTGGAAAGCGACTCAACGCTCACACCGCCAATTCGATCATACTCGGGAGCAAACATCATAATGAGAATGCGAACATCATACATACATACCCAGCCCTTAAACGGGAATGGATAGGTTTTAAAAACGAAAATCTCATTTTAAAAATAATTTTAGAAGAACACCAGTTGATCTTGATTATCACCTTTCAAAAAGTACAAACGTGAAACATCGTTATCGAGACTTTAGAGAACCATTTCGCATTTGATAAAAAATGAGGACACTTCCTCTTAGTGAAAAACTTTCAGAATATTCGACCCTCGGGTATAAGTAAAAGTGTTTATAAAATATTGAAAACATCTCAAAACATTTTGGGTCCTCGAGGTGGAAGAATTTTGAAACATATTGTGGCACCTTGGATGTACCACGAGAAAATAATTCATTTTAAACGTACGTCTCGAATTTATTTTCTAAGATGCTCAAGGTTTTCAAAGATAATTCAATGGGCTAGAATGCCCAAAAATCTCAGGCAATTACACGGAACATTATAGCGCCGTGGGTCCCGCGCCGGAACCCACCAGGCTAAAAACCAATTACAAGAACGACAAGAAGGCCGATGACGGTAGTATTTTCCAAAACTCACAAATTTGAAAACACCCAATTACCGTCAAAACGATCAAGGTCAAAAACTCGGTTAAGGGAATCGGTTTTCGAAATAAAACTCAGTCGGTAAAATACCGAAAGTCATTACAAAAGAACTCGCAGCGGATAAAAGAAATACTTTTCAACATGCACAATCCAGCAACACTACTCCTCATATGAACGAAATATGAGAGTCAAATAACCACATATCACGAAATAAAAATCCATAAGAGGATTCCGTCACTTAACAAATAATCATAAAAATAGCTCGTGTCACACGAGGCACAACACAAAGAAGGGAGACTTACATCCACAGGTCGCACGAAGATGATGATCGCCCACGATACTAATCACGACCAACAAACTCAGACGACGCGTTGCGACATGACTCAGTCAGACAAAATCCGACGAGATAAAAACTCAACAGACACCACTGACCCGACAGCCTAGGTTTCCACAACCTAAGCTCCGATACCATTTATGTAACAACCCCAATCCGCTCAGGGCTATTACACACCGTAGAACCTTTCCTAAAGGATCTACCAGGCTGGTAGCAACAAACGAACAACTCGACAATGCCTTTAAGGCTAAAAAGACTCAGTAGACCGATTTGGCCTTTCAATAAAAACATACAACTCTAACACATTACATGCCCACGCAGGGGTCGAATACAAACTACTCCCGTACAACGGGGAAAAATACTGCAGCGGAAATAAAATACAACTAAACCAATACGACATCAACGGGTCCTCGTGTGATTAGTATCGTTCATCTTTCATCATCCTTCGTGCCAACCCTGTGCTATGCTCCAAAACCTGAATGCAAAAATAGACATCCACCACCCGAATATTCGGGGGTTAGCAAAACTTCACTGTTTTGCTAGTGCAAGTACAAGTGCAAAAATACGAGCCATACAATTCAAGTTCCAAGAATAACAATAATTAGAAATCCTCAAAGATTAAAATACAACGAAACGAATACTTCCCGAGGCAAGAATTTGAGTAAGACATTCCAAAACCGAAAGACCACAATTAAAGGGAAACAATTTATGAAAGAGTTTAAAATGCCATCAAGAGTTTTAATAGAAAACAATTTAGGATTATCAAATCCTTATCTTTCCAAAATCAACAGGGGTCACAGCCCAAAGGTTTTGTTTTCGCAAATTGAAAACCAAAAACAGTTCATAGGGCCAAAACCCAACTCACGTGTCCTCGACGGACATAAAATCAATACCAACTCGTGAAGTTCTTACTCGTGATTCCCGGACTCAACCCATTGGAAATCCCTCCGTGATCCCGTCGGACCCCCCGAGGTGAGTAAAATACATTCACTAAATAAACACCAACCTGTGAAGTCTTTCACTCATGAATCCCGGACTCAACCCATCGAATTCCTCCGTGATCCCGTCGGACCCCCGAGGTGAGTAAAATACGCTCACTAAATAAACACCAACTCGTGAAGTCTTTCACCGTGAATCCCGGACTCAACCCATTGGAATTCCTCCGTGATCCCGTCGGACCCCGAGGTGAGTAAAATACATTCACCGCTCGTGAACCTGTGGCGCAACCCATTGGAATTCCCGCCGTGGCCCCGTCGAACCAACCCACGGTGAGCGAAGTAAACATGCACAAATAACATATCACAACAAGCATCGCCTTGGGAATGTGGTAATACCATTGATCCCGCTCGAGGCCTCGAAGGACCCTCCCGAGCTGGCTAGCTAAACAAATCACACACATAGCACAATGCAACAAAGATATCCAAACAATTCATTCAGAGGTATCAAACACTTAGCAAAACACCTCATCAAACCACAACACACCGAAATGAAATAATATACGTCCACACGCAATACCAAGTGCAACATCAACACCAAACATATCCATAGAAATCACATAGTCATTTACAAACTACACCATTCACAAAACACACGCGTTTTGAAAGTGAACCTTTAACATGGCTAGCCAAATCTTTTGAAAACTCGTTTCAAACAATCAAACAAACATATAAAGACGATCACCAATTATCATATCCACAAAACAAGAAAAGTATGGACAAGTTACTTGCCTCGAACAACCACAACGCGGAGAAACGACCGAAGTAGGTTGGCACGAACCGACTACGAACTCGCCGACTCTACCGAACGCCAACTCGCGATAATAAACTACGAAGGACAATAACAACAATGAAAATGAATTCCATAGCACGACTTAAAGCTGTTGAATTCAAAGAACGAATGACGAAAGTTCAAGTGTTTCCCCCAAAACGGCCAAGAACACGATTCGTCCCGACAAAACATGAAAACGGAATTCCAAGTTGAAATATGGATATACAATCCATAGAATGTGTTTAACAACATCATTTAACCACAATCGATCCATCAAAAACGGATGAAAACGAGATCGAGAACAAATCCCCCAAAAAGTCGATTCGAGGAAAATCAAGAAATATACTTCGATTCGGCGAAGAACAATGGATTAAATGATGTTAAACACAAGAATACTACCAAGATTAATCATACCCATCATGAATTAATCAACATTACGGAACGAATCGGACAAAAACGCAAAAACCCCCAAATTCAAGAATTTAGGGTTCTAAGAAGAGATTACCTTGATTCGCTGGATCAAAGGATGATAACGGATGATTGATTGATGTTATAACCTCAAGAACTTCATGGATTTGTTGTTAAACAACATGGCTTCAAGATTCCCAAGACCACATCCGCGGAAGAGAAAGGAAAGATTGAGAAAAATAGCCAAAAACCCGTCTGCAGGGCCTTATATAAGTTGTCTGCCGGGCCGTTACGACGTAATCGCCAAGGCTTACGACGCAACCGAAGTCATCGCCCAAAATCGCTGCCCGCTTATATACGCATCGTCGGGCCTTACGTACGAATCGCCCTTATGTACGAATCGCCGAGCACTAACGCACGTAACTCGCCAGCGGCTGGGCCTGCATCGCCCGGCCATGACTCGGCCGGGGCCAACTCCGACCGCCCGAACGACCCCGAAACTCGAACCTGAATACGAATCGAAGATACGGTTACGAAGTACTTGCAAAGACGAACTCGAGCACTAAGAGAACACACGATTCCGACCACCCGAAGGCTCGAAATTCGACAACGGAAAGTAATTACCCCAAACTTTGGGAAATTACGAAAATGGCCCAAAACGTCTGAAATACACGATACATGATCGAAACACCAAACCGAAGTTCAAAACACGTCTAACAAAGTTAAACGGACTTACGGGAAACTCGAAACAGCAGTTTCGAACGAGATTCACAAGAATCGAACTCAAGTGCGGAAAAGTCGCTAAAAAGCACTGAACTCAACAAAACGACACCGAAACGAACTCGGATGTCAAAAAGTGTAGAATTAATAATTCCCAGAATGAAGAAATGGTCATGAGCGAGTCATCCAAACGTACTTCCGCCGAAAAAAAAAGAATTTATCGGAAATCGAAATTACGGGTTATTACAGACATGTGATTTGATATAGTTTCCCTGTGGGTTATTCACTCGGGTTTGTTCTAAGGGATCATCTGAGGTCCGTGTCTTTCTAGCACGGGACACGAATAATCTGTGGAAACAGGTTGTTATGGTATGATCGGGTCATGGACCCCATGTCTTGTTATCGTAACTTTGTTTTGGGAAATGACTTTTGGGCTGTGTCCCTAAACGTTTTCAAAACTCCCGAGATCGTAAAATGTTTTTACAAGATGTATATTGGCTTTACACCTATCTTTTGATTTAACCATTTTGATCAAGTGATTTACCTCGGGAAGTATGTTTATGATTAACATGTTCCGTGGAGTATGATATGTATGGCTCGTTTTCGTATTTGATACTTGCACTAGCAAAACAGTGGAGTTTTGCTAACCCCCGAGTATTTGGGGGGTGGATGTCTATTTTTGCATTCAGGTTTTGGAGCATAACACAGGGTCGGCATGAAGGATGATGAAAGATGATCGATACTAATCACATGAGGAACCGTACATTGTTTATTGGTTCAGTTGTACTTTATTTTCCGCTGCTATATTTTTCCCGTTGTACGGGTGTGGTTGTATTTTGACCCCTGTGTGGGCATGAGTTGTATTTGAGTTGTATGTATTTATTAAATGACCGAATCGGTCTACTGAGTCATTTTAGCCTCAAAGGCATGATTGAGTTGTTATACGTTGTTACCAGCCTGGTAGATCCTTGAGGAAAGGTTCTACGGCGTGTAATATCCCTGAGCGGATTGGGGGTGTTACAGTGTTGACAAAGGAATAAATTCACAATTGTCAAATGTTGATTCTTCAGTTTCATTCATATCCACGCTTCTACCAGGAATAACCATGGACAATCTTTCATTACATGGATCGTTGACATAGAACACCTGTTTTGCTTGGTGTGCCATGATAAAAGGCTCGTCTTTGTAAGCTACATTGTGATGATCTACCAAAGTAAATCCTAACTCATCGGTCTCCACACCCGTATTATTATCAGCCCACTTGCACTTAAACACAGGCACTCTAAACTTAACATAATCAAGTTTCCAGATCTCTTCTATAACTCCATAGTAACTCGTCGATGCCAAAACTGGATTTTTGTCTTTTGAGCTTGAAAAGTGTATAGACTCAGCTTGAAGAGTAACTCCACTATTTTGAACCGTACTCTTGTCATCTTGTGACTTTGTATAGAATGAGTACTTATTAATATCATATCCACTCCAAGTTACGACATCAGATTTGGGTCTGTAAGCTAGCTATTGTAATGTTTCAGATGCACTGCTAGAAATTTGTTCCTTAAACCATCTCAAGAAAGTCTTATTATGTTCGATCAACAACCATTTTTCACTCATTCGGGAATTCTTTATCTTCAAATGATTCTTGTGAGCTGACAAGTAGGGAAGAACATCATCAATGTTATTCAAAATGTACAAATGTGCTTGAAGCACCTCATCTCGACTCTTGGTTACAACTTTAACACCTCATGTACCCTTTCCTATAATTCTATCCTCATGTCGAGACTTAGGAATCCCTACAGATTCCACTTGTGACATGTAATCTGTGCAAAACTCGATAGCTTCTTCTGCAATGTACCTCTCCACAATAGATGCTTCCGGACGAAATGGGTTTTTGGTATACCCTTTGAAAATCTTCATGTATCGCTCAATGGGGTACATCCATCTCAAATAAACAGGGCCACACTCTTCAATCTCTCTAACTAGATGGACAAGTAAGTGAACCATGATATCGAAAAAAGGAGGAAAATACATCTCCAACTGGCATAAGATAAAAACAGCCTCATTTTTCCACTCATCCAAAAATAGAGGATCTATCACTTTGCTACATATAGCATTGAAAAAAAAAACACAAGCGAGTTATGACATGCCTCAGTTTTTTAGGCAAAACATCACGTATAGCCACTGGTAGAAGTTGTTGCATCAAGACATGACAGTCATGGGACTTTAAGCCAACCAATTTAAGAGTTTGCAACGACACAAGACTCTTAATATTTGAAGAGTAACTTTGTGGCACTTTAATGCCTTGTAAACATTTACAAAAGCTGATTTTCTCCCTTTTTGATAAAGTATAACATGTTGGGGGGAGATAGGTTCGTTTACCAACTGATTGCAGATGCAACTGAGGACGAATACCCAAATCCTCTAGGTCTAGACGAGCCTGGATACCATCTTTTGTTTTGTCTTTAATATTGAGAAGTGTGCCGATCACACTATCGCACATATTTTTTTCGACATGCATAACATCTATGCAATGTCTAACATCTAGTTTGCTCCAGTATGGAAGATCAAAGAATATGGACCTCTTCTTCCATATGTTTGTCGCAACGGACTTTTTTTAGCTTTCCCAAACACAGTATTGATATTCTTAACACGGTCGTAAACTTGCTCACCTGTTAATGATATCGGTGCAAATCCCTCTTCCTGGTATCCATTAAAAGCTTTTCTCAATCTACGATATGGGTGATGGCACTTGGGAAACCTCCGATGTTGAGTGCAAACTGTTTTTTTCATGTTTCAACTGAACGTAGCTTGTGTTTTCTTCACATATAGGACATGCATGATGCCCCTTCACACTATACGTGCTCAAGTTTCCATATGCCGGAAAGTCATTAATGGTACAAAATAACAATGCACGTTGCTTGAAACTTTGTTGGTGGTACCCATCAAACACGTCAACCCCTTCATCCCACATCATTTTCAAATCATCAATCAACGGACTTAGATAAACATCTATGTCATTTCCTGGCTGCTTTGGGCCTGAAATCATCATTGACAGCATAACATATCTCCACTTCATACATAACCAATGAGGTAAATTATAGATCACAAGTAGGACGGGCCATGAGCTATGCTTAGTGCTTAAATTACCATACGAATTCATCCCATCTGTGGCAAGTCCAAGCCTAAGGTTTCTTGCCTCACTCCCAAAATCCGGAAATAAATGATCTATTTTCTTCCACTGTACAGAATCAGCAGGATGATGTAATAACCGGATTTATTACTGTGTATTTCATCTGTACTTTGAACCCTGTATTATTTTGGGAATGATGATATTGATATTGGAGTATGATCATTATCGTATTTGTATCCTTATTCATGGGTGTGACAACATATAAATTTCCTCCATGCATATACGTGATAACGTACGTTAAGAGTGTAACTTAACGTACGTAATCTGTTAATATTAACGTACGCTACGAATGAAGCGTAGCGTACGTAATGCGGTCTATTATTGGGTGGGCCGGCTAGCACATGGAGTACATGGTGGTGGGCTCAACCAAGATACCCTCCAGATTCGCACGACATGAATCTGGACATCTTTTTAAGTCAACGGCTTAGCGTACGTTATGAACATTGTGTAGCGTACGCAAACTATAGGGGTTACGTACGTAACGCGTTTAGTATAGCGTACGTAATGAAGTTCAGAAATTAGACAGTGAACTATTTTGGGCGATAACGTACGTTATGATGTAGCCCTAGCGTACGTAACACTCGAAAGTTATAAAAGGAGCAAGACCCCAATTCATTTCAACTCGCCCTTTTGCTCCTAAACTTCATCATATTCGTCCCTTAAGATTCCCACCTCTTTTAACACCTTTATATCAATAGTTACCGAATCATTGAGCTTGTATGACACTACTTGATCATTGAAGACAACTTATATCGACTTTGGAGTAGAAATCATCACGAGTCAACATGAAGCAACCGGAGTTGGATTTTTACTTAGAGTCTCAGATTATCTTCCTCTTAAGGTATGTTATACTACTTCCAATCTTGAAGTTATGTTGATTAAGACGATATGATTGCATTACCAAGATCAAGTAGATCACTTTGACGACGTATGCGACCTAGTATCATATTTAAACTATAATGATCGAACTATTATGGTGTAGAACACCGTAGTTGAACCCGGTTATGCCATAGATGAGGATAGTGAATTATTAACCGTATCAAATGTTATCGTCATGTTGATTGTAAACCGAGTGTCAATTTCCACTTTTACCAACGGATTTTGAAAAGAATCATCATAGTTGTAATCTTGCTTGCATAGATGGAATAAGTAGTTCGCCATCGTATAAGCCTGGATTTAATGACGCTATGAGAACAACTACATCAACCGGAGACCAACCGAACCTTGTATGAGTATTTCGATCAAGATTGAAAATAGTATTACAATGATATCCGTATCCTTGAAATTGAAGATATTAATCCGGAGATCATTCATGAGTATGATATATATATATTTGAAGGTATATTAGATTACTCACTAAGAATTTCGTAATACTTCGTCACTAATCGAGCTACCATCCGTCTAGTGAGAAATCGACATGCATGATTAACGACGTTAAGTTTGGTTACTAACATACGTTATATGACGTTGTTAACGACGCTTCGCTCGCACGTAACGCACGTTACACTATCGCACGACCGACCAGAGAGGAACTGTTGGTATATGTTTAGCGACGCTATACTTCATAGTTTACGACGCTAACGAATAAGTTTAACGACGTTACAGAGGACATGTAACGACGTTATTCGGTCGATGCATTTCGCTTTATAGACTCTCAACCGTAATTCGGATTGTTAGATGTCTGCTCGACCTAAGATGAATTCCATGTTATTTCTCTTATTTAAGGTTCGAACTTTGCTACGTGATTGATCGAGAGGGACAACCTTCGAGCGTTTCGTTCTCGTGGAAGTATTGTTCTTGTCTTCGAACCGAGGCAAGTATTCTAATTAGAAATGTTTATATTATGACAATGTGATTGTATCGTGTAAATATGTTGTGATTATATGTCCACCATGTGTTGATCCGACGGAATCATCATGGGAATCTATAGTGTGTGCTACTGGATCGCTGGGATGTAGTTCCACCATGTGTTGGTCCGATGGGATCATCATGGGAATCTATAGCCGTGCGCTGGATCGTTGGAATACCATCGCATGTTGAAACGTTATGATATGATATGTGTTGTGGATATTCTCGTTGGAGAAACTTGTATGATATAATTGTTGATTATATCACCGTGTATGATTATTGTACTTGTACTAGCATCGTTGTGCTAACCCCTTCGGGGTGAACATTTTGTTTGTTCAGATCCAGAGAGCGGGAAACAACCACCGGAAATGCATGACGACGAGGGTGCAAAGTGATGTTCCTAGGTTTATCGTCTGTTATTTGTTGGATATTTCAATAAGTACTCGAGTACGTCGCCGCTTATAATGTTGGGATTTTAAATGATGTAATAAATTTTCATCGATATTTGTATTTCGATTTTGAACCAGACGGTTGTATTTTACTTGAATTTCTTTAGCGACATCTCATATTGTCTTTTCTTTTAATCACCTTGTAAATCCTTATGTAAAGGATTTACTATACTGTAATATTCCCCGAATATATCGGGGTGTTACGTAATATGGTATCGGAGCTAAGATTATGGATATCTTGGCCGTTGGGTTAAAGTAGGGTCATTTATGTCTTTGAGGTAACCGGCCGTGAACGACATCACCGCACCGCCACGTCTTCATGCGAACGGTGGTTGTAAGTTCCTAAACTCTATCTCATTCTTTACATGTTATGTCTCTTTATACTTGAACATTCGAACAATGTTGTTTCCTCGTATATTAAGTACTTGTACTTACAAAGATGTTGAGAGGCGGACGTGGACGTGGTCGCGGTCGTGGACGCGACGAGGAATGCCGAAGGGAGGCGTCGCTTCTAATCAAAGCTAGTCATAGCTCAAAGTAGCCGCAGAATCCATCAATAACGAACCGAACCTCGTGTACCGTAAATCCTTCACAAGTCGTGAACCAGATGACTCGGCCGCAGTGTCGTGGACCGAATGCAAGTGGCGGCAGAATTCAGCAGGAGACGGACAACAAAGGATTCCGTAAATGGGAAATCGAGGTGACCGATGGTTACAAGAGGTGGCAAAAATGCAACCACCCAAATTTGACGGCTTTTCCGAGACTCCCACTTGGGACCATTGGTTGAAGGAACTCGAGAAAATTTTTGGCCGGAATTAATCGCCCAAATGACAGAGAGCTCCTATTGCCCAAGATTTCTCGACAGAGAAGCATCCGAGTGGTGGGAAGCTATCCGACCGTAGATCATGATGCCGATTGGGCGGAATTTAAAATGATGATGGAGGCTCGATTGCCCTCGTCCCGTGAGGGAAGCCAAAATTCGAGAATTTTTCTCTCACCCATCGATGAACCCGTATCCTGCATTTATCAAGACGTTTAATCAAGAATTAGCATTTGTTCGACATCCGGTCGTAATGATGCAGAGATGATGATTCATTTTGAAATGAGAATGAAACCAGAAATCCAGAGGTACATGTCCGGTTTTGAATGTACCACTCTCCGCCAATACCAGGATAAGGCGTTGGCGTATGAAATTAAAGAAGCAGCAATAGAGAAGTTTATGGAGTCGAAGAAACAGAAAGTATCTGGTACTTTTACAGAGCACAAAAGCAGTGGGCCCCGCAAGGCCCAGACTTCTTTTTCTTTCAAGAAACCTCCGCACCCATCCAAGAACGGAAAGAATTACGGATCAGTGTCAGCCACGACGGATACAATAGGAAGTGTTTTAATTGTGGTCGCCTGTGCCACCTTTGGCGCGATTGTTTGCGCACCCGCTACATGCTTTGATCATGACAGAAGGGCACCGTGCGACGCTCGCAAGGACGCCACCAAATACAAAGGAACCCGCTCACAAATGGCCCGTCGAAGGAAGCTAGTATTCAATGACGCAGAAAGTGTTCGATGCCTCAAAATTTTGGCCGTGGACGAGGCAGAGGACAATGGGACCAAAAGGGGGCATCGAGTGCCGGATCTGCTCCCCACGCCCGTATGAGATGAGAAGGACAGACGATCGTGATGCCGCCGCCGTGATCGTGCATCGGCCCGCATTCTTTCCCAACCAGCTAGCTTTATTCGATACAGAGCTACGCATTCTTTTATCTCTTTGTCTTGTGTAAATCGCTTGAATATTTCCTCGGTTTTCATACTTGTGAACCTTATGTTGTTGGTTTACCGAGTGGAGAGAGGATTGTTGGGAACTTAGAAACTAGAGATTTTCCCGTATTATTTGGGGTAAGAAATGGCTCTCAAACCTAATTGTGATAGAAATGCAAGGAGATGACCTAATACTCTGAGACGATTGGCTTAATCGATATGGAGCAATTGTAAATTACCGAAGGAGGAATATTTCGCTAATCGCCGATGATGGCTCAAGTACTGCTTGAAGGATGGAAACCAGAAGCTCGTGAAAGTTGATCAAAGCAATGAAAGTCACAAGTTGTTGAAACAGGTCAGACGGTAATCGTGTTATGCAATGAAGAAAGAAGATGAAATTGTGGAACTTTCATCCATTCCTATTGTGAACGAATTTCCGATGTATTTCCCGACGAGTTGCCTGGACTACCTCCACGACGGAAGTATAATTCACGATTGAGCTAGAACCCGAGCTACACCAATTTCTAAGGCACCGTATCGCATGGCACCCACGAGATGTACGAATCAAGAAGCAACTCGAAGAATTATCGACAAAGGCTACATTCAAACAAGCGCTTCACCGGGAGCCCGCTTCTTTTGTTCGAAAGAAGGATGGATCGCCTGATCGTATTGATTACCGAGAGTCAACAAGATGACGATTAAGAACAAGTATCCGCTGCCACGGATTGATGATCTGTTTGACCATTGCAAGGAGCAGCAAGAGTTTTCAAAAATCGATCTAAGATCGTGATACCATCACCGAGGATTAAGGAATCGATGTTCCAAAGTCGCATTCGTAACTCGCTACGGACACTATGAGTTTATAGTGATGCCATTCGACTCACTAATGCGCCCGCCGTATTCATGCGCTTGATGAACCGAGTGTTCATCGAATATTTGGATAAATTTGTGGTCGTGTTCATTGATGATATTCGTATATTCTAAGAACTGAAGAACATGCGCAACATTTGCGGATTGTATTGAACTTTTGAGAAGCGAGCAATTGTACGCCAAATTTTCCAAGTGTGAATTCTCGCTAAAAGAAGTAATGTTCCTCGCCATGTGGTGTCACCAAGGAGTCCGAGTAGATCCTCGTAAGATCGAAGCAATTATGGATTGGAAGCCTCCAAAGAATGTAAAAGAAGTCCGAAGTTTCTTAGACTCGCCGGGTATTATCGTCGGTTCGTGGAAGGGTTTTCCAAAATTTCCGCCCACTTACTCGACTCCTTGTAAAACTCAAAAGTTTGAATGGAATGAGTTGTGTCGATTAGCTTTGATGAATTGAAGAAGAGACGACGACGGCACCGATTCTATCACTTCCGCAGGAACCGGAGGATTTATAGTTTACATGATGCTTCAACCAAGGACTTGGGTGCGTATTGATTCGTAATGATAAGGTGATCGCTTATGCGCCGCGACACCAAACCTTATGAAGTAAACTACCCAACACATGATTTGGAGCTAGCAGCAGTGGTTTTTGCTTTGAAGATCCGAGGCATTATCTCAGACGGACTCACCGCCGATCTTTACGGATCATAAGAGTCTCAAGTACATATTCAATGTAAAGAGTTGAACATGCGGCAAAGAAGATGGTTAGAGCTGATCAAGGACTATGACTTGGAGATTTTATATCATCCAGCAAAGCGAATGTAGTGGCCGATGCACTTAGCCGCAAACCCGTCTCTATTCGATGCCGGAGACACCGACCTCCCAACTTAGCCTTCAACGAGAGATGATTCGTGAAGGAATCAAGTGTGGTTACAAAGAGTCCAAGGACAATCAAGCGTGATGGAGATAACTTCATCATTAACCAAGAAATCAAATCCAGACAAAGCGGATGATCCTCTCGATGATTCGGTACGTGATGAAGTAATCAAGGGAAAGGCCCCTGATTCCTAATTCACGATGATGGAATTTTGAAATTTCGTAACCGACTCTGCTCTCGATATCGATATTCAAATGATGATTATGAAGGAAGCTCACAGCTCACCCTATTCTATCCACCTGTGCACCAAGAAATGTATAAGGACTTGAAGCAAAATTTCGTGGGGCAACATGAAGAAAGATGTAGCGGACTATGTTTCAAATGCTTGACTTGTCACAGGTTAAGATCGAGCATCAACGGCCTCACGGAATGTTAAAGCCACTCCCGATTCCCGAATGGAAGTGGGAGGACATATCGATGGACTTTATCACTAATATGCCGAGAACTGTGACAGAATGAACATGATTTGGGTAATAGTTGATCGCTTAACCAAATAAGCTCATTTTCTAGGCATTAAGGATACATGGGGACCAGAGAAGTTGGCACGAGTATTTATTTTGAGATAGTTCGATTACATGGTACGCCAAGACTATTATTTCGATCGAGACGGCCGCTTTGTGTCTCACTTTTGGAAAGCAATTCATAAGGCCTTGGGGACCGAATTGAACTTCAAGATGCCTTATCACCCGCAGATCGACGGACAATCGAAGAACTATACAAACGGTGGAAGACATGCTAAGGGCCTCGCGCCCTAGATTGGTCAATCGATTGGGAAATTCATCTACCGTTGATTGAATTTACCTACAACAATAGTTGGCATGCTTCCATTAAGATGGCACCGCTTGAGGCATTATACGAGGAGATGCAGACGCCCTATGTCGGGACGATTCATCGGACTTGATCGAACAGAACTGAGTTGATCGTAGACTCGAGAGAAGATAGCCTTGATTCGTGAAAGGTCATTGACCGCCCGCAGTCGCCGTAAATCTTATGCAGACGCACGTCGCCGCCCTTTGGAGTTCAAGATTGAGACCACGTACTTTTAAAGGTTTCACCTACTGGGGATATTCCGCTTCTAAGGAAAGGAAAGCTAAGTCCGAGATATATCGGACCATTTGAGATCCTTGAGAGAGTTGGAGAGTTGGCGTATAGATTAGCATTGCCACCGTCATTGTGCCATGTACATAACGTGTTCCACGTATCCCAACCACGGAGGTATATACCGATCCCACCATATCATTGATTTCAAGCGAGATCAAGTCGCGCAGATGGGACGCTTGAAGAAAGACTGGTCAAGATACTCGAAAGTCGAGTTAAGGCTTGAGAAACAAACCCATCGCTTTAGTCAAAGTTCAATGGTCACGCCATGGAGTGGAAGAAGCCACATGGGAAACGGAAGATGGCATGAAGTCCAGATATCCCGAGTTATTTTCGCCTTGAGTTTCGGGACGAAACTCCTTTTAGTAGGAGAGTATGTAATAACCGGATTTATTACTGTATTTCATCCGTACTTTGAACCCTCGTATTATTTTGGGAATGATGATATTGATATGGAGTATGATCATTATCGTATTTGTATCCTTATTCATGGGTGTGACAACATATAAATTTCCTCCATGCATATACGTGATAACGCACGTTAAGAGTGTAACTTAACATACGTAATCGTTAATATTAACGCACGCTACGGATGAAGCGAGCGCATTTAATGCGGTCTATTATTGGGTGGGCCGCTAGCACATGGAGTACATGGTGGTGGGCTCGACCAAGATACCCTCCGCATTCGCACGACATGAATCGACACCTTTTAAGTCAACGGCTTAGCGTACGTTATGAACATTGTGTAGCGACGCAAACTATAGGGGTTACGACGTAACGCCGCTTAGTATAGCGCATTTAATGAAGTTCGTAAATTAGACAGTTGAACTATTTTGGGCGATAACGCACGTTATGATGTAGCCCTAGCGTACGTAACACTCGTAGTTATAAAAGGAGCAGACCCCAATTCATTTCAACTCGCCCTTTTGCTCCTAAACTTCATCATATTCGTCCCTAAGATTCCCACCTCTTTTAACACCTTTATATCAATAGTTACCGAATCATTGAGCTTGTATGACACTACTTGATCATTGAAGACAACTTATATCGACTTTGGAGTAGAAATCATCACGAGTCATTGAAGCAACCGGAGTCGATTTTTACTTAGAGTCTCGAGATTATCTTCCTCTTAAGGTATGTTATACTACTTCCAATCTTGAAGTTATGTTGATTAAGACGATATGATTGCATTACCAAGATCAAGATCACTTTGACGACGTATGCGACCTAGTATCATATTTAAACTATAATGATCGAACTATTATGGTGTAGAACACCGTAGTTGAACCGGGTTATGCCATAGATGAGGATAGTGAATTATTAACCGTATCAAATGTTATCGCCATGTTGATTGTAAACCGAGTGTCAATTTCCACTTTTACCAATGGATTTTGAAAAGAATCATCATAGTTGTAATCTTGCTTGCATAGATGGAATAAGTAGTTCGCCATCGTATAAGCCTGGATTTAATGACGATATTAGATCAATTACATCAACCTTAGACCAACCGAACCTTGTATGAGTATTTCGATCAAGATTGAAAATAGTATTACAATGATATCCGTATCCTTGAAATTGAAGATATTAATCCGAGATCATTCATGAGTATGATATATATATTTGAAGGTATATTAGATTACTCACTAAGAATTTCGTAATACTTCGTCACTAATCGAGCTACCATCCGTCTAGTGAGAAATCGACATGCATGATTAACGACGTTAAGTTTGGTTACTAACGACGTTATATGACGTTGTTAACGCACACTACGCTCGCACGTAACGCACGCTACACTATCGCATCACCGTAGAGGAACCGTTGGTATATGTTTAGCGACGCTATACTTCATAGTTTACGATGCTAACGAATAAGTTTAACGACGCTACGAGGACATGTAACGACGTTATTCGGCCGATGCATTTCGCTTTATAGACTCTCAACCGTAATTCGGATTGTTAGATGTCTGCTCGACCTAAGATGAATTCCATGTTATTTCTCTTATTTAAGGTTCGAACTTTGCTACGTGATTGATCGAGAGGGACAACCTTCGAGCGTTGCTCGTGGAAGTATTGTTCTTGTCTTCGAACCGAGGCAAGTATTCTAATTAGAAATGTTTATATTATGACAATGTGATTGTATCGTGTAAATATGTTGTGATTATATGTCCACCATGTGTTGATCCGACGGAATCATCATGGGAATCTATAGTCGTGTGCGCTGGATCGTTGGATGTAGTTCCACCATGTGTTGGTCCGATGGGATCATCATGGGAATCTATAGTCAGGTGCTGGATCGTTGGAATACCATCGTATGTTGAAACCGTTATGATATGATATGTGTTGTGGATATTCTCGTTGGAGAAACTTGTATGATATAATTTTTGATTATATCACCGTGTATGATTATTGTACTTGTACTAGCATCGTTGTGCTAACCCCTTCTGGGGTGAACATTTTGTTTGTTCAGATCCAGAGAGCGGGAAACAACCACCGGAAATGCATGACGACGAGGGTGCAAAGTGATGTTCCTACCGGGTTTATCTCATTATTTGTCGATATTTCAATAAGTACTCAAGTACGTCGTCAGTTTATAATGTTGGGATTTTAAATGATGTAATAAATTTTCATTGGATATTTGTATTTCGATTTTTGAACCAGACGGTTGTATTTTACTTCAGTAATTTCTTTAGCGACATCTGTTATTGTCTTTTCTTTTAATCAGCCTTGTAAATCCTTATGTAAAGGATTTACGGCGCTGTAATATTCCTGAATATATCGGGGGTGTTACAGATGACGAATTAGTCCGTCGCATTTTCTCCATTTTGCGTGCCATATGAGATTCTTTGCATCATCCTTATTAGCAAACAGTCGCTTGAACCTTGGAATAATTGGAAGATACCACAACACCTTCGCTGGAGGCCCTCGTTGTGTCCTCTCTCCATCACTAGAATCATCATGCTTCACTTTGTAGCGTGATGCCCTGCACCTAGGACACTTATGCAATAATTCAAACTCTTTTCGGTACAATATGCAATCATTAGGGCAGGCGTGTATTTTCTTATACGCTAAACCCATCGGACACAAAACCTTATTCGCCTCATAAGTACGGTTAGGCAATTTATTACCTTCTGGAAGTATCTCCTGTATCAACTCGAGTAATTCGGTGAAACATTTATCACTTCACCCATTTTTTGCTTTCACATTAACCAACTTCAACACGGCAGACAAGCGTGTAAAATTTTTACAACCCGGATATAAAGGAGTCTCTGAATCACTTTTCAATACATCATAAACATGCGCTTGTCGGAATGATTCTTCTCCAACATCACGAATCATGTCTTAAAATTGATCACCATCTATATCTACGTGCGTGTCTTCAGTTGGAATGACTACTAGTTCGCCATGCTATATCCAAATCGTATAGTTCGTATTTATTCCCTCACAAATAAAATGTTCACGAATTATGTCAGCTTCATGTCGTCTCCCATTCATACACTTGACACAAGGGCAAAAATATCTTTCATCGGGTTCCAGGCGGTTTTGTCGGGCGAACTCAAGAAATTGTTCAATTCCATTATCATACTCATCACTGTTACGACTTACATTCATCCAACTTCGATGCATTTTTCTTCTTTTCTGTTCTACACATAGTGAAATTCAATTTGCAATTCCTTTAGTTAGAACCAACCACATTTAGTGTTATTTTAATCTTCTACCAAAAACATACAACTGTTATTGCTATTAATATACTATGTCATCTCACTATTTTATAAAGACTGTAACCTTTTCCTGCATTAACTATTGGGAGAAGATCCTTAAGATGAAAGTTAACATCTATCCCAAAGGGAGAAGATCCTTAAGAAGTTAACCACATCTATTCCAACGTAATTCATGCTTTAAAAGGTAACAGACAAAAACTGAAAGACACACAAGAGTAATTATCCCATTAATGAAAGCAAAAAAACAACAGACCATACTTCTAATTACCAATCCAATGCTCTTGTTTGTCAAAACCATTGAACAGAAACTAAAAAAATCAACATACAAGGAAAGAAAGCAAAAAAATGGGCAGGGTGGGCGGCGGAAGGTAGCCACGGCCGCCAATGGGGATGGTGAATTAAGAACTGAAGGAGAAAAGGAGCTTAAAAAATAAGGGAAGAAATGAGTTCTAATCAAATAAATAAAAATAAATACCTGTAGGAGAGACAGAGATGGCTGGCAGCGGCCGGATAGAGAGAGAGAGAGGTCACATCAGCGATTCGGGTGTGGTAGAATAGGGCTTAAGACTGTCGTTTGTCGTGCCTTTCTGGAACCTCAGGGTTCGTTTGGTTCAACAGCTACCATTTGTCGTTTGGTTCGTTTGGTAGAATAGGGCTTAAGACCTTAGGGTTCGTTTGTCGTCCCAAAAAATCGAGATGCCGAACAACAGCGACGGGAAGGGCGGACAATACAACCACTGAATATTCGTTTGGGTACAAAGGTGGAGTCCGCCCCTTATATAGTACATAGAGGCGTCGCAAAGGAGTGAAGAATGCCCCAAACCTCCCCTTAGTCCATAGGAAGAACTAGACGACCAAATACAAGCACTGACTTCCAAAAATAGTGCCTCTCTCTCCTTTCTTGCAGCTTACAAACCCAGCCTTTCCCCCGAAAACAAGATTTACGCAGAAAGGTAGCGAACTCTTTTTGCTCAATAGCTAAATAAAGATAAACCAAACCACCCAAAGAGGAATGAAAGCTTCAAATCGAGTTCTCTTTGGTAAAGAAGTTGATTTCCATAAATTGAAATAAGGAAAGAAAGGTTTTGGGTACAGAGGCGGATGAAGAAAGAAAAATAAAACCCTGAACTATTCTTAATGATAAAACAACAGCGGTTGTTAAGCAACAACCGCTGTTAAATGTATTGTTAACAAAGTTTAACAGCAGTTATCAATAAAACCGCTGTTAACTATATATTTTTTTTTTGAAAAAAATTAACAGCGGTTATTGTATAAACTGCTGTTAATTGTCGCTTTTAACTGAAAATTTAACATCGTTTTCCTTAAAAACCGATGTTAAATTTCAAGTTCATTTTTTTTTTAATTTTTCGGGATAAATTTAACATCGGTTATTACAAAACTGCTGTTAAGTGCCTATTTTAACATCGGTTATTTTAATAACCGCTATTAATTTATTGCACACTATTTACAAGTATGCCACCGCGTCATTTTAACAGCGGTTTTCGAACTACCGCTGTTAAAAGGGCGCTGTTAAAGGCTAGTTTTGTAGTAGTGAGTAAGTTTTAGCTTGGACCGATAGAAGACAAGTTTGTAATGGTTATCCCTCGACCGATAGAAGAAAGGTGTAGAGGTTGATCTTCATCCTATAGAAAAAGATACCGAGAGATGACTTGGGCACGTTTGGCCGAACCTCTATAAATCCCTGTGTGCTTTTATTTCCGCACTTTAATTTTTGCTTCCGCACACTAGCGCAATATTCCGATTTGGTACCAACACAATAGAATAAGTTATGTATAACAACAAGCCAACAAGAGTTATACATATGCTCAAGATAAAAGCTAGAGTTGAATAGCAATTTACAGATACCTCAAAAGATATAACAATCACAAATCACAGTAGCTCATTCTCTCAACCTAAATTAGTTAAATCACAAATTATATGTGCATATAATTGGTCCTCCTTGGATCGATGGGGTTCCCTAAAAAGGAAAACAAATTACACTAAAATCACAAACACACAAAAACCACAAAACAACGTCATTTTAGTATGTTCACTTTGACTTTGGTCTATTTCGGTCCGGTTTGGATCTGTCTGACCTCGAACCGCGATTCAGTTCTATTTTTCTATTTCTTGGTTCGATCTTCTATGGTTTCGGTTTTTTGGTTCATTTTTTTTTTTTTGGTTTGATATTTGGTTTTCGATTCCGAAATGCCACCCTACCGCTCACAATACATATACTTATATTTATTTTGATGTAACACCTCAAGAAACTATCCGAGAATATCACACGCCACAGACCCTCTTCGTGAGAATCTACCAGGCTAAATACAGAACAAGGCATCACATATCATGCCGACATGATGAAATTGTAATATCCAAAATTTCTACTACTGTTGTTTGAGACTATTTTATCCGAGTTATATTGTATAACGTGGAATATGTACATTATGGATAAAATAAATAAGGACTGAGATGTCAGTTTTGGTATAATTGTCGTATTTGGTCGACAGTTGCAGTTGAGGATATTGTGTATCGTATGAGAATATTATTGGAAGGAGTATATATATTTGGTATGCCGTATGTTCGTATTTTGTATGTTGATACGTTGGACAAGAATAGTTGAAAATGGCTAAGTGTAACATTATTAGCGCACACTAATATAGATGCCTAGCGCACGCTATCGTTCTGGTTTAGCGCACGCTAGAGGAAAAAGATAACGCACGCTAGTATAGACCAGATCAGAAGGAATCTATGTGTGGACCCGGTCACTTTCGGCGCATGTACCGACAAGGTCAACGGATGTTTGTTGTGAACTATTAGTGCACGATAATGTATATTTATAGCGCACGCTAATCATATCGGTCAACAGGGAATCTTGGCTTTATTGGTTGCTTTAGGCATGTGGGTCACGAGCATCTTCGTGGTAGGTGTAGACTGTAGCAAGTCAACTGGTATTAGCGCACGCTAAATGTAAGGACTTGCGTACGCTAGACAGTGTAAGTTACGTACGCTAATGCATGGGCATTACGTACGTAAGCACATGTACAAAGCCAGACAGTAGCCTCTGGACTGTGATAGCGCACGCTAACAAAGTCAGTTAGCGCACGCTAAGGCTGTTGCGCACGCTAAACATAAGGTTTAGCGCACGCTAGTAATATACTTTATAAAAAGGGACAGAAGGGTGTTATGAAGCATTTCGTCCATTCTTTCCTTGCAACCGAGAGAGAGAGTTTTAGAGAGAAGTTTGAGGTACCAAACACTGAGAGATGATGATCTTTAACAAAGATTAAGCTGAGGAACATGGATTAAAGTCTTGTTCTTGAAATTATTGATGATTCTTGGAATGAAGTTGATTGTTCTCCTTCATGGTTCGTCTATACAAGGCAATAGTACTTCACTTTTGGATTTCGTTTGGATTGATTATTGATGTTCTTGAGTCGATAATTTTCATATATTCGAGTTGATGAGCATGATAACGAGTTGGATTACCAAACTAAGTTAGTGTTGTTATCAATATATGAGTATTGATATGTTTTGTATGGTTTTGGATGGAATTCAAGAGATATGTTGATGTAATTCCCTTCTTCAATTCGGATTTTTGATGTTTTGTCGTTGGTTACTTCGTACGGTAACGATTATGGTGGTGCTATTGTGATTCTTGAAGTTATATGAATTGTATGTCGAAGAACATGATGAATAAGGATTTTTAGATGTTAGAACACATCGGATTATGTCATTTTATGGATCATGAACGTGAATTCGGATAATTCGTGTTCTTGAAGAACTATTGAATTATATATGTTACGATTGTCATGAATAAGAACTGGAAATTGGAAAGGTTACGGATGATTTTGAATATGATTATTCATGATAATAACCGGTAAATTGTTCTATGAATTTACCAAATATAAACAAGAAGGAATCTTGTTGATTCGTGTTTAAAGATTAAAGTTGGAATCGAATATGTTATGAAATCCTTAATATCGAGATGAGTTGATCATTGATATGATGGAAGTGTTAGACGATGCTTGGAATGCATGCCACTATACAGCATTAGTGCGCGCTAAGCTTACTGGCTAGCGCACGCTAACGGGAGCAACTTAGCGCACGCTATGTTATGCGTTTAACGTGTGTTAAGTAGGCAGACAGTGCAGTATTTTTTGTGTTGTGATTATGAATTCATGATGGTTTAATTTGGTTTGTTCTGACTGCGTTTATTGGAGGTTTTGTTGAGCCGTTGAGTCCGATTGGTTAGTTTTGTTGGTTGTTGATTGTTATTGGATATGTGTTATTTGATTACTTCGATAGGTTGAGATTATTGATCGGTGATTATAACCGGATGTTGCGGTCGTGTTCGAGTATGTCCGTTGTGTTGCTTTTGATCGGGGTTGAGGAGCTCGTAGACAAAGGCAATGTGTTCGGTAGCAGCTTCGTGGTATCGGTATCGAGGCAAGTTATTACTTGCTCAGTTATAATATTTAATGAATGGTTTCAGTTTCATTTCGTTTATAATGCATATAGCGATGACTATTATTGTGACTCTGGGTATTTGGATCGTATATCGTTCTTCCGATTCTGGGAGGTAAATCATAATGTATATGTTTTATCTCGGTTATTGGTATGTTCGGGTATCGAGGTTATGTTGCGATAAAGACGAGGATATAAGTATCTATAGTTCATTGTACGTTTGGATCGCCGAGCATTGAGGATAATTTTCGGTGATGATTTGACATCGAGATTGCTCCTGAAGGACTCGAGACAAGTATCTTAGTTTGATTCGGTTTAGTGTTAATGATGTTGATCATGCAGGTTGTCATTCATGTTGCTGAGCATGAAGTCGTCCTAGTTGTTTCATCATAGTGTCGTTCATGTTTTGATTCATATGTTGTTCATGTTGGTGAACATTTTGATTTGCATATGTGTATGCATAATTGTGTTGTTTGTGTTGTGTTGATCCGATGGGATCGTGTGATCAATGCTGAGGGCGCTGGATCAGATGTCCACCTCGTGTTGGTCCGACGGGATCATCTTGGGATCTGTGCTGAGGGCGCTGGATCATTGGACAAGTTTTTCCACCTCGTGTTGGTTCGACGGGATCATCTTGGGATCTATGCTGAGGGCGCTGGATCATTGGATTACCCAGTGTCGTGTTGATGGAATCATGTGGATTCGCATCGTTGGTTTTATATGTTTTGTTGTATGTATATTATTGGTTATCCACCTCGTGTTGATCTTGTAGGATCATCTTGGGATCTATGCTGAGGGTGCTAGATCATGGGATTGCCATTGAGTATACATTGTTATTCTTTTTGAGCATATTGACGTTGTCACATGAGTATGCATTTGTAGGTCTTGTGTTAGGACCGTGTTCGTGTGTTGCTTTGATCTGATCTCGGATTAGACTGACTTGATTGTCATGAGATTGTGCATCTTGAGGTATGTTCTGTATTCCTTTGGTAATTGTCTTTAGTGGACAATCGATTATTTTGTCGAGATGTGATGATGTCACCCGATGGATTGGGATTGGACTAAGTTAGTAGATTTCATAACAGTGATTATGATGATGCTTTGAGAACCTTGGGGTTCCGTTTGAGATACAGTACAGATGATTGGTTATGGACTTATCATGTTGTTTAGGATACGAGACGTGAACTTTGGTAAAGTTACGATGATAAGATTACTTTGGTCGTATTCTTATTTTTGTATTCTCATTGGTATGTAATTATTGATGTGATGTGATTGACATCATTGTTGGATATTATGGTTGACCCCGTCGTGGGCTTTCTTTTTAGGTTCTTGGATTTTCGAGCTTGTAGCGGTCGTGGAGAGATGAGCTTCCCGGAGGATACTGGCTAGGGCATGTATTTGTGTATTGAGTTTCCTAATAAGTCGCTGTATTCCGCTGCTAGAGTATTTTTAATTGTTTAGCTTTTCCGCTGCGTGAGTATTTTTAAATGACGTTTCGTTTCTGGTAACTTGAGTTACTTTGGAAATCATTTTCTGAACTATTGAGTTTCGGCCGTTTGGCCTCGCCCTTTTTAAAATGAGATTTTACGACGGTTTTGCTAAACAGATTTTATATAGTCTTCTAGTGTTTTAAACATAGTACCGTCGTTGGCCTCTTGGGCTTTGTAAATGTTTGCGAAAATTCCTTTTAGCCTTGTGGGTTCCATCTCGGGGCCCACGACGCTGTAATATTTCCGGTTAAATCTGGGGGTGTTACAGAATATGGTATCGGAGCTTAGGTTGAGAAAACCTAGGCATTTGGGTCAAGTTGGGTCGTGCTTTTGTCGTGTCATTCGAGTTGTCGATTGACAAGTGTTTGAGCTCTGAGTTTTTGTTGTTCACTCGGGCTTATGCGTTATGCGATTTGCCAGTGTAGTACTGGGCTTGTTATAAACTTTTCCAAATGGTGCTAACGTGATTCTCTTGAAAGAGATGTGTTGTGTTCTCGAATTGAACTGAGTTTGAAAAATGTGTGTTTTGAAAATATCTGTGGCGAGTATTTTCTTGAGTCGAGACATGTGCCAGTATCACGGGGAATCGTCGGCTTCACGATTTGTAAGTATTTGGATTTTTGAAATGCATTAAGATTTAATGCCATTCTAAGTTGATATGCTTTGAGATTCAGAAAGATATTATGTGTTACAGTATGAGGTGACAGAATTGAGTCAGGATTGATAATCTTGAGAAACTATAATTTTTGGAAAGCAAGATGTCGGTTAAACTTTGGAGCGGAGTTGTGTATTTGGGAAAGATATTGCGAATGGTTGAGAGGAACATGTAGTCATGTTAATTCATGTTGAGATATATGAAACTGTTTTTGAGCATTTGAAAATGATATTTTTCAAAATGAATGTTTTACGGATGTTTTACCGGAAATAATTTTGGGCCGAGACCCAATCGATTTTAAAATGGTTTTGTAACTCAGGACCTGAGGTCCGAAAAGAGTTTTCTACTTTATAAACTTCTTGTAATGTGGAACGGAATTTAGGCTGAGACCTAATGTTTCAAAAAGGCTTTTTCATGGTTTTTAAAACTCCCGAGATTTGTAAAACACTTTACCAATCGTTTACCAATTTTATTACTACCTTTCGGGGTTTTGATTTACTTATTCCAATGAAACTTCTCGGGAAGTCTTTCACTGTGTTGATTTGTTTCAATGTCTTGTCATAGCATAACTGAGGTGACCCAAGATGGGTTAATGATTGGCGTTGCGAGTCATATGAGGAAAAGGAGTTTTTGGTCGGAGTTTATATACTGAGAATTTGGAACTCGATCATGTGGTTTTCCGATGTAATATCAGTGGATATTGGTGACGAACCGAATTGGTATACAGGAGTATGGATGTAGTCGAACATTTGTATACTTCCCATTTTAAACTTCGAAATCGTTTGGATTCGAAGGAAACTGTTATCGAATACTTGGCATTAGCGAGCCAATTTAACTTTTCGAAAATTTATGTTTTGAGTTTTGAAAATTTTGAATGAACTTTCGAAAATTTGTCTTCTTAACAAGATATATGATTTCAAACTGGTTTTGAAAATATGATCGATATACATACGCATTTAGTGCATAATGCATATCATGGTGAAGTTCTGAGTAAGACTCACGAACTGGATGAGACATCAATATGGAACGATGAATAGAGATTCGAACTTTAGTATGGCAGTTTGGTTATCCAGGGATAATCGGTTGATTGATCAAATAAGAGAAATATACTGCGTGTTGTAGATTCATGCACATAATATTATTTTGGAAACTTGGGATTTTGTGAAACCAGGACATATGTGCTATGTAATTCCATTGGTATGGTAGTAGCGCGGTTTTATCATAGTGATTTTTGAATGATTTCTTTGTAAGTGTAGATTTGGGGATGGTGATCCCATGCTGGTTGTTCGGATATTGAGTGGTCGTTCCCACTCCATGTATGATTTGGTATGTTCGCCGATTTGCGATTAGTTGTTTGTATGTCGAGGGGTATGTTCACCAGTCGGTTGTGTTTATTGAGATCCATTGTATGTGATTGGTGTGTCGTTTTGTGAACTTTATTCGCTCATATATCGGTTTCTGTGGTTATGTGTTGATCGTGTTGGAGTTTACCGTATGAAGGTATTCTCGACTTTCGTTGATCGTTCGTTGGTAATATTGGAGTTTATCATGATGATGATATTCTCGGCTGTGTTTTGACCTTTGGATTGGTCGTATTAGAGTTTATCATGTCGATGATATTCTCGGTTAATTTATTGGTTGATTATTGCTGGTGATCATCTGAGCGTTCAGATTGTCTGTCGATGTTTCGGGATTTGTTGCCATTGTGTTGAGCAGTTGTTTCACAGATGTATCGTGCATTATTGGTTTTTAGCAGATTGAGACTTGATTGTGCGATTAGGCAGACAGGATTTCACACGGATAGATTATTTCATCCGAAGATGATATATTTTGTTGAGACTCATGGAATTGTTATTGTAAACGTATTGAGGCTTTACAGTGAAGTCACTTGCTAGTACCTCAGGAGATCGTCGACTTGGCGCATATATAAGTGTACTGTTTTGGTTATTCGTTAATGATGATGATTGATCGTTGTTGCGATGGTTTCGGAATATTTTGGTTGAATGGTTTGTTGGTTTTTCTATGACAGATTGCAAGTTTCGAGGACGAAACTTATTTTAAGTGGTGTAGAATGTAATATCCGAAATTTCTACTACTGTTGTTTGAGACTATTTTATCCGAGTTATATTGTACAACGTGGAATATGTACAGTATAGATAAAATAAATAAGGACTGAGATGTCAGTTTTGGTATAATTGTCGTATTTGGTCGACAATTGCAGTTGAGGATATTGTGTATCGTATGAGAATATTATTGGAAGGAGTATGTATATTTGGTATGCCGTATGTTCGTATTCTGTATGTTAATACGTTGGACAAGAATAACTGAAAATGGCTAAGTGTAACATTATTAGCGCACGCTAATATACATGCCTAGCGCACGCTATCGTTTTGGTTTAGCGCACGCTAGAGGAAAAAGATAACGTACGCTAGTACAGACCAGATCAGAAGGAATCTATGTGTGGACCCGGTCACTTTCGGCGCATGTACCGACAAGGTCAACGGATGTTTGTTGTGAACTATTAGCGTACGCTAATGTATATTTATAGCGCACACTAATCATATCGGTCAACAGGGAATCTTGGCTTTATTGGTTGCTTTCGGCATGTGGGTCACGAGCATCTTCATGGTAGGTGTAGACTGTAGCAAGTCAACTGGTATTAGCGCATGCTAAATGTAAGGACTTGCGTACGCTAGACAGTGTAAGTTACGTATGCTAATGCATGGGCATTACATACGTAAGCACTTGTACGAAGCCAGACAGTAGCCTCTGGACTGCGATAGCGCACGCTAACAAAGTCAGTTAGCGCACGCTAAGGCTGTTGCGCACGCTAAACATAAGGTTTAGCACACGCTAGTAATATACTTTATAAAAAGGGACAAAAGGGTGTTATGAACCATTTCGTCCATTCCTTCCTTGCAACCGAGAGAGAGAGAGAGTTTTTAGAGAGAAGTTTGAGGTCCCAAACACTGAGAGATGATGATCTTTAACAAAGATTAAGCTGAGAAACATGGATTAAAGTCTTGTTCTTGAAATTATTGATGATTCTTGGAATGAAGTTGATTGTTCTCCTTCATGGTTCGTCTACACAAGGTAATAGTTCTTCACTTTTGGATTTCGTTTGAATTGATTATTGATGCTCCTGAGTCGATAATTTTCATATATTCGAGTTGATGAGCATGATAACGAGTTGGATTACCGAACTAAGTTAGTGTTGTTATCAATATATGAGTATTGATATGTTTCGTATGGTTTTGGATGGAATACAAGAGATATGTTGATGTAATTCCCTTCTTCAATTCGGATTTTTGATGTTTTGTCGTAGGTTACTTCGTATGGTAACGATTATGGTGGTGCTATTGTGATTCTTGAAGTTATATGAATTGTATGTCGAAGAACATGATGAATAAGGATTTTTAGATGTTATAACACATCGGATTATGTCATTTTATGGATCATGAACGTGAATTCGGATAATTCGTGTTCTTGAAGAACTATTGAATTATATATGTTATGATTGTCATGAATAAGAACTGGAAATTGGAAAGGTTACGGATGATTTTGGAATATGATTATTCATGATAATAACCGGTAAATTGTTCTATAAATTTATCAAATATAAACAAGAAGGAATCTTATTGATTCGTGTTTAAAGATTAAAGTTGGAATCGAATATGTTATGAAATCCTTAATATCGAGATGAGTTGATCATTGATCATCTTGGGATCTATGCTGAGGGCGCTAGATCATGGGATTGCCATTGAGTATACATTGTTATTCTTTTTGAGCATATTAACGTTGTCACATGAGTATGCATTTGTAGGTCTTGTGTTAGGACCGTGTTCGTGTGTTGCTTTGATCTGATCTCGGATTAGACTGACTTGATTGTCATGAGATTGTGCATCTTGAGGTATGTTCTGTATTCCTTTGGTAATTATCTTTAGTGGACAATCGATTATTGTGTCGAGATGTGATGATGTCACCCGATGGATTGGGATTGGACTAAGTTAGTAGATTTCGTAACAGTGATTATGATGATGCTTTGAGAACCTTGGGGTTCCGTTTGAGATACAGTACAGATGATTGGTTATGACTTATCATGTTGTTTAGGATACGAGATGTGAACTTTGGTAAAGTTACGACGATAAGATTACTTTGGTCGTATTCTTATTTTTGTATTCTCATTGGTATGTAATTATTGATGTGATGTGATTGACATCATTGTTGGATATTATGGCTGACCCCGTCGTGGGCTTTCATTTTTGGTTCTTGGATTTCCGAGCTTGTAGCGGTCGTGGAGAGATGAGCTTCCCGGAGGATACTGGCTAGGGCATGTATTTGTGTATTGAGTTTCCTGATTAGTCGTTGTATTCCGCTGCTAGAGTATTTTTAATTGTTTGGCTTTTCCGCTGCGTGAGTATTTTTAAATGACCTTTCGTTTCTGGTAACTTGAGTTACTTTGGAAATCGTTTTCTGAACTATTGAGTTTCGGCCGTTTGGCCTCGCCCTTTTTAAAACGAGATTTTACGACGGTTTTGCAAAACAGATTTTATATAGTCTTCTAATGTTTTAAACATAGTACCGTCGTTGGCCTCTTGGGAATTTGTAAATGTTTGCGAAAATTCCTTTTAGCCTTGTGGGTTCCATCTCGGCCCACGGCGCTGTAATATTTCCGGTTAAATCTGGGGGTGTTACAGAAATAACGGACCATGGGACTGATTTGGTCGTTGATTGTTAATATACAACTCAAAGATACATAACTCTTTCAGGACTCATACCCATCCACGGATCAAATACACTCACAAACAGAAAAATACGACAGCGAAAAAGACCATACAATGAACTCCAACTAACTGCACCAAGAACTAGCCTTCATGTGATTAGTATCATTTGTCTTCCATCATCATTCGTAACAATCCTGTGTTTAGCTCCCGAAGAATCTGCATGTACCTAGACACAATACAGACATCCACCTCCCGATTACTCAGTGGTTAGTAAAATCCCACTATTTTGCTAGTGCAAGTATCTAAGTCATATCAAATATACCACGCGAATATTAGTCATATCAAACCAATAACAACCAACTTTGAGAGGATTTTCTGAGGGTTTCAATATTTGTAACATACTTCACATCTTTAAATTATGTTATCACCTCTTCGAAAACAATAGGGTCTCGGCCCAAATCCCGTTCATGTAACAAATATTTTTATAAATAAAAAGTCATTCGGGACCTTCCGTCCTTAGTTATAAAACCATTTTAAATGGGTCTCGGCCCAAAGTCATTTTCCATAAAATATCCTTTACACAATCATTAGGGTCTCACCCCAAAATTTACTCAAACTGCAATGCACAATAACAAGTCCATTTTCCGACACCAAGCATTACAGCCAAGGAACTAAACACATACGATATATGTTCTCGTGCCATTCTATCCAAGTACCAATACCCTATATATATAATATATCTCAACATCGAGGATAAATGTTGTGATATTCCAGAAATATCACAATTACTGACAACATCAACATCACAAAAACCACATCTGGTAACCTGTGGCCATACCTATTAGTATCGACCCTCAGAGGGCCCGTTGGACTGTCCTTGGGTGGGAAACCACTTCCGCGGCCGTACCCATTAGTATCGGCCCCCATAGGCCCCATCGGACTGTCCCTGGGTGGAGAAACAACTCACGCACACTAGCGTTCACAACTTTCACAAATTCCGAACATTGAATATAATGTATATAGTTATGGGACTTGCTAGAATGACCATTTACCGACACATAACTACGACCAAGGCTAATCATGACTATAAGCTACTACTAGTATACGTCCACACCACAAGGATATCCACAAGCAACACATTCAACATTTAATACATCCCGAGACCAACAACACGAAGGACACGACTCCACAACAACCTAACTATCCTAGACGCGTCACTACCCATCGACACTTACACAGACCAATCAAATCATCTTAACCAACTCAGTTCCATCACACGAAATCAATATATATATATATATATATGGAAAACCATCATATACATTTTACATAACATCAATTCATGAGATATTGGTCATATGGGCAAGAACACTTGCCTCGATAATTGATGCTGAAAGCTCCGACGAACACGGCTCACCCGATCGATCTATTGAAATACAATCCTTTAATATAAATACATAATAGACAACTTAATGTAAGAGTCCAATTTAATATTTTATAATTTCAAGGTAATTAGTCGGCTAATATATTACCTCAATTGTGCCCCTTAATTAATTGATCGGATCAAACAACCAACGATAATCCACCCAGATCCACAACTCGATTATTGCTCCAAACACGAACTCCGAACTCGGACTCATTCCATAGGTTTAATTACACCAATTATCAAAACGTTCATCTACATCTATGTTTTTCCCGTCCGAATTCGAATACGAACACATACACACAAATATGACTACACACATACACACACACACACACACACACATATATATATATATATATATATATATATATATATATTGGGAGAAATAATCCTGTTCATTATTTTGATAAAGTGCCAACATACAGCAAGACGTGAAAAGCCATCACTACAGCAAGTCTTCGCGTTGCCAACATACAGCAACAAGTTCATCTATCAAATCATACAACAAGTAGCTGTCCCGATGATGATCATACAGCTGGACAACTTATCCTGAATCATTGCGTTGCCTAAACATACAGCAAAAAGTATTAAGTGTCAACATACAGCAAAGGACTCATAAACACCAAGTATGGAAGCTGTCCTGAAACATTTATACAGCACCTTCCATACAGAAAACTCTGAGATAAGCCTACAACATGGAACCTACAGCTACAACATCATCATCTCAACATGTTGGATACAACAATCGAGCTATAAAGTGATAAGACGTTCAAACACTTATCCAACGGTGCTGAAGACTATTGAAATGGAATCTACTTTATTCGCTAAAATTCAAGTCCCGTTTGAAAAGAAGTATTTAAATACTAAAGGGATAAAGTATTTAAATACTAGCCGACAGAGATCTTCAATCAAGGAGCAAAAACTGAATCGTTTTTTATTCAAATCAATCAAAACGTTGGAACGGACTATTGGCTCAACGGATCTATTTCCAACGGATCTATTCAAAGGCTATTTATATCCCAGAGTTCACTAGTGCATAATTGACCTAAGGTAACATATGTATGGTAACACTTTCCGAAATTCAAGTTTATCGAATATTTAAGTAACACCTTGGTAACACTTAATCAATAGGTAACACTTAATGTATCACTTTTTTTATTAGTAACATTTTGAAGTAACACTTTTTTAATTGAGTAACACTTTGAAGTAACACTTTAAAATAGGTTGCATTTGTAGTAACACTTTAGGTATCACTTAATATTTTTTTAATTATAAGAAGTGAATTCTCATATAATTAATAAATATTTTGAACGAAAAAAAAAACTCTGAAAATTTCTCCCGCAGCTTTTGACAGACTCTTCCCAAAATTCCCTCGCACACAAGGACCGATTCCACGACTCAAGCCTGTTCTTCACAATTTGAGAGATTCCACGGGCAGGCTCTGTTTCTTCAGGACTCAAGAACCGATTCCACGCCTCAAGGAGAGATTGCACGGGTAAGTCATTCCGGCGAAAATTTTCTGGTAGCAGAGGAATATGTTTCTGGTAGCGAAAATTTTTTCCTGTTTAGGTTTTTTTTTCAATTTCCTGAATTTGGGTTTTTTTCCTGTTTGGGGATTTAATTGAGCACTGTTAATTTCCTGAATTTGGTTTTTTTCTGCTTGATTTTATTTGCTATGGACTGTGAGTGTGATTGAAGTTGGGAATGATATTTTAGTAGTCAGATTCAGGTGAGGTTTGAGCCTAAAAATTTAACCACAAAAAATATGTATTTATTTTTTTAATGTCCATACTAAACTGGGTAGGTTCAGATGGAATCAAATTTCACCCCAACTTCCTGTTATGCGTGTATTAATCATGATAGATTCTGGTGGTTTTATGTTGGAATAAGTTGTCGATTCAGTTCTAAAGGCAACTAGATATAGTAATATACCAATATAAACACTATGATTGAAGTTGGGAATTTAGTTTCTGTAAAATTCAATTTTAGCTATTTGGATAATGGAATTTGTTTCCTTAAGACTGAAAATTTCATCGTGTTTGATTGTGAGAACATTGCATGTTTCATACAATACGAGTATACTATGATAGACATTTTAGAATACGAGTATACTATGATAACTATTAAAAAATAGAACAGGAAAATAAAATACAGAACAAACAGAAGAATAGAAAGAAAAAAATAATGAAAAGGAAGTAGAGAAAAAGAAAGAAATAGAAGAGGTATGCTAAAAAACAAAAAGAAAACACAAAACTAGAAAACGGAAAGAAAAAATGGTCAGAAAAGAAGAATATAAGAAGAAAAGAAGAGAAGAAAATGAAGAAACCAAATAGAGCTGAAATTATGCAAAGAAGAAAAGAAGAACAAAAAAAAATGGAATTAAAAATACATACGGAGAAGACAAGAAAAGATCGTAAAACTGAAAATTTATCGTAAACACATGCTTGAATGCCTCAAATGTGGCTCACGATACTCTTTTCTTGCAGAATTGATATTCAATGATCGGACCCAGTAAGAAGAGTGTGTATGCTGTTCTTTTTTTTTACTGTTCCATATTGTTCTTTAGTAGGGCTTATTGTTCCTTTTATTTTTTAGCTCTACCCATCTCATATTAGTTGCAAAGTACATACTTTTTCCATCATTTCCTTCTTATTCAATGTCCTTTCCATCTACATTATTTTTCAAGCATACTTAATTTGATTTTTATATTTAAATTATTGTTACCAAATTTATATATGAGTGTATATTTGACTTTGCATATTGTAAAGGTGACAGAATGAGTAGTTGGACCAATTTCTTACAATCTAGCAACGAGTATGAGAAGGGAGTGGAGGATTATCTAGATAAAGCATTTGCTACCCAAGCAATTGGTGATCAGATCACTTGCCCATGTAAGGTGTGTTATAACCGTTTTTGGCACCGCAGAGAGAAAGTGTATAATCATTTGATTGCGAATGGAATTCAACCCGCCACTGAAGGATGGAATTTTCGTGAGAAGGGTATCTCCTCAATGTTAAATGTGGAGAGTTTAGGTGAAGACAATGTCACCCAAGATGACATGGACGGTCTCATATATGATACTCATAGAGATATGGCAGAAAGGTTTCCGCACAATCTTTAAGGGGTAGGAGGAGTGGCTGATGCAGAGACTAAGAAGTTTTATCGGTTGGTTGAATATGGAAAACAAGAGCTATTTCCAGGGTGTAAAATATTCTCAAAACTATCATTCCTTATTCGTTTGTACCTTTTGAAGTGTGTTCATGGGATGACTAATTCTGCCTTTTCAGATATCTTGGACTTGTTGCGAGAATTATTGCCGGAGGCCAAATTGCCTAAGTCTTTCAACGAGGCAAAAAAATTGGTGAAAGATTTGGGTCTTCATTATGACAAAATTCATGCATGTCGTAATGATTGTATGCTTTATTGGAAGGAGCATGAAGCTGCTACATCTTTCCATGTTTGTCAAGCTTCAAGGTGGAAAGAAAATGAGAACCAAAGGGACACTAGTAATGAATCTACTAAGCTTGCACATAAAGTACCCGCGAAAGTAGTTTGGCATTTTCCTCTTAAACCAAGGCTACAAAGGTTATACATGTGCTCGGAAACAGCAGAGTTGATGAGGTGGCATGAGGAAAGGAGGGAAAAAGATGGATTTTTAAGGCATCGTGCTGATGGAGAGGCTTGAAAGGAGTTTGATCGACAATACTCGAGCTTTGCTAGTGAGTCACGTAATGTTCGTCTCGATCTTGCGAGTGATGGATTCAATCCATTTCGGACCATGAGCACCCAGCATAGCACATGTCCAGTTATTTTAATTAATTATAACTTGCCACCATGGTTGTGCATGAAGTCAGAGTTCTTGATGTTGTCTTTGCTTATTCCAGGTCCTACCTCTCCTGGAAAAGACATTGACGTCTACTTGCAACCTTTGGTAGAAGAGCTTAAAGAACTATGGGAGTATGGGTTGGACGCGTATGATGCGTCAAAGCACCAAACATTTATAATGCATGCAGCCTTACAGTCTACCACAAGTGACTTTCCAGGATACGCTATGTTGTCTGGTTGGAGCACCAAAGGGAAATTTGCATGCCCCTATTGCCATTATGAAACTGATCATCGACATTTGAGCAATAGTAACAAATCATGCTATTTGGCTCATCGTCGTGGTTTGGATCCCAATCATCATTGGCGGTATGATACGAAGTCTTTTTATGGGAAAAAGGAAGAGAGAATATATCCATATCGTTTGAGTGAGGCCGAAATTCGAAGCTTGCTGGAAAATTGCGAAAATAGTTTCAGAAAGTTACAGCCAAAGAAGAACTATAAAGATTGTCCTTGGAGGAAGTTCTCTATCTTTCAAACTTTGCCGTACTGGAAAGATAATATTTGCCCCCATCATTTGGATGTCATGCACATAGAAAAAAATATGTGTGACAATGTGCTTTCAACTTTGTTAGACGTACCAGGAAAGTCCAAAGATCATCATAAGGCTCGATTAGATTTGCAAGAAATGGGGGTTAGACAGGAATTGCATCCCAAGAAATCAAATGATGAGCGGTACGTTTTGCTGCCGAAAGCATCATTTTCAATGACGAAGGAGGAGAAAAGTATATTTTGTCGTGTTCTGAAGAAAGCAAAGCTACCTCAGGGGTGTGCATCAAATATTGCTCGGTGTGTGCAAGTAAAGGAGGGAAAAATACTAGGGTATAAGAGTCATGACGCTCATATCATAATGCAGCATTTACTTCCGGTTGCGATTAGAAAAGTTTTGCCAAAGCATGTGGCTTTACCACTTATTAGATTAAGTGCATTTTTTAGAGCCATATGTAGTACGACCATTGATCCGAAAGATTTAGATCGCCTTGAGACTGAGATTAATGAGACTCTTTGTGAACTTGAGAGAATATTTCCACCGTCATTTTTTGACATAATGGTCCACTTGCCGGTTCATTTGGTCGATGAAATAAAACTTGGTGGACCAGTGTGTGGTTGGTGGATGTATCCTATAGAGAGGTACTTGGGGAAGTTGAAATCTTATGTTAAAAATAGAAGTCGCCCAGAGGCTTCTATAGCGGAAGGTTATCTGGCTGAAGAGTGTCTAATATTCTGCTCTAGATATTTGCATGATGGTGCAAAGAAGCGACGTAGAGGATTCTACCGAATTTATGAGAAAAGTGGTAAAGTTGATGAGGGATCTCCGTTGTTCCCTAAGATAGGCCATCCTCTTGGGAAGAAGAAAAAAGGGAAGAAAAATGGGACCACATTCAACTTGGATTCAAATACAAGAATTCTAGCTCATCGATATGCATTGTTCAATTGTGAAGACGAGCAAGTTGAGAAATATATCAAGTGAGTTGAAAATCAAATCATGTCTTATATGTTTTATCCTATGTTACAATATTGCATTAGACCAATTATTGTAACACTACACAATGTACAGGTTTTTATACAGGCAACACCTGTATCAAATCTTGTCTTATATGTTTTATAAATTAGACTCTAATGTAATTTTATGCTACCGTGAGTGTAGTAACTTTATTTTTTATTACATAAAGGTGTTAAGTTTTATATATAGAGGGAGGGAGTGTAGTACATAAAGGTGGCTCTAATGTAATTTTATGTACCAATATTAATTTTTATACATAGTGTACTAAGAACCTGCACAATGCACATGTTTTTTAGTATAGGCAACACCTTGATGTAAAATTGAGCCGGGGTTTTGAATTTTTTATGTTATGGTCACTTGTAAGATATTTGCGCCCGCACAACAAGACAACTTCCTCCGTCCCTGGCTATATTTATCACGGGCACCTATACCTTTTTGATCATCAGACAAGTGTTTGAGAGATATAGGCCAATTTCTTCTTATTTCACTAAAAGTGCAATTTAAAGTTGAGAATAATAGTAGTTTGTTATGTGGGATGAATATTAATCTTCTTTTTTAATATACTCCAGTTGTCTTCTTTTTTTGCAGGAAGTAAGAATAATGAGAAGAAACGACAATCCGAAGCACAATTGTACAAAGAGTCTCGTAAGAGGAAAATGGGAAAAATATACAAAACATGTTACGAGCCTATTAAAGCTAATATTGTAAGTTTTATTACCTTTACATTTATTAGGCTTCACTTTTCCCATCTCAACTTTGCTAGATTTTAATAATGCTTCCATTATTTCTGATGTAGGACACGATGGATGAACTTCAAATGGAAAGGCAGATTGATGGAGATAAAGCATATCAGAAGTAATGAAGATTGATAACAGAGTTAATCAAAGGCAGCTTGGAAGGTGTTCAACTATCAAAGGAAAAAAGAGTAAGAGCACTACAGCCGTGGGTGGTGTAATCATCCCAGACGAATTTTTGAAACCATATAAGGATCCAATAGTGAAAGATACAGTTGGAGAAGTCATGAAGATGTTCAAGCAACAACTACCTTGTGAAACTTTTACTAATTTGGCTCAATCGCTCAGAAACGTGTCATCTGATTTAGAAATCACGAAGCATCCTTCTAAAGATCCGAATGCTGAAGAGCTTCAGGAGGTATTTTTTAATTTTTGCTGTTTAATTTTTTTGTTGTTGTTATGGTTTGGTGTTTCTTTTTTGGTTGCTCTATTTTGTTGTTTCTTTTTTTTTTTTTTTTGGTTCTGGTTTGCTGTTTTTTTTTTTTTTTGGGTTCTGGTTTTGTAACATCCCCAAAACCGTATGGGAATATTACACGCCGTAGACCCTTTACACAAGGATCTACCAGGCTAAACATCCATAAACAACCAAGTGCTTGCCCGACCAGGGTCAAACAATAAAATGATACAGACCGATATGGTCACTTACACGTGAATACACAGACCGATGAGGTCACACAACCCAATCGATAAAACTGACTTAAATAACATTACCCACACAGGGGTCGAAATACAATACAAGGAAGACTCAAATCAACTCGACAACACAACAAAAATCAAAATAACTCTCGACTCATGATTAGTATCGCACTCGTCATCCTCTTGTGCCAATCCGTGATCGCTCCCTAAATCTGCATGTACACTGACGCAAAACAGACATCCACCCCCCGACATTTCGGGGTTAGTAAACTCCACCGCTTTACTAGTGCAAGTATCAAATCATACGAAATGTAACAAGCAATTAATAATCAAGTATCAAATATTCTGGAGGTTTTCACAAGAGAAGATAAGCTATGAAGCATTCGAAAATAAGATTATCATCTCGAATTTTTAGAATTTCAAAACCTTAAGACCTCATGTCCCGATTCACAAAACCTTTCGAAAACTTAAGGGCCTTAACCCAAAACTCGTTTCATAATTCAACAAGCTTACAATACCTAAACATTTCCATAAATCTCGTGGGGCTCGCCCAACATTATTTCTTAAAACTTTTCCTTTAAAAACTTTGATTTGAAAAGTATCATGCTCATGACACCGTGATCCACCATCACGTGTCTCCGTAGGTTCAACAACCCGCACGGACTACATCACGCACAATTAAACAAACATAATCAACTCCGACACCGTGATCCACTGTCACGTGTCTCCGTAGGTTCAACAACCCGCACGGACTATTAACCAAACATAACCAATTCCGACACCGTGATCCACTGTCACATGTCTCCGTAGGCATAACAACCCGCACGGACTATATCAATCACAACAATCACACACACAGTCCTGACACCGTAGTCCACTGCCACGTGTCACCGTAAGCCCCGTCGAGCTCACCGGTTGACGACCGTGTCCGAAACTCATGGTCCACCGCCATGCGTACCGTAGGCCTCGCTGACAAAGACGATTGGACCTCAGTACCTCACTAAGTTCTGATCCCGTAGTCCACTGCCACGAATCCTCGTAGGTCCCGTCGAATCAACACGAGTTAACTTAGCGGTCACACATATTCACATTCACGTTACATACAACAATGAGCGCAATTAATCAATCACCTTGATCACCCCAAAATCGTACATTGCACGCACATAACACAACCTCGACACTCGCAACAACTATCATCAATCAACGACATTTAACCAACATAACACACATTCGGTACACAATACATTGCACATCCAAGTGTACAACCATCCCATGTGTACGTCGCATTCCTGCACAAATGGCACAACGCCTAACACGTATACTGATATAACACTATTATCACAAAGCCTTCAAATTGCGAAAAACACAACCAACTCAAACGGAACATATTTACGAAGGCAAGCAAAGTCATCATACATCTCATACGTAATTACTAATCGCAAGATACAAGTCGTATAGTAAGATACTTGCCTTAATAACCGCTACCAAACGCTCCGAAGAACACGGTTCGATCGGGAAGCTCGGACCCCGAAGAAGACAACGAACGGAAGGGTTCCGACTCGAGTTCTTCACAAGAATTCGACCCTAACAACATAAATTCAATAAATCATCGATTATACGAGGAAGAATAACCGTAGAACGCCCGAAAACCCCTCTATGACATTTTACCGGACACCTTTAAGGCGTCGATCAAGAACTCGACCAAAACAACGAATCGATACGATCCAACCATGGAATAACAAGGTAAATGATATAATACATCTAAATAATCATCAATCCATCATAATCCTAAGTTAAATCGGATTAAACGGATGAAAACAACCAAAACACCAAAATACCCCAAAACTAGATTTCTAGGAAATCAATTCGATCTTGGTAGATCGGAGGATGTTATAGGACGGATGATTGATGATATAACCTCAAGAACTCCATGGATATGTTGTTAAACAACATGGCTTCAAGCTTATAACACGCCCAGCTGCGGAAGAGGAGAAGAAGAAGGTGAAAAATGGCGAGAAAAACGTGTGCAGGGCCTTTTATAGGGGTTGACTGCCCTGCCGGACACGGCCCGTGCCGATCGGCACGGTCGTGTCGCACAGCTGGCCGACAGGACTCGACCGTGTCCCGCTTGACACGGTCGCGGCGCTGAGGGCCTCCCGATAGCGACCCGTCCGACAATGACTTCGGCATGACTCGACCGTGTCCCGAACACGGTCGGGCGTGTGGCAATCGCTTCAGCTTATTCTAAGAGTTCGGCACGGCCGTGTCGGACGACACGGTCGGGTCTGAGACAAACTTTCGGCATTTCCGGACGAGTACGGCACGGCCGTGTCGGACGACACGGCCGAGTTCGGCCGCGATGATCGGCCAATAACGAGCGGGTGAGCTAAAACGACCATAACTCTCTCGTCGGACTCGATTGACTCACCGTTTGAACCATTGGAAAGCTAACTCGATGATCTATAATATTGCAAAGATTTAGAATTTTTGGAGTTACCAAAAATTAATGGTGACTTTACAAAGTCGAACTCCCACGTGAAAAAGTCGATTATGGACACGGAACTCAACAAAACGACACTGAAACGAACTCGGATGACAAAAAGTGCAGAATTAATCATTCTCGGAAATGACAAAACGGTCAGGAGCGCGTCGTCAAAACGAACTTCCGCCGAAAAAATAAAATTACCGAAATTCGAAATTGCGGATATTACATTCTACCCTCCTTAAAAGAAGTTTCGTCCCGAAACTTAAAACAAGTAGGGTGGAGCAATATACCTGCCAGGAAAACTCGACGAGATACACAAAAATAGAAAACTCGCGCCCAACGGCGAAACGCTGCAAGAAACGCAAAGAGACATACGGCGTGAAAACACGCTCCACGACGACCAACACAACGCCACCGGTAGAAACATAATAAAATCATCAAGTGACAAGCGTCATCAAACAGACAATACAATCGAGTCGATTATCCAGACAATCACAAAACACAACGAACGAAAATCAATAGGATTGACTAACCCAATGGTACATCAATCAAAACGCGAGCCAACCGCTGAACAAATACGGAATTCCACCGCCCAAGGGTTGGAAGATTGAAAACGAGACTAACTTCCCGAACTTAAGGGAATTAGGAAGGAGCCTGAACGCTCAACAATCACGAAACGAGAACAAAACCGAACAAACAAACGATCGAGACAACAAAAATCGAACGATCATGTTCGGATCACGAAGAACAATAAGGTTCAACCGACAACTCCGAGGTTCACATCTCGACACGAGACGAAACAAGATCCGGTGAAAACAACAAGATGCACACTCGCATAAGATCCACAGGAAAGGGAATAACAATTGAAAAGTCACAACGACAAATGAGTTATTCCGAAATGATGCCACACTCGTTCGATAAACAAAAACAAGGGGCAGGACAAGCTCAGAAATGTCAACGAACATAAATGAGTCAACAAAGTAGAATATACAGAAGTTCCAAATCCGATCCACTTCGAATAAGAGAACTAGTAAAACCAGATGATGTCACTTCCGAACAAGGTTCACAAGAATCGAACCGAACTCGAAAAAGTCACAGCGATAACCAGATTGACCCAAAACAAGATCACAGCTCGTTCGAACGACGAAACCGAAATACAGAACAAGTTCAGAAAGTATCAACGAACACGAGCGAGTCGATAGATTCGAGAAAGAGAAAATGCAGGAGTATAAAAACAACACGGGTACTACATTCGACCTCTTATAAAAGAAGGTCGCCCCCGCAACTCACAACAGCGAAATCAAGGTGACGACACAACAAGCAACCGACAGAAACATCCTTCAAAGGCCTCTCAAGGCCGATTCCGATGACTGTGCTGAAGCGCGAACTCCAAAAGTCTCGGTAGCCAATTCGCAAAATTGAACTCGGTGTCCCTCGAGTCCACACTTGAAATGTGTTACCGACGAGAAGGACAATATACACGTGCATGCCCCGGCACATTACGGTTGAAACGTCTCGGCTCGGCATACCGAAAATACAAATGCTCGATACAATGGATCAAAACACCGCAAAACAACATACCGGAGATGCCAACTCAGCATAACATATCAACGCATACAAAAATGACAACAACAACGGCATCATTCGACGATTACAACATCCCGAACGACAGCCAGCACACAATCACAAACATCATGAAACAATCACCCATGTGTATAACGCACAAAAATCCAGGCTTTAACAACTTACACTAGTGCGACAACACGCAAATCACCACGAGGCGATAAAGAGTAAACACCAGTTCACACCTCTCACAGAGAGCCAACAAAACATATGCGTGGCGAACGAATCGACGCTCACGCCACCCATTTCAATCACAATTCGGGGTTGACACCGTAACGAAAGTTCGAAAACCATACACGCATTTCCGGTCCACAAACAGGAATGATAGGTTTTAAAAACGAAAACCACCTTTGAAGACAGTTTGGAAACACCAGTTGATCTTGAGTATCATTTTACAAAAAGTTGAACAAACATCATTTTCGAGACTTTGAAAATCATCTTGCGTTTGAACAAAAATGAGGACACCTTCTCGTAGTGAAAAAAAATTTCAAAAATATTCGACCCTTGGGTCTAAGCAACTGCATTTGAAAATATCTCAAAAATATTTTTGGTCCTCAACCGGAAAATTTTTGAAATGTATTGCGGCATTAGAAAACACCTTGAAAACACCGCAAGAAAATAATTTGTTTTAAAAGTACGTCTCGAATTTTAATTTTCTAAGATACTCAAGGTTTTCAAAAATAATTCAATGGGCTAGAATGCCCAAAAATTTCAGGTAATTTCACGTAACATTATAGCGCTGTGGGTCCCGCGCCGGAACCCACCAGATAAAAACCATTTACAAAAATGCCAAAAGGGCCGATGACGGTAATATTTCAAAACTCACAAAAGCCATTTACAAAATACTGAATACCGTCATAAGAATTTCGCCAAAACGATCAAGGCCATAATGCCAAAAACTCGGTTAAGGAAATCGATTTTCAAAATAAAACTCAGTCGGTAAAATACCGAAAGCCATTACAAAATAACTCACGCAGTGGATAAAAAAATACACCCAACATGCACAATCCAATTGAATACGTCTCACAACATCTAGTTTAAACATATAACAAAACCATTCCTGAGTTTCTCGCGAACTCACCATCGATACCTTTTCGAAATCCATCAAGGTTTACAACTTCCACACCATACCACACCACCCGGTGGTTCAAAGATAAAACAATAATGTGCCCAGCTTCTATACACATACTATATGCCACAAGTACTAAACACAATTATATTACACAATACTGTAAAGAAAATCATGCACCGCAATTAACTCACTAAGATAAAATCGAGATACACAGTACTTCGCATAAAAGAGGAGACTTACATCCACAGTCGCACGGAGGTGACGGCCGCCACGATACTAATCTCGTCCGACAACATAACCGACACGTTGTGGCTACGCACAACTCAACTTGTCACCCGATGACTCAAACGACATGACAACACATTACTCGACAAATCACGACTTGACTCGACCCGACTGTACCCAGTTTCCGCAACCTAAGCTCCGATACCATAAATGTAACAGCCCCAAAACCGTATGGGAATATTACACGCCGTAGACCCTTTCCACAAGGATCTACCAAAGCTAAACATCCATAAACAACCAAGTGCTTGCCCGACTGTGGTCAAACAATAAAATGATACAGACCGATATGGTCACTTACACGTGAATACACAGACCGATGAGGTCACACAACCCAATCGATAAAACTGACTTAAATAACATTACCCACACAGGGTCGAAATACAATACAACTAAGACTCAAATCAACTCGACAACACAACAAAAATCAAAATAACTCTCGACTCATGATTAGTATCGCACTCGTCATCCTCTTGTGCCAATCCTGTGATCGCTCCCCTAAATCTGCATGTACCGGACGCAAAACAGACATCCACCCCCGATTACTCGGGGTTAGTAAAACTCCACTATTTTACTAGTGCAAGTATCAAATCATACGAAATGTAACAAGCAATTAATAATCAAGTATCAAATATTCCTGGAGGTTTTCACAAGAGAAGATAAGCTATGAAGCATTCGAAAATAAGATTATCATCTCGAATTTTTAGAATTTCAAAACCTTAAGACCTCATGTCCCGATTCACAAAACCTTTCGAAAACTTAAGGGCCTTAACCCAAAACTCGTTTCATAATTCAACAGCTTTACAATACCGAAACATTTCCATAAATCTCGTGGGGCTCGGCCCAACATTATTTCTTAAAACTTTTCCTTTAAAAACTTTGATTTGAAAAGTATCATGCTCATGACACCGTGATCCACTGTCACGTGTCTCCGTAGGTTCAACAACCCGCACGGACTACATCACGCACAATTAAACAAACATAATCAACTCCGACACCGTGATCCACTGTCACGTGTCTCCGTAGGTTCAACAACCCGCACGGACTATTAACCAAACATAACCAATTCCGACACCGTGATCCACTGCCACGTGTCTCCGTAGGCATAACAACCCGCACGGACTATATCAATCACAACAATCACACACACAGTCCTGACACCGTAGTCCACCGCCACGTGTCACCGTAAGCCCCGCCGAGCTCACCCGGTTGACGACCGTGTCCGAAACTCATGGTCCACCGCCATGCTACCGTAGGCCTCGTCTGCATCAAAGACGATTGGACCTCAGTACCTCACTAAGTTCTGATCCCGTAGTCCACTGCCACGAATCCTCGTAGGTCCCGTCGAACCAACATGAGTTAACTTAGCGGTCACACATATTCACATTCACGTTACATACAACAATGAGCGCAATTAATCAATCACCTTGATCACCCCAAAATCGTACATTGCACGCACATAACACAACCTCGACACTCGCAACAACTATCATCAATCAACGACATTTAACCAACATAACACACATTCGGTACACAATACATTGCACAACCAAGTGTACAACCATCCCATGTGTACGTCGCATTCCTGCACAAATGGCACAACGCCTAACACGTATACTGATATAACACTATTATCACAAAGCCTTCAAATTGCGAAAAACACAACCAACTCAAACGGAACATATTTACGAAGGCAAGCAAAGTCATCATACATCTCATACGTAATTACTAATCGCAAGATACAAGTCGTATAGTAAGATACTTGCCTTAATAACCGCTACCAAACGCTCCGAAGAACACGGTTCGATCGGGAAGCTCGGACCCCGAAGAAGACAACGAACGGAAGGGTTCCGACTCGAGTTCTTCACAAGAATTCGACCCTAACAACATAAATTCAATAAATTATCGATCATAGGAGGAAGAATAACCGTAGAACGCCCGAAAACCCCTCTATGACATTTTACCGGACACCTTTAAGGCGTCGATCAAGAACTCGACCAAAACAACAAATCGATACGATCCAACCATGGAATAATAAGGGAAATGATATAATACATCTAAATAATCATCAATCCATCATAATCCTAAGTTAAATCGGATTAAACGGATGAAAACAACCAAAACACCAAAATTCCCCAAAACTAGATTTCTAGGAAATCTGACCTGATTTGGTAGATCGGAGGATGTTATAGGACGGATGATTGATGATATAACCTCAAGAACTCCATGGATATGTTGTTAAACAACATGGCTTCAAGCTTATAACACGCCCAGCTGCGGAAGAGGAGAAGAAGAAGGTGAAAAATGGCGAGAAAAACGTCTCATAGGCCTTTTATAGGGTTGATCGCTGCCGGACACGGCCCGTGCCGATCGGGCACGGCCGTGTCGCACAGCTGGCCGACAGGACTCGACCGTGTCCCGCTTGACACGGTCGCGGCGCTGAGGGCCTCCCGATAGCGACTCCGTCCGACAAATGACTCGGCATGACTCGACCGTGTCCCGAACACGGTCGGGCGTGTCGCGATCGTTCGAGCTTATCCTAAGAGTTCGGCACGGGCCGTGTCGGACGACACGGTCGGTCCTGAGACAAACTTTCAGCATTTCCGGACGAGTACGGCACGGCCGTGTCGGACGACACGGCCGAGTTCGGCCGGCAGCGTGATCGCCAATAACGAGCGGGTGAGATAAACGACCATAACTCTCTCGTCCGACTCGATTGACTCACCGCTTAAACCATTGGAAATCTAACTCGATGATCTATAATATTGCAAGATTTAGAATTTTGGAGTTACCAAAAATTAATGGTGACTTTACAAAGTCGAACTCCCACGTGAAAAGTCGATTAAGGACACTAACTCAACAAAACGACACCGAAACGAACTCGGATGACAAAAAGTGCGAATTAATCATTCTCGGAAATGACAAAACGGTCAGAGCGAGTCGTCAAAACGAACTTCCGCTTAAAAATAAAATTACCAAATTCAAATTGCGGATATTACAGTTTGATGCACGCATGCATGTCGCTTCTTGTTCTCGTCCTGGTTTGTCGCTTCCAAATTAGACCTAATATGATTGTTGTTTCTTTTTTCTTCTTGTTCTGGATTGCAAGCAATTAGGACACTGCACTGCTGCTATTTTGCTATTTTGCACATTAATACTGGAAGACTTTTTACAATTATTGTCACTGCACTGTGATACATTTGTTGTGATGCTATAGATTGTAATGCTATTGTTATGATACTATTGTTGTGAATTGTGATGCTATTGTTGTTACTGTGATGCTATTGTTGTTGAACAATTGGTGTTGGTGATTTGAAGTTTGGAACTTCAAAATGTATATAGTATATACTATATTGTCATTTGTTGGAAATAACCGAAGAACCGAAAAAAATGTACGTTGACTGAGTTGTATCTGATGCTTGTATCCTAATTGGTCTGCGTATGGGTATCCAGTAGTTTACGTTAGATCTGTTAATCTTGAAGAATAATATTTACTGGTTCCATCTGCAACAGACTATAACTTGCTTATTGCATCAGTTTTGATCCTGTCAGATATACTTCTGCATCATTCCTGTTTTTTGAGGGTGCAGAAATGTCTTATGGTTAGAAAGAGAACTAATACCTGATGTGTGTTTCATTTTGTATTCGTCGATCCTCTTAGTAGGCCTGGCAATACGTTAGACCAAAATTACGTTTTCTGATTTATTTGAACATTGCAATATTTGTTTGCAATATTTGTTAGCCTGCTTGTTGACAGTTAGGGATGTGATTTAATAATCTTTGCTTAATTCGGTTCAGATAATGGGTACGAATTTTTTTACATAATAACTGAAAGTCCCAGCCCTATGACACATGCCATTGTTAGTAAGATTAATTTAGCTCCAGTAATTGCAATAAATAAATTTGTAGGATCAGCTTTGGTCTTGAATATGGATCTCTTGTTTTGTGCTATGATTGTCCATTATTTTCCAACTCCCCGAATGTATCAGGGAGCTGTGGAAATAGCAGATGCTTTGAAGGAGAACCACACAATAACAAGCATAGATCTGGTTGATTACATCCTTGCTGGAACAGTTCAAACAGTCTATACATCCTTCATGAGAATTACAGGGGGAACTGACATCTCCCTGACCTCCATAATATCCCTTTTGTGTGTCTTTTAAAACTTAAAAAATGCAGTCTAAATTTACCCCCCCTCCCCCCAAACCCAAAAAAAAAATTCAATTCAGAGCTCACTCTATCTATTCTACTGAGTTGAACTTGGTTGTAAATCGATGGAAGATGATGGAGGAAATACTTTACCTGAAGTCCTCAATTTCATGGAAATATAATAACCCTTTTGCTTGGTTGTTATTACTAATTTCAGATGTAAGCTGCATTTGCCCTTCTGAAAGATTCTTGTGACTATGTTTATGTTGATATGTTACAGATTGAGCAAATAATGTTTGATGCCTCTTTACATCCAAGTTTGATCATTCATTCCTGATGGTAGCTTCAGATCTGCTTACTCATCTTGCATCTGATTAATTTGTTTTGATTTGTTTTTCCTGATGGTATCGCTTTGCTTGCTCTTGCGGTAATTAAATCATGCTCTTTCCTTTATGTAAACAAAATAGTCAAGAGGCGCAGATCCATGCTATTCCCTTGTTTAAGTTTAAGCAAGAGTCTATTTTGTTTTCCTCCGGTTAGCGAAGTTCCATATTATCTAAACCTTCTAGGGTTCTACCATGACAAAGAAATGCATTCTAAAAAAGAAGAGATAGGTCCGTGCGTGCAGCCGTATACGAAAGTATGCTTCCTCTTCTTTTCTTAGTCTTAGGAGAACTGCTTCCAAATGAAAGTTTAGACTATGTGAACATCTCACTATCTCTCTTGTTACTGGAGAAGAGCAGGTGTTTGCACACATGGATTTCTCAGAGAAAGAAAGATAGACTATTAAGTGCTACTTCACTCGAATGCTTTCAGTTAGCTCGGTATGATAAGAAAGATGTTGTTCATAATGAAGTCTCGGAGTAAGGAGCAACAAACAAAGCATTGCAAAGCACTGAAAGGAAGAAGAGTTAACAAGAGAACTCGATTAGCTAAATCCAATCCTTACAGGAATAGTTAGCGACATAAATACCCTATTCTAATATATATAGGAATGCCAATAAATAAGGAATTCAAGAATGGGTGGGGTAGTTCATAAAAGGTAGCTCAGTGGGATAACAAATAGGCATAAGCTAAGAAGAAGAAGAATAGGAAGAAAAGGTAAGCAACCACCTTAATAGAGAATAGGCTTACACCAAGTACTCCACCTATGGCTGGGGAAGAAGTAGGAGAAAGCTAATACCATTTCATAACTGAAATCCTGGAAGAAGGGAGCTTGACTAGACGAATTGTTCTATTTTTTTTTTTCATTTTGGATACAACCCAGTAACATTTTTATGGAATGATCTGACAACACCTCAATCCTTGTGTGTGCAATGACATATTATTTTTAGATTTTTTAGAAATATTACTGTTGACGAATGAGCAAAATTGGAAAAATCGAGAGCGAAATTGGAACTTTTTTGTTAGTTTTGACAGAATAAGTTTCTGAATTATAACGATATATTAAGTGAAAGTATGAATCTATTCCGCTATGTTTCAAACAGCGATTAGCCTCATGAATATATTAAGTTTAATTTTTTGCAGGACTTTGGTATGAGTTTGGAACGATTTTACCGAGGTACTCTTTCCATTATTTATTTACATGTAGTTTGAGAATAGTTTGTAAATTTTGATTACCTTTCTTTGATTTCACGTTTTCGGCATGTGAGAGTACATTTCTTAATGTGTTTCTTTCACGTATCTCTAATTAAATTTGGTGCATAATATGTTATCTGATGGGAACTCTGGAGCTACTTTTATTTTATTATTTATTTATTTTACCTTATTCTTACTGCAGGATGATGAAGATGATCTATTATGGTAGCAAGGACTGATGAAGTTTCGAGAAACATGCATGGATAGGACGTTGAAATTGAAGATGAAGAAACAAATAAATGTTCTTTTAGAGATTATGTTTTAGGAAGAGATATATTATATGATTGGATTTTTGGGTTTTTTTTTTTTGCTTTGAACACAATATAGTGTGTTTCAATTGATGAATACTACTTTGTGGCTCATTTTTTACGATGACAGTTGAATATCAATAATATCATTCTATTTTACCTTCTTTTCTTGCTTTTGTAAGTTTTAATGTTATTATCAATATATAAGACATGTATAGAAATGATACTATAAAGTTGGTTAATAAAAAATGTGTCACCCAATATCTAATAGAGTGTTACATATGCTGACGTAAAATGATACATAATATATAATAAAGTGTTACTATAGTTCAAAAGATGAAGTAAAAAATGATATTAAAGAGTAAAAAGTGATACATAAAAAATTATTAGTAGCACTATGAATATGCTACATTAGTTTGAAGAAAGTGTTACATTAGGAAATTTTGAGTAGAACTTGAAAAAGTGATACATTAGTATTGGAAAGTGCTACCTAAGAGAATAGGTAGCACGGGCAGATGTTTCACTTATAAAAGTGTTACCTATTACCTAAAGCAACACTTTTAGGCTTTTAAGTAACACTTTTGGGGTGTTACATTAGGTCAATTATGCACTAGTGGTTTGAAGATCACAAAACTGAAGAAATACAAGATTACAAGCAATACGTGAACGATCTATCGACTGAATATTCATTATCATCAGATCAAGCTTACAAGAGCAAAGTTTTTTTTTAGTATCATTCATATCTGAAAAGAAGAAATATACTCAGTCAATGAAGAACAGCCATCATCAGCTCAAGATCTTCATAGTCATGCTGCTGTTCTAACCTGGTTACTTAACCTTTTACCTTCGAGTAAAAACTTAGTTCTGTGTGAACTAAAGAAGTTATTCCAACTTGTATGGGACGAATAGGACGAAGCTTTGGAACTGTGTGTGAAGAAGCAAGTCAAGAGTTAGCTTTGACCAATCTGTGTGAACGGTTGAAAGCGACAGTCTTTGTATCAATCTGTATGAACGATACGAGGATAGGTTTGATTATAGACACGTTTGTGTATGTAGTGTTTATGATAAAACGTTTACTCCTGTGTGGAGGACCAGTGGATGTAGAGAGGTTTACCTCGAACCACTTTAATTACAGTGTTAATTACCTTATGCATTTACTGCTTTCATTACTGTGATTTATTTAAGTATACTCCAAAACCCTGTACGCACCAAGCCAACAGGAGATTAAGCCAGTTGCTGTATTTACAGCAACTCACTTCAAAAGACTTCCGCTACGCACTCTAATTTGAAAATCGTACATCTTGTTATACTAATATCTTTTCAAGATGTATTCTGTATACTTAGTGGCCAAAAAGTGGTATCGGAGCGGTTGATTCTAAAAAGAATTAGTCGCATTTTTAAACGAATCAGATCCTTAAATCCCTTATTTTTTAAAATAGTCTTTATATTTTCTATACTCTCATATGGATACCTCTATGATCAATAAAGTTCCCATGTTCTCTATTAATGAGTTTGACGATTGGAGAATTAGGATGGAGGCTCATCTTGCAGCAATGCACGAAGAGATGATTTTTGTCATTCGGGATGGCCCTATAAAAATCATGAAGGTAAATCCGGCCACAAGGATTGAAGGCCAAGCCCATGCCGAGATGCTCGAGAAGGAGCGCGAGCAGTGGACAACTGACGAGTGCAAGCATTCCAACCTCGACAATGTCGCTAAGAATGCGCTATTTGTCACTCTTGACAAAGGCACATTCTCAAAAGTAAAGGGCTGTAAGACAGTCAAAGGAAATCTGGGATGAACTCAAGTTGATTTGTGAGGTAACTAAGCTCTCAAAAGAAAATAAGATTTCAAAACTGACTCAGCAATTTGAATCTTTTGAAATTAAACCAACTGAAACTCTTGAGGAACTTGACCTCAGATTCACCGGCATTGTTGGTGAACTTGAAGTGTTGGGAAAAATTTATACCTAAATGGAGAAAAACTTAAAAATTTTCAGATCGCCCCTTGCCTGATGGGACATAAAAACCACAGCTATGCGTGAGTCATGTAATCTTAATGACATATCTACTTTCGATCACTTCTCTGACCTAAAAGCTTTCGAGTATGATATTGGCAGGAGAGAGAAGACCGAAGAGTCACCTTCGAGGACTACAACATTAGCTGTTGTATCGAACCGAAGACACAGCATGCCCAGCACATCCAAACATGCCTACAAAAATGCTGACAGACGATGACATCCTGTCACAAGATGAAATGGCGTTTCTCATGCATAAATTTAAGAAATTCATCAAACACTCTAGAAAGACTCCATACAGGCCCAAGCCTTTCAACAAGGTAAATTGAGAATCTTCACCATCTGGTGATTCCAACCTATGCTATAATTGCAGGAAACCGGGATATTATGCGAACAAATGTATGCATCCCAAAGTCCAAAAGTTGCTGGAAGCCGAGCAACAAGAAAAGGACGAAAGAAGGCGTGCTTGGAAATACAAGCTCAAGGCCCTGATCGGCGAATCAGAAGCCTCGCCCGCTCAAACCAAGACCGAGGAATATCTCCAGGCGGTTACTGACAGTGACTCGTCTGATGATGAACTCGAAGATAAAGCATACACGTGCTTTATGGCTAAGGATATTGAAGATGATGAAGATAGCGATGATGAGGTAAGTTCAACATCCAATATTCCCATTAATGCTTATCATACTTTTGAAAACATAATGAATGAATTCAAAAACATTCAAAAGGCCCATGATACAGTGAAACGAGAAAACATACAGCTCGAAATTTCTAACTTAGAGCTGAAACAAGAAAACGACTTGCTAAAGGAAAATTACGAAATATGTCTCTAGACTGTGAAAATAGCAAAGTCAATTTTGAAAAACTCATGGAGAGCAATCATCAATTTTCTCACGAACTTAATGAGGCTAAGTCTCATAGTGAATACAAGACAAATGATTTCGTTCTGCTCGAAGCCAAAGTAAAAACTCTCGAGAAAAGAGAAGAAGAACTTGAGACCATCTTGAAATCTTTCGAGAAATCATCAAAAAAGATGGAAGAAATTCTAAGCACCGGCCAACATGCTCACGATAAAAGTGGCTTCGGATATAACTCATACTCCAATAGAGGGAAAACTAGTACTGTGTTCGTTAGGGGTGTGGAACCCATTCCTGTACCGGAGGAGACCCCAAGTCCGGTTAAGGTACCTCTTGCACTGTGAACAGCAAAGGCTGCTATTCCGCCACCTCAGTCATATAACAGACAGCAGAATCCTCAGCCATCCAGACCTGTAAAGCGCAATCAACAGCATGCTCCTCGAGCATATCAACAGCGCCAACAGCCGTTCAGAAAGAAGGCTGTACCCATATATCAAAGGCCTGCACGGCGGTACTTTCAACAGTACAGTGCGCCTAGGTATTGGATACAGGAGCCCCGTTATCCATCGCGAAAGCAGGTCGCCGCACAGTATCAACAACAGCTTTGGGAATCCAACAGGAGACCCAGAAGGCAAGCTGTACGGCATTCGTACTAGATTAATAATAATAACCCTGAATTTTATATACATAATCATTATCAAGGTTACAGCGACTACGTGTCCGCCCCACGTAGACATGGCAACAACGAACCTAAAGCAACCTACAGTAAACCCATTACTGTCAGGAAAATCTGGGTACCTAAAGGCACTAACATCCATGGACTCAACATACAAATGGAACCTAAATATACTTAATTTCTTTGCATACAGGACATCTTAGAGAAGGACATCCGGTACTTTAATAGCGGATGTTCTCGGCACATGACAGGAGATAAAAGCAAGCTGTCAGATTTTGTAGAAGGTCGCGGTCCAAAAGTTCGCTTCGGTGATAAATCCAAAGGACGAACAAGAGGGAAAGGAACCCTGATCATTGGAAAATTCAAAATCAAGGACGTAGCCTATGTTCAAGGCTTAGAGTATAATCTAATTAGTATTAACCAATTCTGTGATAAACAGTTTTTGGTGAAATTCTATATAGATCACTGTAGAGTCAAGTGTTAGGAGTATGCCCTCGAATGCCACTCAGAGGATGTTGAGTGAGGGCATTGTACTTGTTATTATTTAAATCGTTAATATAAGGCAATGGATGTTTCTTTATTTACTGGTAGTTACTGGCATTCCTAACTCATAAATATACATATAGAAACTAGTCCGTGTATTTGAGAGCAAAACGTTCCACTCCTTATTGGATAAGGGGGTCAGCACTGGAAAGGTTTATAGCTCAAATACTTAATCGTTCACAAGTCGATGAAACTTGACTGGGCGTTAAGTTTATGTGAAGACTTGTATGCCGTGTTCTTTGACATGGAGACTGTCTGTCCAACACTAATGGTTAGTGGGAGCACACGTTATAGGTATGCGAATTGGATTAGTATATTCGAACTGACTCACCCTCGATTCATCACACGGATTTCACTCCGGGACAGTCAATGACGGAATCAAAAATTTGTGATAGGTATTCGTGAACCTTCGACTTGAGGATTTAGTAGGGATGTGCTTGTGACGTCAAAATTTTCATTAGAGTAGCTTGACTCTATAAACCGAAAGGTTGGGGTCAACCTCGACGTGCATCTTGACGGGCAAGTAGCAGGTCCTACTGAATACCAAGATAGAATTCTTTCTCCTGTTAGTGAACGGGTTATATGTCCTATGCGGTTATTGGCAGATCAGATCATAAGTCTTTGGCCAAAGCATTGGAGCTAGTTGTATTGGATACACAAGAGCTCGATGATCTCGATTTGCATTAACTCGTGCATAGCGTCAAGTACATATAGGGTTTTACTGACCGTGACCCTATAACTTGATCGGGACATTTTAAAGAAGGGTTTATACGTATACTGGTATTCACGACAGAATGGTTCTTGAATGATCCCCATCATTCGTTCTCAGTTGGGGTATAGTGTAGGCCGCTAGGCTGGCTAAGTGGTGCTACTACTCTTTGGTTCCTCTCATTGCTGACTGAGACGAACCTACCGAGTCGCGCAATAGGATTAACAACGGAATGAATCAAGCTAATTCTCTCATTATGAATATTAGATATTGGATATCTAAATTTGGGACATTGGATGTTTAAATTGATTTATTGGATAAATTAATTTACGGCCTAATGAATTAAATAAATTACTGGCTGATTAATTTAATTCATGGATATAATTATTTCTTGGAGAAATGAATTATGTTATTATGTATTTGATATGATTAATTAATTAGATTAATGAATCGATATAAATACATCGAAATGGAATCGGAGTTTATCTGTATGGACTCACGGGAGTCCGAAACGAATCGAACTCGTCTGATTTTTCATCTTGGCCGCCCCCCTTATTTCCACCTACTTTCCTTTTGTCTTTGTATCCAATTCTTAATGGAAGAAACGGACTTTTGTGGGGCTATCAATCATGTGGCATGAGTTGTTCAACATATGGGTGGAATTAGAATAAGAAGGGAAGGCTTCTATCTCTCATCATTCAAACATTCATTTCATACGGTTCTTGTGAGAGTTTTAGAGAGAGAGAGAGAAAAACTTCTCATAGTCTTCATATCTTCTTGTTCTTCTTCTTGAGTTTTTCTAAGAGAAAAATTCATAAGATTTTGAGAGATTATAGATTAAACACTTAGAGTGTTGTAATCTTGATAAGAAAGCTTCCATCACTTGATTCTAGCCGTAACCTTAGAGGTTAATCGGGTGATCATCGTTCCGTTCGTTTCTCCGGTGCGTGGCAAGTAGAGACGCGGTATTTTCGGTGTTGGATCATCCAAGAGCTTGGAGCGGATTGGATCGTGGGAAAGCAATTTAAATCTTGGGGAATAGCTCAAGAGAAGGATACCATTTAATCAACGGACTACAAGGTTATGTTTTCTCGTATATCTTGTGTTTCGTATTATATTCATATATATACGTAGCTCGATCGATCCTCGTAGGGATTCAGATTGAATTAATTTTTGTTTTAAGGCTTCCTCTGGGCCTTCGATTTAAGCATCGAATCCCAGCAGTGGTATCGGAGCGTAGGTCTTGAGATCGTATATACGATATTGGTATTTGGAATGCTCGATTAGATGGTGAATGATTTGGAATCATTTTAGTCATAATCGTGGTATATGTTTTTCGTTCGTAATAGTTTATGTCTAAATATAAATCTTAAATTTCTGGGAAATATGATTTATATTGAAGATATGAAAGTCGGAAAATATTGATATTGGATATCCGGTCGAAAATCTAGCTCTGAATCATCGTCGGACGATTTTTCGGACAAAGGGCAGGAAGCTGCTAGGGTGACTTGGTCGTGTCTTGTTTAACAAGGGTCATGTCCGGCAGTCCCCAAGCCACTACCAGGCAGACCCGGCCGTGTTCGGCAACACGGAACGTGCCAGGCAGGACGACCCCAGCGTGTTAGGCGACACGGGCCGTACCTGGCCGTCAGGCTGCCGAGCGTGACTCGACCCTTCCTTTTGGGACAAGGCGTGTCTATCGGCAGACTGCTGAAGGTGACTCGGCCTGACAGGACAGTTTTCGCCCCAGCTAGATTTTTTTCGTGTATTCCAGAAAATTAATCTCCCACATGTTATTTTATCCCTAGAAACCTGATAGGTTGCCAGATAAGATTCAATTGTGAAACTGATTTGCGTCGATGGTATAAACTTAACTTGTTCACGAACCATAGAAACCGTATAGGTTGAAGGGAGTGAATAAGGGGAAAAAGAAGATCATATCTTCCATTAGATGGGTTGGTGTTGGACACCACTTTATGAAAATTAATAGACTAGAAACCGGTTCGGTTGCCCTCTATTAAGATTTATAAAGAATTCGATCACCACTATGAAGTAGAGCGACGATACTTTCGGATTTCACATGGTAGTGTGTTATTTCGATAAAAATAGTAGGAGCTGGGTAACAAGAATAGAAAAAACCTTAATTCTATACTCGGATCATAATTGAACGAGTCACTAATTAATCTATCATACTTAATGCAGACATAACTCTCAATATGACAATGAATCCACTCGCAATTCTACTCGAAAAGAACACTTTGATCGAACCTAACTTTGTGGACTGGATCCGCAATCTGATGATTGTTTTCAGTATAGAGGCACTGGGATACGTCTTGGAGACGGACATTCCGGCGCCTCCTATATGGACTAGAGCCAATCAGGAAGAGATTGAAAACCACAAAAAGTGGGTTAAGGATGACGTAAAAGTCCGTGCTTACATCTTCAAACCGACCTTATCCTACAGTCTCTTCCTGATTCTTTCTCACAGTTTGTTATGAACTTTAACTGTAATGAGATTGCATGTAATTTAGCTGGGCTAATGAACAAACTTGTGACTGCTCAGTCTCATATGAAAACTCCGCGGATGAAGGAGTCTGCTCTTGTGATTTCTTGTAGACCTCGGAGGTCTAAGAACAAGAAGAAAAAGACCAAGAAGCAGACTGGACCACATGTCAAGGACTTCAAGGGTAAGGGAAAGGCCCCAACGGTTCCGAAGAGCAAGAAGAAAGACGCTTGTCTCAAGTGCGGTGAGCTGAGCCACTGGGCTAGAGAGTGTCCTATTCTTCATGGCACTTCATGTACAAAGCTTTTAGTTTTGGAAACAAATTGTTCTGCTACTGTATTTTCAACTTCCTGGATACTAGATTCTGGTGCTAGTTCTCATATTTGTACCGTGAATCAGGATCTAGAACAAAGTAGGAAGATTGGAGCTGGAGAAGTAATGATCACTGTCGGAAGCGGGCATAGTGTCGAGGCAACCGACATAGGATCACTACTTTTGGGTTTAGAATCCGGCTATATTTTGACTTTAGAAGATGTACTTGTTTTGCCCAAGGGGCATAAAAACATTGTATCCATTTCGGTCATAGACCGTAAAGGCTTTTCATTTTTCATCGGTGATGGTTCCTGCAAAATTTATTTCAAAAATAAACTAGTGGCTACTGCTACATTGTTAAATAGATTGTATCATCTACATCTCAGCAACAAAGTAGTTATAAATACCATGACTAGAAAACGTGGTAGGGATGAAACCAATCAAGTTTTGAAATGGCATCTTAAACTTGGTCATGTTGGTCTGACCAAGGTTTACCAAATGGAAAAAGATGGACTTATGAGTCCATTAGGATCGGATCCCTTTCCTACTTGTGAATCTTGCCTTAAAGGCAAAATGACTAAGTCCCCCTTCACAGGGACTTTTGAAAGAGCCGCTGATAAACTGGGATTAATCCATACCAACGTATGTGGTGCTTTGGAAGCAGCACGTGACGGATATCAACATTCCATTACATATACAGACGATCATACTAGGTAAGGTTATGTATACTTAATGAAACATAAATCCGAAGCCTTTGAGAAATTCCAGGAATTCAAGGCCCTAGTCGAAAAACAAACTGGTAATCATATCAAAGCACTTCGGTCGGACCGAGGTGGCGAGTATATGAGTACGGAGTTTGACGAGTTACTTAAGGAACATGGAATAGTTTCACAGCTAAGACCTTCAGGTACTCCTCAGTTAAATGGTGTGTCAGAAAGAAGGATCCTGACCTTGTTGAACATGGTCCGTTCCATGCTGGGCTATACTGACTTACCGATTTACCTGTGGGGGTATGCACTCCTGACTGCCGCTTACATCTTAAATAGATGTCCTTCCAAATCCATTCCTAAAACTCCACATGAGATGTGGGAGGGCAGGAAACCAAGTCTTAATCATATTAGAATTTGGGGATGTCCAGCCTATGTCAAGAAGACTAAGGTGGAAAAGTTGGAAGCAAGGTCCACAAAGGGACGTTTCATTGGATTCCCATTTGGTATGATGGGTTATCTATTCTACATGCCCAAAGATCGAAAGATCGTTGTTGCTTTACAAGCACACTTCCTGGAAGATGAGTTCATTCATGAAGTCGGAGCAGGTAGAAGTATTTCTTTTGAAGAATACAATGAAACTCCTCGGGAGACACCTGTGCAAGAAACTGGAACCGAACCTTCTGAAACACAAGTACAACCACCTCGTAGGTCTAGTAGGGTATCTCATTTACCTGAGGGGTATGGGCTTGTGCACTTGGAGGAGCTGGGTCTCCATGAGGTTCCGAGTGATAGCCAAGAGACCGACCCAACGACCCATGACCAAGCGATGGTAGATGTAGACTCCATGAAATGGACTGTAGCAGTCTTCATGTAGTTGGGATCTTCGTTTTGATGAGGCAGTCAAAAAGTTTGACTTCGTGCAAAATGAAGAGGAACCTTGTGTATACAAGAGGGTTAGTGGGAGCAAAATCGCATCCTTAGTACTATATGTGGATGACATTCTACTATTAAGAACCGATGTGGGAATGCTTATTTCTGTGAAAGCTTGGTTTTTCGAGTAATTTCTCCATGAACGACTTGGGAGAAGAACCTATATTGTTGGGATTCGATTCTACTGGGATAGAGCGAAGAGAATGATAGGGCTTTCCCAAGCCCTCTATATAGATAAAGTCTTAAAGAGATTTAAGATGGATGATTCTAAAAGAGGGTTCCTTCCGATGCGACATGGAATAAAACTCTCCTCGAAGATGTGTCCTCAAAGTGATGAACAACTAACAGAAATGAGTAATATACCATATGCTTCGCCCGTGGGTAGCCTTATGTATACTTTATTGTGTACGAGAACTGACAATGCGCATGTTGGGAGTGTGGTAAGTAGGTTTCGGGCTAACCCAGTTAGGGAACATTAGACCGCCATAAAAGAACGTTCTCAAGTATTTTAGAAGGACTAGAGATCTGGTTCTTAAATATGGTGGTGGAGAACTGAATGTGGTGGGATTCACTGAATTGAACTTACAAGGATAGAAAGACGATTCGATGTATACTTCTGGTAACATATTTACTCTTAATGGAGGAGCGGTATCTTGGCATAGTGCCAAGTATAGCATGACTGCTGGTTCCACCTGTTAGGCTGAGTATAAAGCGCGGAGGCCTCCAAAGGAAGGGTTAAGAAGTTACTGGGTAAACTTCACGTGACACCATATGCTACGCTGCCTGTTTTCGTTTTTATACAATAATAATATAGCGGTAGCACCGGACTGGGAGCCGAGGTTTCATAACAAACATTGAGAGGAAGTATCATCTCGTAAGAGAATTTGTTCGCAAGGGATACATTGTGCTGCATAGAGTAGAGTCAGCCGACTATGTCGCTGATCCACTGACCAAGCCACTTTCTCATATTAGCTTAGAGCGTCATCTGGAGAACATGGGTATTAGATACCATAGTGTATCGCATTGAGTGAAAGTGGGATATTGTTAGGAGTATGCCCTCAAATGCCACTCAGGGGATGTTGAGTGAAGGCATTGTACTTGTTATTATGTAAAGCGTTAATATAAGGCAATGGATGTTTACTGGTAGTTACTGGCATTCCTAACTTGTAAATATACATATTGAAACTAGTCCATGTATTTGACATCAAACGTTCCACTCCTTATTGGATAAGGCGGTCGGCACTGGAAACGTTTATGGCTCAAATACTTAATTGTTCGCATGTCGATGAAACTTGACTGGGCATTAAGTTTACGTGAAGACTTGTATGACGTGTTTTTTGACATGGAGAGTGCCTGTCGAACACTAATGGTTAGTGGGAGCACACGGTATAGGTATGCTAATTGGATTAGTATACTCGAACCGACTCACCCTCGATTTGTTACACGGATTTCACTCCAGGACAGTCAATGACGGAATTGAAAGGTTGTGATATGTATTCGTGAACCTTCGACTTGAGGATTTGGTAGGGATGTGCTTGTGACGTCAAGATTTTCATTAGAGTAGTTCGACCCTATAAACCGAAAGGCGGGGGTCAACCTCGACGTGCATCTTGATAGTCAAGTAGCAGGTCCTACTGAATATCAAGATAGAATTCTTTCTCCTCTTAGTGAACAGGTTATATGTCCTATGCGATTATTAGCAGATGAGATCATAAGTCTTTGGCCAAAGTATTGGAGCTAGTTGTATTGGATACACGAGAGCTCGGTGATCTCGATTTGCATTAACACATGCATTGCGTCAAGTACAGATAGGGTTTGACTGACCGTGACCCTATAACTTGATCGGGACATTTGAAAGAAGGGTTTATACGTATACTGGTATTCACGACAGAATGGTTCTTGAATGATCCTAATCATTCATTCTTAGTTGGGGTATAGTGTAGGCCGCTAGGCTAGCTAGGTGGTGCTACTATTCTTTGGTTCCTCCTATTGCCGACTGAGATGGACCTACCGAGTCGCGCAATAGGATTAACAACGGAATGAATCAAGCTAATTTTTTCATTATGAATATTAGATATTGGATATCTAAATTTGGGGCATTGGATATTTAAATTAATTTATTGGATAAATTAATTTACGGCCTAATGAATTAAATAAATCACTGGGTGATTAATTTAATTCATGGATATAATTATTTCTTGGAGAAATTAATTATGTTATTATGTATTTGATATGATTAATTAATCAATATAAATACATCTGAATGGAATCGGAGTTTATCTGTTTGTACTCACGGGAGTCCAAAACGAATCAAACTCGTCAGATTTTTCATCTTGGCCGCCCCCCCTTATTTCCACCTACTTTCCTTTTGTCTTTGTTTCCAATTCTTAATGGAAGACAAGAACTTTTGTGGGGCTATCACTCATGTGGCATGAGTTGTTCAATATATGGGTGGAATTAGAATAACAAGGGAAGACTTCTATCTCTCATCATTCAACCATTCATTTCATACGGTTCTTGTGAGAGTTTCAGAGAGAGAGAAAAACTTCTCATAGTCTTTATATCTTCTTGAGTTTTTCTAAGAGAAAAATTCATAAGATTTTGAGAGATTATAGATTAAACACTTAGAGTGTTGTAATCTTGATAAGAAAGATTCCATCACTTGATTCTAGCTGTAACCTTAGAGATTAATCGAGTGATCATCATTCCATTATTTCTCTGGCGCGTGGCAAGTAAAGACGCGGTATTTTTGGTGTTGGATCATCCAAGAGCTTGGAGCGAATTGGATCGTAGGGAAAGAAATTTAAAGCTTGGGGAATAACTCAAGAGAAGGATACCATTTAATCAATGGACTACAAGGGTATGTTTTCTCGTATATATTGTGTTTCGTATTATATTCGTATGTACGTAGCTCGATCGATCCTCGTATGGATTCAGATCGAATTAATTTCCATTTTACCGCTTCCGCTGGGCCTTCGATTTAGGCTGAATCCCAACATCAAGAACATCCTAACCAAAGAAGTTGTGCTCACAAGAAGCAGATCAGGTAACATGTATATTGCTGACTGGATGCCTATGAGCTCCACAATTCCTTGTTTCGTTGCCAAAGGCACTGCAGATCTAAGCTGGATATGGCACAAGAGGATGTCTCATATCAACTTCAAGACGATCAACAAGCTCGCTCGACAGGGAATGGTTAGAGGTTTTCCCGATGTGTCATTCCCAAAGGATAGTGTCTGTGGACCCTGTCAGAAAGGCAAACAAATCAAAACTACCCTGAAAAGCAAATCCTACCTTTCCACTCACAGAGTTCTGGAAATGCTACACATGGATCTCTACGGTCCTGTAGACCCGGTAAGTTTGGGAGGTAAGATATACTGTCTCGTTATTGTTAATGATTTTTCTAGGTATGCTTGGATAATATTCCTGTGCAAAATGAAGGAAACCACATCAAAACTGCCCGAGCACCTGAGGAAGCTTCAAAATGAAAAAGGGTTGAGTATCGTGTCCATTCATTCCGATAGAGGTACTGAATTTACTAACTGATTTATAGAGCAATATTGTTCGGAAAATGGAATACAGCACAAATACTCACCTGTCTGTACGCCCCAACAAAATGGTGTTGCCGAGCGAAATAACAGGACGCTAAAAGAAGAAACAAGGACCATGATTGCCACAAGTAAGTTGCCACAATGTTTCTGGGGAGAAGCCACCAATACAGCGTGCCATACACAAAATTGTTGTATCATCAACAAGCATCACAACAAAATAGCATACGAGGTATGGAATAACAAAACCCCTTAGTTTCGTACTTTCACATATTCAGCTGCAGGTGTTATGTGTTGAACATAGGGAAAGATCAACTTAGAACCTTCGATGAGAAAACAGGTGAATGGATATTCATAGGATATTCCTCTGTCAGAAAAGCTTACAAGATCTTTAACAAACGGAAGATGACAGTTGAGGAATCTGTACATGTAGTATTCGGCGAACCTCACCATGATCCCACATGAGTAGAAGTTCTTACTCATAATATCCAACAACTTCCATTTATGACCCGCCAACTCCTATATAACCTGTCGTTGACCTAAAAATCAACCCCGTAGCTGTAAGAACAGAGGTAGTTGAAGCTGACGATGTACAAACTGAAGCTGAAACTACATCAACTCAAGATACAGTACGGGACACCGAATTAGAATCCGACAGAAGATGGTTAAAAGATCACCCATAAGAGTTGATCATTGGGAACATTGACGCTGGAGTTTCAACCCGCAGGAGAATACAGAGTACACAAGGAAATGTACTATGTGTGCAAGAAGAACCCGAATCTGAGATATCTCCATTTCCTGTATAGAAATCTCAATCTGAACATAGAAGACTTAACATGTGCACTATTGTTATATTCTTAGCTCAATCCGAACCTATTTCTACCAAAGAAGCTCTAGATATTCTCACTAGATTACGTCTATGGAAGAAGAGTTGAATGGTTTCGAAAGAAACAACGTATGGTATCTAGTACCCAGGCCTGTGCATCAAGCCGTAATTAGAACTAAATGGGTATTTAGAAACAAGAAGGATTCGAATGGACTTGCTATCAAAAACAAATCCCGTCTAGTCACACAAGGCTACAGACAGGAAGAAGGCATAGACTATGATGAAACTTTTTCCCCTGTTGCCAGACTATAAGCTATTAGGATATTCCTAGCCTTTGCCGCCCGTAAGAGCTTTATTGTATATCAAATGGATGTCAAGAGTGCATTCCTAAATGGAGATCTTGCCGAAGAAGTCTATGTTGAACAACCACCAGGGTTTGTCAATACAGAAGGCGGAGACCTTGTATACAGGCTAAGGAAAGCACTGTACGGACTTAAGCAATCACCTAGTGCATGGTATGAAACTTTGTCCCTGTACCTTAAAAATAATGGATTTGAAAAGGGTGCGGTGGACAAGACCCTATTCAAGATACAGGAAGGTGATGACCTTTTAATGGTTCAAATATACGTGAATGATATTATATTTGGTTCAACTAACCTTGCTTATGTCAAAGGTTCTCTCATCTCATGCAAAGTAAATTTGAAATGAGTATGATGGGAGAACTTAGTTATTTCCTAGGATTGCAGGTAAAGCAATTGCCTACAAGAATCTTCATCAACTAGGAAAAATACAGCAAGAAGCTTCTCAACAAGTTTGGAATGAATAATTCCAAATCCTCTCAACCCCCATGAGCACTTCCGTGCAAATTAGTGCTGACGAAGATAGAAAGCCGGTTGACCAATCACTCTACATGAAGCTAATTGGCTCACTCCTGTACCTAACAGCTAGCAGGACTGATATCCAGTTTGCTATAGGAGTGTGTGCTCGATATCAAGTTGCACCTAAAGAATTACACTTCACAACAGCCAAACGAATCCTGAAGTATGTCAAAGGAACAGTCGATGCAGGACTATGGTATCCAAAAGAAGACGAATTCAATTTGGTTGGCTACAGCGACTCGGATCTCGGGGGTTGCAAGCTAGATAGGAAGAGTACAAGCAGTACTTGCCACTTTCTTGAACCTAGACTTGTGTCGTGGTTTAGCAAGAAACAATTGGCAAACTCACTTTCCACAGCATAATCAGAATACTATGCTGCTGGTAGTTGGTGTATGCAGATCCTCTGGATGTAACAACAGCTGTCAGATTATGGAATTGAAGCCAAGGAAACACCGATCATGTGCGATAGCACGAGTGCAATTACAATAACGCACAATCATGTATTGCACTCACGCACTAAGAACATTCATATGAAGCATCACTTCATCAGGAATCACGTTGAGAACAAGGATGTTTGGCTCGAAAAAGTTCATACAGATATCTAGTTAGCCGACATCGTCACCAAACCTCTCAGCACATCAAGATTCTGTATGCTTCGACAAGAATTGGGAATGCTACAACCTGACTCACTGTAAGTTTTTAATGCTTTTGCTCAACAGTTGAGGGGGAATGCTGTAAGAACCAAGAATACAGTATCCACCATTAATTAACTGTACACTCAGACTATCCGACAGCACTGTAGGAATAATGAGACATGAAATCATCCTACAGCTGATGTGTGCAATAATTAAAGGGGAATACAGTATGACCCATGAATACAGTTTTAATCCAAATAATGTTGTAAGAATTGAATCCCGTATGTACCATTTGAGGGGGAACGCTGTATTTTTGCGGATACAGCTATGGGAAATAAATTAATATATGTTATTCATTTTAAAACAGTTTTTTAGTCCACGTGCCCTATTCTTATATCAAACGTCTTTGCATTAAATGCTTTACACGACATCTGGACTATTTTACTTCAAATGCCGCGATATTTCAATTAATTTAATATTTTCAAAACCGCCATTTCAGGTAATAAGGGAAGTCGAAACGTCGGATGTGGGACCCGTTATCATTTCAAAATCGGATGGATAAGATGTACCCGTTACGCTCAGTCCATTCGGTTCGTTCATCTAAATGATGGTTCCCATCCCTTAAATCTGACCGTTCACTGTCTTGAAAACCCTAAATCTTCCCCCCGCCCACTATAAAAGGACTGTTCTTGCCCCCTTTTGAGTCTTTATGCTTTCTGCAAACTGAACGAGTCTTTGAGCAAACAGCCTACGTTTCTCACTGCAATTTTTCTGCACTTTCTCTGCATATCTCTTACTTTCTCTTCAGATCTTACCATGGCATCCTCACATACTTCATCTCCATCTCTTAAGAAGGCTGCCACCATCATTAACAGGCGAATTTTCACCAGATCTGTTGTCATCGAACGTGTTCACGCTGAGGGCGATGACATTGAATCCATAGAGATGGTCGTTTCAAGGATTCATCAACAAGGCCTCTATCGCCTTGGTAGCCACACTGCTGAGCACTACGACGAGAAAATGGTCGAGGAATTCTATCTCGACACACCCGTTCATTTCTTCTCTCTGGCTAGAGGAGTAAAGGTCTCTAACATTTCTGCCACCGTCCGCGGAGTGGAGATCCGCGTTGACCAAGAACTTCTACAGAATCTGTATAGACTCCCTGCTGACGGGCTATCTATGGAAGAACTTGAGACGTTTAGGTCTCAAGAAATCCTTACTGCATATCGGGGATTGTTCACTGGCTCTGCATCGAACTTGATTGTTCATGCATCTTGCCAGAAGAAATTTTTTTGCTTACCTTTTGTGTATTTAAATGATTTTTGCTGCCGCGTTGTCGAAAACAGGACTCGAGCTTTAGAGATGTGCACCAATCTGAGATTCAAGATGATGGTCGCCATCATGTCCGGTGAAAAGGTCAATTGGTGCCAAATTGTCCTGAAAAGACTGCAAGAAGAGGCTTCTAAGCCTGCTTCACGGAATAAATCCTTTGGTCTGATCCTAAATCACATTCTGACCAAATGCGGTGTACCGCAAGCCAAAGGTGCCAAAAAGATCAATCAGCGAAAATACATTGGAGGGAGATGGCCCTCTATATTCAACAAAGACAGACTAATTGGGGAAAGACCCTTTGTCAAGGACATGCCACTCTCTGCCGACCCAAGGGACATTACTTCAAAGTCCGGGAGGGAGAAGGCATCAAGAAAAAGAAAGAGATCTCACAGCAAAACTCCCACTACTGTTGAGAAGCCAAAAAGGAAGCTAAGGAAGCTCTCCCAAGCGAAAACATCGGCGCAATCCACTGTACCAAACCACCAGGGCGCAACCCCTGCGGAAGAAATGACTGCTACTATCCAGACAGTAGATCTCGATCCATTGGCGGTGGCGACAGATGCATAGTTATTTGCCAATGCTGAAGGCTCTGGCGAGTCGGCTGCCCATTTGGAGCCAATCGCTACATCTTCTGCATGGGAACCCACACCCGTAAAGGATCCATATCCCAACCCCTATTCGGAATCCATCTCCGATACAGGCTCCCACACTTGTAGAGGAGCCCTTGTATACAGTAGACCCATGTACTGTATGCAGCCCCTCTCCTGACACTATCATTAACAATACTCTGTTATCAGTGCAAATTGAACAGGCCTATGACCGCTTCGTTCAATGAAGATCATATAGGGTAGCTCCGTACGAAACTTTGTACAACTTGAGTGAATGGAGAGAAAAAGAAAAGTTTGCGCTAGAGGTGACAGACTCCCATAATATTGAAGCCCTAATTCATTGGGACAACCTATGTTGCAAAGAGCTGATTTCGACCTATTTCATGGATAAAGCTGATGCTCAATTGAAAGGGAAATCTGTGTCATAAGAAATAGTTCCTGTCAGTCCAAAATCAGACCGCGACTCAGACGACGACGACGCCTTCCAGGCTGGTCTGAGAATGAGCCGTGAAAAAGCGAGAGAACAGGAATATTCAAGGACACATTATCAACAAGGAGAAGGGACATCAAGTCAACATAAGTCCCCTCCCCAACAACAAGAATCTACTCAAGACAAGGAGGATTCAGTCCCTTCTGTCGCATAAGAATCAACAGTCTCACAACAGGCCCCCAAGCCTATCGCCGTGAATGAAGACAACCAGACCCGCGCCATCCAGCAAGAGGAATCAGTCCCTATGCCGGAGCAGACGGAAGATGAGAGACAACAGGAGGAATTAGTCCCTATTGTACCCATGTCTACATAAACCAATCCGGAACAGGAGAATTCAGTCCCCCCTATTTCCGAGCCCACATCTGATGCCCCGCATCATCCTCTATAGTGGAATCCGATGACGGTTTCTTACCTGAGGATAGACCACAAGAGTCACACACCCATGTGGCTTTAAGACAGCTTAATGGAGCTGAAGATCTAGCAAGGCCCAACTCTCCCAGAACAGTAGAAAGGAACGAGAAAATGCATGCTCTCGGCCGGCAAACAGTTTTCCTACAGCACGCTGTCAATGCCCTGCACACTGTTGAGAAAGAAATTAACTGGTTGCACGAGACTGCTATCGACGAAATGACTGGTGTTAAGTGAGAAGTATCCAAAGTGGAAGAAGCCTTCCCCATTTTACCCACCATCTTGAATCAAGCTCTCAACCAACTCCAACAGCGCCAGGAGCAGATCCTTAAGGAAGAACAGGCCAAGCTCCGCATCTCAGAGGCCAAAACAGTATCTGTCTTACAGGAAACAGGCGCAGAGCTTTAAGAACATGATCAAAAGATATATGATATGTCATTGGTGCTTCGATCCTTGGTGGAAAAATTCTCAAGTATGTAGACAAAACAGGATAATGCCATGAAAATCCTGGAGCGATTAGATGAAAAAGTCTCGTACCTTGATGAGGTCAAAAAGGGGGAAGAGTCAAGGGATGCTGCTGGACAATGGGGACAGGAAAAAGAAAAAGAATTTGATGCTATACTTGAAGACAACATTCGTGTCGTGATAAACTGACTAGTTGCACCTGCACAAGGATACAGGGTATCTGGTTCTCGCCCGAAGTTCCACGATCCCAACCTGTCATGGAAGAACAATGTGCAAAAGCCTTCGGAAATCCGTCTGCCAACCAACCGCCATCCAACAGCATAAGAAGTGAAGCAATGGAGGTAAAACGAACTAATGTGGTATTTTGTCAAACTCATCAGGGAGTCCGCCATCTTCAACAAGTGCCGAACACTGCGGAGGCTGCAGAAGAATTCGCCAAAATGCTATAAAGGAATGCTCCCTCTATGGATTACAATGAAATTTAGGCACCGGAAAGGAGATTGGATCACTCACCCAGATGACTGGATTCTTGCCTTTAACCAATCGGCTGAAGGAAGAGCGATCTATCTAGATCGAGGTAAGGATTCACTACAACACTGGTGGAAGGGAACCGAGAATGATCCAGATATGAGGCCATGGAGACATGCTCATTATAGGATTTAGCATGGAGGATTCTTTTTCAAACTATTTTGTAGAAAGCAAATTTTGTATCTTTATTCCTACTCTTATTGTAATCTTTGCCCATTACCAATAAAATCTATTTTTTTGTCTTGAAAGATTACAACTCGTGATCTACTAACTTGTTACTATCTGATTACGATTTCAATTTATTTTGCCACAAACAAGTATGAAACTTGTTTAGTATAAAAGCTGTAAGAACTTGTCTGCGAACAGTTCATAGGTTAAGTTGTATTTAACACTAGACGACACTGTAAGATTGTGCCTGTACGCCAATCATAAGTTTAAGCTGTAATACTCTTTCCTGTTAGATTAGAACTCGCCTCCGAGCAGTTCATATTTTTAGAATAATTGCTGAAGACCGGAACATTCGACAGAAGACCATGAAGAAAACCTCTCTAATCAAAGTTGCTTAAGAGGTTTTTGCATCAAAAGTTTTGGCATCATCAAGAAGTCTTGGCATTATCAAAAAGGGGGAAATTGTTGGGATAAACAATCATGTTTGTTATTTTGATAAAGTGCCAACATAGAGCAAGACGTGAAAAGCCATCGCTACAACAAGTCTTCGCGTGGCCAACATACAGCAACAAGTTCATCTATCAAATCATACAGCAAGTAGTTGTCCCGAAGATGATCATACAGCTGGACAACTTATCCTGAATCATTGCGTTGCCTAAATATACATAAAAAAGGATTAAGTGTCAACATACATCAAAGGACTCATAAACACCAAGTATGGAAGTTGTCCTGAAACATTCATACAGCACCTTACATACAACAAACTCTGAGATAAGCCTACAACATGGAACCTACAGCTGCAGCAGCAACATCTCAACATGTTGGATACAACAATCGAGCTATAAAGTGATAAGACGTTCAAACACTTATCCAACAGTGCTGAAGACTATTGAAATGGAATCTACTTTATTCGCTAAAATTCAAGTCCCGTTTGAAAAGAAGTATTTAAATACTAAAGGGATAAAGTATTTAAATACTAGCCGACAGAGATCTTCAATCAAGGAGCAAAAACTGAATCGTGTTTTATTCAAATCAATCAACACGTTGGAACGGACTATTGGCTCAATGGATCTATTTCCAACGGATCTGTTCAAAGGCTATTTATACCCCCGAAGAAATAAAAGCTTACACGCAATACGTGAACAATCTATCGACTAAATATTCATTATCATCAGATCAAGCTAGCAAAGTATATTTCTTCTAGTATCATTCATATCTGAAAAGAAGAAATATACTCAGTCAATCAAGAACAGCCATCATCAGCTCAAGATCTTCAAAGTCAAGTTGCTCTTCTAACCTGGTTACTTTACCTTTTATCTTCGAGTAAAAACCTAGTTCTGTGTGAACTAAAGAAGTTATTCCTGTAATATCCGCAATTTTTGATTTTTGGTAATTTTCTTTTTTGGAAGGAATCCGTTTTGACGACTCGCTTGTGACCATTTCGTCAATCTGAGAATGATTAATTCTACACTTTTTGACATCCGAGTTCGTTTCGGTGTCGTTTTGCCGAGTTCCGCACTTCTTAGCAACTTTTCCGCACTTGAGTTTGATTCTTGCGAATCTCGTCCGAAATTGTGGTTTTGAGTTTCCCGTAAGTCCGTTTAACTTTGTTAGACGTGTTGTGAACTTTGGTTTGGTTATTCGTTGTCGTATCGAGATTTTTCGGACGTTTGGGCCGTTTTGTAATTTCCCAAAGTTTTGGATACTTGTGTTCTTATTTGCTTTACCCTCCTCAGGAGTGTCAGGATCATGTATTTATTTTAAAATTGAGCTCGTGTTTTTATTATTACACTACTTGTCTTGTTCGACGGTAGTGATTCGTGTTCGTCGCGTTCCGCGATCCTTTTTTTGGATTTGATCTCTGGCAGTTGTTCTGTACTGCCAGATGATTAGCGCACGCTATTCTTCATAGATAGCGTATGCTATCGACGCTCGCCTTACGTACGTAACACAACAATAGTTACGCATGTTACCTAGTTCAGGATTCAGTCCAGTAGGTACTCGAGTACCCCGTTAGCGCACGCTATTCCTCATGGGTAGCGTACGCTATCCGTGCCTTCTTATGTACGTAACACAACACTTGTTATGTACGTTACGTTGTTCAGGTCTTCGGAAAGTTGAGTCTGGATTGACTCTTACATACGTAATACCTTGTCCATTACGTACGTAACATCACTAGCGTAAGTTAAAGCTTATGGCTTACGTACGTTAGCTTCGCGCAGGTTTATATATCTGAGGGTTGACCGATTTCGGGTCATTTCTTTCTCTCTTCCTCCCTGCTGCATTTTGGGCGATTTGGGGTAGATTTTGGATGAGCTTTCGTCGGTCTTTGTTGGTAGTAATCATCCCGGTGGGTCTTCTTCGTGTTCGTCAACATCTAGCCTTCATTTTTCTCCGAATCAAGGTAAAGTTTTAGACCCCTAGTTGAGATATTTTTTAGGTTTGTTTCGATTTCGTGATTTGATTCCGAGATTGTTGGTTCTATTGTCGTTATCTATTCGAATTGATCATATCCCACGGATTGAAATTCCGTTTTCATGTTTTTGTCGGGTTAATTCGTGTTCTTGGCTATTTTGGGGGTAACCCTTGAACCTTCGTGGTTTGTTACTTGAATTCAGCAGCTTTGGGTGGTACTTTGGAATTCATTTTCATTGTTATTGTTTTTGTTCGTAGTTTATTGTCGCGGGTTGCCATTCGGTGGAGTCGGCGGGTTCATGGTCGGTTCGTGCCAACCTACTTCGGTCGATTCTTTGCGGTTGTGATTATTCGAGGCAAGTACCTTATCCATACAATTCTTGTTTTGGGGATATGATAATTAGTGATCGTCTCTCTGTGTTTGTTTGATCGTTTGATTTGAACTTTCAAAAGATTCGGTTTAGCCTCGTTAAAGGCTCACTTTCAAAACGCACGTGCTTTGTAAATTGTGTGGGTTGTAAGCGACTACGTGAATCCTTTGGATATGTTTGGTGTTGATGTTATGCTTGGTAATGCGTGTGTACGTATATGGCTTCATTTCGGTGCATTGTGGTTTGACGTGGTGTATTGCTTAGTGTTTGATGCCTCTGGGTGAATTGTTTGGATATCTTTGTTGCATTATGCTATGTGTGTGATTGTGTGGATGTGGGCGGGGCCTACGGTGGCACATGGCATGTGATCATGTGGCCAGGATGCAACAAGCGATTGGTCCAATCGTGAGAGCCTAATAAAAACTACGGTGGCACATGGCATGTGATCATGTGGCCAGGATGCAACAAGTGATTGATCCAACCGTGAGCGCCAAAGATAATCTACGGTGGCACATGGCATGCGATCATGTGGCCAGGATGCAACAAGCGATTGATCCAACCGTGAGATGTGTGTGATTTGTTTCGCTAGCCAGCTCAGGAGGGTCCTTCGAGGCCTCGAGTGGGATTTGTGGCTTCGTCCCGGTCCTAGGCGATGCGCGTGCGCGATTATGTTTTGATGATTTTTATGTCCTTCGAGGACATGTGATGTTGGGCTCTGGACCTGTGAATTGTTGTCAGTTTTCTATTTGCGAAAACAAAACCTTTGGGGTCTGTGACCCCTGTTGATTTTGGAAAGATAAGGATTCGGTAATCCTAAATTGTTTTCTATTAAAACTCTCGATGGCATTTTAAACTGTTTTACAAATTGTTTCCCCTTATTTGCGATCTTTCGGTTTTGGAATGTTTTACCCAAACTCTTGCCTCGGGAAGTACTTTTCATTACGTTTGGATCTTTGAGGATTCCTGATTATTATTGTTCTTGGAACTTGTATTGTATGGCTCGTATTTTTTTTGCACTTGTACTTGTACTAGCAAAACAGTGGAGTTTTGCTAACCCCCGAGTATTCGGGGGGTGGATGTTTGTTTTTGCATTCAGGTTTGGGAGCATAACATAGGGTCGGCACGAAGGATGATGAAAGATGAATGATACTAATCGCACGAGGATCCGTATGATGTCTTTGGTTTAGTTATAGTTATTTTTCCGCTGCAGTATTTCTTTCCCGTTGTATAGGAGTGTGTTGTATTCGACCCCTGTGTGGGTATGTAATGAGTTTGAGTTGTATGCATTTATTGAAAGACCAAATCGGTCTACTGAGTCATTAAAGGCATTGTTGAGATGTTATATGTTGTTACCAGCCTGGTAAATCCTTGAGGAAGGTTTCTACGGCGTGTAATATCCCTGAGCGGATTGGGAGTGTTACATAAATGGTATCGGAGCTTAGGTTGTGAAAACCTAGGTTGTCGGATCAGTGGTGTCTGTTGAGTTTTGTCTCGTCGGATTTTGTCTGACTGAGTCGTGTCGCGACGCATCATCTGAGGTTGTTGGTCGTGATTAGTATCATGGGCGATCATCATCTTCGTGCGACCTATGGATGTAAGTCTCACTTCTTTGTGTTTGTGCCTCGTCTGATGCGAGTTACAGGTATGATTATGAGTTAATTGACGGAATCCTCTTATGGATTTTGATTTCGTGATATGTGGTTATTTGACTCTCATATTTCGTTCATGTGAGGAGTAGTGTTGTTGGATTGTGCATGTTGGATTGTATTTCTTTTATCCGCTACGTGAGTTCCTTTGTAATGGCTTTCGGTATTTTATCGACTGAGTTTTATTTCGAAAACCGATTCCTTTAACCGAGTTTTTGGCATTAGGGCCTTGATCGTTTTGGAGAAATTCTTATGACGGTATTTAGTATTTTGTAAATGGCTTTTGTGAGTTTTTGAAATATTACCGTCATCGGCCTTTTTGGCATTTTTGTAAATGGTTTTTAGCCTGGTGGGTTCCGGCGCGGGACCCACGGTGCTATAATATTCCGTGTAATTACCTAAATTTTTTTGGCATTCTGGCCCATTGAATTATTTTCAAAAACCTTGAGTATCTTAGAAAATAAATTTCGAGACGTACGTTTAAAATGAATTGTTTTCTCGTGATACTTCCAAGGTGCCACAATATGTTTCAAAATTCATCTACCTCGAGGACCAAAATGTTTTGAGATATTTTCATTGATTTAGAAACGCTTTTGCTTAGGCCCGAGCGTCGAATATTTCCAAAAGTTTTTCACGAAAAGAAAGTGTCCTCATTTTTTTTTTATCAAACGCAAGATGGTTTTCAAAGTCTCGATAACAATGTTTGCACTACTTTTTGTAAAATGATACTCAAGATCAACTGGTGTTTCCAAACTATTTTCAAAAGGGGGTTTTCGTTTTTAAAACCCATCATTTCCTGCTTGTTGTCGGAGAAGGTGTGTATGATGTTCGGACTTTCGTTAGGGTGTTAACCCCGAGTTGTGGTTGAATTGGTGGTGTGAGCGTTGAGTCGTTCGCCACACATTGTTGTGTTAGCCCTCTATGAGAGGTGTGAACTGGTATTTAATGTTTGTCGCCTTGTGGTGAATTGCGTGTTGCCACACATGTGCGAGTTGTTAGGGCTTGGGTTTGTACATTTGTATACATGTGTGATTGTTCATGATGTTTGGTAATTATGTGCTGATTATCGTTCGGCTCGTTGAGATTGCCGAACGGTGCCGTCGTTGCTGTAATGTTTGTATGTGTGTTATGATATTCTATTGCGCTGAGTGGTTGTTTATTCAGTATGCCGAGGGGCGGAGGTCGTGGTCGTGGCGACCGGATGCGTGATCGGGATCATGCTGCCAGTGATGGTATTGGTATTGGTGTTGCTACTATTTTGCAGCAGGTAGCCACTCAGATGACTCAGTTGACTCAGGCAGTTCAGCGTGTTACAGATGTGACCCAGCACACTGGTGCAAATCAGTGGCTTCGAGAAGTGGTTCGTATGAATCCCCCTCGTTTTGCTGGTGCTGCAGATACTTAGGCTGGGATGGTTGGCTTTTCCACTTGGAAAAGATATTCGAGGTAGTTGATTGTCCAGAAGAACGTAAGGTACCGGTCGCTCAATATCTTCTCGACAAAGATGCCGCTAGCTGGTGGGAGGCTATTAAGCCTCGAGATCGCGTTGTCACGTGGGCAGAGTTCCAGAGATTCATGAGAGATGAGTTTTGTCCGGAACCAATCAGAAATCAGAGGATTAATGAATTCTTTTCGGCGAAACCGCAAGATGTACCGCTGTCTCAAGTTATGATTGATTTTAGCAAACAGCTCAGTTATGTGCAGAATCAAGTAAGGACGGAGGAGGATAAGATCTTTCATTTTAGTAGACGGATAAAGCCGGAGATTCGTCATTACATGGCAGGTCTCACTTGTAATTCCTTGAGAGATTATCAGAAGCGGGCGTTAGCCTATGAGCTATCCATATTATCTACTAAGAATATGTCTAACTCTAAGAAACAGAAAACCGTTGGGAATTTTTCAGGAAATCAGGGGAGTGGGCCCCTTGAGGCTGGGACTTCGTATCGTCATCCCAAGAGGGTTCCTCAATCGCGTGGTCAGAGGATTAGTACCCCTGCAATGAGTAACGTGAGCAGCTCGAAGACGTGTTATAACTGTAGTCGAGCGGGCCATACCACGAAGAACTGTCGTTCACCGTTAGTTAGCTATTTCGAGTGTGGCCAGGTGGGTCACCGAGACGTGCATTGTGAGTCGGTAGCTGAGAGATTTGGGGATCGAGGTGGCGTCTCTGCTCCGAAAGGACACGGAGATGCCTAGTGTGGTTTTGAGGATTTCGGCGTAGTCCGAATTGTTTGCGATTGTTCCTTGTGAATCGTTTTGTGTTTATTTTCTATTTTCTCGACTGTGCGTGTTTTCTTGTAATAGGTGCTTTGTTTTTCGTGATTGTTCGGATAATGTACTTGATTGTATTATCTGTTTGATGACGCTTGTCACTTGTTGGGTTCATTATGTTTATACCGGTGGCGTTGTGTTGGTCATCGTGGGGTGTGTTTTCACACTGTATGCCTCTTTGCGTTGCTTGTGGCGTTCCACTGTTGGCGCGAGTTTTCGGTTCTTGTGTATCTCGTTGAGTGTTTTCTGGCGGGTTATTGCTCCTCCCTACTTATTTTAAGTTTCGGGACGAAACTTCTTTTAAGGAAGGTAGTATGTAATATCCGCAATTTTTGATTTTCGGTAATTTTATTTTTCAGCTGGAGTCTGTTTTGACGACTCGCTTGTGACCATTTCGTCAATGTGAGAATGATTAATTCTACACTTTTTGACATCCGAGTTCATTTCGGTGTCGTTTTGCCGAGTTCCGCACTTCTTAGCAACTTTTCCGCACTTGAGTTCGATTCTTGCGAATCTCGTCCGAAACTATTGTTTTGAGTTTCCCGTAAGTCCGTTTAACTTTGTTAGACGTGTTGTGAACTTTGGTTTGGTTATTCGTTGTCGTATCGAGATTTTTCGGATGTTTGGGCCATTTTGTAATTTCCCAAAGTTTTGGATACTTGTGTTCTTATTCTCTTTACCCTCCTCAGGAGTGTCAGGATCATGTATTTGTTTTAAACTTGAGCTCGTGTTTTTATTATTGTACTACTTGTCTTGTTCGACGGTAGTGATTCGTGTTCGTCGCGTTCCGCGATCCTTTTTCGATTTGATCTCCGGCGGTTGTTCCAGATCGCTGATGATTAGCGCACGCTATTCTTCATAGATAGCGTATGCTATCGACGCTCGCCTTACGTACGTAACACAACAATAGTTACGCACGTTACCTAGTTCAGGATTCAGTCCAGTAGGTACTCGAGTACCCCGTTAGCGCACGCTATTCCTCATGGGTAGCGTACGCTATCCGTGCCTTCTTATGTACGTAACACAACACTTGTTATGTACGTTACGTTGTTCAGGTCTTCGGAAAGTTGAGTCTGGATTGACTCTTACATACGTAATACCTTGTCCATTACGTACGTAACATCACTAGCGTAAGTTAAAGCTTATGGCTTACGTACGTTAGCTTCGCGCAGGTTTATATATCTGAGGGTTGACCAATTTCGGGTCATTTCTTTCTCTCTTCCTCCCTGCTGCGTTTTGGGCGATTTGGGGTAGATTTTGGATGAGCTTTCGTCGGTCTTTGATGGTAGTAATCATCCCGGTGGGTCTTCTTCGTGTTCATCAACATCTAGCCTTCATTCTTCTCCGAATCAAGGTAAAGTTTTAGAACCCTAGTTGAGATATTTTTTAGGTTTGTTTCGATTTCGTGATTTGATTCCGAGATTGTTGGTTCTATTGTCGTTATCTATTCGTATTGATCATATCCCGTGGATTGAAATTCCGTTTTCATGTTTTTGTCGTGTTAATTCGTGTTCTAGGCTATTTTGGGGGTAACCCTTGAACCTTCGTGGTTTGTTACTTGAATTCAGCAGCTTTGGGTGGTACTTTGGAATTCATTTTCATTCTTATTGTTTTTGTTCGTAGTTTATTGTCGCGGGTTGCCATTCGGTGGAGTCGGCGGGTTCGTGGTCGGTTCGTGCCAACCTACTTCGGTCGATTCTTCGCGGTTGTGATTATTCGAGGCAAGTACCTTGTCCATACAATTCTTGTTTTGGGGATATGATAATTAGTGATCGTTTCTCTGTGTTTGTTTGATCGTTTGATTTGAACTTTCAAAAGATTCGGTTTAGCCTCGTTAAAGGCTCACTTTCAAAACGCGCGTGCTTTGTAAATTGTGTGGGTTGTAAGGGACTACGTGAATCCTTTGGATATGTTTGGTGTTGATGTTATGCTTGGTAATACGTGTGTACGTATATGGCTTCATTTCGGTGCATTGTGGTTTGACGTGGTGTATTGCTTAGTGTTTGATGCCTCTGGATGAATTGTTTGGATATCTTTGTTGCATTATGTTATGTGTGTGATTGTGTGGATGTGGGCGGGGCCTACGGTGGCACATGGCATGTGATCATGTGGCCAGGATGCAACAAGCGATTGGTCCAATCGTGAGAGCCTAATAAAAACTACGGTGGCACATGGCATGCGATCATGTGGCCAGGATGCAACAAGTGATTGATCCAACCGTGAGCGCCAAAGATAATCTACGGTGGCACATGGCATGCGATCATGTGGCCAGGATGCAACAAGTGATTGATCCAACCGTGAGATGTGTGTGATTTGTTTCGCTAGCCAGCTTGGGAGGGTCCGTCGAGGCCTCGAGTGGGATTTGTGGCTTCGTCCCGGTCCTAGGCGATGCGCGTGCGCGATTATGTTTTGCTGATTTTTATGTCCTTCGAGGACACGTGATGTTGGGCTCTGACCTGTGAATTGTTGTCAGTTTTCTATTTGCGAAAATAAAACCTTTGGGGGCTGTGACCCCTGTTGATTTTGGAAAGATAAGGATTCAGTAATCCTAAATTGTTTTCTATTAAAACTCTCGATGGCATTTTAAACTGTTTTACAAATTGTTTCCCCTTATTTGCGATCTTTCGGTTTTGGAATGTTTTACCCAAACTCTTGCCTCGGGAAGTACTTTTCATTACGTTTGGATCTTTGAAGATTCCTGATTATTATTGTTCTTGGAACTTGTATTGTATGGCTCGTATTTTTTTTGCACTTGTACTTGTACTAGCAAAACAGTGGAGTTTTGCTAACCCCCGAGTATTCGGGGGGTGGATGTTTGTTTTTGCATTCAGGTTTGGGAGCATAACATAGGGTCGGCACGAAGGATGATGAAAGATGAACGATACTAATCGCACGAGGATCCGTATGATGTCTTTGGTTTAGTTATAGTTATTTTTCCGCTGCAGTATTTCTTTTCCGTTGTATAGGAGTGTGTTGTATTCGACCCCTGCGTGGGCATGTAATGAGTTTGAGTTGTATGCATTTATTGAAAGACCAAATCGGTCTACTGAGTCATTAAAGGCATTTTTGAGATGTTATATGTTGTTACCAGCCTGGTAAATCCTTGAGGAAGGGTTCTACGGCGTGTAATATCCCTGAGCGGATTGGGGGTGTTACATAAATGGTATCGGAGCTTAGCTATGTGCAGAATCAAGTAAGGACGGAGGAGGATAAGATCTTTCATTTTAGTAGACGGATAGAGCCGGAGATTCGTCATTACATGGCAGGTCTCACTTGTAATTCCTTGAGAGATTATCAGAAGCGGGCGTTAGCCTATGAGCTATCCATATTATCTACTAAGAATATGTCTAACTCTAAGAAACAGAAAACCGTTGGGAACTTTTCAGGAAATCAGGGGAGTGGGCCACTTGAGGCTGGGACTTCGTATCGTCATCCCAAGAGGGTTCCTCAATCGCGTGGTCAGAGGATTAGTACCCCTGCAATGAGTAATGTGAGCAGCTCGAAGACGTGTTATAACTGTAGTCGAGCGGGCCATACCACGAAGAACTGTCGTTCACCGTTAGTTAGCTGTTTCGAGTGTGGCCAGGTGGGTCACCGAGCCGTGCATTGTGAGTAGGTAGCTGAGAGATTTGGGGATCGAGGTGGCGTCTCTGCTCCGAAAGGACACGGAGATGCCTAGTGTGGTTTTGAGGATTTCGGCGTAGTCCGAATTGTTTGCGATTGTTCCTTATCGTTTTGTGTTTATTTTCTATTTTCTCGATTGTGCGTGTTTTCTTGTAATAGGTGCTTTGTTTTTCGTGATTGTTCGGATAATGTACTTGATTGTATTATCTGTTTGATGACGCTTGTCACTTGTTGGGTTCATTATGTTTATACCGGTGGCGTTGTGTTGGTCATCGTGGGGTGTGTTTTCACACCGTATGCCTCTTTGCGTTGCTTGTATGCGTTCATGGCGCGAGTTTTCGGTTCTTGTGTATCTCGTTGAGTGTTTTCTGGCGGGTTATTGCTCCTCCCTACTTATTTTAAGTTTCGGGACGAAACTTCTTTTAAGGAAGGTAGTATGTAATATCCGCAATTTTTGATTTTCGGAAATTTTATTTTTCAGCGGGAGTCCGTTTTGACGACTCGCTTGTGACCATTTCGTCAATGTGAGAATGATTAATTCTACACTTTTTGACATCCGAGTTCATTTCGGTGTCGTTTTGCCGAGTTCCGCACTTCTTAGCAACTTTTCCGCACTTGAGTTCGATTCTTGCGAATCTCGTCCGAAACTGTTGTTTTGAGTTTCCCGCAAGTCCGTTTAACTTTGTTAGACGTGTTGTGAACTTTGGTTTGGTTATTCGTTGTCGTATCGATATTTTTCGGATGTTTGGGCCGTTTTGTAATTTCCCAAAGTTTTGGATACTTGTGTTCTTATTCTCTTTACCCTCCTCAGGAGTGTCAGGATCATGTATTTGTTTTAAACTTGAGCTCGTGTTTTTATTATTGTACTACTTGTCTTGTTCGACGGTAGTGATTCGTGTTCGTCGCGTTCCGCGATCCTTTTTTTGGATTTGATCTCTGGCAGTTGTTCTGTACTGCCAGATGATTAGCGCACGCTATTCTTCATAGATAGCGTATGCTATCGACGCTCGCCTTACGTACGTAACACAACAATAGTTACGCACGTTACCTAGTTCAGGATTCAGTCCAGTAGGTACTCAAGTACCTCGTTAGCGCACGCTATTCCTCATGGGTAGCGTACGCTATCCGTGCCTTCTTATGTACGTAACACAACACTTGTTATGTACGTTACGTTGTTCAGGTCTTCGGAAAGTTGAGTCTGGATTGACTCTTACATACGTAATACCTTGTCCATTACGTACGTAACATCACTAGCGTAAGTTAAAGCTTATGGCTTACGTACGTTAGCTTCGCGCAGGTTTATATATCTGAGGGTTGACCGATTTCGGGTCATTTCTTTCTCTCTTCCTCCCTGCTGCATTTTGGGCGATTTGGGGTAGATTTTGGATGAGCTTTCGTCGGTCTTTGATGGTAGTAATCATCTCGGTGGGTCTTCTTCGTGTTCATCAACATCTAGCCTTCATTCTTCTCCGAATCAAGGTAAAGTTTTAGAACCCTAGTTGAGATATTTTTTAGGTTTGTTTCGATTTCGTGATTTGATTCCGAGATTGTTGGTTCTATTGTCGTTATCTATTCGTATTGATCATATCCCACGAATTGAAATTCCGTTTTCATGTTTTTGTCAGGTTAATTCGTGTTCTTGGCTATTTTGGGGGTAACCCTTGAACCTTCGCGGTTTGTTACTTGAATTTAGCTGCTTTGGGTGGTACTTTGGAATTCATTTTCATTGTTATTGTTTTTGTTTGTAGTTTATTGTCGCGGGTTGCCATTCGGTGGAGTCGGCGGGTTCGTGGTCGGTTCGTGCCAACCTACTTCGGTCGATTCTTCGCGGTTGTGATTATTCGAGGCAAGTACCTTGTCCATACAATTCTTGTTTTGGGGATATGATAATTAGTGATCGTCTCTCTGTGTTTGTTTGATCGTTTGATTTGAACTTTCAAAAGATTCGGTTTAGCCTCGTTAAAGGCTCACTTTCAAAACGCGCATGCTTTGTAAATTGTGTGGGTTGTAAGCGCCTACGTGAATCCTTTGGATATGTTTGGTGTTTATGTTATGCTTGGTAATGCGTGTGTACGTATATGGCTTCATTTCGGTGCATTGTGGTTTGACGTGGTGTATTGCTTAGTGTTTGATGCCTCTCGGTGAATTGTTTGGATATCTTTGTTGCATTATGCTATGTGTGTGATTGTGTGGATGTGGGCGGGGCCTACGGTGGCACATGGCATGTGATCATGTGGCCAGGATGCAACAAGCGATTGTTCCAATCGTGAGAGCCTAATAAAAACTACGGTGGCACATGGCATGCGATCATGTGGCCAGGATGCAACAAGTGATTGATCCAACCGTGAGCGCCAAAGATAATCTACGGTGGCACATGGCATGCGATCATGTGGCCAGGATGCAACAAGAGATTGATCCAACCGTGAAATGTGTGTGATTTGTTTCGCTAGCCAGCTCGGGAGGGTCCTTCAAGGCCTCGAGTGGGATTTGTGGCTTCGTCCCGCTCCTAGGCGATGCGCGTGCGCGATTATGTTTTGCTGATTTTTATGTCCGTCGAGGACACGTGATGTTGGGCTCTGGCCCCGTGAATTGTTGTCAGTTTTCTATTTGCGAAAACAAAACCTTTGAGGGCTGTGACCCCTGTTGATTTTGGAAAGATAAGGATTCGGTAATCCTAAATTGTTTTCTGTTAAAACTCTCGATGGCATTTTAAACTGTTTTACAAATTGTTTCCCCTTATTTGCGATCTTTCGGTTTTGTAATGTTTTACCCAAACTCTTGCCTCGGGAAGTACTTTTCATTACGTTTGGATCTTTGAGGATTCCTGATTATTATTGTGCTTGGAACTTGTATTGTATGGCTCGTATTTTTTTTGCACTTGTACTTGCACTAGCAAAACAGTGGAGTTTTGCTAACCCTCGAGTATTCGGGGGTTGGATGTCTGTTTTTGCATTCAGGTTTGGGAGCATAACACAGGGTCGGCACGAAGGATGATGAAAGATGAACGATACTAATCGCACGAGAATCCGTATGATGTCTTTGGTTTAGTTATAGTTATTTTTCTGCTGCAGTATTTCTTTCCCGTTGTACGGGAGTGTGTTGTATTCGACCCCTGCGTGGGCATGTAATGAGTTTGAGTTGTATGCATTTATTGAAAGACCAAATCGATCTACTGAGTCATTTTAGCCTTAAAGGTATTGTTGAGATGTTCTATGTTGTTACCAGCCTGGTAGATCCTTGAGGAAGGGTTCTACGACGTGTAATATCCCTGAGCGGATTGGGGGTGTTACAATTCCGACCTGTGTGTGACAAATAGGACGAAACTTTGGAACTATGTGTGAAGAAGCAAGTCAAGAGTTATCTTTGACCAATCTTTGTGAACGGTTGAAAGCGACAGTCTTTGTATCAATCTGTGTGAATGATACGAGGATAGTTTTAATTATAGACACCTAGTTGTGTACGCAGTGTTTACAATAAAATGTTTTGCTCCTGTGTGGAGGACCAGTGGACGTAGAGGGGTTTACCTCGAACCACTGTAATTATTGTGTTAATCACCTTCTGCATTTACTGCTTTCATTACTGTGATTTGTTTAAGTATACTCCAAAACCCTGTACGCACCAAGCCAACAGGAGACGAGGCCAATTGGTGTATTTACTACAACTCACTTCAAAAGACTTCCGTTACGCACTCTAATTTGAAAATTGTACAGCTTATTGTACTAATATCTTTCCAAGCTGTATTCTGTATACTTAGTGGCCAACAATATATAATACGTACCTACAACACACAACACAAACTTAGCCACACACACACACACTCACAAGCAAGCATACACACACGTACACACAAACACACACATAGGTGTACATAGTGTTATATATATATATATATAACACTATGTACACCTGCACACACACACGGCACATACCCACATACACATCAGCACACACAAACTTACACACACTCACACGCATAAACACGCACACACTTACTGCGCACACACAGACACACCTACTGCACACACACATAAACATATATATATATATATATATATATACATACATTTCACACACACACAACACATACAACCACCGGTTTCCGATCACTCCGGCCGTGCTGATCTGAATCCATTCGGCCGCCGGAAAACTCATGGCCCAACATCCCAATCGAACATCCACAGCTCCGACCCGTCAAACCTCGTCGAACTCTAACATTGTTCCGGCCATGATCGGACATCAACTAACTTCAGCCCCCGTCTGCAACCCTCGCCGGAAGTCTCATCGTGCCTCGGTTCATCCTGTTGTTCCGGCCTAATCCGTTCGGCCGGTGGAAAGTTCAACTCAGGTAGTTGACTTTCGTCAGAAGATCTCTCCCGGTCATCAGACTTCTAGCTCGCCGGACACCCCCGATCAATCCGTCTCTGAACTGAAATCGCGTCGATGGCTGGAGATCGGGAAGAAAACCGGCCATCAATGACCTCCGCGGCTCACCTATGCCGGAACCCAACTCCTCCAACCAAACTCAAGCCGTGACCTCAGTGTCTCGCCCTTCGCCGCCATCATTTCTCATGTCGCCTGGGCCGATGAGGGGATGAGGCGGTGAGTTGAGTTGAGAGGGAGAGAGAGGCATACGAGAGAAGAGAGGGACAGGGTAGGTAATAAAGAGAAGAGTGAAAGGGGAGAGAGAGTGAGAGAGATGTAGGGGAAAGAAATAAAAAATAAAAATTAAAGATAAAACTTAATGATTAAGTGAGGAAAAAAGACAATAACATGGGCTATTTGGACCTATCATAAATGGATCTCACCAGCCAGTAAATAAATTTTTATTAATTCTTGATAATCTGCTTAAGTTATCAGATTAATACTCATGGGTCCAATATCACCAGTAGCCCACCAATATTCTAGTCTAGTTTCAAAAGAATCCGCCTGATTTAATTAGGCAGCTAATAAAATTAAATATATAAAATTAAATCTGCTAAAATTCCCATTTAAAGTTCCTGGATATTACATTTGATGAGCGAGATGTAGTAATTTCAATGAGGATTTGATAAGTTTGAAATGTTTGGACAACATATTTGGAGATATGAATGATGTTATTGTATGGTAATTACTCAAATAAGTTCTTATTCATCGGTAAATATTAATAATTTGTTAGTTGTTAGTTCATAAATCATCGAATAATCAAAATTTCGGTATCATGTTACTCTTACAACAAAGTTACTTTATAATTCTTTAATTCGTCCTCAGAAGAAATCAAACCCGGATTTTCACCAAGGAAAAAACTCGATGGTTAGTGGGCTAAAGTCGATGGTTAATTGTTCAAATAAGTTGGATAATAAATATTTTGTCGTGTATAGATAGAAGAGTTGTTGAATCACACTATGGCCTTATTTGGAGGGAATGGTCGTTATCTATTAACTAGTGTATAACCCATCAAAACTCGACGGCTAATCACTTTATGTTATAATTTACAAGTAAAAACTTGAGATAATTTAATGTTTCGTTAGGCAGCTGTTGTGCGGCGATTAATACGCCTCGAAAGGCGATCGGCATCACGATCAGAGAAGCCAACCATAGAAGACATACTCTGGGCAAACGCCCAGCGATCGGCAAAATACGGCGACCGTCTTTTGGTACCCAGCGATCGCCTTTTGATATCTGGCGATCGTCTTTAATGAGCGACCCAGAGGCGATCGTCTCGTGCCACGTATGGATCCAACATCCGTCAAAGTCGTCGAAGACTGAATCTTGGACGGTGGCCCACATGCGGATCTTCAAAGGGCGCCGACAGATAGGACCTTTGACCCCAGCCTGTCACCTACCACACCTACCGACAGGGCCGCCGAAAGGTACAAAGTGGGTCCACCCCGGACAGCTACCCAGGACGCGTGCTGGCTTCCCATTGGCTCGCACAGCTGGCCACCAACAGTGGCCCCAGACTTTAAGGGAACAGCCCCACGTGACGGGACGATCGGCCATCTTATTATAATATAGAAAACGGCGGTCGCCCGCGATCGCCTGAGGGGTCCCAACTACCTTGTCCCCTATAAATAGAGAACTCACTGCAGTGGCCAAATGAGACGCGATTTTACCGTGAATACAGTGCAAAATACACACAGAAAGAGAATCAAAGACTCTTCTCGCTACCACTTATACATTCATAGTGATATTCATACACATTTATCATATATTCCAGGCATAAACTCACAGATTTACATATCTGGTTCTTCTGGCAATCTACGCGCTCTACAGCCTAGACAACTAGAAGTCTTTACACTCATTGTAATAGATTCTAACATTAATATTTGTACTCGACAGTATATTTATTAATAACATCTCGCGAGAGCATTCAAGCCCGGGATTAACAACCCTGGCAAATCTTGTGTTATCTATTTTCTCACGGAAGTGTTCTCGCATTTGTTTGTTACTCGATCATTCCAGCAATACTATCTCCGGATAATATTTTGGGTAACAACAATTGGCGCTGGAAGAAGGGGCTGAACCTTCGTTTTTATTCCTACCGTCTCGAAGAACACTCACTGTTCTCCGGACATACACTTGAAGAAACACTCACTGTTCTTCAATAGAAAAGCCTTCAGAAAAATGACATCTGCAACGACCTCCAAGAGAGCCACCCTAAGATCCGCCGGAAATCTCGTTCCGGCCCGGACCGAATCCCAGCCCATGGCGGAAGGCGACCGTGGCAACGCTAGGCTCTCACTCCCGCCCCCGAGGGACGGTTCTAGCCTCTCACTCGATCAGTTCCAGACCGCGGAACAGATTGAGGAGGCTTTAGCCATCCTCAGGGAGCGACAGAAGGCCTACGACTCGCCCACCATCACTCCATCGGCCATCCGCCGGGAAGGCAAGCGGAAGCTTAAGGGGATCTATGTTGAGAAATCGACAGAAAGCCCCGAGCCGCAGGAGAAGGCTCTCGTGAGGCGGGATGATTCCGTCTTCAGCCGCCTAGGGAGCGATCCCTCATGGCGACCCGGGCACTCAGGCCCCAGCCGGGAGACATCGGAATCCGAATCTTTTACCAGGAGTTCGGCATATCCGACTCCCAGGAGACAAGTCGGTCAGCGAGCCCCTGCTCGCCCAAGGAAGGAACCCACTGGCAGGGAGCTCGTCATTCACCACGGGGCTAGGGGATCAGTACACGATCGTCTTGGTTTGCGCTCTGAGAGCCAATCGGCGAGCAGTCAAGCGACGGCGATGGCCGCTATGCAACGCCATCTCGACGAGATGAAGGCGCTCCTGGAAATTGGGGCAGGCGCCAGGAGATCGATCATTGGATCAAACGAACCACTCACGACTCAGATCGAGCTCGCCCCAGTCCAACCAACAATCAATCCCCCACAAACACCTCTATATGAGGGTAGATCGGATCCGGAAACCCACTTGAGCAAATTCTGGATCTACATGACCGGATGCAGAGCATCAGATGCGACCAAGTGTCGAATGTTCCCATTAACACTAGGCGACCTCGCCCACAGGTGGTACATCTCACTGCCACCTCGCTCAATCAACTGCTTTGAGAAGCTGGCGAAAGACTTCACGTCGTACTTCGCCGCCAAAGTCGCTCGCCCTAAAGGCCCCCACCGCATGATGAAAATCAGGCAGGGGAAGGACGAGTCAGATGAAGATTACATCGACCGGGTAGACGAGATAGTCCTCACCGGCGAGCCCATCAGCGACGAGCTCGCTCTCCACTCAGTCCTGAGCGGGTTCCACGGACGCTCGCCCATGTTCAGGCACCTCACAAAGGATATCCCCCCGACCTACTCGGTCTTCCGCGTCAAAGTCGCCGACTTCTTGGCCAGGCAGAGGATGCTCTCCCTCCGCTTAGACGAGGGACCGTTCGAAGAAGGAAAGGCGCCATCCCATGTCCAGAAGAAGGCGGTCGGCAAGCCCAGAAAGGCGGTCGCCAAGCCTCCTGGCGAGTTCAAAGCCTTCGAGGATGTAGAGGTCCAGCTTCTCCACAACCTCAACTTATCTCCGGCCCACATCTTCAACACAATCAAGGGTCGCGAGTGGCTTTCCAAACCAAATCCGATAAGGGACCACGGTCATCTAGACCGTAGCAAATTATGTGCCTACCATAAGAGTCCCGGCCACAACACCAGCCAATGCCGCGACCTCCTCAGACAGCTCTGGCGACTGTTTGAGGAAGGCAAACTGGACAACTTGGTCACGAAGCCAGAACCTAGGACGGAGAGAGCCAGAGGGCGCGAGCGCCGACCAAACGAAAGAACTCCTCCCAATCCGGTCGCCAGAATCGAGCATGAGCCGGAGTACTCTGATGAGTCGATCCCTCCGATCAACCCGGGCGGTCGGATCAACATGCTTCAAGCAGGAGATGGAAACCTCGGGGGTCTTTCCTCGGTTTCCACCATGTCAAACAGGAAGCGAAAGGCCGAGCTGAGGGCGTTCGCCGGGGTCCATACCGTGGTACCTCCGGAGCCGACCATTTCTAAAGACGCACTCATCACCTTCTCCAACAAGGACAGGGAGGGAGTGCAGTGCCCCAAAGAGGATGCACGGGTGATCTCCGCCTGCATCCTTGGGAAGACGGTCGATCACGTGCTGGTCGACAATGGGAGTTTCTGCAACATCATATTCAAATCCGCCCTCAACCAACTCGGCAACTTAATCAAATTCATCAAGTCGTTCGACACCGTGCTCCAAGGGTTCGGAGACAACACAGTCCAAGCCTATGGGAGGATCAAGCTCTCCGTCGAGCTAATATGCTTTTATGATCCCAAGGTTAGGATTACTAGAAACCTAAGTTTTGTAATCATAGATAGGCCCAGCATCTATAATGGGTTCCTAGGTTGCCCCTTTTTAGAAACCTTTGAGGCGGTCGCCTCGTCTTTCTTTTACTGTATCAAATTCCCCACTGCCGATGGGATGGTCGGTACTGTAAAAGGAGATCAGCTAATGGCAAAAATATGTTTGAATTAATTCTATGTCGTTACTGCTTTCAATACTTCCCATGCTATATGGAACATTGAAACGATCGACGATCAACCCATGGAGATCGACGAGCCGAGCGCATCATACCAACCCGACTCAGGGGACGCCGTCTCGGTTCGGTTAACGGACGACATCGAGCCAAGGATCGGTTTCGAGACAAGTCTCGACATCGATCCGAGAATCGAGTCCGGAAATCGTTCCAAACGAGAGGAGACCGTCCCCGTCGAAGATTTGGAGAGTATAACGATAGATCCGGCTCATCCAGAACGGGAAGTACAAATCGGCGCAAGCATCGACCGCGAACTAAAAGGGGATCTGATCAATTTGCTACGTAAGAACATCGGAGTCTTTGCCTGGTCGCATCAAGATATGGTCGGCATAAGTCCTGAGCACGCTTTCCACTATCTAAAGATCGACCCGGCGATGAAGCCTGTTCACCAAAAACATAGGAAATTCGGTCCCGAAAAATACGCGGCGCTCGACGTAGAAGTCCAAAAATTACTCAACAACAAATTAATCGGGGTAGCTACAAACGAACCACAATGGGTCGCCAACGCGGTACTCGTCAAGAAGCCGACTGGTTCCTGGAGGTTATGCATCGACTTCACCGACCTCAACGCGACATGTACAAAAGATCACTTTCTGATGCCTCATATTGATCACTTGGTCGATAGCACAGCAGGTTGCGAAATGATGTCGTTTATGGATGCCTTCGTCGGATATCATCAAATCCCAATGGCGGAGAAAGACATAAAACACACATCTTTCCACACGGAAAAAGACATATACTTTTGGGTCCGAATGCCGTTCGGCTTGAAAAACGCAGGGGCAACCTACCAAATGACTAGTCAACAGAATGTTCGCCAATCAGATCGGCAAGACCATGGAGGTCTACATTGACGACATCGTGGTCAAAAGCCTCAAGAAGGAAGATCACCTCAATGATCTCGCCGAGACGTTCGCCATCCTCGAAAGATTCAACATGAAGCTAAACCCCAAGAAATGCAACTTCGGGGTGGGCTCCGGGAAATTCCTGGGGCACATTGTGAGCCAAAGGGGGATCGAGGCGAACCCCACCAAGATACAGGCGATCCTTGACATGCAGGAGCCGCGAAACATCAAGCAGGTACAATACCTTACAGGTTGTCTAGCCGCCCTCAACCGTTTCATATCTCGACTCGGCGATAAAAGCAAGCTTTTTTTCGCGACCATCAAGAACAAGAAGTTCGCATGGACGAAGGAAAGTCAGATAGCGTTCGCCAAAATAAAGGAATATCTATCTAACCCCCAGATCCTGGCAAAGCCGATCCCCGGTGAGAAACTATTCCTTTACCTGGCAGCCTCGGAGGTCGCATCAAGTGCCGTTCTGGTGCGAGCGGAGGGACAAGCCCACTTGCCGATCTACTATGTTAGTCAAGCGCTCCACGACGCTGAAACACGCTATACACCATTGGAGAAGATCGCCTACGCCCTTGTCATGAGTGTCCGTAAACTAAGGGCTTATTTCTTCGAACATCAAGTGGAAGTCCTGACAACTCTAACTCTAAGACAAGTTCTACATCGACCAGACACCAACGGGCGACTCCTCAAGTGGTCGCTGGAGATCGCCCAAAACGGTATCACTTACGCTCCTCGCATGGCGATCAAAGGCCAAGCTCTGGCGGACTTCGTGGTGGAATTAACGTTCCCTCACAGTCCAACCAAGGTCGGCCGACCTGCCTGGAAGTTATATGTGGATGGCTCGGCGACCAATTCGAGAGCAGGGGCAGGGATTGTTCTCATCAGTCCCGACGGACAAAGTTTCACTAATGCTGTGCATTTCAGCTTCCGTACGACCAACAATGAAGCCGAATACGAAGCTTTGGTAGGCGGGCTCGATCTAGCCCTCGCCCTAGATGTTCGTCGCCTCCATATCTTCATGGACTCACTTTTGGTCGTGAACCAAGTCAAGAGAGAATATGAAGCGCGCGGCGAACAGATGGTCAAATACCAAGAGCTGGTCGCCGAAATGTGCACAAAATTTCAAGAAGTGCTAATCGAACAAGTCCCGAGAGAACACAACACCCAGGCCGATGCCCTTTCCAAACTAGCATCATCGGATGGGCAGCCGACTTCTCCAATATCCAAATCACAAAGTCAGCAAGGCCGGCGATCGACAGAAGCCTGGTTACCACGGTCGCCATCACCGAGCAGAACAAGATGACTCCGTTCATCAAATACTTAAAGGATGGAACGGTCCCTGACGACCGTGTTAAAGCTCGCCAACTCCAGCTCCGTGCGACCAGATATACCCTATTGGACGACCGGATTTACAAGCGAGCCTTCATCCTTCCCCTCCTCAAGTGTATTACAGCGGAGGAAGGTCGGATCGTTTTAGCCGAGATCCATGATGGGATTTGCGGAAACCATGCGGGCGGGCGAGCTCTCATCCATAAGACAACCAGGCAAGGTTTTTTTTTGCCATCACTTCATAAGGATGCGATCGCCTATGCCAGATCGTGTCATAGGTGTCAGATAATGGGCCCCAACATTAAACTATCCCCCGAATAGCTCACCTCCATGTATAGCCCTTGGCCATTCGCGCAATGGGGCATCGACCTTATAGGTCCCTTGCCGACGGCTCCAGGGGGCTGTAAGTTCGCCATCGTAGGGGTCGACTATTTCACCAAATGGGCTGAGGCCGAACCGCTCAACAAGATTGGCCAAGAGCAAGTGATCAAGTTTATCTAGAGAAACATCGTATGCCGATTCGGTCTGCCCCAGGCCATTATCTCCGACAACGGAAAGCAGTTCGACGGCTTAGAAATCATGCAATTCTGTGAGAAATAGGGAATCAAAAGATTGTTTTCAGCACCCTATCACCCTCAGACGAACGGACAGGTAGAGGCTGTGAACAAGATCCTCAAACACACAATTAAATCGCGACTCGAATCCAGGCAAGGGCGATGGGCGAGCGAGCTTCCAGACGTTTTGTGGTCTTATCGAACGACGACCCGTAATTCAACCGGCGAAACCCCATTCGCCCTCGCCTTCGGAATAGAAGCGGTGATTCCTTCGGAGATCGCCTTCCTCAGCCATCGAACCGAACAGGAGATGACGACCGACAACGATGTGGCCCGACGAATCGACCTAGACATGCTCGAAGAACGACGGCTGACCTCAGAAATAAAGAACACAATCCACAAAAGGAGAACCGAGAAGTTCTTCAATTCAAAGGTCAAAGAAAGAAGGTTTCAAGTGGGCGATCTCGTCCTCAAGAAGATCCAAACCCACACAGGCGTTTTTGGTCCGAATCGAAGGACCTTTTAGGATATCTAAATGGCCGACTAAGGGAGCCTACGAACTTGAACATCCTGACGGCATTCTGCATCAATACCCCTGGAACGCCGTGCATCTGAAAAAATACTACCAGTAAAAATTTTGTACTCAATTTCAACTGCCCAATGTACAAGGAATATAATAAGATTTTTTTCCTATCCCATCTATTCTGGCGATCGCCCCACCAGGCATATCGCATACCGCCGACGATCGTTGATCATGACGATCCGAGGTAGAATCAATGCATCCATGGTCCTGGAGGTCGATGGAACCGACAGCTTCGCCCATGCAAGGTTCCTTCGGGCTGAGACCGCCCGCCCTTCGTTTAAATACGAGGCCGGCGTAGCCAAAGGACCCTCCAAAATGATCAGGGGACACGTTCGCACGTCCTCAAATTACGTCATCTAACATGATGTACTCGGACAAGGCGACACGTCCCTACCTCGTCACAACGTATGCCGTCGAGGGTCGTCATCTAACGTGCCGACCCGAGGTAGAAAGGTGCTTACAAAGCCGCGGACATGGAGTCGAATAAACCGACGACGCCCCGTGCAAGGACTCCTCCAGACCAAGATCGCCTACCTTTCCTTTAAATACAAGGCAGGCGCAGCCTAACGTAGGACCCTCACAATAAAGTGAGTCGCGGGATAGGTAATGTCCCTCGCATACAAAGACACGGTCGTGGAGATCGGTCCATTGAACTCCGCGACCGTGCACGATCCCTCAGAGTCGGCAAAACTGAAGATATCTCGCCTAACAAACTTGTTTTTGTACCCTTACTTACGATAAGTAAACAAAAACAAGGGGGCAGTGAATAGGGGAGCTAGTCCTAAGTGCAATCGAAAGAAAGGAACCGCACCCGATCGGCTTCGCTCAAATACACGCAGGACGATCGGCATTGTTCAAACAATATCTACAAGTAAGAATTTCGATTCGAAACATGTCAATACATTCGACATGCAAACAACCAGTCGGACGAAAAAGACATCGGATGCAATCATACACATACTTGTAAAAATTGCACGCAAATATTCAAGAGCGATCGTACATAAAAAAGACACAGTGCGAACAAGGAATATTTCATTCATTATCAAAAGGAGTTCGTACAACATGAAGCCCGAAGGCAATACAAAGAGAAAGAAAAAATTACAAGATACAAGGAAAACAAAAATATATCTCAAGGCCCCGCCGGCTGGTCATCGCCCTCAGGTTGCGGATCGGCTTGGGCCCCCCCATCGGCCTCAGGATGAATGAGTTTGCCAGTATACCAACTCAAGTCGATCCCAAAGTCGACAAGGTCAAGGATCGGCAAAGAGAACTCCGGGTGCATAGGGTGCTCAAGCGCATAAACCTTGAAGCTCTCCAAAAGAGGACCGACCTCGATCCCTACCTTCTTGGCGGCTCTGACAGCATCGGCGTAGGCCAAATAATAGGCGAACTCGCCAACGAGTGCCACATTGAGATAGGAGTCGGTATCGATCGCCTTCAGCTGCCCCTTCAACTCCACGGTCGTCTTCTCAGCCTCCGCCAGCTCGACCACCTTGGCGGCATTCTTTCCCTTAGCCATCTCCAGCTCCTTCTTCGCCGCCTCCAGCTCACCGCTGAGCCGATCCACCGTCGCCTTCAGCCCGGCCGCCTCCTCCTGCGAAGCCGCATGCTTCTGGCGGGTTTCCTTCTCCTGATCACGGAACCGGTCGGCAGCCTCCTTGGAGCGGCTCAGCTCCTGCTTCAATCGGTCAACGTCCTGTTTAGCCCCTTTGGCCGTCTCCACATACTCTTTCTCCATAGACTGGATCCGGTTGGCGTATTCAATGTTTTAATTCCGGGCGGCCTCGAGGCCGCTATGGAGATGAGCAGTGGAGGGTCGCCCCTCAAAATCCTTAGCAGCTTGGACGGCCATCATCGCCGTCTGGAGAGCCAGGGCAATGGTCGCCTGCATGGTATCTCCAGATCGCCGACGAGCGATCGCATCAAGATCGATCGTCCAAGCCTTGGGCAGAGAGGTGATAGCCTGCTGGACGTAAGTAGGGACGTCGAGGGACTTTTGCGGAGCCTTACTCGACAAGAAGTCCAGCACCATAGGAGCGACGTCCGGGTCAGCAAGACGGACCCTGCAGCACAAACCAAAGAGACCAAGGAGTTAGCTTATACCTTACTCAAAATGCCTAACTCGATTATTCCGATCCTTTCTTACCTGTTGACCAGCTCGGGATCACGGCCAAAATAAGCCTTGCCCCGAGAGGTTTCCGCCTCAGCGATCGCCACCTTCTTCGTGGGGCCGCCTGATGATCGGGAGCCGGACGCCGAGGGCCTAGGTCCTGATCCCTCCGTCATCGGGATGGCAGAAATAGGAGCCGCAGCAACCGGAGGCTCAAGAATGGACACATCCGCCTCAGTAATCGGCAGGGACTCCTCCGGCCTCCGCCTCTTGCGGCGCTGAAGTTGTTCCTCTTCTTGAACTACCGGCTCGGCGACCGGCGCCTCAGCAGGCCTCATCACCGGAGCATGGCGAGATGTCGTCGCAGGAACGCGGCCAGTCTTCTTACCCAGGTGAAGGCGACCGATGAGTCCTGGATTAGACATGGCAATCTCTGGTGGTGGCTCGGTAAAGAGCGGAAAATGAGTCTCTGTCAAAGAAGAAATACAAACAAGTTAGACAACTACTTAAACACTACGACCTCCTGGAGACGATCGTCAAGCAAGGAAGCACCACTTAAGCTCATACCTGGAACTTTCAAGTGACGAGGGAAGCGAAACAATCGAGCCCCCAACCGATGAAGTTCGTTACCAAGCGAGCGAACGTCAATGAAGGAATCCGGCAAGGCACGAATCCGCTCCCAAACGATCAAGAAATCAAAAGGGAGATCGCCGATCGCTGGAACAAGAGGTCCTGCAAAAAGAAAACAAAATTTGATCAGTCCAAGACAAGCTCAATCAAGGAAAGAGTTAAAATCCTTACTCGGATTCCTCTCCCGAAAAGTGGTGGGGATCTCCAACTCCTCATTCGGCCTATCACTCGATGCCGATCGCCACGCTCCGCCGACCCAGCACCACTTCGCCAGGTCACCTCGGGACTTGTTCGGCACACCGAGGACCACTCTCCCCATTCGGCTTTGGATATGATTGCCGCCGATCGACCCTTTCTGCGTGGCCATTTTAAACAGATAATTCATCTCCAGCGCAGTAAGGAGGCAGAACAACCGGTGACCGCCAAACAGTGTCAACGTGCAAATGACCTATAGCCAAGCGTTCGGCGTCAGTTGGAGCGGCGCCAAATTCCAGGCGATCAACAAGTAGGAGATGGCGAATGGCAGAGGGAATGGCAGGCCGGCCTCCATAATCATCTCGCTGACGGCAACCATATCCTCGGGCGGTTGATCGGCATGTTCATTCTCCGAGGGCACGTGCAGAGAAACGTCAGAGGGGATGTGATATTTTGCCCTCCAACGGCTCAGGTCTTTCTTGGTCGCCGTACTCCGGATCTTTCCGAGAGTTCACAGAGACGGGTCGGCGGCCCGAAAAACCGTCCGCCTCACATATTCATAAGGATGAGCGACGGAGTAGGCTTCGAAGTCAAATTCCGGACAGGGTCCGGCGATCCCCTCCATAATCTTGGCAAAAGCCATATAGGCGGGGCCAAAAACACTCTGCCGTTCCCAAGTTAGCCGCTCCAGTTCGTTCTCATCCGCCGGCGAGCCCCCCTGCTCCGCCGTCGCCGCCGTCCTCGCCACTGCGGCCTCGTTGAAAAGCTCTTCGAGTTCTGCGGGTGCAATCCCCGCATGAATGGCCTCAACGGCCGTTTCCATGTCAACTCCAACGGGAATCTCCTCCCGGTCAGGCGAAGCCGCGGCGGCAGAAGAGCTTCCGGTCTCAAGGGTTTTGGATCCTCCCGACATATTATAGAAAGTAAAGGGAGAGAGAAGATTGATTTTTCTTACCTAGAGAAAAGAAGAAGATCAACACAAGAAGCTCCAGAAATTTTTGCAGAGTTTCGGCTATGGATGCACGGACACGTAAAGAGTGAAAGAGAAGAATCCCTAGCCCTTTTATAGATGGAGGCGGGGGTCTAAGTGCAAATAGGTGAAATCTCGAGGGCTGGATCGCAACCGTCAGAGTGGGGACGCATTAAATGCTACCCTTGAATCCCACGGACGCGTCTTTTCGAGGGCACGCCAGGCGACAAGTCTGACAAACCGTCGGACTCCCCTAACAGAAGCGCGACACGTGTCCTTGCAGCGTTTCGAGAGCCCGCCTTCGTTTCCCGCTGCTCCCAGTGCAAAAGGAGATCGTCCAGATTTGAATTCAGATTGGCTGATCGGCTAAACATCGGCGATCGCCAACAATGCCACCTCACCCTGTGTTTTCAATATCGAGGCGAGCTGGGGGGAAATTGTTGTGCGGCGATTAATACGCCTCGAAAGGCGATCGGCATCACGATCAGAGAAGCCAACCATAGAAGACATACTCTGGGAAAACGCCCAGCGATCGGCACAATACGGCGACCGTCTTTTGGTACCCAATGATCGTCTTTTGATATCTGGCAATCGTCTTTAATGAGCGAGCCAGAGGCGATCGTCTCGTGCCACGTATGGATCCAACATCCGTCAAAGTCGTCGAAGACCGAATCTTGGACGGCGGCCTACGTGCGGATCTTCAAAGGGCGCCGACAGATAGGACCTTTGACCCCAGCCTGTCACCTACCACACCTACCGACGGGACCGCCGAAAGGTACAAAGTGGGTCCACCCCGGACAGCTACCCAGGACGCGTGCTGGCTTCCCATTGGCTCGCACATCTGGCCACCAACAGCGGCCCCAGACTTTAAGGGAACAGCTCCACGTGACGGGACGATCGGCCATCTTATTATAATATAGAAAACGGCAGTCGCCCGCGATCGCCTGAGGGGTCCCAACTACCTTGTCCCCTATAAATAGAGAACTCACTGCAGTGGCCAAAGGGGACGCGATTTTACCGTGAATACAGTGCAAAATACACACAGAAAGAGAATCAAAGACTCTTCTCGCTACCAGTTATACATTCATAGTGATATTCATACACATTTATCATACATTCCAGGCAAGAACTCACAGATTTAGATATCTGGTTCTTCCGGCAATCTACGCGCTCTACAGCCTAGATAACTAGAAGTCTTTACACTCATTGTAATAGATTCTAACATTAATATTTGTACTCGACAGTATATTTATTAATAACATCTCGCGAGAGCATTCAAGCCCGGGATTAACAACCCCGGCAAATCTTGTGTTATCTATTTTCTCACGGAATTGTTCTCGTATTTGTTTGTTACTCGATCATTCCAGCAATACTATCTCCGGATAATATTTTGGGTAACAACAGCAGCCACTTGAAATCGTACCAGCAGAACACGCCAATAAACAGAAATGATGAGGATGGGATTCAACCCCCGAACTCATTTAGAATTTATGTACTTGTACTCGTCCTAAACCCAATTGAAAGATAATTTAACTACTTATTCCAGTTCAAAACTTATATAGTAACACATAAAACAATGAGAGTATAGTATAATATTCGTTAATAACTCAACATATATAAATTTCTATGATTTAAATAACTAAACATAAGTTGCTATAATTGGTTAATCTCACATTGAAAACACAAACATTGTAAAGTAAAGGTTAAGAATAAATATTATAAATGAGAAAAGATTACAAATAAATTCCTAGTATAAATTTTGAATTATACAATCTTTAAAGGGCCCTATCTTTTCTAGTACCAAACCCTAAAAGTAACAAGTTATATATCCTCATTCATAAGATTATAAATTTTCTCTACCAAAATATGTTAAAAGAAATTATTACCCTTAAGTCTACTACTAAAAGATAAAAAAAAATGAAATAGAGAAGTAGTAAAACAAGGAACGGCCCCACAACCCTTCTCTCTCGTCAAAAAAAAAATCTTTCTCTCTGTGTGTCGCAAAATCTGACCATCCCAACCAAAACTTATCGTCCCGACTACGACCGAGAATACGAACACCACAGAAGTTCCTCCACGATAGAGACATCCAATCTGAAGAGGCTTTCATCAATGATCCAATGGTTAGTGTAACTTAGTCACACTGTCACGCCCTCGATGGTTGTTAATTGTCTCATGATGGTGCTGAAGATGATAACACCATCGTGTGCACGATGGTCTTTCGTGGGCATGATGGTTTACACATGACGAGCGTCAATCGTGTGAGCCATCATAGGAAAGAAGACCAAAGGCTTCTGCCTTGCACACGATGTTCTACACACGACGGTCATCGATCGTGTGATCCGTCGTGGTCAAGAAGACCAAAGGCTTCTGCCTTGCATGCGATGGGCATCAACCGAGTATAATGAGCATCCCCTTCAGCCAACTCTGCGGTTTCAGGATTATGAGCATCAGTACTAGCCATTTCACGAGCCGTTTTAGCAGTGTGGTATGATGTTCGATTGGTTTCAGGACGAGCATCATTATAGTACGATGTTTCCGGCCAGAGTAGTAGTTCTTAGCAGCATCTTATATTTCAGATCGAATGCCAGTTTTTCAGATCGAGCAGTCGATTGTACACGTCTCTGATCATTATAGTTGTGAGAGGGATGATGAGGGTGATGAAGTTGGTGGAAGTGCCGGGCCGCAGCAGTTGGGGAGCGTAGTCTTCCACCGCAAGTGAGTCGACCCTCTGTTGCTCTTAGGGAGCCTTTTGTGGTGTCACCTCCAAGAAATAGTGATGCTTTGAAGAAGTTGTACCTACAGTTTAGGGAGTAGCCACATGATTTTATCGTACGGTGTTTGGAGATTGGGCATGTTCTCATCCAGGCATTATTTGACCGCATAGAGCCATACCATGAAGACTTTGATGCTGAGGTGATAGATTTTTATGTTTTTGTCACTCGAGCGAGGCTTCGGATATTTTGGGAAGATTGATGTGTTGTGTTGTTAAATCTGGAAAAAAATTGTTTATGGTGCAATTGGTAAATCCAGACCAGCTCTGTGGTGCACACGATGGCTGCACATGCTCGTGCCCATCATGGGCATCGTGTGCATCCTGCCCACGGTCATGGGCTGCTGCTATCGTGTGCCTACGATGGCTGCCATGACCGTGTGCACATGATGGCTAGTACCATTGTGGGCACGATTGTGTGCCCCATCGTTGCACATGAATTTTTGTTTTTTTACCAATTTGATTTAAGGTGTTATCTATATGGATGTTTTGTGATTCTAAAATTGCTTGTTCAAACATTAATTACTACATAACTTCTTATGCAAACTCGTATTTGTTATTTTGTACAATTCATTAGTATATGAGCTATTTCATACAGATGATGAACTTATATGTACAAACTTATACATTAAGAACATATAGACTATACATGATATACAATAGATTGTGTTAATTAAGTGTATAACTTCATAAATAAGTATATTGTTAACAAATACTTGTTAATATATAAGTAACAACACGTAAATTCGCGAGTTATTTTAGAAATTAGTGAAAATGTTAATTTTCTTGTGCACACGATGGCTAGTCCCATCGTGGGCACTATCATTTGCCCCATCGTGTGCACATGAACTTTTGTTTTTTTTGTCAATTTGGTTAAAGTGTTATCTGTATGGATATTTTTGTGATTCTAAAATTGCTTGTTCAAACATTAATTACCATACAACTTCTTATGCAAACTCGTATTTGTTATTTCGCGTAATTCATTAGTATATGATCTATTTACAGATTATGAACTTATATGTACGAACTAATACATTGAGAACATATAGACTACACATGATATGCAATAGATTATGTTAATTCAGTCTATGACTTTCTAAATTGTAAAACCCGAGATCTTTGTTCCGAATTCGTTGAGTTTTCTGTATTTTATCGGATTGTTATTGTCCTTATCATTGGAACTTTTGTGCCATGATGGGTGTGCCTTGTTAGGACATGTGTTTGGAGGCGTTTCAGATCACTATATGAGTTTTTGGGTTTTTGTAGTGTAGCGCACGCTAATGCTTGTGGCATAGTGCACGCTACGGCGATGTGGTTAGCGCACGCTACTCAATGTAGCGCATGCTAAATGGCAGTCCAGGGGCAGTCCAGGAGCTATTGGACTGGGACTGGGGCTTTGTTAGCGCATGCTAAGGTCGATAGCTAGCGCACGCTATCGACTGCTTAGCGCACGCTCTTTCTTCTTTCTAGCGCACGCTACCCGGTAGGTGCAGTTCTATCCAAAGGCCGCTGGACTAGTTTTGAGACCCGTTAGCACGCGCTACGCTCATGGGTCTAGCGTACGCTAACAGTGTTATTCGGTAAGTCCTGGGCGTTGACGTTGTTAGCGCGCGCTAATGCTGTCTGGTTAGCGCACGCTAATTATTGTCCAGTATAAATACTGGATAGCAGGCTTCACTTCGTCATTTCTCATTTTTCTTCATTCCTTCTGACGGGAGCGAGCTCCAGAGGCGATTTTGAGCGACCTTCTTCCTCAAGCTTCATCTCGGATCGGATTTGTAAGTGTTTAACAACATCTAATCATCTACTTTACTCAAATCAAGGTAATCTCTTCTTAGAACCCTAGTTTCTTGAATTTGGGGTTTTTCCTTGGATTTGTGATTCTTAACCGATCTCATCCGATCGGTTGTGTATTCTTGTTTGTCTTGACCGTAATCTTCAGATGTTGTTAACCAATCATCGATTTTAACGCCTGGATCAACGTTTCTTGATTTCTTTGAGAACACTTAGATCCTTGTTGTTTTTAGGATTGTTTCGGATTTCGATTAGTGTTATTGATTCGTGGTGATGTTATTTTCGTAGTATTCGTGGGCTATCGAAGTCTTGGTCGTTTTTGGAAGTTCGAAGGCTACCCGATCGTGCTCGTTCGTCGTTTCGTCGCTCGTGATATCGAGGCAAGTATCTTGTCCATATGTTTCATGTTTCGTAGGAGTAATTATTGATAAATGATTTTATGCGAAACCCAATGTTTAATGAACGTAAAAAGGGATCGGTATGTTCTCGATAAATGTTGTCTTTCAACGATAATTCGTGTACTTCGTGAATATATGTGTTCTCGGAATATGTGTGTTGGTTTTGTATGTTGAAAGATGCTATGATCACTTTGAGTGAGTTTATTTGACCGTAATCCTTTGTCGGGGATTACGTAATGTTATGTGTACTTGTTCGGTAAGAACGTATTGTGTGAAATATTAGTTGTTACTCCTTTGAAAGGAGGTTGTGATGTTTAAGTGTTGCTTGACTTGATGTTCTGCTCATTGTTATGTGATCGTTGAAAGTGATGTGCCTCCGGGTAGGATTGTTAATTCTCCGGGATCCATACTTGCTAGTATGGGTCGGGCGTGACCATAGGGTTATCCAATCCGGGTATGTCTTGCGGGGACCCCGAGGTTCGGGGCTTGCTAGCCCGATGCTGGGATAACTTGTGGGGGTTATCATCGGGTATGTCTTGCGGGGACTCCGAGGTTCGTGGCTTGTTAGCGCGATGCAGGGATAACTTATGGTTGTGGTTTGGAATGGTTCCGTGACTGGTGTCACGAGGACATGTGATTGGGTATGGTTTCCTATTGGGTTATTCACTCGGGTATGTTCTACGGGAGCATTTGAGGTTCGTGGCTTGTTAGCACGGGACGCGAATAATCCTAAGGAACATGTGTTATGTGACTTGGGTCGTGGACCCTGTGTTCTGTGATTTGGGTCGTGGACCCTGTGGCTTATGATCTGGGTCTTGGACCCCATGGGTTGTGAATTGGGTTGTGAACCCACGTTTTATTATTGGAATCGTATTTTGGAAAGATGATTTTGGGCCATGTCCCCAAGTGTTTTCGAAAGACTTGAGAATTCCTTAATTCCAAATGTTTTCAAACTCCCGAGATCGTAAAATATTTTGTATGAGATACATGGTTCTATTCCTACCTTTTCTAAATCAAACTGTTTTGATTAAGTGAATTATCTCGGGAAATATATTCATGATTATTATATTCTTGAAGCACATTGTGTATGGCTTGTATTTCTGTTTTATACTTGCACTAGCAAAACAGTGGAGTTTTGCTAACCCCCGAGTATTCGGGGGGTGGATGTCTGTATTACATCCAGGTTCTTGCAGGTTGCTGGGGAGCGAACCACAGGATCGGTTCGAAGGGTGATGGAAGACGACGATACTAATCACATAAAGACCAATCGTAGAGTATGTTGGATAGTCTTGTTGGTTATTTCTCCGATGTGTTGTTACCCCGATTTATAGGAGCGTTATTGTATTACAGCCCTTGCACGGGTATGAGTTTTGGGAAAGAATCCTGTATGTAATGTTGTGTGTGTTGTGATAAAAGACCAAATCAGTCTAACGGTCCTTTACGTAGCCATGTCGGCATGTGAAGTGATGCATTCTTTTGTATTTAGCCTGGTAGATCCTCGCGGAGAGGGTCTGTGGCGCTGTAATATTCCCGAGTGGTTTGGGGGTGTTACAGAATATGGTATCAGAGCTTAGGTTGAGGAAACCTAGGCTGTCGGGTTGAGGTTGTGAGTTGTCGGGTCTTGTCTTGTCAGATTTGGTCTGACTGAGTGGTGTCGCGACGCGTCGTTTGAGTTGTCGGTCGTGATTAGTATCGAGGCGCAACCATCATCTTCGTGCGATCTGTAGATGTAAGTCTCCCTACTTTGCTGTGTCTCGTGTTATACGAGTTTATATGATTCTGTGTTACTATATGGAGTTTAACTGTGCCTCGTGAATACTTACACCATACTTGTTTGATTCTCGTATTGTGCTGGGACAAAGAGTAGTACCGGTATATATATATATATATATATATATATATATATATATATATATATACAACCTTGTGTGAAATCGTTTTTACAGAGCGATGTTTTGGATTGGTTATTCAATAAAAGTTTATCAATGTGGTATTTTAAACTTCAAATGTTTTGGGAAAGTCACGTAAATTCTATTTAAAAACATCATTCGAGGAGGAAAATGATTTAATTTTCGTATGATGACCTCGAGACCAAAGATTTGGGGAATTCAACTACATACATTTTATTTTCATCTTGCATTGAAAATTTTCAAAATTTGATTTTTAAATGCTCAAAAGAGGTCTACCAAAAGTTTACTTGAGGCGTGACTTTCACCTTCAACCTTTCGGTTAAAAGATATGTAGTGGGGATGTAAATTGTTGGCGTTTGGATTCGTATGTTGTTGTTTATTTGTAACCTTCGACTTTTGGCATTATTTGGTATATGTTCATGAATGTGTTGCTGGATTGGAATAGCTAGCGCGCGCTAACATGGCATGACTAGCACACGCTAAGTCTCTATTAAATCATACACTAATCGGTCTGAGCAGAAGCTCGGAAACTACATTCTGGCCGTAAGTCTAACTTTTGCGATTGTTAGGCTGACCATTTGAGACCGTACTCTATGTGTGTTGTTCATGAATAACAATTGTTGTGTATGGTTATGTGTAATTTGAACTGTGTTCTTGTCCGCTGCGTGTGTAAAGTTCAAAATGACTTTTTGGTACTTTTACCAAATAGTGTGTGTTTTAAAATGACCTTTCGGGTTCGTAAATTTGAGTTATTTCGTTGACCTTTTTCCTAACTCTTTTGTCGGGTGACTTAACGTATATTTTGAAACTATTGAGTTTTCGCGTATTCGCCTTGTAATTTCAAATGGTATTTTATGACGGTATTTGGTATTTGGAAAATGACTTTTGGTGAGTATTTGGAAAGTATTACGTCATCGGCATTTTTGGCATTTTTGAATGTTTTTGAAAATGGTTTTCAACTTGGTGAGTTCCGGTGCGGAACCCGTACAGGAAATGATTTTGATATAATGAATAACTTTAATTTCATTGCATTTATAATTCACATAACAACGGCATTATAAATAAAGATTGTCGGGATAATGGTTTGTATATTGTGCTCTAGCCTGAATTAAATCGTAATATGTATATGATTTAATGGTGTTTGATTAAAGACGGAGATGTGAATATCTCTCTATGTGTTATGATCTTTCGTTGCCATAGGTTGTTGTTTGTTAGTATCCCGAGGGGCAGAGGTCGTGGTCGTAACCATGGTGCTGATAGCCACGGGGATCATATACGGAATCGAGAGAATGTCGCTGGAAATGATTTTAGTTTGGGTGTTGCTACTATATTGCAACAAGTAGCGACTCAGATGACTCAGTTGACCCAGGTGGTTCAACGCAGCATTGACGCGAGTCAGAACATCGGTGTAAATCAATAGCTTCGCAAGGTAGTTCGTATGAATCCCCTTCGATTTGCCGGTGCTGCAGATGCGTTGGGCTGGGATGGTTGAATTTTCCATTTGGGAAAGATTTTCGAGGCTGTCGGATGTCCTGAAGAGCGGAAGGTACCTATCGCTCAGTACCTTCTTGACATAGATGTCGCTAATTGGTGGGAAGCTGTTAAACCTCGTGATCGTAATGTCACGTGGGCGGAGTTCCAAGCATTTATGGAAGCCGAGTTCTGTCCGAAACCAATTAGAGAGCAGAGGATTCGCGAATTATACTTGGCAGAACCGCAAGATATATCGGTGTCGTAGGCTATCATCGATTATAGCAAACAACTCAGTTATGTGTGTATATGTCGGGATTCAATTGCACTTCATTGAGGGACTATCAAGATCGAGCATTATCCCGTGAACTAGCTTCGCTATCGTCGGAGCATGTGCCCGAGTCGAAGAATCAGAGGAAGTCCGATGACCGTGTGGACGGTGCAGGAGTTGGTGTTTCTGGTTTTCAATGTCGCAGCCTTTCCGCTGTGAAGCTCCATCGCTCGATGCGTGGAACTGAGAGTTCCAAGTCATATGCTCTGACTCCTGGTAAAGCCAGGAGATGTTTTAACTGTAATGTGGCGGGACATGTTCATGCACATTGTCCTTCTCCGCCAGTAACATGTTACAAGTGCGGACTCGAGGTACACCGAGTTTAGTTTTGCGAGATGGTTACCAAGCCTTCCAGGGCACGGACTTGAGCACCGATATCTGGATCGACTCCGAGTAGTCCCGGAGGGGCGTGGTCTATCAGTTGTATGTTGAGTTATTTCCCTTGCTTTGTTGTTTCGAAATTCGGAGATTAACTTCTTTTATTTGAAGTGGATCAGATTTTGAACTCTGTAGTTTCGACTCTGTCGAATCGTTTATGTTCGTTGATATTTTCTGAACTTGTCCTGTCTTGTGTTTTTGTTGATCGAACGAGTTGTGGTATTGTTTCAGAATAACCCGTTTGTCGTTGTGACTTTCCAATTGCTATTCCATTTCCTGTGGATCTTATGTGAATGCACATCTTATTGTCTTCACCGGATCTTATATTATCTCGAGTCGAGATGTGAACTTTGGGGTTGTTGTTCGAGTATTATTGTTCGTCATGATTGGAATATGATCGTTCGACCGATGTGTCTCGATCGTTGTGGTTCGATAGCTTGTTGTCCAGTCTTGTTGGTCTTGTATCGTAATTTTTGAACGTTTAGAGTTCTTCATAATTTTCTTGAGCTCGGGAGATTAATTTCGTTTTCGATCTTCCAATCCTTGTGTGTAGAATTTCGTATTTGTTTAGCGATTAGATCGCATTTTGATTGACGTACTGTTCGGGCTGGTCAACCATATTGATTTTGTTCGTTGTGTTCTGTTATCTTTTCTGATGTAGCGATATGCATGGTAGCAGCCACGTGTTGCATGTGATTCGTTACAGGTTGTCGGCAACGGATAGCTTATGTCATCTGGAATTGTTTTGCGTTGATCGTCCTATGTTTTAAGTTTCAGGGACGAAACTTCTTTTTAGAGGGGTAGAATGTAATACCCGAGATCTTTATTCCGGATTCATTGAGTTTTCTATATTTTATCGGATTGTTATTGTACTCATCGTTGGAATTTTTGTGCCATGATAGGTGTGCCTTGTTGGGACATCTATTTGGAGGCGTTTCGGATCACTATGTGAGTTTTTGGGTTTTTGTAGTGTAGCGCACGCTAATGCTTGTGGCATAGCGCACGCTACGGCGATGTGGTTAGCGCACACTACCGAATGTGTAGCGCACGCTAACTGGCAGTCCAGGGGCAGTCCAGGAGCTACTGGACTGGGACTGGGGCTTTGTTAGCGCACGCTAAGGTCGATAGCTAGCGCACGCTCTTTCTTCTTTCTAGCGCACGCTACCCGGTAGGTGCAGTTCTGTCCAGAGGCCACTGGACTGGTTTCATGACCCGTTAGCACGCGCGGCACTCATGGGTCTAGCGTACGCTAACAGTGTTATTCGGTAAGTTCTGGACGTTGACATCGTTAGCGCGCGCTAATGCTGTCTGGTTAGCGCACGCTAATTACTGTCCAGTATAAATACTGGACAACAGGCTTCACTTCGTCATTTCTCATTTTTCTTCATTCCTTCCGATGGGAGCGAGCTCCAGAGGCGATTTTGAGCGACCTTCTTCCTCAAGCTTCATCTCGGAGCGGATTTGTAGGTGTTTAACAACATCTAATCATCTACTTTGCTCAAATCAAGGTAATCTCTTCTTAGAACCCTAGTTTCTTGAATTTGGGGTTTTTCCTTGAATTTGTGATTCTTAACCGATCTCATCCGATCGGTTGTATATTCTTGTTTGTCTTGACCGTAATCTTCAGATGTTGTTAACTGTTCATCGATTTTATCGCCCGGATCAACGATTCTTGATTTCTTTGAGAACACTTAGATCCTTTTTGTTTTTAGGATCGTTTCGGATTTCGATTAGTGTTATTGATTCGTGGTGATGTTATTTTCGTAGTATTCGTGGGTTGTCAAAGTCTTGGTCGTTTTTGTAAGTTCGAAGGCTACCCGATCGTGCCCGTTCGTCATTTCGTCGCTCGTGATATCGAGGCACGTATCTTGTCCATACGTTTCATGTTTCGTAGGCGTAATTATTGATAAATGATTTTATGCGAAACCCAATGTTTAATGAACGTAAAAAGGGATCGGTATGTTCTCGATAAATGTTGTCTTTCAATGATAATTCGTGTACTTCGTGAATATATGTGTTCTCGGAATATGTGTGTTGGTTTTGTATGTTGAAAGATGCTATGATCACTTTGAGTGAGTTTATTTGACCGTAATCCTTTGCCGGGGATTACGTAATGTTATGTGTACTTGTTCGGTAAGAACGTATTGTGTGAGATATTAGTTGTTACTCCTTTGAAAGGAGGTTGTGATGTTTAAATGTTGCTTGGCTTGATGTTCTGCTCATTGTTATGTGATCGTTGAAAGTGATGTGCCTCCGGGTATGATTGTTAAATCTCTGGGATCCATACTTGCTAGTATGGGTCGGGCGTGGCCATAGGGTTATCCAATCCGGGTATGTCTTGCGGGGACCCCGAGGTTCGGGTCTTGCTAGCCCGATGCCGGGATAACTTGTGGGGGTTATCATCGCGTATGTCTTGCGGGGACTCCGAGGTTCGTGGCTTGTTAGCGCGATGCCGGGATAACTTATGGTTGTGGTTTGGAATGGTTCTGTGGCTGTTGTCACGAGGACATGTGATTGGGTATGGTTTCTTATTGGGTTATTCACTCGGGTATGTTCTACGGGAGCATCTAAGGTTCGTGGCTTGTTAGCACGGGACGCGAATAATCCTTAGGAACATGTGTTATGTGACTTAGGTCGTGGACCCTGTGTTTTGTAATTTGGGTCGTAGACCCTGTGGCTTATGATCTGGGTCTTGGACCCCGTGGGTTGTGAATTGGGTTGTGAACCCGCGTTTTATTATTGGAATCATATTTTGGAAAGATGATTTTGGGCCATGTCCCCAAGTGTTTTCGAAAGACTTGAGAATTCCTTAATTCCAAATGTTTTCAAACTCCCGAGATCGTAAAACATTTTGTATGAGATACATGGTTCTATTCCTACCTTTTCTAAATCAAACTGTTTTGATTAAGTGAATTATCTCGGGAAATATATTCAGGATTATTATATTCTTGAAGCACGTTGTGTATGGCTTGTATTTCTGTTTTATACTTGCACTAGCAAAACAGTGGAGTTTTGCTAACCCCCGAGTATTCGGGGGGTGGATGTCTGTATTACATCTAGGTTCTTGCAGGTTGCTGGGGAGAGAACCACAGGATCGGTACGGAGGGTGATGGAAGACGACGATACTAATCACATAAAGACCAATCGTAGAGTATGTTGGATAGTCTTGTTGGTTATTTCTCCGATGTGTTGTTACCCCAATTTATGAGAGCGTTATTGTATTCCAGCCCCTGCGCGGGTATGAGTTTTGGGAAAGAATCATGTATGTAATGTTGTGTGTGTTGCGATAAAAGACCAAATCGGTCTAATGGTCCTTTACGTAGCCATTTCGGCATGTGAAGTGATGCATTGTTTTGTATTTAGCCTGGTAGATCCTCGCGGGGAGGGTCTGCAGCGCTGTAATATTCCCGAGTGGTTTGGGGGTGTTACATAAATAAGTATATTGTTAACAAATACTTGTTAATATATAAGGAACAACACATAAATTAGCGAGTTATTTTAGAAATTAGTAAGAAATATTGATGTTCTTGTGCACACGATGACTAGTCCCATCGTTGGCACGATCATTTGCCCCATCGTGTGCACATGAACTTTTGATTTTTTTTTTACCAATTTGATTTAATGTGTTATCTATATGGATGTTTTGTGATTCTAAAATTGCTTGTTCATACATTATTTATTACATAATATATTATGCAAACTCATATTTATTATTTTGTATAATTCATTAGTATATGAGGTATTTCATACAGATGATGAACTTATATGTACGAACTAATACACTGAGATCATATAGATTACACATGATATGCAATAGATTATGTTAATTCAATCTATAACTTTACAAATAAGTATATTGTTAACAAATACTTGTTAATATACAAGTAACAATACGTAAATTGGCGAGTTATTTTAGAAATTAGTTAGAAATGTTGATGTTCTTGTGCACACGATGTCTAGTCCTATCATGGGCACGATCGTGTTCCCCATCATGTGCAGACGTGGATACAGTGACATGGTGACACTGTGCACACGGTGACACTAGTTGCTATCGTGGCACACGATCGTTCCCATCGTGGGTCACCATCGTGGGTCACTACAAAGGGCAGCATCAAATTTCAAAAAAAAGTATGTTTTTTCAATTCAAAAAAAAACTTATAATCAGAATAATGAATCAATACATAGTCCATCGAGGATCAGAACATGACTGTTGCTAGATAGTCAGAAATATCAAAATACATAAGCAATTTAAGTTTCATGGTAGGCATATCCACTTATGTCATGGTCATCATTACGACAAATGCTACATCTCTTCTTCTGTCGGCGCCTTTGCTTCGTTTTTTCATCCATTTCCTGCTTTTCTTCAGGAGGGATATTCAAATACACATCACCTATGGGAATGAATGCTTTGCAGATTTTCTATTGTGGCTGGTTCCTCCCTAACACCTACCGCACACCTGAGACCATTTACTTGTGGCCAAATTTTCTACATCGGACCATGCACGACTCATCCTTGGTGGAACGGCTTGTCGTACCTCATCTGGAGGTAAGCAAATGATGGATGAGATCTCCGATGGGACATTCCACACATCAGGATGTGGGATAGTATTAATATGCTCATTATAAGTCTATCTAAGGCCTTGTTGCTTGAAATTACGACTAACGAAATCATACACATACAAACCATTACCAGCGAGCCTATTACAATAAGCAATTATGTCACACAGAGATAAAAATAATGAATGAGGTGCACATTATAGCAAAATAATTACCTTATAGCAGCAACTACATGACGACATGGAATCTGATCCAAACCAAACTCCCAACAACATGTCCAGGTTTGAAGGTTGACCTCATAATAAACTTTGTTTCTTCGAGTTTATAAATATGTGGGGTGGTACCTCGAACAGTAAGAGTCTGACTGGCTTGCACAGAGTTAGAGAGTGTTTCAAAAGTGTGCACTGTCAACTCATGGTCTCTTGATGTAGCTTCTCTCCACTTCTCATCGAACCAATTCTCTAAAATTAGGTGAAATATCTCAAGCAACGATCAAACCGGTCGCCTCGCCCACAACATACAATTATTAAAGCATTCAAAGGCATATGATGTCAAGAATTTATAGCGTTGTACCGGACACTTCGACCTAGACCACCTCTCTAGTCCCATAAACTATAATCATCGACCGAAGACACGTATCAAATGCCCTAATACTCTGTCAGAGTACAAAGAACACGTGCAAAGCTCTCCCTCACGAGCTGTCTGCAATCATAAATCGTCCCTAGATTACACTGTTTCAACAAATGCAGATAAGACGGGAGCCTATGATACGACTCATCAAAGCCGCCATATGTATAGCAAAACTGTATAGCATGTTGATGCCGTACTCCCTACGCATCTATGCAATCATCTCATTTAGCCTCAAAGTGACCCCCCTCACCAGTCAATCTTTTAGCAAACTAATGGGCAGCAACCTCAGAAGTGACCGAATGTGCGGCAGCACAGTTCAAATCAGGGTGACAGCTGTGCTCCAAGGTCAACTTAGTAATTCTCCAAATAGTTGCACCTTCAATAGCACACAACCTAAACTAACAATTGTTTTGCCCACTCTTACAGACAAACACTATATGTTTATCGGCGGAACGATTAGTGATACACTGTAGCATGTTTTCCAAATGATACGTTCCTACAGTTATCCTCAACTCTGTCTTGGACCGAAAGGTGGACCCCACCTCTAGTTGACCGGTGATCGGTGGAGGCTGCTCGACCCAACCCAAAGTCCCGACACTATTGGGGTCCAGAAATGTAATGATCTAGTTACGCATTGATTGTAGATGCTCATGCTCGCTCGCAGATTGATGGTCGGATGAGAAGTTCCGATGACTCATAATCCTATCCATTTGGGCCGGTTGGAGAACCCAAGCATGAAACAGTGACCCAAGCAAGTCTTTATAACAATCTTCATCTTTGGACGTATACTCACCTTTCTCATCTTCCTCGTATTGATAATCTTTGGAAGGCATGTCATAATTTATGTTTTCGGGATCTACTCTCGAGCTGCTACATCCCACATTAACCTCGAGGGTGGAGGAGCTGCCGTTCTCAACATACACCTCAGGATCCTCTTTATATTCTACTATCAATCGAAGTATCTCGGTATTACCCCGTAATAAGACTTTTACTTTGTTGCCCTTGGCCATGTGTGTCAAGTACTATAATTTGTAATCGGACTCATTTAGACCACCCAAACCCTCTCTGATAACCCCCACGAGGTTTGCACGACTAACTTTGCTCGCGGCAATGTAGATAAAAAAAGAGTCCCCGTCTATGTATGTCGATCGCTCCCAATGACCACCGTGATGTATCAAAATACGTTGTCATGACATTTGATTACGAAAAGATGAACAACTTATCAGAAAAATAATCGAACAATATTCTAGCACGATCTCTGCCTTGGACACGAACGATGCACACGGTCGGATGCTACCGTGCAGCGATCGTGTGCAAGTTTCTGGCCATGAAATGGCCTTGAACATGATCGCTGCACACGATTGTAGATGATTGTGTGCAACTATCGTCGACACGTTAGTTTTACACACGATATCAAGGTCGTTGGACACGACCGTTTCACACGGTGGCTTGCCATCATGTACAGCCATCGTCTGGAAGAACTTGTCGAGAAAAAAATTCTGGCGGTAAAATATTGATGCATACCTTCTTTATGAACCCAGAAGCATGAACGTCAACTTTTCTTTTTTGAATAATTTTGTGATTTTTATAAGAATTTTGAGAGACCCATTGTCAAAAATAATTGTGTTATTTTGATGTCTAGGTTGTAGTTAAATTTTGGTTGTTGGAAATTAATATCGGTAGAGGAGATGAGGAAAATGATAAAGAAAAAAGAAAATAAATATAGTTTAAATTAAATAAAATACAAAAAGAAAAGAAGGTCAATATTACAACTTTTTGGAGGATATTTTAGTCTTTTTAAGTAAAATGGTACCAATAACTTATACTCTTATGAATGTGGACATAAAACTTGTCAATATTATGATTTGGTATTAAAAAGTTGATTGTCACATCTATAAAAACCCCTTTAAAATTTATATACATATACTTTGATGTGGGATTCAAGATTTTATATGAATAAGAATAAAAAAAATATCATGTAGGAGAGAGAATTAACGTGTTACTCTGAATCCGTATTGCTATTAGATACTTTATATTTTTATTTGAAAGTGAAGAGAATCGAGTTTATTAAAAAATATAAAAATATAAAATAATATTTATACATATATAAATTTAATATTAAACAAAGTACGTACATATTTCGACCATTGAGGTTTACTTGATAATTTGCCAAATTTAATTTTCTAATAAGAAAAAAAACAATTCATTTGACCAACTCAATAGATGATCAAATTAAAGTGATCATGTAAAATAATTATGGGTGATAAAATACACATTTATTTTAAATATTTATTTAGTTAGTGGGAATTAATTTTTTAATACCAAATCATAAAATTGACAAGTTTTATATCTTCATTCATGAGAGTATAAGTTTTTAGTACCATTTAGATTACAAAGACTAAAATGTCCTTCCAAAAGTACCAATGTTGACTTTCTCTTTTCTTTTCGTATTTTATACTTTCAACTGCTTTTTTTTTCTTTTTTATTTTTCATTTTGCTCATATGCTCAAAGCCGATCATTAGTGTCCAACAACCAAAATTTAACTACAACATATACATCAAAACAACACAACCATTTTTGACAAAGGGTCTCTGAAAAATCTTATAAAAATCACAATATTGTTCGAAAAGAAAAGTTGACGTTCAAATAGGACTTCATTTGTCGTGCTTCTGGGTTCATAAAGAAGGTATGCATCAATATTTTACTGCTGGAATTTTTTTTTCCCGACAAGTTCTCACGGGCATGATTGCTGCACACGATGGGAAGCCACCGTGTGCGACGATCGTGTGCAACGGTCGTGTCCAAAGCCTTGACATCGTGTGCACAACTAACGTGTTCACGATCGTTTAACACGATTGTCTACAATCATGTGCAGCGATCGTGTTCATGGCCAGAAACTTTCACACGATCGCTGCACACGGTAGCATACGACCGTGTGCATCGGTCGTGTCCAAGGCAGACCGTTTTAGAATATTGTTCGCTCAGTTTTCTGAATAGTTATTCATCGTTTTGTAATAAGATGTCGTGTCCGCATATTTTGATACATCACGGTGGTCATTGGGAGCGATCGACATATGTAGACGGGGATTCTTTTTTGTCACCAACGACATGAGCAAAGTGAGTGGTGAAAACCTCGTGGGGATTATCAGAGAGGGTTTGGGTGGTCCAATGAGCCCGATTACAAATTATGGTACTTGACACACATGGCAAATGGAAACAAGGTAAAAGTCCTATTACGGGGCGATACCGAGATACTTTGATTACTAGTAGAATACAAGGAGGATCCTGAGGTCTATGTTGAGAACGGCAGCTCCTCCACTCTCGGGATTAATATGGGATGTAGCAGCTCGAGAGTAGATCCCGGCAACATAAATTATGACATGCCTTCCAAATATTATCAATACGAGGAAGATGAGGAAGACGAGGAAGATGAGGAGGTGCATACATCCGAAGATGAAGATTGCTGTAAAGACTTGCTTGAGTCACTATCTGTGGAATATCTTGCTTGGGTTTGCCAACCGGCCCAAATGGATAGGATTATGAGTCGTCGGAACTTCTCATCCGACCATCAATCTGCGAGCGAGCATGAGCATCTACAATCAATGCGTAATTGGATCATTCCATTTTCGGACCCCGGTAGTGCTAGGACTTTGGGTTGGGTCGAGCAGTCTCCACCAGTCACCGGTCAGCTAGAGTGAGGTCCACCTTTCGGTCCAAGACAGAGTTGAGGATAACTGTAGGAATATATCATTTGGAAAACATGCTACAGTGTATCACTGATCGTTCCGCCGATAAACGTATAGTGTCTGTCTGTAAGAGTGGGCGAAATAATTGTCAGTTTAGGTTGTGTACTATTGAGGGTGCAACTATTTGGAGAATTATTAAGTTGACCTTTGAGCACAACTGTCACCCTGATTTGAACCGTGTTGCCGCACATTCGGTCACTTCTGAGGTTTCCGCCCATTATTTTGCTAAAATATTGACCGGTGAGGGGGTCACTTTGAGGCCAAAGGAGATGATTGTTGAGAAGTGTAGGGAGTACGGCATTGACATGCTATACAGTTTTTCTCTCCGGACGAGGAATATAGTGATAGAGAATAAATATGGTGGCTTTGATGAGTCGTATCAGAGGCTCCCATCTTATCTGTATTTGTTAAAACAGCGTAATCTAGGGACAATTTATGATTTGCAGATGACTCGTGAGGGAGTGTTTTGCCACATGTTCATTGCACTCGGACAGAGTATTAAGGCATTTGATACGTGCCTTCGACCAGTGATTATAGTTGATGGGACCCACCTGAAGGGAAGGAATAAAGGAACTCTATTTGCGCGTCACATTTGACGGGAACGAGCAAGTATTTTCTCTTGTTGTTGGTCTCGGTCCGATAGAGAATGACGATTCATGGACTTATTTTCTGTATAACCTGCGCAGATGCTACAATCCGATGGAAGATTTACTGATTGTGAGTGACCAACATAAGAGCATTCAGAATGTTGTTCGAGACGTCTATCTGAATGCATTCCACTGGTTGCGCTATCACCATCTTGCAAAAAATCTGACCTCCTACATTGCCCATGCTATAGGACTCTTTAGAACTCCTGCCTACACGCATCGTGAAGAAGTTTTTGAAAACTACTTTTCGAAACTATATATTGAAAGCCCTAATGGGGCTCACATACGGCTTTCTGAAATTAGGCCAGAGAGGTGGGCTAGGTCGAAGTGTCCGGTACCACGCTATAACTTATTAACATCCAATGCTGTTGAATGCTTTAATAATTGTATGTTGTGGGCGAGGCGTTTACCTATTTGCTCGTTACTTGAGATATTTCGCCTATTTTTAGAGAATTGGTTTGATGAGAAGAGGGAAGAAGCTACATCAAGAGACCATGAGTTGACAATGCACACTTTTGAAAAGCTCTCTAACTCTGTGCAAGCCAGTCTGACTCTTACTGTTCGAGATACCACCCCACTTGTTTATAAAGTCGAAGATAACAAAGTTTCTTATGAGGTCGACCTTCGAACCTGGACATGTTGTTATCGTGAGTTTGATTTGGATCAGATTCCATGTGGTCATGCTGCTTCCGCTATAAGGTAATTATTTTGCTCTAATGTGCAGATCATTTAATGTTTTTGTCTATGTTGTCATGTGCACACGGTCATGGCCGTGGGCAAGATGCACATGATCGTAACCCCCGATGAGCACGATCGTGTGCTGCCATCGTGTGCATGATGGTGTGCACACGGTCATGGCAGGATGCACACGACAGCAGCAGTCCATGACCATGGGCAAGATGTACACGATCGTAACCCACGATGGGCACGATCGTGTGCTGCCATCGTGTGCAACATAAGGATTTGCCAACTGAAACATAAACCAGTTTTCAAATTTAACAACACAACGCATCAATCTTACCGGAATATATCTGGATAAAAATGTAAAATACATACTCATCAGTATCAAAAATACATTATCCTACACCACATCCTTGACATAATTGCTTATTGTAAGAGGCGCGCCGGCAATGGTTTGTCTGTGTATGATTTTGTCAGTCGTTATTTCAAGCAACAAGGCCTTAGAGAGACTTATAAGGAGCATATTAATCCTATCCCACATCCTGATGAGTGGAATGTCCCATCGGAGATCTCATCTATCGTTTGCTTACCTCTAGAGGGGGTACGACAAGCCGGACGACCAAGGATGAGTCGTGCACGGCCCGCTGTTAAAATTTGCCCACAGGTGGATGGCCTCAGGTGTGCGGTATGTGTAAAGGAACCGGCCACAATAGAAAATCTTGTAAAGCATTCATTCCCATAGGTGGTGTGGATTTGAATATCCCTCCAGAAGAAACTCAAGGAATGGATGAACAAACGAGGCAAAGGCGCCGGCAAAAGAAGATGTGTAGCATTTGTCGTAATGATGACCATGACATAAGGGGATGTCCATACCATGAAACATAAATTGGTTATGTATTTTTATATTTTGTGACTTACTAGCAACAATCATGTGCTGATATTTTGATCCTCGACGGACCATGTATTGATTCATTATTCTGATTATTAGTTGAAATGCATAATTTTTCTTTATCTTTAAATTGAAATTTAAGTGTTCAGTATTGTAAAGCAAATAAAAGTGATTATGGAGGCAAATATTAACCATAACAAAGTAGCTCACTTTAAAGAGCAATAGTTTACACCAGAATCATATAACGTTACATAACAAAAGTTCATCACCATCACACCAAAATATCTAAGAATAACTTAAAAACCACAATCACTTGGATCCCTTTTCCCCCATATGCTGCTGTTTCTTTAGTCTTGTATCATCATCTCCATGAACTTCTTCTTCTAAAATAACTGCTTTACTTGTCTTCTCAGAAATCTCTAAATCATCATCATCATCATCACCATCTAGTATAACTGGATTGCTCGCAATGTTTTTAAATAGGCCCTGTTTCATGAAACACATTAATTCGCTGTACACACTACACATACAACAAAATTAAAAAACTTACTCTGAGCATTGAGTATCTTCCTCTCGGCCTAGTTCTGTATGGTGGGTTGGGAGGAGGTACCCTCCTTCTTCTTTTTGGTGGAGGTGCTTCGATTCCTCCTAAATCGCTTTCTTGTAATCGACCGCTCATTTCGCGTATTTGATTTTAATGGATTTTAAGTGATTTTAATTTATTAGGGTTTATAGTGAAAAAGGAGGACTAAGGTTCAGGTATTTCCCTCTCGGTTTAGGAAGATGGGCTTATATTGAAAAAGGGGGGTCACGATGGGACTTTATAATAAAATAATTTGATGCTGCCCTTTGTAGTGCCCACGATGGGGCACATGATGGACATGATCTTGTGCTCCGATGGTGTGCCACGTTGGCCACCAAGTGTCACAGTGTCTACGGTGTCAAATTGGCACTGTATCCACGTGTGCACACGATGGTGCACACGGTCGTGTGCACAAGAACATCAACAATTTTAACTAATTTCTCAAATTACTCGTCAATTTACGTGTTGCTACTTATATATTAACAAGTATTTGTTAACGATACACTTATTTAAAAATTTATTGATTGAATTAACATAATATATTACATATCATGTTTAGTCTATATGTTCTCAATGTATTAGTTCGTAAGGATAAGTTCATCATTTGTATGAAATATCTCATATACTAATGAATTACACGAAATGACAAATACGAGTTTGTATAAAAAGTCATATAGTAATTAATGTTTGAACAAGCAATTTTAGAATCACAAAACATCATTCTAGATAATACAATAAATCAAATTGGCAAAAATACCAAAAGTTCATGTGCACACGATGGTGCACACGGTCATGCCCACGATGGGACACACGGTTGTGTGCACAAGAATATCAACAATTTTCACTAATTTCTCAAATTACTCATCAATTTACGTGTTGTTACTTATATATTAACAAGTATTTGTTAACGATACACTTATTTAAAAAGCTATTGATTCAATTAACATAATATATTGCATATCATGTGTAGTCTATATGTTCTCAATGTATTAGTTTTAGGAGTATGCCCTCGAATGCCACTCAGAGGATATTGAGTGAGGGCATTGTACTTGTTATTATGTAAATCATTAATATAAGGCAATGGATGTTTCTTTATTTACTGGTAGTTACTGGCATTCCTAACTCGTAAATATACATGTAGAAACTAGTCTGTGTATTTGAGAGCAAAACGTTCCACTCCTTATTGGATAAGGGGGTCGGTGTAACACCCCCAAGTTATTCAGGGTATATTACAGTGCCGTGAGCCCCGCCGTGGGACCCACAAGGCTATTCATGCGCGGAACTGTAAAACTTGACCGAGAAGATCTAGATACAATGAAAAGAAGGACAATACAAATGGTATTCAAAACCATAACCAATGAAACCATATACATCACCACACAAATCAATACCTCGGCAACACAGGCCGGAACATCAAGGAAACTGAAATACAATACTCGAGTATTTAAAATCCATTCCAGTACAACAACACTGAATGGAGGAATCCAAAAGTATAACCGGAGACAAGACACAGTATCACACTTGCCCATCATCTTCATGCCGACCCGATACCCGCCTGTCCGTTCTCCTGGAACCTGAAATACATAAAAAGTATTTCCCCCATAAAGGGGTTAGCCGTCGAATAGCTAGTGCAAGTATATCAAGTATGAAACACAATACTCCTCGACAATAAAGTAAATGTAACCGTCAATTCATCAATTCAAGACTAGTATTCCGGAATAACTAAATCTCATGGCATCGCATCAATACATATATGAATACCGTGGAACCGCACCAGAGGCTACGGAACCCTCAGGGGACCTATCGGCCCGCCCCAGAGTGGTTCGTTCATATCATCCGCGGAATCGCACCAGAGGCTACAAAACCCTCAGGGGACCCGTCGGCCCACCCCATAGTGGATAGAAATAATCATGCCATTAATATTTCATACTTTCAAAGTCGAGAACGCACATTCACAAATATATACTTGCCTTAATAACCGCTACCGAATACTCCGAAGAACACGGTTCGACCGGGAAGCTTCGAAACGCCCGATGCTATCGAAAGGAAAGATGACAACGAACGGAAGGGTTCAACTTGGTTTCTTCACAAGAAACTCGACCCTAACAACATATAATCAATAAATCATTGATCATACGAGGAATAATAATCGTAGAACGCCCGAAAACCCCTCTATGACATTTTACCGGACACCTTCAAGGCGTCGATCCAGAACTCGACCAAAACAACGAATCGATACGATCCAACCATGGAATAATAAAGGAAATGATATAATACATCTAAATAATCATCAATCCATCATAATCCTAAGTTAAATCGGATACAATGGATGAAATCAACCAAAATACCCAAATTCCCCAAAACTAGATTTCTAGGAAATCTGACCTGATTCGGTAGATCGGAGGATGTTATAGGATGGATGATTGATGATATGAACTCCAAGACTTCATGGATTGATTGTCCAACAACATCTCTCCATGATTAACCAAGCTCCACCCGTGGAAGAGAAGGAGAAGAAGGAGAAAAATGGCCAAAAACCCGACTGCAGGGCCTTAAATAGCCGTGACGCACGGTGTGCCGCCCGGCGAAGTGTGCCGTGGCACAGGGCCGAATCTGCCCCTAGTGATCGGCAGTGTGCCGCGGCCCTGCCGGCATGTGCCGCGCCACACGGTACAGGCTGCTCGGCCAAATCTGGAAAATGAGAGTGACTTAGATATTTCGACCATAACTCCCTCGTCTGGACTCCGATTGACTCACCGTTTGAACCATTGGAAAGCTAACTCGATGCTTTATAATATTGCAAAGATTCAGAATTTTTGGAGTTTCCAAAAATTAATGGTGATCTAACAAAGTCGAACTCATACGTGAAAAAGTCGCTAAAGAACACGGAATTCAACAGAACGACACCGAAACGAACTCGGATGACAAAAAGTGCAGAATAAAATATTCCCAAAATGACGAAACGGTCCTAGGCGAGTCGTCGAAGCGAACCTCCGCCGGAAAATGAAAATTACCGGAAATCGAAATTGCGGATATTACATTCCACCCTCCTTAAAAGAAGTTTCGTCCTGAAACTTAAAACAAGTAGGGAGAAGCGGTATCCCGCCAGGAAGACTCAACGAGTTACACAAGAAACGCGTAACTTACGCCCAATGGCGGAACGTTACAAGAAACACAACAATACATTACCCGAAGATAATCCAAGCCAACGCTGAAGTAAATACGAATCACAATGTCTGAAGGCTCCAATAGAAATACCAATACATCGCAATGGCTTGAAAGCCCCTCAACCGAAGCTGTATATCACGATGGCCTGAAAGCCGAACAGCCCAAAGCTGTAAATCATCACAATACAGATCTCAACGAAGCAAACCTGACTGTCGGACATACCCCTCGGCGTATGAACAACCAGTCGCAAATCGTCGGACATATCCAATACAACATGGACTACGAACGACCAAACAATAAGGCTCAAGAAGGACATCACAGTACGCCCGATCCGGAAATGTGTCCGTTCACATGTCCACCCCGTATACGGAATCCAAAATATACGTGTGACAATGTACCTAATTAGCCTCACAAACTACATCTCGTGTGCACGGTCCAATGCGGAAACATCCAGGCATGACCATCATGTGCCTGGCTAAAAATCCTACACATACCCAATCGGCACGCAGACATGATTCCACATATGCCACGATACAACATGACAACGAAACTCAAAGGATAACATACCCAATACGGATCATACGACTCACCAAGTGAACGATGACACACGAATAATGAAAGATCGACACGACCAACGATATTCAAAACAACCATCCTGGGATCAGAATCCCTAAGGACCGATTAACACGGGTAATAATCACAACACAACAATTTAGGAAATCCTCAACCCTCAACGATCACAAAATTACCGAGTTCACAAGAATAATAGTGTGCTGCCTTGAGTCGGCCAACACGACAATAATAATTCAACGGATGGGAACTATCCTCGACAGTCCCAATTCAATAATTCGATTACCGTAGAATGGCCAATCGGTAACAACGATACAACGGATGAGAATATTTTTGACAACGGATGGGAATTATCTTTGATAATCCCAATTCAATATATCGATTACCTTTAGAGCGGACAATCGATAACAATTATACAACGGATGTCTCGGCACCTTTAATCGGTTACCGATAACGAAGATGATAATCGAATACGTCAATGCCTTCAATCGGCTAAAACGACATCAATAGAAAAACACTGATATCAATAACGACGATTCACAAAAAATATCTTGATGGAACATCAATCAATAATAACAATCGATACGTCGATGCCGCGAACCGGCTATCAACAACAATATCTCAAAGGAACACCAATCAACAATAACAATCGATATGTCGATACCGCAAACCGGCTATCGACAAATATTACCAACAAGTATCGCAATACCTTAAATTGGCCATTTACGAACAACAATAATATTTGGCATAATTTGCCGAAGGGTATCGTATCAAACAATCCCTTGATGTAAACAAAATCATAAAGAGACCAAGTCTCGAAATGATACACACATTCATACACATATATGATAACATTTATCTCATTGACTAGTATAAGTATAAAACTTGCCTCGATATCAATACAACGAACTATTACCAATTCATTTGATTTCGTCTTACGAGTTCCTCAGTCCCGACCAAGGTAATCTACGAACTCTTTAACCGCAACACAACAGTCATAATCCATGATCAAACATCATATCTTATTGTAAAACGAAGGATTAATAATCAACAGGTTCGATGACGACCAATATCAACACAACCAAACCACAAACTCAACCGTTTCACCATATCTCGACTAATCACAGTCTGAACAATCCAACTCAGACACTTACAAATCCTGTCCACAATACGAGTCGAAATATGATGATCATACCAGCAACCAATTCGGACCAATAATAAGGGTCTAAATGTTCCAAACTCAATTCTTAAATACAAATTGACAAGGTTCCCTTTTCGTAAATCCATCGTTAAAATTTACCTATGACCGTCATCAATTCGAATCATCCGACTGGTTCAAAACAATAGATAATCATATTAAAAAGGTTATCAAACAATCCAATCATTCGACTTGAATATTTGCTCCATACGTATGGGCTTCCAAATTCAAAGATGAATAATAGTCTCATCAAACTCATAACAACATTCGTATTCCTATACGAATATTATTTCAAACACATAGTTTAGCTCTAGATATGAATATTCCATATTCATTTTCAAAACATCAACACTTCTTAAAAATTTTCATCACCTCGTATAATTCAACAGTTCTTCAAGAACATGAAATATCCGAAATCACGTTCAGAACAACATATCCGAGGTATATATCTCCATGTTACCATTTTCTTCATCATATGAAGAAGATCTCAATAATCATATCAACATCCGAAATCTCTTATTACAATTCCAATAAATCTCATATAACATTATCACATGATACCATAATTGTAACACCCCAGATCCTCCTGGGAATATTACACGCCGTAAACCCTTCTCACAAGGATTTACCAGGCTAAGCACAATTTTCCACGTCATTTCAAAAATGCCAAAAAGACCGATGACGGTAATATTTTTCAAATACTAAAAAAAAATCAATTTCCAAATACCGTCAAAACGATCAAGGCCAAAATGCCAAAAACTCAGTTTAGGGAATCGGTTTTACAAAATAAAATTCAGTTGGCAAAATACCAAAAGCCATTTCAAAATACTCACGCAGCGGATAAAAGTACAGTCCAATTTATGCATTTACATTGAAATAAGACGAACATCAAAATACACGATTCCCAACATACTTCCTCCCAAGTAGTAATCCTTAAAAAAACGAACCACTATCAAAGGGATACGAGGATTACCTTGTATGGACGAACCACGAAGAAGAATAATTGAACTCCATTCCAATAATCATCAAAAACTTCAAGAACAATACTTAAATCCGAGCTCTCCAATCTTAATCTTGTTTAAGAGAATCATCTCTCAATGTTTAGGAACTTCAAGTACTTCCCAAGGCTCTCTCTATTGACTGAAGGAAGGAGAATGGACAAAATGCCTCTCAGCACTCGTCTATCCTCTCTATAAAACACATCACTAGCGCGCGCTAGACCTTATATTTAGCGTGCGCTACAGGACTAGCGTGCGCTATCCTTCCTTGATAGCGTGCGCTATCGGGCAGTCCAGAAGCTACTACATTGTTTCGAAATTCATCTAACGTACGTAATGCCCATGCATAAGCGTACGCAAACAGGCGTTGACTTGCTACAGTGAAATGCTCAGTAGCGTGCGCTATTCCTCGACCTTAGCGCGCGTTAATCGTCATTGACTTGCTACAGTATCGTGCCCCCACATGCCGAAAGCATCCGCGATTACCGGGATTCCTTTGACCGTTATGGAATTAGCGTGCGCTAATCATACGGTTTTAGCGTGCGCTAGCTCTACACGACAAACACTTGCTGACCTTATCTGGACATGCGTCGAACATGGCCGGGACCACCCGCCGAAAGCTAAGATTCCATTATTGGCGATCTGATGTTAGCGTGCGCTAACCAACATGCGTTATCGTGCTCTAACTGAATATAAAAATCAACCTGGCCTACCTGTCGGCCACCTTCCGGAACTAACCCAGCAAGTCGTTACGTACGTTAGGGGTCCTCCTTAGCGTACGTAACCGAACCTCTTAGCGTGGATAAGTATGCACCGTAGCGTACGCTAAGTATATATCATAGCGCGCGCTAAGCATACCCTGTAGCGTGCGCTAACGTAGCTGTACTTAGCCATTTTCCGCTATTCTCGACCAACATCTCGACATACCAAACGATCATACGGCATAATGAATACATATACGCATTCAACAACATTGTCATACGTTCACATCATCCTCAAGCACAATTATCCATCAACGACATCCAACATATAAATGAAAAAAAAAAATATATCCAAAAAATCGGGGTATTACACTCTACCCCCCTTAAAAATAAGTTTCGTCCTCGAAACTTGCAATCACTCGCACAAACAACATTTCAACGGGAATTCAAATTCACCAAGAATTATTGAATAATCCGAACAACATACTTACAAGTCTGTGAAGTCGAAGATCTCCCGTGATACTAGCATGCGACTCCTAAACAAAGTCTCAACATAATACCGATACACACCAATATCGCAATTAGCAATTTAACAAAATCTCAAGGAAGAGTTCACGTCCGTGACCACGACCACGATTCTTCCTACTTTCAGCCAACATTCTGAAGGGCACACACGTGTGTCAGTATAATCCAAATCGCACATTCTCGAAGTGACGAATTCCCAAGAATACCAAGCTATAAACGAAACGATTAAGAAAAATACAAGAAGAGTGAGAGGACTTACAAGTACCGGTCGCACTGTGATGATGGCAGAGTAGTGATACTGTGGGCAAAAGACGACTCAATCGACCCAAAAGACTGATAGCCTAGGTATCCATAAACCTAAGCTCTGATACCATATTCGGTAACACCCCCAAGTTATTCAGGGTATATTACAGCGCCGTGAGCCCCGCCGTGGGACCCACAAGGCTATTCATGCGCGGAACTGTAAAACTTGACCGAGAAGGTCTAGATACAATGAAAAGAAGGACAATACAAATGGTATTCAAAACCATAACCAATGAAACCATATACATCACCACACAAATCAATACCTCGGCAACACAGGCCGGAACATCAAGGAAACTGAAATACAATACTCGAGTATTTAAAATCCATTCTAGTACAACAACACGGAATGGAGGAATCCAAAAGTATAACCGGAGACAAGACACAGTATCACACTTGCCCATCATCTTCATGCCGACCCGATACCCGCCTGTCCGTTCTCCTGGAACCTGAAATACATAAAAAGTATTTCCCCCATAAAGGGGTTAGCCGTCGAATAGCTAGTGTAAGTATATCAAGTATGAAACACAATACTCCTCGACAATAAAGTAAATGTAATCGTCAATTCATCAATTCAAGACTAGTATTCCGAAATAACTAAATCTCATGGCATCGCATCAATACATATATGAATACCGTGGAACCGCACCAGAGGCTACGGAACCCTCAGGGGACCTATCGGCCCGCCCCAGAGTGGTTCGTTCATATCATCCGTGGAATCGCACCAGAGGCTAAGAAACCCTCAGGGGACCCGTCGGCCCGCCCCATAGTGGATAGAAATAATCATGCCATTAATATTTCATACTTTCAAAGTCGAGAACGCACATTCATAAATATATACTTGCCTTAATAACCGCTACTGAATACTCCGAAGAACACGGTTCGACCGGGAAGCTTCGAAACGCCCGATGCTATCGAAAGGAAAGATGACAACGAACGGAAGGGTTCAACTTGGTTTCTTCACAAGAAACTCGACCCTAACAACATATAATCAATAAATCATCGATCATACGAGGAAGAATAATCGTAGAACGCCCGAAAACCCCTCTATGACATTTTACCGGACACCTTCAAGGCGTCGATCCAGAACTCGACCAAAACAACGAATCGATACGATCCAACCATGGAATAATAAAGGAAATGATATAATACATCTAAATAATCATCAATCCATCATAATCCTAAGTTAAATTGGATAAAATGGATGAAATCAACCAAAATACCCAAATTCCCCAAAACTAGATTTCTAGGAAATCTGACCTGATTCGGTAGATCAGAGGATGTTATAGGATGGATGATTGATGATATGAACTCCAAGACTTCATGGATTGATTGTCCAACAACATCTCTCCATGATTAACCAAGCTCCAGCCGCGGAAGTGAAGGAGAAGAAGGAGAAAAATGGCCAAAACCCGATCGGGGCCTTAAATAGGATGATCGCACAGTGCCGCGGCCACCAAGTGTGCCGCGGCATAGGGCCGAATCTGCCCCTAGTGATCGGCGGTGCCGCGGCCTCGCTGCATGTGCCGCGGCACAGGGTACAGGCTGCTCGGCCAAATCTGGAAAATGAGAGTGACTTAGATATTTCGACCATAACTCCCTCGTCTGGACTCCGATTGACTCACTGTTTGAACCATTGGAAAGCTAACTCGATGCTTTATAATACTGCAAAGACTCACAATTTTTGGAGTTTCCAAAAATTAATGGTGATCTAACAAAGTCAAACTCATACGTGGAAAAGTCGCTAAAGAACACGGAATTCAACAGAACGACACCGAAACGAACTCAGATGACAAAAAGTGCAGAATAAAATATTCCTAGAATGACGAAATGGTCCTAAGCTAGTCGTCGAAGCGGACCTCCACCGAAAATGAAAATTACCGGAAATCGAAATTACGGATATTACAGTCGGCACTGGAAAGGTTTATAGCTCAAATACTTAATCGTTCGCAAGTCGATGAAACTTGAATGGGCGTTAAGTTTATGTAAAGACTTGTATGACGTGTTCTTTGACAAGTAGAGTGCCTGTCGAACACTAATGGTTAGTGGGAGCACACGTTATAGGTATGCTAATTAGATTAGTATACTCGAACCAACTCACCCTCGATTCGTCACACGGATTTCACTCCGGGATAGTCAATGATGGAATCGAAAGGTTGTGATAGGTATTCGTGGACCTTCGACTTGAGGATTTAGTAGGGATGTGCTTGTGACGTCAAGATTTTCATTAGAGTAGTTCGACCCTATAAACCCGAAGGCGGGGGTCAACCTCGACGTGCATCTTGATGGGCAAGTAGCAGGTCCTACTGAATACCAAGATAGAATTCTTTCTCCTGTTAGTGAACGGGTTATATGTCCTATGCGGTTATTAGCAGATGAGATCATAAGTCTTTGGCCAAAGCATTAGAGCTAGCTGTATTAGATACACGAGAGCTCGATGATCTCGATTTGCATTAACGCATGCATAGCGTCAAGTACAGATGGGGTTTGACTAACCGTGACCCCATAATTTGATCGGGACATTTGAAAGAAGGGTTTATACGTTTACTGGTATTCACGACAGAATGGTTCTTAAATGATCCCAATCATTCGTTCTCAGTCGGGGTACAGTGTAGGCCACCAGGCTGGCTAGGTGGTGCTACTACTCTTTGGTTCCTCCCATTGCTGACTGAGACGGACCTACCGAGTCGCGCAATAGTATTGAAGACGGAATAAATCAAGCTAATTCTCTCATTATAAATATTAGATATTGGATATCTAAATTTGGGACATTGGATGTTTAAATCAATTTATCGGATAAATTGAATTACAGCTTAATGAATTAAAAATATCACTGGGTGATTAATTTAATTCATGAATATAATTATTTCTTGGAGAAATTAATTATGTTATTTTGTATTTTATATGTTTAATTAATTAGATTAATTAGTCGATACAAATACATCGAAACGGAATCGTAGTTTAGCTGTTTGGACTCACGGGAGTCCGAAACGAACCGAACTCGTCCGTTTTTGCATAGTAGCCGCCCCCCCTTTGTTTCCACTCACTTTCCTCATGTCTTGTTGCTTTCATTTTATATGAAAGAACATGACATTGTGGGGTTTAAAATCATGTGGCATGATTTGTATTATTAAAGTGATAGTTAAATAAAGGGAAGAAGACATCTCTCACTTCTCATTCCATGCCATTTCCAACGTGAGTTTTGAGAGAGAGAGAGAGAGAGAGAGAGAGAGAGAGAGAGAGAGAGAGAGAGAAAAAACTTTTCTCAAAGTCATCTTCTTCTTCAACTTTTTTCTTGTTTTTCTTAGAGAAAAAATATCAAGACATAAAGAGAGAGTAAGATTAAAATACTTAGAGTGTAGTAATCTTTACATATATAGCTTCATCACTTAGCTCTAGCCGTATCCTCGGAGGATAGCAAGGTGACCGTCGTTCCGGTCATTTCTCCGGCGCGTGGCAAGTAGAGACGCGGTGCTTTCGGCGTAGGATCGTTCAAGGGCTTGAAGCGGAATAGATTCGTAGAGATCAAGCAAATCTTGGGGAATAGCTCAAGATAAGGTTATCCATATAATCAACGGACTACAAGGGTGAGTTTCTATATCTCTTGTGAATTCGTTTTTTGATATTTGTATATACGTAGTCGATCGATCCTGGTAGGGATTCGGATCGAATTAATTTCATTTTACCGCTTCCGCTGGGCCTTCGTTTTAGGCACCGAATCCCAATAGTGGTATCGGAGCGTAGGTCTTGCGATCGTATATACAATATTAGCATTTGGAATGCTTGATTAGATGGTGAATGATTTGGAATCATTTTTGTCATAATTGTGGTATATGTTTTTTACGTTCGTTGTAGTTATATTTTTCGTAAGTTTATGTCTAAATATAAATTATAATTTCTTGGAAATATGATTTATATTGAAGATATGAATGTTGGAGAATATAGTTATTGGATATCCGGTCGAAAAACTAGCCCCGAAATGCCGTTGGACGGTCCGGGAGGGGTCCGGGAGCAGGGGGCCGCGGCCCAGGGCTCGGGGGCCGCGGCCCAGGGCTGTTGCAGCCGGCCTGGGCAGGCACTGTACTGGGGGCCGCGGCCCAGGGCCGCTGGGCAGCCCTGCATGCTGCCTGGTGGCGTTTTCGGCCGCGGTTCGGCCTATTTCGGACCCGTTTCGGGCTTGTTTGCTTCGTGTATTCCTAAAAATGATTTCCCTCATTTTAAATTAGATTTAATATGATTAAAATGATTTATGGTATTTCATTTTATAAGGGAAAATTTATTTATTAGAATACTTGTGATCGACTGAATTATTTTGAACGTTTTCATATTACCGATTGTGTGAATCGATTTGATCGGTTCGTATTGTTGATTGGATCAATGTATCTCTACACTTTCCATTTATTTAGTATTTATTGGATGAATGCTTTTGAATGGTTATGTGGTTCGTGGACTTAGTTTTTTAATCGTTCATTTTATTCGATTGGGTTGTAAAGGCCATTTTGAGCCTATTTATTTTACTAGAAAAATTTGTATCTAGGATGCAATTTTCAATGTAAAATTTATATGTAATGACGAAGACCGTAGGAAGATCCATTTCGAGAAGACGAAGACTTGTAATTAGATTACGGAGTTTTTGTTTTCTAGGAACGGTCCATGAACCACATGTTGGTAGCAACTAGGTTGTGAATGGTTGTTTCATATTGTATGAATGCCACAAACACGCTTAAACAATTAATGTGCAAAGTGTAATGCTAATCGTGAAAATTCTCCCACGATAAATTATTAAGTTTATAAGGTTTCAAGGTTTTCCTTCCCTCCATCGAGTTTTTGGGAAATTGAAATCCAAACCGGATGTGCTATGCTTTCGAGTTATCGGGGTAGTCGTTCGGGGAGGATAGATAAATTACCGGGAGCGCATTTGGATGCCTTCGGTTGGAGCAAATTTTATCCCTAGAAACCTGATAGGTTGCCGGATAAGATTCAATTGTGAAACTGATTTGCGTCGATGGTATAAACTTAACTTGTTCACAAACCATAGAAACCGTATAGGTTGCAGGGAGTGAACAAGGGGAAAAAGAAGATCGAATCATCCATTAGATGGGTTGGTGTTGGACACCACTTTATGAAAATTAATAGACTAGAAACCTGTTTGGTTGCCCTCTATTAAGATTTATAAATAACTCGATCACCACTATGAAGTAGAGCGACGATACTTCCGGATTTCACATGGGAGTGTGTTATTCCGATAAAAATAGTTGGAGTTGGGAAACAAGAATAAAAAAGACCTTAATTCTATACTCAGAACATAATTGAATGAGTCACTAATTAATCTATCGTACTTAATGCAGACTCAAATCTCAATATGACAATGAATCCACTCGCAATTCTGCTTGAAAAGAACACCTTAATAGGACCTAACTTTGTGGATTGGCTCCGCAATCTGATGATTGTCCTCAGTATAGAGGCACTGGGATATGTCTTGGAGATAGACATTTCGGCGCCTCCTGTGCGGACCCGAGCCAATCGGAAAGAGATTGAAAACCACGAAAAGTGGGTTAAGGATGACGTGAAAGTCCGTGCTTATATGATGGCTTCCATGTCTAATGAGCTTCACAGAGCTCATGAGAAAATGACTTCTGCTAGGCAGATTCTATCTCACTTAACCTAACTTTATGGTGAGCACAGCAGAACTGCTAGATATGAGATATCCAAGCAACTGTTCTGTGCAAGGATGAAGGAAGGTGAGAAGATTTGGGAACACGTCCTCAAAATGATATCCATGATCGAGAGATTGGAGGCTCTTGATTTTAAAATGGATACTTCTCTCCAAACCGACCTTATCCTATAGTCTCTCCCTGTTTCCTTCTCACAGTTTGTTATGAACTTCAATTGCAATGAGATTGCATGCAATTTAGCTGGGCTAATGAACAAACTTGTGACCGCTCAGTCTCAGATGAAGACTCCGCGAATGAAGGAGTCTGCTCTTGTGATTTCTTCTGGACCTCGGAGGTCTAAGAACAAGAAGAAAAAGACCAAGAAGCAAACTGGACCACAAGTTAAGGACCTTAAGGGTAAGGGCAAGGCCCCGATGGTTCCGAAGAACAAGAAGAAGAAGGATGCTTGTCTCAAGTGCGGTGAGCTAGGCCACTGGGATTGAGACTGTCCGATTCTTCATGGCACTTCAGGTACAGAACTTTTAGTTTTGGAAACAAATTGTTTTGCTACTGTATTTTCTACTTCCTGGATACTGGATTCTGGTGCTAGTTCTCATATTTGTACCGTGAATCAGGATCTGGAACAAAGTAGGAAGCTTGGAGCTCGAGAAGTTATGATCACAGTCGGAAGCGGGCATAGTGTCGAGGTGACCGACATAGGATCACTTCTTTTGGGTTTAGAATCCGGCTTTGTTTTTACTTTAGAAGATGTACTTGTTTTGCCCAAGGGGCACAAAAACATTGTATCTATTCCGATCATGGACCGAAAAGGTTTTTCATTTTTCATTGGTGATGGTTCCTGCAAAATTTATTTTAGAAATAAACTAGTGGGTACTGCTACATTATTGAATGGATTGTATCATCCAAATCTCAGCAACAAAGTAGTTGTGAATACTATGACTAGAAAACGTGGTAGGGATAAAACCAATCAAGTTTTGAAATGGCATCTTAGACTTGGTCATGTTGGTCAGACCAAGATTTACAAGATGGAAAAGGATGGACTTATGGGTCCATTGGGATCGGATCCCTTTCCTACTTGTGAATCTTGCCATAAAGGCAAAATGACTAAGTCCCCCTTCACATGGACTTTTGAAAGAGCCGCTGATAAACTGGGATTAATCCATACTGACGTTTGTGGTGCTTTGGAAGCAGCACATGACGGATATCAATATTTCATTACGTTTACAGATGATCATACTAGGTATGGTTATGTATACTTAATGAAACATAAATCCGAGGCTTTTGAGAATTTCCAGGAATTCAAGGCCCTAGTCGAGAAACAAATTGGTAATCATATCAAAGCACTTCGGTCGAACCGAGGTGGCAAGTATATGAGTACGGAGTTTGACGAGTTCCTTAAGGAACATGGAATAGTTTCACAACTAACACCTCCAGGTACTGCTCAGTTAAATGGTGTGTCAGAAAGAAGGAACCGGACCTTGTTGAACATGGTTCGTTCCATGCTGGGCTATACTGACTTGCCGGTTTACCTGTGGGGGTATGCACTCCTGACTGTCGCTTACATCTTGAACATATGTCCTTCCAAATCCATCCCTAAAACTCCACATGAGATGTGGGAGGGCAGGAAACCAAGTCTTAATCACATTAGGATTTAGGGATGTCCTGCTTATGTCAAGAAGACTAAGGTGGAGAAGTTGGAAGCTAGGTCCGCGAAGGGACGTTTCATTGGATTCCCATCTGGTACGATGGGATATCTATTCTACATGCCCGAAGATCGAAAGATCGTTGTTGCTTTACAAGCACACTTCCTGGAAGACGAGTTCATTCAGGAAGGCGGAGCAGGTAGAAGTGTTTCTTTAGAAGAATATAATGAAACTCCTCGGGAGACACCTGTGCAAGAAGCTGGAACCGAACCTTCTGAAACACAAGTACAACCACCTCGTAGGTCTAGTAGGGTATCTCATTTACCTGAGAGGTATGGGCTTGTGCACTTGGAGGAGCTGGGTCTCCATGAGGTTCCAAGTGATAGCCAAGAGACCGGCCCGACGACCTATGACCAAGCGATGGTGGATGTAGACTCCGCGAAATGGCGTGAAGCTATGGAAGCTGAGATAGACTCGATGCATGTCAATCAGGTCTGGACTCTAGTAGACCGCCCCAAGGGCATAGTGCCTATTGGGAACAAGTGGATCTACAAGAGAAAGACTGATGGTGATGGCAAGGTTGACGCCTATAAGGCCAGGCTTGTGGCAAAGGGTTATACCCAGAAGGAAGGGATCGATTACCACGATACCTTCTCGCCCATAGCCATGATCAAGTCTATTCGCATGATGCTTGATATAGCTGCCTACCACGATTATGAGATATGGCAAATGGACGTAAATACGGCTTTCCTTAATGGATTCCTCGAGGAGGAAATCTATATGGAGCAGCCTAGAGGCTTTATGTCCGAAGTCGATATTCAGAAAGTGTGCAAGCTTCAGCGTTCCATTTATGGACTGAAGCAAGCGTCGCGTAGTTGGAACCTTCATTTTGACGAGGCAGTCAAAGAGTTTGAATTCGTGCAAAATGAGGAGGAACCTTGTGTATACAAGAGGGTTAGTGGGAGCAAGATCGCATTCTTAGTACTATATGTAGATGACATTCTACTAATAGGAAATGATGTGGGAATGCTCAGTTCTGTGAAAGCTTGGCTTTCGAGTAATTTCTCCATGAAAGACTTGGGAGAAGCTACCTATATTCTTGGTATTCGACTCTATCGGGATGAAGCGAAGAGAACAATAGGTCTTTCCCAAGCCCTCTATATAGATAAAATCTTAAAGCGATTTAAGATGGATGATTCTAAAAGAGGGTTCCTACCGATGCGACATGGAATAAAACTCACCTTGAAGATGTGTCCTCAAAATGAGGAACAACGAAAGGAAATGAGTAATATACCATATGCTTCGGCTGTGGGTAGCCTTATGTATGTTATGTTGTGTACAAGACCTGACATCGCGCATGCTGTAAGCGTGGTGAGTAGGTTTCAGGCAAATCCAGGTAGGGAACATTGGACTGCTGTAAAGAACGTTCTCAAGTACTTAAGAAAGACTAGAGATATGGTTCTTATATATGGCGGTGGAGAATTGGATGTGGTGGGATTCACTGATTCGGACTTCCAAGGACTGAAGGACGATTCGATGTCTACTTTTGGCTACATATTTACTCTTAATGGAGGAGCAGTATCTTGGCGTAGATCCAAGCAAAGCCCGACTGCTGATTCCACCTGTCAGGCTGAGTATCAAGCAGCCTCGAAGGCTTCCAAGGAAGGGTTCTGGATTAAGAAGTTTCTGGGAGAACTTCAAGTGATACTATGTCTTTGAGTCGCCTGTTCACTGCATCGCGACAACGACGGAGCAGTAGCGCAGCCAAGGAGCCGAGGTTTCACAACAAAGACTAAACATATTGAGAGGAAGTATCATCTCGTAATAGAATTTGTTCGCAAGGGATACATTGTCTTGCCTGAGTAGACTCGGCCGACAACGTCGCCGATCCACTGACCAAGCCACTTTCTCAGACTAGCTTGGAGCGTCATCTGGAGAACATGGGTATTAGATACCATAGTGTGTGGCATTGAGTGCAAGTGGGAGATTGTTAGGAGTATGCCCTCGAATGCCACTCAAAGGATGTTGAGTGAGGGCATTGTACTTGTTATTATGTAAATCATCAATATAAGGCAATGGATATTTCTTTATTTATCGGTAGTTACTGGCATTCCTAACTCGTAAATATACATGTAGAAACTAGTCCGTGTATTTGAGAGAAAAACGTTCCACTCCTTATTGGATAAGGGGGTCGGCACTGGAAAGGTTTATAGCTCAAATACTTAATCGTTCGCAAGTCGATGAAACTTGACTGGGTGTTATGTTTATGTAAAGACTTGTATGACGTGTTCTTTGACAAGGAGAGTGCCTGTCGAACACTAATGGTTAGTGGGAGCACACGTTAGTATACTCGAACTGACTCACCCTCGATTCGTCACACGGATTTCACTCCGGGACAATGATGGAATCGAAAGGTTGTGATAGGTATTCGTGGACCTTCGACTTGAGGATTTAGTAGGGATGTGCTTGTGACGTCAAGATTTTCATTAGAGTAGTTCGACCCTATAAACCCGAAGGCGGGGGTCAACCTCGACGTGCATCTTGATGGGCAAGTAGCAGGTCCTACTGAATACCAAGATAGAATTCTTTCTCCTATTAGTGAACGGGTTATATGTCCTATGCGGTTATTAGCAGATGAGATCATAGGTCTTTGGCCAAAGCATTGGAGCTAGCTGTATTAGATACACGAGAGCTCGATGATCTCGATTTGCATTAACGCATGCATAGCGTCAAGTACAGATGGGGTTTGACTGACCGTGACCCCATAACTTGATCGGGACATTTGAAAGAAGGGTTTATACGTTTACTGGTATTCACGACATAATGGTTCTTAAATGATCCCAATCATTCGTTCTCAGTCGGGGTACAGTGTAGGCCACCAGGCTGGCTAGGTGGTGCTACTACTCTTTAGTTCCTCCCATTGCTGACTGAAACGGACCTACCGAGTCGCGCAATAGGATTGACGACGGAATAAATCAAGCTAATTCTCTCATTATAAATATTAGATATTGGATATCTAAATTTGGGACATTGGATGTTTAAATCGATTTATCAAATAAATTTATTTACGGCTTAATGAATTAAAAATATCACTGGGTGATTAATTTAATTCATGAATATAATTATTTCTTGGAGAAATTAATTATGTTATTTTGTATTTGATATGTTTAATTAATTAGATTAATTAATCGATACAAATACATTGGAACGGAATCGTAGTTTATCTGTTTGGACTCACGGGAGTCCGAAACGAACCGAACTCGTCCGTTTTTGCATAGTAGCCGCCCCCCTTTGTTTCCACTCACTTTCCTCTTGTCTTGTTGCTTTCATTTTATATGAAAGAACATGACATTGTGGGGTTTAAAATCATGTGGCATGATTTGTATTATTAAAGTGAGAGTTGAATAAAGGGAAGAAGACATCTCTCACTTCTCATTCCATGCCATTTCCAACGTGAGTTTTGAGAGAGAGAGAGAGAGAGAGAGAGAGAGAGAGAGAGAGAGAGAAAACTTTTCTCAAAGTCATCTTCTTCTTCAACTTTGTTCTTGTTTTTCTTAGAGAAAAAATATCAAGACATAAAGAGAGAGTAAGATTAAAACACTTAGAGTGTAGTAATCTTTACATATATAGCTTCATCACTTAGCTCTAGCCGTATCCTCGGAGGATAGCAAGGTGATCGTCATTCCGGTCGTTTCTCCGGCGCGTAGCAAGTAGAGACGCGGTGCTTTCGGCATTGGATCTTTCAAGGGCTTGAAGCGGAATAGATTCGTAGAGATCAAGCAAAGCTTGGGGAATAGCTCAAGAGAAGGTTATCCATGTAATCAACGGACTACAAGGGTGAGTTTCTATATCTCTTGTGAATTCGTTTTTTGATATTCGTATATACGTAGCTCGATCGATCCTCGTAGGGATTCGGATCGAATTAATTTTTGTTTCACCGCTTCCGCTGGGCCTTCGTTTTAGGCACTGAATCCCAACAATTAGTTCGTAAGGACAAGTTCATCATCTGTATGAAATATCTTATATACTAATGAATTACACGAAATGACAAATACGAGTTTGTATAAGAAGTCATATAGTAATTAATGTTTGAACAAACAATTTTAGAATCACAAAACATCATTCTAGATAACACAATAAATCAAATTAGCAAAAATACCAAAAGTTCATGTGCATACGATGGTGCAGACGGTCGTGTGCACACGGTCATGGCAGCCATCGTGGGCATACGACAGCAGCAACCCATGACCGTGGGCAGGTTGCACACGATCGTAACCCACGATGGCCATGATCGTGTGCAGCCACCGTGTGCAACACAGAGCTGGCCTGGATTTACCAATTGCACCATAAACTATTTTACGTGTGATTTAACAATACAACACATCAATCTTGCCAAAATATTTCTGAATTAAAATTAAATTACATACTCATCAGTATCAAAAATATATTATCCTACACTATGTCTAACGACAATATAAAGATTTTAGCAGCTAAACCATATCGATATTTCTTAATATATTTCTCATTAAGTTCCTTGATTTGGTGCCTTCCTGCTGGGTTTGCAGAGATGAGTCGATCCAATTACATGCACGCGAAGGGGCCACAACTGTGATTGTCGTTTTGTATGAACTGTAGTTCTCATGGCATAATTTTGAAACTCATCTCCGTGTCATACTTCTTCTTCGATTGGCTGTTCAGCCAGTACCCGGATTGAGCTAGCACACGAGGCATTAGACGAGTAATTGGTCGCAGTTGGTTGAATCGGTATCGACCATCTTGGTGTTGGTGTGACAAGGAATCGTTCAACTCCATGGTCCATGTTATGATGTTAATCTTGATAGTCACCTAGTGGCTCTGGTCGAGGCAACACATGGCAATGATATGTTGAAATAAAATATGTAATCATATAAGATCATCACATCAAACATAGCGAATCATTTATAAATATCAATTTCAAACTTACTTCGTCGCAATTTGACCATGAAACCGCATTTCGTGTATCAAGACCTGTCATGTAGTCCTCGATGGATTTAGGAATTTTTGAATCCCTGTAAACCGGCTTCCTTGTCACCTTGATACCAAGTGGATCATCCGGATGGAGTCTTGTAAACTCGTTGGCCATAACTAACTACAAAAATCCAAACCACAAAATAAAAAAAATCCACATCACACCAATGGTATACAAGCGAGTAATTTATAAAACTTACGTAAAATTGGGAGTCGGCAAGTACAGTTCCAACTCTATCGACACCAACACTGCAGACTCCCCTCCGAAGCCTCGCTCGAGTCTCAAGCACATAACAATCTATCATCTCGGCATCAAACTCTTCATGGATATACTCTATCCGGTCAAATAACGCCTGGGTGAGAGCATGCCCAGTCTCCAAACACCAGATAATAGCATCGCATGGATGCTCCGTAAACTGTAGGTACAACTTATTCAGAGCCTCACTATCTCTTGGAGGCGCCACCATAAAAGGCTCCCAAAGAGCAGCAGAGGGTCGACTCACTCACGGTGGAAGACTACGCTCACCCAACTGCTGCGTCCCGGCACTCTCACCAACTTCATCACCCTCAGCATCCCTCTCATAACTATAATGATCAGAGACCTGTACAATCGGCTGCTCGATCTCAATAACTGGTTGGTCGATTTGAAATGTAGGCTGCTGCTGAGGACTACTACTATGGCCGGGAAACATCATACTATAATGATGCTCGTCCTGAAACCAATCGAACATCGTCCCATACTGCTGAAATGGTGCGTCAAATGGCTGATACTAATGCTCATAATCTCGAAACCACAGAGCCGGCTCAATGGACTGCTCAGTCCGCTCAAAAGAATGATGAATCTGAGAATGATGACTGTGTTGGATCTCAGAATAGTGACTGTGCTGGACCTCAAAATGGTGATTAAGCTAACGCTGAGAATGATGACTAGGCTAACGCTGAGAATGGTGATTGTGGGCTGAACCAGAAACTGAGTGACGTGGAGGGTCAGGAATCCTCCGCTGGGTGCTGCTAACAGATGCAGAATGACGAGGCCTATCGGGAAACCTATCACAGCTCACAGCTGAGTAGTGCATCGGACTCCTAGAACGTCTATGCGTAGGTCCAAAGAAAACCACGATCCCAGAAAGCACCGGCGAGAAACTCGAGCAATAAATCATGTCTCAGACTCATCATACAAGATCGCCTTCAAATGGCGATCGAAGTATCATCCCTGCTCGCGTCCTGGGTGTGGTCCGGACAAGGAAGTCCGTGGACACAACACACCCTCTCTGGATGCCTCTCCCGGTCCGATGTCTCTGCACCGTCTACTGGTGGGGTACCTTGCAGGCGTCTCTTCGACACTTTATGTGCCGACTCATATGTAATCAATTTTCCAGCAACCTTCTTCAACCTATCCATTGTAATACCCGCAATTTCGGATTTCAGTGATTTTCTTTTTTTCGGCGGGAGCTTATTTTGACGACTCTGTCGTGATCGTTTCGTCATTCCAGGAGTATTTAATTCTGCACTTTTTGTCATCCGAGTTCGTTTCGGTATCGTTTTGTTGAGTTCCATGTTCTTAAGCGGTTTTTCCACACTTGAGTTCGATTCTTGCGAATCTCGTCCGAAACTGTTGTTTCGAGTTTCTCGTAAGTTCATTTAATGATATTATTCATGTTGTGAGCTTTGGTTTGGTGTTTCGATCGTGTATCGTGTATTTCGGACGTTTTGGGCCGTTTTCGTAATTTCCCAAAGTTTGGGGTAATTACTTCTGTTGTCGAATTCCGACACTTCGGGTGCTCGGAATCGTGTGTTCTCTTAGCTCTTAGATTTGTCTTTGCGAGTACTTCGTAACCGTATCTTCGGTTTATATTCAGGTTAGGGTTTCGGGGTTGTCCGGGCCGTCGGAGTGGCCACGGCCGAGTCACGGCCGGAGCAGGACCTAGCCTGGCCGAGTTACGACCGTAAGGTGCCGGTTATGGCCGTACGTGCTCGGCAGACATGGCTGGACGAATGCCGGTTACGGCCGTAAGGACCTGCCGGGTACGGCCGTAAGTGCCGAGTTACGGCCGTAAGGCCCTGTTGGTTACGGCCGTAAGCGATCGGCAGGCGCTGGGCGGATTTTGACGAATGCCGGTTACGGCCGTAAGGCCCTGCCGGTTACGGCCGTAACCCTGCCGGCCATATATAGGCTTGGCTCGGCCAGACTTCATTTTTTTCTCACTTTTTGCTCGTTTTTGTGCGGCTGCGGACGGGATTGACCAATAGGAGTTGTTCTTGGCCGATTCTACTCATTTCCAAGGCCTTTTTGAAGATTCTTGTTGATTATATCATCATCCAATCCGTGTTCTTCGTCGAATCAAGAAATATAAAAAACATAAAAATATAGAAAATTATTAAAAGCAAACAACAATAATCTAAACGGTGCCATAACTCAATATTTCTCTCTGGCAAAAAAACTCCCCGCTGTATCTCTCGTGAAACCAAAATACCCCCGTCGTGAAACCCTTCCGCCGACCAGAGAATGTCGAACACCGACTACGACAGAGAATCTGAAGACGCCAGAAGTTCCTCACATCCTAGTGACACTCCATCTGAAGAGGAATTCGTCAATGAGCCGCTGGTTAGTGTATTTTTTTCACACACGATCGTGCCACGATGGTTGTTCATCGTCTCACGATGGTGCTGAAGAAGATGACACCATCGTGTGCATGATGGTCTTTCTTGGGCACAATGGTTTACACACGACAATCGTCGATCGTGGGCAAGAAGACCAAAAGCTTCTGCCTTTCACACGATGTCATGCACACGATCGATGCCCGTCATGTGAGCCGTCGTGTTGCACACGATGGTCTTCACACGACGGGCATCGATCGTGTGCATGCCATCGTGTGCAAGCAGTGTCATTTCTTTTTTTCGTTCTCTTAAGCATTATATCATATTATTATGATTTGTATGTCTATATTGCAGACTAGTTGTGTATGGAAGAGACCTACATTGCGCTTTGTTACACGACAAATGTGTACTATTCGGATAAATTGTTGGGTATTTTCGTCCGTATTTGAACCCTGTATTACTCGAATTTGTGCTATCAAATCGAAGTATGATCGTTTTCGTATTCATATCCACATGCATGATAATATCAACTTTTAATCCTTCACATGCAACTACGTCATAACGTACGCTAATAGGTAAGCGCAACGTACGTTACGAGCTATAGATAGCATACGCCATGAGCTAGGCATAGCATACGTAAGGAAGTCAATAATTAAGCAGGCTGGCAAGCACATGTGACGACTGGTGGTGGGCTCGGAAAGATTCCCGCGGATGAACCTGGACAGTTTTGGGGTCAACGGGTCTTAACGTACGCTAAGGTATGTAACTAGCGTACGCTAATGGGTGTTTCTTACGTACGTAACTTGAGTATGTAACGTACATAAGCGAGTACAGAATGAGACAGTAAGCTACCATTGAACGATAGCGTACGCTAAGGACGAATGGTAGTGTGCGCTAAGTCGATTACGTACGTAAAGAGCTAAGGCTAACATACGCAAAGCTCAAGACATTATATATATGGACAACACCCCATTTCATTTCACTTCATCCCTTTCACTTGTACTTCGTTTTCCTTCATTTCTAGAGAGTCTCCAGCCATTTAAAACACCTATAGATTACTTATACTCAATATTGAAGTTAAGAAACATCTTGGATTGGGACTCAAGCAATCGGAGCTGGATGCTGCCTATTGTCTCGGCGTTTCCTTCATATTAAGGTATGTTAATGCTACCTCCAACCTTGAATTCGTGATCTTAAGGATGTTATGAACATACTACTGGGATTATTAAGCTCCATAGATGACTTTTAACCGAACATCATGTTTTTTTTGGAAGTTGGAATCTTCATGTTTTAGTTACCAGAGTTAAGAACATTATTAGTTCGAATCTTGTTATGATGAACAAGTAAGGGAAGTTTTCTGAGATTAATAAACCCGTATTGAATGGTGTTTTCATAATGATCATAGACTTAATATTGATATCAATCTCAGATTTTCCGAACTACCTTTGAAGATTTATAATCGAGATTGGAGTAAGTTTTATGATGTCATGTTTAACCTGGAATTCGAAGACATCAACACCATAGGATCATTCAGATTCACATGAGTATATTATGTGTGAGTATAATGTACGTTAAGCACTATGCATTACGTACATTATACCCCCAGGCAAGGCAGTCTTCTGAGCTGAGAAGGAGCTGCCAAATGCATGCTTAGCGTGTGCTAGGCCTTGTAGCTTACATACGCTAACGTGCAGACGTAACGTACGTTACGTAGGTGTGTAACGTACGTTATGAAGCGTAAAGTTAGGATGCGGTCGTCTTTCGATGTTTTTCCTCGTGTGATTGATTGTTTACTTAATGATAGGATATTAGGGACGAATTCCCTATGATAATCCAGTTTTGAGCCTTTTCGATCGTCGTTTTCATTGGAGTTCCGGATTGTTCCAAGCAACCGTATTTCCGGAGTATTCGCGAGAGATTACCAAAGCAAGTACCTTGAGATACAAATTATAACTACGTGAAATCATTGTTGCTGAAGTGTATGAATCATGTTACGAATATATGTATATATTATATTGAAAATATATGTATGTATGTAGACATACGTGTGTACATATATATATATATATGGAGATGAATGTTTGGCGATTAATACCAATGCTAGTCGACGTACTCAACTTGGATTAAAGTACGTATCATATTCATAGAGGTAATATGGTAAGGTTTGTATTTTCGGTTGAATTACGGTATAAGGATATATGTGTAGTGTTGATTGGTAGTGCTGAAGGCTTAATGTTTTAAGTCTTTATGAATAACGTGCGAATTGTTGTTCATTTTGCGTGGTTATGGACTGGCGAATAAAATGTCTGAATTGATGAACTGATTTGATAATTGTTGCAACGATTGACTGTGTACTTGATATTTGTAACAACGTGAATACTTGTTATGAGAGACGTCATATTCGGGTGCCTATGAGGGCGGGGCGTGTACTCCGGCCTGGTGTACGCTGCAATGAGCGGCTCCATATGATTGGTGAACACCGGTGTTACCTAATGCGCGAGCAAGGGGCGGCTCCTGTGGGAGTTAACGCCGACGCGGTGACATGTGCAATGGGCGGCCAATATAGTGGAGTGAACGCCGGTACACAGGTGTGCAAGGGAGGCGCATGGCAGGCTTATTGGTGACGGATATTCGAGTGACAGCTAAGAACCGATAGCAAATAATTTTCGAAATTCAAGTTTCTTTCAGCTCACTTTAAAATGTTGGTCTAGATATAGACCATGGTTCGTGTTTTCTGAAAGTTTGTTTCAACTTGTTCTAAACATTGGTATCAGGGTTAATTAACCAAGGATATTTGACAAGATTTCCGAGGGTTAATAAATCAAGGGTCTTGAGCAGGATTTGTCGAATGAGAGATTGTGTCTTTGATTGATCTTGTGATGATATTCTGTGAAATGTTGAGATGATTGATCTCGTGATGATATTATTTGGATTGGGTCGAGAACCCGTGAGAGGTTGTAATGATTCGCTTGTGACAGTGTTCTATAAATTGGGTCGAGGACCCGAATAACATTGAATTGATTTTCTTGTAAGATTGTTTCTCACATGCTGGGTTGAGGACCCGAGGACTCTTGAAGTTATTTTCTAAAAGTATTCCCATTCAATTTGCAAAACCCCAAGATAGCTCGAGTCAACAATAACGTTTTCAAAACTATCTTATTAAAATATTTTCCTTTTAAAAAAGGGGAGTTTTTAAACTAGATCTTCTGACTCATTGGGCTCGTTTGAAGTTTCATTGGTGCTATTATTCCGTAAACGAATTGATGGTATGAATATATTTCCATTGTGTAAATGAATACTCTTCTGTAATGGTGGTGTGAATGTGTGGAGCATGTTAAGGCTTCGAGACTGTTGAGATTTCGTGTTGATATTTTTCGTATATCGTGTATGTTATGTACTTGCACTAGCAAAATTCCAGTTTGCTAACCCCCGAGTTTTCGGGGGGTGGGTGCCTGTTATTGCGCTCAGGTTTTGCAGCTCGAGAGCAGTCACAGGATTGGTTTGGAAGGAGATGGAGAACAATGATGCTAATCACACAAGAGTCAGCGTCTTTTCTTTTGTTTCATCTTAATCGGTATTTTCTCTTTTGGTCGAGTATTCATTCTTGTACGGGTATAGTTTTCATTCATTAAATCAGGTTGGTCATTTCTTTCCGTGTTCAAGTTCATTATTGTCGTTGAGTTGTAAATTACGTTGGTTCTTGAATTGTTTTTTGACCTTGTCGGTCTGTCTTGTAAATAATTGACCTCGGTCGGTCAATCATTGAGTAGTCTTTTGAAGTTTAGCCTAGTAGATCCTTGTGAAAGGGTCTACGGCATGTGACATTCGCGGTCAAATTTTGGGGGTGTTACAGATATGGTATCGGAGATTAGGTTTGCGAAAAACCTAGGCCGTTGGGTCAAGTCCATGTCTTGTGCAAGGCGCGCGCGTCAGAATTGTGATTAGTATCGTGGTTCCAACATCATCTTCAAGCAATCCGTGATAGTAAGCCTCCCGAATCGTAAGTCCCCTTGTATACGTATTTTGATTATATTGTGCTTAATGTGAACTAAGGGTTAAAACTTGTTGGTGATTATATTGTTACCTGCGTGTACGGTCCGAGTGAGAATGGTTACGTAGTAGTATGCTTCGGAAGTCGAACATATTTATCGGTTTCTGTATTTTAGTAGAATAAATCTTTGAGTGTTAATTTTATCCGCTGCGTGAGTATTTTGAAATGACTTTTAGTATCTTGCAAAAATGAATTGTTATTTCATAAAACCGATTCCCTAAACCGAATTTTGGCATTTTGGTCTTGCACGTTTTGACGGTATTTTTATGACGGTATTTGATATTTTACAAATGATTTTGTGAGTTTTGGAAAATACTACCGTCATCGGCCTTTTGGCGTATTTTGAAATGGTTTTGTAAATGGTTTTTAGCCTGGTGGGTTCCGGCGCGGAATCCACGGCATGTAATATTCCCGGGCCGAATCACGAACATTTTAAAGTGGTGTTTTCAAATTTTCCTAACATTGTAAAACCCATGATTTAATGTAGTCATGTCAAATGGTTACGTGTTTTGGTGAAAAATCCCTTTGATTAAACATTTTGGTAGAAGAGGAAAGACTTTCAATCTGTAGTAATTGAAACTTAACACCTTTGAAATATTTCAAATTAGTTACAATTCGATTTTCAATTTTCATGCACGCATTACTCGAAAATAATTTTTTAGAGTCGTTGTATAAACTTCCTCTTCCAAAATAAAGGACAGTATTTACAAAGTTTTGAGCACAACGTGACTAGGCCTCTGCTTCAAAAATGATCGTCCTAGTCGAAGGACTAGAAATTGACTTTAGAAAATTTCGTGCTTTACGATATTACCGTTATTCTAAAGATGCTAATTAAACCTTGTGTTGATAATTGTGGTATACCGTACGACCGACTATTTGATAACGTTAAACAGTACTATCTGCATTGGCATGATGAGCCTTGGCGGACGTAGACGTGATAATGGAAGCGGAAGCGGTGAGGTGGTTCGTACCATGTTACGGTGAAGGAGTATCAAGATCAGACGATATCCTATGAAACCTCCTCAGTGACTGAGCCAACGAGCGGAGAAAAGAGACCGAGGACATCTGGAAAATTTTTGGGCGGTGAAGAGACTAAGATTCCCAAACCCCCACATCATTCGAACGCGTCGTCTTCGCGGTCGAGAGTGAGCGCTGGGGATCCCTAGCCAGCATCGGTGACTCCCGGTAAGAAGAGAGTGTGCTTAAACGGCAACCGTCCAGGACATATTCGTGTAAACTATCCCTCCCCACTCTTGACTTGTTACCGGTGCGGGTGTGAAGGCCATCGGGAGAAACATTGTGAGATAATTTCCGAATTGGCAAAGAATGCTACACTGTTGGTGAGCAGAGCAGTGACCGGAGAATGTCCCGAAACCCTATGTCTCTTTTTGAAGAGCCTAACATAGGCGAATGAATATTCTGTACTATGTCCTAGTCGTTGCTGTTTCCAACAATCGTGACTTTGATTGTTTTTCATTTCATTGACTTTCGTTTCCAACTCCTGTTGTTTTAAGTTTCGGGGCTGAAATGTCTTATTAGTATGGGGGAACGTGTTACCCGTACTCTTTTTATTATTTTTGGTGTTGGGTGATTTTCATTGTTGGTGGTTCATCTGTGATCCTCTTGACAATTTTAAACTACCATGTTCTACTTAGCCTACCGTCATTCGAACGAATTTCAGAGCCGTTTTGTTAGACTCCGTAAATTATTGTGGTATGTCCACATCTGAACGTGATCCTTGCAAAATTTTGTTCGAAACTATTTGTTCCCACTCGTGCATTTAACATTTCCAATGTGTTATGAACTTGAATGCCGTTGGTCGAGCTCGACACATGATTTCAGGACATCTGAGCCATTTGTGATTTTCCTTAACTCTTTGTGCTTTTACTTCTCCACCTCAACTTCTCATGTTCACATGTAATTTATCGCCTCGATTCACGTACCATATACTTGATAGGTCCGATAATTGTATTTCTAGAACCTTGCATTCGCGCATTGCTCTTGATGTTTTGGGGCTGAGCAAGTAGTTACTTTTCCTTGGTTGTTCCACCACTCTACTTTAAGTTTCAGGACGAAAATTCTTTATAGAGGGAGAGTATGTAATTTCCGGATAAATTGTTGGGTATTTTTGTCCGTATTTGAACCCTTTATTACTCGAATTTGTGCTGTTGGCCACTTAAGTATACTGGATACAGTTTGGAAAATAGTTTAAACAACAAACTGTACGGATTCTAAATCTGAGTGCGTAGCGGAAGTCTTGGATACGATGAGTTCTTTGTGGATACAGCAACTAAGTGTATAGTGTATACTTAATATATCACAGTAATTTAAAGCAGTAAAAGCTGAAGGTAAATAACACAGTAATTAAAGTGGTTCGAGGTAAACCCCTCTACGTCCACTGGTCCTCCACACAGGAGTAAAAAGTTTATTATAATTACTGCGTACACAGCTACGTAATTATAAACAAACCTATCCTTGTATCGTTCACACGCAGTTGATACAAAGAATATCGCTTTCAACCGTTCACACAGTTGGTTAAAGCTTCCTTCTTGACTAGCTTCTTCACACACGGTTCAAAGCTTCGTCCTTATTCGTCCCACATAGGTCGAATAACTTGTTGAGTTCACACAGAGCTCGGTTTTACACGAGGTAAAAGGTAGGTAACCGGTAAGAACAATGACTTTGAATATGAAGTTCTTGAGTGATGATGGTCGTTCTTGATGTTGAGCACTGTATATCTCTTTCGTTCTTAATTGCAGTATGCTTTGGAGATATGTTTGCTCTGATGATAACTTTTGATAGCTTGAGTGTTAGGTTACTTGGGTAACTGATCTTCAATGTCTTCAAGGATATATATAGTCTCTGAAGAAAGTATCCGTTGAGATGTATCCGTTTGAATAAGATTTCGTTCCAACGGGATTATGACACGATCCGGATTTCGCGGGATTCTGAAGATCTGAAGACTGGCAGTATTTAAATACTTTATCCTTGAGTATTTAAATACTTCTATGTTCAACGGGACTTGACTTCTGTTCCTTCTTTGTCCTGTTGTGAGCTGTATGGAAGATAACTGTATTTTGAGTGTCGAGACAGTTTCCATACTTGGTCTTTTTACAAGTCTTCTTCTTTGTCTTCAAGAGCTTCACTATATCTTGATTCGAGGCGGGTCTTGATACAGATAAAGCCTCAAAGCTTCGATACAGTTTCCTTTACTGTATTCGGATTGTCATATGTGTCAAAACCTCTTTATCAAATATCATTCGATACAGGATCGGATATCCCATTTGTTTCGTCTGAGGTATTTGTTTTCCCAACAATTTCCCCCTTTTTGACAATTTGCCAAGACCTTCTTTCTTAACTCTTCGAGTCTTCTTGATGATGCCAAAACCTTCTTCATGAAGCGATCTTCTTTGATGACTTCTGGCAGATTTCTTGGTCTTTCGTCAAAAGGTCTGACTTAGTGACTTAGTCTACAATAATGAGCGCTTTCGCAGTAAGTTTTACGTCTGATTTACAACTTAAGCTTATGATTGGCGCGCAGGTACAATCTTACAATGTATTCTAAGTTTACAACTGAAATTATGAACTGTTCGTAGACTAGTTCGTACAGCTTATTTTTCAATCAAGTTTATCTAACTTGAGATTTCTATCAATCAATTTAAGTAATCATACATTAATACAGTAGATTACGAGTTGTAATCTTTCAAGACAAACAAACGTTTTTATTGATATTCAAAATGATTGAGTACAGAGTTTGCTGTTTCGAATAGAAATTACAAAAAAAATATACATAGATTTCATCTCCTTATCTATAATCCGCATGCCTCCATGGTCTTTTCCCTGGTTCATTCTCGGTGCCACGCCACCAGTTTTGAAGAGAATCATTGCCTCGATCCTGGTATATCGCTCTTCCTTCATAGGATCGATCAAAGGCAAGTATCCAATCTTCTGGATGGGTGACCCGATCTCCTCTTCTATGTTTAGATTTCATTTCGACTTGGAGAGGGAGTTTACCTTCTTCTAGCATCTTCGTAAATTTATCTGCGGCCTCCACTAACGTTTTATAATTCTTGAAGATGGCGGATTCTCTGATGAGTCTGACAAAGTATCTCATCAGTTCGTTCTTCCTCCAGTGCTTCACTTCGTCGGCAGTTGGGTTGCGGTTGGTCGGCAGACGAATTTCCGAAGGTCTCTGAATAAGAGTTTGCCAAGGGACATTGGGATCATGAAATTCTGGTCTGGAGCCTGAAATTTTAAAACTTTGGGATGGAGGTGCTAGCTTGTTCAATTCGGCGGTAATCATTACAGCGACCTCAAATTCCCTTTCTTGTTGCAGCCTTATTCTCCTAGCAGCTTCTCGTGCCTCTTCCCCATTTTTGGCTTCATCAAGACTTTGCAGGATTTCTAGAGCAGCGTCCTGTTTCGTCTCGATGCTGGTCATTCTTTCAACAAGGGAGGAAAGAGTCTGCGACATTTCCTGAATGCATTTGTCGTGAGCACGCAGTTGAGAGCTGTTCTCGATCATTGCACAAGCGGTCTTGGCTTCAGCTATCCTCGTCTTTGTAGCTTCCTCCTTCAGCGATTGCTCCCTTATCTTCCATGATCTTCAAGGCTTGCTTGAAAACTTCGGCAAAAGAATGAATGCGTCGACAACACGAGATACTTCATGTTGAAGAGTGGTCATTTCTTCGGACGGCAGGTGTGCATCCAATTCGGTGCTTTTTCAACGGAAGATAGAGCATTTCTGCATCCTGGATGAATACGGTCGAAGGCCAAGAGCTCGCAGCGCTCTTTTCGTGCGGCGAGATCGGAGAATCTGGTTGGGCAAGGTCTGCGGTCTTTGTTCAACCTTCTTACATTCACGGATGGACGTGAAGTAAGTTGGACATCCTCGGAGTTCGGATGCGTCCTCGGATTCCATGGTTGAAGGGGCGGGAGCGGCTTCCTGTGGTTCGGCGACAGTGGGTTGAGAAGCGTCTGTTGCGAAGATTCTTCAGCAATCATGGATGCAGGAGGGACTGAATCCTCCTGTTGGCTTTCAGGAACAGCTTCTACGGTCGCAGCAGGCTCAGGTGCCTGTTCGAAAATTTCTTGTACTTCCTCGACTGGAGGGACTGATTCCTCTTGGTCGGGAATGTTCTCAGGCTGTGGCGAAGGGGGATTGGCTTGGGTAGACAGCCCTTCGTCATCTCTGGGTGGAGAGGCGTCTCGAGCTTCAGCCTCTTCACGACTCATTCTCAGACCTGCTTGTAAAGCATCGTCGTCGTCGTCTGAGTCATGATCTTCGTCATCTTTTGGATTGGTGGGAGAATCCTCTGACTTATTCTTTCCTTTCCTCCTGGCGTCAGATTTGTGCAGAAGGTGGCTTTCAATTAGATCCTTGCAAGAGGCGTTTTCCCATCGAAGCAGGGCCTCAATTTCAGTTGAGTCTGTTACTTCGGAGACGAATCTCTCTTCATGGCTCCAATCGCTCCAGTTGTACAGTGTATCGTATGGAGCTAGCCTGTAGCCTTTCCATTGCAGAAATCTTTCGTAGGCATGTTCAATTTGAACCGAAAGAAGTGTCTGATTAATGATCGAGTCAGGGGAGGGACTTCGAATAACGTCTGGAGACGCTGTTTCGAGGGATTCCTGTACAGGTATGGGATCCTGTACGGAAGAGGGACTCCTTACAGGGGATGGTGCCCTGAAGGAAGATGGATCCTGTACGGGTGTGGGATCCCGCAGAGGAGAAGTAGCTTTTGGCTCCGAATGGGCAGCCGACTCGCTAAAGTCTTGAACGTTGGCAGATGTCTCTATATCCGTCGTAGCCGCCAAAGGCTCGGGATCTACTGTCGATACAGTAGGAGACACCTCTTCCACAGGGGTTGGGCCCTGGGGTTCTTCATCAGTGGGTTGCGCCACGGGGGAGACATCCTTGGAGTGCTTGGCAGATTTGATTTTTGAAAGCCTCCTGAGTCTCTTCTTGGGCTTCTCACCAGCAGAGTGTTTCTTGCTGTGAGATCGCTTTCGCTTCTTTGAAGATTCCATTTCTGGGACCTTCAAGGTTTCATCTCTTGGGTTGTCAGAAATAGGCATGTGCCTGGTTCTCGGGTGGTTGCAATGCATGGTGCTCTGGTTATACGCAGTGGGCTTGACGCCTCCTAAGTATATCCTCGAGCTATTATTCTTCACGTCGGCGGATTGCGTCAGTCCGCACTTCGTCAGAATGTAATTCAGCATTAAACCAAAGGATTTCTTTTGGGTGGCAGGTTTGCACACCTCTTCTTGAAGACGTTTCAGAATTATTTGGCACCAATTGACCTTTTCACAGGTCAAAATAGCCACCATCATTCTGAACCTTAAGTTCGTGCACATCTCGAACGCACCGGTTCGGTTTTCAATAATCCTGGAGCAAAAGTCATGAAGATACACAAAATGAAGAAGAAAATTTTTCTTGTGACAAGTAGTTGTCACCATATCAACCATTTTGGACCCTGTAAATAGTCCATAAAACTTAGTAATGAGTTCTTGAGACCGAACGTCTCAAGTTGGTCCATGGTCAGGCCATCGGCGGGTATCCTGTAGATTCTCTGGAGCAGATCGCGATTGATACAGATCTCCACTCCCTGGACTGTTGCAGTGATGTCAGCAACATGACCTCCCTGGGCCAGTGACAGAAAACGGACGGCGGCGTTGAGGTAGAATTCCTCAACCAGATGGGGGTCGAATTTGTCGGCGGTCTTGCTCCCAAGGCGATAGAGGCCTTGTTGTTGAAGACGAGTAATGATATATTCCATCGGTTCTTCGTCGTTGGTTTCCGAGAGAATACGCTCAATGATGACAGGTTTGGAGAAGATCCGGCCATCAATGATGTTGGAGGATTTCTTCAGAACAGGGGAAGAAGATTGACCAGCCATTGATGTTTTCTTAAGAAGAAGGGTACAAAAAAACAATGGAAATACGCAGTGAAATGCAGAAAAATATGTAGGCTGTTTGCTTGAGAACTCTTGTAATTGCAGAAAGCGTAAAGAGTCTCTAATGGCAGATTCAGTCCTTTTATAGTTGGGCGGCGAAATAGGGTTTTGCAGAGTACGAATGGTCAGATTTTAAGGGATGGGAACCGGTTTTGAAATCAACGGTTAAGATGGAGTGAGTGTAACTGGTACGCTAATCCATTAAGAGGTTTAAAAATAGAGCGGGTCCCACTTCTGACATAGGTTGATACCCTAAATGCCTAAAACGGCGGTTTAAAAATAATAAACAATTTAAAACATCGCGGCTTTTGAGATTCAGTTGTCCAGATGTCGTGTAAGGCATTTAATGAACATGACGTTTGACATAAAAACAGGGCACGTGGACAAAAATTATTTTAAAAGGAAATAATATTATATTATATACTGAATCGAAATCCTATAGCATGTCTTTGTTCTCCGTCGATCTGACTTTCCCCCTTAAAAAGGTACTAATAGGTTTTGAATTCCATCTGACAATTTTTGGATTAATCTTTGTATTCATGGGTCCTACAAGATTCCCCCTTAATTATTGCACACACAGTGTAGGATTCATATGCGTTCGCTCGCTACGATCTTGTATTGATGATTAAGTGTACGGATAATTAATGTTGAATCTTGTATTCACGGGTCTTCTGACATTCCCCTCAATTGTTGAGTAAAAACGATAAATTACTTACAGGAGTCTGTCAGTAGTATTCCCAATTCTTGTCCGAGCATGTTGAATCTTGCTTTGTGTCGAGAGGTTTGGTGAAAATGTCGGCCACCAACGTCTGTATGAACTTTTTCCAGCGAACATCCTTGTTCTCGACATGATTCCTGATAAAATGATGCTTCATGTTGATATGTTTAGTGCGCGAGTGCAGAACAGGATTGTGCGTGATTGCAATTGCACTCGTGCTATCACACATGATTGGAGTCTCTCTAGCATCGATTCCATAGTCTGACAGTTGTTGCTGCATCCAAAGGATCTGCATACAGCAGCTACCGGCAGCATAGTACTCTGATTCAGCCGTGGAAAGAGAGTTAGCCAATTGCTTCTTACTGAACCAAGAAACGAGTCTAGGTCCGAGAAAGTGACAAGTTCCACTTGTGCTCTTCATATCTAGCTTGCAGCCTCCGAGATCCGAGTCGCTGTATCCAACTAAATTGAATCCGCCTTCCTTAGGATACCACAGTCCTGCATCGACTGTTCCTTTAATGTATTTCAGGATTCGTTTAGCTGTATTGAAGTGTGATTCCTTAGGTGCAACTTGGTATCTCGCACACACTCCAATAGCAAACTGGATATCGGGCCTGCTAGCCGTTAGATACAGGAGCGAACCAATGAGCTTCCTGTAGAGTGATTGGTCAAACGGCTTTCCGGCTTCATCAGCACTAATTTGCACGGAAGTGCTCATAGGAGTTGGCGAGGATTTAGAATTGTTCATTCCAAATTTGTTGAGAAGCTCCTTGCTGTATTTCTCCTGGTTGATGAATATACCTGTAGGCAACTGCTTTACCTGCAAACCTAGGAAATAACTAAGTTCCCCCATCATACTCATTTCAAATTTACTATGCATGAGATGAGAGAACCTTTGACATAGAGCAAGGTTAGTTGAACCAAAAATAATATCATCGACATAGATTTGTACCATTAGAAGGTCATCACCTTCCTGTATCTTGAACAAGGTTTTGTCTACAGCACCCTTCTCAAATCCGTTGTTGGTTAGATACTGGGACAGGGTTTCGTACCAGGCTCTAGGGGCTTGTTTAAGTCCGTACAGTGCTTTCCTTAGCCTGTAAACTAGATCGATACCGTCTGTGTTGGCAAACCCTGGTGGTTGTTCAACATAAACTTCTTCTGCAAGTTCTCCATTTAGGAAAGCACTCTTGACGTCCATTTGGTATACGATAAAACTCTTATGGGCGGCAAAGGCTAAGAATATCCTAATGGCTTCTAGTCTCGCTACAGGGGTGAAGGTTTCATCATAGTCAATTCCTTCTTCCTGACAATAGCCTTGTGCTACTAGTCTGGATTTGTTCCTTATGATAAGTCCATTTCGATCCTTTTTGTTTCGAAATACCCATTTGGTTCCTATAACCGATTGGTGTGTCGATGCAGGTACAAGATACCATACATTGTTTCTTTGAAACCATTAAGCTCTTCTTCCATAGATGTTATCCAATGAGAGTTGTTAAGAGCATCTATGGTCGAAACAGTTGATTGGGCTAAGAATACGGCGATAGTGCACATATTCATCTCTAAGTTCGGATTGAGATTTCCATTCGAAACCGTGAAACTTGACATTATATTCTTCTTGTGCACAAAGTACATTTCCTTGTGTACTCTGTATTCTCCTACGAGTAGAAACACCGGCATTAATGTTTCCAATGATCAGCTCTTGCGGGTGATCTCTCAACCATCTTGGTCGGGTTCTAGTTCGGGATCCGTCTTGTATCGAAAGTTTCTGTGGATACGGCTTGACTTATCTGGCGTCGCCTTCATCCATATCGATTCTTACGGTGCGGGGTTGATTTCTAAATCAACGATAGGTTCTATGGGTGTAGGTGGATCCAAGATAGATAGATGGTGAATGTCTGAGTGATATCATCTACTCTGTAGGGTCATGGTGTGGTTCATCGAACACTACATGAATCGATTCCTCGATAGTCGACTTCCTTTTATTAAAGATTAAAGCTTTCTTTGATGGAGGAGTATCCTACGAATATTCCTTCATCGATTTTTCATCAAAGGTTCTAAGTTGGTCCTTCCCATTGTTCAATACATAACATCCGCATCCAAAATGTGAAAATACGAAACTAATGGAGTTTTGTTATTCCATACCTCATAAGTCGCTTTGTTGTGGTGCTTGTTGACGATACGGTTTTGAGTGTAGCACGCCGTATTGGTTGCTTCACCCCGTAAACGCTTGTGGCAATTTGCTTGCGGCAATCATTGTCCTTGTTGCTTCTTTCAACGTCCTATTCTTTCGCTCGGCAACACCATTTTGTTGAGGTGTACGGGCGGTGAGTATTCGTCCGTATTCCATTCTCCGAACAGTATTGCTCTATAAAGCGGTTAGTAAATTCAAGACCTGTCGGAACGAATGCACACGATACTCGATGCTTTTTCATTCTGCAACTTTCTCAGGAGCTCGGGCAGCCTTGATGTTGTTTCCTTCTTCTTGCTAAGAAAGATCGTCCAAGCATACTTGGAATAATCATCAACAACAACCATGCAATATTTCTTACCTCCTAAACTTACTGGGTCTACAGGACCGTAGAGATCCATGTGTAGCATTTCCAACACTCTTTGGGTTGAAAGGTAGGATTTGCTTTTCAGGGTTGACTTGATTTGCTTGCCTTTCTGGCATGGTCCGCAGACGCTGTCCTTCTTGAATGACACATCTGGCAAACCTCTAACCATACCCTGTCTTGAAAGCTTGTTGATCGTCTTGAAGTTGACGTGAGACATCCTCTTGTGCCATAGCCAGCTAAGATCTGCAGTGCCTTTGGCAACAAAACATGGAATTGAGGAGCTCATAGGCTTCCAGTCAGCAATGTACATATTACCTGATCTGCTTCCTGTAAGCACAACTTCCTTGGTTTGAGTGTTCTTGACTCTACAGCGATCTATATAGAACTTCACCGAGAACTGTTTATCACAGAACTGGCTAATACTAAGTAGATTATACTATAAGCCTTCAACATATGCAACATCGGTGACCTTGAATTTCCCGACAAGTAGGTTTCCTTTCCCTCTTGTTCTTCCTTTAGACTTATCACCGAAGCGAACTTTTAGACCGCGACCTTCTACAAAATCAGATAGCTTGCTCCTATTTCCGGTCATGTGACGAGAGCATCCACTATCAAAGTACCAGGTATCCTCCTCTAGAATGTCCTGTAACAAAGAAATTAGGTAGATTTAGGTCCCCTTTGATTTTTGGGTCCATATATGTTAGTTCCTTTAGGTACCCAGACTTTCTTGACAGCAATTGGTTTACTGTAGGATGTACTTGGTACAGTATTGCGATATCTACGGGGGGCATATCCGTAGTTGTTATAATCATGATAATTACTATGCATGTAAAATTCAGGGTTATTATTATTATTCCAGTACGAGTGCTGTCTAGGAGGTGGAGCCATTTTCCTAGGCCTAACAGCTTGTCTTCTGGGTCTCCAGTTGGATTCCCAATGTTGTTGTTGATACTGAACTGGCATCTGCTGTCTTGAGGGATAACGGGGCTCCTGTATCCAATGCCTAGGCGCGCTGTACTGAGAGTACTGCCGTGCGGGCCTTTGGTGGTTGGATACCGCGTTCTTTCTGAATGACTGCCGGCGTTGATGATATGCTTGTGGAGCATGCTGTTGAGTACGCCTTCTGAGTGGTTGTTGGTTCCACTGTCTCGAATAGTAGAGTTGCGGGGGCGGAATTGCAGCCTTCGGTTTTCTCGGTACAGCAGGTTCCTTTATGGGACTAGGAGTATCTTCCGATTCTGGAATGTGTTCCACACTTTTGACGAACACTGTACTAGTTTTCCCTTTATTCGAACATGAGCTGTATCCTAAGCCACTTTTATCATGAGCATGTTGCCCAGTGCTCAGAATTTCTTCCATTCTTTTAGACGATTTTTCAAAAGACTTCAGAATGGTCTCAAGTTCAGTTTCTCGCTTTTCGAGAGTTGTGATTTTGGTTTGTAGTAGAGCCAAATCATTTGTCTTGCTCTCATTGTGGGTTTTAACCTCATTTAGTTCACGAGCAAGTTGATGATTGCTCTCCATGAGTTTTTCAAAATCGACCTTGCTGGTTTCACAATCAAGAGACATATTTTCATAGTTTATTTTCATAAGTCATTCTCATCTTTCAGCTCTAAATTTGTTAATTGAAGCTGTATATTCTCAGTTTTTAGAGTCTCATGGGCCTTTTGAATGTTTTTGAATTCATTCATCATATTTTCGAAAGTATGAGATGCATTAGATGGAATAGCAGAGGTTGAACTTACCTCATCATCGCTGTCTTCACCTTCTGGAACATCTTTGGCCATAAAGCACATGTATGCTTTATCATCGAACTCATCGTCAGATGAATCACTTTCGATGACCACCAAGACATTCTCACGATTTAGATGGTGTGGGGGAGGCTTCTGATTCTCCAATCAGGGCCTTGAGCTTGTCTTTCCAAGCACGTCTTCTTTCATCTCTCTCTTGTTGCTCGGCCTCAGGCAATCTTTGGACTTTGGGATGAGGACATTTGTTTGCATAATGGCCTGGTTTCCTGCAGTTATAGCACAGGTTAGCATCACCAGATGATGTTTCGGTACTTACCTTGTTGGCAGGTTTGGGCTTGTAGGGAGTCTTTCCAGACTGTTTGATGAACTTTTTGAATTTATGCATTAGAAGCGCCATTTCATCTTGAGACAGGATGTCGTCGTCACTGTCAGCATTCTTGTGACCGGGCTTAGACGAGCTAGGCATGCTGTGTCGACGGTTCGATACAGCAGCGAGAGCTGTGACCTTTGAAGGAGATTCTTCATCTTTCTCTCTTCTGTCAATGTCATACTCAAAAGCTTTAAGGTCAGAGAAGAGATCAAAAGTGGATATTTCATTAAGATTACAGGATACACGCATAGCTGTGGTCTTAATGTCCCATCGGGCTGGGAGAGATCTGAAAATTTTTAAGTTCTTCTCCTTTTGGGTGTAAATTTTGCCCAACGCTTCAAGTTCACCAACAATACCAGTAAATCTGAGGTCAAGTTCCTCAAGTGTTTCCGTTGGTTTCATTTCAAAAGATTCAAATTGCTGAGTAAGTTTTGAAATCTTGTTTTCTTTTGAGAGCTCAGTTCCCTCACAAATTAACTTGAGTTTATCCCAGATTTCTTTGGCTGTTTTGCAGCTCTTTACCTTTGAGAACGTGCCTTTGTCAAGAGTGACAAATAACGCGTTCTTAGCCACGTTGTCGAGATTGGCTCGCTTCCTTTCATCTATTGTCCATTGCTCGCGTTCCTTCTCGAGCATTTCAGCATGGGCTTGGCCCTCAATCCTTGCGGCCGGATTGACCTTCATGATCTTGATAGGACCATCCTGTATAACAAAAATCATCTCTTCGTGCATTGCTGCAAGATGAGCTTCCATTCTAATTCTCCAGTTGTCAAATTCGTTAATAGAGAACATAGGGACTTTGTTAATCATAGAAGTATCCATACTGATAATATAGGAATGAAAGAGACTGTTTTGAAAATAAGTGATTTGAATCTGATTCGGTTAAAAAGAAGTACGACTGATTCTTTTTAGAATCAACCGCTCTGATACCACTTGTTGGCCACTTAAGTATACTGGATACAGTTTGGAAAATAGTTTAAACAACAAACTGTACGGATTCTAAATCTGAGTGCGTAGCGGAAGTCTTGGATACAGTAGGTTGCTGTGGATACAGCAACTAAGTGTATAGTGTATACTTAATATATCACAGTAATTTAAAACAGTAAAAGCTGAAGGTAAATAACACAGTAATTAAAGTGGTTCGAGGTAAACCCCTCTACGTCCACTGGTCCTCCACACAGTAGTAAAAAGTTTATTATAATTACTGCGTACACAACTACGTAATTATAAACAAACCTATCCTTGTATCGTTCACACAGATTGATACAAAGAATATCGCTTTCAACCGTTCACACAGATTGGTTAAAGCTTCCTTCTTGACTAGCTTCTTCACACACAGTTCCAAAGCTTCGTCCTTATTCGTCCCACACAGGTCAGAATAACTTGTTGAGTTCACACAGAGCTCAGTTTTTACACAGAGGTAAAAGGTAGGTAACCAGGTAAGAACAGCAACTTTGAATATGAAGTTCTTGAGCTGATGATGGCTGTTCTTGATGTTGAGCACTGTATATCTCTTTCGTTCTTAATTGCAGTATGCTTTGGAGATATGTTTGCTCTGATGATAACTTTTGATAGCTTGAGTGTTAGGTTACTTGGGTAACTGATCTTCAATATCTTCAAGGATATATATAGTCTCTGAAGAAAGTATCCATTGAGATGTATCCGTTTGAATAAGATTTCGTTCCAACGGGATTATGACACGATCCGGATTTCGCGGGATTCTGAAGATCTGAAGACTGGTAGTATTTAAATACGTTATCCTTGAGTATTTAAATACTTCTATGTTCAACAGGAGTTGACTTCTGTTCCTTCTTTGTCCTGTTGTGAGCTGTATGGAAGATAACTGTATTTTGAGTGTCGAGACAGTTTCCATACTTGGTCTTTTTACAAGTCTTCTTGCTGTACTGAAGAGCTTCACTATATGCTGATTCGAGGCAGGTCTTCGATACAGGATAAAGCCTCAAAGCTTCGATACAGTTTCCTTTACTGTATTCGGATTGGCATATGTGTCAAAACCTCTTTATCAAATATCATTCGATACAGGGATCGGATATCCCTGCTGTTTCGATACAGGGTATTTGTTTTCCCAACATGTGCTATCAAATCGAAGTATGGTCGTTTCCATATTCGTATCCACATGCATGATAATATCAACTTTTAATCCTTCACATGCAACTACGTCATAACGTACGCTAACAGGTAAGCGTAACGTACGTTACGAGCTATAGATAGCATACGCTATGAGCTAGGCATAGCGTACGTAAGGAAGTAAATAATTGAGTAGGCTGGCAAGCACATGTGATGGTTGGTGGTGGGCTTGGAAAGATTCCCGCGGATGAACCTAGACAGTTTTGGGGTCAACGGGCCCTAACGTACGCTAAGGTATGTAACTAGTGTGCGCTAATGGGTGTTTCTTACGTACGTAACTTGAGGATGTAACATACGTAAGCGAATACAAAATGAGACAGTAAGCTACCATTGAACGATAGCGTACGCTAAGGACGAATGGTAGCGTGTGCTAAGTCGATTACGTACGTAAAGCGCTAAGGCTAACGTACGTAAAGCTCAAGACATTATATATATGGACAACACCCCATTTCATTTCACTCCTTCCCTTTCACTTTTACTTCGTTTTTCTTCATTTCTAGAGAGTCTCCAGACATCTAAAACACCTATAGATTACTTATACTCGATCATTGAAGTTAAGAAACATCTTGGATTGGCACTCAAGCAATCGGAGTTGGATGTTACCTATTGTCTCGATGTTTCCTTCATATTAAGGTATGTTAATGCTACCTCTAACCTTGAATTCGTTTCTTAAAGATGTTATGAACATACTACCGGGATTATTAAGCTCCATAGATGACTTTTAACCAAACATCAGGTTTTTTTTGGAAGTTGGAATGTTCGTGTTTTAGTTACCAGAGTTAAGAACATTATTAGTTCGAATCTTGTTATGATGAACAAGTAAGTGAAGTTTTCTGAGATTAATAAACCCGTATTGAATGGTGTTTCCATAATGATCGTAGACTTAACATTGTTATCAACCTCAGATTTTCCGAACTACCTTTGAAGATTTATAATCGAGATTGGAGTAAGTTTTATGATGGCATGTTTAACCTGGAATTCGAAGACATCAACACCATATGATCATTCAGATTCACATGAGTATTATATGTGTGAGTATAACATACGTTAAGAACTATGCATTACGTCCGTTATACCCTCAGGCAAGGCAGTCGTCTGAGCTCAGAAGGAACTGTCAAATGCATGCTTAGCATGCACTAGGCCTTGTAGCTTACGTACGCTAACGTGTAGACGTAACGTACGTTACGTAGGTGTGTAACGTACGTTATGAAGAGTACAGTTAAGATGCGGTCGTCTTTCGATGTTTTTCCTCGTGTGATTTATTGTTTACTTAATGATAGGATTTAGGGACGAATTCCCTACGATAATCCAGTATTGAGCCTTTTCGCTCGTCGTTTTCATTGGAGTTCCCGATTGTTCTAATCAACCGTATTTCCGGAGTATTCGCGAGAGATTACCAAGGCAAGTACCTTGAGATACGGATTATAACTACGTGAAATCATTGTTGCTGAAGTGTATGAATCATGTTACGAATATATGTATATATTATATTGAAAATATATGTATGTATGTAGACATATATATATATATATGTGTGTGTGTGTGTGTATGTATAGATATATGTATATATATATATATATGGAGATGAATGTTCGGTGATTAATACCAATGCTAGTCGACATACTCAACTTGGATTAAAGTACGTATCATATTCATAGAGGTAATATGGTAGGGTTTGTATTTTCTGTTGAATTACGGTATAAGGATAAATGTGTAGTGTTGATTGGTAGTGCTGAAGGCTTAATGTGTTAAGTCTTGATGAATAACGTGTGAGTTGTTGTTCATTTTGTGTGGTTATAGACTGGCGAGTAAAATGTGTGAATTGATGAACTGATTTGATAATTGTTGCAAGGATTGACTGTGTACTTGATATTTGTAACAACGTGAATATTTATTATGAGAGACATCATATTCGGGTGCCTCTGAGGGTGGGGCGTGTACTCTGGCCTGGTGTACGCTGTAATGAGCGTCTCCATATGATTGTTGAACATTGGTGTTACCTAATGCGCGAGCAAGGGGCGGCTCCTGTAGGAGTGAACGCCGACGCGGTGACATGTGCAATGGGCATACAATATAGTGGAGTGAATGCCGGTACACAGGTATGCAAGAGAGGCGTCTGTCAGGCTTTTTGGTAACCGATATTCGAGTGACAACTAAGAACCGATACTAAATGATTTTCGAAATTCAAGTTTCTTTCAACTCACTTTAAAATGTTGGTCTTGATATAGACCGCGGTTCGTGTTTTCTGAAAGTTTGTTTCAACTTGTTCTAAACATTGGTATCAGGGTTAATTAACCAAGAATATTTGACAAGATTTCCGAGGGTTAATTAATCAAGGGTCTTGAGCAGGATTTGTCGAATGAGAGATTGTGTCTTTGATTGATCTTGTTATGATATTCTGTGAAATGTTGAGATGATTGATCTCGTGATGATATTATTTGGATTGGGTCGAGAATCCCGTGAGATGTTGTAATGATTCGCTTGTGACAGTGTTCTATAAATTGGGTCGAGGACCCGAATAACGTTGAATTGATTTTCTTGTAAGATTGTTTTCCGCATGCTGGGTTGAGGACCCAAGGACTCTTGAAGTTATTTTCTAAAAGTATTCCATTCGATTTGCAAAACCCCAAGATAGCTCGAGTCAACAATAATGTTTTCAAAACTATATTATTAAAATATTTTCCTTTTAAAAAAGGGGGGGTTTTCAAACTAGATCTTCTGACTCATTGGGCTCGTTTGAAGTTTCATTGGTGCTATTGTTCCGTAAACGAAATTGATGGTATGAATATCTTTCCCTTGTGTAAATGAATACTCTTATGTATTGGTGGTGTGAATGTGTGGAGCATGTTAAGGCTTCACGACTTTTGAGTTTTCGTGTTGATATTTTTCGTATATCTTGTATGTTATGTACTTGCACTAGCAAAATTCCAGTTTGCTAACCCCCGAGTTTTCGGGGGGTGGGTGACTGTTATTGCGCTCAGGTTTTGCAGCTCGGGAGCAGTCATAGAATTGGCTTGGAAGGAGATGGAGAACAATGATGCTAATCACATAAGAGTCGGAGTCTTTTCTTTTGTTTCATCTTAGTTGGTATTTTCTCTTTTGGTCGAGTATTCACCCTTGTACGGATATAGTTTTCATTCATTAAATCAGGTTGTCATTTCTTTCCGTGTTCAAGTTCATTATTGTCGTTGAGTTGTAAATTACGTTGGTTCTTGAATTATTTTATGACCTTGTCGGTCTGTCTTGTAAATAATTGACCTCTGCCGGTCAATCATTGAGTAGTCTTTGAATTTTAGCCTAGTAGATCCTTGTGAAAAGGGTCTACGGCATGTGACATTCCCGATCGAATTCTGGGGGGTGTTAAAAAATGAATCTTCACATACGGGAGGTGTCATTTAAAGAGATTATTGAGACACTAAGCAGTTGGTGATCGAGCTATCGAGAGCTTGACCGAGGGAGTCCTCGAAACTTGACTGCCTCTCGTCATTCCAGACGAACTTCTCGGATTTCTGCAGCAACTGTGTAAGTGGCCGAGCCAGTTTCGAGAAACCCTCGACGAACCTACGATAGTATCCAGCCAAACCCAAGAAACTACGGAGCTCCTTCACATTTGTGGGCGATGCCCAATCCAATACTGCCTCAATTTTATGCGGATCCACATGAACTCCCTCGGCTGAAATCACGTGACCTAAAAACATCACTTCCCTCAGCCAGAACTCACATTTCGAGAACTTCGCATAGAGTTGCTCGGTCCTCAAAATGTCTAACACTATCCGCAAATGATGGGCATGCTCTTCCTCATTCCTCGAATAAATAAGAATATCGTCAATGAAAACGACGACACACTTATCCAAATACTCGATAAAAATTTTGTTCATCAACTGCATGAACACCGCCGGCACATTAGTTAACCCGAAAGGCATAACTACAAACTCATAATGTCCGTATCTCGTCCGAAAAGCTGTTTTCGGTGCGTCGGACTCTCTCACCCGAAGCTGATAGTACCCCGATTTCAAATCAATCTTCGAGAATACCGCAGCTCTCTACAACTGATCGAACAAGTCATCAATTCTCGGCAAGGGATACTTGTTCTTGATGGTCACCTTGTTTAGTTCGCGATAGTCGATACACAAACGTAGTGAACCATCCTTCTTCCGCACAAACAGGACCGGTGCGCCCCAAGGCGAGGCGCTCGGTCGAATATACCCCGACTCAAGAAGCTCGCTCAACTGCTTCTTTAATTCTGTCATCTCTGAAGGTGCCATACGATACGGCGCCTTAGAAATCGGAGTCGCGCCCGGCTCTAACTCTATATCAAACTCAACCTCACGATCCGGTGGCAATCCCGGCAACTCGTCAGGAAATACATCAGGAAAATCACTAACGATTGCAATCGATGAAAGCTCGACTCCACCACTCTCCGCCTTCAAGGCGTAGCACCAAAAGCCAGTACACCCCTTTCGCAGGAGTCTCATTGCATTCAAGGCATTAATAACGAACTTCTGGTTTCCCCTCTTTCGCCCCGCGAAAGAGTGCTCGGTGCCGTCCTCGGCTAACATAGTGATGATTCTCGTGCGGTAGTTCATGATCGCACCATGCCGTTCGAGCCAATCATCCCCAAGAATCAAATCCTCACCCTCGATACCCAAAACAATAAGATTAGAGGGCCAAGTCCTCTCACAAATAAACACAGAACAGTCTCGAATCTCCTGATCGCCAACGATCCTATCACCGCTAGGAAGCTTAACGATGAAGGGTTCACAAGGCATCAAACAGTCGAGACCCAAACGGCGCACACAATCCCAAGATATGAACGAATGCGTAGCACCAGAATCGAAAAGCACACTGACAGGATGAGAAAGAATATGAACGGTACCTGTCGCCACAGTAGCTGCTGGGTCATCGGCTTTCCGCATCTCATAAACCCGCGGATGGGCGGAGCCGACACTAGAAGCTCCCCCTCTGGCGGTCTGACCCCGACCTCTCCCTCGACTGGCACTCGGTGGGGACTGAGAAGCAAACTATCCTTGATTCACGCTTGGTTCCCTAGGCGCTGGAGTGGAGGCCCGGGCACCAAGAATTCTCTCCCTCTCAGCACAAAAAGCAGCCTTGTGGCCCGGCTGGCCACACTGATTACACGTCAGTAAAGGGCTCAAACAAGTACGACTGACGTGGCCTGTACGACCACAATTGAAACACTTTACATCACGGAAATGAGCACTGGTAGTTCCACGAGGACCCCCAGCGGAACTAGCTGGACCACCGCCGGCGGGGAAGTTAGCAGATTGGGATTTCTGCTGACCCCCACCCTTGTGGCCCGAAAAGTTCCCAGCGGACTTATGTTTCTCGCTCTCGCGGGCCGCCTCGCTAGCCGTCACCGACATATCATAAGCAAGGGCCCTACTCTGGTAATCTTTCAAGGTAGTACAGACAAGCCCCGACATATAGTCCCGAATCGACAACTTCATCCGTCTGGAAAAATGGAAAATTTTGTCGCTCTCCTCGACAACTTGGGTCTTCACATAACCCAACTCCTTGTTAAAATCAGCAATAGCTTGAGATACGGGGATATCCCGCGGTTGAGCATCATAAAAAGCATGTACCCGAGCCTGTCTGACCGGCCACGGGCAATATTCAGTCTCCATCAATTCTTGAAACTCAGCCCACGAAGCAGCATGATCTTTGGGCCCAACGGCCTCCCACCAGTCCGTAGCGTCCCCAGTGAGAAAGTACTGGGCAATAGGGACCTTACGGTCCTCGGGACAGTTGGTAGCAGTCAAGACTTTAACTATCTCCTTGATCCACCCTTCCCAGCCAATCGGGTCTGAAGCTCCCGAAAACTGAGGAGGATGCATCTTGATAACATCTTGGAGCCAACGATCCGCTCCGCCCCGATTAGCGTGGGCCTGATCCGGGTTCTGAACCGCCTGAGCTATCGCCGCCATTTGGTTCACCATTTGCTGCATAACGGCCGCAATACCAAGGTCGGCACGCTCCTGAGAAGAAGCATGGCTATGACGGTCGCCGGTACTGCCGGCTCCCGAAGACTGCGACGTGGCCGCCCCACCGGCTGCCCCACGTCCTCGGCCGCGTCCACGACCACGTCCACGACCACGGCCTCTTCCAGCATCCATACTGATGTTAAATAAGTAGCAAAAGCCATACGATGGTAAGTACAAGAAAAGAACAATCACAAATCGAGAATCAAAGGTGCGATATAAGGGAATAAGGAACATAGGAAGGAAAAACTTACGGACAATGGTAGTACCGGAATCATGGCAGCGTGACGATGATGTGCAAAACAAAACACAACAAGACCCAATAAACCGACAAGCCTAGGTATCCATAACCTGGCGCTCCGATACCATTTTCTGTAACACCCTCAAGATATTCGAGGTATATTACAGTGCCGTGAATCCCTATATGGGACCCACCAGGCTGAACAGCATCATACTCATCGACTCACAGGAACGACAAAATACACCTCGTCATAAAGCGCAAAACGGAATAATCCACCCGGTTCAACCGGTCAACATAACATCATCCAACACAAACATAATAGGCAACAATACAATCCGGACGAACAAGAACTCATAAGTACTCGAGTACAACTATTAGTTCAAAAACCACAAAAGATGAAAAGATAAAAAGACACTAAGACGTCACTCGTGCACAATCATCACGCACGGCCATCATTCGTGTACTGGTCCAGCGCCCGCTCGTCTCGATTAACCTGACCTGAAATTCATAAAAAGAATTTCCCCAAAATGGGTCCCCAGAGGGGTTAGCAATTACGCCAGTACAAGTAACCAAATGAACAACTTACATCTTACGCATATAGTAAATGCATGCAATCAAGAAAAGCAAAGTTCCAAAATACTCATTTCCGGAAATGCCATAATCAAATCACATTTGTAAAATGCACCACAATTAACCGTCGATCCACGTCTCTGTGGACCTCTACCGAGACCTCGTCGGATCTAACCCGTAGTGGTTAAAAGCAAGCTCGTCGATCCACGTCTCTTGTGGACCCCTACCGAGACCCCGTCGGATCTAACCCGTAGTGAGCATACCCACACACACCATTTCTCACACAATACTATTATGTCAAGAATGTAAGTTCATAAGGGTACTTGCCTCGATTAATAGACAGTGACACGAACGGAACGGAAGAATCAAGCACGACCGCGAGGAACCGACGAATGAACCTAACGATTCGAATAACACAATCACAACCACTCCTAAACGATTACGGAAATGGAATACACCCGAAAACCCGCCTACGATTCATGTATATTCGTACAAAAATAACAACGAGGGCGGACCACAACCAAACCCTCTCGATTTCGCAAAACCATGAAAATATACCATGAATCCGTAGGAAAACTAATTATACAAACAAGATTAATCATATTCATCATGAATCCACCAACAAAACGGAACGGATCGGAAGAAAATCCCAAAACCCCCAAATCGCCCAAAAGTAGGGTTCTAAGAGATTTACCTTGGATTAGGATGAAAGATTCGTGTTGATGTTGATATAATACACCAAGAACTTAAGGAAGATGTTGGATGAGATGATTGGAGGAAGAAATCACCAAGAATCGCCCGAAATCGCCACAGCCGCGGAAAGGAAGAGGAAATGGAAATAATACGCTCATCTCGGTCAACTCCCTGGTTTATATAGCCAGGGAGTGTTAGCGCGCGCTAATCCTCAAGGTTAGCGTGCGCTAACGAAACAGACTACAGTCCAGTAGCCAGATTTCTGGCCGTTAGCGTGCGCTAGTCCATACGTAGCGTGCGCTAATAACCTATCGGTAGCGCGTGCTATCGACCAATATCGTGCGCTACCTGGACATCAGCCGAGTCCAGAAGCCACTGTCAGTACACACCTGATCCGGTTAGCGCGCGCTATCGACCAAACATAGCGTGTGCTAAAATGTATCGGTAGCGCGCGCTATCGACCAATAGCGTGCGCTACCTGGGCATCGGTAGAGTCCAGTAGCAAACTGCCCAGTACTGGACATCCACACTAGCGCACGCTACCGGGCGTCCACAGCGTGCGCTAACTCCCAACATTAGCGTGCGCTAGGCCACGTAGCGTACGCTAATCCACCAGTCCAGAGGACTGGAATCAGCACTGCCCCTCCCAGGGCTTGCCCTCTAGCGCACGCTACGAAACAGTCGTAGCGTGCGCTACTAAGTGACCCCTAGCGTGCGCTATGCAGTAAGTATAGCGTGCGCTAGGTACGAGATATAAACGGTCCAAAACACCGGAATATGAACGAAACGTTAAACAGAACATCTCAAGACGCATCGAAACATAGAATGGATCCACGGCAACCCCGAATAGCGGTTTCGTACAACGATAACGAGAATCAGATCAATAGATGACGGGAAAGATACACTGAAAGATACACGAGGGTCACTACAACCGAGAAATACACCGAAAAATGAAGATACAAGGGAAAGAAAAATGCGGATATTACATTCAATACTCGAGATTTTGGTAGAGATATAAGAGATTATGTGAAGGTTGCCAATTTGCTTATATACTACTACTATATCCTATGTCGTGACAACATGATGGTCGAGACATGGGCATGGGCATTAGTTGAGGTTTTCGAGCAGTGGGATATGTTTTCTTGGGGTTCTTATGTCTTTGGGGTTTTATCTTACTACATAGCAAAGGTTGCCATGAAGGAGGGACAGGAACATAAGGACTATCACTTCTATGGTCCTGTTCGAGCTTTACAGATATGGTCGTATGAGACGATTCCTTCATTGGGAGAATTGTGTGGAATTCGAGATAAATATGTCCAAGTCCCCGGTGTTTGATGTGGACTACGAGGAAGATGTTCTGTGATTTCACTCATATCTTCGACGATAAGGTACATAAATTTATAAACGTATTTTCTCCTGACTTCACTCATCTCTTCAACGTTATGTGATTGCCCATCTAATGGTATGCTTTAATGACTACTTTTGCAGCACAAAGTATTTCCCTCTTTACCGCATCTGGAGGAGCATGAGGCTGAGTACAACTACCTGAGTTTTGAGAATGGCTCACCATATGATGTTAACTTCATAAAGCCTATAAGAATAGCTGTGAAGAACAAGGAGGATGAGCCTGTGCAGATGCCGAGAAAGAAAGTTATGGATGTAACACCCCCAATCCACCGAGGGATATTACACGCCGTAGACCCTTTCCTCAAGGATCTACCAGGCTGGTAACAACATTGAACGTCTCAACAATGCCTTTAAGGCTAAAAGGAATCAGTATACCGATTTGGTCTTCCAATACAGACATACAACTCAATGACAATACATGCCCACACAGGGGTCGAATATAACACACTCCCGTACAACAGGGAAAGAATACTGCAGCGGAAATAAAATACAACTAAACCAATATAACATCTAACGGGTCCTCATGTGATTAGTATCGTTCATCTTTCATCATCTTTCATGCCGACCCTGTGTTATGCTCCCCAAAACCTGAATGCAATACAGACATCCACCCCCCAATTTCTCGGGGGTTAGCAAAATTTCACTATTTTGCTAGTGCAAGTACAAAGTGCAAATACGAGCCATACAATTCAAGTTCCAAGAACAATAATAACCAGAAATCCTCAAAGATTCAGTACAACGAAACAAACACTTCCCGAGGCAAGAGTTTGGGTAAAACGTTCCAAAACCAAACGATCACAATCCAGGAGAAAACAATTTACAAAATTGTTTAATAAGCCATCGGGAGTTTTAGTAGAAAACAATTCAGGATTATCAAATCCTTCTCTTTCCAAAAATCAACGGGGGTCACAGCCCAAAGGTTTTTGTTTTCAGAAATAGAAAACCGACAACAATTCACAGGGCCAAAACCCAAGTCATGTGTCCTCGACGGACGTAAAATCAACACGGCATAATCACACACAAGCATCGCCTAGGACCGGAACGAAGCCACAAATCCCACTCGAGGCCTCTAAGGACCCTCCCGAGCTGGCTAGCGAAACAAATCACACACCATATCTCACGGTTAGATCAATCACTTGTTGCATCCTGACCACATGATCACAAGCCATGTGTCACCGTAGATTATCTCAGGCTCTCACGGTTGGATCAATCGCTTGTTGCATCCTGACCACATGATCACATGCCATGTGTCACCGTAGACCTTCAACCATATCCACACATTCACACAAATAACATATCACATCAATAATATCCAAGTAATTCACTCAATGGCAACAAACACAATGCACGACGCAATGGCCAAATCACAACGCACCGATATGAGATAATATATACATATATATTTTCAAAGCACAACAACAACACTAAATGTATTCATAGTAATTCACGTAACCATCCACGAACACAATGTTCACAAAACACACGCGTTTTGAAAGAGGGCCTTTAATAATGCTAACCGAATCTTTGAAAGTGAAATTCAAACGATCAAATAAACACATGGAGACGATCACTAATTATGATATCCATAAAACAAGAATTGTATGGACAAGGTACTTGCCTCGAATAACCACAACATGGAGAATCGACCGAAGTAGGTTGGCACGAACCGACTACGAACCCGCCGACTCCACCGAACGCTAACCCGCGATAATAAACTACGAACAACAATAACAACAATGAAAACAAATTCCATAGCACGACCTAAAGTCATTGAATTGAAGGGACGAACGACACAAATTCAAGGGTTTCCCCCAAAATGGCCAAGAACACAAAAATACGATCACAATGAGAATCAAGGTAAAAAACAACGGAAATCCCACACAAAAATACGATCACATTTAATCGAACACTCAATGTTCTATAACTCCCCAGAACACTCGAATCACTAATCGAGTTGAACAAACTCGAAATATGGATATACAACCCATAAAACACGATTAATAACATCATACTACACCGACCGATGCATCAAAATCGGACTAGAATCGAAATCCAGAACAAAATAATGTCTTTTAACGCATTTTGGTATCAACAACTTATAGTTTTATGAATGAGGATATATAACTTGTTAGTTTATGCTTTGATACTAAAAAGAGAGATCCCGTTAGTGGCTCAATTAGTGGAGTGTCACTGAAAATCAAGGTGGATAAAAGATTTAAATAAATAAAAATCTAAAAATAAAAAATAGCACGTATGATGGAGTTAACGTGGTGTACCAGATGCATAATGTTGTATATAATAAACTATGGGATTGAAATATATATTGAGTTCTGAGTATTTACTTCGGTTCTCCGTTAGTGGAGTTCTATTTTAAACCGACATCGCATTAAAGACATTGAATTCTATTTATTTAGTTACCATCACTTAAGGGGACGCTTGGTTCGCACAATGCTTTTTTAAGGATTGAAATCTGTCAAAGGAATTGGAATGTAGAACGAATTGGAATGGAATTTTATAAGTTTGACAAAGCCTTTGGTTGACTGCAAATGGAATGTAACCTGTCAAATGAATTGGAATCTGTCTGTTTGGTAAACTAAGGAATTGGAATGAAATAATGAAGATTGACAAAAATGCCCTTTCTTTGATAAATATTTTATTTATTTTTTACGTATAGTTATAATAAAATTAATATTTCTCTGAAAAGGATAATGTTTAACTTTGGTGATGAAATATATTTTTAATATTAATATTAATAATAGTAATATTTATATGTAAAATTTCTCAATATTAATATTAATGATAAAATTAATATTTTTAAAATATGTAAATACGTAATATTTTTAATATTAATATATTAATATTTAACATTTAATATTTTTAATATTAATATTTCTCAATATATTTTTAATATTAATATTAATATTAATACTAAAGTTAATACTTTTAGAATACGTAAAATATGTAAATACGTAATATTTTTAATATTTTTAATATTAATATTAATATTAATATTAAAAATTTAATATTTTTAATATTACTATTTCTAAATATATTTTTAATATTAATATTAATATTTAATATTTTTAATATTATTTATACATAAAATTTCTCAATAATTAATATTTTTACATAAAATACATAAAATACGTAGATACATAATATTTTTAATATTAATATTAATATTAATATTTAATATTTAATCTTTTTAATATTAATATTTTTAATATTAATATTAATATTTAATATTTTTACATATAAATTATAATAAAATTATTTTTTCCGGCAACAATCACAGCACCATTTTTCTTCTTCCGATCATTATGTTTAATGAGTGTATATTTGTCATTTGCAAATTTTGGGATAGAATGGATTTCAGTTCCATCCATTTTGAGAAGGAATGATCAAACATTTATATTTGAAGGAATGTTGTTCAATTTCATTCCTCACGTAACCAAATATCACAATGGAATTCGGTCAATGGAATCGACCATTCCAATTCCACCCAATTCCGTCGGAATCCGACGAACCAAACGCCCCCTAAGTATCATTGTAAATGGTTGTGGGATCAAGATTTTAGATAAATAGGAATTTAAAATTAAGAGAATGCCACATCAGAGATAGAGTTAATGTGGTGCTTCAAATCCGCAATACTATTATATATATTAATGCAAAAAACTCGTCAGTTATACTTATTAGTTAGGTTCAGCCACTCGGAGTTCCCAACCGTGGCAAAACACAGTGAAAAAGTAAAAAGATGAGGCAAATATTCAGCCACTCGAATTCATTTATAATTTTTATAATATATTCGTCCAAAATCAGACTTAATGGTGAATTTACTATGCATTTTCTTCTCAAACCCATATAGTGATACTCAAAACAATATAGCTAGGTTTCAGCCATCTAAAATGCATTTAAATATTATATAGCTGTATCCATCTCAAATTCGATTAAAAAATAATTTTTGTACATGTTCCCCTCCCAAATCTATTAAATCATTGAAAATCTAAATAATTATGTATATAATCGGATGAAAAAATTAAATTCGCTCAAATTTTTATATGTTGATAAATTAGACAAATTAATAAAATATTTATTGGGTCAACACTATGATTGGCCAAATTATATTTTCAACAAAAATAACACTATTTATTTGGCCAACCCAATAAATGGTCAAATTAATTGGCGATGAGAAATATGATAGTGATATACACATTGATTATATGAACTAATTACCTAAATATATTAAAACTTATAAAATCAACATAATCAAATATAAGTTGTTACAATTTGGTTGTTACGTGTGACTTTAGAAAAATCCAAATTCGCTCAAATTGTTAGATGTTGATAAATTATACAAATTAAATTAAATAAAAATAAATTAGCCAAATTAAACTAATAAAAATAAGATCTTTTATTTGGCCAACTCGATGATTAGCCAAATTTTATTTCATAAAAACAATTCCATTTATTTGGTCAACTCAATAATTGGTCAAATTAATTGCATATGAGAAATGTCATGGTATTGTTGATATGAGAAACGTCCGCAGGAGGCAGGCATCTGCTCCGGTGAGGAGGGTCGAGAGTTTATTGGTTGTCGGGGAGAGGAGGAGAGGCAAACCGTGGAGGACGTGGGAGGAGCAGCTGAGATTAGATTTGAAGGCCTTAAACCTTTCCGAGACCATGACTATTGATAGGTGCGCTTGGAGGCGCCAGATCAGAGTTGTGGACTCTTTAGTAGGGAGTGGTGCTGTAGTTGAGAGCCTCAGGGTTGGGTTATCTCGGTTAGCTTTGAACTAAAACCAAACCAATCCAAACATACCCAGTAAATCCCGCTCATAGCAGAGTCTGGGGAGGGTAAGATTTACGCAGACCATGCCCCTACCTATTACGGTAGGGAGGCTGTTTCCGTGAAGACCCCCAGCTAAGTGCACAACAACATATTGAGTGAAAAATACAAAGGGAAGCATATGATACGAAAAAACTCATTACCATACCTGAGCCCATGGCTTAATCCACATGGGACTTACCTAAGAGAAATTTGGCTACTTCACTCCCGATGAACGCTGCTCAAATAGAAGAGAGGTTGACTCCGCGCACAGCTCCTTGTCAAAAATACACCACACGCAAAAGGCACTAGGATAAAATATACAATAAATGAAAAAATGCAATGCTCTAGGTCAAAGCTAACCGAGACAACCCAACCCTGAGGCTCTCAACTACAGCACCACTCCCAACTAAAGAATCCACAACTCTGATCTGGCGCCTCCAAGCACACCTATCAACAGTTATGGTCTCGGAAAGGTTTAAGGCCTTCAAATCTAATATCAGCTTCTCCTCCCACATCCTCCTCGGTCTGCCTCTCCTCCTCTCCCCGACAACTACTAAACTCTCGACCCTCCTCACCGGAGCAGATGCCTTCCTCCTGCGGACGTGGCCAAACCATCTCAATCTCCCTTCCCTAACTTTCGCTGAAATGGGCGCCACTTCAAGCGCGTTCCTGAAGACCCCGTTCGAGATTCTATCTAACATTGTGCGACCACACGACCAGTGTAACATTCTCATTTCATCCGCTTACAACTTGCTCTCAAGCGACTTCTTCATCGCCCAACATTCAGAGCCATACAACATTGCAGGTCGGATTGCCGCTCTATAGAATTTACACTTCAACTTTAGAGGGACTTTCTTATCGCATAGGACCCATGTCGCTGCTCTCCACCTTATACACCCCGCCTTGATGCGATGAGTGACATCATCTTCACACTCACCTTCCTTCTGAATGATCGAACACAAATACTTGAACTTATCCGTACGGGGTACGATCTGATCCGCAATCTTTACCTCAACATCTTCCTCGTTGGCCTCACCACTAAAGTTAAACCAGAGATACTCTGTCTTAGACCGGCTCACACGCAAGCCCTGGGATTCTAACTTAGACCTCCATAGCTCCAACTTCGAGTTCACCTCCCTCCTCGACTCCGCTACTAACACAATGTTGTCAGCAAAAAGCATGCACCACGGGACGCCATCTTGTATCCCCCGCAAAATGACGTCAAGGATCAGAGCGAAGAGAAGAGGGCTTAGCGCCGACCCCTGGTGTAGCCCTATCTCAACCGGAAAATACTGGATGTCACCAGCTGGGGTCCTAACGCACATCCTAGCTTGGGAATACATGTCTTGGATTGCCATAACGAACGGCAACAACACCCTCCTCTCTACTAGGCTCCTCCAAATAACATCGCGCGGAATGCTATCATAAGCTTTCTCTAGATCTATGAACACCATATGGAGGTCCTTATGCCGCTCTCTAAACTTCTCCATAAGGCGTCTGACGAGATGAATGGCCTCAGTCGTGGACCTCCCTGGCATGAAGCCAAATTGGTTCTCTGAGATCTCAACTTCTCTTCTAACCCTGCATTCCACCACTCTTTCCCAAAGTTTCATAGTATGACTGAGGAGTTTAATACCCCTATAGTTACTACAACGCTGAGCATCGCCTTTGTTCTTGAAAAACGGCACGACAATACTATGCCTCCACTCTGTCGGCATCTTAGAACTTCTGAGGAGAATGTTGAACAGCTCTGCTAGCCACTGAACTCTGAATTCCCCCAGATAAAGCCAAACTTCAATAGGGATCTGATCCGGGCCTACCGCCTTAGCTCTACCCATTTTCATTAGAGCACCCTTTACTTCCTCCTTGCTGATGCTTTCACAGGAACTAAACGAACGGGTAGAAGATAGACTAACTCCTTGCACCACCGAGTCACTACCCCTAGCCTCATTGAAAAGTTCAAAAAAATACTTATTCCACCTCTCCTTAATAGCCACATCGTTCACTAATACTTGACCCAAATCATCCTTAATAAACTTAACAGGACCCAGGTCGCGCCGCCCTCTTTCCCTAGCTTTCGCTAGTTTAAACATAGCATTCGCTCCTTTGCCTTTTGCATTTGAACTAGAGCATTGCATTTGAACTAGAGCATTGCATTTTTACTTTTATTATATATTTTATCCTATTGCCTTTTGCGTGTGGTGTATTTTTGACAAGGAGCTGTGCGCGGAGTCAACCTCTCTTCTGTTTGAGCAGCGTTCATCGGGAGTGAAGTAGCCAAATTCCTCTTAGGTATGTCCCATGTGGATTAAGCCATGGGCTCAGATATGGTATTGAGCTTTTTCGAATCATATGCTTCCCTTTGTATTTTTCACTCAATATTTTGATGTGCACTAAGCTGGGGGTCTTCACGGAAACAACCTCCTTACCGTTATAAGTAGGGGCATAGTCTGCATACATCTTACCCTCCCCAGACCCTGCTCTGAGCGGGATATACTGGGTATGTTCGGTTTGGTTTGGTTTTTAAATGTCATGGTAAAATACACATTGATTATAAGTACTTATTTAATTTTCTAAGCAGCGGAGTATCATTCAAAACCAATATGACATGGAATATTTTAGATAAAAAGAATCTAAATTTATAAAAATACCACGTACGAGAGAGTTAAAGTGATCTCTCTCTCTCTCTCTCTCTCTATATATATATATATATATATATATATATATATATATATATATATATATAAAAGTAAAACTACTTATTTGGTCAACATAGAAATTAACCTAATTAGTATCGTTTTTCTATCATGTACCCTTAGTGCACATTATAAGAGTTTATAAATGAAAACAAATAAAATAATTCCCTCATGATAAATTGAAGTATAAAAGCAAGGTTATATTTTTGGTGAGAGAATCATTTGATTTATTTCCATTTACCAACTCTTATCATGTGTCCTAAGGGCACATGATAGAAAACACGAATTAATATTAGCCAAATTTATTATGTCTCGACAGAAAAAATATTGATCAAATTAAATTTTTAATAAAAATAAAACTATTAACTGGTGGTGCAAAACAATTGTGAGGTGGAAAAATACATACTGATTCTTAGTATTTATTTAGGTTGTCTGATCGATGGAATCTCATTTAAAACCGATGTCGGATTTAAATTTCTATATACGCACTATTAATACAAATCTAATGATTAGCCAAATTATTTTTTTAATAAAAATAAAACTATATATTTAGCTTAATAATCGGCCAAAATTAACAGTAGCCCAAATATTTTTCTCAATAAAAAACTATAAACTTACTGTGTAAAATAATTGTGGAGTAAAACTTATATATTAGTTTTAAGTATTTATTTAGGTTCTCCAATGGCAGAGCCTCATTTAACAGCGATGTTGTATTAAATTTTTTTGATAAATACGATTAATGCAAATTCGATAATTGATCATATTAGATTCTCCAAGAAAAAATAAATAATTTATCTGACTAACTTAATAATTGATACTATTGATATTGGCCAAACTAAAATTAATTAAAATAAAACTACTAAATAAAACATATGTGGGATTCGAATTTATAATTCGTATCTCAAGGTATTTATACGGTTGATTGGAACAATCCGGAACTCCAATGAAAACGACGATCGGAAAGGCTCAACACTGGATTATCATAGGGAATTCGTCCCTAATATCCTATCATTAACTTGTAATATCCGCAATTTTCGATTTTCGGTAAATTTCTTTTTGGCAGGAGTCCGTTTTAACGGATCGTCTATGACCGTTTCGTCCTTCTGTGAATGTTTCATTCTACACTTGTTAACATCCGAGTTCGTTTTGGTGTCGTTTTGCAGAGTTCCGTGCTTTTTGGCGACTTTTCCGCATTTGAGATCGATTCTTGCGAATCCTGTTTGAAATTGCTGTTCGTATTTCCCCGTAAGTCCGTTTAACCTTGTTAGACGTTTTGTGAAGTTCGGTTTGGTTATACGTTTTCTTATCGTGATGTTTCAGGCGTTTGGGCCATTTTGTAATTTCCCAAAGTTTTGGGGGTGGTTGCCTTCGTATCGTCTTTCCCGATCTTCAAGTTATCGGAATCATGTGTCATCTAGAGTTGCTCTGCCTGGATTGTTTCATGTTTTAAGTTTCGGGACAAAACTTCTTTTAAAGAGGGTAGAATGTAATACCCGAGATTCTCGGTTCCGGTTATTTTTGAATTTGTGTCGATTGCGCCGTTTATTTTGTTCTGTTGGCGATTTCTTGAGATTTTCCCCTATGTTGGGTACGGCACGATGTACCGTGTTGTGGTGTTCGTCGGGTACGACTTATCGTTGTGTAAGTCGAGCTAATAGTATGTCTTGCTTTGTTATATGTTCATTTTCGATTTGGATCGTTGGTGTTGTCCGTTAGTGTTTCGTTGCATGTTGAATAATTATTGTTTTGTCGAGGAGTATCGTTTTTGTGCATTTAATCGACTTTGTAAGATCACCACCGGCGCTTATAAAGTCTTAAAATTCTGAAACTTTACAATGTGATAGAGCATCAAATTAGCTTTCCAATGGTTCAAACGACGAGTCAATCGGAGTCCGGACGAAGGAGTTATGGCCGAAATAGCAAAGACTACACAGTGTGTAATTAGCGCACGCTAAATACATATATTAGCGCGCGCTAACGGATCTGGCAGAGGGTTCTGGACTGCATTTTACAGTCGTTAGCGCACGCTACACATACCTTAGCGTGCGCTAATCGCCGATGTATATATAAGACTGCAGAGGTCAACTTTCGTCATTTCTTCCTCCCCTTTCTTCCTTCCAGCGATCTAGCCGATCTTGAGGGCGTATAAGCATGGATTTTGGCCTGATATCATCACCCATCAATATTTTTGAATTCCTAGTACGGATTTAACAACATCCCAACATCTTTCGCCATTTTAATTGAGGTATTTTCTTCTTAAAACCCTACTTTCGGGATAATTTGGGGTTTATCGTGATTTCATGATTCCAATCCGAAATTGTTGATTCCCTTGTTGTTATCTAGTCTTGTTTATCTTAACCCCCAGTTTGGAGTTTCGTTTTCATGTTTTTATCGGGTTGATTTATGTTCTTGAGATATTTTGGGGTTTTTCTTTTGATTTCAATTCTGGGCCGATTATGATGAATTGGTCATGTAATTCTTGTTGTATTGGTTGTAATCTACGGATTAGTAACTCGTTTATCGACTTCATCTCACCCGGAACATGATTTTGGATTTCTTGGAACGAACCCTTGAACCCTTGTAGTTTCTTAGTGTCGATTGAGATTTCGTTTAGTGTTGTTGATTCGTAGCGGTGTTATTCTCGTGGTGATTGTGTTGTTATTGATTTCTAGTGAAGGTGGTCGGTTTTTGGGGCTGTTTCGGGGCTATTTTGGGGCTGTTTCGGGGCTATTTTGGGGTTGTTTAATTAAGAATTTTGTTTGGAGTCATTTTTGGTACATTTAGTAATTTCATTTGGGGCTGTTTTTCGGCCGAGCCGCTTTCGTCGGAGTATTCACAAATTGATTTCGAGGCAAGTATCTTGCCCATACATTACGTGTTTTGTGGATATATTAGTTGGTAATTTTCGATACGTGATTTATGAATGTCTATAATTAACTTTCAAAGGAATTGATATGCTTTTCAATACTTCCTTAAAAGATGACTCGTATGATTTCGTTGTTAAATATGCTTGTCTAAGTATGTGCGGGGTATCGTTTTGTGTGATTATGACGCTGTAGATTTATAGCTTAACCTTTCCTTGAGATATGTATGGAACATATGCCTATTGATGATCCTGTGTCATTGTGTCGTTCGGCGTGGTTGGATAGGTATTTTCCCTCGTTATTATGTTATTGGTACTAGCTGCATCATTGAAATTCTAGCATGAATCATATCGTTACTTGGTCGTGAGTATATGTTGGATGAACTGGCCATTCTAGTAAGGTACCTCGACTATATATATATATACTGTGATTGACTTTCGAGGCTTGTGGTTTGCAACTGTGATTTTGGAACGTGTGTGTGTGTTGTTCCTTCCACCCGGAGCGTTCGACGGGACGTCTGGGGGTCGATACTAAGGGGTACGGCCACGGAAGTGGACTTGGGTGCGTGTGTGGTTGAACTTCCACCTGAAGTGTCCGACGGGATGTCTGGGGGTCGATACTAAGGGGTACGGCCGCGGAAGTGGTTTCCCACCCGGAGCGTTCGACGGGGCGTCTGGGGGCCGATACTAAGGGGTACGGTCGCGGGTTACCAGGTGTAGTTTTCATCTTGAGGATGACGTTGATGTTTTCGTTAATTGTGATATTGTCCGGAGTATCACAATGCTTTGTGCTCGGGGTCGAGAGATATTATATATCGAGTCTTGGTGCTTGGCTAGAATGGCATAGGAATAATGTCTTATGTGTAATGTGTCCTTGTAAGTGAACTGAAGTGGATGATCGGGACGTGGACTTTGTGTTTTGTGACCAGAATGGTTGGGTCGTGGACCCCGTGTTTTATTAACGGATTTGCATTTTGGAAAATGAACTTTGGGGTGACCCTAAATGGCTTTCGAGGAATTAAGAACTTTTCAATTTATAATGTTTTCAAAACTCCCGAGATTTGGAAATGCTTTCAAAGTGCTTACTGGCTTCATTTCTACTTTCAAGACTTGAACTCTTTTTAACTAAAAATATCTCGGGAAGTCTTTCGTTGTATTCTCGGAATGTGTTGTGTATGGTTCGTTTTTGCACTTTATACTTGCACTAGCGAAACAGTGGAGTTTTGCTAACCCCCGAGTAATCGGGGGGTGGATATCTGTATTGTGTCCAGGTACATGCAGGTTTTCGGGAGCAAGTCACAGGATCGGTACGAGGGATGATGGAAGACGAATGATACTAATCACACAAAGGCCAGTTTTGGGTTAAGTTAGTCGAAGTCTATTGTATTGTCTTTTCCGCTGTCTTATTGTTCTTTGTTGCAAGTATTTTACCCTTGCGTGGGTATGAGTCTGGATGAGTTTATGTATTTTGATTTGTAAGTCAGTGACGAAAGACCAAATCGGTCTATTGGTTCGTTATTTTGATTCGTCGGTATGTAATGTCACGTGTTGTTTTGACGTCTAGCCTGGTGGATCCTCACGGAGAGGGTCTGCGGCGTGTAATATTCCCTGTTCGATCTGGGGGTGTTACATTTATGGTATCAGAGAGCTTAGGTTGCGGAAACCTAGGTTGTCGGGTCCAGTCGTGTATTGTTGGGTCTTGTCTTGTCAGATTGAGTCTGACTGATGTCGTGTCGCGACGCGTCGTCTGTGATGTCGGCCGTGATTAGTATCAAGATGCAGCCATCATCTTCGTGCGACCTGTGGATGTAAGTCTCCCTACTATATTGTGTCTTGTGATATACGAGCTGGTTTTATTTTGTGTATGATGTGGAGTTTAAAGGTGATTTGTGATTATGTGGCCTATGTTGTTTGACCTCGTATGATGCTAGGATAAAAGTGGTGCCAACGTATATGTATATATACACACATCCTGGTATAAGTCGTTTTTACAAGAGTTATGGCCTTGGTGTGGTTACGCAAAGAAAAATTCATCAATGTGATATTTTAAAACTTTTACATATTTTTGGGGAGACACGTATATTTTGTTTTAAAACATCCTCCAAAGGGAGGAAAATGTTTGATTTTTGTATGATGACCTCAAGGTCGAAATTTTTGGAGAATTCAAACTACCGATATTTTATTTTCGTCTTGTATTATAAGTTTTCAACACGATTTTTGAACCCAAATGAGGTCTACAAATTGTACTCAAGACGTGACTCTCGCTTTCAAATTTTCGGTTTCATGGTTGTTAGTCAAGAAGTACATGATGATGTTCTTGTTGTTTGGATAGTGTTGCCAGTTTTAGATTAAAACATTGATGTGAATGCTGAGTCGTTCGGTTTGTGTACATTGAGATAGCTCTCTTTAATAAGAGGTGAGATTTCGTTTTTTTGAATAACAACTGTCTTTGATGGTTGCTCATGAAGTGTGAAATCTATGGCTTTGAGATTCGAATGTGTTGTTGTTTATTTGTGACCATCGATTCTAGTAATGTCGTATATATGTTCGCGATCATGTTGCTGAGATGGAGCAGCTAGCGCACGCTAAGTGCGAGGTTAGCGCGCTCTAATACAGCATGGATAGCGCACACTAAATAATTGTTGTAGCGCGCGTTAGTTAGTCGGGACAGAGGCTAGAGAACCATATTTCTTTTAACTGTTAGGCCTAACCTTGGCAGTCGATCACCTGTAACTGTATTCTACCTGTGTTGTCTAGTGATGACAACTGTTTTGTGTGAACGTGTGTTATGACTTTTCATTGCGCTAAGTGATAATTGATTTGGTTCGATGAGTTGATAAATTATGTACTGTGTGTGTGTTCGAAAATGTTTTTCCTAAAACTTTCATAAGTTTGTGCAAGTTGCAAAAGAATCAATTTTTGAAACTAATTTGACGTTACGATTAAGTCGGCGGCTTCGTATAAACTTTGGAAATTGTTTGAAATTTGCGAGCCGGCCTAGGATTCTCAAATAAAACCTCGACGGTATTTGAAAGAGTTGTTTTAAAGTACCTTGAATATTTTGTAAAGTATTACCGTCGTTGATGTTTGTGAAGTGTTGGGAGAATTTTCGAAAATGATTTTAACGTATTGTTGTATTTTTAAATAATTCGAGTAAATGATTTTCAAAAATCTTTCACATCATAAAAGTACTTTATTTCAAAAATCAATATGATTTTTATTTTCAAAAATATATAGTGAAAGATGAAAAATCTCACTCGATGTAAAGTTCAAACTCGTATTTGGAAATGTTAGAGTATGTAAGAATGGTTTGATGATCTTGCATGGTTAACTTGTTGGTTGTTAACAGTGATGATGATACATAGAGGCATGATGATTTTGATAACGCCGGTTACAAGGAATTATTATTATGGCAAATGATTTTAAATGAGACGGTTAAAGTCCGTCGTTTACGGATTTTGATGAAACAAACTGAGGTACCAAAAATACTTTCAAGATTTTATCTTGAATAGCGCACAAATCCAAGGATTTCCAAATAAAATCATTTAAAAGGATACCTCGTGGATTTTCTTATTTAGTTGTTATCAATTACCTTATATGTTATGTCGTGCTGGGTTGGTACTTTAGCATATTATTTTCACGAAGTTGTGCCATCGTATCGAGTGAGAATCCGCTTAGTATGTCTAGGGACAGAGAATACGGTCGTGACCGCGGTATAGTTAGTCGTGGAGATCGAGATACCGGACCAAGAGGATATGGCGGAAAGTCGCTACTCCGGCACTTCATTCTCGTTGTTTAGGTTTCGGGACGAAACCTCTTTTAAAGGTGATATGATCTAATATCCGCAATTTTCGATTTTCGGTAAATTTCTTTTTGGCAGGAGTCCATTTTAACGGATCGTCTATGACCGTTTCGTCCTTCTGTGAATGTTTCATTCTACACTTGTTAACATCCGAGTTCGTTTCGGTGTCGTTTTGCTGAGTTCCGTGCTTTTTGGCGACTTTTCCGCATTTCAGATCGATTCTTGTGAATCCCGTTCGAAATTGCTGTTCGTATTTCCCCGTAAGTCCGTTTAACCTTGTTAGACGTTTTGTGAAGTTCGGTTTGGTTATACGTTTTCTTATCGTGATGTTTCAGGCGTTTGGGCCATTTTGTAATTTCCCAAAGTTTTGGGGGTGGTTGCCTTCGTATCGTCTTTCCCGATCTTCAAGTTATCGGAATCATGTGTCATCTAGAGTTGCTCTGCCTGGATTGTTTCATGTTTTAAGTTTCGGGACAAAACTTCTTTTAAGGAGGGTAGAATGTAATACCCGAGATTCTCGGTTCCGGTTATTTTTGATTTTTTGTCGATTGCGCCGTTTATTTTGTTCTGTTGGCGATTTCTTGAGATTTTCCCCTATGTTGGGTACGGCACGATGTACCGTGTTGTGGTGTTCGTCGGGTACGACTTATCGTTGTGTAAGTCGAGCTAATAGTATGTCTTGCTTTGTTATGTGTTCATTTTCGATTTGGATCGTTGGTGTTGTCCGTTAGTGTTTCGTTGCATGTTGAATAATTATTGTTTTGTCGAGGAGTATCGTTTTTGTGCATTTAATCGACTTTGTAAGATCACCACCGGCGCATATAAAGTCTAAAAATTCTGAAACATTACAATGTGATAGAGCATCAAATTAGCTTTCCAATGATTCAAACGACGAGTCAATCGGAGTCTGGACGAAGGAGTTATAGCCGAAATAGCAAAGACTACACAGAGTGTAATTAGCGCACGCTAAATACATATATTAGCGCGCGCTAACGGATCTGGCAGAGGGTTCTGGACTGCATTTTACAGTCGTTAGCGCACGCTACACATACCTTAGCGTGCGCTAACTGTTGACAGTATATATAAGACTGCAGAGGTCAACTTTCGTCATTTCTTCCTCCCCTTTCTTCCTTCCAACGATCTAGCCGATCTTGAGGGCGTATAAGCATGGATTTTGGCCTGATATCATCACCCATCAATATCTTTGAATTCCTAGTACGGATTTAACAACATCCCAACATCTTTCGCCATTTTAATTGAGGTATTTTCTTCTTAAAACCCTACTTTCGGGATAATTTGGGGTTTATCGTGATTTCATGATTCCAATCCGAAATTGTTGATTCCCTTGTTGTTATCTAGTCTTGTTTATCTTATCCCCCAGTTTGGAGTTTCGTTTTCATGTTTTCATCGGGTTGATTTATGTTCTTGAGATATTTTGGGGTTTTTCTTTTGATTTCAATTCTGGGCCGATTATGATGAATTGGTCATGTAATTCTTGTTGTATTGGTTGTAATCTACGGATTAGTAACTCGTTTATCGACTTCATCTCACCCGGAACATGATTTTGGCTTTCTTGGAACGAACCCTTGAACCCTTGTAGTTTCTTAGTGTCGATTGAGATTTCGTTTAGTGTTGTTGATTCGTAGCGGTGTTATTCTCGTGGTGATTGTGTTGTTATCGATTTCTAGTGAAGGTGGTCGGTTTTGGGGCTATTTTGGGGCTATTTTGGGGCTGTTTGGGGTTGTTTACTGGTCAAGCTTTCGGCCGGGTCAATGCTTGGGGTCAAGCTTTCGCCGAGCCGCTTTCGTCGGAGTATTCACAAATTGATTTCGAGGCAAGTATCTTGCCCATACATTACGTGTTTTGTGGATATATTAGTTGGTAATTTTCGATACGTGATTTATGAATGTCTATAATTAACTTTCAAAGGAATTGATATGCTTTTCAATACTTCCTTAAAAGATGACTCGTATGATTTCGTTGTTAAATATGCTTGTCTAAGTATGTGTGGGGTATCGTTTTGTGTGATTATGACGCTGTAGATTTATAGCTTAACCTTTCCTTGAGATATGTATGGAACATATGCCTATTGATGATCCTGTGTCATTGTGTCGTTCGGCGTGGTTGGATAGGTATTTTCCCTCGTTATTATGTTATTGGTACTAGCTGCATCATTGAAATTCTAGCATGAATCATATCGTTACTTGGTCGTGAGTATATGTTGGATGAACTGGCCATTCTAGTAAGGTACCTCGACTATATATATATATATATACTGTGATTGACTTTCGAGGCTTGTGGTTTGCAACTGTGATTTTGGAACGTGTGTGTGTGTTGTTCCTTCCACCCGGAGCGTTCGACGGGACGTCTGGGGGTCGATACTAAGGGGTACGGCCACGGAAGTGGACTTGGGTGCGTGTGTGGTTGAACTTCCACCCGGAGTGTCCGACGGGATGTCTGGGGGTCGATACTAAGGGGTACGGCCGCGGAAGTGGTTTCCCACCCGGAGCGTTCGACGGGGCGTCTGGGGGCCGATACTAAGGGGTACGGTCGCGGGTTACCAGGTGTAGTTTTCATCTTGAGGATGACGTTGATGTTTTCGTTAATTGTGATATTGTCCGGAGTATCACAATGCTTTGTGCTCGGGGTCGAGAGACATTATATATCGAGTCTTGGTGCTTGGCTAGAATGGCATAGGAATAATGTGTTATGTGTAATGTGTCCTTGTAAGTGAACTGAAGTGGATGATCGGGACGTGGACTTTGTGTTTTGTGACCAGAATGGTTGGGTCGTGGACCCCGTGTTTTGTTAACGGATTTGCATTTTGGAAAATGAACTTTGGGGTGACCCTAAATGGCTTTCGAGGAATTAAGAACTTTTCAATTTATAATGTTTTCAAAACTCCCGAGATTTGGAAATGCTTTCAAAGTGCTTACTGGCTTCATTTCTACTTTCAAGACTTGAACTCTTTTTAACTAAAAATATCTCGGGAAGTCTTTCGTTGTATTCTCGGAATGTGTTGTGTATGGTTCGTTTTTGCACTTTATACTTGCACTAGCGAAACAGTGGAGTTTTGCTAACCCCCGAGTAATCGGGGGGTGGATATCTGTATTGTGTCCAGGTACATGCAGGTTTTCGGGAGCAAGTCACAGGATCGGTACGAGGGATGATGGAAGACGAATGATACTAATCACACAAAGGCCAGTTTTGGGTTAAGTTAGTCGAAGTCTATTGTATTGTCTTTTCCGCTGTCTTATTGTTCTTTGTTGCAAGTATTTTACCCTTGCATGGGTATGAGTCTGGATGAGTTTATGTATTTTGATTTGTAAGTCAGTGACGAAAGACCAAATCGGTCTATTGGTTCGTTATTTTGATTCGTCGGTATGTAATGTAACGTGTTGTTTTGACGTCTAGCCTGGTGGATCCTCACGGAGAGGGTCTGCAGCGTGTAATATTCCCTGTTCGATCTGGGGGTGTTACATTTATGGTATCAGAGAGCTTAGGTTGCGGAAACCTAGGTTGTCGGGTCCAGTCGTGTATTGTTGGGTCTTGTCTTGTCAGATTGAGTCTGACTGATGTCGTGTCGCGACGCGTCGTATGTGATGTCGGCCGTGATTAGTATCAAGATGCGGCCATCATCTTCGTGCGACCTGTGGATGTAAGTCTCCCTACTATATTGTGTCTTGTGATATACGAGCTGGTTTTATTTTGTGTATGATGTGGAGTTTAAAGGTGATTTGTGATTATGTGGCCTATGTTGTTTGATCCTCGTATGATGCTAGGATAAAAGTGGTGCCAACGTATATGTATATATACACACATCCTGGTATAAGTCGTTTTTACAAGAGTTATCGCCTTGGTGTGGTTACGCAAAGAAAAATTCATCAATGTGATATTTTAAAACTTTTACATATTTTTGGGGAGACACGTATATTTTGTTTTAAAACATCCTCCAAAGGGAGGAAAATGTTTGATTTTTGTATGATGACCTCAAGGTCGAAATTTTTGGAGAATTCAAACTACCGATATTTTATTTTCGTCTTGTATTATAAGTTTTCAACACGATTTTTGAACCCAAATGAGGTCTAAAAATTTTACTCAAGACGTGACTCTCGCTTTCAACTTTTCGGTTTCATGGTTGTTAGTCAAGAAGTACATGATGATGTTCTTGTTGTTTGGACAGTGTTGCCAGTTTTAGATTAAAACATTGATGTGAATGCTGAGTCGTTCGGTTTGTGTACATTGAGATAGCTCTCTTTAATAAGAGGTGAGATTTCGTTTTTTTGAATAACAACTGTCTTTGATGGTTGCTCATGAAGTGTGAAATCTATGGCTTTGAGATTCGAACGTGTTGTTGTTTATTTGTGACCATCGATTCTAGTAATGTCGTATATATGTTCGTGATCATGTTGCTGAGATGGAGCAGCTAGCGCACGCTAAGTGCGAGGTTAGCGCGCTCTAATACAGCATGGATAGCGCACACTAAATAATTGTTGTAGCGCGCGTTAGTTAGTCGGGACAGAGGCTAGAGAACCATATTTCTTTTAACTGTTAGGCCTAACCTTGGCAGTCGATCACCTGTAACTGTATTCTACCTGTGTTGTCTAGTGATGACAACTGTTTTGTGTGAACGTGTGTTATGACTTTTCATTGCGCTAAGTGATAATTGATTTGGTTCAGTGAGTTGATAAATTATGTCTGTTGTGTGTGTGTTCGAAAATGTTTTTCCTAAAACTTTCATAAGTTTGTGCAAGTTGCAAAAGAATCAATTTTTGAAACTAATTTGACGTTACGATTAAGTCGGCGGCTTCGTATAAACTTTGGAAATTGTTTGAAATTTGCGAGCCGGCCTAGGATTCTCAAATAAAACCTCGACGGTATTTGAAAGAGTTGTTTTAAAGTACCTTGAATATTTTGTAAAGTATTACCGTCGTTGATGTTTGTGAAGTGTTGGGAGAATTTTCGAAAATGATTTTAACGTATTGTTGTATTTTTAAATAATTCGAGTAAATGATTTTCAAAAATCTTTCACATCATAAAAGTACTTTATTTCAAAAATCAATATGATTTTTATTTTCAAAAATATATAGTGAAAGATGAAAAATCTCACTCGATGTAAAGTTCAAACTCGTTTTTGGAAATGTTAGAGTATGTAAGAATGGTTTGATGATCTTGCATGGTTAACTTGTTGGTTGTTAACAGTGATGATGATACATAGAGGCATGATGATTTTGATAACGCCGGTTACAAGGAATTATTATTATGGCAAATGATTTCAAATGAGACGGTTAAAGTCCGTCGTTTACGGATTTTGATGAAACAAACTGAGGTACCAAAAATACTTTCAAGATTTTATCTTGAATAGCGCACAAATCCAAGGATTTCCAAATAAAATCATTTAAAAGGATACCTCGTGGATTTTCTTATTTAGTTGTTATCAATTACCTTATATGTTATGTCGTGCTGGGTTGGTACTTTAGCATATTATTTTCACGAAGTTGTGCCATCGTATCGAGTGAGAATCCGCTTAGTATGTCTAGGGACAGAGAATACGGTCGTGACCGCGGTATAGTTAGTCGTGGAGATCAGATACCGGACCAAGAGGATATGGCCGGGAAAGTCGCTACTCCAGCACTTCATTCTCGTTGTTTAGGTTTCGGGGACGAAACCTCTTTTAAAGGTGATATGATCTAATATCCGCAATTTTCGATTTTCGGTAAATTTCTTTTTGGCAGGAGTCCATTTTAACGGATCGTCTATGACCGTTTCGTCCTTCTGTGAATGTTTCATTCTACACTTGTTAACATCCGAGTTCGTTTCGGTGTCGTTTTGCTGAGTTCCGTGCTTTTTGGCGACTTTTCCGCATTTCAGATCGATTCTTGCGAATCCCGTTCGAAATTGCTGTTCGTATTTCCCCGTAAGTCCGTTTAACCTTGTTAGACGTTTTGTGAAGTTCGGTTTGGTTATACGTTTTCTTATCGTGATGTTTCAGGCGTTTGGGCCATTTTGTAATTTCCCAAAGTTTTGGGGGTGGTTGCCTTCGTATCGTCTTTCCCGATCTTCAAGTTATCGGAATCATGTGTCATCTAGAGTTGCTCTGCCTGGATTGTTTCATGTTTTAAGTTTCGGGACAAAACTTCTTTTAAGGAGGGTAGAATGTAATACCCGAGATTCTCGGTTCCGATTATTTTTTATTTTTTGCCGATTGCGCCGTTTATTTTGTTCTGTTGGCGATTTCTTGAGATTTTCCCCTATGTTGGGTACGGCACGATGTACCGTGTTGTGGTGTTCGTCGGGTACGACTTATCGTTGTGTAAGTCGAGCTAATAGTATGTCTTGCTTTGTTATGTGTTCATTTTCGATTTGGATCGTTGGTGTTGTCCGTTAGTGTTTCGTTGCATGTTGAATAATTATTGTTTTGTCGAGGAGTATCGTTTTTGTGCATTTAATCGACTTTGTAAGATCACCACCGGCGCTTATAAAGTCTAAAAATTCTGAAACATTACAATGTGATAGAGCATCAAATTAGCTTTCCAATGATTCAAACGACGAGTCAATCGGAGTCTGGACGAAGGAGTTATGGCCGAAATAGCAAAGACTACACAGAGTGTAATTAGCGCACGCTAAATACATATATTAGCGCGCGCTAACGGATCTGGCAGAGGGTTCTGGACTGCATTTTACAGTCGTTAGCGCACGCTACACATACCTTAGCGTGCGCTAACTGTTGACAGTATATATAAGACTGCAGAGGTCAACTTTCGTCATTTCTTCCTCCCCTTTCTTCCTTCCAGCGATCTAGCCGATCTTGAGGGCGTATAAGCATGGATTTTGGCCTGATATCATCACCCATCAATATCTTTGAATTCCTAGTACGGATTTAACAACATCCCAACATCTTTCGCCATTTTAATTGAGGTATTTTCTTCTTAAAACCCTACTTTCGGGATAATTTGGGGTTTATCGTGATTTCATGATTCCAATCCGAAATTTTTGATTCCCTTGTTGTTATCTAGTCTTGTTTATCTTAACCCCCAGTTTGGAGTTTCGTTTTCATGTTTTCATCGGGTTGATTTATGTTCTTGAGATATTTTGGGGTTTTTCTTTTGATTTCAATTCTGGGCCGATTAGGATGAATTGGTCATGTAATTCTTGTTGTATTGGTTGTAATCTACGGATTAGTAACTCGTTTATCGACTTCATCTCACCCGGAACATGATTTTGGCTTTCTTGGAACGAACCCTTGAACCCTTGTAGTTTCTTAGTGTCGATTGAGATTTCGTTTAGTGTTGTTGATTCGTAGCGGTGTTATTCTCGTGGTGATTGTGTTGTTATTGATTTCTAGTGAAGGTGGTCGGTTTTTGGGGATGTTTCGGGGCTATTTTGGGGCTGTTTCGGGGCTATTTTGGGGCTATTTCGGCCGGCTGTTTCGGGACTGTTTTGGGGCTGTTTCGGCCGGGCTGTCTCGGGACTGTTTTGGGGCTGTTTCGGCCGAGCCACTTTCGTCGGAGTATTCACAAATTGATTTCGAGGCAAGTATCTTGCCCATACATTACGTATTTTGTGGATATATTAGTTGGTAATTTTCAATACGTGATTTATGAATGTCTATAATTAACTTTCAAAGGAATTGATATGCTTTTCAATACTTCCTTAAAAGATGACTCGTATGATTTCGTTGTTAAATATGCTTGTCTAAGTATGTGTGGGGTATCGTTTTGTGTGATTATGACGTTGTAGATTTATAGCTTAACCTTTCCTTGAGATATGTATGGAACATATGCCTATTGATGATCCTGTGTCATTGTGTCGTTCGGCGTGGTTGGATAGGTATTTTCCCTTGTTATTATGTTATTGGTACTAGCTGCATCATTGAAATTCTAGCATGAATCATATCGTTACTTGGTCGTGAGTATATGTTGGATGAACTGGCCATTCTAGTAAGGTACCTCGACTATATATATATACTGTAATTGACTTTCGAGGCTTGTGGTTTGCAACTGTGATTTTGGAACGTGTGTGTGTGTTGTTCCTTCCACCCGGAGCGTTCGACGGGACGTCTGGGGGTCGATACTAAGGGGTACGGCCACGGAAGTGGACTTGGGTGCGTGTGTGGTTGAACTTCCACCTGGAGTGTCCGACGGGATATCTGGGGGTCGATACTAAGGGGTACGGCCGCGGAAGTGGTTTCCCATCCGGAGCGTTCGACGGGGCGTCTGGGGGCCGATACTAAGGGGTACGGTCGCGGGTTACCGGGTGTAGTTTTCATCTTGAGGATGACGTTGATGTTTTCATTAATTGTGATATTGTCCGGAGTATCACAATGCTTTGTGCTCGGGGTCGAGAGACATTATATATCGAGTCTTGGTGCTTGGCTAGAATGGCATAGGAATAATGTGTTATGTGTAATGTGTCCTTGTAAGTGAACTGAAGTGGATGATCGGGTCGTGGACTTTGTGTTTTGTTACCAGAATGGTTGGGTCGTGGACCCCGTGTTTTGTTAACGGATTTTCATTTTGGAAAATGAACTTTGGGGCTGTGACCCTAAATGGCTTTTGAGGAATTAAGAACTTTTCAATTTATAATGTTTTCAAAACTCCCGAGATTTGGAAATGCTTTCAAAGTGCTTACTGGCTTCATTTCTACTTTCAAGACTTGAACTCTTTTTAACTAAAAATATCTCGGGAAGTCTTTCGTTGTATTCTCGGATTGTGTTGTGTATGGTTCGTTTTTGCACTTTATACTTGCACTAGCGAAACAGTGGAGTTTTGCTAACCCCCGAGTAATCGGGGGGTAGATATCTGTATTGTGTCCAGGTACATGCAGGTTTTCGGGAGCAAGTCACAGGATCGGTACGAGGGATGATGGAAGACGAATGATACTAATCACACAAAGGCCAGTTTTGGGTTAAGTTAGTCGAAGTCTATTGTATTGTCTTTTCCGCTGTCTTATTGTTCTTTGTTGCAAGTATTTTACCCTTGCGTGGGTATGAGTCTGGATGAGTTTATGTATTTTGATTTGTAAGTCAGTGACGAAAGACCAAATCGGTCTATTGGTTCGTTATTTTGATTCGTCGGTATGTAATGTAACGTGTTATTTTGACGTCTAGCCTGGTGGATCCTCACGGAGAGGGTCTGCGGCGTGTAATATTCCCGGTTCGATCTGGGGGTGTTACATAACTAAACAATCAATCACACGAGGAAAAACATCGAAAGACGAACGCATCCTAACTGTACTCTTCATAACGTACGTCACACACCTACGTAACGTACGTTATATCTGCACGTTAGCGTACGTAAGCTACAAGGCCTAGCGCACGTTAAGCATGTATTTGACAGTTCCTTCTCAGCTCAAACGACTGCCTTGCCTGTGGGTATAACGTACGTAATGCATAGTGCTTAACGTACGTTATACTCACAAATATAATACTCATGTGAATCTGAATGATCATATGGTGTTGATATCTTCGAATTCCAGGTTAAACATGACATCATAAAACTTACTCCAATCTCGATTATAAATCTTCAAAGGTAGTTCGGAAAATCTGAGGTTGATATCAATATTAAGTCTACGATCATTATGGAAACACCATTCAATACGAGTTTATTAATCTCAGAAAACTTCCCTTACTTGTTCATCATAACAAGATTCGAACTAATAATGTTCTTAACTCTAGTAACTAAAACATGAAGATTCCAACTTACAAAAAAACATGATGTTCGGTTAAAAGTCATCTATGGAGCTTAATAATCCCGGTAGTATGTTCATAACATCCTTAAGAACACGAATTCAAGGTTGGAGGTAGCATTAACATACCTTAATATGAAGGAAACGCCGAGACAATAGGTAGCATCCAACTCCGATTGCTTGAGTCCCAATCCAAGATGTTTCTTAACTTCAATATCGAGTATAAGTAATCTATAGGTTTTTTAGATGGCTGGAGACTCTCTAGAAATGAAGGAAAATGAAGTACAAGTGAAAGGGACGAAGTGAAATAAAACGGGGTGTTGTCCATATATATAATGCCTTGAGCTTTACGTACGTTAGCCTTAGCGCTTTACGTACGTAATCGACTTAGCGCACGCTACCATTCGTCTTTAGCGTACGCTATCGTTCAATGGTAGCTTACTGTCTCATTCCGTACTCGCTTATGTACGTTACATCCTCAAGTTACGTACGTAAGCAATACCCATTAGCGTACGCTTGTTACATACCTTAGCGTACGTTAAGACCCGTTGACACCAAAACTGTCCAGGTTCATCCGCGGGAATCTTTTCGAGCCCACCACCAGCCGTCACATGTGCTTGCCAGCCTGCTCAATTATTGACTTCCTTACGTACGCTATGCCTAGCTCGTAGCGTATGCTATCTGTAGCTCGTAACGTACGTTACGCTTACTTGTTAGCGTACGTTACGACGTAGTTGCATGTGAAGGATTAAAAGTTGATATTATCATGCATGTGGATACGAATATGGAAACGATCATACTTCGATTTGATAGCACAAATTCGAGTAATACAGGGTTCAAATACGAACGAAAATACCCAACAATTTATCCGGATATTACACATTTGTCGTGTAGCAAAGCGCAACGTAGGTCTCTTCATACGCAACCAGTCTGCAATATAGACATAGAAATCATAATAATATGATAGAATGCTTAAGAGAACGAAAAAAAAGAAATGACACTGCTTGCACATGATGGCATGCACACGATCGATGCCCATCGTGTGAAGACCATCGGGTGCAACACGACGGCTCACACGACGGGTATCGATCGTGTGCATGACATCGTGTGAAAGGCAGAAGCTTTTGGTCTTCTTGCCCACGATCGACGACCGTCGTGTGTAAACCATCGTGCCCACGAAAGACCATCGTGCACACGATGGTGTCATCTTCTTCAGCACCATCGTGAGACGATGAACAACCGTCGTGGCACGATCGTGTGTGAATAAAAATACACTAACCAGCAGCTCATTGACGAATTCCTCTTCATATGGAGTGTCACTAGCATGTGAGGAACTTCTGGCGTCTTCAGATTCTCTGTCGTAGTCGGTATTCGACATTTTCTAGCCGGAGGAAGGGTTTCACGACGGGGGTATTTCGGTTTCACGAGAGATACAGTGGGAAGTTTTTTTGCCAGGGAGAGAAATATTGAGTTATGGCACCGTTTAGATTATTGTTGTTTGCTTTTAATAATTTTCTATTTTTTTATATTTTTTATCTTTTAGTGGTAGACTTTATGGGTAATAATGTCTTTTAACACATTTTGTTATCAACAACTTATAGTTTTATGAATGGGGATATATAACTTGTTAGTTTTATGCTTTGATACTAAAAAAGAGAGATCCCGTTAGTGGCTCAATTAGTGGAGTGTCACTGAAAATCAAGGTGGATAAAAGATTTAAATAAATAAAAATCTAAAAATAAAAAATAGCACGTATGATGGAGTTAACGTGGTGCACCAAATGCATAACGTTGTATATAATAAACTATGGGATTGAAATATATATTGAGTTCTAAGTATTTACTTCGGTTCTCCATTAGTGGAGTTCTATTTTAAACCGATATGGCATTAAAGACATTGAATTCTATTTATTTAGTTACCATCACTTAAGGGGGCGCTTGGTTCGCACAATGATTTTTGAAGGATTGAAATCTGTCAAAGGAATTGGAATGTGGAAGGAATTGGAATGGAATGTTATAAGTTTGACCAAGCGTTTGGTTGACTACAAATGGAATGTAACCTGTCAAATGAATTGGAATCTGTCTGTTTGGTAAACTAAGGAATTGGAATGAAATAATGAAGATTGACAAAAATGCCCTTTCTCTGAAAAGGATAATGTTTATCTTTGGTGATGAAATATATTTTTAATATTAATATTAATATTTTTAATAGTAATATTTATATGTAAAATTTCTCAATATTAATATTAATACTAAAATTAATATTTTTAAAATATGTAAATACGTAATATTTTTAATATTAATTTATTAATATTTAACATTTAATCTTTTTAATATTAATATTTCTCAATATATTTTTAATATTAATATTAATATTAATATTAATATTTAATATTTTTAATATTAATATTAATACTCATGCGTAAAATTTCTCAATATTAATATTAATACTAATGTTAATACTTTTAAAATACGTAAAATATGTAAATACATAATATTTTTAATATTTTTAATATTAATATTAAAATTTTAATATTTTTGATATTAATATTTCTAAATATAATTTTAATAATATTTAATATTTTTAATATTATCTATACATAAAAGTTTTCAATAATTAATATTTTTACGTAAAATACTTAAAATACGTAGATACGTAATATTTTTAATATTAATATTAATATTAATATTTAATATTTAATCTTTTTAATATTAATATTTCTCAATATATTTTTAATATTAATATCAATATTTAATATTTTTACATATAAATTATAATAAAATTATTTTTTCCGGCAACAATTACAGCACCATTTTTCTTCTTCCGATCATTATGTTTAATGATGGTATATTTATCATTTGCAAATTTTGGGATGGAATGGATTTTAATTCCATCCATTTTGAGAAGGAATGATCAAATAGTTATATTTGAAGGAATGTTGTTCAATTTCATTCCTTACGTAACCAAATATCACAATGGAATTCGGTCAATGGAATCGACCATTCCAATTTCGCCCAATTCCGCCGGAATCCACGAACCAAACGCCCCCTAAGTATCATTGTAAATGGTTGTGGGATCAAGATTTTAGATAAATAGGAATTTAAAATTAAGAGAATGGCACATCAGAGATAGAGTTAATGTGGTGCTTGAAATCCGCAATACTATTATATATATTAATGCAAAAAACTCGTTAGTTATACTTATTAGTTAGGTTCAGCCACTCGGAGTTCCCAACCGTGGCAAAACACAGTGAAAAAGTAAAAAGATGAGGCAAAGATTCAGCCACTCGAATCCATTTATAGTTTTTATAATATATCCGTCCAAAATCAGACTTAATGGTGAATTTACTATGCATTTTCATCTCAAACTCATATAGTGATATCCAAAACAATATAGCTAGGGTTCAGCCATCTGAAATCTATTTAAATATTATATACCTATATCCGTCTCAAATTCGATTAAAAAATAATTTTTGTACATGTTCCCCTCCCAAATCTATTAAATCATTGAAAATCTAAATAATTAAGTATATAATCGGATGAAAAAAATTAAATTCGCTCAAATTTTTATATGTTGATAAATTAGACAAATTAATAAAATATTTATTTGATCAATGTTGTTACCCAAAATATTATCCGGAGATGATATGCTGGAATGGACGAGTAACAAACAAAATGCGAGAGTACGTCCGTGGGGAAATAAATAACACAAGATTTGCCGGGGTTTTTAGTCCCGGGCTTGAATGCTCTCGCGAGATGTTATTAATATGAATACTTGTGAGTACAAATATTAATGTTAGAGTGCAATTACAATGAGTGTAAAGACCCTAGTTATCTTAGCTATCGAGTGCTGAAAATTGCCGGAAGAACTAGAGTTGAAGCTCTGTGTATTCTTGTTACAAAGATGAGGAGTTCTCTGTATTGTTTTTGCTGTGTGTAATCGTTACCACTGTTACTGTTTTAACATTGTAACTCTTACTGTTCTTGCCAATGCTGGAGGCCTTCTATTTATAGGAGAAGAGGTTGTTGGGATGTCCCTGTCCCCCGTGGGCGATCGCCGTTTCCAGTATTTAAATAAGGTGGGCGATCGTCCAGCATGTGGGACTGTTTCCTTAAAGTCCGCAGCTACTGCTGGCAGCCAGATGTGCGAACCAATGAGGAGGCGACAGGTGCCTCGCGTCGCTGTCTTGGGAGGTCCCACCTAGGACCTTTCGGCGGGTCAGTCGGTAGGTGAGGCCATCCTTATCACTGACAGCTGCTGATGGGCTGGAGTAGGGCCTGTTCTTGCGGCGCCTTTTGCGGATCTGCACGTGGGTCTTCACCCGAGATTCGGTCTTCACAGACTTTGACAGGTGTCGGATTCACACGTGGCACGGGATGGTCGTCCCCGGTCGGACATTAGAGGTGATCGCCAAAAGCCAAAAGATGATCGCTTTGGACGTCGATTGCTAGGCGCTTGCCCAGCATCTGTTTTCTTTGGTTAGCTCCCGACCATTATGACGATCGCCATTGAGGTGTATAAATCGCCGCACAACAATTGCCCCCCAGCTCGCTCCGATGTTGAAGACGTGGGGCGAGGTGGCACTGCTGGCGATGGCTTGTTTTAGACGAGTGACTCATCTATTTTATGAAGCGGACGATCATCTTCCGAACGAACTGATTTTGAATTTGGACGATCTCATCGGATGCTGGAAAGAGCGGGAATTGAAGGCGGGCTTTTGAAAAGTCATCGGGACACGCGTCGCGCTCCCGTTGGAGGAGTCCGACGGTTTTTGTCAGACTTGTCGTCTGGCATACCCTCGAAACGAAGCGTACGCGGGTTTCGAGGGCTGCATTAAATGCGGCCCACCGACGGTTGCACTTCAGCCCTCGAATTTCCTCTTATTTGCCCAGAAGTCCCTGCTCTCGCCTATAAAAGGGGATAGGGCTACTGAGGTTTAGATCTTTATGCGTTCTTACCTTTAGAAGAGGACTCTAGCATAAATTTCTTGAAGCTTCGTGCGTCGATCGACGTTCTCTCTAGGTAAGAACAAAAACTTCTCTCCCCCTTTCTCTTTGAACATGTCTGGAGGAGGATCTACTATGTATGAGGCGGGTAGCACTTCCGCCGCCGCGACTTCGGCCGTCAGGGATGAAACCTCCGTGGATTTGCATGTGGATACGGCCGTCGAGGCCATTTGCGCGGTAATTGCACCCACGGAGGTTGAAGAGCTTTTCAACGACGCTGACGCGGCGAGGTCGGCGGCGGCGGAGCAGAAGGGCTCACCGGTAGACGAGGATGAGGCGGTGAGACTGTATTGGGAGCAGAACAGTGTGTTTGGCCGGGCCTTTCTGGAATTTGCCGAGCTTATGGAGAGGCTGGCCGGACCACGTCCTCAGTTTGATTTTCGCGCATACTCGGTCGCCCACCCCTATGAACCCGTGAAGCGGACGTCATTTCGGGCCACGGACCGCTCCCCGTGGACCCACGGTCAGATCAGGAGTTCGGCGACTAAGAAGGACTTGAGTCGTTGGAGGGTGGAATTCCATGTCCCCTCTGATGTCTCACTGTATGTGCCCGCCGAGAACGAATGCGCCGACCAACCTCCCGAGGGTATGGTCGCCGTTAATGAATTGATCATGCGGGCCGGATTGCGATTCCCATTGTCGTTCGCCGTGTCATACTTATTGACTGCCTGGAATGTGGTGCCGCTTCAACTGACGCCGAACGCTTGGTTGCAGATCGTCAGTACTTTGACTCTTTTTGGCGGTCACCAGCTATTCCGTCTTCCTTCTGTGCTGGAAATGAACTATCTCTTCAAGCTGACGGCGCAGAAGGGTTCAGTTGGTGGCTAGCACATTCAGGGTCGCATGGGCAGGGTAGTCCTTGGGGTGCCGAACAAGGTCCGAGGCGACCTGACAAAATGGTGTTGGGTCGGCGGAGCATGAAAGTCGGCGGCGAGAGATAAACTCGAGGATGAATTGGATATCCCCACCGGCTTTCGGGAGAGGAATCCGAGTGAGGGTTTTAACTCTCCCTTTGTTCTGATACACCTTGAACTGATCTAATTTGTTTTTCTTTTTGCAGGCTCCCTTGTTCCAGTGGCTGGCGACCTTCCATTTGACTTTCTGATCATCCAGGAGCGAGTCCGCGGTCTAGCAGACAATTACATCGATGCTCGCGCGGTCAACAACGAAGCTCATTGGTTGGGCACTCGGTTGTTTCGCTTCCCCCGCCACTTGAAGGTCCCAGGTACAAATATTTATGATCTCCTTTTTCCTTGACGATCGCCTTTGATTGAAAGAGATGACATGGTTGAATATTTTCTTTGACAGAGATCTACTTCCCCCGCTACTCCGAGCCGCCGAGAGAGATTGCTATGCCGAACCCCGGCCTTATGAATCGTCTCCGCCAATGGAAGAAGGCGGGCCGTGTCCCTGCAACAACGACCCGTCCTATCCCCGAGGCGAGACCTCTCATAGTGCCGATCGTCGAGCCGGAGGCTCGGGAGGAGGAGGAGCTTCAGCGCAACCGCAAGAGGCGGAGGCCGGAGGAGCCCTTGCCAATTGTTGCTGCTGAGGCGCCCGTAGTGGTGCCGCCGGTCGCCGCGCCTCCTATTTCTGCTGTTCCAATGGCGGAGGGGCCTACTCCCTCATCGGCCTTCCTACAGGCCATGGCGATCACCGACGCCGAGACCCCGCAGGGCAAGCCTTATTTCGGCCGCGACCCCGAGAAGGTCGAAAGGTAAGTTGGGTAGACCTTGTTGAGTTAAGTCACTTGTGTAGGGTGCATATTAACTTCTTGATTCTTGTTATAGGGTCCGCCTTGCCGACCCGAACACCTCGCCGATGGTGTTGGATTTCCCGGCGAGTAGGTCTCCCCGGAGGCTTGCGACGTCCCTCACTATGTCTCCCGGGCTATCTCCTCCCTACCAAAGGCTTGGACGACCAACTGGATGCGATCGCGCGCCGGCGGTCTGGAGATGCAATGCAGGCAACTCTTGCCCTAACCCTCCAAGCAGCGACGATGGCCGCTCAATTCGGACCTTGAGGCTGCTCGGAGCCGGAATGCTGAGTTAGTCGACAGGATTGCGACGATGGAGAAGGAGTATGTTGAGACGGCCAAGCGGGCTAAACAAGATCTCGACCGGATGAAGCAGGAGCTCGACCGGTCCCAGGTGGCGACTGATCGGATGCGCGATCAGATGACGGAGGCCCGTCGGTTGCATGCTGCCTCGCAGGAGGAGGCGACCGGGCTGAAGGCGGTGGTGGATCGGTTGAATGGCGAGTTAGAGTCGTCGAAGGGGGAGTTGGCCACCAAGGTTGTTGAGCTCCAGGACACGGACAAAAACATCGCAGGGCTGAAGGAGAAGTTGGAGGCGACCGAAACCGATCCCTTCCTCAACGTGGAGAATGTCGGTGAGTTTGCCTATTACATGGCTTACGCCGACGCCATCTGCGCTGCCAAGAAGGGAGGGCTCGAGGTCGGCCCTCTGATCGATAACTTCAAAGCCTACGTGCTTGAGCATCCCTTGCAGCCGGCCTTCTGCGTGCCGATCCTTGACCTCACCGAACTCGGGATCGACCTGAGCTGGTATCCATCGCCGGACAAACTTGTTCATCTGGAATCCGGCGAGAAAGTGCACGCCGATCCAGCTGCTGGAGACGAAGGCCAGGCGGGGGCGGCCTGAGTCAGACCGCTATCATTTTGTTTTTCCCTTGTAATTTTTCAGTTTCTTCGTGTTTTGCCTTTGGGCGTATGTACAAATGATTTGAATGAAACAAAATACGTATTTGCATCTGATTCCTTGTTTGTACGATTGTTTGTCTGAATGTTTTGCATACGACTTTAGACAAGTGTTTACATAATTGCACCTTATGCCTTGCTTGTACGATCGTCTGTTTGATCGTTTCGCAATTTGACTTCACACAAGTGTTTGAGTAGCGGTCGTTGTGTGAATAGCTTGGTATACTTAAAATTCTTACTTGTAAATTTTTGAACAAACCCGATCGTCATATGTGTGTTTGAACAAAGCCGATCATATGTGGTTCCATCCTCCTGATCGCATGTATGGCTCCATATTGCCCCTTGTTTTTGTTTACTTGGTGAAAGTAAGGGAACGAAAATAATTTGTTTAGTGAGCTATCTTTAGTTTTCTTGCGATCTTCAATTTTGTTGATTCCACAATGGAGGCCGAACGTCCCGTCCTGGACAGACTTCGCATCGTCGTGGGGTTCGATGGAACCGACCCCGACGACTATGTCTTGTGCGCGAGCGACATTCCATCTGATGGTTAACTTCTCGCGACTCACTTAATTGTAAGGGTCCTCCGTAGGCTACGTTTTGCCTCGCAAAGTAGCGATGGGGAGGACGGTCTCTACCTGGAGGATTCCTTGCATGGGGCGCCGTCGGATAAATCGACTTCGCTACTGTGGCTTGTTAGCACTTTTCTGCCTAAGAGGGCATACGTTGTGACGGGGAAAGGACGTGATCGCTGGCCTAGGTCTATCAGGTTAGATGAAGGATCCGAGGATGGGCGAGCGTGTCCATTGATCTGTTTTGGAGGATCCTTCGGCTACGCCCGCCTCGTATTTAAACGAAATGCGATCTCTGCACAAAGGAACCTTGCATGGACGGGCTATCGGTTCCATCGACTCCCAGAACCATGGCTGCACTTTTCTACCTCGGATCGCCATGTTAGATGACGACCCTCGACGGTATACATTGTGCTAGGGGGCGATCGCTAGCATAGGTCCATCAGGTTGAGGTATATGTTGTGCTAGGGGGGTTGGAGTAGGCCATGTTCTTGCGGCGCCTTTTGCGGATCTGCACGTGGGTCTTCACCCGAGATTCGGTCTTTGCAGACTTTGACGGGTGTCGGATTCACACGTGGCACGGGACGGTCGTCCCTGGTCGGACATTAGAGGCGATCGCCAAAAGCCAAAAGACGATCGCCTTGGACGTCGATCGCTAGGCGCTTGCCCAGCATCTGTCTTCTTTGGTTGGCTACCCACCATTATGACGATCGCCATTGAGGCGTATAAATCGCCGCACAACAGTCAACACTATGATTGGCCAAATTATATTTTCAATAAAAATAACACTATTTATTTGGCGAATCCAATAATTAGTCAAAATAATTGGCGATGAGAAATATGATAGTGATATACACATTGATTGTATGAACTAATTACCTAAATATATTAAAAGGTATAAAATCAACATAATCAAATATAAGTTGTTACAATTTGGTTGTTACGTGTGACTTTAGAAAAATCCAAATTCGCTCAAATTGTTAGATGTTGATAAATTATACAAATTAAATAAAAATAAATTAGCCAAATTAAACTAATAAAAATAAGATCATTAATTTGGCCAACTCAATGATTGGCCAAATTTTATTTCACAAAAACAATTCCATTTATTTGGTCAACTCAATAATTGGTCAAATTAATTGCATATGAGAAATATCATGGTATTGTTGATATGAGAAACGTCCGCATGAGGCAGGCATCTGCTCCGGTGAGGAGGGTAGAGAGTTTATTGGTTGTCGGGGAGAGGAGGAGAGGTAGACCGTGGAGGACGTGGGAGGAGCAGCTGAGATTAGATTTGAAGGCCTTAAACCTTTCCGAGACCATGACTATTGATAGGTGCGCTTGGAGGCGCCAGATCAGAGTTGTGGACTCTTTAGTAGGGAGTGGTGTTGTAGTTGAGAGCCTCAGGGTTGGGTTGTCTCGGTTAACTTTGACCTAGAGCATTGCATTTTTACTTTTATTGTATATTTTATCCTATTGTCCTTTGCGTGTGGTGTATTTTTGACAAGGAGCTGTGCGCGGAGTCAACCTCTCTTCTGTTTGAGCAGCGTTCATCGGGAGTGAAGTAGCCAAATTCCTCTTAGGTAAGTCCCATGTAGATTAAGCCATGTGCTCAGGTATGGTATTGAGATTTTTCGAATCATATGGTTCCCTTTGTATTTTTCACTCAATATTTTCCTGTGCACTAAGCTGGGGGTCTTCACGAAAATAGCCTCCCTACCGCAATAAGTAGGGGCATGGTCTGCGTACATCTTAGCCTCCACAGACCCTGCTCTGATCGGGATATACTGGGTATATTGGTTTAGTTTGGTTTTTAAATGTCATGGTAAAATACACATTGATTATAAGTACTTATTTAATTTTCTAAGCAGTGGAGTATCATTCAAAACCAATATGACATGGAATATTTTAGATAAAAAGAATATAAATTTATAAAATACCACGTACGAGAGAGTTAAAGTAGCGTCTCTCTCTCTCTCTCTCTCTCTCTCTCTCCCTCCCTCCCTTCCTCCCTCCCTCCCTCCCTCTATATATATATATATATAAAGTAAAACTACTTATTTGGTCAACATAAAAATTAACCTAATTAATATCGTTTTTCTATCATGTGCCCTTAGGGTACATTATAAGAGTTTATAAATGAAAACAAATAAATAATCTCCTCATGATAAATTGAAGTATAAAAGCAAGGTTATATTTTTGGTGAGAGAATCATTTGATTTATTTCCATTTACCATCTCTTATCATGTGTCCTAAGGGCACATGATAGAAAAACGAATTAATATTAGCCAAATTTATTATGTCTCGACAGCAAAAATATTGATCAAATTAAATTTTCAATAAAAATAAAACTATTAACTGGTGGTGCAAATATATTGTGAGGTGGAAAAATACATATTGATTCTTAGTATTTATTTAGGTTGTCTGATCGATGGAATCTCATTTAAAACCGATGTCGGATTTAAATTTGTATATACGCACTATTAATACAAATCTAATGATTAGACAAATTATTTTTTTAATAAAAATAAAACTATATATTTGGCTTAATAATTGGCCAAAATTAATAGTAGCCAAAATATTTCTCAATAAAAAAACTATAAACTTACTGTGTAAAATAATTATGGAGTAAAACTTATATATTGATTTTAAGTATTTATTTAGGTTCTCCAATGGCAGAGCCTCATTTAACATCGATGTTGTATTAAATATTTTAGATAAATACGATTGATGCAAATTCGATAATTGATCAAATTAGATTCTCCAAAAAAAAAATTTATCTGGCTAACTTAATAATTGATACTATTGATATTGGCCAAACTAAAATTAATTAAAATAAAATTACTAAATAAAATATATGTGGGATTCGAATTTTAGAGAGATAGAATTAATAAAAATTAATTGACCAAATTAAATTTTCACTAATAAAATTAAACTATTTATTTGTCCAACTTAATAATTGGCCAAATTAAACACAATAAATATGAAATTTTTAAGCTTGTGTTTGGAATAATTATGGAGTTAGAAAAATACACATTGTATTCTAATTATATATTTAGGTTCTCCATTGGTAGAATTCTACTCTAAATCAATGTGGGGTTCAAGACATTGAATTCTATTTATTTAGGTTATCCATCAACTAAGTATCATTTTAAATCGGTACGGGATTCAAAATTTTAGATAAATATGAATCTAAAATTAAGAGAATGCCACACAAGAGAGAGTTAATGTGGTACTTCAAATTTATAAAGCTATTATATATATATATATATATAGTAAAATTAATTATCTATAATTGACTCTTAACATGTAAAAAACTTTTAAATGTATGTATTATATCTTAATTGTTTATTCTTACATCTAAAATTATTTTAAGAATACAAATCATTAATATATTTAACATTTAAATAATTAATAATCGTTTATATCTAAATATTTAATATTTATGATACTGCTATGTATCAAGTGAGGCAAAACGAAATGAACCAGAAGAAAGGCCGAGAAGGGAGGGAGGGAGGGAGGGAGGGAGGGAGGGAGGGAGGGAGGGAGAGAGAGAGAGAGAGAGAGAGAGAGAGAGAGAGAGAGAGAGAGAGAGAGAGAGAGAGAGAGAGAGAGAGAGAGAGAGAGAGAGAGAGAGAGGCACTACTACAAAATTGGGCCTTTAACAGCGGTTTTGGAGCCACATTAACAGTTCGGATTTGTTAAGTAATCTTTGATGCATTAGTTTGAAACATTGTTAAAGCTGGACGTTTAACAATGTTCCTTTAAAAACCGTTAAACTAATTGATTTTTAGCCGGAACCGTTAAATGTCCGATTTAATGATTTTAGCGAACATTGTTAAATGTCCGATTTAACAATGTTTCAACGAGAACCATTAAATTAATGATTTTAATCGAACATTAAATGTCGATTTAACAATGTTCCCTTAAAAACCGTTAATAACGTCGATTTAACAATGTTTTACATCAGAAATTAATGATAGCCGCTTAGAACCGCTGTTATTATTTTTTTTTTAAATGCCAGGTTTATTTTTTTTATTTCCAACCTGCTACACATACACATAAAACAGCATCATAAACACCAAAAACAGCATCCAACCAAAAACATCAAATAAAACCTCAACAACACAACTTTATTTCATCCATTCACCAATACAACTAAACAACTTTTATCCAACCATCAAATACAATAGCATTCTATCCAATTCAAAAAAAATACAACACAATTCAAGTACAGCGGCAACAAACAACAACAAGAAAAATCAAGCACAAGTAAAAGGAGAAAAGGAAGAAGAAGAACACAACAACGAATACACTGCAACCATGAACAAAACATGAATCAGAAAAAGGATATCCCTACAACCATGAACCAGAAAAGAAACTGAATCTTCATGTACAACAATGGTATTTTTACAAAATTAAATGTCAAAGGTCTACGCACATAAACGGTCCCTAACCTCCAAAAATTGTTTTGCTTATTCGATTCGAATTGCACGAATACTCTCTATAGTAAGTGCCGCAACATCATCAAACATCTGTACATATAAACATATATATAAATTAACAAACTCATCAACTTAAACGAATCACTTTTAAGCTGAAATAATTTAAAAAACAGAAATTAATTTAAATAATTTAATAAACTGAAATAAAAGTTTATCAATGGTATCGGTGCAAATTCCTCTTCCTGGTATCCATTAAAAGCTTTTCTCAATCTACGATATGGGTGATGGTGCTTGAGAAACCTCCGATGTTGAGTGTAAACTGTTTTTTTTCGTGTTTCAAGTGAACGTAACTTGTGTTTTCTTCACATATAGGACATGCATGATGCTCCTTCACACTATACCCGCTCAAGTTTCCATATGCCGGAAAGTCATTAATGGTACAAAATAACATTGCACGTAGCTTGAAACTTTGTTGGTGGTACCCATCAAACACGTCAACCCCTTCACCCCACATCATTTTCAAATCATCAATCAACGGACTTAGATAAACATCTATGTCATTTCCTGGCCGCTTTGGGCCTGAAATCATCATTGACAACATAACATATCTCTGCTTCGTACATAACCAATGAGGTAAATTATAGATCACAAGTAGGACGGGCCATGAGCTATGCTTAGTGCTTAAATTACCAAACGGATTCATCCCATCTGTGGCAAGTCCAAGCCTAAGGTTTCTTGCCTCACCCCCAAAATCCGGAAATAAATGATCTATTTTCTTCCACTGTACAGAATCAGCAGGATGACGAATTAGTCCGTCGCATTTTCTCCCTTTTGCGTGCCATATGAGATTCTTTGCATCATCCTTATTAGCAAACAGTCGCTTGAACCTTGGAATAATTGGAAGATAACACAACACCTTCGCTGGAGGCCCTCGTTGTGTGCTCTCTCCATCACTAGAATCATCATGCTTCACTTTGTAGCGTGATGCCCCGCACCTAGGACACTTATGCAATAATTCAAGCTCTTTTCGGTACAATATGCAATCATTAGGGCAGGCGTGTATTTTCTTATACGCTAAACCCATCGGACACAAAACCTTCTTCGCCTCATAAGTACGGTTAGGCAATTTATTACATTCTGGAAGTATCTCTTGTATTAACTCGAGTAATTCGGTGAAACTTTTATTACTCCACCCATTTTTTGCTTTCACATTAACCAACTTCAACACGGCAGACAAGCGTGTAAAATTTTTACAGCCCGGATATAAAGGAGTCTCTGAATCACTTTTTAATGCATCATAAACATACGCTCGTCGGAATGATTCTTCTCCAACATCACGAATCATGTCTTCAAATTGATCACCATCTATATCTACGTGTGTGTCTTCAGTTGGAATGTCTACTAGTTCGCCATGCCATATCCAAATCGTATAGTTCGTATTTATTCCCTCACAAATAAGATGTTCACGAATTATGTCAGCTTTATGTCGTCTCCCGTTCATACACTTGACACAAGGGCAAAAATATCTTTCATCGGGTTCCGGGCGATTTTGTCGGGCGAACTCAAGAAATTGTTCGATTCCATTATCATACTCATCACTGTTACGACTTGCATTCATCCAACTTCGATCCATTTTTCTTCTTTTCTGTTGTACACATAGTGAAATTCAATTTGCAATTCCTTTAGTTAGAACCAGACACATTTAGTGTTATTTTAATCTTCTACCAAAAACATGTACGACAACTAAGACTTAGTCCATACTATTTATAGGATATGTAATGTCATTGAGTCTTCAGACTACAAATCATGGAAATCATCTTAAGTAATAATGTACTATTTGTATAAATTATAATTTTCTAATCAAAACAGCGTCAATTGCTTTTTTATATATGATAAGCGACGGGAAGGGCGAACAAGAAGAACTTAGAAACGAAAAATAGGAAAAAATAGGAAAAATTTAGAAAGCGCTATGGTACAAAAACAATTGAAGGTGTTGCTTTTGAATCAAAATTCTGTTTGGGTTTGCTATTGGAAATTTCCACAAGGAGATATACCATTTCAAAGTTGTGAATGAAAGAAACCACACAAATAACAAAGAATAAAGGAATTTTGACCAACTGACACTCTTATTTTTCTATAAACTTGTAATTAAAACATAAACCTATTACATTTACTTAATAGTGTGAAAGTGTCTTAAAAGAGAATCAAGACTCGCTAGTAAACTTTAAATAAAGATAACCATTTTCCAGATTGCATATGCCATATGTGATTGAGTTGCAGTATGTAGTCATTTATTCATACAAAAAGGAAAGCAATAAAGCAATTTAAGCACAAGACTGCTATAAAATAAACATTATTATATACAGGTTCTGATTCCAAATTAAGAACCATGGTCATTCATAACCTCACATGACCTTTTATTAACCTCTAGTCTGAACTTAGTACATTAAACGGATAGTTTGGATCCATTATGATAAATATTTTTTTTCTTCTTTTTGTAAGTTTATAACCATTAATGTGTTAACCATGATGATTAAAAAAAAAAGTATATAGTTGCAATTGGTTATTGGCTAAACATCTTTTCAATATATACATTTGGAAGAATTCCAACTTGTTTGACATGCTCAACTAATTTCCTGTTATATCTTTTAGCTTAGACATCGAAGAGGGTCCAAATCAACCCATATGCAGTATACAAATGGACTAAACATGCCAACTTTTTTGAAAACCAATAACTACATTATGCAGAAAACGGCTAATTTAGTACTTCAGGTGATCCCAAAATAAATTAAGCAATACTTCAGAGTCACAGACTCGCCCACCCGATAACCTGAACAGGGAAAACCTCGTTCGTTTACGGGTTTGCTTTAACATACCAAGATCAAGTAAAATTTACAAAACCTAACATTTTTACAAAACCCAGTTCATATCAAGCATAAAGTCGATAAATTTTAATACGAATAAAATTTTCACAAAACCAGTTAGATTATATACATATAAACCTTAATATCAATAAATTTGAACACTTTAACACACCAAAATAAAGAAAATGCAATCTTTTACAAAACCCATTTCAATTATCATATAAAAAAGCAATTGAATTTAATAAGATCAAGAATCAAGATTCACAAACCCTAAATATGTAAATTAAGGATCAAAAAAGGGTGATTAATGTAATACTTACTTGAAATATGTTTTGATTATAACGGCGGGAAGGGCGGACCTAGCAACGGGAAGGGCGGACAAGCGACGGGAAGGGCGGACACAGCGACGGAAACGGCGGACAACGGCGACGGGAAGCAGCGACGGGAAGGGCGGACACAGCGACGGGAACGGCGGACAACGGCGACGGGAAGCAGCGACGGGAAGGGCGGACAACGGCGACGGGAAAGGCGGCGACGGGAAGGGCGAACGGCGACAGGAAGGCGATGGAATAATATGGGAGTGTATTCAGGGTAGAGAGAGGCGGAAGCGGGTTCAAGTGCCTGAATATCTACCGAAACAAAGAAAGAGAAGTGAAAGTATGCCACAGTGGAAGAAAAATAAAACAGTAACAACATCGGTTGTTAAGCAACAACCGCTGTTAAATGTATGTGCAAACAACAGCGGTTTTTTGATAAAACCGCTGTTAAAAGTGTTTATTTAACAGCGGTTATTACCTAAAACCGTTGTTAAATATATTTTTTTTTTCAGAAAAAAAATTAACAGCGGTTATAGTTTAAACCTCTGTTAATTGTCACTTTTTTAACATCGGTTTACCTTAACAACCGATGTTAAATTGCAAGTTCATTTTTTTTTAATTTTTCGGGATAAATTTAACATCAGTTATTATAAAACTGATGTTAAAATAGCAACTTAACAGCGGTTATTTAAATAACCACTGTTAATATATTGCACACTATTTACAAGTATGCCACCGCGTCATTTTAACAGCGGTTTTCGAACAACCGCTGTTAAAAAGGCACTGTTAAAGGCTAGTTTTGTAGTAGTGAGGCCAACTATTTTCTTATTATTTCTAAGATAATAGTTTGTGGTATTTATAACTAAGTCCTGTCGGTTCAATAAAGGCGTCATGGTAAAAAACCGAAAAGAAACCCCATGAAAGAGTATTAAACTCTTTTAAAAAATACATTAAATTTCAGAAATTATTAATGATAACCCTAATTACTAATAATAATAATCCTTCAAACGATTAGGTCAACGACGTTCCCGAACCGGTCTTGAGCCTCTAGCCGATGGACCGGCCTGAGCCGTATCAATCTCTTCCCCATTGACAATCAACTTGTCCTCAAGGCGTAAATCCAGAACTGACTTCTACAGATGATCTATAGGTTCCCAAGAAGTGTTGTTGGGCGAAGCATCCTCCCAAACAACGATCCATTCAGTTCGGGGATGACCGTCAAACATAATATGGCGTTCAACTATGGCACGTAAAGGGTGGGAAAGCGGCCTGTCATGCACGAACTCGGCGGGAAACGCTGCCTGAACGGGACCCGAGTTGGCACAAACGAATGGTCGAAGCAACGAAACGTGAAAGACACTACACCATATATGACCTATTGCAAGCCCACAAAAATGTATTTTTAGACCCGAAAAATGTTACAGTAGATGTTTATGTAACGTTTTGGCCAAAATTCGGCATTGCATTTACTGGCGTTGCCTATGCTCTCTATTGCAACATTATGTGTACTTATTGCAACACATTTTGTAATATTACAATAACACTTTTCTGTAACACTTTGATCTGTTTTAGTAACATTTTTAAGGTGTTGCAATAGACTAATGCAACACTTTTTAGCAACATTTATATCCCTATTGTAATACTTTTAATTTTTATTTGCAACACTTTTTATTAGTCCGGATTGCAATATCCTGTTTGAAATTTTAATATATCATTCACAAAATCATGTCAAACCAGAAATCACATTTCAAATTTCCCAAATGGCAAATCCAACAAAACATGTCAATAAATCCGAAACAAAACCGATGTGTACCACGACATCATCTTACATCTAGTACTTAAGCCTAAAGTCAAAACACATAATCGACCTACACCATAATTCTACATGAAACTGTCTTTCAAGTCAAAATATCTAACCAATCAATTACGCATATACAAAATAAAAGTACTGATCATCAGTCATCATGAAGTTCATTTTTCCTCAGCCTCGCGATCGTCGTCCTCGCACTCATCGTCATGAACCACCTTTTCCATGATGCTATTTTCATATGCTAAAGACTTGTGAGCATAATATTCCTTGTCTGTTATTTCTTGCTCCATAGCTTTGATCTCTCTTTTTGCTTGTTCTAATCCACTTCAAGTGATGCATCTGGAGAAAAAGTGAATAGTAAATTAAGATACTAGTAATGAAACATTTGTGACTTTTTTTTACTGACTTGGGGGATATATAATACAAGAAACATGTCAAGTATAGATCAGAGGAATTGATCCCCTGGAGAAAAACAACAAATTTGTTGGAAACATTTTGGACAATGGCAGTATAAAATTTAAAAGGAGCAGCTACAACTAAACTTCTCGATTTAAAAGCCAATTCAGAGAATATCTTTTCATGACAAAATTACATGGGGAGGGAATTTTAAGGAACAAAATATAGCAAAAGATTTCTGTTGGCAAGTATAGATCAGAGGAATTGATCCCCTGGAGAAAAACAACAAATGTATTGGAAATATTTTGGACAATGACAGTATAAAATTTAAAAGGAGCAGCTACAAATAAACTTCTCAATTTAAAAGCCAATTCAGAGAATATCTTTTCATGACAAAATTACATGGGCAGAGAATCTTCAGGAACAAAATACATGCCAAGGAAAAAATTTGCCAAACCCAAGATTTTCTCCCCTGGAAGCTGCAATTAGCAAACCACTTATTTCAAAAATTCTCAAGAAAGACAAATAAATAAGAAAAAAGGCAAACGTCGCACAACTAAAACCTACTTATGTGTAAACTTACATTTAAATTTTTGTTGGTGAATTCTGTAAAAGCTGTTATTCCACGGACGACTGATGCGGAAGCCGAAAGAGGACCCTGATGCCTACGTGCATCAACAAGTTTCTCGTCAAAGTAACATGTCCCATCATCTAAAAAGAAGAGCGGAATTGGATTCCAAAACAATGTGCAAACTTAGATTTAATAGAGATGGTATTTAAAATGAAGAGAATCATGAAGAAAGAATGGGAGTTGAGTTTTCAACAGCTGTTTCTTTGGTCATATTCATATGAAAATGTGGTGTTTGAATAATGAATTCATGCAAGATTTGCATGCCAATACATGCAAGATGAGGATGGACAGCTGTCTAATACTCCTCAAACTCAAAACAACACACACACACATATATAGCTAACACAGTAGGAACCTAAGATGAATACAGAAAATGTAACAAAATATTTCGAATTAAAACACCGAGTTGTTATGCGGTTATACTATTTAGATTAAATTAAAAAATCCACCTATGCTTCTTATCTAATGTTTTGGGATAGCTTTTGTAACACCCCCGATATATTCAGGAATATTACAGCGCCGTAAATCCTTTACGTAAGAATTTACAAGGCTGAAGAAGCGAAAAGACAATAACAAATACCAACTTATGAAATTACTGAAATAAAATACAACAGTCTTGTTCAATACCGAGAATACAATTATCCAATGAAGGGTTATTAATACATCACCAAAATCCAAACATCTTAAACTGACGACGCACTCGAATACTGATTGAAATAACCAACAGACAACAGACAATAAAACCCGGCCGGAACATCACTCTGCACCCTCGTCGTCATGCAGCTCCAGTGGTTGTTTTCCCCGCTCTCCTGGATCCTGAACGTAAATAAATGTTCACCCCCGCAGGGGTTAGCACAACGATGCTAGTACAAGTACAATAATCATACAACAGTGATATAATCAACAATTATATCGTAACAAGTTTCTCCAACGAGAAATATCAACAACACATATCATATCATAACAGTTTCCAACATATTGATGGTATTCCAACGATCCAGCGCACACAGCTATAGATTCCCATGATCATCCCGTCGGACCAACACATGGTGGAACTACCTGTCCAACGATCCAGCGCACACAGCTATAAATTCCCATGATGATTCCCGTTGAATCAACGCATGGTGGACATATAATCACAATCCATTTACACAATACAATCACATGATAATTATCATAATATAAACAATTCTAATTAGAGTACTTGCCTCGGTTCGAAGACAAGGACAATACTTCCATGAAAACGAAACACTCGAAGGTCGCCCCTTCAATCAATCATGTAACAAGCTCGAACCTTAACAAAAGAAATAATCTAGAATTTATCTCATGCAGTACGAATGTCTAACAATCCAAAATTACGGCCGAAAGTTCATAAAACGCAATCTGCCTGAACTTCTTAGCATACGCTACGTATTCTGTGTAGCGTGCGTTAAGTCTGCTCGATAGCGCACGCAAACAACAAAGCCTAGCATGTGCTAACTATGCATGGTCAGTACCTCACTGATCAGCCGACTGACTCGACTGATGGCCTAGTACGTTACGTACCAAACGTAGTGTGCGTTAACTCATGCTCGATAGCGCACATTAATCTACATAGCTTAGTGTGCGCTAACTATTCATGGCAGTTCACTACTGGGCAGTAGACTGATCTCATCATGATCAAACCAATGAAATCTTCAGTGTTAATTCATGTTACCTTATGAATATCATGTTCATACGGTTATGAATGATCTTACGGATAACAACAACTTCGGATTCAAGAATATGTATACTATTATAAAACCATATTCCATTTCAAATACAATTATTAATGCGATAATTCGGAAGGCATAACGGTCGATATCAACACCTTAATATCAATGAAAACTATCACCCTGTAGTTTGATTAACATTCCAATATAAATCCTTCCATGATTAATCTCTTATATCCATCTAACAATAGTGATACTAAAGTCAAGTCCATGATTGCAATGAAGACACCTACTAAATTCAGATTTACCAATGATAGAAACTTCCTCTACTTGTTCAATGTAATAAGATTCGAATCATGATGTTCATAATCAAGGTACTTAAGGCATATTCATCTCAATATTCCAAACATGATGAGCTTTGGATAATTCATCCAAGAAGATCAATACTAGCTAACATGATCATCTTATTCTCCATAACACGAATCTAGAGTTGAAGATAGAATCAACATACCTTAATATGACGAAATCACTAAACCACAAGGTAGAATCCGAGTCCGGTTGGTTATATGCCACTTGAAGGTGTTACTTCCCTTCAATGATTACTCACAAGTAATATCCAATGTTCAAGGATCAAGTAGATGTGTTCTAAGTATGTTAGGAGGATAATTATTGCCCTTTGGTCTCTCAAAACTGAAGAATGAACGAAGGAAATGGGAATAAAAATGGAGTGCTGGCCCATATATAAACTTTCTGCACAAAGCAGATTAGCGCACGCTACTAAGCATTCCTTAGCGCGCGCTAATAAGAGTTGACTTCAAAACTGTCCATGTTCGTCCGCGGGAATCTTACTCGTACCCATGTCCCGACTGGCTCATGTGCTAGCCGCCCAGCTCAATAATTGAGTGCCTAGCGCACGCAACTCCTACATACGTAGCGTGCGCTAGTAGTAGCCGATAGCGCGCGTTAAGCTACATTCTTAGCGTGCGCTATCACGAGTTTGCATGAAAAATTTTGAATGTTGATATACTTATGTACAAAGATACCAATGTAAGAAATATCATACTCAAATCATCAAGATCACAATTCCGAATAATACAGGGTTCAAATACAGGTAAAATACACAGTAATAAATCCGGATATTACATATTCTCCTACTAAAAAGGAGTTTCGTCCCGAAACTCAAGACAAAAATAACTCGGGATATCTAGACTTCATGCCATCTTCCGTTTCCCATGTGGCTTCTTCCACTCCGTGATGTGACCATTGAACTTTGACCAAAATGATGGGTTTGTTCCTCAACTGCTTAACTCGACTCTCGAGTATCTTGACCGGTCTTTCTTCAAACGTCCCATCTTGAGCGACTTCGATCTCACCGAAATCAATGACATGACTAGGATCTGGTATATACCTCCGTAACTGGGATACGTGTAACACGTTATGAACATGGCACAATGACGGCGGCAATGCCAATCTGTATGCCAACTCTCCAACTCTCTCAAGGATCTCAAATGGTCCGATATATCTCGCACTCAGCTTTCCTTTCCTTCCGAAATGAAAGATTCCCCGAGTAGGAGAAACCTTTAAAAGTACGTGGTCTTCCGTACTGAACTCCAAAGGGCGACGGCGTATGTCTGCATAAGATTTTTGTCGACTCTGGGCGGTCTACAGTCTATCACGAATCAAAGCTATCTTCTCTCGAGTCTGTACGATCAACTCTGGTTCTGTTCCGATCAAGTCTGATAAATCGTCCCAGCATAGGGGCGATCTGCATCTTCTCCCGTATAATGCCTCAAATGGTGCCATCTTAATGGAAGCATGCCAACTATTGTTGTAGGTAAATTCAATCAACGGTAGATGAATTTCCCAATCGTTTGACCAATCTAAGGCACAGGCCCTTAGCATGTATTCCACCGTTTGAATGGTCCTCTCGGATTGTCCATCAGTCTGCGGGTGATAAGTCAGATCAAGTTCAATTCGGTCCCCAAGGCCTTATGAATCGCTTTCCAAAATGAGACACAAAACGGCCGTCTCGATCAGAAATAATGGTCTTCGGTGTACCATGCAATCGAACTATCTCCGAAATAAATACTCGTGCCAACCTCTCTGGTCCCCACGTATCCTTAATGCCTAGAAAATGAGCTAATTTGGTTAAACGATCAACTATCACCCAAATCATGTTCATTCCTATCTTGGTTCTCGTCATACTAGTAATAAAGTCCATCGATATATCCTCCCACTTCCATTCAGGAATCGGAAGTGGCTTCAACATCCCGGCAGGTCGTTGATGCTCGATCTTAACTTGCTGACAAGTCAAGCATTTCGAAACATAGTCCGCTACATCTTTCTTCATGTTGCCCCACCAGAAATTCTGTTTCAAGTCCTTATACATCTTACTGGTGCCCGGGTGGATAGAATAGGGCAAGCTGTGAGCTTCCTTCATAATCGTCTATTTCAATACATCGATATCAGGAACACAGAGTCGGTTCTGAAATCTCAAAACTCCATCCTCATGAATTAGGAATCCGGGGGCCTTTCCCTTGATCACTTCATCACGTAACCGAATCATCAGAGAATCATCTGACTGTCTAGATTTGATTTCTTCGGTTAATGATGAAGTTAATTCCATCACGCACAGTTGTCCTTGGACTCTTTGTAACCAAACTTCAATTCCTTCTCTAATCATCTCTCGTTGAAGGTTAAGTTGGGAGGTCAGAGTCTCCAGCATCTGAATAGAAACAGGCTTGCGGCTAAGTGCATCGGCCACCACATTTGCTTTGCCTTGATGATACAAAATCTCCAAGTCGTAGTCCTTAATCAGCTCTAACCATCTTCTTTGCCGCATGTTCAGCTCTTTCTGACTGAAGATGTATTTGAGACTCTTGTGATCAGTAAAGATCTGACAGTGAGTCCCGTACAGGTAATGTCTCCAGATTTTCAAAGCAAAAACTACTGCTGCTAGCTCTAAATCATGTGTTGGATAATTCACATCATAGGGTTTCAGCTGTCGCGATGCATAAGCGATCACCTTGTCATTCTGCATCAATACGCATCCGAGTCCTTGGTTCCAAGCATCACTGTAAACTGTGAATCCTCCAGTCCCCTGTGGAAGTGATAAAATTGGTGTTATCGTCAATCTCTCCTTCAATTCATCAAAACTAATCTGACACGACTCGTTCCACTCAAACTTTTGAGTTTTCTGCAGGAGTCGAGTAAGTGGGCGGGAGATTTTAGAAAACCCTTCCACGAATCGACGATAATATCCAGCAAGTCCTACGAAGCTTCGGACTTCTTTCATGTTCTTTGGAGGCTTCCAATCCAAAACCACTTCAATCTTCTGAGGATCTACTCGGACTCCTTCAGCTGATACTACATGACCGAGGAACATTACTTTCTTTAGCCAGAATTCACACTTAGAGAGTTTGGCATACAGTTGCTCGCTTCTCAAAAGTTCTAATACTATCCGCAAATGCTGCGCATGTTCCTCCGGGCTGTTAGAATACACCAGAATGTCATCAATGAACACGACCACAAATTTATCCAAATATTCGATGAACACTCAGTTCATCAATTGCATGAATACATCAGGTGCATTAGTGAGACCAAACGGCATCACTACAAACTCATAGTGTCCGTAGCGAGTTCTGAATGCTGACTTTGGAACATCAGATTCCTTAATCCTCCGCTGATGGTATCCTGATCTCAGATCGATTTTAGAAAATACTGTTGCTCTTTGCAACTGGTCAAATAAATCATCAATTCGTGGCAATGGATATTTGTTCCTAATTGTCATCTTGTTCAACTCTCGATAGTCGATACACAATCGAAGCGATCCATCCTTCTTTTGGACAAAAAGAACTGGCGCTCCCCAGGGCGAAACGCTTGGCTGAATATAGCCTTTGTCCAGTAACTCCTCTAGCTGATTTTTCAGTTCATACATCTCAGTAGGTGCCATACGATACGGCGCCTTAGAAATTGGTGGAACTCTTGGTTCCAGTTCAATGGTAAATTCTACATCCCTTCGTGGAGGTAGTCCAGGTAACTCATCAGGAAATACATTTAGAAATTCGTTAACAACAGGAATGGATGAAAGTTCCACAATTTCGTCTTCTTTCTTCATTGCATAGCAGCAGTATCCGGTATAGCCCTGTTTCAACAATTTGACAGCTTTCATCGCCTTGATCAACTTTTCTGAGCTTCCTGGTTTCCATCCCTCAAACAGTACTTCGAAACCATCGTCAGCTATCAGCAAAATATTTCTCCTTCGGTAGATTACAATAGCTCCATATCGATTAAGCCAATCGTCTCCGAGTATCAGGTCGTCTCCTTGCATCTCTATCACAATCAGATTTGAGAGCCATTCCCTACCCCCAAATGACACAGGGAAATCTCTAGTCTCTAAATTCCCAACAATCCTCTCTCCACTCGGTAAACCAACAACATAAGGTTCACAAGTATGAAAACTAGAAATATTCAAACGATTTACACAAGACAAGGATATAAAAAAATGCGAAGCTCCTGTATCGAATAAAACGCTAACTGGCTGGGAAAGGATCTGGACAGTACCTGATGCGACAGCAGCATCCTGATCGTCTGTCCTCCTCATCTCGTACATACGTGGGGGAACAGATCCGGCACTCAATGTCCCCTTTCGGTCCCATTGTCCTCTGCCTCGTCCGCGGCCAAAATTTTGAGGCATCTGAACACTTTGCTGCATCTGTTGGATACTAGCTTCTTTCTGAACTGACTGTGACGTACGGGTTCCATTGTACTTGGTGGCATCCTTGCAAAACATCGCTCGGTGCCCTTCCTGTCCGCAATCAAAACATGTAATTGGAGTGCGCAAACAATCACGCCAAAGGTGGCCTCGGCGACCACAGTTAAAGCACTTCCTAGCTGTATCTGTCGTGGCTGACATTGTTCCGAAATTCTTTCCGCTCTTAGATGGGTGCGGAGGTTTCTTGAAAGAATAAAAGGATGACTGGGCTTTGCGAGGCCCGCTGTTCTTGTGCTCTGTGAAAGTACCAGAGACTTTCTGCTTCTTCGAGTCCGTAAATTTTTCCATTGCTGCTTCCTTGATTTCGTACGTCAACGCCTTATCTTGGTATTGGCGGAGAGTGGTACATTCAAAATCGGACATGTAGCTCTGGATGTCTGGTTTCATCCTCATTTCAAAGTGAATCATCATCTCTGCATCTGTTCTGACCAGATGTCGAACAAATGCTAACTGCTGATTAAACGTCTTAATGGTCTGGGATACGGGTTCGTCTGATGGCTGAGCGGAGAAAAACTCCCGAACTTTAGCTTCCCTCACAGGACGAGGACAGTACTGAGCTTCCATCATCATTTTAAATTCTGTCCAATCAGCATCATGATCTGCAGGTCAGATAGCTTCCCACCACTCGGATGCTTCCCCTATCAGAAAGTACTGGGCAATAGGAGCTCTTCTGTCGTCTGGGCAATTAATTCCAGCAAAAATTTTCTCCAATTCCTTCAACCAATGATCCCAAGTGGGAGTCTCGGAAAAGCCGTCAAATTTGGGTGGTTGCATCTTTGCTACTTCTTGCAACCATCAGTCACCTCGATTTCCCATTTCTAGGATCCTTTGCTGTCCATCTCCCTGCTGAAATCCCACCGCCACCTGCATTCGGTCCACGACCTGAGCGAACTGAGTCATTTGATTCACCACTTGATCAAGGATTTCTGGTACAGCAGGTTCCGGTTCGTTATTGATGGATCGTTGCGGCTCACCTGAGCTATGACTAGCCTGATTAGAAGGCGACGCCTCCCTTTCAGCATTCCTTTGTCCGCGTACACGACCACGACTGTAACACCCCAAACTAGGCGGATATTACAGTGCCGTGAATCCCCGAGTGGGACCCACCAGGCAAATGAAAATGATGAATTAAATAATATAATTGTAGTACCGAACCACATTATATTACCAAGTACTCCGGTGAGGAGTTTAAGTACATTACACCAGGACAAACAGAATACTAGTATATTTTATATGGAGATAAAATACACCACCCTGAACAAATAAGCATCTCAAACGGAATTTGCAGCAGAAAAAAACAAATGACGGAATAACTGAAATGACTGAAATGACTGAAACAAACGAAATGACTGGGGTCCCCTACTAGTATCACTGACTCTCGCCACAAAGATGCTCTTCCCGTGCCTTTGCCTTGCCGTGACTGAAAACAAAATCCCCAACGGGTTCGCCATACGTAACAACAATCCTCAAGGGTTGAAATTACACAATCATGATATATCTGAAGTTATGAAATATCCTTAGTTATGAATTACGCTGAAGAGGAGTACAATAGTACGCCCGTAATGTTCTGTGCAAGTGTACAAGACGAATGACCGGACACACCCGTCCTTGTACCTAATTAGTCTCACGGAGGTAAGCGTTACCGTGTGCACGGTCCAATGTATCGGTGAACCCAAAACATGACCATCGTGTGCCCGACTAAAAATTCCACACAGCCACACCCGGCCACGCAATATGAACCCAGAAGGTCATATGAACGAGAATGACCAAAATGAATATCAATGAATAATAATAATCTGACAAAGTCAAGAATGACTCACCGATATGAAAGTGATAATGAAGTGATTGATATTTTCAATGAAATGATTGGAACCGCCATTCCTCGTTAATGAAGTGGTTATTCGACAATTACAAGTCTCAATATGATTAATACAATGATGAACGAGTTATGATTATGAATGATCAACAACAAAAGGAATGATTATCCTTTTAACCGAGTAAGAATCAACTTACACAATACCGATGACAATGTCCTTCCACGAACAACGTCCAAATCGAGATACCGGTCGCTCGAACAACCTTGAATAACAATAATTACCAACAACCATTCAATACACGTATAAAGCAACAAAACACGACTAACCCAAAGGTCGAAACAACGATAATCAAACTCATAGGGGCATTCTAACGAATACGTAACCAACCACACGACTTCGACAATATCCAATCCCGAATATATCGAAACCAACACCAAAATGAGTATTCCAAACCAACAAAACAATTCAATGATATCAATAATCCATTAGGAATCCACAAATCGAGATTACAACTACATCAATCGGAAAATCCCCAATTAACCGAAGTCAACCCCAAGGGTTCTTGAAATAATTCCGAAAATAACCATTAAATCCGTAAAAATATGCTTATCCAAGGTAGATAATCCATATCTAACATATTCCAATGATAATCCAAGCTTACACGAAGAAATCGGAAGGAAAAACCCAAAAATCCAAAATTCTAGATCCAAGAGATTAATACCTTAGATTCGATGTTAAGGAGATGATGAAGTGATGATAATCCAACTCAAAGACTTGAAGATGATGATGGATGATAGAAGCTCGAAGAGAACTCTCCAAAATATCCGAAATCGCCCGAAGTCGCTCCAAAAACGAAGGGAAATGAGAAATGATGAAACTCAGGCTAACTGTCCAATATATAGACATTCCAGGTTAGCGTGCGCTAGCCCTTGTGCGTAGCGTGCGCTAACGGGTAATTTAGGTAGTCCAGTACCCACTGTCCGAACACGGTAGCGCGCGCTACGTACCTTTTTGTAGCGTGCGCTACGGCCATACCACTAGCGTACGTTAAAACCCATTGTTAGCTTGCGCTAACGAATTATGTGATGCCCGATCGGAATCCGTAAACCGTCTGTCCTCGACTGACTTGATGGCGTGCGCTACAACCAACAAGTAGCGTACGCTACTACACCGCTTGCGTACGCTAAATATCACTCATAGCGTGCGCTATGAATTAACCCAGTGCAGTCCAGTAGCCACTGGACTCAACCTGATCCGTCCCTAGCGCGCGCTACTCCACATATTTAGCGTGCGCTACTACAACTCACTAGCGCGCGCTACTTACCACTCGTAGCGTGCACCACATATAACTCACCTGCGGTCCAGTACCTTCTGGACTGCAACCAGGGTAACATTAGCGTGCGCTAATGCTGAGTGGTAGCGTGCGCTACCTGTACTCAATTAGCGTACGCTAAAAAGAGTACATAGCGTGCGCTACTCCTCACGCACAGCCCACAACGAAAATGACAACGATGATAAACACGGCACGAAACTCCAATTAGATTAGTGACGAATGACGATTTATACACGATACAATTACTCTGAATGATGAATATCATAATTGAATATGAGTGACAAATGATAAATAATGAGTGAAATTACTGAGTATCAATTATTGAATGATAAATACTGAATGATAATTACTGAATTACAACCGAGTATTACATACACCCCCCCTTAAAAGAGTTTCGTCCCCGAAACTAAGGGTCAAACAACTCGGGATAACTCTCCCGCATACTATCCTCGGTTTCCCACGTAGCCTCTTCGACTCCGTGTCTAGACCACTGAATTTTAACCAAAGGAATCGTCTTATTCCTCAACTGCTTGATTCGCCGCTCTAAAACTCGTATAGGACGCTCCTCATATGAATGATCGTCGACGATCTCGATTTCATCGAACTGAAGTATGTGACTCGGGTCGGAAACATACTTCCGTAACTGAGAGATGTGAAACACATTATGAATTCGGCTCAACGCCGGAGGTAAAGCCAATCGATAAGCTAACTCGCCTACTCGATCCAAAATCTCAAACGGTCCAATGAATCTCGGACTCAACTTACCCCTCTTCCCAAAACGGAAGATACCACGACTCGGGGATACCTTGACCAACACATGGTCACCAGCCTCGAACTCTAATGGTCGACGACAGTTATCTGCATAAGATTTCTATCGACTCTGAGCGGTCAACAAACGACTCCTAATCAAAGCTACCTTCTCACGGGCGGCTATAAGCATATCGGGCTCGGTGCCGATTGATTCTGATAGGTCGTCCCAACACAACAGAGATCGACAACGACGACCATACAAGGCCTCGTAAGGTGCCATCTTAATCGAAGCATGCCAACTATTATTATACGTGAACTCGATCAATGGTAGTTGGGCTTTCCAATCGAGGACGCATGCCCTCAACATGTCCTCTAATGTCTGAATGGTTCTCTCTGATTGTCCGTCGGACTGAGGATGAAAAGCGGTACTGAGATTAAGCTGGGTTCCCATAGCGCGATGAACTGATTTCCAAAAATGCGACACAAACCGTCCGTCACGATCGGAAATGATACTTTTAGGAGTACCGTGCAGTCTCACTATCTCTTTGATGAATAGTTGAGCAAGTCTCTCGGGACCCCACGTCTCCTTGATTTCAAGGAAATGAGCTGATTTAGTTAAGCGGTCCACGATCACCCAGATCGTATTCATGTCACGACGACTCGTCGGCAAACTCGTGATGAAATCCATAGAAATGTCTTCCCACTTCCATTCGGGAATAGGAAGAGGTTTCAGCATACCCGCCGGTCGCTGATGTTCAATCTTAACTTGTTGACAGGTTAAGCATCACGAAACAAATTCTGCGACTTCTCGCTTCATATTACTCCACCAGTAATTTTGTTTCAAGTCCTTGTACATCTTGCTAGACCCCGGATGAACAGAATAAGGGGTAGCATGGGCTTCTTTCAAAATCGAGTTTTTCAGCTCGTCATTCGCCGGTACGCACAACCGATTCTTAAACCGCAAAAGTCCATCCTCGTGGACCACAAATCCAGGGGCTTTCCCCTGAGTCACATCCTCACGGATGCGCAACAATGAAGGGTCTGAACTCTGATTCTCACGGATTTCCTCCTCGAGTGACGATGAAATCTCTAACATACAAAGCTGTCCTTGAACTCGCTGAAGCCAGACCTCGATCTCGGGTCTAAGGAATTCCTGCTGAAGCTCCTTCAGGACTGTTAAACGGGTAAGCATCTGCTCCTGAACGGACTTACGACTCAAGGCGTCGGCGACAACGTTAGCTTTGCCCGGGTGGTAAAGAATCTCAATATCATAATCTTTGATTAATTCCAACCACCGTCTCTGTCGCATATTTAACTCCTTCTGAGTAAATATATACTTTAAACTCTTATGATCGGTGAATATTTGACAGGTAACGCCATAAAGGTAATGACGCCAAATCTTCAAAGCGAACACCACATCTGCTAGCTCCAGGTCGTGGGTCAGATAATTAACCTCGTAAGGTCTCAATTGCCGTGAAGCATAGGCAATAACCTTCCCGTTCTGCATGAGCACACATCCGAGACCCTGTCCGGACGCATCACTATAGACCACAAATCCTTCCGTCCCCTGCGGCAAGGAAAGTACAGGTGCTGACATTAACCGGCTCTTGAGTTCCTCAAAATTCCGTTGGCACGCGTCGGACCACGTGTATTTCTTATCCTTCCGTAAAAGGTTCGTCAAAGGTTGAGTGATTTTAGAAAATCCTTCCACAAATCGCTGATAATAACCCGCTAATCCGAGGAAGCTTCGGATTTCCTTAACATTCTTCGGAGGTAATCAATCTCGGATAGCCTCCGTCTTCTGAGGGTCGACACGAACTCCGTCTGATGAAATTACATGTCCGAGAAAAGTCACTCCGGACATCCAGAACTCACATTTGGAAAACTTCTCATAAAGTTGTTCTCGTATCAACACGTCGAGCACTTGATGAAGGTGAAACTCGTGTTCCTCTCGGTCACGAGAATAAATCAAAATGTCATCGATGAAGACAACAACAAATTGATCCAAAAAGTCGATGAAAACCCGATTCATTAGCTCCATGAATACCGCAGGTGCATTAGTTAATCCAAACGGCATAACCACAAACTCATAATGACCATAGCGTGTTCGAAACGCCGTCCTCGCGATATCCGACTCTCGAATCCGCAACTGATGATCTCCAGATCTTAAGTGGATCTTGGAAAATACTGAAGCTCCCTGAAGTTGATCCAAAAGATCATCGATACGGGGTAAGGGATACTTATTCTTGATTGTCACCCTGTTCAACTCCCGATAATCGATACACAAGCGAAATGAACCATCCTTCTTCTTGACAAACAACACTGGTGCTCCCCACGGGGACGCACTCGGTCGGATATAACCTTTCTCGAACAACTCCTCAAGTTGGTTCTTTAATTCCTGCATTTCGGTCGGGGCCATCCGGTACGGTGCCTTCGATATCGGGGACGTACCAGGCTCCAACTCAATCGTGAATTCCACATCCCTCTGTGGAGGCAAACCAGGTAACTCGTCTGGAAAAACATCGGCATATTCCCTAACTACCGGAATATCCGTCAACATTACTGATGATTTCTCGGTTTTGGTCATATAGCACCAATAACCAACACACCCCTGATTGAGTAATTTCACTGCTTTCATCAAATTAATGACCTTACTGCAATGTAATGATTACCTCCCGAAACACACATTCAACCCCATCGTCTGAAATGATAGTGATCATACGCTTACGGACACTAATGATGGCATCATGACGATCCATCCAATCAATACCCAAGATGACGCCGCCCTTCTAAATCTACTACGATTAGGTCCGCTGTCCATACACGACCAGGAAACTCAATCGGACAAATATGAATCTCACCATTACACATAATTCGTCTACCATCACGTAGGCCAATGAAATAACGCTCACAACTCGTAGAACTACCCAAACGTAGTCTACTCAAACATGACTTAAATGAATGAATGCGATGCACCAAGATCAAAAAGGGTACACACAGTTGAGAAAGAATGCCGAGTGTACCTGAGATCATTCGGGCCTCTGGATCATCGGTCGTCTTCATCTCATAAATTCGGGCTTGCTGGTCCCAGACCGACGCTCCTGTCACGCTATAGGCTCCACCTTTAGTCGCTCCCGCTGCTTTAAACGACGCCGATTGAGTGGCTCGATTCAACGGCCGATCGCTAGTGGCCCGAGATGACGCCCGAGTAGGTTTGGAGTCCCTACGGCAAAACGGGCCTTATGCCCAGCAAACCCACAATTATGACACGAGATAGTCAGTCTCCGACAATTGGTACTGAGATGACAAAAATCCCCACATATAAAACATGTGATGGCCGAACTGTCCGCTCGAGACTCAGATTCTGCGGGTTAAGACGTCACAGAGGTCGCTCGTAAAAGCAGAGCCCGCACGGGGTTTCTTGAAGGTTGTCGACCGCCTTGATCGATTTCGATTCTTCGATTTCTTGCTAGCGCACGAAGGTTGCCGCTTAGCAATCTCCTTAGCAAGAAGCTCATAGGTGAGAGCTTTCTCGATGAATTCGCCAACGTGGTGCAATTATGATTAAGCAACTGCAGCCTCATACGGGTTTCACCTCTCTTGAAATACTTAATCTTATCTGCCTTGGAATGAATGATAGATGAGGCGAACGGAAGAAGTTCCTGAAACTTCTCGGCAATGGCGAGAACATCCTCGTCCGTTGAGGGGTCGGGGGTGAGTAATTCTGACAGCTTGGCCTCTCTGAGTGGGGCCGGATAATACCTCTCCATCATGAGAGTCTTGAACTGAGCCCAAGTACATGATCCCTCGGTGGGTTTCAACGATAACCACCAAGAATGAGCGCTCTTACCCAGGTAGTAAGCCGCAACAGAAACTTTGTGTCCTTCGGGACACTCTACCATAGAAAACAACTTCTCGAAATGCTCGAGCCAATGAATGATATCCGCCGGCTCAGACGAGCCCTCGAAAGTAGGTGGCCTCTGGCGAGAGATGTCGCCGATGATATTGCTCACATTCCTCTCTTTCCTCTGAGGTGGCGGCGGAGGAGCCTGTTGATTCTGATTGACGGAGTTATGCATCGTCTTCATAAGTTGTGCCATCTGCGTCATTTGGGCCATCATGCCCTGCATGAAAGCGAGTGGGTCAACCCGGACACCTTCTGACTGAGTCGTGTCCCGGGTACGACTCCCCAATAATGAATGATCGTGTCCAGATGAATGAGTGGCAGCGTCGCTGCTCGATGAATTAGCATTATTTCTCGCGTTTGCACGTGTATTCACACGAGCTCTTGGGATTCGGCCCGCTCCACGGCCTCGTCCTCCACGTCCTCTTCCTGCCCTCTCCATACTGAAGTAAGAAAGTCACATGATGATTATATTCCCGCATGAATATCACGTTATGATTATGACATGAGATGATGAAAATGAGCTTACGCGCTCTAACACAGTGGTTACATGAATGATTAATTGACGTGACATGATTATCTGATGAAATTACTGAAATGATTATCTTGAACGAGTTAACAAGATTAATGATTTGATCTTCCTGATCAACAACTGAATAATGAAATGAATTGAGTGATTAATGAGTTAATCTGACCGTCCTGGTCAAAATGACAATGATGATTGAGGATTGTTAACTGATGAATTATGAATGAATGATTATTGCCAGAAATTATACCATGGCATTAGAAATCTTACAGTTCTTTGTCTGATTGGCTCGGCATTTGCACAGGTCACACGTGACGCGAAAGTCCAATGATACTAGTCCGATGACGATGGTTTCAAATGAGACATGACTTGGAGGGTAGTATTCAAAACCACTCTCTGATACCAACTCTGTAACACCCCAAACTAGGCGGATATTACAGTGCCGTGAATCCCCGACTGGGACCCACCAGGCAAATGAAAATGATGAATTAAATAATATAATTGTAGTACCGAACCACATTATATTACCAAGTACTCCGATGAGGAGTTTAAGTACATTACACCAGGACAAACAGAATACTAGTATATTTTATATGGAGATAAAATACACCACCCTGAACAAATAAGCATCTCAAACGGAATTTGCAGCGGAAAAAAAACAAATGACGGAATAATCAAATGATCAAATGATGAAACAAACGAAATGATCGGGGCCCCTACTAGTATCACTGACTCTCGCCACAAGATGCTCTTCCCGTGCCTTTGCCTTGCCGTGACACAAAACAAAATCCCCCAACGGCGCCATACGTAACAACAATCCTCAAGGGTTGAAATTACACAATCATGATATATCTGAAGTTATGAAATATCCTTAGTTATGAATTACGCTGAAGAGGAGTACCATAGTACGCCCGTAATGTTCTGTGCAAGTGTACAAGACGAATGACCGGACACACCCGTCCTTGTACCTAATTAGTCTCACGGAGGTAAGCGTTACCGTGTGCACGGTTCAATGTATCGGTGAACCCAAAACATGACCATCGTGTGCCCGACTAAAAATTCCACACAGCCACACCCGGCCACGCAATATGAACCCAGAAGGTCATATGAACGAGATTGACCAAAATGAATATCAATGAATAATAATAATCTGACAAAGTCAAGAATGACTCACCGATATGAAAGTGATAATGAAGTGATTGATATTTTCAATGAAATGATTGGAACCGCCATTCCTCGTTAATGAAGTGGTTATTCGACAATTACAAGTCTCAATATGATTAATACAATGATGAACGAGTTATGATTATGAATGATCAACAACAAAAGGAATGATTATCCTTTTAACCGAGTAAGAATCAACTTACACAATACCGATGACAATGTCCTTCCACGAACAACGTCCAAATCGAGATACCGGTCGCTCGAACAACCTTGAATAACAATAATTACCAACAACCATTCAATACACGTATAAAGCAACAAAACACGACTAACCCAAAGGTCGAAACAACGATAATCAAACTCATAGGGGCATTCTAACGAATACGTAACCAACCACACGACTTCGACAATATCCAATCCCGAATATATCGAAACCAACACCAAAATGAGTATTCTAAACCAACAAAACACTTCAATGATATCAATAATCCATTAGGAATCCACAAATCGAGATTACAACTACATCAATCGGAAAATCCCCAATTAACCGAAGTCAACCCCAAGGGTTCTTGAAATAATTCCGAAAATAACCATTAAATCCGTAAGAATATGCTTATCCAAGGTAGATAATCCATATCTAACATATTCCAATGATAATCCAAGCTTACACGAAGAAATCGGAAGGAAAAACCCAAAAATCTAAAATTCTAGATCCAAGAGATTAATTCCTTAGATTCGATGTTAAGGAGATGATGAAGTGATGATAATCCAACTCAAAGACTTGAAGATGATGATGGATGATAGAAGCTCGAAGAGAACTCTCCAAAATATCCGAAATCGCCCGAAGTCGCTCCAAAAACGAAGGGAAATGAGAAATGACGAAACTCAGGCTAACTGTCCAATATATAGACATTCCAGGTTAGCGTGCGCTAGCCCTTGTGCGTAACGTGCGCTAACGGGTAATTTGGGTAGTCCAGTACCCACTGTCCGAACACGGTAGCGCGCGCTACGTACCTTTTTGTAGCGTGCGCTACGGCCATACCACTAGCGTACGTTAAAACCCATTGTTAGCGTGCTATAACGAATTATGTGATGCCCAGTACTGGAATCCAGAAACTGTCTGTCCTCTGACCTGACTTCGGTAGCGTGCGCTACAACCAACAAGTAGCGTATGCTACTACACCGCTTGCGTACGCTAAATATCACTCATAGCGTGCGCTATGAATTAACCCAGTGCAGTCCAGTAGCCACTGGACTCAACCTGATCCGTCCCTAGCGCGCGCTACTCCACATATTTAGCGTGCGCTACTACAACTCACTAGCGCGCGCTACTTACCACTCGTAGCGTGCGCCACATATAACTCACCTGCGGTCCAGTACCTTCTGGACTGCAACCAGGGTAACATTAGCGTGCGCTAATGCTGAGTGGTAGCGTGCGCTACCTGTACTCAATTAGCGTACGCTAAAAAGAGTACGTAGCGTGCGCTACTCCTCACGCACAGCCCACAACGAAAATGACAACGATGATAAACACGGCACGAAACTCCAATTAGATTAGTGACGAATGACGATTGATACACGATACAATTACTCTGAATGATGAATATCATGATTGAATATGAGTGACAAATGATCAATAATGAGTGAAATTACTGAGTATCAATTACTGAATGATAAATACTGAATGATAATTACTGAATTACAACCGGGTATTACAGCGACCACGTCCACGTCCGCCTCTCAACATACTGTAAGCATAGATACTTAATATACAGGAAACAACATCGTTCTAATGTTCAAGTATTAAGAGGTACAACATGTAAAGAACGAGATAGAGTTTTGGAACTTACAACCACCGTTCGCATGAAGACGTAGGCAGTGCAGTGATGTCATTCACAGCCGGTTACCTCAAAAGACGTAAATGACCCCTATTTTAACCCAATGGCCAAGATATCCATAATCTTAGCTCCGATACCATATTCTGTAACACCCCTGATATATTCAGGAATATTACAGCACCGTAAATCCTTTACGTAAGAATTTACAAGGCTGAAGAAGTGAAAAGACAATAACAGATACCAACTTATGAAATTACTGAAATAAAATACAACAGTCTTGTTCAATACCGAGAATACAATTATCCAACGAAGGGTTATTAATACATCACCAAAATCCAAACATCTTAAACTGACGACGCACTCGAGTACTGATTGAAATAACCAACAGACAACAGACAATAAAACCCGGCCGGAACATCACTCTGCACCCTCGTCGTCATGCAGCTCCAGTAGTTGTTTCCCCGCTCTCCTGGATCCTGAACATAAACAAATGTTCATCCCCGCAGGGGTTAGCACAACGATGCTAGTACAAGTACAATAATCATACAACAGTGATGTAATCAACAATTATATCGTAACAAGTTTCTCCAACGAGAAATATCAACAACACATATCATATCATAATAGTTTCCAACATACTGATGGTATTCCAACGATCCAGCGCACACAGCTATAGATTCCCATGATGATCCCGTCGGACCAACACATGGTGGAACTACCTGTCCAACGATCCAGCGCACACAGCTATAGATTCCCATGATGATTACCGTCGGATCAACACATGGTGGACATATAATCACAATCCATTTACATAATACAATCACATGATAATTATAATAATATAAACAATTCTAATTAGAGTACTTGCCTCGGTTCGAAGACAAGGACAATACTTCCACGAAAACAAAACACTCGAAGGTCACCCCTTCAATCAATAACAAGCTCGAACCTTAACAAAAGAAATAATCTAGAATTTATCTCATGCCGTACGAATGTCTAACAATCCAAAATTACGGCCGAAAGTTCATAAAACGCAATCTGCCTGAACTTCTTAGCGTACGCTAAGTATTCTGTGTAGCGTGCGTTAAGTCTGCTCGATAGCGCACGCAAACAACAAAGCCTAGCGTGCGCTAACTATGCATGGTCAGTACCTCACTGATCAGCCGATTGACTCGACTGATGGCCTAACGTACGTTACGTACCAAACGTAGCGTATGTTAACTCATGCTCGATAGCGCACGTTAATCTACATAGCTTAGCGTGCGCTAACTATGCATGGCAGTTCACTACTGGGCAGTAGACTGATCTCATCATGATCAAACCAATGAAATCTTCAGTGTAATTCATGTTACCTCCATGAATATCTTGTTCATACGGTTATGAATGATCTTACGGATAACAACAACTTCGGATTCAAGAATATATATACTATTATAAAACCATATTCCATTTCAAATACAATTCTTCATGCGATAATTCGGAAGGCTTAACGGTCAATATCAACACCTTAATATCAATGAAAACTATCACCCTGTAGTTTGATTAACATTCCAAGATAAATCCTTCCATGATTAATCTCTTATATCCGTCTAACAATAGTGATACTAAAGTCAAGTCCATGATTGCTATGAAGACACCTACTAAATTCAGATTTACCAATGATAGAAACTTCCTCTACTTGTTCAATGTAATAAGATTCGAATCATGATGTTCATAATCAAGGTACTTAAGGCATATTCATCTCAATATTCCAAACATGATGAGCTTTGGATAATTCATCCAAGAAGATCAATACTAGCTAACATGATCATCTTATTCTCCATAACACGAATCTAGAGTTGAAGATAGAATCAACATACCTTTATATGACGAAATCACTGAACCACAAGGTAGAATCCGACTCCGGTTGGTTATATGCCACTTCAAGGTGTTACTTCCCTTCAATGATCACTCACAAGTAATATCCAATGTTCAAGGATCAAGTAGATGTGTTCTAAGTATGTTAGGAGGATAATTATTGCCCTCTGGTCTCTCAAAACTGAAGAATGAACGAAGTAAATGGGAATAAAAATGGAGTGTTGGCCCATATATAAACTTTCTGCACAAAGCAGATTAGTGCACGCTACTAAGCATTCCTTAGCGCGCGCTAATAAGAGTTGACTTCAAAACTGTCCAGGTTCGTCCGCGGGAATCTTACCCGGACCCATGTCCTGACTGGCGCATGTGCTAGCCGCCCAGCTTAATAATTGAGTGCCTAGCGCACGCAACTCCTACATATGTAGCGTGCGCTAGTAGTAGTCGATAGCGCGCGTTAAGCTACATTCTTAGCGTGCGCTATCACGAGTTTGCATGAGAAATTTTGCATGTTGATATACTTATGTACAAAGATACCAATGTAAGAAATATCATACTCCAATCATCAAGATCACAATTATGAATAATACAGGGTTCAAACACAGGTAAAATACGCAGTAATAAATCCGGATATTACAGCTTTCCCCTATTTGCTACTGTGGGTTGCTTTGAGCATTTACTTTTTGCTTGTAATTGATTTATACATTGTTCAGATTCTTTTGGGAACTCTGAGAGGAGCTATTTATTTTTTATGAGATTATTCTGAAACAAAATTATAAAAGTAGTTGATGGCCTCGGATCATAATCACAAAGCACAATTACTAAAACAAAAGCCAAGACCAGCCAATCTGGATGTTTCCATTAACATATAAGCCTTGATTATATCAATATAAATGTGTTAAATATACATCTCAAAACGGCCTGCCGGCGCGGCCTGGACAGAAGCAGAAAAAACCAGGATAAGACATACACACACTAACACACACAAGAGAATTCAAAATTGACAATCAAACCGCGGGCAGAATCAAATCGGGACAACACAGGAGAATTGACAAATAAATACACTTTGAGAATCTGAATCATCGAGACTGAAATACTCACTTACAAAGGTTGCTGGACGAAGGCGAGCTCGTGAGACCGACGTGCGACGGTGACCGGAATTTGCGACGTGCGACGAGTTCGTGAGACCGATTTGCAGTGAGGTAGACTGAGCGAGTTCGTGAGTACCATGAAGGAGCGACTGAGTGTGGCGTGGGAGAGGGAGAGGAACGGATTTGCAGCGAGGTAGACTTCCTGAGCGATGGCCGACGAAGACCAGAAGAACTAAGAAGATGGCGAGCGACTTCCTGAGTGTGGGGTTTGCGGCGGATGGAATGAAGAAGAAGTACTGAAGTAATTAGGGCTTGTTACTTATTATTTGTTAATACTTAATTACTTAATATTAATAAAAATATTTTAATTATAATTTTTAAAGCTGGCCCGGTGGGTCAGCCCTGTAGCCCGGGCAGCCCGCCCGTTTAGCCCGCGGGCTAAATGGTCCGAGCCAAAAAGGCCCGGATTTAAACGGGCTGCGATTTTAAGGCCCTAACCCTGTTTTTCTGCGGATTAACCGGGCTGGCCCGGCGGGCCCGAGCCCGTTTAACATCTCTAAGTTTAAGTTGTGGAATAAAACTCCCACAATATATATATCCGGATTTTCTTTTTATATTTTTGAAATTTTGAGAAGACATCTCTATATATAAGCTAAATTTTTTAAAAAAAATTAAAATATTCAGGAGATGACACATGTCCAACTCTCTTTTAATAGAAGTATAAATAGGAGGAGATTAAGATAAAGATATTATAAAAAAAATAATTAAATAAAATTGGATATCCGGATTTATAATCCGGGAAATATTCGGTAAAATATGGAAAAATTCGAATACGGGCGGATGGTACATAATCTAAATCCGATCCCATATCCGAATATTACTATCCGAATCCGATCCCGTATCCGATTGGAAACTAAATTTTCTTCCCGAATTCGAATCCGACTGGATCCGGCTCCGGATCGGGCGGGAAATATCTGCCCAAATTTCACCTGTAGGGGTGAGTAATAAGTTTTGTGTAATAAAACTTATATTTGTGTAATAAAAATCTTGGTACCAAATATTTGGTACTAAAAATATCCGCTCAATGAAAAAATTAAACTCACGCCTACATATTTTGGTCAAATCAACCAAAAGCGTATCATGTTATTGTAACACTTTTATGAAGTATTGCAATAGATCTAAAAGTGTCGAAATGTTTCGTAGGCTTGCAACAATTTTCCATTTAAAGTAACACATTTCGAAAGTATTACAATAGATATGCAGGTTTCTTGTCTATAGCAATATTTTATGCAACACAACCATATGACGGGCTTGCAATAGGTCATATATGGTGTAGTGAAACACTGTGAATTCGAGCATTATTTGGTAATTCTAGGCGATATGCAACAGCTCCGACTCGCTCAAGGACCTTAAACGGTCCATAAAATCGACGTGCGATCTTGGCCGTGAGCGGTTTGGCCACCAAATGTTGTCACCGACCTGGAATTCAATATCATGCCTGTGAGAATTAGCCTGCGCAGCCATGCGCTGCTGCATCTTGCGCAAGTTTCCCCTTATTATCTCCAAAACTTCCTCCCGTTCTTGGATTGTTGCAAGGGCTTGCGGTGGAAAGCCGAAGGGTTGTGTTGGCCGAAGAATAGATGGCGCTTCCCGGACATAACGCGCCTTAAAAGGTGAGATTCACAAACCTTCATGAAAGGTAGAATTCAGAGTTAGTTCCGCCCACGGAAGAAAATCGAACCACTATTGAGGACGACCTTGAGTAAACGCCTTGAGACATTGTTGGAGGCCGCGGTTCTTAACCTCCGTCTGACCGTCCGTTTGGGGATGGTATGCGGTGCTACGGCGTAAAGTTGTCCCACTTAAACGATGTAATTCTTCCCAAAACGAGCTAGTAAAAATAGTGTCTCTATCGGATAAGATTGAAGTCGGGATTCCATGGTGTTTGACAACCATATCAACAAATAGAGTGGCGACTTTGGCTGCGTCAAAATGCGTCCCCAACGCACCAAAATGTCCGTATTTCGAAAGGCGATCGACGACCACTAAGATAGTCGTATAACCTCGGGAAGGCGGAAGACCGGTAATAAAATCCATAGAACCTCATCCCACACCTACTACGTGTAACACCCCCAAGTTATTCATGGAATATTACAGCGCCGTAAGCCCCACCTCGGGACCCACAAGGCTAAACATATGCGGAACTATAAATTTTGACTGAGAAGGTCTACATACAATGGAATGAAGAACAATACAAAGGGTATTTAAAACATAACCAATGTATCCAAAGACATCACAACACAAATCATTACTTCGGCAAAGACAGGCCGGAACAACACTGAATGGAAAACTCAAAACATAACCGGAGAAAAGACACAGTATCACACTTGCCCACCATCTTCATGCCGAACCGATACCTGCATGTCCACTCTCCTGGAACCTGAAATACATAAAAAGTATTTCCCCCATAAAGGGGTTAGCCTTCGAATAGCTAGTGCAAGTATATCAAGTATGAAACACAATACTCCTCGACAATAAAGTAAATGTAACCGTCAATTCATCAATTCAAGACTAGTATTCCGGAATAACTAAATCTCATAGCATCACATTAATACATATATGAATACCGTGGAACCGCACCAGAGGCTACGGAACCCTCAGATGACTCATCGGTCCATCCCAGAGTGGTTCGTTCAGATCATCCGTGGAATCGCACCAAGAGGCTACGAAACCCTCAGGGGACCCGTCGGCCCACCCCAGAGTGGATATAAATAATCATCCCATTAATATATCTTACTTTCAAAGTCGAGAATGTATAATCATAATTATATACTTGCCTTTGAGACATCAAAAAATCGAACGAAAAAAGGGTATGAGTTAGGTAGGTCCAAGAACACACTTCTGGAACCTAAATGATTCGCAAGGAATATGATAATCAATTATCCATACTCAAATTACACGAAGAAACTCCCGAAACCCGTCTACGATTCATGAAAATACACGGATAAACAACTAGAGGTTGGAAAATCGTCCAAACCCTCACAAGTCCGAAAACGGCACAATCCAATCAGTAAAATCATAGGAAAAGCATGCATACGGGATAGATACATCATAATCTCAAGGTCCTCAAGCTTCAAAACGGATAAATCGGACGAATCTACGAAAAACCCCCAAAATTCCGAAAAATAGGGTTCTAAGGATTTTTACCTTGATTCGGACGTTAGGATGGATTAGATGTTGTGAAATCCTTGTTCTCCAACCAAATATGTTGTTGTTAGAAGAAAGATTGCTTCCAATCGCCCAAAATCGTCTCTCCCGAGCTGCTCCCATCGGAAATGAGTGAAGAGGATGAAAAATGATGAAATGGAAGTCAACTGTCCAATATATATCCGCCCAGTCTAGCGCACGCTACGCCTCCTTCATTAGCATGCGCTAACGAAGTCACTGGGTAGTCCAGTGGCTTCTGCCGGCCCCGTTAGCGTGCGCTAATCACCTATCTCTAGCGTGCGCTAGCCAAAAAGTAGTGTCCAGTACTGGAGTCCAGAACCTACTGTCCTCTACCTTGCTCAAGCCTTAGCGTGCGCTACCGCTATGGCTTAGCGTGCGTTATGCAACAGCTTTAGCGTGCGCTAGCCGAAGCCTAGCGTACGCTACCTGATAGTCCAGAAAACCTGACAACCTCACTGCCTCTGCCGACCAGCCCGCTAGCGTGCGCTACTAACCACGAATAGCACGCGCTAATGAACTCCTAGCGTGCGTTAATCCGCCAGTCCAGAGAGCAGTCCGAGTTACTGGTTCTGACCTGACTAGTCCCTTAACGCGTGCTACGGCTCAAAGCTAGCGTGCGCTAATCAAGCAGAATTAGCGTGCATTAGCCTAGGCCTAGCGTGCGCTATTTCTCTTGCCCATAACACTTCCACAAGGTCTAAACAACACGTTCGTGGCCCAAACAAGATACCAAACTCAATAACAATATCAACAACTCTCACGGAGGTATGTTACCATGTGCAGAGTCCATTATTTCGGTGAACCCGATCACATGACTATCATCTGCCCGACTAAAAATTCCACACATCCCCACCCGGCCACGCAATATGAACCCAGAAGGCCACACGAGCAAAAGTGACCAATGAGCATTAATGAATAACAATACGACTAAGGTCAAGAATGACTCACCGGGATGACATAATAAAATAAATGATAGCTCGTACAAGGGCGGGTGTGTCCGGACACTCGTCTTGTGCACTTGCACATACCATTATGGGTGTACTATGATGCCTCTCTTTAGCTTAATTTCATAATTAAGATATATTATAATTGTGTTTATTCAACTCTTGAGGATTGTTGTTCTGTGTAACTGACCCGGTTGGGGATGTTGTTTTCAGGTCATGGCAAGGCTAAAGCACAAGAAGAGAACATTGACGGCGAGGAGTCCCAGTGATACTAGTAGGGGGCCCCAGTCCTTTTTCAATCATTCATGTTTCTTCATTTCTATTTCCGCTGCAGATTTCCGTTTGGATATTCGTTTTCATTCAGTGTTATATATTTTATCTTCATATAAAATATACATGTATTCTGTGTTTTCCTGGGTGTGTTGTACTTGAAATTCCTCATTGGAGTAATTGATGATATAATGTGGTTTGGTACTACAATTATATTATTTAAGTCATTAAGTTTCATTCGCCGGGTGGGTCCCGATCGGGGGTCCACGGCACTGTAATAGTCGCCTAGTTGGGGTGTTACAGAGTTGGTATCGGAGCGTGGTTTTGAATACTACCTTCCGAGTCATGTCTCGTTGAAATCATCGTTCATCAGACTAGTATCACTGGAATTTCGCGTCACGTGTGACCTGTGCAAGAGCCAAGCCCCTCAGACCAAAGAACAGTAAGATTTTTGACGCCATGGTATAATTTCTGGCAATAAGAATCACTCATTCATCATTCAACAGTCAACAATCCTCAATCATCATTTTCATTTTTGATCATGTCGATCATGTTAACTCATTAATCACTCAGTTCATTTCATTGCTCAGTTGTTGATCTTTATGATCGTATCATTAATCTGGTTAACTTGTTCAAGATAATCATTTTAAGAATTTCATCAGATAATCATGTCACCCCAGTTGATCATTCATGTGATCATTATATTAGAGCGCGTACATTTATTATTATCATTTCATGACGCACTACGCCATAGATGGCCTACAACAACCCTGAAAATGTGTCATCATAGACCTGATTTAGTGTTGCCTTAGCCCCGAAAAGAGCAAAGGTAACACCAAAAGTGTGTTGTGTTCTCAGCAGTTGCCTTTGACCACAAAGGCAACATGCGAACTGCCTAAGGTAACACCCTGTTCTCATGTTACCATAAGAGCCTATGGCAACATACCTGGAACCCTATTGCAACATTTTATCTGTGTTGCAATAGATGTTATAATTTAATAAAATAAATACCAGATTGTGTGGGGCACACCTGTGGGGCCCACATGTGGGACCCATATTGTGGCAACATGGTTCTGTCTAATGCAACACCACATAATAACAACTGCAACCCAATGTGTATTGCAAAATATTAACCAATTGCAACACAATAATTATCTATTGAAACACCTCAAATGAACAGAATAAAAATATAGCATTTAAATATTGCACTTCCCATAAAAAAAACAATTCTACATACTAGCTATAGTTAAACCAAAAAGTACATCAATCCATCAAAAACATCAACCAATCCACTACATCAACCAACAGCATCAACCAAATAGACAACCAATTCAAGAACATAAGTAAAAGTAATAGAAAATAATATAGTTATCTCAGAATCCATGTCAGGTTGTGTCGGGCCTTCTGATTCACCTTGGCATCTATTTCTTCATTGACCCTACCGGTAACCTTCGCCTCCACTTCGTCAGCAAGCTCCTACCGATTAGTAAGTAACTCACTTCCTTATAATTCGGACACTTAACAAGGGATTTCACCAATAAGCCAACAACTTTACGAACTACTTCTAGCAAACCATTCCTCATGCACATTATTCACACACCTGCATAAACAATTAATTATGTAAAAGGAAATGAATCAAAAGAACAAATGTAACCATAGAAGATATCATATAGAAAAGCAGTTGCAAGCAGGATTTAGGGACTTCAACGAATTTATTTACTTGAGGCTGGCTTAAAATTTCATAAACATACATGATAGTTCATAAATCAAAACTATTATTCAATTTGATGTATAAGATTATTCTTTACTACTATTACTATGCCTACGACTACTACTACTACTACTATGACTATTATTACCGTTGCTGCTACTATGGTTATCATACATTGGACTTCCACATAAAATTATTATATAAAGTGTAAATATGACATAGTAGTTATAAACTAGAGCATTTTAAAAATTCCATCGAATAGAATCTCCGAATAGCAAAGTTGGTATGACACCAAATTCACTACAAATGTATATTAGATATGAGATATGAACTATTATAATTTAATATTTAGTAATATGGTGGTACACCAGAATGTATGCTACACCAAAACAACTACACTTATATATACACAAAAATGATACTATATTAGAGATAACTAACTAAGAATGTTATTAATTAATAAATTAAAATTTTATTTTATGTTGTGATCTGATATAAATAGTTAAAAATCCAATGCATTGTCTCCTATCCTGAGTGCTCTCTTGAGGCTCTACCTCATTCGCTCCATAAGCAAATGTCCCAGCATGACATATTCATCTCGCGGTCCCCACTTGAGTTACAACATCTATTTTATTAAGTCGGTAATAGCAACAAATACGCTTTAGTAATTAAGTTCATAGTCTACAAATCATGTATGGCGCGTCGAAGTCGTTAATTAAATCATCGTAATCAAAAAAGAAGTTAACGTTGTCTAAAATTCAATGATAAAACGATATAATCTTTTCATTTGATCAACTATTATTCTCAATAATTAGGATTTTGTCTAATGTAAAATCTAATTATCAGATCAGGTGCATGAATGAAATTAATCAACTGACATATATCTCCAATACGATATTACCTTCTCCTCCTCGGAGACCTATCACTACCAGAGAGACACCTTCCACAGGAAACATATTTCAGCCATGTTTGTGGCTTCTTTGTTCTAAATCTCAAACGTGAAAGCTGCACATTGAAGAATTTCATAAAATATTAGAAGATATATATTTAGATAACTTTCTATTTTCATACATTATATTTATTTATCACAAAGAAAGGGTTAAAAGAATTTTCAGAAAAAAAAACAACAACAAAGCCTTCACAAACTACAAACAAAAAATCCTGGTTTGATTCCATCTCATATTTATCCCTTCATAAGCAAAGAAAAATAAAATAAAAAAACCTTCATAGTCAAAAATATTACGTCGTTGCCCTCTTAAATTTGAGACGAAATCAAACTCATGTTTTCCTTGTAATTTTGGAACTTCGCTTGGTTTGTTTGCAGAGTACTGCAAACTTTAGGATGGAAAGTTTATATATTTATCCCTTTTGACAAGAATGCAATTCTTAAAACGTTAAACATACATGACTGTTTTAAGTCCTATTTCTACCTTTCGGCGGGTTACATGTGGAGTGTTCCAACAAAGCAATCTCCTTGATCTCGATTCCAATATCCTGCAGGAAAAAAAAATAACGATTCCTTGTTCAGATCGAAATTAATGCCATCAAGGGCAAAATAGACAATTAAACCATTTGTAACTTCAGATGATTGTCCCAAATCACCTGTATCACAAAACTTGTATTATCGTATAACTCAACTAAAAGGCTGCGTGGAGCTGGAAGCTCCAGCTCCTCAAACTAAGCAATGCTACATAGAGCCAAAAACATCCAAAAACTTAGTAATGGTACACGGAGCTAGAAAGATCACCTGCATTTTCGGTTTGCTAGAGACTGACCTATGATGCCACTCGTAGTCAGATGTCACATATACACGATGCAGTGCCCACTAATATAACTTTACAGCCCAACCCAACATTAATTGAACCCCTGAAATTGTACTCCTTTTGCAGTGCACACTAATTTAACATTTTTTGAAAATAAAAATACAAATCGAACCCCTAAAATTGAAAATCCAAATCGGACCCAAACCTTTTAAAATGAGTTCCAAATTTGTGGTGAAACCTTTTGAAGATGAGTTCTGAATCGAAGAACAGCCAAATCAAAGAACAAGTCAATATTTCGAGAATACTCAAACGCACTACTCATAGGTTCCAGGAAACACATTGCGTAACTCTTAGCTAAATTCTATTAAGACACCATAAGGTGAAAAAAGAATAGAACCACGATAATAAGATCATCTATCAAAAGCATCAAAGACAAATTATAACAAGCTTACATGCGTTCCAACTTCCCACGGTTAACGAAAAAAGCATGATGTTTAATTGCCGAGTTATCAGCTTAGAAATAGTCGTCCTGTTCAGAAGTTAAGCACATCAATTCAAGTACCATGAAATATCAAACATGAATATGCTAATTCACTGGCATCACCAGTTAAGAAACACATATGAACATATTAATGAGCAACGCTCACCAACTCAACATCATCAATGAAGGAATCATTAGTATCATATTCATCATCATCATCAGGCATAGTGATAGGGGTGGCAGCAGAGCGATTCTCAGAACTCAGACCCTCTTTGCCTCATTTGGCTTGTCGAGTCCAGATTCGAAGATAAGTCCCCTCATTCATTTTGAATGATCCAAACACAGAACTAGACGCGCTTGAGCCCAATGACATTGATGCGTCTAGTACATATAACATATGTAATTAATGGTTATTATTGTGGAAATTTCAGAAAATGAGAAAATCTGAATGACACCAACTCAAGATCAAACACATAATATTCATACAAATAACACTTCAAACCAGATTCTTGTTGCGAGTCCAGTCCGCTCTCGGATTGTAACACCCCCAAAACCGTATGGGAATATTACACGCCGTAAACCCTTTCCGCAAGGATCTACCAGGCTAAACGTCCATAAACAACCAAATGCTTGCCCGGCCAGGGTCAAACAATATAATAATACAGACCGTTAAGGTCACCTACACATAAACACACAGACCGATGAGGTCACACAACTCTATCAACAGGACTGACTAACAACATTACCCACACAGGGTTCGAAATACAATACAACGGAAGACTGAATCAACTCTAACAATACAAATAAACTCTACCAACTCTCAACTCTTGATTAGTATCGCACTCGTCATCCCCTTGTGCCAATCCCATGGATCGCCTCCCCGAACTCGCATGTACCGGACGCAAAACAGACATCCACCCCGAATACTCGGGGTTAGTAAAACTCCACCGCTTTACTAGTGCAAGTATCAAACCATACGAAATGTAACAAGCAAATAGCAACTACGAATTTAATATGGAAATCAATTATCAAAATGTTCCGAGAAGTTTTAGAATTTCGAACTCAAGTAAGAGATATTTGAAAAGGAACACATCATCTCGGGGATTTTTAAAGCGTAAATTCTTTTGGATCTCGAGTCCCAATTTACAAAACCCTTTTCGTAAACAATAGGGCCTTAGCCCGATTCTCGTTTCAAAGCATACTAAATAATATATCATTATGAGTCCGAGATCCATATTTAAAATGTTACCCGAACAATCATCGCTACGATCATTGTTCGTACACATCATGTACCGAACTCCGAGGCCTCGACGGACCTTACCCGACCACACACATTGTTCGTACACATCATGTACCGAACTCCGAGGCCTCAACGGACCCTACCCGGCCACACACACACCGTCGTACACATCATGTACCGAACTCCGAGGCCTCAACGGACCCTACCCGCCACAACATCGTTCGTACACATCATGTACCGAACTCCGCAGGCCTCGTCGGACCCTACCCGGATCACACACCTTGTCCGTACACGTCATGTACCGGACTCCGCAGGCCTCGTCGGACCCTACCGGATCACACACTTTGTTCGTACACATAATGTACCGAACTCCGAGGCCTCGTCGGACCCTACCGAACACACACACATCGACACGACACAATTCATAATCATTAAATGTCAAGCCATTCCACATTACACGAAATGTTCAATCAAGTATGTAAACCAAAACAACACAAATATCATGATCATCACAACGACTCTTAACCAACATAACACACATTCGGTACACAATACATTGAACAACCACGTGTACAACCATCTCATATGTACATCGCAATCCTGCACAAATGGCACGACGCCTACACGGATACCAATATATCACTATTATCACAAAGCCTTCAAATTTCGGAAAACACAACCAACTCAAACGGAACATATTTACGGAGGCAAGCAAAATCGTCATACATATCATACGTAATTACTAGTCACAAGATACAAGTCGTATAATAAGATACTTGCCTTAATAACCGCTACCAAACGTTCCGAAGAACACCGTTCGACCGGGAAGCTCGGACCCCGAAGGAGCAACGAACGGAAGGGTTCCGACTCGAGTTCTTCACAAGAATTCGACCCTAACAACATATAATCAATAAATCATCGATCATACGAGGAAGAATAATCGTAGAACGCTCGAATTCTCTTTGTGACATTTTATCTAACACCTTCAAGGCGTCGATAAAATACTCAATAAAACGACAAATCCGTGGCAATCCAACCGTGGAATAACAAGGAATTAGATATAATATAGCTTAACAATCATCAATCCATCAATATTCTGAGTTAAAACGGATTAAACGGACGAAATCGAACAAAATACCCAAAATCCCCAAAATTAGATTTCTAGAAAATCTGACCTGATTCGCTCGATCAAAGGATGTTATAGGATGGATGATTGATGATATGAACTCCAAAACTTCATGGATTTGTTGACAAACAACATCTCTCCATGATAGGAACAACCTCACCGGAAGAGAAGTAGAAGCAGAGAAAAAATGGCGAAAAACGATCACTGGGCCTTAAATAGCACACAGGTGCCGCGGCCAGCGGGAGTGTGCGCGGCACGAGCCCAAAAATGGCTCCTGGTCGGCGGTGTGCAGCAGCCTCGGCCAGCGTGTGCCGCGGCACCTTGCAGATCAGTTTGGCCGAAAAATGCCACAGTGTGCCGCGGCCCCGCCAAAGATGTGCCGCGGCCCTACGGTCAGACGGCCGCTCGGCCGAAGTCGAGCACTACCGGCCGTGACTCGGCCAAGCCGCCGAGCACCGCGGCCGTGACTCGGCCAAGACGCCGGCTGCCAACTCGACGGCCCGAACGACCCGAAACCCGAACTCGAATACGAATCGATGATACGGTTACAACGTATCGCAAAGACGAATCTAAGAGCTAAGAGAACACACAATTCGACCAACCGAAGGCTCTAATCCGACAACTAAGTAATTACCCAAAACTTTGGGAAATTACGAAAATGGCCCAAAACGTCCGAAAATCACGATACGCGATCGAAACACCAAACCAAAGCTTGCAACAAGAATAATAACATTAAATGAACTTACGAGAAACTCGAAACAACAGTTTCGGACGAGATTCGCAAGAATCGAACTCAAGTGCGGAAAAGCATCTAAAAAGCTCGGAACTCAGCAAAACGATACCGAAACGAACTCGGATGACAAAAAGTGCAGAATTAATCATTCTCGAAATGACGAAACGGTCATGAGCGAATCATCAAAATGGACTTTCTCCGAAAAAAAGAAATTACCGGAAATCGAAATTACGGGTATTACATTCTACCCTCCTTAAAAGAAGTTTCGTCCCGAAACTTAAAACAAGTAGGGAGAAGCAATATCCACTGTCAGGAAGACTCGACGAGATACACAAAAACCGAAAACTCGCGCCCAACGGCGAAACGCTGCAAGAAACGCCAAAAGACATACGGCGTGAAAACACGCTCCACGACGACCAACACAATGCCACCGACTAAGATTCAAAACAATAACGAGAAATTAACGTCACATCACATGCACACATTTAATCAAAGAAACGCACGCGACAACAAGCCGCACCCGACTAAATCGGCTATGCGAAAGAAACAAATAGAATAACACGATAGAAATCACTCCGATACTCATCAACAAGAAAATGTCCGACATCAAAATACAAATAATTTCAAGATAACAGAAAATGAGAATACCGGATATTACATTCTATCACACAAAAAATAAGTTTCGCCCCGAAACTTAAACTAAGGTTATCACAGTGATACGAAACAAAATATAACGACACATAATAAAATACCATGCTCATGACCTCGTGGTCTACTGACACGCCTCCGCAGGTTCAACAACTAAACGGGAACTTACACAAAACAAAATATCATTCAACAAGTTCCAGATGTAAAAGCGTCACAGAAACATCTCTACAGGCGAAACAATCCGTGTAGCGAGTACCAAAAACACCATCACTAGACATTCTTGGGCCCTCCTAAGTAGGAATAGAATCCGGTCCCTTATCATCTCAAGAACAATCTCGCGATCGAACTCGATGATCCTCGTGTCAATAATTATAACAAGTCACCGCGGTTTCTTACAATGCGCGCGTTCATGGCCTAGAACGTTACAATTGAAACACCTAGGAGCATTACCGTGACTCAAAGACACCGACTTGGGTCTTTTGGGTTCTCTAACCGACCGAGAAGGTCCCATACTCGGGCGATACGAGGGTTGAGGTGTGGGAATCCCAATTCCTTACTTCCCGATGCATCATCGAAATCTTACGCTTTTCTGCACCGATACGGACTCGGTAGACATTATAGCCATCTCAAACGCCAAGGCTCGATCCTGATAGTCCTTCAAGGTTGTACACATAAAAGGAGCCTTACACTGCCGAATCTGAGGTTTCATACGCATATCGAAATAACGAACCTTATCTGCCTCACTTTTCACCTGATCCCGAACATAACACAACTGTCGATTATAATCGACTATCGCCTGGGATATCGACACGTCTCGGGGCGTAGCCGAGAAAAACTCAACAATCCTACGCTCTTTAACAGGCGGCGGACAATACTCGGCCTCCATCGCAGTTTTGAATTCAGTCCAAGTAGCAGTACGATCACTAGGCGCTACGGCCTCCCACCAGTCTGCAGATTCCCTGTCGAGTAGGTATTGAGCAATAGGCACTCTTCTCTCACCGGGGCAATCTACAGCATCAAATGTTCTGTCCAACTAGAAGAGCCAATTCTCCCAGCCTAACGAATCCGAAGAACCTACAAAACGGGGCGGGTGCATTCTCATCACATCTCGTAACCACTTACCAGCTCCGTTATCTTCATCCGGAATCCCGTCTCGGTGTACGGTCTGATTCATAAGCGCCAACCCGGTCGATCACTGACGAAGGATGGTGGCGGCGCCAATATCATCATTACCTCTGGATGATTGCTGCGATCACGACCACGACTACGACCACGTCCTCGGCCATGGCCTCTCGGCATCTTACCGGACGACCAATAAGAATAACACATCCAAACAAGTATCACAAAGTCAAGATAAGACAATAAATAGCGGACGTTAAAACATCAACTCCAAGTCATCACACAAGTGCACGAACTAACACTGTAATTTTAGAACTTCATTAAAAAAATAATCCACACAGTCACATCAACAGAGAGGTTTGGATTTTTTCCAAATCAAACACGGTCAAAACCACACATGTATCGCAGGATCAAACACTAACAACAAAAATAAAATGTTTCCGGTATTATTCAAATGATAAAATTTTAAAATTCTCAAGTTTGAAAAAAATTGGTGAAATGAAATTTTTGAAAACTCTTATAATACCTCGGTCGTTTGATTAAAACCATGTATCTCATTATCAAAACTGTTTTGATTGAAGCTATTTGCAAAACAACACATTGAGGCTTCAATCTTTTCGCTAGACGATGTCGTCAAAATGACCTTATCAATATATCATTACCTTTACTAGCGTTATACGGGTAACAACATGTTACCACGCCATCCATCACCGATATATCAACGAGATTAGATAACCATGGGGCACGGGTACAATTGTAATAACAAATTTCTACCGGTCAAAAGTTTACGGCCGTAACAACATGCGGTTTATGGTCGTAATAACTCGAGCTTACGGCCGTAATGGAAAACATCTTACGGCCGTAACATCTAGCCGCAGATCTGAGAATAGTCACTGATAGCCCCCAACACACAAACACATAACATTTAAATTCAAAATTAGGGCCGTTTTCCAAAACAAGATTTTTCCAAAAATTTTGATTTCCACAAAAATGCTCAAATCAGTAGTCTTTAAGGAAAAACGTTTTCAAAGCTACCCGTAGCGGGTATAATTACAACAATCCAAAATAGTCGATATTAAAACCACATGCCCAAATGGCAAACAGGGTCGCCAATTCAATCAGATACATCTCATGGCATCAAGTTTAAACACACAGCAAAATCATTCATCGGAGTTTCTCACAAACTCTACCGTAAAACCCATCAAGGTTCACAACTTTCACACCATACCAACCACGTGGTGGCTCAAGGGCCAAACATCAATACATCCAGTTCTATACACGTACAGCGTATCCAAGTATCGAATACAACTTCATTACACAACACCGTGTAAATAAAATTATGCACCACAAATATCACACATAAATGAAATCATGAACACAATTATTATGCATAAAAGAGGAGACTTACATCAACAGGTTGCACGGAGGTGACGGTCGCCCACGATACTAATCTCGTCTGACAACATATCGACACGTTGTGACTACGCACAACTCAACTTGTCACCTAACGACTCGAACGACAAGACCACACATTACTCGACAAACCACGACTCGACTCGACTCGACAGCCTAAGTTTCTGCAACCTAAGCTCTGATACCATAAATGTAACACCCCCAAAACCGTATGGGAATATTACACGCCGTAAACCCTTTCCGCAAGGATCTACCAGGCTAAACGTCCATAAACAACCAAATGCTTGCCCGGCCAGGGTCAAACAATATAATAATACAGACCGTTAAGGTCACTTACACATAAACACACAGACCGATGAGGTCACACAACTCTATCAACAGGACTGACTAACAACATTACCCACACAGGGTTCGAAATACAATACAACGGAAGACTGAATCAACTCTAACAATACAAATAAACTCTACCAACTCTCAACTCTTGATTAGTATCGCACTCGTCATCCCCTTGTGCCAATCCTGATCGCTCCCCGAACTCGCATGTACGGACGCAAAGCAGACATCCACCCCGAATACTCGGGGTTAGTAAAACTCCACCGTTTTACTAGTGCAAGTATCAAACCATACGAAATGTAACAAGCAAATAGCAACTACGAATTTAATATGGAAATCAATTATCAAAATGTTCTAGAAGTTTTAGAATTTCGAACTCAAGTAAGAGATATTTGAAAAGGAACACATCATCTCGTGGATTTTTAAAGCGAAATTCTTTTGGATCTCGAGTCCCAATTTACAAAACCCTTTTCGTAAACAATAGGGCCTTAGCCCGATTCTCTCGTTTCAAAGCATACTAAATAATATATCATTATGAGTCCGAGATCCATATTTAAAATGTTACCCGAACAATCATCGCTACACGATCATTGTTCGTACACATCATGTACCGAACTCCGGAGGCCTCGACGGACCTTACCCGGACCACACACATTGTTCGTACACATCATGTACCGAACTCCGGAGGCCTCAACGGACCCTACCCGGCCACACACACTGTTCGTACACATCATGTACCGAACTCCGGAGGCCTCAACGGACCCTACCCGGCCACAACATCGTTCGTACACATCATGTACCGAACTCCAGAGGCCTCGTCAGACCCTACCTGGATCACACACCTTGTCCGTACACGTCATGTACCGGACTCCAGAGGCCTCGTCAGACCCTACCTGGATCACACACTTTGTTCGTACACATAATGTACCGAACTCCGGAGGCCTCGTCAGACCCTACCTGGAACACACACACATCGACACGACACAATTCATAATCATTAAATGTCAAGCCATTCCACATTACACTGAAATGTTCAATCAAGTATGTAAACCAAAACAACACAAATATCATGATCATCACAACGACTCTTAACCAACATAACACACATTCGGTACACAATACATTGAACAACCACGTGTACAACCATCTCATATGTACATCGCAATCCTGCACAAATGGCACGACGCCTAACACGGATACCAATATATCACTATTATCACAAAGCCTTCAAATTTCGGAAAACACAACCAACTCAAACAGAACATATTTACGGAGGCAAGCAAAATCGTCATACATATCATACGTAATTACTAGTCACAAGATACAAGTCGTATAATAAGATACTTGCCTTAATAACCGCTACCAAACGTTCCGAAGAACACCGTTCGACCGGGAAGCTCGGACCGAAGGAGGAGACGAACGGAAGGGTTCCGACTCGAGTTCTTCACAAGAATTCGACCCTAACAACATATAATCAATAAATCATCGATCATACGAGGAAGAATAATCGTAGAACGCTCAAATTCTCTTTGTGACATTTTATCGAACACCTTCAAGGCGTCGATAAAATACTCAATAAAACGACAAATCCGTGGCAATCCAACCGTGGAATAACAAGGAATTAGATATAATATAGCTTAACAATCATCAATCCATCAATATTCTGAGTTAAAACGGATTAAACGGACGAAATCGAACAAAATACCCAAAATCCCCAAAATTAGATTTCTAGAAAATCTGACCTGATTCGCTCGATCAAAGGATGTTATAGGATGGATGATTGATGATATGAACTCCAAAACTTCATGGATTTGTTGACAAACAACATCTCTCCATGATAGGAACAACCCCAGCCGCGGAAGAGAAGTAGAAGCAGGAGAAAAAATGGCGAAAAAACGATTGCTGGGCCGTAAATAGGCTGCACAGTGTGCCGCGGCCCAGCGGGAGTGTGCCGCGGCACAGGCCCAAAAATGGCTCCCAGTGGTCGGCAGTGTGCCGCGGCTCAGCCGGCGTGTGCCGCGGCACCCGGTACAGTCGGTTTGGCCGAAAAATGCCACAGAGTGTGCCGCGGCCCTGCCAGCATGTGCCGCGGCCCTACGGTACGGCCTGCTCGGCCGGAAGCTGCCGAGCACTACCGGCCGTGACTCGGCCAGAAGCTGCCGAGCACTGCCGGCCGTGACTCGGCCAGTACCGGCCGGGGCCAACTCCGACGGCCCGAACGACCCCGAAACCCGAACCTGAATACGAATCGATGATACGGTTACAACGTACTCGCAAAGACGAATCTAAGAGCTAAGAGAACACACAATTCCGACCAACCGAAGGCTCGGAATCCGACAACGGAAGTAATTACCCAAAACTTTGGGAAATTACGAAAATGGCCCAAAACGTCCGAAAATCACGATACGCGATCGAAACACCAAACCAAAGCTTGCAACAAGAATAATAACATTAAATGAACTTACGAGAAACTCGAAACAACAGTTTCGGACGAGATTCGCAAGAATCGAACTCAAGTGCGGAAAAGCGTCTAAAAAGCTCGGAACTCAGCAAAACGATACCGAAACGAACTCGGATGACAAAAAGTGCAGAATTAATCATTCTCGAAATGACGAAACGGTCATGAGCGAATCGTCAGAATGGACTTTCTCCGAAAAAAAGAAATTACCGGAAATCGAAATTACGGGTATTACACGGATTATCCAGAATCTATGACCAAACGGCGAGCTCCCATCAGCCTACCGCGTTCACCGAAGATATGAAGCCGAATAATTGCCCCCAACCAGATTGAGCGACCAGTAGAAACCATATATTACCGAGTCAATCGAGTCTAAGCCCGACCTATTACGGTTGGAAATCTATAGAGTTGCCGGATGAAATCAGTCAAAAATTCCGATTGTACAAACTGAAGCCATCGTGACTTAGTCCTCTGACGGATCGAGAATCATTCGGTGCACGGTGGAGTCGCCTCATCTGGTTGCTGCGACCGTCGCGTCTTGCCGGAAATATCAGCAATCTAACCCCATCAGTTGCTTACCTACTCATCGACTACCACCTCTTGTCGTTGTCGTTGCCCGCGACAGCGGGTAGCGTGTGTATAATACAGTGTTGAGTGTGTGTGTGATTTACAAGATGAAAGGGGAAGAAGAGAGGTAGGACAAGGGGGCGGCGGGCGAAGAATAGAGAGATCGGGAGAAAGAGGGAGAAAGCGAGATTTCTTTTTAGGTTTTGTGCTTTATGGGTAAGAGACCCGTTATTTCATATAACATGTCTCTTTTTCTGTTTGACACGATAGAGACCCGTTAAATCAGACAACAGATCTCTTATTAATATACATTAGAGACCCGTTAAATGAAATAACGGATCTCTTATTTTACTCACAAAAACGTTGTTTGGAACGCTATGAATGCTTAATAAAATAAACTGAGAAATATATGAATAATACTTAAAATACAATTATTTAGATAGTGCTTCCAAAACCGCTATAGAAGAGCAAACATATATTTAAAAATTTACGAAAAATAAATAAAATACTACCTAAAATATGGAACCTAAGTCAATATTTTTCATAAACGCTATGTAAGTTTACTCTTGCATAGCGCTTCCTAATTAAATGCTATGCAAGTATTTTTTTTATTTTGTTTTATTTTTATTTTATTCTAAAATATAATCACGTGCATAACATTTTTCTAAAAACGCTATCTAAGTAACATACTTCCATAACACTTCCAAAAAAACGCTACGTAAGTGTTGTATCCTAAGTTGAAATGGGTAGTAGTGATAACTGGTCTCTAATGTCTCTCATAAAAAAAATAGCGGGCTCCTTTGACATATTAGAGACTTGTTGTTTATAATATTAGGTGTTTTACATTAAAATTTGTTTTTTTATACAATTTTAATAATTTCGTTCCAAATTTATTAATTTTCATATATTATTTTTTTAATTTTTTAATAAAACTACATATTGTAAGAAAATTTTGAAAAAAAAAATAGTATTTATTTAATGAAGACATATTTGGTATAAAATATCTTTTTTTGTTTTAATAATTTTTATATATTATTTTTTTAATTTTTAATAAAATTATAATTTGTAAGAAAATTTTGAAAAAAATAAATATAGTATTTATTTAGTGGAGACATATTTTATATAAAATATATTTTTTGGTTTTATTAAATTTTAATTAGTCTTAAAGTATAATTTTTATTTTTAAAGAAATTTATCTTTTTATTTATTAATAGTCTAAGGCAACACATGCATAGTGTTGCAGTGTGTAACACCTATTTATAGCTACAGCAACACAATTTTATGTCTACGGTAACACCAAGATTACAAGGTTGCGATAGGGCCAAAATTTCATAGCTACTGCAACACCTGAGAAGGCAACACCATGCCCATGAGGTGGCGATAGGCCATCTATGGCGTAGTGACGTAATCATAATGCGATATTCATGCGAGATCTATAATTATCTTGTGATTTTACCACTTCAGTATGGAAATAGCTGTCAGAGGACGAAGGGGAAGAGGCCGCGGTGCGGGCCGAAACCCGGGAGATCATGTGAATACACGCGCAAACGCGAGGAATAATGTTAATTCATCGAGCAGCGACGCTGCCACTCATTCACCCGGAAATGATCATTCATTGTCAGGGAGTCGTACCCGGGACACAGCTCAATCAGAAGGTGTTCGGGTTGATCCACTCGCTTTTATGAAGGGCATGATGGCCCAGATGACTCAGATGGCACGCCTCATGGAGACGATGCAGAATTCAACCGCTCAAAATCAGCAGGCTCCTCCGCTGCCACCTTAGGAGCAGGAGAGAGGTGTGAGCAGTATCATTGGCGACATCTCTCGCCAGAGACCACCTACTTTTGAGGGCTCATCTGAGCCGGCGGATATTGTTCACTGGCTTGAACATTTCGAGAAGTTGTCTGCTATGGTGGAGTGTCCCGAAGTACACAAAGTTTCAGTTACGGCTTACTATCTGGGTAAGAGCGCTCATTCATGGTGGTTATCGTTGAAGCCCACCGATGGATCTTGTACTTGGGATCAATTCAAGACTTTCAAGATGGAGAGGTATTATCCGGCCCCACTCAGAGAGGCCAAGTTATCAGAATTACTCATTCCCGACCCCTCAGCAGACGATGATGTTCTCGCCATCGCCGAGAAATTTCAGGAGCTACTTCCTTTCGCCTCATCTATTATTCACTCATAGGCGGACAAGATCAAGTATTTCAGCAAGTGGTTGAAACTCGTATGCGGATGCAGTTGCTTAATCACAATTGCACCACTCTGGCCGAATTCATCGAGAAAGCTCTTACTTATGAGCTTACTGGTAAGGAGATTGCTAGGCAGCAACCTTCATCTGCTAGCAACAAGTCAAAGAATCGTAATCAGTCTGAAGGCAGTCAGGCAACTTTCAAGAAGCCTCGTGCGGGCTCTACTTTTTATGAGCGACCTCCTGTGGCGCCTAGACCCGCGGAATCTCAGTCCCGAGCAGCCAGTTCGGCCGTCACCTATTTCAACTGTGGAGAACTTGGTCATTTCAGCACCAAGTGTCCGAGGCAGACTATCACGTGCAATAACTGTGGGATTGCTGGGCATAAGGCCCTTTTTTTCCGAAGGTACTCCAAACCTACTCCAGCGTCATCTCAGGCCTCGAAGCACTCGGCTGTTCATAATCAGGCCACTCAGTCTGCGTCGTTTAAGACGACAGGAGCAAACATAGGCGTAGCCCATAGTCATCAGACAGGAGCGTCCGGTGCGGGGACTAGCAAGTCCCGAATTTATGAGATGAAGAGGACTGACGATCCGGAGGCCCGGATGATCTCAGGTACACTCGAAATTCTATCTCAACATGTGTGTACCCTTTTTGATACTGCTGCATAACATTCATTTATTTCCAAGTCATGTTTGGGTAGACTACGTCTGGGTAGTTCTACTAGTTGTGATCCTTATGTCATTGGTCTACCTGATGGTAGAAAAATTATCGGAGATCGTGAGATTAAGGATTGTCCGATTCAGCTTCATGGCCGTGATTGGTTAGCAGACCTAATCGTGGTGGATTTACCTAGGGATGATGTTATTTTAGGCATTGACTGGATGGATCGTATCGTCACGATGCCATCATTAGTGTCCGTAAGCGTATGGTCACTATCATTTCAGATGATGGGGTCGAATGAGTATTTCAGGGAGGTAATCCCAGCTGTTCCGGAAGAGTTATTAATATGATGAAAGCAGTGAAATTACTCAGTCAAGGGTGTGTTGGTTATTGGTGCTATATTGTAACACCCCCAGATATTAAACGGAAATATTACAGCGTCGTGGGCCCCAAGATGGAACCCACAAGGCTGAAGGAAATTTTCGCAAACATTTAGAAATGCCCAAGAGGCCGACGACGGTACTATCTTTAAAAATATTCGAAGACATTATAAAACTCGTTTATCAAAACCGTCGTAACATCTCATTTGAAATCACAAGGCCCGAAATACCAAAACTCAACACTTTAAAAACGTACGTTAAACTATCGCTTACACATACCAACAAAATAGTTTAGAAAACGATCCCCAGAGTAACTCAAGTTACCAAAAACGAAAGATCATTTAAAATACTCACATAGCGAAAAAGACAATAGTTAAAAGTACTCTAGCAGCAGAATACAACAATTACATGCCCTAGCCAATATCCTCCAGGACGCTCATCTCTCCATGACCGCTACAAGCTCGATATCCAAAGAACCTAAAAAGAAAGCCCACGACGGGGTCAGCCATAATATCCAACAATGATAACCGTCACATCACATTAATAACTACATACCAATGAGAATACAAAATAAGAATACGACCAATGTAATCTTATCGTAGTAACTTTACTTACTCAAATAATTCTCATCAGATCTCGTACTCGATTAACCAATAAACTCGAGCATAATATCTGTATTGTACCTCAAACAATACTTAAGATTCTCAAACTATCATAACCAACCCACGATACGGAAATATACCAGTTCTCACCAATACGATCCATGGGATAGCATCATCAAATCCCAAGACGATAACCGATTGTCCATCAAAAGACGAATACCAAAGGAAATACGGAACATACCTCAAGATATGAACCGCCACGACGAAATCACGTCAGTCTAATCCAAGATCGGATCAATCAATACCATACACGGACATGGTCCTAACACAAGACCTACAAATGCATACTCATATGACGACATCAATATGCTCAAAACAATATCAACAGTGTATATTCAATGAAAATCCCATGACCCAGCGCCCTCAGCATAGGTCACAAGATGATCCTACCAGATCAACACGAGGTAGATAACCAACAATATACATATACACAACAACATATGCAACCAATGATGCGAATACATATGATTCCATCAACACAACACTGGGTACTCCAACGATCCAGCGCCCTCAGCATAGATCCCAAGATGATCCCGTCGGACCATAACGAGGTGGAAGAACTCGTCCAATGATCCAGCGCCCTCAGCATAGATCCTAAGATGATCCAGTCGGACCATAACGAGGTGGACATCTGATCCAGCGCCCTCAGCAAAGATCACACGATCCCAACGGATCAACACAACATAAACAATATAATTATACATACACATATGCAAATCAATATGTTCATCGACATGAACAACACATGAATCAAAACATGAACGACACTATGATGACACAACTAGGACGACTTCATGTTCAACAACATGAATGACAACCTGCATGATCAACAACATCAACACTAAACCGAATCAATCTAGAATACTTGTCCCGAGTCCTTCGGAAGCAATCATGATGCCAAATCACCACCGACGATTATCCGCAATGCTCGGCAACCCAAACGTACCATGGACTGCATATACTTATATCCTCGTCTTTATCATAATGTATCCTTGATACCCAAAACTCCAATAACCGAAATGAATCATAAACCTTATGATTTAACTCCCAGAATCGGAAAGACAACACATAATCTAAATCTCCAAAATTTGCAGTAATAATCATTGCTATATGCATTATAAACAAAATGAAACTGAAACCATTCATTAAACATTATAACTGAGCAAGTAATAACTTGCCTCGATATCAATGAAGCCGTTACCAATTCCTCGTCGTCGTGTAGAAGCTCCTCGGCTCTCGGCCCAAACCGATTCATTAACGCACTCGAACAAGGCCACAACATACGGTTATAATCACCGATCAATAATCTCAACCTATTGAAGTAATCAATTAACACATATCCGATAACAATCAGCAACCGACACGACCAACCAATCAACTCGACGGGTCAACGATACCACGATCATATATAAAACCAAATAATATACTCAAACCATTTTACGAATTCATATCCATCATATGAACCAAAATCCGATGATTACTAGTCAATATAACCGATCGAAAAACTCAATGATTTCACAATATCCCGATTAAACACAATTCCGAACAATCCAACTCAAACAATTACGAATTTATAACCAAAATACGATTACGGGTACGAATGTAAAGGAAATCATATTCGGTGATCAATCACAATCTTTCCGGATTCCCAATTGATATCATGATTCGTATTTCATCAAGAACATACGAATTCTACCACTACAATCAACGAACATTCGATCTTCATATCTAAAGATACAGATAATTCAACATACGATCGTCTTGCTATGTTCAATTCATCAAGGAGTTTCTCAAGAACACAAAATAATTCCAAACCTTGTTCATAGCCAACATCTAAATAATCCTTATTCACAATTCAAGGTATATATAATCATGTTCTTCAACATATACTTCTCATAACATCATGAATCGCAACAAACCACCAAGAACATCGAGAATACTACGATTCCATAATCATAACGATATAATCAAGGCATTTAATCATCAATTCATTATCTTCCCTTAACAAAATTCCCATAATTACCAAGAATCATCACAACAATATCAATTCAATCACCATTCATACGAAAACGTGTAGAATTTCCCAAGTTCTACTCATTGAAACATTTCATCGAACACTTCGAAGGCATAGTCCAATTTAATCGTTTATTCGAAGCAATACTCGAATTTGTTCCACAAAACTTCAAGAATAATGAATGATTTCGAGTATACAATCAAGTCCGATCAATAATCTGAATCAAAACGAATAAAATCGGCCAAAATACCAAGAATCCTCAAGAATATCCAAAAACCAAAAGTTTAGGTGATCTTACCTTCGATCCGGGTGGAAGATGATGTTAATCCATGAATCAAACTTCCAAAACATGTTGTTCAATGTTTCTCTTACTCAAATCCATCCATCTATGGTAAAAAATCGCGGAAGGAATGAAGAAAAATGAAAAATGCCCAAGATGACTCGGTCCAGGCCTTATATAGGCAGAGTGCTATCGGCACGTTACGGCCGTAATCGGCCGTGGATTACGTACGTAACTGGCCATGGCCTACCCTACTGTCCATTTTGGCCGACACACCCTTACGTACATAACCGGCAGTTGGCTTACGTACGTAACTAGCCTTACGGCCGTAACCGGCCACAGCCTTACGTACGTTATCGGCCAGTCCTTACGCCTAGCGAGTCACTGCCGGCCGTGATCGGCCATCCCTGCGAGTCACTGCCGACCATGATCGGCCACTACAGGTCCTCTTGGCCACGACTCAGCCAGCCACCCCGTAACGTACGTAACACTTATTCTGTTGCGTACGTAATACGTACGTTGACTTGCTACAAGATATACTCAGACACGCATTTAATACACCCTGTATAGCGTACGTAAATCCATTCGTTGACTCACCTGTCCACATCCACGCCGAAAGCCGCCGACCACGGGCCCCACTATCCGATCACAACTCGGTCCTGTCTGATTCCTCTTGTTACGTACGTAATGCCTTATGCATAACGTACGTAAAGCGTATAATTTAGTGTGCGTATGTCCTTAAACTTAGCGTACGTTAAGGGCTCTATACTTAGCCAAAATCCAACTGTTCCTGTCCGATGTCTCGATATACTGGATACGAACATACGACATACTGAATTCACATATACTCAACCAACTGTATTCTTAAATGTTATTGTCGACCAAATACGAAAATTACACAAGTACAGTTGCCTCAGTCTTTCTATTATTTTATCCATACTATACAGATTCCATTCTGTACAATAAAACTCAGACAAAATAACATTAAACAATCGCAGTGGAATTTCAAGATATTACATTCTACCCCACTTAAAATAAGTTTCGTCCTCGAAACTTGCAATTCGTTATAGAAAAACGAACAAACTGTTCAACCAAAAAAAAAATATTCTAAAACCATCACAACAACGATCAATCATCATTATTACCGAATAATCAAAATAGCATACCTACAAATACGCAAAGTCGACGATCTCCTGAGATACTAGCAAGTGACTTCACTGTAAAGCCTCGATATGCTTACAATCACATTCCATGAATCTCAACAAAAATATATCATCTTCGGATGACATAATTGTAACATCCCCAAAACCGTATGGGAATATTACACGCCGTAGACCCTTTCCACAAGGATCTACCAGGCTAAACATCCATAAACAACCAAGTGCTTGCCCGACCAGGGTCAAACAATAAAATGATACAGACCGATATGGTCACTTACACGTGAATACACAGACCGATGAGGTCACACAACCCAATCGATAAAACTGACTTAAATAACATTACCCACACAGGGGTTGAAATACAATACAGCGGAAGACTGAAATCAACTCTGACAACACAACAAAAATCAAAATAACTCTCGACTCATGATTAGTATCGCAGCTCGTCATCCTCTTGTGCCAATCCTGTGACTGCTCCCCTAAATCTGCATGTACCTGGACGCAAAACAGACATCCATCCCCCGATTACTCGGGGGTTAGTAAAACTCCACGGTTTTACTAGTGCAAGTATCAAATCATACGAAATGTAACAAGCAATTAATAATCAAATATCAAATATTCCCGGGAGGTTTTCACAAGAGAAGATAAGCTATGAAGCATTCGAAAATAAGATTATCATCTCGGGAATTTTTAGAATTTCAAAACCTTAAGACCTCATGTCCTGATTCACAAAACCTTTCGAAAAACTTAAGGGCCTTAACCCAAAACTCGTTTCATAATTCAACAGTTTACAATACCGGAAACATTTCCATAAATCTCGTGGGGCTCGGCCCAACATTATTTCTTAAAACTTTTCCTTTAAAAACTTTGATTTGAAAAGTATCATGCTCATGACACCGTGATCCACCATCACGTGTCTCGTAGGTTCAACAACCCGCACGGACTAAATAACGCACAATTAAACAAACAAAAACAAATCAGACACCGTCAACCACTGTCACGTGTCTCCGTAGGATCAACAACCACCACGGACTATAAACCAAACAAAAACAATACCGACACCGTGATCAAAAGTCACGAGTCTCCGTAGGCATAACAACCCGCACGGACTATATCAATCACAACAATCACACACACAGTCCTGACACCATAGTCCACTGCCACGTGTCACCGTAAGCCCCGTCGAGCTCACCCGGTTGGACGCACTGTGTCCGAAACTCATGGTCCACTGCCATGCGTTACCGTAGGCCTCGTCAGACCAGCACGATTGGACCTCAGTACCTCACTAAGTTCTGATCCCGTAGTCCACTGCCACGAATCCTCGTAGGTCCCGTCGAACCAACACGAGTGAACTTAGCGGTCACACATATTCACATTCACGTTACATACAACAATGAGCGCAATTAATCAATCACCTTGATCACCCCAAAATCGTACATTGCACGCACATAACACAACCTCGACACTCGCAACAACTATCATCAATCAACGACATTTAACCAACATAACACACATTCGGTACACAATACATTGCACAACCAAGTGTACAACCATCCCATGTGTACGTCGCATTCCTGCACAAATGGCACAACGCCTAACACGTATACTGATATAACACTATTATCACAAAGCCTTCAAATTGCGGAAAACACAACCAACTCAAACGGAACATATTTACGAAGGCAAGCAAAGTCATCATACATCTCATACGTAATTACTAATCGCAAGATACAAGTCGTATAGTAAGATACTTGCCTTAATAACCACTACCAAACGCTCCGAAGAACACGGTTCGATCGGGAAGCTCGGACCCCGAAGAAGACAACGAACGGAAGGGTTCCGACTCGAGTTCTTCACAAGAATTCGACCCTAACAACATAAATTCAATAAATCATCGATCATACGAGGAAGAATAACCGTAGAACTCCCGAAAACCCCTCTATGACATTTTACCGGACACCTTTAAGGCGTCGATCAAGAACTCGACCAAAACAACGAATCGATACGATCCAACCATGGAATAACAAGGGAAATGATATAATACATCTAAATAATCATCAATCCATCATAATCCTAAGTTAAATCGGATTAAACGGATGAAAACAACCAAAACACCAAAATTCCCCAAAACTAGATTTCTAGGAAATCTGACCTGATTCGGTAGATCGGAGGATGTTATAGGACGGATGATTGATGATATAACCTCAAGAACTCCATGGATATGTTGTTAAACAACATGGCTTCAAGCTTATAACACGCCCAGCTGCGGAAGAGGAGAAGAAGAAGGTGAAAAATGGCGAGAAAAACGTCTGCAGGGCCTTTTATAGGGGTTGACTGCCTGCCGGACACGGCCCGTGCCGATCGGCACGGTCGTGTCGCACAGCTGGCCGACAGGGACTCGACCGTGTCCTGCTTGACACGGTCGCGGCGCTGAGGGCCTCCCGATAGCGACCCGTCCGACAGCGACTCGGCATGACTCGACCGTGTCCTGGAACACGGTCGGGCGTGTCGGCAGTCGTTTCAGGCTTATCCGGAAGAGTTCGGCACGGGCCGTGTCGGACGACACGGTCGGGTCCTGAGACAGAAACTTTCGGCATTTCCGGACGAGTACGGCACGGGCCGTGTCGGACGACACGGCCGAGTTCGGCCGGCAGTGATCGGCCAATAACGAGCGGGTGAGCTAAAACGACCATAACTCTCTCGTCCGGACTCCGATTGACTCACCGTTTGAACCATTGGAAAGCTAACTCGATGATCTATAATATTGCAAAGATTTAGAATTTTTGGAGTTACCAAAAATTAATGGTGACTTTACAAAGTCGAACTCCCACGTGAAAAAGTCGATTAAGGACACGGAACTCAACAAAACGACACTGAAACGAACTCGGATGACAAAAAGTGCAGAATTAATCATTCTCGGAAATGACAAAATGGTCAGGAGCGAGTCGTCAAAACGAACTTCCGCCGAAAAAATAAAATTACCGAAATTCGAAATTGCGGATATTACATTCTACCCTCCTTAAAAGAAGTTTCGTCCCGAAACTTAAAACAAGTAGGGTGGAGCAATATACCTGCCAGGAAAACTCGACGAGATACACAAAAATAGAAAACTCGCGCCCAACGGCGAAACGCTGCAAGAAACGCAAAAAGACATACGGCGTGAAAACATGCTCCACGACGACCAACACAACGCCACCGGTAGAAACATAATAAAATCATCAAGTGACAAGCGTCATCAAACAGACAATACAATCGAGTCGATTATCCAGACAATCACAAAACACAACGAAAGAAAATCAATAGGATTGACTAACCCAATGGTACATCAATCAAAACGCGAGCCAACCGCTGAACAAATACGGAATTCCACCGCCCAAGGGTTGGAAGATTGAAAACGAGACTAACTTCCCGAACTTAAGGGAATTAGGAAGGAGCCTGAACGCTCAACAATCACGAAACGAGAACAAAACCGAACAAACAAACGATCGAGACAACAAAAATCGAACGATCATGTTCGGATCACGAAGAACAATAAGGTTCAACCGACAACTCCGAGGTTCACATCTCGACACGAGACGAAACAAGATCCGGTGAAAACAACAAGATGCACACTCGCATAAGATCCACAGGAAAGGGAATAACAATTGAAAAGTCACAACGACAAACGAGTTATTCCGAAATGATGCCACACTCGTTCGATAAACAAAACCAAGGGGCAGGACAAGCTCAGAAATGTCGACGAACATAAATGAGTCAACAAAGTAGAATATACAGAAGTTCCAAATCCGATCCACTTCGAATAAGAGAACTAGTAAAACCAGATGATGTCACTTCCGAACAAGGTTCACAAGAATCGAACCGAACTCGAAAAAGTCACAGCGATAACCAGATTGACCCAAAACAAGATCACAGCTCGTTCAACGATTTAAATCAAATACGAGAACAAGTTCGAAAGTATCAACGAACACGAGAGAGTCGATAGATTCGAGAAAGAGAAATTTCATGATTATAAAATCAACACGGGTACTAAATTAGACCTCTTATAAAAGTAGGTCGCCCCGCAACTCACAACAAATGAAATCAAGGTGACGACACAACAAGCAACCGGCGAAACATCCTTCAAAGGCCTCTCAAGGCCGATTCCGATGGCGTCTTTGAGCGCGAACTCCAAAAGTCTCGGTAGCCACCCGCAAAATGAACTCGGTGTCCTCGAGTCCACACTTGAAATGTGTTACCGACGAGAAGGACAATATACACGTGCATGCCCGGCACATTACGGTTGAAACGTCTCGGCTCGGCATACCGAAAATACAAATGCTCGATACTGATGGATCAAAACACCGCAAAACAACATACCGGAGATGCCAACTCGGCATAACATATCAACGCATACAAAAATCACAACAACAACGGCATCATTCGACGATTACAACATCCCGAACGATACCAAGACACAATCACAAACATCATGAAACAATCACCCATGTGTATAACGACAAAAATCCGTGCTTTAACAACTTACACTAGTGCGACAACACGCAAATCACCACGAGGCGATAAACAAGAACACTACCACACCTCTCACAGAGAGCCAACAAAACATATGCGTGGCGAACGACTCGACGCTCACGCCACCCATTTCAATCACAATTCGGGGTTGACACCGTAACGAAAGTTCGAAAACCATACACGCATTTCCGGTCCGCAAACAGGAATGATAGGTTTTAAAAACGAAAACCACCTTTGAAGACAGTTTGGAAACACCAGTTGATCTTGAGTATCATTTTACAAAAAGTTGAACAAACATCATTTTCGAGACTTTGAAAATCATCTTGCGTTTGAACAAAAATGAGGACACTTTCTCGTAGTGAAAAAAATTTCAAAAATATTCGACCCTTGGGTCTAAGCAACTGCATTTGAAAATATCTCAAAAATATTTTTGGTCCTCAACCGGAAATTTTTTGAAATGTATTGCGGCATTAGAAAACACCTTGAAAACACCGCAAGAAAATAATTCGTTTTAAAAGTACGTCTCGAATTTTAATTTTCTAAGATACTCAAGGTTTTCAAAAATAATTCAATGGGCTAGAATGCCCAAAATTTCTGTAATTTCATTAACATTATAGCTATGTGGGTCCTGCTACGAACCCACCAGGATAAAAACCATTTACAAAAATGCCAAAAGGGCCGATGACGGTAATATTTCAAAACTCACAAAAGCCATTTACAAAATCGAATACCGTCATAAGAATTTCGCCAAAACGATCAAGGCCATAATGCCAAAAACTCGGTTAAGGAAATCGATTTTCAAAATAAAACTCAGTCGGTAAAATACCGAAAGCCATTACAAAATAACTCACGCAGTGGATAAAAAAATACAGTCCAACATGCACAATCCAATTGAATACGTCTCACAACATCTAGTTTAAACATATAACAAAACCATTCCTCGGAGTTTCTCGCGAACTCAGTCGTCGATACCTTTTCGAAATCCATCAAGGTTTACAACTTCCACACCATACCACACCACCCGGTGGTTCAAAGATAAAACAATAATGTGCCCAGTTCTATACACATACTATATGCCACAAGTACTAAACACAATTATATTACACAATACTGTGTAAAGAAAATCATGCACCGCAATTAACTCACTAAGATAAAATCGAGATACACAGGTACTTCGCATAAAAGAGGAGACTTACATCCACAGGTCGCACGGAGGTGACGGTCGCCCACGATACTAATCTCGTCCGACAACATAACCGACACGTTGTGGCTACGCACAACTCAACTTGTCACCTGATGACTCAAACGACATGACAACACATTACTCGACAAATCACGACTTGACTCGACCCGACAGCCTAGGTTTCCGCAACCTAAGCTCCGATACCATAAATGTAACATCCCCAAAACCGTATGGGAATATTACACGCCGTAGACCCTTTCCACAAGGATCTACCAGGCTAAACATTCATAAACAACCAAGTGCTTGCCCGACCAGGGTCAAACAATAAAATGATACAGACCGATATGGTCACTTACACGTGAATACACAGACCGATGAGGTCACACAACCCAATCGATAAAACTGACTTAAATAACATTACCCACACAGGGGTCGAAATACAATACAGCGGAAGACTGAAATCAACTCTGACAACACAACAAAAATCAAAATAACTCTCGACTCATGATTAGTATCGCAGCTCGTCATCCTCTTGTGCCAATCCTGTGACTGCTCCCCTAAATCTGCATGTACCTGGACGCAAAACAGACATCCACCCCCCGATTACTCGGGGGTTAGTAAAACTCCACTGTTTTACTAGTGCAAGTATCAAATCATACGAAATGTAACAAGCAATTAATAATCAAGTATCAAATATTCCCGGGAGGTTTTCACAAGAGAAGATAAGCTATGAAGCATTCGAAAATAAGATTATCATCTCGGGAATTTTTAGAATTTCAAAACCTTAAGACCTCATGTCCTGATTCACAAAACCTTTCGAAAAACTTAAGGGCCTTAACCCAAAACTCGTTTCATAATTCAACAGTTTACAATACCGGAAACATTTCCATAAATCTCGTGGGGCTCGGCCCAACATTATTTCTTAAAACTTTTCCTTTAAAAACTTTGATTTGAAAAGTATCATGCTCATGACACCGTGATCCACTGTCACGTGTCTCCGTAGGTTCAACAACCCGCACGGACTACATCACGCACAATTAAACAAACATAATCAACTCTGACACCGTGATCCACTGTCACGTGTCTCCGTAGGTTCAACAACCCGCACGGACTATTAACCAAACATAACCAATTCCGACACCGTGATCCACTGTCACGTGTCTCCGTAGGCATAACAACCCGCACGGACTATATCAATCACAACAATCACACACACAGTCCTGACACCGTAGTCCACTGCCACGTGTCACCGTAAGCCCCGTCGAGCTCACCCGGTTGGACGCACTGTGTCCGAAACTCATGGTCCACTGCCATGCGTTACCGTAGGCCTCGTCAGATCAGCACGATTGGACCTCAGTACCTCACTAAGTTCTGATCCCGTAGTCCACTGCCACGAATCCTCGTAGGTCCCGTCGAACCAACACGAGTTAACTTAGCGGTCACACATATTCACATTCACGTTACATACAACAATGAGCGCAATTAATCAATCACCTTGATCACCCCAAAATCGTACATTGCACGCACATAACACAACCTCGACACTCGCAACAACTATCATCAATCAACGACATTTAACCAACATAACACACATTCGGTACACAATACATTACACAACCAAGTGTACAACCATCCCATGTGTACGTCGCATTCCTGCACAAATGGCACAACGCCTAACACATATACTGATATAACACTATTATCACAAAGCCTTCAAATTGCGGAAAACACAACCAACTCAAACGGAACATATTTACGAAGGCAAGCAAAGTCATCATACATCTCATACGTAATTACTAATCGCAAGATACAAGTCGTATAGTAAGATACTTGCCTTAATAACCGCTAGCAAACGCTCCGAAGAACACGGTTCGATCGGGAAGCTCGGACCCCGAAGAAGACAACGAACGGAAGGGTTCCGACTCGAGTTCTTCACAAGAATTCGACCCTAACAACATAAATTCAATAAATCATCGATCATACGAGGAAGAATAACCATAGAACGCCCGAAAACCCCTCTATGACATTTTACCGGACACCTTTAAGGCGTCGATCAAGAACTCGACCAAAACAACGAATCGATACGATCCAACCATGGAATAACAAGGGAAATGATATAATACATCTAAATAATCATCAATCCATCATAATCCTAAGTTAAATCGGATTAAACGGATGAAATCAACCAAAACACCAAAATTCCCCAAAACTAGATTTCTAGGAAATCTGACCTGATTCGGTAGATCGGAGGATGTTATAGGACGGATGATTGATGATATAACCTCAAGAACTCCATGGATATGTTGTTAAACAACATGGCTTCAAGCTTATAACACGCCCAGCTGCGGAAGAGGAGAAGAAGAAGGTGAAAAATGGCGAGAAAAACGTCTGCAGGGCCTTTTATAGGGGTTGACTGCCCTGCCGGACACGGCCCGTGTCGATCGGCACGGTCGTGTCGCACAGCTGGCCGACAGGGACTCGACCGTGTCCTGCTTGACACGGTCACGGCGCTGAGGGCCTCCCGATAGCGACCCGTCCGACATCGACTCGGCATGACTCGACCGTGTCCTGGAACACGGTCGGGCGTGTCGGCAGTCGTTTCAGGCTTATCCGGAAGAGTTCGGCACGGGCCGTGTCGGACGACACGGTCGGGTCCTGAGACAGAAACTTTTGGCATTTCCGGACGAGTACGGCACGGGCCGTGTCGGACGACACGGCCGAGTTCGGCCGGCAGTGATCGGCCAATAACGAGCGGGTGAGCTAAAACGACCATAACTCTCTCGTCCGGACTCCGATTCACTCACCGTTTGAACCATTGGAAATCTAACTCGATGATCTATAATATTGCAAAGATTTAGAATTTTTGGAGTTACCAAAAATTAATGGTGACTTTACAAAGTCGAACTCCCACGTGAAAAAGTCGATTAAGGACACGGAACTCAACAAAACGACACTGAAACGAACTCGGATGACAAAAAGTACAGAATTAATCATTCTCGGAAATGACAAAACGGTCAGGAGCGAGTCGTCAAAATGAACTTCCGCCGAAAAAATAAAATTACCGAAATTCGAAATTGCGGATATTACAATAATCTATCCGTGTCGGATCATGTCTGTCTGATCGCACAATCAAATCCAAATCCGGATACAAATCAATAATACACGATACATCTGTGAAACAACTGCCCAACAAAACGACACAATTTCCGAAACATCGACACAAAATATGAATGCTTATACGATCATTAACAATGATCAACCAACAAATTAACCGAGTTTATCATCGACATGATAAACTTAAATACGACCAATCCGAAGGTCAAAACGCAGTCGAGAATATCGTCAACATGATAAACTCCAATATGACCAACCAGAGGTCAAAACACATCGAGAATATCATCAACATGATAAACTCCAATATGACTAACCAGAGGTCAAAACATCGAGAATATCATCAACATGATAAACTCCAATACGATCAACACAGAACCGCAGAAATCGATATACGAACGAATAAATTTCTCAAAATGACACACCAATCACATACAGTGGATCTCAATAAACATACCCGACTGGTGAACATACCCCTCGGCATACGAACAATTAATCACAACCTGTCGAACATATCCAATCATATATAAACTGGGAACGATCAATCAATATCCACAATAACCAGCATGGGGTCACCACTCCCAAATCTACACTTTCAAAGAAATCCTTCAAAATCACTATGGTAAAAAAAAATCACACTACCACCATATCATTGGAATCACATAGCATATATGTCTCGATCTCACGAAATCCAAAGTTCTAAAATTACATCTTGTGCATGGATCTACAACACGCGGCATATTCCTCTCATCCGATAGATCAACCGATCATTCCTGGGTAACCAAACTGCCATACTAAAGTTCGAATCTCTATTCATCGTTTCATACTGATGTATTATCCAGTTCGTGAGTCACGTCCATAACTCCACAATGTTATGCACTATGCACTAAATGCGTTTGTATATCAATCGTATTTTCAAAACCAGTTTGAAATCACATAGTCTTGTCAAAAGACAAATTTTCAAAAGTTCTTTCAAAAATTTCAAAAGTCAATACATAAATTTTCGTAAGACCACGAAATCAATTTTAAAAATTAAATCGGCTCGCTGGTGCCAAGTATTCGATAACAGTTTCCTTCGAATCCACACGATTTCGAAGTTTTAAAATGAAAACTATGTAAATGCTCGACTACGTCCATACTCTTGTATACCAGTTAGGCTTGTCACCAATATCCACTGATATTCTAGCGGAAAAACACACGATAGAGTTCCAAAATCTCAATATATAAATTCCGACCAAAAACTCCTTTTCCACATATGACTCGCAACGTCAATCATTAACCCATCCTGGATTACTTCAAATCTGTTATGGCAAAACATGGAATAATCAACAAATCAAACACAGCGAAAGACTTCTCGAGAGGTTTCATTGGAATAGGTAAACCAAAACTCCGAAAGGCGAAAATAAAATAGATAAACGATTGGTAAAGTATTTTACAAATCTCGGGAGTTTTAGAAAACAGGAAAGTCTTTTGAGACATTAAGGTCTCAGCCCGTATCTCATTCCACATTACAAGAAGTTTAAAAAGTAGAAAACTCTTTTCGGACCCCAAGTCCTGAGTTATAAAACCATTTCAAAATCGATTGGGTCTCGGCCCAAAAATCATTTTCCGTAAAACATCCGTAAAACGTTCATTTTGAAAAGTATCATTTTTAAATGCTCAAAAACAGTTTCATATATCACAAAATGATCTATCATGACTACCTGTTCTCCCCAACCATCCACAATATTCCTCCCAAATGCACAATTTCATTCCAAAATCTAACCAACATACTGATTCCCAAAATCATAGCGTCTCAAGATTATCGATCCTGTCCCAATTCTGTCATCTCATACTGTAACGCATGATATCTGCTGAATCTCAAAACGTATCAACTTAGAACGGCAATAAATCTCAATGAAATTCAAAAATCCAATTACTTACAGATCGTGAAGCCGATGATTCCCCGTGATACTGGCACATGTCTCAACTCTAGAAAATACTCGACATAAATATTTTCAAAACACACGTTTTGCAAACTCAGTTCAACTCAAGAACACAACACATCTCTTTCTAGAGAATCACGTAAATACCATTGGAAAAGCTTACAACAACCCCAGTACCACATTGGTAAATCACATAATGCCCAAGCCCAAGTGAACAACAAAAACTCACGGCTCCAATATTTGTCAATCGACAACTCGAATGATGCGCCAAAAACACGACCCAACTCGACCCGACTGCCTAGGTTTTCTCAACCTAATCTCTGATACCATATTCTGTAACACCCCCAGATATTAACTCGAAATATTACAGCGCTGTGGGCCCCGAGATGGAACCCACAAGGCTGAAGGAAATTTTCGCAAATATTTAGAAATGCCCAAGAGGCCGACGATGGTACTATCTTTAAAATATTCGAAGACATTATAAAACTCGTTAATCAAAACCATCGTAACATCTCATTTGAAATTACAAGGCCCGAAATGCCAACACTAAACACTTTAAAAACGTACGTTAAACTATCGCTTACACGTACCGATAAAATAGTTTAGAAAACGATCCCAGAGTAACTCAAGTTACCAGAAACGAAAGGTCATTTAAAATACTCACGCAGCGGAAAAGACAATAGTTAAAAGTACTCTAGCAGCAGAATACAACAATTACATGCCCTAGCCAGTATCCTCCAGGAAGCTCATCTCTCCACGACCGCTACAAGCTCGATATCCAAAGAACCTAAAAAGGAAGCCCACGACGGGGTCAGTCATAATATCCAACAATGATAACCGTCACATCACATTAATAACTACATACCAATGAGAATACAAAATAAGAATACGATCAATGTAATCTTATCGTAGTAACTTTACTTACTCAAATAATTCTCATCAGATCTCTACTAGATTATCCAATAAACTCGAACATAATATCTGTATTGTACCTCAAACAATACTCAAGATTCTCAAACTATCATAACCAACTCACGATATGGAAATATACCAGTTCTGACCAATACGACCATCGGATAGCATCATCAAATCCCAAGATGATAACCGATTGTCCATCAAAAGACGAATACCAATGGAAATACGGAACATACCTCAAGATATGAACCGCCACGACGAAATCACGTCATTGAAATCCAAGATCGGATCAATCAATACCACACACGAACATGGTCCTAACATAAGACCTACAAATGCATACTCATATGACAACGTCAATATGCTCAAAACAATATCAACAGTGTATATTCAATGGAAATCCCATGACCCAGCGCCCTCAGCATAGGTCCCAAGATGATCCTACCAGATCAACACGAGGTGGATAACCAACAATATACATATACACAACAACATATGCAACCAACGATGCGAATACATATGATTCGATCAACACAACACTGGGTACTCCAACGATCCAGCGCCCTCAGCATAGATCCCAAGATGATCCCGTCGGACCATAACGAGGTGGAAGAACCCGTCCAATGATCCAGCGCCCTCAGCATAGATCCCAAGATGATCCCGTCGGACCATAACGAGGTGGACATCTGATCCAACGCCCTCAGCATAGATCACACGATCCCAACGTATCAACACAACATAAACAATACATTTATGCATACACATATGCAAGTTCATCGACATGAACAACACATGAATCAAAACATGAACGACACTATGATGACACAACTAGGACGACTTCATGTTCAGCAATATGAATGACAACCTACATGATCAACAACATCAACACTAAACCGAATCAATCTAGAATACTTGTCCCGAGTCCTTCGGAAGCAATCTCGATGCCAAATCACCACCGATGATTATCCGCAATGCTCGGCAACCCAAACGTACCATGGACTACAGATACTCATATCCTCGTTTTTATCATAATGTATCCTCGATACCCAAAATTCCAATAACCGAAATGAATCATAAACCTTATGATTTAACTCCCAGAACCGGAAACACAACACATAATCTAAATCTCCAGAATTTGCAGTAATAATCTTTGCTATATGCATTATAAACGAAATGAAACTGAAACCATTCATTAAACATTATAACTGAGCATGTAATAAGTTGCCTCGATACCGATGAAGCCGTTAACAATTCCTCGTCATCGTGTACAAGCTCCTAGGCTCCCGGCCCATAACGATTCACGAACGCAGTCGAACACGACTGCAACATACGGTTATAATCACCGATCAATAATCTCAACCTATTGAAGTAATCAATTAACACATATCCGATAACAATCAACAACCGACACGACCAACCAATCAACTCGACGGGTCAACGATACCACGATCATATATAAAACCAAATAATATACTCAAACCATTTTACGAATTCATATCCATCATATGAACCAAAATCCGATGATTACTAATCAATATAACCGATCGAAAAACTCAATGATTTCACAATATCCCGATTAAACACAATTCCGAACAATCCAACTCAAACAATTACGAATTTATAACCAAAATACGATTATGGATACGAATGTAAAGGAAATCATATTCGGTGATCAATCACAATCTTTCCGGATTCCCAATTGATATCATGATTCGTAGTTCATCAAGAACATACAAATTCTACCACTACAATCAACGAACATTCGATCTTCATATCTAAAGATACAGATAATTCAACATACGATAGTCTTGCTATGTTCAATTCATCAAGGAGTTTCTCAAGAACACTAAATAATTCGAAACCTTGTTCACAGCCATCAAAACAACGTAATTCGATATCCTCTAACATCTAAACAATCCTTATTCACAATTCAAGGTGTATATAATCATGTTCTTCAACATATACTTCTCATAACATCATGAATCGCAACAAACCACCAAGAACATCGAGAATACTACGATTCCATAATCATAACGATATAATCAAGGCATTTGATCATCAATTCATTATCTTCCCTTAACAAAATTCCCATAATTACCAAGAATCATCACAACAATATCAATTCAATCACCATTCATACGAAAACGTGTAGAATTTCCCAAGTTATACTCATTGAAACATTTCATCGAACACTTCGAAGGCATAGTCCAATTTAATCGTTTATTCGAAGAAATACTCGAATTTGTTCCACAAAACTTCAAGGATAATGAATGATTTTGAGTATACAATCAAGTCCAATCAATAATCTGAATCAAAACGAATAAAATCGGCCAAAATACCAAGAATATCCAAAAACCAAAAGTTTAGGTGATCTTACCTTCGATCCGGGTGGAAGATGATGTTAAATCCATGAATCAAACTTCCAAAACATGTTGTTCTATGTTTCTCTTACTAAAACCCATCCATCTATGGTGAAAAATCGCGGAAGGAACGAAGAAAAATAAAAAATGCCCAAGATGACTCGGTCTAGGCCTTATATAGGCAGAGTGCTGTCGGCACGTTACGGCCGTAATCGGTCGTGGCTTACATACGTAACCGGCCATGGCCTACCCTACTATCCATTTTGACCGACACACCCTTACGTACGTAACCGGCAGCTGGCTTACGTACATAACTGGCCCTTACGGCCGTAATTGGCCACAGCCTTACGTACGTTATCGGCCAGTCCTTACGCCCAGCGAGTCACTGCCGGCCATGATCGGCCATCCCTGCGAGTCACTGCTGACCATGATCGGCCACTACAGGTCCTCTCGGCCACGACTCGGCCAGCCACCCCATAACGTACGTAACACTTATTCCGTTGCGTACGTAATACGTACGTTGACTTGCTACAGTATTATACTCATATTACGTACGTAATACACCCTGTATAGCGTACGTAAATCCATTCGTTGACTCACCTATCCACATCCGCGCCGAAAGCCGCCGACCACGGGCCCCATTATCCGATCACAACTCGGTCCTGTCTGATTCCTCTTGTTACGTACATAATGCCTTATGCATAACGTACGTAAAGCGTATAATTTAGCGTACGTAAGTCCTTAAACTTAGCGTACGTTAAGGGCTCTATACTTAGCCAAAATCCAACTGTTCCTGTCCGACGTCTCGACATACTGGATACGAACATACGGCATACTGAATACACATATACTCAACCCACTGTATTCTTAAATGTTATTGTCGACCAAATACGACAATTACACAAGTACAGTTGCCTCAGTCTTTCTATTATTTTATCCATACTGTACATTTTCCACTCTGTACAATATAACTTGGATAAAATAACATTAAACAATCGCAGTATAATTTCAGGATATTACATATATGACCAAGACCGAGAAATCATCAATAATGTTGGCGGATGTTCCAGTAGTGAGAGAATATGCCGACGTACTTCCAGACGAGTTACCTGGTTTGCCTCCACAGAGAGATGTGGAATTCACGATTGAGTTGGAGCCTGGTACGTCTCCAATATCGAAGGCACCGTATCGGATGTCCCCGACCGAAATGCAGGAACTGAAGAATCAGTTGGAGGATTTGACCGAGAAAGGTTATATCCGACCGAGCGTCCCCGTGGGGAGCACCGGTGTTATTTGTCAAGAAGAAGGATGGTTCATTTCGTTTTTGTATTAATTATCGGGAGTTGAACAGGGTGACGATCAAGAATAAATATCCTCTACCCCGTATTGATGATCTTTTGGATCAACTTCAGGGAGCTTCAGTATTTTCCAAGATCGATTTAAGATCTAGATATCATCAGTTGCGAATCCGAGAGTCGGATATCGCAAGGACGGCATTTCGAATACGCTATGGTCATTATGAGTTTGTGGTAATGCCATTTGTGTTAACTAATGCACCTGCGGTGTTCATGGAGTTAATGAATCGAGTTTTCATCGACTATTTGGATCAGTTCGTGGTTGTCTTCATTGATGATATTTTAATTTATTCTCGTGACCATGAGGAGCACGAATTTCACCTTCATCAGGTTCTCGACGTGTTGAGACGAGAGCAACTTTATAGAAAGTTTTCCAAATGTGAGTTCTGGATGTCCGAGGTGATGTTTCTCGGACATGTAATTTCACTAGACGGAGTTCGTGTTGACCCTCAGAAGACGGAGGCAATCTGAGATTGGCAACCTCAGAACAATGTCAAGGAAATCCGAAGCTTTCTCGGATTAGCAGGATATTATCGGCGATTTGTGGAAGGATTTTCTAAAATTGCTCAACCCATGACGAACCTTTTGCAGAAGGATAAGAAATACACGTGGTCCTATGCGTGTCAGTGGAGTTTTGAGGACTCAAGAGTCGTTTAATTTCAGCACCTGTCCTTTCCTTACCGCAAGGGACGGAAGGATTTGTGGTTTATAGTGACGCGTCCGGACACGGTCTCGGATGTGTACTAATGCAGAATGGGAAGATTATTGCCTATGCTTCTCGGAAACGAAGACCTTACGAGGTCAACTATCCGACCCACGACCTAGAGTTAGCGGCCGTGGTATTCGCATTGAAGATTTGGTGACATTATCTTTCTGGCGTCACTTGTCAGATTTTTACCGACCATAAGAGTTTGAAATATATATTTACTCAGAAGGAGTTAAATATGTGACAGAGTCAGTGGTTGGAAGTAATCAAAGATTATGATATTGAGATACTATACCACCCGGGCAAGGCGAACGTTGTTGCCGACACCTTGAGTCGTAAGTCCGTTCAGGAGCAAATGCTTGCTCGTTTAACTGTTCAGAAGGAACTTCAATAGGAATTCCTAAGATCCAACATTGAGGTTTGGTTACAACAACTACGAGGGCAACTTTGTACGTTAGAGATTTCATCGCCACTTGAGGAGGCGATCAGAGTGAATCAGGGTTCGGACCCATCTTTGTTGCGCATTCGAGATGATGTGACTCAGGGGAAAGCCTCTGGATTTGTGGTCCATGAGGATGGACTTTTGCGATTTAAGAACCGGTTATGCGTTCCGGTCAATGACGAGTTGAAAAACTCGATTTTGAGAGAAGCTCATGCTACCCATTATTCCATTCATCTGGGGTCTAGAAAGATGTACAAAGACTTGAAACAAAATTACTGGTGCGGTAATATGAAGCGAGAAGTCGCAGAATTTGTTTCGAGATGTTTAACCTGTCAGCAAGTCAAGATAGAACGTCAGCGACCGGCGGGTTTGTTGAAACCTCTCCCTATTCCAGAGTGGAAGTGGGAAGATATTTCTATGGACTTCATCACGAGTTTGCTGATGAGTCGTCGTGGCATGAATACAATTTGGGTAATTATGGACCGTTTAACTAAGTCAGCTCATTTCCTTGAGATTAAGGATACGTGGGGTCCCGAGAGACTTGCCCAGTTGTTCATCAAAGAGATAGTGAGATTGCACGGTACTCCTAAGAGTATCGTTTCTAATTGTGACGGGCGATTCGTGTTACATTTTTGGAAATCAGTTCATCGTGCCATGGGAACTCAGCTTAATTTCAGCACAACTTTTAATCCTCAGTCCGACGGACAATCATAGAGGACTATTCAGACATTGGAGGACATGTTGAGGGCATGCGTCCTCGATTGGAAAGACGGTTGGGAAGCCCAACTACCGTTGATTGAGTTCACGTACAATAACAGTTGGCATCATTCGATTAAGATGGCACCTTATGAGGCCTTGTACGGTCGTTGTTGTCGATCTCCTTTGTGTTGGGATGACTTATCAGAATCAATCGGCACCGAGCCCGATATGCTTATAGCCGCCCGTGAGAAGGTAGCTTTGATCAGGAGTCGTTTGTTGACCGCTCAGAGTCGACAGAAATAATATACAGATAACCGTCGTCGGCCATTAGAGTTCGAGGCGGGTGACCATGTTTTGGTCAAGGTATCCCCGAGTCGAGGTATTTTCTGTTTCGGGAAGCAGGGAAAGTTGAGTCCGAGATTCATTGGACCATTTGAGATTTTGGATCGAGTAGGCAGCCTAGCTTATCGATTGGCTTTACCTTCGGCGTTGAGCTGAATTCATAATGTGTTTCACGTCTCTCAGTTGCGGAAGTATGTTGCGACCGGAGTCACATACTTCAGTTCGACGAAATCGAGATCGCGGATGATCATTCGTATGAGGAGCGTCCTATACGAGTTTTAGAGCGGCGAATCAAGAAATTGAGGAACAAGACGATTCCTTTGGTCAAGATCCAGTGGTCTAGATACGGAGTCGAAGAGGCTACTTGAGAAACCAAGGATAGTATGCAGGAGAGTTATCCTGAGTTGTTTGACCCTTAGTTTCGGGGACGAAACTCTTTTTAAGGGGGGGAGTACGTAATACCCGGTTGTAATTCATTCATTATCATTCAGTAATTGTCACTGTCGGAGTATTCACTCATTAATAATCATTCATCATTCATGATTCATTCACTTGTATTCTTTGTTGGCATATTTTAGCCGTGTGCCAGTTACCGATCGTCATTCATCTTCGTTTGAGAATCGTGACGAGAGTAGTATCATAATCATCATGATTGGTAGTCTTGTGTTGGAAGTATCATCTATTGCATGTTTTGGGCTCAATTATATGTAACACCCCCGATATATTCAGGAATATTACAGCGCCGTAAATCCTTTACATAAGAATTTACAAGGCTAAATAAATGAAAAGACAATGACAGATACCATATTATGAAATCACTGAAATAAAATACGACAGTTTTGGTTCAATATCGAAAATACAAATATCCAAATGAAGAATATTAATACATCACTGAAATCCAAACATCACAAATTACGACGTACTCGAGTACTTATTAAAATAACCAACAACAGATAATAAACCCGGCCGGAACATCACTCTGCACCCTCGTCGTCATGCAGCTCCCGTGGTTCTTTCCTCGCTCTCCTGGATCCTGAATATAAAACAAATGTTTACCCCCGAAGGAGTTAGCACAACGATGCTAGTACAAGTACCACAACATATTATTCAACATCTCATGAAGAATAATAATAACGTAAATTACAAAATACCAACGAGTCTTCTCCTGCGAGAAACTCATAAATAACATACACAAATGATAATCACAACATGATATCACAACATACACATGGTAATTCCGACGATCCAGCGTTCACTGCCTAGAACCCACGATGATCCCGTCAGACCAACCCGTGGTAGAAAAACCTGTCCGATGATTCAGCGCACGCTAGCATAGATCCCCCAATGATCTCGTCGGACCAACACGAGGTGGACATACAACAATGACATATATGCACGACGATATGTATAACATCAATATGTAAAACAATTAAGGTACTTGCCTTGATTCGAAGACAAGAATGATACTTCCACGAAAAACGAAACACTTGAAGGTCGCACCTTCGATCAATCACGTAACAAGCTCGAGCCTTAGACAAAAGAAATAATATAGAGTTCATATCATGTCGTACAAACATCTAACAATCCAAATTACGGTCAAAATTTCATAAAACGTCATCTGCCTGGCTTGCTTAACGCACGCTACGTATCCTACATAGCATACGTTAAGGCTACTCGTTACCGCACGCAATTATACGAAGTCTAGCGTACGTTATATAAGTATCGGCAGTCCCTCTCTGATCAGCCTACTGACTCCTCTGATGATTTTAACGTATGTTACGTACCAACTATTGCGTACGTTAACTAAGCCCGATAGCGTACGTTAATCTACATATCTTAGCGTACGCTAAGCGTGCATGGCAGTTTCACTTCTGGGCAGATGACTGTTCTAACGGTGATGAAACTTACGAACTCCTCAGTGATTTACGTACGTTACTCGTCCACATATCATAAACTTATGAATAATCTTGCGGATTCAATCATCTTTGAATTCAAGGAAAGGAATATCATCACAACTCTTATATTCAATCTCCATTATCATTCTCATTTGAAGTTCGATGATCTCAGGTTGATGCACTAGATTCTATTACCATTATCACATTCAGACTTCATCTTAAAGGTGAACTAACAATCCCAATGAAAAGATACAACCTAAGATGATTCTTTCTTAAGTCCTTATAACAAAAGTGATATCAACTCCAAGTTTACGATCAATATGGCAACGTTAATCATACGGATAATCAATCTTAGAATATTCCTCTCATCATTTTACGTACTAGGATTCCAACTACGATGTTTTCACCGACGATATCATAAGCATAATCATTCCGACTTCTAAACATGATGTTTGTTTGAATAATTCATCAATGGAACTCAATATCTTGGTAGCATGATTATCTTATTCTAAAGAATACGAATCTAAGGATGGATAGAATTGACATACCTTAAGATGAAGAAAACACCGAGTCAAAAAGGTAGAATCCAACTCCGGTTGTTTGAATGTCAATCCAAGGTGATTCTCCACTTCAACGATCAATCACAAGTGACATCCAATCTCCAATGATCGAGTAGAGGTCTATGTGTGTTTAAGGAAGATATGAGGCTCTTTGGTCTCTCAAGAACGAAAGACAAGTGAAGAGAATGTAAACCAAGTAAAATGGGGTGTTGTCCCTTTTATAACATTTCTGTTCGTATGTTATTTAGCGCACGCTATCACAGTATCCTTAGCGCACGCTAACAATCGTTGACTCCAAATCTGTCCAGGTTCGTCCGCGGGAATCTTATCCGGTCCCATATCCGGCTGGCGCATGTGCTAGCCGCCTATCTCAATAATTGACTGCCTAATGCACGCAATTCGTCATTCGTAGCGTGTGCTAGTTTTAGCTGATAATGCACGTTAAGCTACGTTCTTAGCGTGCGTTATCACGAGTTTGCATGAGAAAATTTACATGTTTCTATACTCATGTACAAAGATACAAATATGAGAAATATCATACTCCAATTATCGAGATCACAATTCTGAATAATACAGGTTTCAACAACAGATGAAATACTCAATAATAAATCCGGATATTACATACTCTCCTACTAAAAAGGAGCTTCATCCCGAAACTCAAGATGAAAATAACTTTGGATATCTGGACTTCATGTTATCTTCCGTTTCCCAAGTGGCTTCTTCCACTCCGTGGCGTGACGACTGAACTTTGACCAAAGCGATTTGTTTGTTCCTAAACTGCTTAACTCGACTCTCGAGTATCCTGACCGGTCTTTCTTCAAATGTTCCATCCTGAGCGACTTCGATCTCGCCGAAATCAATGACATGACTAGGATCCGGTATATATCTCCGTAACTGGGATACGTGGAACACGTTATGAACATGGCTCAATGAAGGCAGTAATTCCAATCTGTATGCCAACTCTCCAATTCTCTCAAGGATCTCGAATGGTCCGATATATCTCGGACTCAGCTTTCCCTTCCTTCCAAAATGAAAGATTCCCCGAGTAGGAGAAATCTTTAAAAGTACGTGATCTCTAATACTGAACTCTAATGGACGACGACGTACATTTGCATAAGATTTCTGTCTACTCTGGGCGGTCAACAGCCTTTCGCGAATCAAAGATATCTTCTCTCGAGTTTGCATGATCAACTCTGGTTCCGTTCCGATCAAATATGATGAATCATCCCAACATAGGGGCGATCTGCATCTTCTCCCGTATAAAGCCTCAAACGGTGCCATCTTAATGGAAGCATGCCAACTATTTTTGTAAGTGAATTCAATCAACGGTAGATGAACTTCCCAATCAGTTGACCAATCTAAGGCACAAGCCCTCAGCATATCTTCCACCGTTTAACAGTCCTCTCGGATTGTCCATCTGTCTGTGGGTGATAAGTTGTGCTGAAGTTCAATTCGGTCACCAAAGCTTTATGAACTGCTTTCCAAAAATGAGACACAAAACGACCATCTCGGTCAGAAATAATGGTCTTCGGCATACCATGCAATCGGACTATCTCTGAAATAAATACTCGTGCCAACCTCTCTGGTCCCCACGTGTCCTTGATGCCTAGAAAATGAGCTGATTTGGTTAAACGATCAACTATCACCCAAATCATGTTTATTCCTGAATTGGTTCTCGGCATACTAGTGATAAAGTCCATCGATATGTCCTCCCACTTCCATTCAGGAATCGGGAGCAGCTTCAGCATTCCGGCAGATCATTGATGCTCTATCTTAACCTGCTGACAAGTCAAGCATTTTGAAACATAATCCGTTACATCTTTCTTTATGTTGCCCCATCAAAAGTTCTGCTTCAAGTCCTTATACATCTTACTGGTGCCCGGGTGGATAGAATAGGGCGAGCTGTGAGCTTCTTTCATAATCGTCTGTTTCAGAACATCGACATCGGGAACGCAAAGTCGGTTCTGAAATCTCAAAACTCCATCATCATGAATTACGAATCTGGGGGCCTTTCCCTTGATCACTTCATCAGAGGATCATCTACTTGCTTAGATTTGATTTCTTCAGTTAACGATGAAGTTATTTCCATCACGCATAGTTGTCCTTGAACTCTTTGTAACCACACTTCAATTCCTTCACGAATCATTTCTCGTTGAATGTTGAGCTATGAGGTCAGAGTCTCCAGCATCTGAATAGAAACAGGCTTGCAGCTAAGTGCATCGGCAACCACATTCGCTTTGCCTGGATGATAAAGAATCTCTAAGTCATAGTCCTTAATAAGTTCCAGCCATCTCCTTAGCCAAATGTTCAACTCTTTCTGACTGAAGATGTATTTGAGACTCTTGCGATCCGTAAAGATCTGACAATGAGTCCCGTACAGGTAATGTCTCCAGATTTTTCAAAGTAAAAACTACTGCTGCTAGCTCCAAATCATGCGTTGGGTAATTCACTTCATAAGGTTTCAGGTGTCGTGACGCATAAGCGATCACCTTATCATTCTGCATCAACACGCATATGAGTCCTTGGTTCGAAGCATCACTGTAAACTATAAATCCTCTAGTTCCCCGTGGAAGTGCTAAAATCGGTGCCATCGTAAATCTCTTCTTCAATTCATCGAAGCTATTCTGTCACAACTCGTTCCACTCAAACTTTTGAGTTTTCTGCAGTAGTCGAGTAAGTGGGTGGATAATTTTGGAAAATCCCTCCACGAACCGACGATAATACCCAGCAAGTCCTAAGAAACTCTGGATTTCTTTCACGTTCTTTGGAGGCTTCCAATCCATAACTGCTTCGATCTTTTGAGGATTTACTCGGACTCCTTCTGCTGATACCACATGGCCGAGGAACATTACTTCCTTTAGCTAGAATTCACACTTAGAAAGTTTGGCATACAATTGTTCATTTCTCAACAGGTCTAACACAATCCGTAAATGCTGTGCATGCTCTTTCGGGCTCTTAGAATACACCAAAATGTCATCAATGAACACAAACACAAATTTATACAAATACTCGATGAACACTTGGTTCATTAATTGCATGAATACAGCAGGTGCATTAGTGAGACCAAACAGCATCACTACAAACTCATAGTTTCCGTAGCGAGTTCTGAACGCTGATTTCGGAACATCAGATTTCTTAATACTCAGCTGATGATATCCTGATCGTAGATCGATTTTAGAAAACACGGTTGCTCCTTGTAACTAGTCAAACAAATCATCAATTCGTGGCAATGGATACTTGTTCTTAATCGTCATCTTGTTCAGCTCTCGATAGTCAATAGACAATCGAAGAAATCCATCCTTCTTCCGGAGAAAAAGAACTGGTGCTCCCAAGGGCGAAATGTTTGGCTGGATATAGCCTTTGTCCAGTAACTCCTCCAGTTGATTTTTCACTTCGTACATCTCAGTTGGTGCCATACGATACGGCGCCTTAGAAATTGGTGTAGCTCCGGGTTTCAGCTCGATGGTGAATTCTGCATCCCGTCGTTGAGGTAGTCCAGGTAACTCGTCAGGAAATACATCCGGAAATTCGTTCACAATAGGAATGGATGAAAGTTCCACAATTTCGTCTTCTTTCTTCATTGCATAGTACCAGTATCCGGTACAGCCCTGTTTCAACAATTTGACAGATTTCATCGCCTTGATCATCTTTCCTGAGCTTCCTGGTTTCCATCCTTCAAACAGTATTTCGGAACCATCATAGGCGATCAGCGAGATATTCCTCTTTCGGTAGTTTATAATAGATCCATATCGATTAAGCCAATCATCTCGGAGTATCAGGTCGTCTCCTTGCATTTCTATCACAATCAGATTTGAGAGCCACTCTCTGCCTCCAAATAATACATGAAAATCTCTAGTTTCTAAGTTTTCAACAATCCTCTCTCCACTCGGTAAACCCACAACATAAGGTTAACAATTATGAAAACCAGAAATATTCAAACGATTTACACAAGACAGGGATATAAATGAATGCATAGCTCCTGTATCGAATAAAACGCTAACTGGCTGGGAAAGGATGCGAGCAGTGCACGATACGGCAGCATCCGATCGTCTGTTCTCCTCATCTCGTGCAGGCGTGGGAGCAGATCCGGTACTCGATGTACCCTTTCGGTCCTCTTGTCCTCTGCCTCGTCGCGGCCAAAATTGAGGCATCGAACACTTTCTTTGCGTCACATTGGAATCTTGGCTTCCTTACAGGCCCATTTGTGGTGTACGGGCTCTAAAAGACTTTACAGCCTCTTCACAGAAAACTGCACGATGTCCCTCTCGACCACAATCAAAACAAGTCACGGTAGGTAGGGGGCAATTCCGTCGATAGTGCCCCGTCTGGGCACAGTTAAAGCATTTCCTGGTGACATCCGTCGTGGTTAATGCTGCTCCGAAGTTCCTTCCGCTCTTAGATGGGTGCGGAGGTTTCTTGAAGAATGAAAGGATGACTCGGCCTTGCGGGGCCCACTACTCTTATGCTCCGTGAAACTACCGGAGACTTTCTGCTTCTTGGACTCTGCCAACTTCTCCATTGCTGCTTCCTTGATTTCATACGCTAATGCTTTATCCTAGTATTGACGGAGAGTGGTACATTCAAAACCGGACATGTACCTCTGGATTTCTGGTTTCATTCTCATATCAAAATGGATCATCATTTTTGCATCTGTTCTGACCAGATATCGAACAAATGCCGGCTGATGGTTAAACGTCTTAATTGCCTGAGATACTGGCACATCTGAAGGCTGACCGGAGAAAAACTCCCGAACTTTGGATTCCCTCACAGGACGAGGGCAGTACTGAGCTTCCATCATCAATTTAAATTCTGTCCAGTCCGCATCATGATCTGCAGGCCGGATGGCTTCACACCACTCGGATGCTTCCCCTATCAAAAAGTACTAAGCAATAGAGGCTCTCCAGTCATCTGGACAATTAATTCTGGCAAAAATTTTATCCAATTCCTTCAACTAATGGTCCCATGTGGGAGTCTCAGAAAAGCCGTCAAATTTGGGTGGTTGCATCTTTGCCACCTCCTGCAGCCATCGGTCGCCTCGATTTCCTATGTCTGGGATCCCTTGCTGTCTATCTCGCTACTGTAATCCCACCGCCACCTGCATTCGGTCCACGACCTGGTCGAACTGAGTCATCTGGTTCACCACCTCATGAAGGATTTCGAGCACAGCAGGTTCTGGTTCATTATTAATAGATCTCTGTTGCTCGCCTGAGCTGTGGCTGGCCTGATTAGAAGGCGAAGCTTCTCTTTCGGCATTCCTTCGTCCGCGACCACGTCCACGTCCACCTCTCAATATACTGTAAGCATAAATACTCAATATACAGGAAACAATATCGTTCAATGTTCATGTATAAAGAGATACAATATGAAAAGGACGAGATAGAGTTTAGGAACTTACAACCACCGTTCGCACGAAGACGTAGGCAGTACAATGATGTTATTCACGGCCGGTTACCTCAAAAGACGTATACGACCCCTATTTTAACCCAAAGGCCAAGATATCCATAATCTTATCTCCGATACCATATTCTGTAACACCCCCGATATATTCAGGAATATTACAGCGCCGTAAATCATTTACATAAGAATTTACAAGGCTAAATAAATGAAAAGACAATGACAGATACCAAATTATGAAATCACTTAAATAAAATACGACAGTTCTGGTTCAATATCGAAAATACAAATATCCAAATGAAGAATATTAATACATCACTGAAATCCAAACATCACAAATTACGACGTACTCGAGTACTTATTAAAATAACCAACAATAGATAATAAACACGGCAGGAACATCACTCTGCACCCTCGTCGTCATACAGCTCCAGTGGTTGTTTCCCCGCTCTCCTGGATCCTGAACATAAAAAAAAATGTTCACCCCCGAAGGGGTTAGCACAACGATGCTAATACAAGTACCACAACATATTATTCAACATCTCACGAAGAATAATAATAACGTAAATGACAAAATACCAACGAGTCTTCTCCTACGAGAAACTCATAAATAACATACACAAATGATAATCACAACATGATATCATAATATACACATGGTAATTCTGACGATCCAGCGTTCACTGCCTAGAAACCACGATAATCCCGTCAGACCAACCCGTGGTGGAAAAACCCGTCCGATGATCTAGCGCACGCTAGCATAGATCCCCCAATGATACCGTCGGACCAACACGAGGTGGACATACAACAACGACATATATGTATAATATCCGCAATTTCGGATTTTCGGTAATTTTTGTTTTTCGGCGGAGGTCCGTTTAGATGACTCAATTGGGACCGTCTCGTCATTCCGAGAATGATTAATTCTGCACTTTTTGTCATCCGAGTTCGTTTCGGAGTCGTTTTGTTGAGTTCCGTGATTTTTGGCGACTTTTCCGCACTTGAGTTCGATTCTTGCGAATCTCGTTGGAAATTACTGTTTCGAGTTTCCCGTAAGTCCGTTTAACTTTGTTAGACGTGTTGTGAATTTCGGTTTGGTTATTCGATCACGTATCGTGATTTTCGAACGTTTTGGGCCATTTTTGTAATTTCCCAAAGTTTGGGGTAATTACTTTCCGTTGTCGAATTTCGAGCCTTCAGGTGGTCGGAATCATGTGTTCTCTCAGTGTTCGGATTCTTCTTTATGAGTACTTCGTAACCGTGGTTTCGGTTTATGTTCAGGTCTGAGTTTCGGGATTTTTCGGACCGTCGGATCGACCGAGTCCTGGCTGGCCGGACCTGCGCGGCGACCACAGGAAGCGCGGCCCAGTGCCGTGTCTTGCGCCGGTCGGCAGGACCAGCAGCCTGCCGAGACACGGCCGAGACACCCGGCCAGTGCAGGCGTTTCTTTGCGCCGTGTTCGGCAGGGGTATAAATATGGCAGAGCAGTCGGGTTTTTCACCCATTTTCTCACTCGTTTTCTTCCCTTCCGCGGCTGGAGCTTGATCAATCATGGAGGCATGTTGTTATACAATGAATACATGAAGTTTTGAGGTTCATATCATTAATAATCCGTCCTATAACATCCTTTGATCGAGCGAATCACGTCAGATTTTCTAGAAATCTAATTTTGGGTATTTTGTTCGATTTCGTCCGTTTAATCCGATTTAACTTAGGATTGATGATTATTTAGATGTATTATATAATTTCACTTGTTATTCCATGGTTGGATCGTATTGATTCGTTGTTTTGGTCGAGTTCTTGATCGACGCCTTGAAGGTGTCCGTTAAAATGTCATAGAGGGGTTTTCGGGCGTTCTACGATTATTCTTCCTCATATGATCGATGATTTATTGATTATATGTTGTTAGGGTCGAATTCTTGTGAAGAACTCGAGTCGGAACCCTTCCGTTCGTTGTCTTATTTGGGGATCGAGCTTCCCGATCGAACCGTGTTCTTTGGGGTATTCGATATCGGTTATTAAGGCAAGTATCTTACTATATGACTTGTATCTTGCGACTAGTAATCACGTATGAGATTTATGATGATTGTGCTTGCCTTCGTAAATATGTTCCGTTTGAATTGGATGTGTATTCCGTAATTTGAAGGCTTTGCGATAATAGTGTTATATTAGTATACGTGTTAGGTGTTGTGCCATTTGTGCAGGATTACGACGTACATATGGGATGGTTGTACACTTGGTTGTGCAATGTATTGTGTACCGGACGTGTGTTATGTTGGTTATGTGTCGTTGATTGATGATAGTTGTTGCGAGTGTTGAGATTGTGTTATGTGCGTGGGATGTACGATTTTGTGGTGATCAATGTGATTGATTAATTGTGCTCATTATTGTATGTAATGTGAATGTGAATATAAATATGTGTGTGACCGCTAAGTTCACTCGTGTTGGTTCGACGGGACCTACGAGGATTCGTGGCAGTGGACTACGGGGTCAGAACTTAGTGAGGTACTAAGGTCCAATCGTGCTGGTCTGACGAGGCCTACGATAACGCATGGCAGTGGACCATGAGTTTCGGATACAGTACGTCCAACTGGGTGAGCTCGACGGGGCTTACGGTGACACGTGGCAGTGGACTACGGTGTCAGTACGGTGTGTGATTGATATAGTCCGTGCGGGTTGTTAAGCCTACGGAGACACGTGGCAGTGGATCACGGTGTCGGAATTGGTTATGTATGGTTAATAGTCTGTGCGGGTTGTTGAACCTACGGAGACACGTGATAGTGGATCACGGTGTCGGAATTGATTATGCTTGTTTAATTGTGCGTGGTGTAGTCCGTGCGGGTTGTTGAACCTACGGAGACACATGACAGTGGATCACGGTGTCATGAGCATGATTATTTTCAAATCAAAGTTTTGAAAGGAAAAGTTTTATGAAAATGAATGTTGGACCGAGTCCTAAGCTTGAATAAATGTTTCTCGTATTGTAAACTGCTGAGTTATGAAACAAGATTTGGGTTAAGGCCCTAAAGTTTTTCGAAAGGTTTTGTGAATCAAGACTTGAGGTCTTAAAAGTTTTGAAAATCTAAAAAAAAATCCCGAGATGATAATCTTATTTTCGAATGCTTCATAGCTTATCTTCCCTTGTGCAAACCTCCCGGGAATATTTTGATACTTGATTATTATATTGGATTCACGATTATTATTTGCTTATTACATTTCGTATGATTTGATACTTGCACTAGTAAAACAGTGGAGTTGTACTAACCCCCGAGTAATCGGGGGGTGGATGTCTGTTTTGCGTCCAGGTACATGCAGATTCAGGGGAGCAGTCACAGTATTGGCACAAGAGGATGACGAGTTGCGATACTAATCAAGAGTCGAGAGTTCGTAGAATTTGGTTGTATTGTTAGAGTTGATTAAGTCTTCCGCTGTATTGTGTTTCGACCCCTGTGTTGGTAATGTTGTTAGTCAGTTCTGTTGATAGAGTTGTGTGACCTCATCGGTCGGTGTGTTTATGTGTAAGTGACCTTAACGGTCTGTATTATTATATTGTTTGACCCACAACTATATTACAAAATACTGTGTAAATAAAATTATGCACCGCAATTAACTCACTAAGATAAAATCGAGATACACAGGTATTACGCATAAAGGAGGAGACTTACATCCACAGGTCGCACGGAGGTGACGGTCGCCCACGATACTAATCTCGTCCGACAACATAACCGACACGTTGTGACTAAGCACAACTCAACTTGTCACTTGACGACTCGAACGACAAGACAACACATTACTCGACAATTCACGACTTGACTCGACCCGACAGCCTAGGTTTCCGCAACCTAAGCTCCGATACCATAAATGTAACACCCCCAAAACCATATGGAAATATTACACGCCGTAGACCCTTTCCACAAGGATCTACCAGGCTAAACATCCATAAACAACGTGTGACATATAGTATATGTATAAAACTGGGCCTATTGTTGTTTTACCTTTGAATCACTGTGAGGGGTGGTAAGGTGTGAAAATTGAGAACCTTGTTGGGTTTCGAATAAGGTATCAACGATTGAGTTCGTGAGAAACTCCGAGGAATGGTTTTGTTGTATGTTTAAACTAGATGCTGTGAGATGTATTCAATTGGATTGTGCATGTTGGGCTGTATTCCTTTTTCCGCTGCGTGAGTTCTTTTGTAATGGCTTTCGGTATTTTACCGGCTGAGTTTTATTTCGAAAACCAATTCCCTTAACCGAGTTTTTGGCATTATGGCCTTGATCGTTTTGGCGAAATTCTTATGATGGTATTTAGTATTTTGCAAATGGCTTTTGTGAGTTTTTGAAATATTACCGGCATCGACCTTTTTGGTATTTTATAAATGGTTTTTATCCTGGTGGGTTTCCGGCGCGGGACCCACGACGCTATAATGTTTCGTGTAATTATCTGAAATTTTTGGGCATTCTAGCCCATTGAATTATCTTTGAAAACTTTGAGTACCTTAGAAAATAAATTTCGAGACGTACTTTTAAAATGAATTATTTTCTCGTGGTACATCCAAGGTGCCACAATATGTTTAAAAAATCTTCTACCTCGAGGACCAAAATGTTTTGAGGTACTTCCAATGTTTTAGAAACACTTTTACTTAGACCAGAGGGTCGAATATTTCCGAAATTTTTTCATGAAAAGAAAGTGTCCTCATTTTTATCGAATGCGAAATAGTTTTCCAAAGTCTCGATAACGATGTTTCACGATTGTACTTTTTTTGAAGGGTGATACTCAAGATCAATCGGTGTTTCCAAAATTATTTTCAAAAGGAGGTTTTCGTTTTTAAAACCTATCCATTCCCGTTTGAGGGCTGGGTATGTATATATGATGTTCGCGTTATCGTTATGATGTTTGCTCCCGAGTATGATCGAATTGGTGGCATGAACGTCGAGGCGTTGCCACGCATTTTTTGTACTAGCCCTCTGTGAGAGGTGTGAACTGGTGCTTACTGTTTATCGCCTTGTGGCGATTTGCGTGTTGTCGCACGAGTGTGAGATGTTGAAGCTTGGGCTGTACGTTTGTGTACATGTGTGATTGTTTCATAATGTTTGTAATTATGTGCTGGTTATCGTTCGGGCCGTTGAGGTCGCCGAACGATACCGTCGTTGTTGTAGTGTTTGTGTGTGTATTACTTTACGATGGTAATCGTTGTATATGATATGTATTATGATTCTTTGTTGTGCTGAGTTGGCATCTCCGCTATATTGTTTTGCGACGTTATGCCCCATTGTATCTAGCATTTGTATTTTCGGTATGCCGAGCCGAGGTGTTTCAACCGTGATGTGCCGGGGCATGCACGTGTAAATTGTCCTTCTCGTCGATGCTTGGCGTTTGAGGACACGAATTGATTTGCGGGTGGCTCGAGACTTTCGGAGTTCGCGCGTCAGCACAGATATCAGGATCGGCTTTGAGAGACCCATGGGAGATTTTCCTCTCGGATGCTTTTTGTGTTGTTACCTTGTTTCCGTTGTTGTGAGTTGCGGGGACGACATTTCTTTTATAAGAGGTCGGATGTAATACCCGTACTATATTTGACTTCTGCAGTTTCTCCTTCTAAATTCTATCAACTTTCACGTGTTCGTCGATACTTTTTGAACTTGTTTGATGTCTCAGTTTTCATCATTCGAACTGGTTGTGACCTTGTTTAAGATCGACCTGTCTGTCATCGTGACCTTTCCGAGTTCGGTTCGATTCTTGTGAACCTTGTTTGGAAGTAACATCTTTCACTTTCTGCCAGTTCTTTTAATGTCTGGAGTTGAAGTGGGGACTTCAGAGTCATTGTTCGACTGTTGTCATTCGATCATTGTTGTTTGATCGTTGTTGTTCGATCATTGTTATTTGATCATTGTTGTTCGATCATTATTATTTGATCGTTGTTGTTCGATCGTTGTTGTTCGAACGGGGTTGTCTGACTGTTGTTGCCTGATCTCGTACTGCGAAGAATTGTCGTCCACCGTTAGTCAACTGTTTCGAGTGTGGCCAAGTGGGTTACCGAGCGGTGCATTGTGAGACCGTTGCCAAGATGTTTGGGAATTTGGTTTTCGTTCCTACTCGGGGAGTGCCTGGTGGTGTCCCGTGATGTAGTTGTGTATCGTACTTCGTGCTGTAATTCGTGTAGAAATTGATATTTGTTGCGTGAACTTTTTGGTTTTGTTTGTATTCTACCATGATATTTTATTTTAAGTTTCGGGACGAAACTTATTTTTAATAGGATAGAATGTAATGTCCGGTATTCTCATTTTCTGTTATCTTGAATTGTTTGTGTCTTGATGTCGGACATTTTCTTGTTGACGAGAATCGGAGTGAATTCTATCATAATACTATATTTGTTTCTACCGCATAGTCGTTGTGGTCGGGTGCGACTTGTTGTCGCGTGCGTTTCTTTGATTAAATGTGTGCATGTGATGTGTTGTTAATTACTCGTTGCTGTTTTGAAACATAGTCGGTGGCGTTGTGTTAGTCGGCATGGGCGTATTTTTACGCCGTATATTCCTTTGCGTTGCTTGTAACGTTTCGCCGTTGGGCATGACTTTTTTCGGTTCTTGTGTATCTCGTTGAGTTTTCCTGGCAGGATATTGCTTCTCCCTACTTGATTTAAGTTTCGGGACGAAACTTCTTTTAAGGAGGGTAGTATGTAATATCCGCAATTTCGGATTTTCGGTAATTTTCTTTTTTCGGCGGAGGTCCATTTCGATAAATCCCTTGGGACCGTCTCGTCATTCCGAGAATGATTAATTCTGCACTTTTTGTCATCCGAGTTCGTTTCGGAGTCGTTTTGTTGAGTTCCGTGCTTTTTGGCGACTTTTCCGCACTTGAGTTCGATTCTTGCGAATCTCGTTGGAAATTACTGTTTTGAGTTTCCCGTAAGTCCGTTTAACTTTGTTAGACGTGTTGTGAATTTCGGTTTGGTTATTCGATCACGTATCGTGATTTTCGAACGTTTTGGGCCATTTTCGTAATTTCCCAAAGTTTGGGGTAATTACTTTCCGTTGCCGAATTTCGAGCCTTCGGGTGGTCGGAATCATGTGTTCTCTCAGTCTTCGGATTCGTCTTTACGAGTACTTCGTAACCGTGCTTTTGGTTTACGTTCAGGTCTGAGTTTCGAGATTTTTCGGACCGTCGGATCGACCGAGTCCTGGCTGGCCGGACACATGTAAACGGCCACAGAAAGCGGCCCGTGCCGTGTCTTGCGCCTAGTCGGCCGGGACCAGCAGCTGCCGAGACACGGCCGAGACACCGGCCCAGTCCGGGCGTTTCTTTGCGCCGTGTTCGGCAGGGGTATAAATATGGCAGAGCAGTCGGGTTTTTCACCCATTTTCTCACTCGTTTTCTTCCCTTCCGCGGCTGGAGCTTGATCAATCATGGAGGCATGTTGTTATACAATGAATACATGAAGTTTTGAGGTTCATATCATCAATAATCCGCCCTATAACATCCTTTGATCGAGCAAATCAGGTCAGATTTTCTAGAAATCTAATTTTGGGGATTTGGGGTATTTTGTTCGATTTCGTCCGTTTAATCCGATCTAACTTAGTATTGATGATTATTTAGATGTATTATATCATTTCCCTTGTTATTCCATGGTTGGATCGTATCGATTCGTTGTTTTGGTCGAGTTCTTGATCGACGCCTTGAAGGTGTCCGGTAAAATGTCATAGAGGGTTTTTTGGGCGTTCTACGATTATTCTTCCTCGTATGATCGATGATTTATTGATTATATGTTGTTAGGGTCGAATTCTTGTGAAGAACTCGAGTCGGAATCCTTCCGTTCGTTGTCTTCTTTGGGGTCCGAGCTTCCCGATCGAACCGTGTTCTTCGGGGTATTCGGTATCGGTTATTAAGGCAAGTATCTTACTATACGACTTGTATCTTGCGACTAGTAATCACGTATGAGATTTATGATGATTGTGCTTGCCTTCGTAAATATGTTCCGTTTGAATTGGATGTGTATTCCGTAATTTAAAGGCTTTGCGATAATAGTGTTATATTAGTATACGTGTTAGGCGTTGTGCCATTTGTGCAGGATTACGACGTACATATGGGATGGTTGTACACTTGGTTCTGCAATGTATTGTGTACCGGACGTGTGTTATGTTGGTTATGTGTCGTTGATTGATGATAGTTGTTGCGAGTGTTGAGATTGTGTTATGTGCGTGGGATGTACGATTTTGTGGTGATCAATGTGATTGATTAATTGTGCTCATTATTGCATGTAATGTGAATGTGAATATGAATATGTGTGTGACCGCTAAGTTCACTCGTGTTGGTTCGACAGGACCTATGAGGATTCGTGGCAGTGGACTACGGGGTCAGAACTTAGTGAGGTACTAAGGTCCAATCGTGCTGGTCTGACAAGGCCTACGATAACGCATGGCAGTGGACCATGAGTTTCGGATACAGTACGTCCAACTGGGTGAGCTCGACGGGGCTTACGGTGACACATGGCAGTGGACTACGGTGTCAGGACGGTGTGTGTGATTGTTGTGATTGATATAGTCCGTGCGGATTGTTAAGCCTACGGAGACATGTGACAGTGGATCACGGTGTCGGAATTGGTTATGTATGGTTAATAGTCCGTGCGGGTTGTTGAACCTACGGAGACACATGACAGTGGATCACGGTGTCGGAATTGATTATGTTTGTTTAATTGTGCGTGGTGTAGTCCGTGCGGGTTGTTGAACCTACGGAGACACGTGACAGTGGATCACGGTGTCATGAGCATGATTATTTTCAAATCAAAGTTTTGAAAGGAAAAGTTTTATGAAAATGAATGTTGGACCGAGTCCTAAGATTGAATAAATGTTTCCCATATTGTAAACTGCTGAGTTATGAAACAAGTGTAACAGTATTCACTGTTAACCAATTTTTATGAATTTTTGTGTATTTTTTTGAGTAAATTAAATGCAGATCTGTAAAAAAAAACTGAAGAAGATAAAGATGGATGATCTCAATTCATAGGTTTTTCTCTCCCGGATAGTACAATTTATACTCCAAAGCCTAAGGCTTGTGGGGACCTTGGGCTAATTTGCTAATTAATAGAAAATACTACAACTACTTGTAAATAAGAGAAGATAGCTAATGGTCCAGGTTTTGCCACATGTCCCGGGCCCTACAGTCTGGACCATCTAACTTGCTGGCCACGTGCATCCATCTCCTCAGCCCTCTTTTCTTTTCTTTCCCATTACCCTATCCTTCTCTTAGCCAAACCGCCCCCTTCTCTCTCACTTCCCTCTCCTTCCGTCCCTTCTCTCATCTCGGTCGTATCCACCCGGTTCCACGGTGCTGTATCCAACCGTCGATCTTCCCAGATTTCCAAGCCTCGATTTTTACCGGATCTCTTTTTCTTTCCCATATTCTTCCAATTAATCATGTACGTGACAATTCCCCCCGGATTTTCAGATCCTTGACCACAAGGATCAGTAATGTCAAATCTCCGGCGAAGAACCTTCAGATCCATCCACTCCGCAGAGCCTGCTCCCTCTTCCGTCCACTGAACTAAGCCCTGTTCAATATCCTTGCCATTGCATTGGATTGTACGGTAGTCAAGGACCGAAAAAGGCACTACCTTGAAGTGACCTTCAACATCCACCTCCGGAAGTTCGGTAGAAGGTATTATATTCTGTCCCAAACACCTTTTAAGCAGCGAAACATGGACAACAGGGTGAATTTTTGAAGTTTCTGGTAATTCGATTCGGTATGCCACTTCACCCACTTTTTCTTGAATCTTGTAGGGTCCGTAGTATTTGGCAGCAAGCTTCAAATTTCTTCGCAACACCACGGAGTTCTGGCGATAAGGCTGTAGCTTCAGGTAAACAAAATCCCCAACTTCAAAGCTTCTTTCGGTTCTGTCTTTGTTTGCATAAAGTTTCATCCTTTCTTGAGCCAAGATTAGATTTTTCTTTAATATACCGACCATTTCTTGTCTTTGAGGCACCCATTCCTTCACTTCCTGATTCGGGGAACTAAGATATGCCCTTAGACCCGTATGTGGTGGTGGAAGCCCATAGAGAGCCTGATATGGGGAACATTTCAGGCTACTGTGGTAGCTAGTATTATACCAATACTCAGCTAAGGAAAGCCATTTGACCCAGTGTTTTGGGGTAGCCCCAGCCATACACCTTAAATACCCCTCCAAACACTGATTAACCCTCTCAGACTGGCCATCTGATTGAGGGTGGTAAGCTGTGGACATGTCTAAGCTAGTTCCCATGGCTTTGAAAAGTTCCCTCCAGAATTGACTTGTAAAAACCTTATCCCTGTCTGAAACTATGCTGACTGGAGGCCCAAGAAGTTTGTACACATTATCTAGGAAGAGTTTAGCAACTGTCTGTGCAGTATAAGGGTGAGACAAGGCCATAAAGTGAGCATATTTACTGAGTCTATCAACTATCCCCATGATAACATCTTTACCAACAGATTTAGGCAACCCCTCTATGAAGTCCATGGTAATGTGAGTCCAAAACTTATCAGGAATAGGGAGGGGTTGTAATAAACCAGGGTAGGGAACATGTTCAGACTTATTCTTCTGGCACACATCACAGTGCTGCACTAACTCCTCCACCTCCTTCTTCATGTGTGGCCAGTAGAAAAATGCCTTCAATCTAGAGTAAGTTCCCAGAACCCCAGAGTGACCCCCAAAGGGTGTGTTGTGTACCTCCTTCAAAACAGTCTGCCTCATATTATTACCCACACCAACAACTACCCTGCCCTTATATTGAATTATACCAGACACCACAGTAAATTCAGAATAAGAGGTAGGGTCAAATGGTTTAGAGATAAGTATGTGTGAGAAGTAAGCATCCCCCTCACAACTTTGCTTAATCCTCTGCATCCACAATGGTGTGACAGTGGTGAGAGCTTGGCACTCCACTTCTTCTGTTGGATATCTTGATAAGGCATCAGCAGCCTTGTTCTCAATTCCTCTTTTGTATTGTATCTCATAGTCCATTCCTAATAATTTTGTTAACCACTTCTGTTGTACAGGGTTCATGGTTTTTTGGTCAAGAAGATGCTTGAGAGCTTGCTGATCCGTTTTGATAAAGAACTTATGTCCCTGCAGGTATGATTTCCACCTCTGCACTGCAATAATTACAGCCAAAAACTCTCTTTCATAAACTGAAAGTAACTGATTTTTTGAACTAAGAGCTTTGCTCATGAAGGCAATAGGCCTTTGATTTTGCATTAACATAGCACCCACTCCTACACCACTTGCATCAGTTTCCAAGGTAAATGGTTGATTAAAATCAGGCAATGCTAGTACTGGTGCAGATATCATAGCCTGTTTAATTCTTCAAAGGCCTTAGTAGCTTCCTCACACCATTTAAAGTTGTCCTTCTTCAAGAGTTCAGTTAGGGATTTGCTGATCAACCCATAATGTCTTATAAACTTCCTGTAATAGCCAGTCAACCCCAAAAATCCCCTGAGTTGTTTGATAGTTTTAGGGACTGGCCAACTCCTCATACACTCCACTTTCTGAGGATTAGTTGAAACTCCATCCATAGAAATAATATGACCCAAGTACTCTATACTCTGCACCCCAAACTGGCATTTACTCTTCTTAGCAAATAGAGTGTTATTTCTTAGGATATCAAGCACTGTTCTTAGATGAACCAGGTGTTCCTCCCAGTCCCTGCTGTAAACCAGTATGTCATCAAAAAATACTAATACACTTCTTCTCAAACAAGGCTGAAAAACTTGATTCATAAGAGATTGGAAGGTGGCAGGAGCATTACACAATCCAAAGGGCATCACCAAGAATTCAAAATGACCATGGTGAATCCTAAAAGTTGTCAGATACCTATCTTCCTCCTTCATTAGTATCTGAAAATAGCCAGACCTCAAATCTAGCTTAGAGAAGTAACTTGCACCATGAAGTTCATCCAGTAGCTCATCAATTAAAGGAATAGGGTAGTCATGCTTAACTGTGAGTGAGTTAAGATACCTATAATCTATGCACATCCTCCATGAGCCATCTTTCTTCTTAACAAGGATTGCTGGAGAAGCAAAGGGGCTCCTGCTATGCTGAATGGTGCCTTCCTCTAGCAATTCTTGAACAATTCTCTCTATTTCATCCTTGTTTTTATGTGTGGTTCTGTATGGGTATTGATGTTTAGGGACACTTCCTGGTTTAAGTACTATCTGATGCTCTGTTCCTATGATAGGTGGCAACCCTTGAGGCTACTCAAATACATCCTTATACTCCTCCAACAGCTGTGACAAGGCCAGGCTATCAGTAACCTGGTGGTCACTGGGTTCAGGCTGTATGAGGTACAATTCTTCCACTATATCCAGCTGATAATGGACTAGGTGATATAGATTGTTGGCAGTTATCATTTGGAATAAAGAGTGGTCTGTTATTGCTCTCAATTTGACTTTCTTTCCCCCAGTAAAAACTGTAAATGTCATATTTTCATAATCCAAGCCAATAGGAGTGCAGTATTTCAACCAATCCCCACCCAAGATCATATCATACCCCTCATTCTTCAATATCCTTGGTGAAAAGGTGAATTGGTGGCCTTGAATTGTCCAAGTAAAATCCTGGGTCCTCCATTTACTTATCAGCTGATGTCCAGTAGCTTCTTTAACCAGGATAGGCCTATCTCTCTCCAGTGGTACCTTTAATTCCTTGGCCACACTCTCCTTCAGAAAACTCTTGGTGCTGCCAGTATCTACCAGAATTCTCAGTTGTTTTTCCCCATATTCACCAATAACCCTCATAGTGGTAGAGTTTGGATTACCAAGCAAGGAGCCCATGGTCATAAATACCTCCTCCATTTGCTCTCCCTCACCTACCACTAACTCTGCCTCACCATCCTCATGTTGCAATTGAGCAATCTCTTGTTCTTCATCCATGGTCATGTAAAACACTTTATGCTTACACTTATGGCCATAAACATACTTCTCATCACAGTTGTAACACAATCCTTTTTCCCTTCTTTCAGCCATTTCAGCACTAGTCAACACCTTGATGGAAGTCTTGGAGCTATTGGGGGTGTTTGGCTTGTGAACCACTGCTGCTTCAACCCTTTTATAGTTGCTGCCAAGTGGTGAGTAAAGCCTTTGGGAAGGTCTAATCCTCTTGGAGAGAGCTTCCAAGGTTAATAGTTGCTGCTTCCCTGATTCTATAGCCTCATATAGTGTCTTGGGCTTAAATAGTAGCATGAACCCCTGCATTTCTTCAGAAAGTCCACTGATAAAACTTGCAACAAAATACTCCTCTGAGTAGCTCATGCTATTACTGAGTAGCAAGCAAGCCCTAAGTTCTTCAAATTTTTCCACATATTCATCATAGGTTCCAGTCTGTTTCAGCTTTTTGAATTCCATCACCATTTTTCCCTCATTCAAATCATCAAACTTAAGGGCTATGATTTCCATAAACTGGTTCCAGGTAATAGAAAATAGATGTTCACAGCCAAAGTTTTGCAACCAGTTAAGTGCCTTGCCCTCAAAGTTATGCACAGCTAATTGTATCATACTTTCATCACACATAGCAGCAGACAATTTAAAGTAGGTACTACACTTAATAATCCATGCCCGAGGGTTTGAGCCATCAAATTTAGGAAAATCAACTCTGTGGTGTGATGAGTGGCTAAATCCGGTACTTGATGTTGATCCAGAAGTGTAATTACTCTTAAAACCAGGTGAAAAAGGTGTTTTAAGGTTACCTTCCTTCCCAGATTCAGAATCCTTCCCTTTGTTAGAACCCAGCAGGTGCTGTTTGATTTCATCCAGAGACTTGACCATATAATCATACTTTGTATCTAAACCCTTTATCTGTTCCTTGATTTGAGTCTCTGTTACGGCCCTTTTTGAAGCTTCAGTTAATAATTGTTGATCCAATTTCTTATGTGTTTCTTGCAGCTGTTGTTCCAATTTCTTATGTTGTTCCTGCAATTCCTTGACGCGGGTTCCTTCTGCCATTTCCCACTGGATCGTGCTGGATGAAGGCGAGAAGAAGAAAGAAGAAAGAGAAAAAAAAATAATAATAGGCTCCGATACCAATGTAACAGTATTCACTGTTAACCAATTTTTATGAATTTTTGTGTATTTTTTTGAGTAAATTAAATGCATATCTGTAAAAAAAACTGAAGAAGATAAAGATGGATGATCTCAATTCATAGGTTTTTCTCTCCCGGATAGTTCAATTTATACTCCAAAGCCTAAGGCTTGTGGGGACCTTGGGCTAATTTGCTAATTAATAGAAAATACTACAACTACTTGTAAATAAGAGAAGATAGCTAATGGTCCAGGTTTTGCCACATGTCCCGGGCCCTACAGTCTGGACCATCTAACTTGTTGGCCACGTGCATCCATCTCCTCAGCCCTCTTTTCTTTTCTTTCCCATTACCCTATCCTTCTCTTAGCCAAACCGCCCCCTTCTCTCTCACTTCCCTCTCCTTCCGTCCCTTCTCTCATCTCGGTCGTATCCACCCGGTTCCACGGTGCTGTATCCAACCGTCGATCTTCCCAGATTTCCAAGCCTCGATTTTTACCGGATCTCTTTTTCTTTCCCATATTCTTCCAATTAATCATGTACGTGACAACAAGATTTGGGTTAAGGCCCTAAAGTTTTTCGAAAGGTTTTGTGAATCAAGACATGAGGTCTTAAAGGTTTTGAAAATCTAAAAAAAATTCCCGAGATGATAATCTTATTTTCGAATGCTTCATAGCTTAATTCCCTTATGAAAACCTCCCGGGAATATTTTGATACTTGATTATTATATTGGATTCACGATTATTATTTGCTTGTTACATTTCGTATGATTTGATACTTGCACTATTAAAACAGTGGAGTTTTTCTAACCCGCGAGTAATCGGGGGGTGGATGTCTGTTTTGTGTCCAGGTACATGCAGATTCAGGGAAGCAGTCACAGGATTGGCACAAGAGGATGACGAGCTGCGATACTAATCAAGAGTCGAGAGTTGGTAGAGTTTGGTTGTATTGTTAGAGTTGATTAAGTCTTCCGCTGTATTGTGTTTCGACCCCTGAGTGGGTAATGTTGTTAGTCGATTACATTGATAGAGTTGTGTGACCTCATCGGTCGGTGTGTTTATGTGTAAGTGACCTTAACGGTCTGTATTATTATATTATTTGACCCTGGTCAGGCAAGCATTTGGTTGTTTATGGATGTTTAGCCTGGTAGATCCTTGTGGAAAGGGTGTACGGCGTGTAATATTCCCATACGGTTTTGGGGGTGTTACAATATGCACGACAATATTTATAACATCAATATGTAAAACAATTAAGGTACTTGCCTTGATTCGAAGACAAGAATGATACTTCCATGAAAAACGGAACACTTGAAGGTCGCCCCTTCGATCAATCACGTAACAAGCTCGAACCTTAGACAAAAGAAATAATATAGAGTTCATCTCATGTCGTACGAACATCAAACAATCCAAATTATGGTCAAAAGTTCATAAAACGTCATCTGTCTGGCTTGCTTAACGCACGATACGTATCTTATATAGCGTATGTTAAGGCTACTCGTTAGCGCACGCAATTATACGAAGTCTAGGGTACGCTATATAAGTATCGGCAGGCCCTCTCTGATCAGCCGACTAACTCCTCTAATGATTTTAAAGTACGTTATGTACCAAACGTTGCGTACGTTAACTAAGTCGGATAGCGTTTGTTAATCTACATAGCTTAGCGTACGCTAAGCGTGCATGGGAATTTCACTTCTGGGCAGATGACTGTTCTAACAGTGATGAGGCTTACGAACTCCTCAGTGATTTACGTACGTTACTCGTCTACATATCATAAACTTATGAATAATCTTACGGATTCAATCATCTTTGAATTCAAGGAAATGAATATCATCACAACTCTTATATTCAATCTCGATTATCATTCTCATTTGAAGTTCGGTGATCTCATGTTGATGCACTAGATTCCATTACCATTATCACATTCAGACTTAATCTTAAAGGTGAACTAACAATCCCAATGAAAAGATACAACCTAAGATGGTTCTTTCTTAAGTCCTTATAACAAAAGTGATATCAACTCCAATTTTACGATCAATATGGCAACGTTAATCATACGGATAATCAATCTCAGAATATTCCTCTAATCATTTGACGTACTAGGATTCCAACTACGATGTTTTCAATGACGATATGATAATCATAATCATTCCGACTTCTAAACATGATGTTTGTTTGAATAATTCATCAATAGAACTCAATATCTTGGTAGCATGATCATCTTATTCTCAAGAACACGAATCTAAGGATGGATAGAATTGACATACCTTAAGATGAAGAAAACACCGAGTCAAAAAGGTAGAATCCAACTCCGGTTGTTTGAATGTCAATCCAAGGTGCTTCTCCACTTCAACGATCAATCACAAGTGACATCCAATCTCCAATGATCGAGTAGAGGTGGTCTATGTGTGTTTAAGGAAGATATGAGGCTCTTTGGTCTCTCAAGAACGAAAGACAAGTGAAGAAAATGTAAACCAAGTAAAATGGGGTGTTGTCCCTTTTACAACAATTCTGTTCGTATGTTATTTAGCGCACGCTATCACAGTATCCTTAGCGCACGCTAACAAGCATTGACTCCAAATCTGTCTAGGTTCTCCCGCGGGAATCTTATCTGGACCCATGTCTGGCTGGCGCATGTGCTAGCCGCCTACCTCAATAATTGACTGCCTAACACAGGCAATTCTTCATTCGTAGCGTGCGCTAGTTTTAGCCGATAACGCACGTTAAGCTACGTTCTTAGCATACGTTATCACGAGTTTGCATGAGAAAATTTACATGTTGCTATACTCATGTACAAAGATACAAATATGAGAAATATCATACTCCAATTATCGAGATCACAATTCCGAATAATACAGGTTTCAACAGCAGATGAAATACTCAATAATAAATCCGGATATTACATTATATTCAAACAAGTATGGTATGTCGGATCATTCAGTGATGTGTGTCGAGTAGAAGGAATTGTTGTTCGTTGACGTCCAGCAGCGAATTACGGCCGTAACATGTTTGCATTACGTCCGTAACATACGTTCGTTGTTATCAGGATAGTTCGGACAAAGAGGACTTACGGCCGTAAAGGTTGCGCCATACGGCCGTAAGTTGAAGCAGGTACGGCCGTAAGGCTTGGCCGGCTACGGCCGTACGAGTCAAACAGGGTGTTCCGGTCAGTTTCGACAAAGGCTTCATACGCCCGTAAGTTTTGCCTAGTACGGCCGTATCAGTCGAGTTACACCCGTAAGGCATGTGCGGTTACGTCCGTATGTCTGTCAGAAGATTTTCGACGAGGTCAAGTTACGCCCGTACGAGATAGCTGGTTACGGCCGTAAGGCCGTTGACTTGGGGATGTTACGTCCGTAAGTAGACCGAGTTACGGCCATAAGAATGGCAGTACTTAAGTACCTGGACAGGTTTTTGAGATCATTTTTCTCATTTCTTCACTTGAGTTCCGAGAGAGAAGTTCTTTGTAGAGATTTTCTTCATCACATCACTTGGATAGGAGTGTTCTAATCATATATCTTGGATTGGGAAGCTTGGATAGTCGATTTAACACGAATTCACCGGATCGAAGTGTTTGAATCTTCAAAGGTAAATTCTTCAACATCTTAGATTTCGATTTTAAGTTGGGATATGATGTTTTGGATGTGATAATCATGATATATGAAGTGATATACATGTGATAATGAATTGTTAGGGATTATCATCGGATTATTTGGGTTTATTAACGAACACCTTGAATATTGATTTGGATTTGGGGGTTTTCGATTAGATGTTGTTGGAATCTCAAATTGGGAATTCCTTTTGGATTATTGATGGTGTTGAAGATGTTTTGTTGAATTGAAACACTCCTTGGAGTTGATCGTAAACAATCGAAGATTGGTTACAACGTATTTGTTATAATGCCCCAATGAACTTGGTTTTGTCATATCGACGTTTTGAGTTAGTTATAATCGTGCATGATACGTATATTGAACGGATTGTGGGTAATTGTGTTATTCAAGGTTGTTCGAGCGACTGACATCTCATTGTAGGACGTTTGTTCGAGGAAGAACATTCTTCACCGGCGTTGTGTAAGTTAATTCTTACTCGGTTAAAAGTATACTCATTCCTTTCGTTGTTGTTCATTCAGAAATCATAATCATTCATAGTGTACTAATCATGCTGAGACTTGTAATTATCAAAATAATCATTTCATTCACGAGGAACGATGGGTCCAATCATTTCAATGAGCTATCATTCATTTCATTATTATGTCATCCCAGTGAGTCATTCTTGACCTTTGTCGTATGTTATTCATTAATGCTCATTGGTCACTTTTGCTCTTGTGGCCTTCTGGGTTCATATTGCGTAGCCGGGTGGGGATGTGTGGAATTTTTAGTCGGGCACATGATAGTCATGTGATCGGGTTCACCGACACAATGGACTGTGCACACGATAACGTACCTCCGTGAGACTAATTAGGTACAAGGGTGGGTGTGTCCGAACACTCATCTTGTGCACTTGCATATACCATTACGGGTGTACTATGATGCCCCTATTCAACTTAATTTTATAATTAAGATATATCATGATTGTGTATATTCAACTCTTGAGGATTGTTGTTCTGTGTAACTGACCCCATTGGGGAGATGTTGTTTTCAGGTCATGGCAAGGCTAAAGCACGGGAAGAGATCGTTGACGGCGAGGAGTCCCAGTGATACTAGTAGGGGGCCCCAGTCCTTTTTCAGTCATTCGTGTTTCTTCATTTATATTTCCGCTACAGATTTCCATTTGGATATTCGTTTTCATTTAATGTTGTATATTTTATCTTCATATAATATATACATGTATTCTGTGTTTTCCTGTGTGTGTTGTACTTGAAACTCCTCATCGGAGTAATTGATGATATAATGTGGTTTGGTACTACAATTATATTATTTAAGTCATTAAGTTTCATTCGCCTGGTGGGTCCCAGTCAGGGGTCCACGGCACTGTAATAGTCACCTAGTTAGGGTGTTACACTGTCCGATTCTTCATGGTGCTTCAGGTACAGAACTTTTAGTTTTGGAAACAAATTGTTCTGCTACTGTATTTTCTACTTCTAGGATACTGGATTCTGGTGCTAGTTCTTACATTTGTACCGTGAATCAGAATCTGGAACAAAGTAGGAAGCTTGGAGATGGGGATGTGATGGTCACTGTCGGAAGTAGGCATAGTATCGAGGCAACTGACATAGGATCACTACTTTTGGATTTAGAATCGGGATTTATTTTTTTTAGAAGATGTACTTGTTTTGCCCAAGAGGCATAAAAACATTGTATCCATTCCGGTCATGGATCGGAAAGGCTTTTTATTTTTTATTGGTGATGGTTCCTGTAAAATTTATTTCAGAAATAAACTAGTGGGCACTGCTACATTGTTAAATGGACTGTATCATCTAAACCTCAGTAACAAAGTCGTTGTGAATACTATGACTAGGAAGCGTGGTAGGGATGAAACCAATCAAGTTTTGAAATGGCATCTTAGACTTGGTCATGTTGGTCAGACCAAGATTTACAAAATGGAAAAAGGATGGACTTATGGGTCCACAGGGATCGGATCCCTTTCCTACTTGTGAATCTTGCCTTAAAGGCAAAATGACTAAGTCCCTCTTCACAGGGACCTTTGAAAGAGCCGCTGATAAACTGGGATTAATCCATACCGACGTATGTGGTGCTTTGGAAGCAGCACGTCACTGATATCAATACTTTATTACGTTTACAGATGATCATACTAGGTACGGTTATGTATACTTAATGAAACATAAATCCGAGGCCTTTGAGAAATTCTAGGGATTTAAGGCCCTAGTCGAGAAACAAACTAGAAATCATATCAAAGCACTTTGGTCGGACCGAGGTGGCGAGTATATGAGTACGGAGTTTGACGAGTTCCTTAAGGAACATAGAATAGTATCACAACTAACATCTCCAGGCACGCCTCAGTTAAATGGTGTGTCGGAAAGAAGGAACCAGACCTTGTTGGACATGGTCCGTTGCATGCTAGGTTATGCTGACTTACCGATTTACCTGTGGGGGTATGTGCTCCTGACTGCTGCATATATCTTGAACAGATGTCCTTCCAAATCCGTTCCTAAAACTCCATATGAGATGTGGGAGGACAACAAACCAAGTCTAATCATATTAGGATTTGGGGATGTCCCGCCTATGTCAAGAAGACTAAGGTGGACAAATTGGAAGCGAGGTCCATAAAGGGACATTTCATTGGATTCCCATCTGGGATGATGGCTTATCTATTCTACATACCCAAAGATCGAAAGATCGTTGTTGCTTTGCATGCACACTTCCTGGAATATGAGTTCATTTAGGAAGGCGGAGCAGGTAGAAATGTTTCTTTGGAAGAATACAATGAAACTCCTCAGGAGATACCTGTGTAAGAAATTGGAACCGAACCTTATGAAACACAAGCACAACCACCTCGTAGGTCTATTAGGGTGTCTCAATTACCTGAGAGGTATAGTTTTATGCACTTGGAGGAACTGGGTTTACACGAGGTTCCAGGTGATAAACAAGAGACCGACCCACGACCAATGACCTAGAAATGGTGGATGTAGACTCCATGAAATGGACTGTAGCAGTCTTCATGTAGTTGAAACCTTCGTTTTGACGAGACAGTCAAAGAGTTTGACTTCGTGCAAAATGAAGAGGAACCTTGTGTATACTAGAGGGTTAGTGGGAGCAAGATCACATTCTTAGTACTATATGTAGATGACAATCTACTAATAGGAAATGATGTGGGAATGCTCAGTTCTGTGAAAGCTTGGCTTTCGAGTAATTTCTCTATGAAAGACTTGGGAGAAGCAACCTATATTCTTGGTATTCGACTCTACCGGGATAGAGCGAAGAGAACAATAGGTCTTTCCCAAGCCCTCTATATAAATAAGATCTTAAAGCGATTTAAGATGGATGATTCTAAAAGAGGGTTCCTACCGATGCGACATGGAATAAAACTCTCCTTGAAGATGTGCCCTCAAAGTGAGGAACAACGAAAGGAAATGAGTAATATACCATATGTTTCGGCTGTGGGTAGCCTAATGTATGTTATGTTGTGTACGAGACCTGACATTGCGCATGCTGTAAGCGTGGTGAGTAGGTTTCAGGCAAACCCAGGTATGGAACATTGGACTGCCGTAAAGAACACTCTCAAGTACTTAAGAAGGACTAGAGATATGGTTCTGATGTATGGCGGTGAAGAACTGAGTGTAATGAGATTCACTGTATTGAACTTCCAAGGACATAAAGACGATTCTATGTCTACTTCTGGCTACATTTACTCTTAATGGAGGAGCAGTATCATGGCATAGTGCCATGTATAGCGCGACTGCTGGTTCCACCTGTTAGGCTGAGTATAAAGCGGCCTCGGAGGCCTCCAAAGGAAGGATTTAGAAGTTACTGGGTAAACTTCTCGTGACACCTTGTGCTGCACTGCCAGAGCGGTAGCACATGCCTTGGAGCCAAAGTTTCATAATGGTACCAAACATATTGAGAGAGATTATCATCTCGTAAGAGAATTTGTTTGCAAATAGATACATTGTGCTGCATAGAGTAGAGTCAGCCGACTACATCGCTGATCCACTGACCAAGCCACTTTCTCAGATTATCTTGGAGCGTCATCTGGAAAACATAGGTATTAGATACCTTAGTGTGTGGCATTGAGTGCAAGTGGGAGATTGTTGGGAGTATGACCTCGAATGCCACTCATAGGATGTTGAGTGAGGGCATTATACTTATAATTATGTAAATCATTTATATAGGGCAATGAATGTTTCTTTATTTACTGGTAGTTACTGACATTCCTAACTCGTAAATATACATATAGAAACTAGTCCGTGTATTTGAGAGCAAAACGTTCCACTCCTTATTGGATAAGAGGGTAGGCACTGGAAAGGTTTATAGCTCAAATACTTAATCGTTTGCAAGTTGATGAAACTTGACTGGGCGTTAAGTTTATGTGAAGACTTGTATGACGTGTTCTTTGACATGGAGAGTTCCTGTCGAACACTAATGGTTAGTGGGAGCACACGTTATAGGTATGCTAATTAGATTAGTATACTCGAATCGACTCAACCCCGATTCGTCACACGGATTTCACTCCAGGACAGTCAATGATGGAATCGAAAGGTTGTAATAGGTATTCGTGAACCTTCGACTTGAGGATTTAGTAGGGATGTGCTTGTGACGTCAAGATTTTCATTATAGTAGTTCGACCTTGTAAACCGGGAGGCGGGGGTCAACCTCGATGTGCATTTTGACGGGCAAGTAGCAGGTCCTACTGAATACCAAGATAGAATTCTTTCTCCCGTTAGTGAGCGGTTTATATGTCCTATGCGGTTATTGGCAGATGAGATCATAAGTCTTTGGCCAAAGCATTGGAGCAAGTTGTATTGGATACATGAGAGCTCGATGATCTCGATTTGCATTAACACATGCATAGCGTCAAGTACAGATAGGGTTTGACTGACCGTGACCCTATAACTTGATCGGAATATTTGAAAGAAGGGTTTATATGTATACTGGTATTCACGACAGAATGGTTCTTGAATGATCCCATCATTCGTTCTCAGTTGGGGTACAGTGTAGGCCGCCAGGGTGGCTAGGTGGTGTTACTAATCTTTGGTTCCTCCCATTGCTGACTGAGACGGACCTACCGAGTCGCGCAATAGGATTGACGACGGAATGAATTGAGCTTAATCCCTCATTATGAATATTAGATATTGGATATCTAATTTGGGACATTGGATGTCTAAATTGATTTATCGGATAAATTAATTTACGGCCTAATGAATTAAATAAATTACCGGAAGATTAATTTAATTCATAAATATAATTATTTCTTAGAGAAATTAATTATGTTATTTTGTATTTAATATGATTAATTAATTGGATTAATTAATTGATATAAATACATAAGGATGGAATCGGAGTTTATCTGTTTAGACTCACGGGAGTCTGAAACGGACCGAACTCATTCGATACCTTCTAGATGGTCGCCCCCCTTCACCAACTCCCTCTTGGTCTTTATCTCTATTTTAATAATGGAAGACCAAGACTTGAGGGGACAAGATATCAAAGTGATATCTCATGTTGGTGATTTGTGTTGAATAAGAAGTAGAAGACTATCTCTTTTAGGATACCGTTAGAAACCTCACGGTTCTAGAAAGAGGAAAGAGAGAGAGACTTATTTTGGTCTTCTTCACCATCTTCTTCTTCATTCATCTTCTTCATAATTTTCTTAGAGAAATTTTGTGAGGAAATATTGAGAGATATAGATTAAACACTTAAAGTGTTGTAATCTTGATTAACAAGCTCCTACAAACTTGCTCTAGTCGTATCCTTGGAGAATAGAAAGGTGTTATCATTTTGGTCGTTGCTCCGGCGCGTGGCAAGTAGAGACGCGGTATTTTCGGTGTTGGATCATCCAAGAGCTTGGAGCGGATTGGATCGTAGGGAAAGCAATTTAAATCTTGGGGAATAGCTCAAGAGAAGGATACCATTTAATCAACGGACTACAAGGGTATGTTTTCTCATATCTCTTGTGTTTCGTATTATATTCGTATATACGTAGCTCGATCGATCCTCGTAGGGATTCGGATCGAATTAATTTTCATTTTACCGCTTCCGTTGGGCCTTCGTTTTAGGCACCGAATCCCAACAGATTCTCCGTTGGGCACTTGTGTTCTAACCTGTTGAGCAGGTATTGATCGTATGCCATGGGCATAGTGTTTCACGAATAGTCAGTTCTTACCTTGGTTTGTGAGCATCTCGTATTACCATTGTTGCACTGTTAACTTTGACTTTGGATGCATATCATGTTGTACATGTATTTGATATTCATTATCTGGATGACTGACCCCGTGAGGGCGGAACATGTTCTCATGTTTCAGGTGTTTGCGAGGAGAAGTTGAGACACAGGGGCATGATGATGGCGACGAGGCATTCGAGCGATACTAGTCCTGAGTTGTTTCGGTGTTCATGTTGGGCAGTCAGTTTGGAGTGTTCCCCAGTTTGTCAGTTTTTGTTATTTTGTGTTATCCGAGCAAGGCTCGCAGATGTTGTATTTTTATTTTAGCCACGTAGGCCCATCGTTGTCATTGAAATTCCACATTGGCTATTGTGTCGGATATCATAGAATGGACTGTGATTTTCCTTTTCGGTCAGTTTGATGTATTTTGGTTGTGTTCGCCTGGTGAATTTTCTGGTGTGGGATCCACGGCACTGTAATAGCCCAATGGGATTTTGGGGGTGTTACATGCTACACAATTGGTTTCAAGAGAAGAAAGCATGAAGCAAAGCTAGTTACATCCACTGAGAGGCAAAGCTAGCAAGAAAGCTACTTCAACATGCTTCGTAGCAATTTTACTTGCTTTCGAATATGTTTTTGTCTTCATTAAAAAGGGGAGATTGTTGGTGCAAATATGTACATATATCTCCTTTAGGTTTTAATGATGATAAAATATATTACGAGACATTTAAAATCGTTAGCAATAGCTCAAAACACAAGAAATCAAAGACAGCTACTCCGGCACGCAGGCTGGCATGCTGGCGCGCTGGACACTGTGTTCATGCGCTTGGATTTCAAAGTCGACCTTGTACCTATCCGACGACATTTGATCTTTCAACACAGGTTCGTACATATTTGGTTAAGTGTTACATATGATCAAAAGACCTAAAAGCCCTTTAGAATATCTTGAGTTATTTTTATAAACTCCAACTCAAAACATTTTATAAAACAAGTTCAACACTTACAATTAACACAAGTCTATGTTTTTATAAAATGATCAAATGTAATTAAACAAATGAATATAGTCTATCTTAACTAATTACTTAATGTATTTATTCCATTTTAAGGATACAAGACAACTTTAATCTTTAGTTCAAACACTTTCCACGTATGGTTAATGGTTTGCTAAATATGTAAAGTAAATAACTTGGTTTGATTCTTGCAACTGATTATGGATAATTGTGGAACAAGAAGATTATATCATTTTTTATCTAGTTGCATTTGAACTAGTAAAATTGAAATTCAAACCAGAAGCTTCTTTACATGGTTTAATCTCTTGGATAAATCAATGTTGCTTGATTTCTCTTTTACATAGCTTAATATCTTGGATAATCAAGAGTAGCCTTCTTTAATTCAAACTAAAGCTTTATCTCAAATTAAAGATCCTTTAAATGTTATTATCTTTTGAATGTTTGGTGTGAACCTTGGTGTTGGCACCAAGTAAATTAGAATTCAAATTTGAATTCTGTGTGTGTGTGAACCTTGGTGTTGGCACCAAGTAAAGTGGAATTCAAATTTGAATTATGTGTGTGTATGGGTGGGGTTGGTCGAAATTACCATGGGACAAAGGGAGGATAATCGTTTTTCATTTACTTCTATAAATACCACATTTATGTGTAGTAAATACTCCACTTGTAAAACCCTTTTTACCAAAACACTCTCTTGTCTTTTAAACCCAATACACATATGATCATATATACTTAATCATCCATTGTTGAAAGCAAGATCATATGGCAAAAGATGAACATATCAAAAAACTTGGTCACCTCATTTGAGTCAACACGTCAACATCTTTTGCATCATTACCTCTTCCAGAGTAGAACACATCAAGAGCTTGGCAACCTCGTGTTATCGACCAAGAATCATCTTCTTCTATCTTCTTCTATTTATCTTAACCACAAGAGCTTGATCATCCCATTGTGTATTATCACAAAGAGTCTTCTTCATCTATCTTCTTGTATGGTTCTTGTATTCTTGTAAACAACACTATATCTCATCTCTCAAATTGTAGCTATGTGTCAAGTATTACTCCGGGTGTAGAGAAGCAACTCTATAAGTCTTACTCCGGGTGGGGGGAAGCAAAGGACCATCCTCCATAATTAACTCTAAAACCTTCCCACAACCAAAGTATATCCAACAATAGTGCCATCATCCAAATACCAAGCTTGCAGACAAAGGCTGAAAGAGTCTCTAGTCTTACATATCATAGGATGTAACACTAAGGCAAAAAGTAGAGGGCCAAGGGGATCACCCTGATGCAGCCCCTGGCATTACCATAAGATGTGTTCCCCATAATACAATCGAGCTGGGTTAGAGTAACAAAATTCCACCCAACGCGAGATAGCAGGATAATAAAGATGAACTTCTTGCAACATAACCTCTCGGTCTACCAAATTGAAGGCATTTTTAAAATCCAACAACAACATCGAAAGAACATCATCTCCACGGTCCTCAATCCAATGATTCACGGCATGAAGTATGGCCTCACCTCCTCCAGACACCCCAACACCAAACTGTAGATCATCTAAATAACCATCCAAAGAATGACCAATCATAACAGCACTAACCTTAGAGACCAGACGCCTCCAAACAGTATCCATAGTTGTAGGACGAATACCACCACCCGGCTTGACCAAAGGTGTTAGAGGAGCACTAGAAATATACTCACCCAACATCTTGGGACATTGCCCATCAAGAAAGAGATTCACCACTTGGTTGATAGAGGGGACTTAACTCATTATAGATAGCAACAACATCTCCACTTAAGCAATCCATAAGGTGTTGGGCACGCAACCCATCCCGACCACAGGACATGCCCCGAGAAAAATCTTAATCTTGTCTAGAACTACAGCTGAAGATGCAATGAGGTGATGATGATCAATAGGTATATGTGGCAAGGAGGGAGCAAGCTTGAAAGGGTGCTTAGCCTTTAAGTCCTCAAAAGTGGCATCATTATAAGGAGCAACACCAGAAGAGGAAAAGAACTCTGACTGCCGCATTGTAATGGCCATCACAAATCTTCCTCTTACACTGCTTGATATTCCGCTCACAAAAATCAAGGCCTTCCTCATCAACATCCGGCAAAGGAGGAGAGGATTCGGCCACAGCCTCCCTCATAAGTTGCAAACTACCATCTGGCACACCCCAAGACTGAATAGCATTGACGATACTCTCTTCCTGACGTTGACGCTTAATAGTAGACTTGCACTCAAGATTACTCCTCGGGCAAAAGGTTTTAAGGAGACAAAGAGGCAAGTCTAATAAACTAACCCAGCAAGAGATATCATCATGATTGCAAATCACCTTTATCAAGAGCTCCTTTCAAAACACGAGAAAACCCCAAACAATACTTAGGAAGGATGTACTTGATAGTACGCAACCCCTTTGAAAACAAACGACCAAGAAGAGCCAAAGTAAAACCACCATGTTGGTCGTGCAAAAAATCCTTAACATGATCAAGCTGCTCAGGACAGGATGGAACTTGTGGCTTTATAAGGTCATAAAGCACGAACTGAACAACACCATCACCACCATCAGGGGGTGGCACAAAATCAGAACCCTTACCATGACGACACTTAGCCTGAAGAGAATGCTCATGAAACAAACACCGCATAACCAAATTCCCATACGCTTAAAGGTAACCTCGGCCCCCTTACAAACAGCCAAATTAGTATGAAGAGAGTGTTTGGTGATAGCTTACGCCTCACCGTTGGAATGTCGATCACGAAGGTGTGTGATCAATGAAGTCTTGGTAAGCCCATTTCCACCACCATCGTGACACCCACTAAGACCCGTAAAGGGACAACGCAATTTCGCAACCGTCATAGGAGGGAAAGAGAGCAGGACACCACAAACCTATCACAATAACACATTGTCTTGAATAAGCAAACGAACCCCAAAAACTGTATGAAACCGAACTCCAAAAACTGCTCGAAACCACTGCTTTGAAGAAGCAAACCAATAATGAAGACCCACAACAGCAAACGGAAGCCAACAATAGTATTGAAAAAGCAAAAGAAACCAGTTTTGAAGAAACGAAACACCAACAGCAGGTAAACCAAACCCCAAAAACTGCTCGAAACAACTGTTTTCGAAGAAGCGAACCAGAAATGAACACCCACTGGAACAAACGGACCCAACAGCAGTTTTAAAGAAGCAATCACAACAGCAAACGAAACCCAAAACCAGTTTAGAGAAGAAAAACCAGTTAAGAAGCAACCACAGCAGCAAACGAACCTGAAAACTGCTCGCACAAACTGTTCGAAACCCAAAACCAGTTTTGAAGAAGCAAATTGCTCGAAACCCAAAACCCAAACCATATTTTAAGAAGCAACGCAGCAACAAACAAACCCCAAAACCAGTTTTGAAAAATCAAACTGCTCGAAACCCTAAAACATTTTAGAAGACGCAAACCTGTTTCGAAGAAACCTGATATCCCACGGCAGCAAAGGAAACCTTAAGACAGTTTGGGGGAGCAATCGAAACACCTATAGCATATTTGAAGAAGCAAATCATCTACTGCAATCAACAGAACCAAAGAGGGTCTCAAAGACAAAACCCTAAAAACTGTAGGAAGAAGCAAAAATGAAACCCTAAAAAAACAAAACTCAATCGCATAACCACAATCCAAAGCGGGTCAGTTTTAATATTTTTTTCAATCGATGTTCGAGCTGTTCTCCGGCGGTCGCCGCCCACCGGCCAACGGAGCTCCGCGGCCGGCCATTTTTTTATATCACCTGCTCTCCGACGGGTCGTCGACCGACGGCTGACAAAGCTCCAGTAGGCTGACGTCTGGTGGAGCTCCGACGACCGATTTTTTTTTACCGATTGTCGGGCTGTTCTCGGCGGACCTTCGATTCCGACAATGTTTTTTTCTTCCAATTTTTTTATAAATTAAATCTAATTATGGCACTATCACAATGTCATTATGACACGGGTTATCTCTAGTATTATAAATATAAGTGGGACTACTTCAGAATATTATTTAATTTAGACATTTCCAAGAAGATTGGCGGAGAAAGAGCAAAACTTAAGAAGTGATGTTTAGAAAAGTTTACATCATTTTATTACACTTATATTAAATTACAACAATCTTGAAATATTGAGTTTACGAAATGTCAATAGAATTATATTGAGTCATATTGGCTAGACTAAAAGTAATTTTTACCAAGCATGATTTCAGCAATATTACCACCTTGGTAATATTATTCAAACTGTTCCGGGAATTATTATTCTCGTGATGTGTCTTACCTAATACTGATTGTAGATACATAGATAGAAGGTTCTAGATCCTTCTAGAGGTAGTAGGATCCTATTAGATGTCTTACCTTATCTAGGAATCCTATGTATGGAAGAACTCTCATTGTAATGCCTATATAAAGGCCCCTCTATCAGTGTTATGAATACAATTGATTGACTCTATTTTACAATCTTTTACTTTCTCCTGAAACACGTTATCAGCACGTAGTATCCCAACTGAGCAAGAAAAAAAATCTCCTCCCATTTTTCAGAAAATTCCGAAAAAAAAATCGGAAAGAAACCCTAAATCTATACCGCCGCCGTCATCCCCTTCCCCAAACCGTGACCAGAACCAGAAAGAGGAACCCGACCCGACCACGCCCAAATCCAAGGGTGACGATTCTGCTGATGCGCGGGACCGCTTGATCTCAGCCATCACTTACTTCTACCCTTTCTTCGACGGCGTTCAGAATCCCAACTTCAGTAGAGAGGGCTTTTAGTCCTAGAGATGGAGTGGGATTGGATATGATGATGAGCTTTGACAGCACTGTGTTCTTGTTTCTCTTGATTTGCTTGATTTATGGATCGTCGTCTTGTTTGGTGGGCCAAGTTCCGAGACTGCCCCTTGTTGCTGATGCTGCTGATAGATTTTAGCAGGAAAAGGAAAAAAGACAAAGAACCACCTATACGAGTAATTGTACGGGTACGGGTGCGGCAAAAGGCATTACAGAAAAATATGAGACACGACAACATCCCAACACAAATATCTGTATATTCAACGGTGGACATCAGATTCCAAGTAGTATTGCGATCTTGAATTTGTCACGAATGTATGCGATTTTTATAAGGAAATTTGGAGATCCGACCTCATCCAATACCGAGCTGCTGCACCGCCACGCCCGAGTCCTTTTTCGGCCGATTATCGAGCCCAGTAGCCCTTTTCGGGCATTTCTCAACTCTCTATTTTCCTAATTCATGATTCATTTATCATTAATTTGTATGTTTATGAATCTAACTATGTTTATGCTTTACGTAGCATATAGGAAAATATATTGCTCATGATGATGTACAAAATATGGAGAGAAGCCATATTTATTATCCCGTTCAAGGATCAAAGTAAATATGGAACCGAGTACCACGAAAATATGTTGCTCATATGGAGTGAAGCTCCCGTTCAAGGATCAAAACAAATATGGAACCAAGTACCCGTAAGATTTTATTAAAGTTCCCGTTTTTTAATTTCTCTCTTTTGGGAATTTTTTTTTTGGGAATTGGGGAATTGGGTTCTTTATCTCCCATGCTACTTTGCGGTGGATGATACTATGAGAGGTGGTATCACTCTCGGATGTCGAAGTAAACTGTGTGACGGTCCTGGGGGAGTCACGGATAATTTTTGAAAGTTGATATTTGTGGTTGTTGCATACACCACGTTTTGGGTGCGATTTGACATCGCCGTTTTGTCGATTTTAAACCAACAATTGAATAAAATGAACATTGTCGGTAACGGTAAAGTTATGACTTGTTCATGATTAGTCACGGAATTGTGACGTACAAATGGGACAAACATCGATTGCGACGGATATGTCGTGGTTAAAATCGATTTGTGATGGAATTGTCACGTTGAATTGAGCGACCACCACGTTGGTCTTGACCCAATCCCATACTTGGAAAACTCCATCTTCATCTTATTAAAATAAAATATTGCATGTGGGTGTAGTCATGCACCGTCTCCTTGCAATATGATATATGAAAGAATGTAAGAGTAATTCTCATGAATTTTAACATGTAAAGCAATGGCATATTGCGGTAAATACATGAATTCGTTGACCTCGATTATAGTTCGCATGACTATAGGTCCGAATACTTTTCCGAGTATTTGTAAAGGCATGTGCCTTATACATTTGACTATGTTTAGTCGATCTCATTGGATGGTCAAGACGAGTTGGTTATGGTATATTTATTATGTCTCATGGTTCAAAATGCTTAATTATGATGCACCGTATTGCATCCATATAACATGGCTATTATGACGTATGCTTGCAAATTGAGAATTAAAATACTTGGTTGATTGATGCACTTTGGTGGATTTTTTCTACACTTTTGATCATGACTAGGCGCATCCTCCTTGGTATTTGTTTATGCTTTGAAAGTTCAAACGGAATAAGTGGTTTTTAAACAGCCTTAGCTGTACCGACATTCCTACTTTCTCTGCAAGTCTACCAAGTTGGAATTACCGAAAGGATCATTAGTCGAGATAAGAAATCGAACACCCTGCTGCATTTAAACGCACCTATGGCTGTCATTGTCATGGTTTTGCATCAACACTTATGCCATTGGATATGGTCTCAACCTTGTTTTCTCACTAAACTTGGGAAATACTAAAGCAGCCAATTTAAACATGCACTGTGATCTGAGTTTAATGATCCGTGTGGTGCACGATATATGGATAGAAAGATACGGAAGTCTAGTTTCCAGAATGTTGGGAAAAACAAACACCCTGTATCGAATCAGCAGGGATACCCGATCCCTGTATCGATTGTTATTTGTTATTGAGAAGGTTTTGACATATATGCCAAATACAGTAAAGGAAAACTGTATCGAGGCTTCAAGGCTTTATCCTATATCGAAGACCTGCCTCGAATCAGCATAAGTGAAGCTCGTCAGTACAGCAAGAAGACTTGTAAAAGACCAAGTATGGAAACTGTCTCGATGCCCTAAATACAGTCATCTTCCATACAGTTCACAAAAGGACAAGAAAGAACACAAGTCAAGTCCCGTTGAACAAAGAAATATTTAAATACTCAAGGATAAAGTATTTTAATACCGGTCTTGAATCTTCGAATCGCGAAATCCGGATCATGTCATATTCCCGTTGAAGGAAATCTTATTCAAACGGATATATCTCAACGGATACTTTCCTCAGAGACTATATATATCCTTGAAGACATTGAAGATCAGTTACGAACCAATTCAAGTAACCTAATACTCAAGCTATCAAAGTTATCATCAGAGCAAACATATCTCCAAAGCATACTGCAAGTTAGAACGAAAGAGATATACAGTGCTCAACATCAAGAACAGCTATCATCAGCTCAAGAACTTGATATTCAAAGCTGCTGTTCTTACCTGGTTACATACCTTTTACCTCTGTGTAAAAACCGAGCTCTGTGTGAACTCAACAAGTTATTCTGACCTGTGTGGGACGAATAAGGACGAAGCTTTGGAACTGTGTGTGAAGAAGCTAGTCAAGAAGGAAGCTTTAACCAATCTGTGTGAACGGTTGAAAGTGACGTTCTTTGTATCAATCTGTGTGAACGATACAAGGATAGGTTTGTTTATAATTACGTAGTTGTGTACGCAGTAATTATAATAAACTTTTTACTCCTGTGTGGAGGACCAGTGGACGTAGAGGGGTTTACCTCGAACCACTTAAATTACTGTGTTATTTACCTTTTGCTTTCACTGTTTGAAATAACTGTGATATATTAAGTATACATCAAATACGTCGTTGCTGTATCCAAGGCAACTAACTGTATCCAAGACTTCCGCTACGCACTCAGATTTAGATTCCATACAGTTTGTTGTTTAAACGATTTTCCAAACTGTATCCAGTATACTTAAGTGGCCAACAAGTGGTATCGGAGCGGTTGATTCTAAAAAGAATCAGTCGTATTTCTCTTTAACCGAATCAGATTCAAATCACTTATTTTCAAAACAGTTTCTTTCATTCCTATATTATCAGTATGGATACTTCTATGATTAGCAAAGTCCCTATGTTCTCTATTAACGAATTTGACGACTGGAGAATTAGAATGGAAGCTCATCTTGCAGCAATGCACGAAGAGATGATTTTTGTTATACAGGATGGTCCGATCAAGATCATGAAGGTCAATCCAGCCGCAAGGATTGAGGCCAAGCCCATGCCAAATGCTCGAGAAAGAACGCGAGCAATGGACAACCGATGAAAGGAAGCGAGCCAATCTCGACAACGTGGCTAAGAACGCGTTATTTGTCACTCTTGACAAAGGCACGTTCTCAAAGGTAAAGAGCTGCAAAACATGCAAAGAAATCGATAAACTCAAGTTAATTTGTGAGGGAACCGAGCTTTCAAAAGAAAACAAGATTTCAAAACTTACTCAAGAATTTGAATCTTTTGAAATGAAACCAACGGAAACACTTGAGGAACTTGACCTCAGTTCTTGGTATTGTTGGTGAACTTGAAGCGTTGGGCAAGATTTACACCCAAAAGGAGAAGAACTTAAAATTTTCGTATCTCTCCGGCCAGATGGGACATTAAGACCACAACTATGCATGTATCCTGTAATCTTAATGAAATATCCACTTTTGATCTCTTCTCCGACCTTAAAGCTTTTGAGTATGACATTGTGAGAAGAGAGAAAGTCAAGAATCTCCTTCAAAGGTCACGGCTCTCATTCTTGTATCGAACCGTCGACACAAGATGCCTAGCTCGTCAAGCCGGTCACAAGAATGCCGATGATGGCACGACATCCTGTCACAAGATGAAATGGCGCTTCTAATGCATAAATTCAAAAAGTTCATTAAACATCTGAAAGACTCCTACAGCCCAAACACATCAACAAGGTAAGTACCAAACATCATCTGGTGATGCTAACTCGTGTTATAATCTGCAGGAAACCGTGCCATTATGTAAACAAATGTCCTCATCCCAAAGTCCAAAGATTGCACGAGGCCGAGCAACAAGAGAGAGATGAAAGAAGACGTGCTTGGAAAGACAAGCTCAAGGCCCCGATTGGAGAATCGAAGCCTCCCCACACCATCCAATCAATGAGAATGTCTTCAGTGGTCATCGAAAGTGATTCATCTGACGATGAGTTCGATGATAAAGCATATATGTGCTTTATGGCCAAAGATGTTCCAGAAGGTGAAGACAGCGACGATGAGGTAAGTTCAACCTTAGTTATTCCACCTAATGCATCTCATACTTTCGAAAATATGATGAATGAATTCAAAAACATTCAAAAGGCCCATGAGACTCTAAAATCGAGAATATACTGACTTGATTAACAAATTTAGAGCTGAAAGATGAGAATGACTTGCTGAAGATAAACTATGAAAATATGTCTCTTGATTGTGAAACCAGCAAGGTCGATTTTGAAAAACTCATGGAGAGCAATCATCAACTTGCTCATGAACTAAATGAGGTTAAAACCCATAATGAGAGCAAGACAAACGATTTGGTTCTACTACAAACCAAAATTACAACTCTCGAGAAGCGATAAACTGAACTTGAGACCATTCTGAAGTCTTTTGAAAAATCGTCCAAAAGAATGGAAGAAATTCTAAGCACTGGGCAACATGCTCATGATAAAAGTGGCTTAGGATACAGCTCATGTTTGAATAAAGGTAAAACTAGTACTGTGTTCGTCAAGAGTGTGGAACACATTCCAGAATCGGAAGATGCTCCTAGTCCCATAAAGGAACTCGTCATCGAGAAAACCGAAGGCTGCCATTCCGCCTCCACAACTCTACTATTCGAGATAGTGGAACCAACAGCCACTCAGAAGGCGTAATCTAAAGCATGCCCCACAAGCACATCATCAAAGCCGGCAGTCATTCAGAAAGAAGACGGTATCCAACCACCAAAGGCCCGCATAGCAGTACACTCAGTACACTGCGCCTAGGTATTGGATACAGGAGCCCCGTTATCCCTCTAGACAGCAGATGCCAGTTCAGTATCAACAACAGTATTGGGAATCCAACTGGAGACCCAGAAGACAAGCTGTTAGGCCTAGGAAAATGGCTCCACCTCCTAAACGGCACTCGTACTGGAATAATAATAATAATCCTGATTTTTACATGCATAGTAATTATCATGATTATAACAACTACGGATATGCCCCCCGTAGATATCGCAATACTGTACCGAGTACATCCTACAGTAAACCAATTGCTGTCAGGAAAATCTGGGTACCTAAAGGAACTAACATATATGGACCCAAAAATCAAAGGGGACCTAAATCTACCTAATTTCTTTGTTACAGGACATTCTAGAGGAGGATACCTGGTACTTCGATAGTGGATGCTCTCGTCACATGACCGGAGACAGAGCAAGCTATCGATTTTGTAGAAGGTCGCGGTCCAAAAGTTCGCTTCGGTGATAAGTCTAAAGGAAGAACAAGAGGGAAAGGAAACCTACTTGTCCGAAATTCAAGGTCACCGATGTTGCATATGTTGAAGGCTTACAGATAATCTACTTAGTATTTGCCGATTACGTGATAAACAGTTCTCGGTGAAGTTCTATATAGATCGTTGTAGAGTCAAGAACACCCAAACCAAGGAAGTTGTGCTTACAGGAAGCGAATCGAGTAATATGTACATTCTTGTTGGAAGCCTATGAGCTCCTCAATTCCATGTTTTGTTGCCAAAGGCACTGCAGATCTTAGCTGGCTATGGCACAAGAGGATGTCTCACGTCAACTTCAAGACGATCAACAAGCTTTCAAGACAGGGTATGGTTAGAGGTTTGCCAGATGTGTCATTCAAGAAGGACAGCGTCTGCGGACCATGCCAGAAAGGCAAGCAAATCAAGTCAACCCTGAAAAGCAAATCCTACCTTTCAACCCAAAGAGTTTTGGAAATGCTACAAATGGATCTCTACGGTCCTGTAGACCCAGTAAGTTTGGGAGGTAAGAAATATTGCATGGTTGTTGTTCATGATTACTCCAGGTATGCTTGGACGATCTATCTTAGCAAGAAGAAGGAAACAACATCAAGGCTGCCCGAGCTCCTGAGGAAGTTGCAAAATGAAAAAGCGTCAAGTATCGTGTGCATTCGTTCCGACAGAGGTACTGAATTTACTAACCGCTTTATAGAGCAATACTGTTCGGAGAATGGAATACAGCACGAATACTCAGCTGCCCATACACCTCAACAAAATGGTGTTGCCGAGCGAAAGAATAGGACGTTGAAAGAAGCAACAAGGACAATGATTGCCGCAAGCAAATTGCCACAGCGTTTCTGGGGTGAAGCAACCAATACAGCGTGCTACACTCAAAACCGCTGTATCGTCAACAAACACCACAACAAAACAGCTTACGAGGTATGGAATAACAAAACTCCATTAGTTTCGTATTTTCACATTTTGGATGCAGGTGTTATGTTTTGAACAATGGGAAGGACCAACTTAGAACCTTTGATGAAAAATCGATGAAGGAATATTCGTAGGATACTCCTCCGTCGGCAAAGCTTTAATCTTTAATAAAAGGAGGGTGACGATCGAGGAATCGGTTCATGTGGTGTTCGACGAACCACACCATGACCCTACAGGAGTAGATGATATCACTCAGACATTCACCATCTTTCTATCTTGGATCCACCTACACCCATAGAACCCGTAGTTGATTTAGAAATCAACCCCGCACCGTAAGAATCGATGTTGATGAAGGCGACGCCGCATGTCAAGCCGCACCCACGTAAACTTTCGATACAAGACGGATCCCGAACTAGAACCCGACCGAAGATGGTTGAGAGATCACCCGCAAGAGCTGATCATTGGAAACATTAATGCCGGTGTTTCTACTCGTAGGAGAATACAGAGTACACAAGGAAATGTACTTTGTGCACAAGAAGAATCTAATGTCAAGTTTCACAGCTTCTGAATGGAAATCTCAATCCGAACTTAGGAGACTCAATATGTGCACTATCGCCGTATTCTTAGCCCAAATCAGAACTGTTTCGACCATAGACGCTCTTAACAACTCTCACCGGATAACATCTATGGAAGAAGAGCTTAACGGTTTGAAAGAAACAATGTATGGTATCTTGTACCTGCAGACACACCAATCGGTTATAGGAACCAAATGGGTATTTCAAACAAAAAGGATGGAAATGGACTTATCATAAGGAACAAATCCAGGACTAGTAGCACAAGGCTATTGTCGGGAAGAAGGAATCGACTATGATGAAACCTTCGCCCCTGTAGCGAGACTAGAAGCCATTAGGATATTTTTAGCCTTTGCCGCCCATAAGAGTTTTATCGTATACCAAATGGACGTCAAGAGTGCTTTCTGAATGGAGAGCTTGCGAAGAAGTTTATGTTGAACAACCACCGTGGTTTGCCAACACGGACGGTATTGATCTAGTTTACGAGGCTAAGGAAAGCGGCATGCGGACTTAAACAAGCCCCTAGAGCACAGTACGAAACCCTGTCCCAAAGATCTAACCAACAACGGATTTGAGAAGGGTGTCGACAAAACCTTGTTCAAGATACAGGAAGGTGATGACCTTCTAATGGTACAAATCTATGTCGATGATATTATTTTTGGTTCAACTAACCTTGCTCTATGTCAAAGGTTCTCACATCTCATGCAAAGCAAATTTGAAATGAGTATGATGGGGGAACTTAGTTATTTCCTAGGTTTGCAGGTAAAGCAGTTGCCTACAGGTATATTCATCAACCAGGAGAAATACAGCAAGGAGCTTCTCAACAAATTTGGAATGAACAATTCCAAATCCTCGCCAACCCCCATGAGCACTTCCGTGCAAATTAGTGCTGATGAAGCCGGAAAGCCATTTGACCAATCACTCTACAGGAAGCTCATCGGTTCGCTCCTGTACCTAACGGCTAGCAGGCCCGATATCCAGTTTGCTGTTGGAGTGTGTGCGAGATACCAAGTTGCACCTAAGGAATCACACTTCAATACAGCTAAACGAATCCTGAAGTACATCAAAGGAACAGTCGATGCAGGACTGTGGTATCCTAAGGAAGGCGGATTCGATTTAGTTGGATACAGCGACTCGGATCTCGGAGGCTGCAAGCTAGATAGGAAGAGTACAAGTGGAACTTGTCACTTTCTGACCTAGACTCGTATCTTGGTTCAAGAAGAAGCAATTGGCAAATTCTCTTTCCACGGCCGAATCAGTACTATCTTGCCGGTAGTCTGCCGTATGCGAATCCTTTGGATGCGGAACAAGCTGTCGATTATGGAATCGATGCTAGAGAGACTCCAATCATGTGTGATAGCACGAGTGCAATCGCAATCACGCACAATCCTGTTTTGCACTCTCGCACTAAGCATATCAACATGAAGCATCATTTTATCAGGAATCATGTCGAGAACAAGGATGTTCGCCTGGAAAAAGTTCATACAGACATCCAGCTGGCCGACATTTTCACCAAGCCTCTCGACACAGCAAGATTCAACATGCTAAGAACAGAATTGGGAATACTACAGCCAGACTCCCTATAAGTAAATTTACTATTTTTACTCAACAATTGAGGGGGAATGCTGTAAGACCCGTGAATACAGTATCCAACATTAATTATCTATACACTCAGAAACATCAATACAGTACTGTAGCGAACGAAGGCATATGAATTCTACAGCTGATGTGTGCAATAATTAAGGGGAATCTTGTAGGACCCATGAATACAAAGATTAATCCAAATATTGTTGTATGGAATTTAAAACCTATTAGTACCTTTTTAAGGGGGAACGTCAGATCGACGGAGAACAAAGACATGCTATAGGATTTCGATTCAGTATATAATATAATATTATTTCCTTCTTAAAATAATTTTTGTCCATGTGCCCTGTTTTTATGTCAAACGTCATGTTCATTAAATGCCTTACACGACATCTGGACAACTGAATCTCAAAAGCCGCGATGTTTTTAAATTGTTTATTATTTTTAAACCGCTGTATTAGGCATTTAGGGTATCAACCTATGTCAGAAGTGGGACCCGCTGTATTTTAAAAACCTTTTAATGGATTAGCGTACCAGTTACACTAAATCCATCCTGACCGTCGATTTCAAAACCGGTTCCCATCCCTTAAAATCTGACCATTCGTACTTTGCAAAACCCTATTTCGCCGCCCAAGTATAAAAGGACTGTATCTGCCATTAGAGACTCTTTACGCTTTCTGCAATTACAAGAGATCTCAAGCAAACAGCCTACATATTTTCTGCATTTTCACTGCGAATTTCTAACTGTTTTCTTCCACCTTCGTTTTAAGAAAACATCCATGGCTAGTCAATCTTCTTCCCTTGTTCTGAAGAAAACCTCCAACATCATTGATGGCCGGATCTTCTCGAAACCTGTCATCATCGAGCGTATCATCTCGGAAATCAACGACACCGAACCAATGGAGTATATTATTACTCGTCTTGAACAACAAGGTCTCTATCGCTTCGGGAGCAAAACCGCCGACAAATACGACGCCCATCTGGTTGAGGAATTCTACCTCAACGCCGCCGTTCGTTTTCTATCACTAGCCCAGGGAGGACACGTTGCTGACATCACTGTAACAGTCCAAGGAGTGCAAATCTGCATCAATAGCGACCTACTCCAGAGAATCTACAGGCTGCCCGCCGACGGCCTGACCATGGACCAGCTTGAGACGTTTGGGTCTCAAGAGCTGATTACCAAGTTTTATGGACTATTTACAGGGTCCAAAGTGGTTGATATGGTGACAACCACTTGTCACAAGAAAAATTTTCTTCTTCATTTCGTTTATCTGCATGACTTCGCTCCGTAATCATTGAAAATCGAACCAGTGCGTTCGAGATGTGCACGAACCTAAGGTTCAGAATGATGGTAGCTATTTTGACCTGTGAAAAGGTCAATTGGTGCCAAATCATTCTGAAACGTCTTCAAGAAGAGGTGTGGAAACCTGCCACCCAAAAGAAATCCTTTGGTTTAATGCTGAACTACATTCTGACGAGGTGCGGAGTGACGCAATCCTCCGACGCCAAGAAAAATAGCTCCAGGATATATTTAGGAGGCGTCAAGCCCACTGCTTATAACCAGAGCACCATGCATGCCAATCACCCGAGAACCAGGCACATGCCTATTTCTGACATCCCAAGAGATGAAACCGTGAAGGTCCCACAAATGGAATCTTCAAAGAAGAAGCGCAAGCGTTCTCACAGCAAGAAACACTCTGCTGGTGAGAAGTCCAAGAAGAGACTAAGGAGGCTCTCAAAAATCAAAACCAAGCACTCCGAGGATGTCTCGCCCGTGGCGCAACCCATCAAGAACCCCGTGGCCCAACCCCCGTGGAAGAGGTGTCTCTACCGCATCGACGGTAGATCCCGAGCCTTTGGTGGCTCGACGGATATAGAGACATCGCCAACATTCAACACTTTAGCGAGTGTTTGCCCATTCGGGCCAAAAGCTACTTCTCCTCTACGGATCCCACACCGTGCGAGATCCAATTTCCTTGAGGCACCATCCCCTGCAAGGAGTCCATCTTCCGTCAGGATCCTATACTGCACTGAATCCTCAACAGCGTCTCCAGACGTTATTCGAAGTCCCTCCCCTGACTCGATCATAAATCAAACACTTCTTTCGGTTCAAATTGACCACGCGTACGAAAGATTCCTGCAATGGAAAGGCTATAGGCTAGCTCGCACGACACCTGCATAACCGGAGCGAATGGAGCCACGAAGAGAGGTTCGTCTCAAAATGTAGACTCAACCGAAATTGAGGCTCTGCTTCGATGGGACAACGCCTCTTGCAAAGATCTAATAGAAAGCCACATGCTGCACAAATCTGACGCCAGAAGAAAAGGAAAGAAGAAGTCAGAGGATTCTCCCGTTAATCCAAAAGATGACGACGATCATGACTCAGACGACGACGACGATGATCTACAAGCAGGTCTGAGAATGAGCCGTGAAGAGGCTGAAGCCCAAGACGCCTCTCCACCCAGAAAAGACGAAGGGCCTTCTAACCAAGCCAATCCCCCTTCGCCACAGCCGGAGAACATTCCCGACCAGGAGGAATCAGTCCCTCCAGTCGAGGAAATTCAATAAATTTTGGAACAGGCACCCGAGCCTGCTGCGACCGAAGAAGCTATTCCTGCAAACCAACAGGAGGATTCAGTCCCTCCTGCATCCATATCCGCCGAAGAACCTTCGCCACAGGACGCTTCTAAACCAACTGTCGCCGAACCACAAGAAGCTACCCCCGCCCCTGCAACCTTGGAATCCGAGGACGGTACCGAACCTGAGGATGTCCAACTTACTTCACGTCCATCCGTGAATGTAAGGAGGTTGAACGGCGCTGAAGACTTCGCCCAGCCTGACTCTCCAATCTCTGCTGCACGTAAAGAGCGCCTGCGAGCTCTTGGCCTTGGTCGTATTTATCCAAGATGCAGTAAACGCTCTATCTTCCGTTGAAAAGGCACTGAATTGGATGCACACCTCTGCCGTCGAAGAAATGACCACTCTTCAACACGAAGTATCTCGAGTTGTCGACGCATTCATTCTTCTGCCAGAAGTTTTCAAGCAAGCCTTGAAGATCATGAAAGATAAACAAGATCAACTGCTGAAGGAGGAAGCTACAAAGACAAGGATTGCTGAAGCCAAGACTGCCTGTGCAATGATCGAGAACAGCTCTCAACTGCGTGCTCACGACAAATGCATTAAAGATATGTCGCAGACTCTTTCCTCCCTTGTTGAAAGAATAAACAGCATCGAGACCAAACAGGACGCCACTCTTGAAATCCTGCAAAGTCTTTATGAAGCCAAAAAGGGAGAAGAGGCACGAGAAGCTGCAAGGAGAATAAGACTGCAATAGGAAAGGGAATTTGAGGCTGCTCAGAGCAGTATCGCTGCCGAATTAAACAAGCTAGCACCTCAATCCCAAAGCTTTAAAATTTCAGGCTCCAGACCGGAATTCCATGACCCAAATGTCCCTTGGCAAACTCTTATTCAAAGACCTTCGGAAATACGTCTGCCGACCAACCGCAACCCAACTGCCGACGAAGTGAAGCCTTTGGAGGAAGAATGAGTGATGAGATATTTTGTCGACTCATCGGGAATCCGCCATCTTCAAAAATTATAAAACGTTAGCGGAAGCGTGGATAAGTTTTCAAAGATGCTAGAAGAAGGTAAACTCCCTCTCCAAATCGAAATGAAATCAAAACATAGAAGAGGAGATCGGGTCACCCATCCGTAAGATTGGATACTTGCCTTTGATCGTTCATATGAAGGAAGAGCGATTTACCAGATCGAGGCAATGATTCACTTCAAAATCGGCGCGGCACCGAGAACGAGCAAGGAAAGAGACCATGGAGGCATGCGGATTATAGATGAAGAGTGAAATTTATGTACATTATTTTTGTTTTTGTAATTTCTATTCAAATGACAAACTTTGTACTCAATCATTTTGAATATCAATAAAATAGTTTGTTTGTCTTGAAAGATTACAACTCGTAATCTACTGTGTTAATGTATGATTATTTAAAATTGTTTGATAGGAATCTCAAGTTAGATAAACTTGATTGAAAAATAAGCTGTACGAACTAGTCTACGAACAGTTCATAGTTTCAGTTGTAAACTTAGAATACATTGTAAGATTGTGCCTGCGCGCCAATCATAAGCTTAAGTTGTAATAAATCTAAAACTGTATCGAACATGCCTGCGAGCAGTTCATTATTGTAGACTAAGTCACTAAGTCAGACCTATTGACAAAAGACCAAGAAATCTGCCAGAAGTCATCGAAGAAGAATGCTTCATGAAGAAGGTTTTGGCATCATCAAGAAGACTCGAAGAGTTAAGTAAGTTAGTCTTGGCAAATTGTCAAAAAGGGGGAAATTGTTGGGAAAAACAAACACCCTGTATCGAATCAGCCGGGATACCCGATCCCTGTATCGATTGTTATTTGTTATTGAGAAGGTTTTGACATATATGCCAAATACAGTAAAGGAAAACTGTATCGAGGCTTCAAGGCTTTATCCTATATCGAAGACCTGCCTCGAATCAGCATAAGTGAAGCTCGTCGACTGACAAGAAGACTTGTAAAAGACCAAGTATGAAACTGTCTCGATGCCCTAAATACGATCATCTTCCATACAGTTCACAAAAGGACAAGAAAGAACACAAGTCAAGTCCGTTGAACAAAGAAGTATTTAAATACTCAAGGATAAAGTATTTAAATACGCGATCTTGAATCTTGAGAATCCGCGAAATCCGGATCATGTCATATTCCCGTTGAAGGAAATCTTATTCAAACGGATATATCTCAACGGATACTTTCCTCAGAGACTATATATATCCTTGAAGACATTGAAGATCTGTTACGAACCAATTCAAGTAACCTAATACTCAAGCTATCAAAGTTATCATCAGAGCAAACATATCTCCAAAGCATACTGCAAGTTAGAACGAAAGAGATATACAGTGCTCAACATCAAGAACAGCTATCATCAGCTCAAGAACTTGATATTCAAAGTCTGTTCTTACAGTTACATACCTTTTACCTCTGTGTAAAAACCGAGCTCTGTGTGAACTCAACAAGTTATTCTGACTTGTGTGGGACGAATAAGGACGAAGCTATGGAACTGTGTGTGAAGAAGCTAGTCAAGAAGGAAGCTTTAACCAATCTGTGTGAACGGTTGAAAGTGACGTTCTTTGTATCAATCTGTGTGAACGATACAAGGATAGGTTTGTTTATAATTACGTAGTTGTGTACGCAGTAATTATAATAAACTTTTTACTCCTGTGTGGAGGACCAGTGGACGTAGAGGGGTTTACCTCGAACCACTTAAATTACTGTGTTATTTACCTTTTGCTTTCACTGTTTGAAATAACTGTGATATATTAAGTATACATCAAATACGTCGTTGCTGTATCCACGGCAACTAACTGTATCCAAGACTTCCGCTACGCACTCAGATTTAGATTCCATACAGTTTGTTGTTTAAACGATTTTCCAAACTGTATCCAGTATACTTAAGTGGCCAACACAGAACATCTAACCGTTCGTCCATAGCCTTCTTAACAAGGGAGTTATCGCTGTTTTAGTGAACAAAGGTCAAGCTGCGCGGAATTTTATTTCCAGCGATTGTGCTAACTTTTGTCCCAACCAACTTGGTTCTCATCTTAAATTTGCAAGTAGTCTTATGACACATATTTTTCAACCTCTTTTTGGCCGAATTTGCCATAGATGATGTAGTTTTTTTTGTATGTGTTGTACCCTAAACTATCATCTTTCAAATGTTGAAAAACAGTTTCCTTGGGGAAACCCAAAATACGCACCCTTATAAGAAGGTCGAGCGTGTGCATGGTAGTGTTACACCATGCTTGTGTCGTAATTTTGCCCCTTAGGTATATAACCTTGCCATGTTATGCACTCAATATGATAGATCATTTTGATCGTATCTAGTATAAAATCTCTATGTTGTTAGAGTGTTCGCTATACTCATATTTGTAAAATTTTGCAAGCGAAATTGAGTGCGTATTAAGATATTTTCAAGGAACATGATATTTTTGGATTTCGGTGTATAAATCCATTATGACTATGATGACTAAGTCATCACAATCAATGAGTGGTATAATACTCAAGTTGTTGAATGCCGAATGGCGTTTTTTAGTCACATATGTTCCATAACAATTGAACCATGTTATGACTCGATGATATATATGCCAAAGTGTATCACTCATAGCATCTCATTGTGATTTGTGAGAAATAAAATCTTATGCATCACTTGTATTGGATATGTGAAAAAGGAAAAATATTCATGAGTCAATATGATCTGGCTTGCATCGGTTTGTGTAACCAGAAGATGTATTGGGACATTGACACATTTAGGCTTTAATAGTCCGGAGTTTGGACAGTTTGATGATCCATATACCACGGTATTGTCATGGACATCATTTTCTTTGAACAAAGAAACTAGTTGGATCAAAGACACCAAATTACGTTGATGGAGTCGTGAGCAGGGCTCATGACCGATGATGATATTCATGTCATCCGTGTCTTGCTTTCATAAGCATGTATGACGCCAAAGCCCCCCCCCCCCCGATGATCCTTATTAGCCATGTTCATTGATTAAAGCCTATTCTTTGGCACGAATAGGAGATGACACCCTCTTGTGCTAAAGAGAATAATGTAGCGACTCGCATAAGCATGGTGCTGAGTCCTCCCTTTTCACCGAGTCCTTATACATACATGATCATAAGTATTAGCCTCGGTGGCTTATGATGCTATGATGGTGTCCACAAATGGTCATACTCAAGTGATAACATTTATATGTTATGTTGTTCCTTTGACAATGATTGATAAGTTGATGAAACCTGAGTTTATGGTTGTCCAACTTGCGGACTAGTCATTGTAAAGGTTGGTTCACCCACTTTTAGACCAAGTCTTAAAGTGAAATTTTAACGAGTACTTCCTAACATCCAAGGATACCTTCTCACAAATTTTGGTGCCATTTGGAGACTCGGGAGGAGGTGAACCACTTAAATGAAGTTTTCACATACCACCAGCCGTCCTAACGACCAGTTCGATGTCATTTCGACCAGTTTTTAACCACAAGGTTGATGGTTTTGGAATCCTAAACACCCGTTTATACATGCTCACGAAAATTTTGAGGTGTTTGGGGCTGGTGAAGGGAGTGAACTCTTCAATAAAGCACTAGAGGTTCGATAAAACCAACGGCCTATCATCGGTTCAATCGTTTCTTTATGTTCGATCCCGGTGGTGCATGGTAGCGGTTTTGTTGAATTCTCAAGACCAGTAGCTACGGTTATGTAGCATCGGTCAACATGTCATATTCACCTATACCTATCATCATTCAAATGCTTAGTTACGAGTGTAACAGTATGCATTTTGTTAACTAGATTGTGTTAACAATGAAAACCTTTATCGTCCACATGTTCATGTACCAAAGTGCGTCACCACAACGCATTATGACGGGTTATAAATGATCAATATGATATGCGCTTTCACTCATAGTCCGCTTAAAATATACCTTGGCAGACGATCTCGTAAGTCACTTTGATGAGCCAGTCTTCCCATCGTTAGGGGGAGATGCGAACGATCATGTTCGAGTAGAACGACTTGGAATTGTCGTAATTTGTCCCTACTGTGCCTCACCAAGTTCCCTAAAGTGACGAGATTAAATACATGCTGCAAACATGTCTGCAAGGATTGTGTCCGGTCATGGACGTTCGTCACCTATGAATGGTGATATGGTAACACCACAAATTGTGGTAGATGGTGTTACTAGGCCGTGGATCTCATAGAGTATTGGGATGCCACTTGGTTCGATAAATACTCTCGCTAAGAATGTATGCGAGTTTGGTACATGAAACTTGATCATATGATCAAATGAACTCATCCATCGCATGTGATTCTGGATTATAGTCATCACTGGGGGACGCCTCAATGAATGCCAATCCATAAAGAGTACTCTATGAATAAAGTCGGTACATAAGGACGTGGAATGTGAGTTTAATCGAACCATACTTCGTTGAAAATCTACAACGTTGTAGCCTTGGCCTAAAATGGAAACATATGCGACTCCAGTATAAACAAAGTGATAGCCCTTTGTTGAAGTGGTGCCGACACTCCAAAGATAAGATCTAAACTTTGTTAAAGCGAGTGAGAGAAGGAGTTAAACTCACCTCATAGCGCAAGGTTTCTCATGAACGCACTGGAATCGACTACGATGACACGAAACTTAGTTGTGCTATCGTAATGGATGTTATAGCATCCACTATCTTTTCAGTAAGATAGTTTCCCAAAAACTGACATGCAGCTTGTGGTTAAATCTTATCTTAGTGGGGAACTAAGTTAAGAGATAAAAGGATCTCGTGGTGGATCAGACTCAAATCAAGTGGCTCCTGACCACGGAGCGCGTTGACAAGTGATTATCGGGAACGCATACTAAGTATATACTTTATTTGGAAGAGATATGGAGCTTTTGCGTGTAAAACTAAGGGTTTATAGTGATGTGCTCTTGTGAGACTAAGAGATTCCGCTAAATCCAAAGTTAAGAATGAAAGGATCTTGGGGACACTTGATGATGCGTATTCATCAATCGGTTTAAGGCACTCTAAGGGACGATTTCCCTAAGAGACGATAAAGTAATGCCTATATGATTCCCAATGATTAGTCGAAGTCATCATAAGACTTGGCTCACTTAAGTGATGATGCAGTCTTAAGAGAAAAGTACGGTATTATGTACTCATGTTTGACTCGATGTACTCATTCGTAATAATCCAGTAAAGCCACTGTGATGATGGCCTAGGATGCGCTCACGCAATGTCTATGATTGACAAGAAGCTTGAAGCTCGCTCTATCTCAATAAAAGGACACTTGAAAATTGATACCCGAATCTGCCCAGAATGTGTTGGTCTATCTCTCATATGACCTACAAGGCAGCTCACTTGCTGGAAAATGGTGAAATTAGTACCATTGGAAAGGTTTGTGTCTACTTTCCAAGAAAACCAACCATTTGATCACATCCATCATGTTGAGTGATATATGACTATTGTTGCAAAGTAGGACAGGATATGTCCGGTAATTTACTGAGTCAACTTCGATAGAGCTTTGTGATCTGCTCAGGTCGATCTAGGTTACGTATTGTATGTGAATGAAAAGCTATGGGTGTCTAGTTTTCATAAGTTCTTACAGTTTCGTTTATGCCTATTGAATCGAAGAAGTTATGACTGATTTAGTGCATGGAGTTCAAGACTTTAGAAAACTTGATAAGTTTTTAGCGACTCTGCACTTTGGATGTGTCGCGCTCTTTTTGTCCTTAGACCAAGGTTTGTTTTTTCCCATTGGGTTTTCACTTGGTAAGGTTTTTAACGAGGCGACCTATAATATCCATACAATGATGCGTTGTACTTCTGTTCAACTTAGACCAAGAGGTATTTTTTCCACCGGGTTTTTCCTTAGTATAGTTGTGAGGGCAACTTGGCATCTGACTCCTATGATTTGAGGTACTCATCAGAGTGAGTCGTTATGTATACATCAGAGGGAGTATACATGACATGTTATGTTGGTGCGTTGTAATGTTTTCCTCATTAAGCCTTAATTTTTCCCATGGGGTTTGGTTTTGGCTTGGAATAGGTTTTTACGGAGGCAACACCTTCTACACCATTGTTGTATTAGTGCTCGACACAGGGGGAGTGTTCCGGGAATTATTATTCCCGTGATGTGTCTTACCTAATACTGATTGTAGATACATAGATGGAAGGTTCTAGATCCTTCTAGAGGTAGTAGGATCCTATTAGATGTCTTACCTTATCTAGGAATCCTATGTATGGAAGGACTCTCATTGTAATGCCTATATAAAGGCCCCTCTATCAGTGTTATGAATACAATTGATTGACTCTATTTTACAATCTTTTACTTTCTCCTGAAACACAAACAAGATATAATTATTATTTATTGTAGCTTAAGATTTATAGCCAAATTCACATTTTAACTTAACTAGCGTACAGCCTGTCGAAACTCGACGGGTAATCACTTTAAATTTTAATTTACAAGTAAAAAAATAATAATAATTTAATATTTTATTAGGGTTCAGCTATTCGGAATCATACAGCAGTAGGACACACCAATAAATAGAAGAGGATGAGATTCAGCCACCCGAACTCATTTAAAATTTATGTGCTTGTACTCGTCCTTAACACGATTGAAAAATAATTTTACTACTTATTCCAGTTCAAAACTCGTATAGTAACACATTAAACAATGAGAGTATGGTTCAGCCATTCAGACTCGTTTAAAACTGTATACCATTATTCATCACAAACTCGACTAAAAGATGATTTTACTACCCATTTATATCACAAACCCCCATATAATATCCGATAATTGCTCAATATAGTTAAATTTATACAATTTAAATAATAAAATATAAATTGTTATATAATTGGTTAATCCACCTCAATAAAAATCCAAACATTGTAGAGTAAATATTAAGAATAAATATTATAAATGATAAAAAAATGAAAATTAAATTCCTAGTATAAATTTGAAATTATATAATCTTCAAAAAGTTTTATAATTTGTATACCTATACTTTGATATGGCATTCATGGCTTTAGATAATTACGAATAAAATAATAATTGGTACTCCGAATTCGTCTTGCTATTAATACTTTATATATTTATTTAGAAGTGAAGAAAATTGAGTTTTAAAAATAATAAAAATAATATTTATGCATAAATAAATTGGATATTAAAAAAATAAGTACGTACATAAATTGAGGTTTACTTAATAATTGCTGAAATAAATTTTCTAATAAAAATAAAATAATTCATTTGATCAATTAATAGATGATCAAACTAAAGTGATGCTGTAAAATAATTATATGGTAGTAAAGTACACATTTATTTTAACTATTTATTTAGTTATTCAATCAGTGAAGTGTTATTGAAAATCAAAGTGGAATAGAAGATTTAAATAAATAAGAATCTAAAAAATAAAAAATACCAAGTATGAGAGAGTTGATGTGGTGCACCAGATACATAATGGTATTTTATATATATATATAATACAATTATATTTTTTAATAAGATTTATGCGGAAGACTCGCCGGTTATACTTATTAGTTAGGTTCGGCCATTCGGAGTTTCTCACCGCGGCAGAACACCACGAAAATCCAAAAAGATGAGGCAAGGATCCAGCTACTCGAACCAGTTTATAATTTATATGACTGTACCCATCCGAAATTTTATTTCCAATCAAAATAACACTATTTATTTGGTCAACTCAATAATTTGTCAAATTAATTGCCTATAAAAAATATGATGATAAAATACACATTGATTATAAAGACCTATTTAGTTTTCTAATCGTTGGGGTCTCGTTCAAAATCAATGTGGCATGAAATATTTTAGATAAAAAAATCTAAAAATTAAAAAATACCACATCAAAGAAAGAGTTAAAGTGGTGCTCTGAATACATTGTGATATATATATATATATATATATATATATATATATAAAAGTAAAATTATTTATTTGGTCAACATAAGAATTGACCCAAATAACATTAGCCAAATTTATTATGCATCGGCCAATGTAATTTTCTACTTATAATTTGACCAAATTAAATTTTCAATAAAAATAAAATTATTTATTTGTCTTAATAATCGGACAAATCAATATTAGCTAAATTATTTTTTTCAAAAAAAAATAAATTATTAAACTCATGGTGCAAAATAAATGCGGAATAAATAATGTACATTGATAATAAAAGACAGCAATATATATTATTTCAGGAGAAAGTAAAAGACAGCAAATCAATTGTATTGATAACAATGAATAGAGGGACCTTTATATAGGCATTACAATAAGAGTCCTTCCATACATAGGATTCCTAGTTAAGGTAAGACATCTAATAGGATCCTACTACCTCTGGAAGGGTCTAGAACCTTTCATCTTTGTATCCCCCTACAACCAGTATTAGGTAAGACATCAATAAGGGAAAGATATCCCAGAACACTCCCCCTATGTCGAGCACTAATACTATCATGGTGCATAAGATGTTGCCTCGGTAAAAAACCTTTCCAAGTCAAACAAAACCCCGTGGGAAAAAGAAAGACTTGATGAGGAAAAAGAGCACAACGCACCAACTACAAATATTAGAATCATGTGAAGTATACTCCCCATGAGGTATACATGACAGCTCATCCCGACGAGCTATCATTAGTTGAGCTCGGATAATCGACACATGCCGATGCTTCTCACATGTTCCTCAAATGTAGATTTTGGCATAGACTTAGTGAACAAGTCTGCGATTTTCTCATCGGAACTCACTTGTTTCACTTCGATATTCAGCATTTTCTGCTGTTGGTGATTATAAAAGAACTTCTGCGCGATATGCTTGGTATTGTCCCCCTTAATGAAACCTAACTTCATCTGCTCAATGCATACCGCATTGTCCTCAAAGATGCAAGTAGGGGTTGCTGTAGTGGGATCTAATCCACAAGTTCCTCGTATATGGTCTATGACTGACCGAAGCCAAATGCACTCCCTTACGAATTCGTGCAATGCAATTATCTCTTCATGGTTCGAGGAAGTAGCAACCAGGGTCTACTTGGTAGATCGCCAAGATATTGCCGTATTCCCAATGGGTGAACACATAACCAGTTTGAGAACGTCCTTTATGCGGGTCAGAGAGATAACCGGCATCAGCAAATCCAACTAACGTATTGTTAGGATTCTCTGCATAGGGGGTAAGCTTGCTCGCATTAGCACTTATGGTAGTCAAGCTGCCATGCTTAGCTGCAATATCAGAGGAAGATCAACAATCGGTATGCATCGTCTTAACCTCAACAATTCCTTTCGGAATATCGCTCTCTCTTGCGTAGGGAAAGAACAATCCAAGATCACTGAAGCCTCTCAAGTATTGGAATATGTGTTTTACTCCATTCCAATGCCTTATCGTGGGAGTGGAGCTAAATCTCACTAACAGATTCATAGAGAATGCGATGTCTGGACAAGTACATTGAGCCAGATACAACAACGCACCGATTGTGCTAAGGTACGGTGTTTTTACTCCAAGGACCTCTTCATCCTCCTTTTTAGGACGAAACGGATCCTTGTTCATTTCCAGACTTCGACCAACCATGGGGGTAGCAAAAGGATGTGCCTTGTCCATACTAAATCGCCTGAGCATTTTCTGGACATAGGCAGATTGATGAATGAGTATACCATCATCTCGATGTTCTATCTCTAAGCCCAAGCTGAATCGAGTCCTCCCCAGGTCTTTCATCTCGAATTCGGATTTAAAGTAGCGGGCCGTTTCATTGACCTCATCTATGGTACAGATAACATTCATGTCATCTACATAGACGGCTACAATCACGAATCCCGTATCTGTTCTTTTCACAAAAATGCATGGGCAGATATCACTGTTCTCGTATCCCTTCCCAACCAAGTATTCACGTGGTCGGTTGTACCACATCCTTCCGGATTGTTTCAACCCATACAGTGGACGATGCAGTTTCACAGCGTAAGCGCTCCGTGGTTTAGAGCTACTTGATTTGGGCAACGAAATACCTTCGGGGACTTTCATATAAATATCCGTATCTAGATCCCCATAAAGATACGCTGTAACCACATCCATAAGCTGCATATTCAGTTTTTCGGACACAACCAAACTGACTAAGTAGCGGAAAGTGAGGATGTTCATAACGGGAGAATATGTCTACTCGTAGTCAATGTCAGGGCGCTGCGAGAAGCCTTGGGCAACTAGTCTTGCTTTGTAACGCATGACCTCATTCTTATCATTGCGTTTACGAACAAAGACCCACTTATGTCCAACTGGTTTAACGCCCACGGGTACTGGCTTGATACGGCCAAATACCTCACGTTTAGCCATTGAGTCTAGTTCAGCTTGAATTGCATCTTTCCGTTTCGGCCAATCAGCTCGTCGTTGAAATTCAGCAACCGAGTGCGGCTCAACATCATCGTCTTCAATAATTTCTTGAGCGACGGAGTAGGCAAAAGCATCATCGACTAGCGTGGACGACCTGTCTAATAGTACGTATTCACTCGTACATTGCATCGAGATTTCTTTATTCTCTGACATCAACAAAGTTTCCGACGCATCCGTCGATTGTTCCATTATTTATTCGAGGACATATCCATAGTCAGAGATAATCTCGTGTGACGGAGTCACTGTGTCGATAATGAGTGGATTTTATGCCTCCGTTCCTTTTCTCTTTCGAGGTTCGGTATCATTTCTACCCACTGGACTCTCTCTCTTTCAAGCAGAGATAAGAGCAGCCGAACCAGCCGTCCCACCACTAAGGTCGATACCTGGGGCATCATTCCTTTGGGTGGCTGAACCTTGCCCTATAACTGGGACTTCTAACCTTGCAGGAACATTCACAGCGGGAATGGTAGATCTTGTCACTTTCGAAGTATCAGTATAGTTGTCGGGCATCGAATCCGCAACTTTCTGAAGACTGAGAATACGTTGCACTTCTAGCTCGGATTGAGCCGTGCAGGGATCTTGATGAGGCAAGGAGGTAGCACACTAGACAATTTCCTGGCGTTCAATTGGAATCGTGCGATTCCTCTCTCCCCCTAACGACGGGAAATTTGTCTCATCAAAGTGACAGTCTGCAAATATTGCAGTAAATAGATCTCCTGTCAAAGGTTCCAAATAGCGGATAATTTATATACCTAATCGTCTTTGCGGATCCATTTTAGTAAGCTGTGAAGGTGTAATTGGCACATAGACTGCACAACCAAAAATCTGTAAGTGTGTAAGATCAGTCTCATATCCAATTACCAACTGGTACGCACTAAACGGTTGATTGGCAGTGGGTCGAAAGCGAATAAGTATAGCCACATGCAAAATTGCATAACCCCAGGCATAAATCGGCAAGTTGGTGCGCAATACCAATGCTCGGGCAATAAGCTATAACCGCTTAATCATAGCCTCGGCAAGGCCATTCTGCGAATGAATATGGTGGATGGGATGTTCAAATTCAATACCAATCGACATGCAATAGTCGTCAAAGGATTCTGACGTAAACTCACCAGCATTGTTCAATCTTAATGACGAGATTGGAAAGTCGGGGTGGTTAGCCCGTAACTTGATGATTTATGCTAGGAGTTTAGCAAATGCAGCATTTATTGTGGATAGCAGAGCGGCGTATGACCATCGCGTCTATTCATCAACCAAAACCATAAAGTATCTGAATGGTCCGCACTCTAGTTGAATAGGTCCACAAATGTCCCCTTGAATTCTTTATAAGAAGCGAATATTTTGTGTTGAGTCTTTAGCAAAGGACGGATAAGGTATCAAATTTGCTAGTGAACAGGCTTTACAAAACGATATGTGGGCATTAGAAATTACCACGAAAGCCTCGGGATTTACGAGAGATGCACTGTCAACCTTGTTAGGGCGTGCGATCTTTAATCCCGGTGATACGGTATCAGCCTCACTCACATCAATGTCGATATCGAGTGGTGCTTCCAATCATTTTCTGGACTTGAAAAACGGATGACCGTGTGAGTTTTTTAAAATGCGAATCATCATGTCACGTCCAGGGTGACCTAGTCAGTCATGCCATAGTTGGAATGCTTCGGAATCACAAAGTTTGTGACTCACAGCATAGGATTCAATAACCCTTATTGTGGTCTGGTATAAACCACTACTTAGACTCATAAGTTTCTCGAGAACGCGGCGTCTTCCGCATTCTTCCAGAGTAACACACAAAAATTCTATCCCATTCTCACAGTGTGTATCAAGGTGATAACCGTTGGCACGGATGTCCCTAAAACTTAGCAAGGTTCGGTTTGCTCTTGAGGCATAGAGAGCATTTGTGACTTAATATCCATACCATTAGATAGCAAGAAATGAGCAGGTCCCCTCTCTTGAATTACTTGGGAGGAACCAATCATTGTTGTCACTGAGGATATATATGGCATAATATCCTTAAACAATTGCCTATTCCGAAGAAGTGTGGGTTGTTCCACTATCAGCAAGGCACTCAATTTTGCCACAAGACATCTACAATAAGACATGAAACTCGATTAGTCTTATAGCGAAAACTCATTAACTTAGAGTTTGGGGAAATTCGGCCAAGTTGGTTAGGATCAAAGTTAGCACAATCGCTGGAAATAATTTCCATGTAGCTTGACCTTTATTCACTAAAACAGAAATAACTTCTTCGTTAAGAAGACTATGGACGAACGGTTAGTTGTTATGAAAACTAGACTTCCGTATCTTTCTGTCCATAGGTCGTGCACTTACTGGTTCATTAAACTCAGATCTCAGTGCTCATTTCAAGTTGCTATCTTAGTATTTCCCTATTGTTGAGTGATAGAGCAAGGTTGAAGCCTTTTTCAAAGACATTATTGTTGATACAATACTATGGCAATATGGTCATAGGAGTGTTTAAACGCTTAAAAACGCATGGAGATGTTCGATTTATATCTCAACTAATGATCCTTTCAATAACTCCAACTTGGTAGAGTTGCAGAGAAAGTAGGAATGTCGGTACAGCTAAGGTTGTTTAAAAACCACTGATTCCGTTTGAACTTTCAAACCATAAACAAATACCAAGGGGGATGCGCCTAGTCTTGATCAAAAGTTTTGATGAAATCACCCAATGTATCAAATTAACCAATCAATTCATTACTGATCAACTGTTTTGTGATTAACCAAACATGCTTTCGAAGGGAAAAATAAAATTCATTTTTGCACAATCACAGCAATTAAAAAAAATTTATTCATCATGGACAACTTAATTACATTCATAGAAAATTCCAAAGTAGTTCTCGAAAGAAAACTAGAAACAAGACAAAATAAAACCAAAGCGTAACACTGGTCAAACTACAATGATCTAGTCAAAGTCAGCAACATCCAAATATTGGTCTTTGTCCGCAATAGTGAGAGTAGGGATCCAAATATGGTTCACCTCCGTATTCTCATTATCTTCCTCTATATAATTTGACTCTTGAGTCAAGTACTGTTTATAGTGCTTGTAGTAAGCTTGGATGTTCTTTGGCGCCTTGCAATTGTTGTAAGTATGCTTCTTTGAGCCGCAGGTATAGCAATTCCGGCCTTCCTTTGTAGTGGTTTCAATCCCGGTGGCAGGAGGCGGTCCACGTGGTTGGGCTCTACTAGGACCCGTGGCCGAGCCACCTTGCCTCTTCCACACATTGGAATGACGACCTCGTCTTTTCCCTCGCTTACTTGAGTCATACACCCGTGGTGCTTGCAAAAACTGAGTAGGCCTTTTCTATTTTGTTGTGGTGCCTTCCTGTTGATAGCCTGATTCACTTCCGGAATCGGCTTTGTACTAGCTGGGCGCGTATTGCTGTTGAGAATAATCTCATGGTGCCTTTCTTTTTTCGCGAGGTGAGAGATAAGGTCACTAAAATTTTTAATTCTCCCTTCCTCATAGGCAACGTGCAGCTGATGAGAAATCACACTTGCTCCCACGAGAAACGTGTTAAGAGTCTTCTCGATCAAGTCTTGATCAGACTTCTTGACACCATAAAAACCAAGATCAGCGCGAAGATCGAGGATGTCTTGGTTATAAGCCTCCACATTCGCATAATCCAAAAACCGGATCTGCTCCCGCTGTAGTTGCAATTCGGGGAAGCGCTGATCATGCACATTATTAAATCATTGTTCGATTGTATCCCATAGTTCTTTGGGGGTTTGCAAATTCATGTAACACTTTTTCAACAACGGATGTATATGTCTACGCAAGTACATCAGTGCATTAGCCTTGGTTTCCTCGCTCGGTTCTTGAGCGGTAGGCTCGTTAGAGGGAAAGATGGTGGTGGTAAATCTCTTACCGACGAACGCCAAGCGAACGTCTGAGACCCACCTATGGTACTCCTTACTAGTGTCGAACTCCGGATGAACATTGGAGCTTTGTGCCATCTACAAGATATAAACAAGAGGAAGTTAGTCTTGTTGGATTTTCAGTGACAATGTAAACGGTCACAATCGATGCTTTTAAAAGCGTGTAACATAACCGTTACTCAATGTACTTTCCTTAGTTGTTGTTTAGTAAAGTCGACAAAAACGGCGATATCAAATCGCACCCAGATATGTGGTGTATGCAACAACCACAAGTATCGACTTTCAACAATTCTGTAACTCCCTCAGGACCGTCACACAATTTTCTTCGACACGCAGAGATACCGACTTCTCTCGCGGTCTCATCCACCGCAAAGTAGCTTGGAAGATAAGGAACCCAATAACCCATGTCCCCAAAAGAAAAAAAAAATCCCAAAAGAGAGAATTGAGTAGGGACAAGTTCCGATAATTACCTCGATTATAAAATTAGGCACGTGATATGGATGAATTTGCGGTGTGCTTCGATCTACCGATTGGTACTCGATGCGACGACGTGAAACCGGGGGCGCAATTTTGGTGGTTTCCGAAAATATATTAAGTCGATGTTCGGGTTTTTGGTCCGAGATTCTGAACCGGGTCGGACTGGTTCAGCGGCAGTCGGTGGCGGCAGTTGTTAGCGGCGGTCGTGGCTAGATCGGACGGTGTTGGTCGGCAGCGGCGGTCCGGCGGTGGTGGCTGGACTAGATCAGCGGCGGTGGTCGGCGGAGATGGTCCGGCGGTGGTCGGATGCGGCGGTGAGCAGCGGCGGTGGTGCTGGGCGACGGCAGTGGCTGGGTCGATTTTTTTTTCTTCGAGCTACGTGCTGATAACGTGTTTCAGGAGAAAGTAAAAGACAGTAAATCAATTGTATTGATAGCAATGAATAGAGGGGCCTTTATATAGGCATTACAATGAGAGTCCTTCCATACATAGGATTCCTAGTTAAGGTAGGACATCTAATAGGATCCTACTGCCTCTGGAAGGGTCTAGAACCTTCCATCTTTGTATCCCCCTACAACCAGTATTAGGTAAGCACCAATAAGGGGAGGATATCCCGGAACACACACACACACACACACACACACATATATATATATATATATATATATATATATGTGTGTGTGTGTGTGTGTATGTGTGGGTTATGGAGTGAAATGGTATAAGTGTAAGAAATAGGAATGATTGTAAGCCATTGATCCTTGGAGATTAATGACCCAGATTTCGTTCTGGTGTGCTAACACGGGAAACTAGGAGTGCTAACGAATTTAATTATTGGGGGTATCAATGTAATTTGACTAATTTCACTATTGGGAAGTTCCTACAATCATGGGAAGTTCCTGTAATCATGGGATTTTTCATATTTTAGGTTAATATATATTTTTTATAGGATTTCATATCTTTTAGTCGTTCAAATATTTTTATATTTTTGGTGTATTTATTTCTTTTTTTTTAAAATTAACATTATTTTTTTCTATTTGATTTGTATTTTTAAAAATCGGAACTGTTGTGCTAACCATTTATTTTGTGTGTGCTGCAAATTGAAAAACAGAGTGCGGTTCTGGTTATGTTCCAATTATGTGATTTTTTTGTTATGCTTTATTTTGTACAATGCAGTCAATTTTGATACAAAATATATTACCTATCACACTAAGATATATGTTCCAAGATATATATATATATACATGGTATAATATCTATCACGTGTTACGATAAGCACCACAAATTATATTAACTCGCACGTTATTCATATCAACGTTGCACACATCTGTTGAATAGTAATTTACCACAAGTTATATAAATTAGTACGATAAGCACCACAAGATATATTACCTAACACACTATTCATATTAACGTTGCACACAAGGTATAATACCTATCATGTGTCACAACATAAGCAGAAACTTGTACAACATTAATTTACCTAAATTCCCCAATTCAAATTATTTATCTTCCAAAAAAAAAAGCACAACACATTGTATTAAAATTGACTGCATTGTACACAATAAAACATAACAAAAAAAATCACATAATTGGAACATAACCTTGGGCACTGCTTTTTGATTTGTAGACACACAAAACAAATGATTAGCACAATGATTAGATTTTTAAAAGTACTAATCAAATAGAAAAAAATAATGTTAGTTTTTAAAAAATAAAATAAATACACAAAATATAAAATATTTGAACGACTAAAAAAAATATAATCTCATAAAAATATATATTAACCTAAAATATGAAATCCCATGAATATAGGAACTTTCCATGATTGTAGGAACTTCCCATAAGTGAAATTAGTCAAATTACATCTGCTTAATAATTAAATTCGTTAAGACTCATAGTGTTCCAAGAAGACACCGAAATCTGGCCATTAATCTCCAAGGATCAATGTCTTACAATCATTCCTATTTCCTACAAAAAAAAATCTTTTCTACCTAAACCTATCCATATATATATTTATTTATATCATAATATTATTACGATTTACAACTGGATGCGGAGAATTATCCAACAACAGTCAATTCTATCTTTAGTATATATATATATATATATCATAATATTATTACGATTTACAACTGGATGCGGAGAATTATCCAACAACAGTCAATTCTATCTTTAGTTACTTTTATTTGAAGGAGACTTACTTAATCCACCCTTATTTTGGATATCCAAATTGCAAAATGAGCAAAATCTCCCCCCCCCCCCCCTCTCTCTCTCTCTCTCTCTCTCTCTCTATATATATATATATATATATATATATATAAAATAGCAAAACAAATAATTCCATAAACGTTTGTGTTCTATGTCATGGGGGTTGCTTTCCTTGCTGCATTTGTTGTTACAATTTCTATTTGGAGTGGCAAAATTGTGAATGGTAAAATTGGGCAGAAGGGGTCGTGTGATATGTTCAAAGGAAGTTGGGTTTCGGACAATTCGTATCCTGTGTATGAATCATCACAGTGTCCATTTATTGAAAGTCAGTTTGATTGCCGGAAAAACGGTCGACCAGACAGGGAGTACACCAAGTACAGATGGCAGCCCAGTGGATGCATATTGCCCAGGTATATACATGAATGATTTATCGCGAACATCTTAAACTTATCGAGTTATTTGGTGAAACTGTACCGTGAATCCGTCATTCTTACAACTTCGTTTTCATTCTTGGGATGACTTTAGGCCCCGTTTGTAAGTTTTATTATTGAGCTAAAAGTAGAGGTTTGGAGATAGATTAGAAAATTGATCAGTTAAATTATCTACTTGAGTTATTAGATAAACAAATGTTTAGAATTTTTTTTTGCTTAAATAAAATTTTCTTATGCTATAATACAACATGATTAATATTTATAACAAAAAATTTAAATTTTAAAAAATTATAAATCATATTTTTGGAATAATCAACCAAAATAAGTACTTTTTTAATCAAAATATTCAAAAAAATATGGTATATAAGTTTTTAAAATTTAATTTTTTTTGTTATAAATATTAATCATGTTGTGTTATGATATAATAAAATTCTATTTTATAATAAATATTATTAAAAATATTGAAATTAGTAGTGGTACACGGTGGTACACAGAAGATTGTGGGACAGAGTATTCCATCCCCTCAAAGTAATATAGAAAAGGTTTGCTGTTTAGAGTTTTTCTGCAGAGAGTATTACAAAAAGAGGTTGTCAAATTTATACCTGACCATGCAAAAATATGTATTGATCAACTATTGTCACATTTTTATTAAATTTATGACTATTCTTCATTGATTTACATACTCAAATTGTTTACAATTAATTTATGTATTAATTATTATTAATATTTATGTATTTTACAAATTAAATTTTGATCTGTTTTGCAATATCTTAAGTTGTATATTTAACAATTTGAATGTTAGTTGTGAAATAAATCACAGAGTTTTTTAAGTTTTTCTCAATTTCAACATGAAGTCTTTTCTTGTTACAATTTGATATGCGAACTACTTAAGTTTGTCAAATCAATACGATGATTTTTTTTCGACAAAAAAATTGCTGATGAAGAAGCCGTCGGGTACTCCTTAATTATATGCTACATATCTGCATCGTCATCTATGTTACGTAGGTAATGCATGAAATTTCTAATTAAATTTAAAAAACACCATTTTTAACAATCGCTTCTTAAACCTCGTGTTTTTTAAAATTTAAATAGAATTTTAAATTGTTGTTTTAGTTTGTTCAGTAAATTCACCATATAAACCTCTAATATGAAAAAAAAAATATGATATCGAACGGTAATTGCGTTAACATTCTTATTCATCATTTTACACAATCGAATAGCTATTGGCCAGTTATTTGGCAAGTACCTCTATACAAATCATTAATTAAAACAATATATACAATCAATTATCAATTAACGCATGCAGTCGGTGATCTATTATCTGCTAATTGTAAGAATTATACGACTGGTCACGAATAGATTGTTCCATAATAATTTGTTTGTTAGTTTTCTGGTGCAACGTTTTCATGGCTTAGAGTTGGCATGGATGGATGCAAATTGTACCTAATAGGCTGTTTACTTGTGACTTAATCAGCTTAATGGGTAAAATATTTTATTCGTTCAGACGTTTGGAGGTGTTCTTGTGGGCAATGGGCATTCTAAGACAAAATGGCTTATTCATTAAGCATGAAAAGGGGTGTTGTCCCCATTAAGACAAAAAAATGACTCCCTTACCCCTAATTGAAAACCACACATTTATATATATACAATATAAATAATTTAGGACAAAAAAATGACTCCCGTTCCCATTATATATACAATATAAAAATTTAGGTCTTAATATAAATGAATGTAATATATATTATTCATATATAAATAATATACATTATTAATTTATATATAATATTTGTTACTATATATTATTGTATAAATAAACTTTTGTATCTACAAAATATCATATATATTATGAATATATAAATAAATATTATATATTACTTATATATTACATTTATTCATATGTATAATATTTATTATATATGTTCTTATATATTTAAAATATATTTCTATATATAAATATATATTATAAATTATACGTATTATTTATATATGTATATATTACTTACATACAAAATTGAATCATTTATGTATAATATTTTGTTTAAATTTAAATAATATATATTTAGAAGATAAGTCAAACTTGATTTTTCAATAATATTTAAATTTGTCTACTTTGTGTTTGAATTTGGCTACTTTGTGATTGAACTTGACTTTTTTGTGTTTGAAATTGAATTTTTAAGTACTTTATGAATTTATGTTTTGATTTTTGGATTATATCATTTATATTGCTTAAAAAACAAACAACAATTTATAATTCATATTCAGGGGTAAATCGGTCATTTCTGTTATTCAGACAGTTTATTCAGATGAAAAAGTAAACAACAACATCAATTTACCTGCATGACGTATTTACCTGCAGACAGAAATTTAGCAGAATGCACACAATTTACCCGCATGCATAAATTTGGTAATATCCATAAGTTAGTTACACGCGTTTGGAAGTTTTAATGCACAAAAAGATTATGCGATTAAACCAAACTATTATCATTATTATTTGTATGTAAGTAGGCATAAAAATTATACTGAATAAAATGTATAAAATATGAATTTAAATTATCTAGTACAAAAATAATCATAAATTGAGAAGAGAAAAAAATAAATTAACCAAAAAACTCATCTAAATTACAAAACATTTCTCAAAAATAATAAATAAAATTTATATAAATTCTAAAATTCACAATTAAATAAGAGAAACTGCAAAATAAATCTTATTAAATGTAATAATATTTCAAAAATACAGACAAATTCGGGAAATAAAAGCAAATGCTAAAAATAGTTTAATTCTAAAATACGTAGAAATTATAAAAAATAACAAATAATCCTAAAATTTATTAATAAATCCTAAAAATTAGAAATAGATGTTAACATTAGATATAAATTATTTAATTTTTCATATATAAATATTTTAAATCATATTTATTTTATAGATCTAGAAACATTACATATAAGTGAAGAACAATATTAGAAAATACAATAAATTCTGAAAATTATAATTAAAAATTATTGAAAATATAATCGTATCCTTCAAAATAAAAAATATTTATCAGTAAATTCAAAAATACAGTGTGGTTCGTGCATCCTATTTGACCATCATGAATAAAATTAAATTAAACGAACATGAATTATGAATATAAAAATAGATAAGAAGAACTATTCCAAACATTAAATACATACTCAAATTCTAAATATAAATTGTACTTAAAGCACAATAAACCCTGACAGCAAGTAAATTTGGAAAACTACATATAATCCAAAGTTACAAATAAATTTTGAAAATTGAAAAATTCTACTAATTAACAAAATTTCAATCTTAAAATAAGTATTAAATTTAAAAATTATAAATAAACCTTAAATATTATTAACTTTAAAATTGCTAGTTATTTCATATAGTTTTTTCATATTCTTTGCTATATACATATATTTCATTTTTTTAAATTTTAGCATTTATCTTTAATATTATAGAATATGTTAGATTTCCTGAAATTTGACTGCGTTGTATATATTTTTTCCGATTTATATATCTAATTAATTTTAGGAATAACATTTAAACTTTAAAACTAATTTGTATTTTTTACAGAATTAGTTTTCTAACATTTCCTATTTTCATAATTTTAGTTTTCTGGTTTCAATTTTATGTAGGAAAACAAAAACAAAATGAAATGGATGGAAATTCAATATTAAAATATTTTATCTATATATTACAATTTTTATATTTATTAATTAAAGATTTTTAATTTTAAATAATTTTAATTTATCCATTTATCAAGTTGGAATTCGTACTTACTTAGACGATGCTTCCTCTATATATTTTGTAGTTGAATTTTAATTACAAAGTTAATATGCATTTAATAATATAATTATGTAATAAAAAGATTACTTTAGAAATTTAGACAGATTAATAATAGTCTTGCAACTTTTTAAGGGTATTATGGGGAAATCACATTTTTTTTTAAAATTATAAATAAACAATGAAAAGTAGATTATTATTTCGATAATAATCAATATATACATTGTAGTATTAATGCTCAACGGTCATGATCAATTTTGACTTGATCTAATGATATGAAGACGATCTATATATATATATATATGTACTACAATTCATATCTATCCCAAAAATGGCATAATTTTTTGTCCCAAGAATATGAGGGCCGATTGGAAACCATATCGCCTAGGGTTGGGAAAGCCGCACCACCTCGCACCTCACCGTACCGCAAAATTGTGTGGCGGAGCTGTCTGCATATTACTTGTAGTCCACTCCACACAAAATTGCACTGCAGGAAAATTTAAGGCCAGTGCATTATCTTTATCATTCCACCGCCTTGTCCCCATCCCGCATATTATTATATAAAATATTATAATTTAAATATTTATTATACTAAATTGAATTTAATTACATTATATGTATATATGATATATATTAAAAATATTTATATTCTTATATATAGGGTATACGGGTACCCGATTACCTTATGGGCAATATCCGAACCCGATCCGAATCAAATAGGATAGGGTATGGAGGAGGCATAACCGTACCCTACCCGATCCATTGACATCCCTAATTGCATGTACCCACCCGACGCTCGCTCAAATATAGCCTATTTCACCCTCAATCTACTTTTTATGGTTTATAATATCAATATGTTTAAAAATCTTATGTTGGGAAACAGGAGCAAAAGCGCCAATGACTTTTTCTAAGAAAAATGATAGGGCAACACTCTGAATCATACCCTCAAACACAATTATGCTTTATGAGTATTGTACCGCGTGCTTTACTATTAATTTTATAATAATATTATTATGAATATTTTATCTATAAAGCATGCGGTACAACATCCATAAAGCACGAGGTGTGTATGGGGATGTGTTTAAGGGTGATGCCCTATCACCCCTCCTTTTTCTAATCATGCATCTCTCATGTTGGGAAAAAAAACAAACCAAATCAAACATACTCAATATATCCCGCTCAGAGCAGGGTCTGGGGAGGGTAAGATGTACGCAGACCATGCCCCTATTTTTTACGGTAGGGAGGCTGGTTCCGTGAAGACCCCCAGCTTAGTGCACAACACAGTAAAGAGTGGTGTATACAAAGAAACATATGGTACGAAAAAGCTCACGACCATACCTGAGCCCATGGTTGCATTCACATGAGACTTACCTAAGGGGACCTTGGCAACTGCACTCTCGATGAACGCTGCTCTAACCGAAGAGAGGTTGACTCTGCGCACAACTCCCTGTAAAAAATACATCAGACGCAAAAGGCAAGAGGATCAAATATACAGTAAAAGTAAAAAGTGTAATGCTCTAGGTCAAAGCTAACCGAGACAACCCAACCCTGACGCTCTCAACTACAGCACCGCTCCCTAAAAAGCATCCACAACTCTGATCTGGCGCCTCCAAGAGCACCTATCAACCGTCATGTCTCATAAAGGTTTAAGGCCTTCAAATCTAATCTCAGTTGCTCGTCCCACGTCCTCCTCGATCTGCCTCTCCTCCTTTCCCCGGCAACCAATAAACTCTCGACCCTCCTCACCGGAGCAGAAGCCTGCCTCCTGCGGACGTGGCCAAACCATCTCAATCTCCCTTACATAACTTAGGCCGAAATAGGCGCCACTTCGAGCGCGTTCCTGAAAACCCCGTTTGAGATTCTATCCAACAATGTGCGACCACACGACCAACATAACATTCTCATTTCAGCCACTTCCAACTTGCTCTCAAGCGACTTCTTCATCGCCCAACATTCTGATCCATACAACATCGCAGGTCTGATTGCCGTTCTATAGAATTTACCCTTCAACTTAAGTGGGACTTTCTTGTCGCACATGACCCCAGTCGTTGCTCTCCACCTTAGCCACCCCGCCTTGATACGATGAGTGACATCATCTTCACACTCACCTTCCTTCTGAATGATCGAACCCAAATACTTGAACTTATCCGTACGGGGTACGATCTGATCCGCAATCATTACCTCTACTTCTTCCTTGTTGGCCTCACCACTAAAGTTACACCAGAGATACTCGGTCTTAGACCGACTCACACGCAAGCCCTGGGATTCTAACTTAGACCTCCATAGCTCCAACTTCGCGTTCACCTCTCTCCTCGACTCCGCCACTAACACAATGTCGTCAGCAAAAAGCATGCACTACGGGATGCCACCCTGTATCCCCCGCGAAATGACGTCAAGGATTAGAGCGAAGAGAAGAGGGCTTAGCGCCGACCCCTGGTGTAGTCCTATCTCAACCGGGAAATACTGGGTGTCACCAACTGGAGTCCTAACGCAAGTCCTAGCTTGGGAGTACATGTCTTGGATCGCCCTAACGAACGGCAATGACACCCTCCTCTCTTCTAGGCTCCTCCAAATAACATCGCGCGGAATGCTATCATGAGCCTTCTATATATCAATGAACACCATATGGAGGCCCTTACCCCGCTCTCTAAACTTCTCCATAAGGCGTCTCATGAGATGAATGGCCTCAGTCGTGGGCCTCCCCGGCATGAAGTCAAATTGGTTCTCAGAGATCTCAACTTCTCTTCTAACCCTGCATTCTACTACTCTCTCCCAAAGTTTCATAGTATGACTGAGGAGTTTAATACCCCTATAGTTACTACAACTCTGAGCATCGCCTTTATTCTTGAAAAACGGCACAACAATACTACGCCTCCACTTCGTCGGCATCTTAGAACCTATGAGAAGGATGTTGAACAACTCTGCTAGCCACTGAACTCCAACTTCCCCCAGACAAAGCCACACCTCAATAGGGATCTGATGCGGGCCTACAGCCTTAGCTCTACCCATTTTAAAAAAGGGCACCCTTTACTTCCTCCTTGCTGATGCGCTCACAGGAACTAAACGAACGAGCAGAAGAAAGACTAACTCCTTGCACCACCGGGTCGCTTCCCCCAGCCTCATTGAAAAGCTCAAAAAAATACTTATTCCACCTCTCCTTAATAGCCACATCATTCACTAACACTTGGCCCAAATCATCCTTAATATACTTAACGGGACTCAGGTCGCGCCGCCATCTTTCCCTAGCTTTCGTTAGTTTAAAGATAGCATTCGCTCCTTCTTTGGTGTCTAGGCGCTTGTACATTTCCTCGTAAGCCTCACCTTTAGCCTTAGCCACTGCCTTCTTAGCCTCTCTTTTCGCCACCTTGTACGCTACAAGCTTCAGGATTCTCTCCTCCCCAGCACTAACCGACAAAAGCTCCTTAAATAGCGCTTGTTTAGCCTTAACCTTCTTTTGGACCCCCTCATTCCACCACCATGTCTCCCCAGGTCCACTATACCTGCCCGAAGAAACCCTACCACCTTCTCGCCCACACTCCTAATTGCATTGGCCATGTTGGTCCACATAAGGTTAGCATCACCCCCTGGAAAAAAACCTCCTTCGCGGGTCAAAGACTCCCTGATTCTGTCGCCTTCTCACCCTTCAGATTCTTCCAGAGAATCCTATGTCTAGATTCTCTAGCCCTGCTAACAACACGACCTCCCATGGATAAATCCATAGCCAGCAGCTGGTGTTGAGAAGCACAGGCCTCGCTCCGGAACACCTTGCAGTCCACGCACGCCCTAGCATCACGACTACGCAAAAGAAGGTAGTCAATTTGTGTGTTGTGCCCCTCACTACCGAAGGTGATGAGGTGCTCATCTCTCTTCTGAAAAACAGAGTTAGCAATTACCAACTCATGCGCAGTGACAAACTCCAACAGTGCGGAACCTCCAGCATTCCTAACTCCAAAGTCGAAACCTCCATGCGCACTATGGTAACCATCCACCCCCTCACCAATGTGCCCATTGAAATCGCCTCCTAAAACAATAAATTGATCGTCTGGAATACACCTGACTAACTCATCTAAACAGACCCAAAAAGCTTCCTTAACAAGCACACCCAAACCAACATGAGGGGCATACGCGCAAACCACGTTAACCACCTTCTCCCCAACAACCACTCTAACGGACATAATCCTATCGTTACACTTCTTCACTTCCACGACGTTATCCTTTAGCTCCTTAGACAAAAGAATACCCACACCATTACTCGAGTTAGCAAGTCCTGAATACCACAATTTATACCCGTTCGCCTCCCTGGATTGTGCCTCCTTCCACCTAGTCTCCTGAATACAAGCCACATCAACCCTTCTCTTACCCAAAACATCCACGAGCTCCAAAAGCTTACCCGTCAAGGTACCCAAATTCCAACTACCGACCCGCAGATAGCGGGACATCGACCAACACAAAACACAAACGCAGTACGAAAAATAAACTGAGGTAGAAGAAAAAATAAAATATGATGAGAATGTAAAAGACAATTATAAGCTGGCAAACCGCAGAGAAATCACAGTAAATAATATATGTATGGCTGACAAAAATGAAACTAAACGGAAAAGAATAATGATACCAGCCTTCGAGACGACTCGAAAAAGAGGAAGTCTTAGAGAGGGTTCCGAGCAGCTTGAAAAAAAAACCGTCAAGACAACCTGCAAAACAGACAGCTATATACTATATGCTATACTATTGTTAGATTGAAGGAGGAGTAGATGCGGCGTTGAGTAATTATTATTCGTGATGCAGCCAAAAACGGCCAATACCGGCGCAAAAGGAATTAGGGGTCGCGGTTCACAGGTTCGTGCTTTCCGTCGACCATAATCCAAGTTAAAGCAAAAATCTGTAAAATGAAACAGAAAAGACTAGCGGATCTGTAGAAACAGATCCGAAACAAAACTAACGGGCAAGATTAGTAAATGAAATCGACAGGAAATCGACTAAACCAAACAGAACCAAATCTGCAAGACGGACAAAAAGACGAACAAAAGGAGGCGATTCGCTGCAGTGATACGAACAAAAACCCTATGATACGAACAAAAATCAGCACAGAAAATTCCTCTCTTAAGATACGAACAGAAATCTGAGCAGATCGACTCTTGCAAAAACGGTGAGAACCCGCGTTGACCTAGTGGCCTGCAGGTGAAACTGAAGAACGTCTCTGTAGATCAATTCTAAACCGTCTCTGTAAATCGATTCTAAGAAGGAGCACAAATGAAATAATTAATAATGGAAAATGAAGGGGCGGCAAACGACTGAACGAGTGAACTAATACTATATAGATTTACTCTTTTGAACCCTATTCATACTGTTAACACAGAGAAAATAGAAAAAATAAAAACAATCTGCGAAATAAAACAGAATAAAAATGCGAACAGAGAATGAGAAAAACAAATCGCGATCTATGAAATTCTAGGAAAAAAGAAACAGAAGAAAAACTAAAAAATGAGCAGCAGAAATCTGGAGGTTAACGGCGAGCGCTGATTCTTCCTGGAATATTAAACTGAGATCTCTCATGTTGGGAAGAATCTCTTATTAATCTCCACTCCTATAAAAATTATTTTTCCTTTATCAATTCACATATTATTATACAATACTAGCCAAATATTTTTCACAGAATTAAGAGATTTATTTATCATTTTATTTTATTTAGATTTTTATGTTTTATATTTATTACCAAAAATTAATAGTATTCCATCCATTTCATTTGAAGAGTCTACTTTGATTTTTTTTCCACACACGCACACGAGGTGGGTCGTCCTCTGTCCTGAGTCTACTTTGATAAAGATACAACTTTTTAATTTTAGAATGTTTAATGAAGAGAAAATTCTTTCTAAACCATATATTCTCACTGAATATCCATTTTAGTTGAAAAATCTACTTTAGTTAAAGTACACCTTTTCTAATTGTAGAAGTGTATTGAACATAATTCTTTTTAAACCAATCAATTAATATTATAAGTCATATAACAAATAAAATTAATTTCAGCAAATATCATATAGATATTTATTAAGTATAAAAATTTTATTTTGAAAATAAACTATTCTACTGATTAAAATTATTTTTGGAAAATATAGTAGTATTCAAGTACTATTAACTATAAAATGTAACCGACGAAAAGTATCTCAATATTTGAATGAAACAAATCTTGGGGTCCATCATTGGTATATACTTCATTCGATCTTCATTATAAGTTTATTTTTACAAGATTGCAAGGGTTCAAGTATAGTCATTTTTTTTCAATTTTATAATTATTCAAGAGCATTACAAAAATGCCCTTAATTTTATTCTAATAAAAGAGAAGAGAATATGATGTTCAAATTTCAACACATGTATTTACTCTTTCTATCGCATCATGAATATTCTTCCTATATATTATATTAAGTGGCAAAGTAGAAAATTGATTTTTTTAAAATATATTTCACACTTCTACCTAACTTACCTTGATCTTGGTGAATTAAGCTCCGTTTGGCAATTATGATCCGATAGTTTATAGTGGATAGCTTATAGTGGATTAGTCATTGATAAATTTTGACAATGGCGGCTTATAGCGTCTTTTTGAACGCTACCTGGAGTAGTATTTGAGCTTATAGCTTATATTGTTTTAATTTTTCCTCTCAATTAAATTCCTTATTTATCCTCCATTAAATGAATTTCTGTATCATTTTTAAGAATTAAATATTTATTTATTTTATTTTATTTTATAAGCTACTTCAACTGTTAATTTTACCAAATACTTTATATTTAATCAGCTAGCTTGTTATCCGCTACCTCATCCGCTATAAGTTAATTAGTTTATCCGCTATAAGCTAACTTATCAGCTATCCGCTACTTTTTATCAAACAGAACTTTAGTTAAGAAAAAATTTAGAAAAAATCAGGGAAACTATGTAAAATATCAAATCTAACTACACTTTTATCATATAATATCTCCATCCTAAATTTATTATCATTTTAATCAATAAATTTTATCCCAAAATATTTAATATTTTAGGACTTTTAGATATGTAGTGGAGCTCAATATTTCCAAATTGTCCATGTTTAAATGTATATTACTAATACTCCACTTCAGTTGTTTAAAAATACTAAATGTCATCAAGAGTACTTGCTCTAATAGTAAAGATTCTGGTATTCCTCTTACCAGCAAATTAGTGGAATCGTATCTCTTCAAAAAATCCTTCCTATGCATAGAGTCAAGTCGGAGGGTGATTTTAGAGTGTGGGGCCGTATTACGGTGGGGCCAGCCACTTAAATATTTGAGCTCGCTGGATTTATGTCTATTTTTAGAGAGATGCATGTAAGCTATGTACATACAATTTTATTTGTGTAAGTGGTGTCCAATATACCATAACTACCCTCAGCCAAATAAAAGAAAGAGTGTGTAATTGATAGAGTGGAGAACCAAAACTGACACATTACCTCGGAAATTGAAATTTAATTTAAAAATTGAAAAAGTTGATAGGTTGGGCTTTCTATTCACCTATTAATTGAATAGAATATTAAATTAGGCCAAGTGAAATCGGAGTTTGGCAGAGAAAACCAAGTTGAAACGACAAATTAATATTCTTTTTTCTTTTCATTCATTTTAAGATAGATTATTGATTTTATATTTTTTTTTTGTTCCGAATAATTATTGTTTTAAATATTGGACTTATTTTGTAAATAATGAATACAATCAGTCTGAATGAAACGTCTGGAAAGCAAATATTATTGGACAGATTTAATTGAAATCATAACAAGAGTCAAGTCCTACAACAATACGATCAGTAGGGTCTACTAATGATTAAAATTCCAATTCTCGGGATAGTTTGTGCGAGTGTGTCCCTCTTCTCTACAACGACTGCACTTTTTGGGAGCTCTTTCTCTAGTTCTCGACAAACTCCTTGTTTGGCTAGTGTTTCCTCTGCGAGATCTTCTTTCTGTTGCACCTCTACGCCGATTATTATTACTCGGACGTCCTGCTTGTGCACGATAAATCGGTGGCAATACAGACAAATTAGCTAAAGTATGTGGTAGATTCCACTCATCTTTGTGTGGAGGAGGATTCACATCAATTGAGTATGTCTGAACCAATGTAGATCTCAAATAGTAATGGTCCACATAGTTTCTTAGGTTGTCGCCTTTCTCACTGCCAAATAATTGTGTTAGTAAAATAATAATAAAGTAAAAATAGTAGAAATATTTAAATACGTACTTAATTGCTGCAATAGCATGGGAACATGGCATGCCCTCTAAGTCGAATTTACGACATTCACAAGTTCTCTCATCAAGATCAACCACCCACGGTCGTCGCTGGTCTCGTACTCTAAATTTGATGTTCGTGAGACGTTGAACTTTATATCTGCGACTCTTATTATTTTCTGGTATAAGCTTTTTAATGACTTCTTCTGGAAATATATCTGCACTTTTCTGGGCTTCTCCTCGTCTTTCAACTATCCATTTCTCGATAACGTGTCGGATTGCTTCTATCAGTACACAGATAGGTAGCCGTCTAGCCCATAATAATCGATTATTTAGGCTCTCTGCTGCATTATAGGTGATACACGCGTAACGTCGAACAGGGCACATTGCACGGGCCCATTTCTCTGATCCAACACTCATCAAATAATCAAAAGCACCAGTCGACATTGAACGAAGAGTGTTCATGTGTGTTTCATGTTCCGCATAAGTGTATGCATATGCAGCTCTCGTGTACACATCAGTAACAGGCTTACCATAACTCTTTAACTTATTAAGTATGTGAAAATAGCATAAGACATGATGTGCGTTAGGATATACCTTGCTCACAGCATTAGCTATAGATGCAGCTGCGTCAGAGATGATCAATGTATGCTGGCTGCATCCGTATGCAATTTGCACACGCTCGAGAAACCAAGTCCAAGAATGCTCATTTTCAATGGGCCCGAAACCATATGCTAGCGGATAGATTTGCTCATTTGCATCTTTTGCCACTGCAACAAATAAAATACCATTGTTCCTTCCTTTGAGGTGGGTGCCGTCCACGACGATCACTGGGCGAAGACAATAGTTGTAAACCATACGCGATGATCCTAGAGCAACAAATACATGTTGAAATCTACCATCATCGCCAACATCCAAGTCAGTCAACGTTCCGGGATTCACCTCCACCAACTGGTGAAGATAACCGGGTAACATGTTGAAAGATGCAACATGTTCGCCGTATATCAGCTCTATTCCATTATTACGTCCACGCAACGCAACATCATAACTGATTGTAATACCGTAATCATCTTTCAATTCATCAATAATTTCCTTCGGGGCAATGATTTTACGATCATTGCGCATTTTCCGAGCAAAATATGCTGCAACCACATCTGCCTTCACCTTTACAACTGCACACACTCCTATGTCTTTCGTGCATGTATGATCAGCTTTGAACTTGTACACCGTCCACACATTCCCGCGGTGGGTTGCTCTCAATTCAAATTCGCAAGTCTTCGAGTGCTTGCATTTACAAACAACGCGATCATGATTTGATTTCGGAACAATGAAATCAACTCCTCGGACCATATGCCATAGACCAACGGAAACTTCCAAATCATGTTTTGTGGAGTAATATGAGCCCTTTCCCAATTCTCCATCTTCAGTTAGATCCATCTCACGCGACACGAGAGATTCCGACGTGTCGAGTGGAATCACCGGAACTAACCAATTTCCTAGTTCCTTTGTGGCAATCTCCGAATTGACAATTTGGTTATTACTCGGATTCAGCATCGACATCGATCGTAAGCCCCTTCCTGATTGACCAATGCCTCGAAGTCTGCAAATGTAAACTTTATAATAGTATCATTCAACATCTCCGCATCCGCGTCGCTTTGGTGAGAAATCGATCGATCTTGGAATCGGAAGCTTCATCGTAATCAACATCTGATATATTCAGGATCGTTGGCTCCCTGTACAATGATTCACGATGCGTGGAACCCTCAACATAGTTCTCACTGCCACCAACATAAGAATCATCAAACCAATTTGATGATGTATTCATCCTCCAAATGAGTTTGAGTTCCGTAGAATTTTGAAATGTGATACTACAATTGTAGTGAATGTGATTCACTTATTATAGAGTAAAAATCAACAATATGGTCAGTACTTTGATGAGAAAGTTAATGCAGTGTACAAATTCACTTTACTCACGTGAAAGTGATTTATTTTCTTAATGGAGTGTACAAATTCACTTTACTCACGTGAAAGTGATTTATTTTCTCATGCAATGGTCAAACCTGCCAAATTGAATAAAGAACTAAACCTGCCAAATTGTACATAAAAAGTAGAAAAAGTAGAAAGGACGTCAGAAAATATTAGTAACCTTTTAATACGAAATAGAAAATAAGGATGAAATTGTCCATTCATCCAAAAGTGTCCATGACTTACATGTATACCAAAAGTGTCCATGACTTACATGTAACTTTTGTAAATAGACAAAATCGGCAGTTTTTCCTAAATATTTTTACCCAATATTGTTTAACCATTGGGGTTTACCCAATGGCCAGGGTCTCTTATTTCAAGTAAGAGGCCCGGGTACGAATTCCACCAGGGACGAGAATTATTTAGGGGCCTATGACTCCTCAGTTTCGGCTGAGGGGTAGGCCCTATACCTTGGGGTACATTAGTTGAACAATTAAATATTGAGGACTTCGAGCGAAATTGTTAGACATATGATCTCGGTGGAATCACGTAACTGGATGGGTGGGGTCTAGTATGAAGCAATCATTGGGAGACGACTGAACTCGGTGGGAACCTGCAGTTGGATAGACTGGATCCAGCATGAAGCAATCACTTGGGGGACGACTCCTTATGACGATAATTGATGATATTTAAGAAGGAGAGAGCCAAATACACATCTCACGATTTAACTGGTATCCGTTCTGAGGGACCGGAGCTGTTGCCCCAATGAGTAGTTAAGTGTAATCTTGGAATCTCGGTATTAAAAAAAATACAATACTGTATGTCTTAATCTTTCAAAGTTAACCACAAATAAGGTTAAATTCGTCATTTTCTAAGACTTCTTGATCTGCTAAGACGGCCATAATTCTGGGAGAGGGAGAGTAGTTAACGCAATACTGTATCAATATGCTCTCTAAATTCATGAAACTTTGTTTGTGTTAATTTCGAAACGACCAAATTCAGTCTAATAAAATCATTAAATATGCGTGGTTGATTCAATCCCAGGTTCAATGGTGTGGAGTTCTTGAGAAAATTGAAAGGCAAGCGGCTCATGTTTGTAGGAGATTCACTAAGTCTTAACCAGTGGCAATCTCTCATTTGCATGCTTCATGTAGCCTTACCACAGGCTAAGTACACCTTGGAGTCACAGTCCGTCAGCGGCCTTTCCACTTTTACATTTCCCGTGAGTTCACATTTATTTTATTACTCCTATTTTTCTCATTATCGTATTTTGTAGTATTTAGTAATAAATAAAAAAGGAAAATGACCAATACTGTCAAACTCAGTTTTTATCCATTAAAACAAGTATATGACAGCTAACTCCAGATCTTTTTGCTAACTAATTACTACAAAATTTGTTTTTTTTCCTTTTATTTATGATTATTTTACCCTCATGTGTTATAAACCAATACTATTTGCCAAAAATCCTAGCTGACTTATAAAATCAAACAATTTCCAAGACAACAATTATATGAGAATTAACCAATAAACAATGACGGGGTGATAGTTCAGGACTCGAAGATCTGCCTAGCAAGTGACACGAACTTGCATCATAAACCTACTTGCAAAACATGTGTAAATAATAGAATAAAATAAATAATAAATAAAATGAAGTATGAAACTGACGAATTATGACATCATGAAAGCTTAAACTCAATCGTGTGCAGAAAAAAAATTCAAGGTCTGGCAATGTGAATACTGAAATGGAAGCACATTCATTACGTGCTTAAGTTGAAATACATGCTACATTGAGTTGAACTACTTATCAAATTCACATGCTACAATAAAAATAATTTTAGATCTCACTATTAACAAATCCCTCTTCCTGATTACTTGGGGTGGTAATTTTAGAGAGAGAAAGTGGGTAGAGATGTGTGGGAGTAAAAAGGCGAATGTTGGTATCTATTACTTGGGTTGGTAATTCTAGAGTGAGAAAATGGGTAGAGAGATTAGGAGTAAAAAATGAATGTCACTTGGAATGATAATTGTTAAAGGGTATCATGGTCTTAATATGAGTTAGTGGTTAAAAAAAATTACACGAGTTAGTTGTTAATTTTCAATATAAATTTTAGTTATTGGTCATTCTCCCTAAATAAAAATTACAAACCGAGACATTCAGAAAAAAAATTGTTAAAATATAATTATACATTGGGAAAATATTAGACATATCTTCAATATATAGCCAATTAATTTTAAAATGAAACTCTAAATTTTAATATAATATCAGAACACGACATATTGAAGCATAAATAGCATATCAGATAAATATTAATCTCATATTGGATTGGAGTGCTGCGGCTGAAGTTTCTCTCTCTCTGTAAATTATTGGCACTTCTTGTGCAAGTCTATTAAATAATTTTTTTTTTAAAGAAAAGTTAATACTACTTGTTAATTTATTATCCTTTTTCCCTAAATGTTGTTTTAAACTCATAATAGATAGACTTATTTTCTATTTTAGTAAGCCTTAACGTAGAAATCACTTTCTATTTTATTAGTATTTAAAATATCTTACCTTTTAATTATACCCTTATTTAATATATATTATTATACACTAACATCATTTAATATAAGGATATATTTGAAAAAGCACAACAAAATTCTATTTTTTCCAATAATATTAATTATAAACTTTTAAACTATGTAAAAGTGAAATCAATCCTTTTTTTTGTGGGTGTCATTAGTACCGCTCTTATAAAATCCTTCATTCCCTTATTTATGTACTCTGTTTATGCACTTTTAGAGGTTGCTTGGTTGGAGAGATTTAGGGGAGGAGAGTGAGGGCAAAGATACTAATTATGGGGCGATTCAGCAATATCAATATAAAATATTATTAAGTTGTTAATTTCATGTTCCATGCTACTCCAATTCAATACAATGTTAACTGTTAGAACAATCAATTTTTAACTATTTCTGTGAAAAATAATTATATTAGAAAATAAATCATGAATTGATTTTACTTCAACAAAAAAAATAAAAAGAAACAATTCAATATAAAAACGTGGATATTCGCATCTATCTCCCCTATATAATATACTAATGCAGAATATCTTTGGGCCAGCTCTTCATGTTTATTGAGATGTTAACGGCCGCTCAGAGGTATTCGCTTAACCCGCTAAAACCGGGTTAGGCGATATTTCTAGCCGTTAAATCCGGGCTTTTTGGCCGGACCGTTAGCTTGAAGCTAAATTAGCCCGCAGTGGCCCGCTAGGCTAGCCCGATATATATATATATATATATATATATATATATATATACACTACATTAATATATTATATATATACACTATATTAAGATTATATATATAATATATATTAATATTATATATAATATATATTATTACTGTATTTGTTAATATAGTGTATAGGGTTAGGATATGGTGAAAACTATTTATAAGGTGAAATCTAGAAACTAAAGGGCATAATAGTCAATAAGTAGCAAATAAAACTACTATACTCACGTCCGCGATTTATAAGGAATACAGAATCTTTCCAAAAAAGTTGTGTTTTAAACAAAAAAGACTTTCATAACCCCCATAATTAATATAACATAATTAAAACATAAAAATGGTATGAAATTACATAATCCTACTCATCTACAGCCGTTAGATCACTACTATCAATGGCCTACAAAAGTTTCTAGATTTCACAAAATAATTAGTTTTCATATGATCCATTTCCTATATATATATATATATATATATACATAAAAGTGTATTTTTTGTTATATTTATTATAGTATAGTTGTTACTATATATATAAATTATATTGTTATTTTTTTTTTTTTGACTTATAAAAAAATAAAAAATAGATTTTTTAAATATTTAGCCCGTTTAGCCCGTTTAGCCCGAAACCCGTTAGGGTTAGGGTTAGGGCCAATATTTCCTAGCCCGTTTAAATCCGGGCTTTTTTAGCCCGGACCGTTTAGCCCGAAGCCCGCTAGGTCTAGCCCGGAACCGCTAAGGCTAGCCCGTTTAACATCTCTAGTTTCGGCTGCCACATGTCTTCTGCTGGTGCTTCGTGTGCTTATGTGTCGGTCTCTCATATTTCAGCTGACACATAGGGTATGTTTGAATGACCACTTAATCTAGATTATAATCTTAATCTAGATTAAAGTTGGTCAAATAATCTAATTTGACCTTCAAAATCTTGTTTGGATGGTGCTAATTTAATCTAGATTATAATCTTAATCTAGATTAAATTCAAACGCTTTCGAATATAGCTTTCAACCCAAAGCTACGAGATTTTATTTTTTCATTCCGATTTTACCCTTGATGTATATTATATATATATATAATTTTATTTTTTCATTCCGATTTTACCCTTAATAAATATTTCTATAAAATTTGTATAATAATATAAGTGATAACATAAAAAAAACTCTAAAATACCATTAAAGTTGAAAACAAAATAAATAATAATATTACATAATGTCAAAGAATAATAAGCAACATAAGAGTTAATATATAAATATTAAGGTTATTTTTGTAATATTATAATATAACAATAAATATAAAAGATGTACATTTATGTCATTTTATATATTTCAGCTAGTATGATAGCTAGTTTTGCCAAACACTTTTACGTACAATAATCTAAATTATCATACTACAGCTAGATTATCAATTTTCAGCTAGATTATCTGTTATAATCTAAATTATTGGTTTTCACCTAAATTATCAACAATCAGCTAAATTATCAACTAATGCATCCAAACATACCCATAATCAATTACTAGCCTAATCATCATTGCATTAATTACATTATAATTATACCTCAAATAACTCTACATACCTTATTAATTTTTACGAATAAGGAATATGAAATACGAATAAATAGGAATTGATTATATTTGTAAAAAAATATTTCACGTTTTCATTAATTAAAAAATATAAATCCCAAATAAAGAGAAATTTAATATAGTAATGTGCACTATATATTAAAAACTTAAACCTAAAATCTCGCGGAAATATTATATATTTCCACTAATTAATTAATTTATACTAGTCATTATAATTAGGTATATCAATAAAAGAAATATCAACTGAAATGAAAGATATCTCGGAGTATTGCAAAAAAAGTACTGAATATAGATATAATTAAAATAGTACTCGAAGTCCTAATCATTTAAATAGATCGAAATAATCTTATTAAAATATTATTGAAAGTGTAGAAATAAGGATTTTAATTATTATTTATAAATAAATTAAAAAAACTATGATATAGATCAATTAGTCTATCTTAGTTTTCAATCTTATTTAATTAATATAAAATAACAAATTAAATGTAAAAGCTCATATTTACTAAATTATATAATTACTGATTTTAAGAATTTTCAAAGAGATATTTCTAAATATATAAGCAATTAAATTTAATAATAATATACTAATCTCTAGATTCATCTTTGTACAAAGAGAATTTTAGAAAATAAAAATTGATCGTTTTAAATAATTTTAAGTGATTTTTTTTAGTTTTAAAAAATTGTTAATTTATTTACTTTGAAAGCAACTATATATTTTTGAAAGTTTTGGATTGGCTTTTGTATTTAAATTATATTCAAATAATTTATGTAATTTTTTCCAAATATAAGGATTAAATTATCTCCTTTTTGGCTATTTAACGAAACTGTTAAATACTTAACAATTTGGACCATTTTGACAAAAAAAGGACCAAAAAAGAACGTGCAATCAAATCTATTTTTAAAAATTTCTCATAGGATGAGAGTGTAATTTTTCCTCCTAAAATATGTAAGCAATTTTTTAACACTATATTTATCAATAGAATTATCTTTATATAAAAGAGGGTTATAGAGAATAAAAATTTTCTCTAGATTTTTAAAAATGTATCTCGATAAGTATTTTAATTATTTTAATTTTCAGTCACTCGAAAAATAAGAAATTTGTGTGAGAAAAGAAGGGAATTATTATGATATTGCAACAATAATTGATTATGTGAGAGAATTTAGTTTTGTTTATTTTATTTTCTAATATGTTTTGGATGATGCATATTTGCAATATTTTGGTACAGTTGCTTCCATAATATTTATTATGTTATACTACACGTTTAGGAGTAAAATATTTATTCCACAAATGATATTAAACTCAATAGATAGTAGATTGACATTTAAATTTCAAAGACGATAATTTTCATTAATTATGCTTTTTCATGGTTATGCACTCTCTCATGTTGGCGTGCATCTGCCAAGACTCATATTCAATCATGGTTAGTTTTATGTAGCCGTATCAAGGTGAAGAGCACGAAAGACTTCAATTTTTTTATTGAGACAAGAATAGTTTAATCGTAAATAAAACAACTAATGTAATTTACAAAAAATGCTAGAAAATTTATGGTGAATGGTTGGATATTATGCGTTTCTATGTGAATTTTTTCTTATGTTCACGTATTTTATATGGATGATTATATAATACCGGCAGGGATCCTCTACAGTGGCTGCAGAGGGCTGTGCAATCCCTGCCGTCCGATCACACACACCCATACGGGTGTGTGTGTGTGTGTCTTTATCCGACGGACGGCAAGATACGCGTAGTCTTTGTGCGCTGCGAGGATCGAACCCTATATAATACTCAACTCATTCCACTCCAAGAGCGTACCTGATTAATATGCTACTTTTTTTAATATATTAGTCATTTTAATAAAAGTATGACTCATTTTAAACCATCTATTTTTACTTATTCTTTATTTTATCTAATCAACTAACATTTTAATTTATGTAACGAAAAATTTCAATTTTAACAAAAATCATATAAAGTTGTATTAGATATTAAAATTGTTGGAAAACACCGGCAAAGTAATAACGTCACAACAAAAAATGCAGAACATCGTTTGACAATTTCCCACTCTTCAATTGTAACTTCGTGGTTACCGACGAGTAGAGCAAACAATTACAACTCGACAATATAATAATGATATACCAAAAGCGATAAATAACGAGACACAATTTTAGCGTGGAAAACCCCTCAAGACGAGAGTAAAAACCACGGGACCGAAGCCGCTTAAACCCACTAACACCAATACATAATACACAATCGTCCCTAGTACAAACTAGAGGTATACAACACAATCTTCAAATACTCGGTAATAAACGTTCTTCAAGTATTTGGAATACAACAATAACAACAAGATCGAGAAAAGAAAACACCAAAATAGCTTACACAAAAAGCTAACAAAAATACCCGAACTTCCGGACTCAAACCCTCGATCTATTCCGGTGAAAAAGTTTGCCCAATAGCTACCAAACTCGTGTCAATATCACGACGATTCGATCGATAAACCTCCGGGTAATCAAACAAGTATTTTTCTTCTCCTTCTTTTCTCTCTTGTTTCTCTCTCTATGTGTATTCTCTCTCAAAGATGGTGAAGTAATGAAGAACACCCGCAACCGCTGCCTCAAAAGATCCACATCATCAGTTGACTTCGGGTGCCGCGGCCCGAGCAGGGTGTGCCGCGGCACACTTCAAAAATCGGCAGTCAGGATTTCTCAGGGGGCCGCCAAGTTGTTGGTTGGTTTCTAGGGGCCGCGGCCCGGCTGGCAGGGGCCGCGGCCCGTAGTACAGGAACTTGGGCACGCCTTTTGCAAAGTGTAGTGCCGCGACCCGGAGAACTTGTGCCACGGCCCGGAGTCCAATCAACTCCAAAAATGCTTATATTTCGAAAATAACTCCTACAAAAATTTTATATTGAAAGTTTATAATTTTGGGGCCTCTCATGGAAATCCCGGTTTGGCAACGGCAGGCGGAGTGCTTCGGGATTGTTATGGGAATTGGCGAGGAGGTTTTGCACTAAACATAGGCATATGCTCCGCCCCTTTAGCTGAGTTGTGGGGAGTTTATTATGGCCTTTTCATAGCTTGGGAGAGTGGAGCTCGCAAGGTAGAGCTCGAGGTTGATTCGGAGATAGTGGTGGGTTTCTTAAAGACAGGGATAAGCGACGCTCATCCGCTGTCATTCCTAGTACGCTTGTGCTATGGCTTCATATCGAAGGACTGGATTGTCCGAGTTTCTCATGTGTATAGGGAAGCTAATCGTCTTGCCGACGGTCTAGCTAACCATGCTTTCTCCTTACCTTTAGGTTTTCATGATTTGGTTGTGAGTCCTGATGTTGTTGATTCGATTTTGTTAGCAGATTAGACCGGGGCGGCAAGCTTCTGAAGTGTGAGAGTGTAATTTTAAGTTCTTGTTTTTGCAATAATATGGGAGCCTAGCCTCCCTTTTTTTCCACCAAAAAAAAAAAAGAAAGTTTATAATTTTTGTGACACGTTGATGATTGAGTGTTTGTGATGTTGTAGGAACATAATGCGACGATAATGTTCTTACGAAATGCATTCCTTGTGGATATACGGAGTGATGCAAGAAGGCGGCGGGTATTGTGGCTTGACTCTTTGAGCAGTAGTAAAATTTGGAGAGGAATGGACATTCTTATTTTCGACTCTTGGCATTGGTGGCTTCATAATGGCAGAAAACAACCGTAAGCCTTTCTTAGTTCAACATTTTTTTTTTGCTCTCTTTTTGGTTTTATCTATCTAATGTATTCTATACACACACACACACTATCTTGGGTCTTTTTACTGTCGGGTCAAGAAAATTTGGTCTGACGCTAAGTCAGTACTAAAATCACATATTTTTTCATATTTATTGATTCCAATTTGTATATTATTTTTATTAGGGCTGAACTGTACGGATTGAAATCAACAAATATGAAAAAATATGCAATTTCTGTATAAGCCTAATATAAGATCAAGTTTTCCTAACCTGGCGATAAAAAAAATGTATCTTAACTATACTAATATAACTATGATTTGGTATTACCGAATCTCATAATTTAACCCTAACAAGAATAATATACAAATTAGAATCAACAATGAAAAAATATATAATTTTAGTACCGGCCTAACGTTGGACCAAGTTTTCCTAGCCTGACGGTACAAAAGTCCAGGAGCTATTTTAAGATATTTTGACCAATCAAAATGTCTACTGAGAATGATTGGTGAGGATATATTTGGAAAATAGATTTTTGTTGTGAGGAAATCCCTCACACTATGCCGCAAGTGCACGGTGTCAACAAGTAATAAAGTGATGAGTAAGATATCGTTCCCTCGAGGACTGATTTCACTAAGTACCAAAATATAGTCAACTCGTAATTTTATTTGAAGAACAATTATATAGAATTTATTTCTAATCTAATTGTAGAAAAATAAATAGAAAATAATAATAGTAATAATAAAAATAATAATAATAATAATAATAGCGTAGGATTATGATTTTCACCTCAAACAATCAGGAATGATTTTTATCTAATTCAATTCACTTTTATTCAATTGATTGTAAGCCAGGGATTCCTAAATTATTCTAAAGTCTTTCCCAAGGTCGATAGAAAATACTAAGAATTATTAACTCGATATATCCCTATTCGAATTAGATAATTAATAGCTAAAACAGTTCATGAATTCACACAATAAATAGGCTTCACAATTCCCATGAGTATATCCCTATCTCACGAGAATCATGATTTTTCTCACAAGAACTTTGCCTAAATTTCATCTCCCGAATCCATAAAGACATTCAAATCAATTCAACTATTGGCCAGACAATCGAAAGCACTGAGAACAGTGAGAAGAATCCAATTCAATACGAATAATGAGTAAATTGAAATAAAAATAAATAAATCAAACCGTCATGTAATCGGCTACAATCACAACCCTACTCGAACAGATCTAGAAAATAAGATGCGGAAAAATTAAGAAAAACCGTAAGGGATCCGTGGTCTTGTCGTCGCCCCACAAATCTCTTCGTTTCTGCTCCTCTTGTGTCTCCGCCCTATCTATCGATCCCCCTCTTTTTATGACCTTCAATCCCTATTTATAACTTTCCTCAGCCTCCAAAACGCGTCCGGGGATTTGGATCGAAAACTGCTCCAAAAACGGCAAAGAAACGCGGAAGTCTCAGCAAAACCGCCCTGTGGGTCGCGGCTCACTTAAGCTGTGCCGCGGCCCCTAACCTTCAGCGCATACCTGGGCGCGCTATTTTTCTTCCTGGGCCGCGGCTCAAGATCCTTGTCTTGCGGCTCGAGTCTGATCCGCAGGGGCCCTTGAGGCCGTGCGTGTGCCGCGGCTCAGCATCCTTGTGCCGCGGCTCATGACCAAAAATTGCTGTTTTCGCCCGTTTTTCGTCGTTTAGGCTTCCGGACTACAATTTCCTGCAAAACATATAAGAATAGTGCATTAAAAGCTCATTTATCCATTTTTAGGCTCAAAATGGATATAAACTAATGATAAATAAGCACATAAAAATACGCCTAACAAATACCCCCAAACTTGAGCCTTTGCTTGTCCTCAAGCAAAAATCAATTTTTAAATAAAAAGTATCATGAATGATCGTGCAAATCCATAGTGCTCAACTTAATCAATACTACCTTGAAAATCTCAAAGAATAATACGAGTGTCGTAATAGTGAGTCACATCCATGGACACTGATTCCAAGAAGTAATCATTTTCAGTCCTAACCAACCTTTATGAAGAAAATCAAGCTCAAAGATTAACAAGCGTGAATTTAACCGACCGCCAATATGAAGGGTTAGAGTAAACAAGCTAACTCGCCCAGCCCCACAGTCTAGTGGCAAAATTCAAGAGTTTCATTATCAAAATTACTCATAGGACAGCATTCCCTTATGTATGATCATAATAAAGATTCGAGTTAACCACTAGGTTCGGATCTCGGGATGTTTCATCGGGATAATCCTAGGGTGGATTTCCATTCTCATGTATTGAGGAACCGTTTGACGTAAAAGACACTCATGGGGCACATGGATGCTTCTAGTTACTAAGTCCCTCTCTACAGCGGAGAAAAAAAACTCGAATAGCAATTCCTGCATGTCAAGGTTGCTGTTTTACGCGAGAGTAAACAACGGGTCACGTGAATACCCCTGGTTACTAGGCTTCCCATCATCGGTAATGCGATATTTCTAAATCATTAGTCTATTTAGGGTTGTCGTTTTACGCGAGAGTAAACAACGGGTCACGCGAATACCCCAGGTTACTAGACTTCCCATCATAGAACATATAATATCTCGACTTTTTGGGAAAAACTGTCCGACTCTAAACTCAATTTAAGTGCCAACACGACTCATGTTAATGGATAACTAGCTACGCGAAAAGTATAACCAAACATATAGACGGCGATTTGAAAACACGTATGTCTCCTTTCTTATCTGCTAAGATTTCTACAACAACGAAAAAATGTCGGACCTAAATGAATACTCAACAGAAATATAAATCGTTGACTGCAACTCGACCAAAAGTCAACCGTTTCGTCAAAAAGAAATCAGTATCGTAACATCAGTTTTACACACGGAAGCACGAAAAATTCACGAAAAATAAACAATGATCACATCGCAATTTATAATTAAGAAAAATTAAGAAAATTTCGCAAGCTTCAATTTATTCCACTACACATAAAATCATCAACAATAAAACTCATGTAAAAATAAAAGAGATAAGGAAAAGTGAATCTTATTCCAAATGTCTTCTTGAACGCCAACACATGTCTGAGTGGAATCGTCTGTCAATCCATACTTCAAATAATGCTCAACATCACCAGGGACCCCCAAACTTAGTCTCTAGTCATTAAATAACTGTAGACATTAAGTCAAGAAAGACTAGAATATGAAGGATAATACTCATTGGGGTAAAACAAAATATTAGAGAAATGAGGGCCACAAGAATACATGAATCCAAATGAAATAACAAAACAAAGAAAAGAAAATTATTAACAAAAAAAATCAAATAAAAACAACTAACTAGAAAGCAAGTAAAAATGATGGGTTGCCTCCCATCAAGCGCTCTATTTTACGTCTTGAGCACGACGTGGCAAAAAATTTAACGTGGCTTCTTTCTAGGGAGATTGCCAAATACTCCCTTCTTGCAATCTATAAGCCTCTTATTCCACAAGGGAGGCTTTGGTTCATGTTTGGTTGCCAAAAATAATGAGTAAGAATAATTATGCAGACAGCCAAAAAATAATGGAAGAATGTAATAATTGTAAGGTATGAAAAAATAAGCAGAGTTCGAATGGGTAGATAATAAAGACATATCATGAACAACCTCATTAGAACTCAAAGAATCAGCCTCAACAAAATCAAAAGTAATGGGATTAATCCCTCCCATTATGGATTTAGGAAAAATTATGCGTGGCACCGTTAATAAAATTTTAGGCACATAAGTGTTCACCTTATTAGTCGAAGTTTGATGACAATTTAATGAAATTTCTTTAGAAACATCATCAATGATAACTTCTTCTACAAGCTCATCACACTTTATGTAATTATCAGGTGTTGGGGGATCGACCCTAAAACTCAGCATGTCTTTCTTTTCAACCTCCCCCTCAACTTCACTACTAAATCTATGAGCTGGAAAATAACCATAGTGAATCTCAAGACCACTACGTGCACATTCTCGCTCAAGAGGGGTACTATCAGGATTTTTGAGAGTGTCTACACATTGTTCAAGCATGGTCTTTTGTTTCGGGGGAGGGGGCTGACTGACCCTATTAGGCAAATTATTGAGATCATCGAAATTTATGAAATGCCAAGTAGGGCTGGCAATTTCCGACACGACACGATAACCCGACACGAACACGCACGAAATTAATGGGTTAGTGTTTGGTCTTATCGTGTTCGTGTCCTTATCGTGTCGACACGATAGAGACACATTAATTTCGTGTCGTGTTCGTGTCGTGTTCGTGTAACACGATAACTTTCGTGTTCGTGTCGTGTCGTGTCGTGTTCGTGTAACCCGATAATATTTATATATTTTTAGCATTAATTTTATTATCATTTTAAATATTTTAAGTTTATTTTCTATTTTTTTTATTTGAATTTATCGATTCGTGTCGTATCGTGTCATTATCGTGTCGTGTCAACACGAAAAATATCGTGTCATATCGTGTTCGTGTCGTGTTCATGTCGTGTCCGTGTTTCAACCTTTCGTGTCGTGTTCGTGTTCGTGTCGAGCATATACTTGACGGGTCGTGTTCGTGTTTGGCCTTATGGTGTCGTGTCGTTATCGTGTCGACCCGATAACGACCCGACACGCACGAATTGCCGGCCCTAATGCCAAGGGTCACGATAATCAAAGGAAAACATATATAATGAAAAAAATAAAAATATAGAGGCTAAAGAAAAGAAACTTCAAATTAAAACTAGGGTCGCTTGGTAATGATATTAGCGAAAAAACAGTCCCCGGCAACGGCACCAAAAACTTGTTGTGAGGAAATCCCTCACACTATGCCGCAAGTGCACGGTGTCAACAAGTAATAAAGTGATGAGTAAGATATCGTTCCCTCGGGGACTGATTTCACTAAGTACCAAAATATAGTCAACTCGTAATTTTATTTGAAGAACAATTATATAGAATTTATTTCTAATCTAATTGCAGAAAAATAAATAGAAAATAATAATAGTAATAATAAAAATAATAATAATAATAATAGTGTAGGATTATGATTTTCACCTCAAACAATCAGGAATGATTTTTATCTAATTCAATTCACTTTTATTCAATTGAATGTAAGCGACGAATTCCTAAATTATTCTAAAGCCTTTCCCAAGGTCGATAGAAAATACTAAGAATTATTAACTCGATATATCCCTATTCGAATTAGATAATTAATAGCTAAAACAATTCATGAATTCCCACAATAAACAGGCTTCACAATTCCCATGAGTATATCCCTATCTCACGAGAATCATGATTTTTCTCACAAAAACTTTGCCTAAATTTCATCTCCCGGATCCATAAAGACATTCAAATCAATTCAACTATTGGCCAGACAATTGAAAGTATTGAGAACAATGAGAAGAATCCAATTCAATACGAATAACGAGTAAATTGAAATAAAAATAAATAAATCAAACCGTCATGTAATCGGCTACAATCACAACCCTACTCGAACAGATATAGAAAATAAGATGCGGAAAAATTAAGAAAAACCGTAAGGGATCCGTGGTCTTGTTGTCGCCCCACAAATCTCTTCGTTTCTGCTCCTCTGGTGTCTCCGCCCTATCTATCGATCCTCCTCTTTTTATGACCTTCAATCCCTATTTATAACTTTCCTCAGCCTCCAAAACGCGTCCGGGGATTTGGGTCGAAAACTACTCCAAAAACGGCAAAGAAACGCGGAAGTCTCAGCAAAACCGCCATGTGGGCCGCGGCTCACTTAAGCTGTGTCGCGGTCCCACTACACCATATATGGGTTTCAGCAACACCTGAAAAACTGTGTTCAAAAGTCCAAAAAGTGTTGCTGAAGGTAGAAAAACAAGCTATGGCTACACTTTGACCAAATTCGAAAGTGTTACAAAAACGGCCGCAACCATAGGGGTCTAAGGTAACACTTTTCTTTTTTTTGGTAACATGTTAAAAAAGTGTAGCAATAGACCCCTATGCCAACACTTTTATTGTCTCTGGCTACACTAGATTTTGTGTTGCTGTAGACTTAAGGCCACACTTTTATATTTTTAGTGACACCAAGATTTGTGTAGCCGTAAACCTATGCCAACACTCATGAGGTCTAATGTAACATTAAATTGTGAAACATTTTGACATCTTTACCAACAACTTTAACACTATGGCTACACTTATATATGAACAGTTCTAACTTTTGCCAACACAATTTTAATCTTTGCCAACACAATTTTTATATTTTGCCAATAAAAATTATAAATTATAGTCTATGGCTACATTTTTGCGATTTTTACCAACATTTTTCATGCTAAAAAGCAAAATGTTATATTGGAAAATAAATATTACCATAAAGCGATCAATACCATTAAAACAATGTCAACCATAACAACATCCAAAATACATGACTGCTAATATTCAATCCATAATAGCTAAGAACAAGTTACGATCGCAATCCACAAATATAACAAAACTACTTGAGTCACTTAGCTATCATAATATAAAATGATGAGATCACCAAGGAGTGACATTGTCACCGCCATAGGACTCCTCGACCGATTTCGAGAGTCATCAATCTTTAAGTTCAAATCTGGATTCTTCTCGGCCAACATTTTCATCATTTCTCGAGTTGAGCCCCGATCTTAGTAGTTAGTTCCGCCACGTCTCGATCAAAGAACTTGAACGGATGGTGATGTCAAGACTTCGATTTTGGTTGCTCTGTAATATACTCTTCTTGACTATATATATACACTCACCGGTAAGAAGAATGAGAATATGTCACATTATGTTAAGAAGGAGATAGTTGAATTTCACAAGGAAGAGATGATAAAGTATAGGGTAAGATAAACCGCAAAATCAATGTTAAACCTTTTCGCATAAGGTAACATAGACTCCTCAAGATTTACATAAGGTAGCATAAATTGCTTAGTATACCGAAGAATACATATTACTCAAACTTACAGCAATATGAATGGGTAAAAGAAAAGCAAATTCTGGAACATAACATGCGGCATTGACCATTTTTCTTTTCTCGTTAAGGAAGGCATAAAATCGTTAATGCGGCAAAAAAAAGAGCTAATTTTTACCCAAACATTTGTCTCGATCATATTAATAGGATTTTCACCATCGAATCTTCATCATGGAGCCTCTTAGGTATTGCCTTTGGCTTTTGGTCCATCAAGTATGACGAGCCGCAGTTTGGGTGGTGGTCTCCTCAATCGCCAATATATAGATAATAGAAATAAGAAAAAGGACACCAAAACCACAAGAGCCTATTCATGCTAACAATCATAAAAATACGACACTTCCTCATACCCAACAAATCATCGGATAAGAAAGAATAGTCCCTCGCGTTCTTTAGAATTTCAACCTTTTTCTTCAACTGTGCCGGTTATTAGGAAAGTGAAAAAGGGGTGAAAAAGTTATAAACCACCAACTACCAATCGGAGTATCGGATAAGTCAACGATAATTACCCGTTTGTGACTCTTGGTGGATGGTCATCATTGGATCTTGACTTGACATGGTCGATGGAGCTCTTATTATTACGCACAAAGAATAAAATAGCTTCAAAGTGAAATAATGATTCATTCTCATCGAGAATGACCAAACAAATAACAAGGTAAAAAAGGGCTCAGGATTCAACATGTAAGATAAATGACTAGACTCCTTAAAAATTCCTTGCTTATGGTGTAGTCAAGTATCATGATTTAGACATACTCGAGACGCACAATATATCAATCCACCGTAAAAAAGCGTAACAACCAAAAGGCATATAAATAAACCTCATGATTGAAAAAATCTGCACATCACATATCTGTTGCACGAACGTAATAGAAAGGACTTAAAATAGTAGTGATGCATGCAATCAAAGGAAGCAAATTGAAATGTATATACAATTTCATAAAAGGCAAAACAAATCGTCTTCAATACATACAATATGGTTAGGATTAAAAATTATTGCTGCCAATATGCGCAAGTCTTGCCACGCGATGCAGCTTGACGACATAAGGAGTTTCAAAGTGCACAAGATCTTTATGTGACTTGATCTGTACAATTTCCAATATAAACACAGGAAATAAGTTTGTGAAAATGAAGGAAGAATTGGAACAAATAAAGCAGAATAACTGAACAGTGAAGACGATGAAGGAATTTTACATCATTGTAAAGTTTACAGCAAAATGTGGAATGCGTGGGTATCAAACATTTGTTTCACACCCAAAGAATGTCAAGAATGAGGTATCTTGCAAATGCTAATACTAATACAACACCACCGTTTATAGATTTTAACACCAATGGAAAAAAAAAAACCGTGTCACAACAAGACCGTGTTAACGAAATGAAACAAATCTTGATTAGGTAGAATCCCTGCATTTAAATAATTAACCTATTTCAATATATGTCTGCCAACTGCCAAGTAATAGCAAACCTTCCACTATTTGAATTCTTGCAACAAATACAAAGATTACTCATTTAATAATAAACCGAACAAAAATATAGCTCCCAATTACAAACTATGTCAAATCAAGTCTTTCAAAATTTAACAAATGGAGAGTATATAAATGAACCTTGAGGTGCACCCATCTCTTTCTCAACCTTGCCCTGCATTTCGCGAAGCGCACCTGCTTCTTCCTCAATCTCCTGTGATCTCTTGCTCATACTCTCCAAGTCCTATAAAATTTAAACACGGAAAAAAAATCACCAACATTGTCTCATATGTATGCTATTCGAATATATACACACACCCACGCATACACACACATAAAATTTTAAAATGTGGAAGTAACTTATGTTATTCGTGCTAGAAAACGTTCTTCTCTCTTTTTCCCATGCCACAAACATAAATGAATCGAAAATCTTAAGTACATGAGAGCAAAACAATTAAATACAAGAGGGAAAAAACGATATAAAAAGAAAAGTGAATTAAGACAAAAATAAATAGCTAGGGTTTTTTTTTTGACAACAAAATACAATGTTACTGATCCATGCATTCTTGATTACAAAGGGCAGAATCAAGAAACAAATTGGTGAAGGATTACAGTCCCTAGCATTGAACCAAAACTTACGATATGATGACAATGTATACGCAACGCCAAAGAAATTTTCCACCATTTGTCGAATCAGACATAAAAGAAGCGCACATGTTCGAACCGATGGTGCAAGAGACTTCACTATATATAGACATACAAATAATTACGCACACTTCCAGAAAAGTAAAGATCTATGAGTTTCTGCTCCAAGCTTAATACATAAGGTTAATTTCCTACAACAAATTTAAGATTTCCAAAAGTATAAGAAAAGAAACAAAGACATTATTCTTTCAGTCTCTACAAGAGGAGAGTCAAGAAGATTCGCTGGATGTTGCTGCATCATCTTTGTGCTTAATCATGCCAGAATCAACCAGAACAGGAATTTCTGCTGCAAGCCACGGTGCCAGGCCCAAACAAAGGGCATGTGCTATGCCAAACCTAGGACTGTTTTTAGCCCATAGCGGCTTGAAATGCACCGTCAAGCATATCTTCCCTCCTCTATACATCTTCTGCGTTTTCCCATCGAGCTGAGGCAGCTCAAGCTCCGGTGCCGTAGCAGGATAAGTAACGGATATATCGAACTGTAAATCGAACTCGTATTTCAGCAAATTGTAAACATACCAACATTTGCCGGTCCATCGCGTCCCCTCCGTATTGGCCGCGGATATCTGGAACCAGTCGTTGTCGTTGGATTTGTTCATCGAGGTGTAGGCGATCAGCGCCTTGTATTCTTCCTTCAGGCGTTGCATCCACGCATCTCCGTCGCGCGGCCCCGCTTTCACCGAGAGCAATGGGATCTGGGTCAGAGTCGACTTCGTTGTCGGGTCCCAACCCTCCATGATCAGATCAGGGAACCCAAACTCACGAATTAGGAGGGTTGGTAAATAAATAGCTAGGGTTTAGGAACTAATTCAGCAGAAGCATCGTTAGGAACTTTATTTTTTCTAAAATCTTTTTAAAATTTAATACATAACATAAATTATTAACAGTATCTTTTCGTAAATTATAAACTCTTGATAATAGAAAATATAATACACAACATAAATTAATAATGGTAATATTTTACTTGTGTTTTTAGGAGTTAAATGAAAAAATTTGAAGTTGAAAATATTAATTCCCGGTCAAAACACATACACTTCGCTTTTGTAAAAATATTCTGATAAAAAATAAAATTTCACACTATTAACTTCATTAATTATCAAATTAGTGAAGTCTTTGTATCTTAAAATTCCCAACTAGTTTTTGCTTTTTAGTATGATACCATTTACTGAAGTCTACGTGGGTGTTTTACTTCAGTAAATTGAAAGCGAAGTTGTTTTTTTATTTTTTACTTCACTAATATACATAACTGAAGTAAATTGTACTGAAGTCTGTGATGTTTATTCTACTAGTGTTGTCACACAATTTAGTAGTTGGGGATTGGGCTTTCCAATCATGAACCGGTTCCTTACTCGTGTAGAAATCATGAGTCGTCATCTCCCTAATCAAAGAAATGATATATTTCTAATGATAACATAATAATTAGCTAGATATGTTCATATAGAAAAGGAGCTAAAATAAATAATTACTCCATCTGGTTCAAAATAACTGTCGCTTTTTGACTATTCACATGTTTTAAGAAAGATAATTATTTCTCCAATTTAATGATCAAAGTACCAATATTTCCTCTTATTTAATGCTCATCTCTCTTACATTACTCCCTCCGATTAGGACGATTCATAAAATACCTTAAAAAAATTAGGTCGTTATAGTTGAAAATAATTTATTTGGACCGCCTAAAATATTTTAGCAAGTCCGCTTATTTCTTTTAGTGTTTAGTTACACTTTTTCTAAATAGCAACGGCTACACCAAATTTTGTGTTAGCGTAGATATTCAATTTGGTCTACGGTAACACTAATTTATATCAATAATAACGTTAGAAAAATGTGTAGCCTTAAATCAAATTTGACCAATTTTAAGGCATCTAAGGCTACACTTTTGCTTGTAACATCAAAAAAAATGTTGTTGAAAGCCATATATGGTGTAGTGTCCCTAACCTTCAGCGCATACCTGGGCGCGCTATTTTTCTTCCTGGGCCGCGGCTCAGCATCCTTGTGCCGCGGCTCAGGGTACAGTCCGCTTGGGGCTTCGCTGATGCCGTGCGTGTGCCGCGGCTCAGCATCCTTGTGCCGCGGCTCATGACCAAAAATTGCTGTTTTCGCCCATTTTTCGTCGTTTAGGCTTCCGGACTACAATTTCCTGCAAAACATATAAGAATAGTGCATTAAAAGCTCATTTATGCATTTTTTAGGCTCAAATAGATATAAACTAATAATAAATAAATACATAAAAATACGCATAACAATTTTGAGTCAAAAGGCTAATTTATAAAAGCTGTCAAGAGTTTTTTTTTTTTTTCTTTTTCTGTTTATGAGAATAGAGTTTGCAATGGTAATGACAATTATGTCGTTAGACTGGGGGAAATTTACTACTACTCCAAGAATTCTCAAAATTTATTCGGTGTTAATGTTAATATATTTACAAATTAGCAAAATCAATATATTTGGCTAGTATCTTTTATGTGATTTGGTTTTAATTATTCCATAGTAAATCTTATCTCGAACGAATTCACCATATAAATCTATAAAATTAATAACCATAATACTCTGAACAATAAAAATTATAACAATATCCTTTTTAAAGTAGCTAACGATTATCAGCTATTTACCTTATACTTTTAAATCACGTAATTAAACCAGATGATACTATCAACTTATTGTTGGTATATTTATCATGAAAACAAACTGTCGACATCGATTATCCAACGCATGAATCATTCTATATATCTCATTCCAAATTAAATAAGAAACATGCACACTTAATCATGTGAATATTAATGATGAGGAAAGCTTACTTTTCTGCATCGTTTCCAGCATCAATCTTCTTTGCAGGAAGTTTAAGTGCTTTCTTCCGTTCTCTTCCATCATCACCGCCGTCGGATCCATGTTTTGAATCTACTGCATGAGCTGCAAATTTGAGAACCAAGTAGAAGACAGATTTGTTAATGACGAAAGCATTAAATAATATATATGTATATATATATATATAAAATTAATCAAACGAGGTAAATCCGAATGTGGGCGATGTTGAGTCCAGAAAATCTGTCTCCTTAAAGCAAAATCGCCTCCACCACAATGTATATCGTCTGCCTCCCAGGATAAAACAACATCTCGATGCGTTGATAAATCGATCATCGCACCCTTAGCGAACTAGAATAAAATCTGAACTATCACCGAAGCGACCGAAAAGATGAGAAGAAATTTATTTCCGAAAAAAAAGGTAGTCGGAATTTCGGCTGAAAAAACGGACGAAAATTATGTTTAAAATCGGACCTCTCATATCTGTATTTATAGGTGAAGATGAGAGAGAGACATGTGCTGGAGGAACTCTAATTAAGATTGATCTCTTCAACACTTATCCTAATCTATTAATATATTAGTCCGATAATTATCAAATAACTTGATAGTTATCCTAATATATTAATTCGATAATTATCAATTAAATTGATGTTTATCCGGATCCGAAAAATTCGGAATTTATAATTGAGGTATTTTCAGTAAAATAAATTTTTACCGAATAAAATTGCAGTAAAAAGGATAACTTCGAGACACCGAGACATTTCGCCCAAATCGCCCTTCGACCGAGCCCGACCCGACCCGAATCGAGCCGAGCCGAGCTGGACGGACGGCGGCGGCGGCGGCGCGCGCGTGTGTGTGTGCGCGAGGGGCGCCTAGTCACACATCCACTCATGTCTCACTTTTGAACAAGACTTTGTCCACATCTCCTTAATATACTTACAATTTTTGCCTTCTTTTTCCAATGTGGGATAGCGTCCCAAAGCCATTTCAAAAGTGTTCACTTTGGAACATTACATCTCATTCATACCTCAATCATTTTGAGTGTTCTTACATGTTTTGGAAACCTCGTACGGAGTACTACATATTCCAAATAAGCCCCGACTTTAACTCATAGTCGAGCTCACTCAAAATTGTCTCTCAAGTGGGCTGCTCAAAACAGTCAATTTCCTCTATTTTTCCAGCAATCCCTTACATGAATGAGATTGATGGTCCAGCTGCACACGTCAGACACGGAGTTTGACTTGGTGATAGTTAATGCGGTTAGGCATTGCATAGGATAGGTAGAGTATGCTCCTTGAACCTTCCCTCGAAAAGATATATTCTCCTTACTGGCTAGACAGTATGACTAGATGCCTTTGAACTGTCCGACCGCTTGTGTAAGTGATCGTATATCCTTCACAAGTGCCCTCCCTGATTTATTCTGTTCTCATTATTGTGTCCATTTTGGCCGTGGACACCGTCCTAGTTCTGCGGGAGTTTCTAGAGAATTGTGCCTTGCAATTTTCCTTTGAAGCGGCCCCTCTTCACTTCAACATAGGTAATTCTCGTTAAGTGTTTTGAGTAAACCCGTATTTTACTCTACCCGACTATACGTTGTCGACTTAAGAATCATTAAAAGCATAAGCTTAAACTTTCCCTATGGGTATCACTGTTTTCATCCTAGGAATAGTCGGTTCGGGGTAACCCCACAGTGATCGTGCCCAGTTTTATGAATTGGTTGTCCCATTGAACCTAGAACTTGGGATCTCGAGTCAGCTTAGGTTGGGTATCCTCCATAAAACCATTAGCTCATGGCAATAGACCCATTTCTCTTGATGATTTATCAACAAGGTCTTTTGATAACCCTTTGGTTACGGATCCACGATGTTATCTCTTGACGAATCGTAGTCAATAGTGATAACCAATGTTGATAGCAAAATGGTATTATGTCTTTGCCTCATATGACGAGACTTACCGTTATACTTCTGCTATGTGCCCTATCAATAGTAGATTAACTATCACAATAAATACATATTGAGGTCACAACTTTGCCCATTTTGGAATATCTTCTAAAAATTGGTATTGCATTATGCTTCTTATGCATATTTGTCTCAGATTCCATTGTAAATCGAGCAATACACATCTATATTAAAGATTTCCATGCCATGCTGCACTGGCTAGTGTGCAACAAATTCACTATTTCGACACTAAATTCATAATGTCAGATATCCAATTTGCATTGCTATTTATTTTAATAGTTTTTGAATATCTCATGTCATGCAGCATATACACAAAAGTAATCTTTATATCATTGTAATCACCAATTGGTGATTAGTTTCCAGATTACTCGTGTATCCACATAGTTTACTCACGATATAGAATGTGTTTAGTCTTGTACAATTCATTTAGTACATTAGACTTTTAGTTACTCTTGAAAGATCAGTTACCTTTGTGCTTGGATAGCCGCACCATATCCATTGGCATTCCAATTGATTCCGTTGATCTTTCCAAGATTCATGTCATCATAGTATGACTGGCCTCATATGAGACATTGTGAACGACTTGAGATTTTACATCTTAAAATCATCTCCTTAGTCTCATATATTTATCTTTTCAGACTTTGTTGAATTGATCCCCTTGTCATTACTTACATCAATGACTCGATCATTCAAATTCATTCTTAAAGTGAGATAGTCGTCATGTGTATTGGACATATACACACTTGACATATTCATTGTCTTGAATCTTTTTGACATTATAAATTGGCATTTTTAACGTTTTGAAATTACGTTACCAACTATTAACCGAGACTTCAATTTCTCAAGATCAAATTACTAATTTTAAGCGTCCCCAAAATTAGCAATTTTTCATTAACTACATTACCAAATTTGAGCGTCCCCAAATTGGTGCATTTCGTTAATTTAATCACCATATTTGAATGTTGTCAAATTGGAGATTTGATCACATCGTTTGAAGTCATTGCTTGACACCACAATATCAAAGATTTTATGCCACTATTTTAGTGTCAATTTAGATTCAAAATAATTTTACTGAGTTGCAGACTTTCAACCGTTGCGCTAGGCACATATGCCTCTAGTTCTTCCAAGTTGGCTTTTCTCAGAAACGCCATTTAGAAAGACTGAATGTATGTTCATTTGATATATTTCTACATTCTGCAAAGCAGCAATAATATATATATCATAAAAATGAACTTTGTTCTCGTTACTCGAGAATATATCTCGCAGTATTTTAGGCTTTTACGTTACTACAACCTCAGTTAGTAGTTTCGCCTCCTATATATATCCATAGATCTATTTAATTTTATTTTTGAATTTACGTTGGATCCTAGCGGTATCTATTCCAGAGGAAGATCTAGCGAACATTAAACAAAATTCTGCACAACAGAATTATTCTTTCTCTTATTTGACCATATGAAGAGTGTATATGGCATTGTAAGTTATCTTCTAGCACGCATGTTAGAAATTTCAGACGTAGTGATTTTCCAAGTTCAAGCCTTTTTGCTTCATCCTTTAAAACCACTTGGTGATTCACTTCACATTGATAAATCCACGGTATCTCATAATTGATTTAGTTTTTAAATCAGTTATGCGTTTGATACACTCTTTCCCTTAACTCGATACTGATATGTCAGACTATCAGATTTTTGCACTATGGAGTTATACACAACATGCATCATGTGCGCACCCAGTGAAGATGCAGTCGACCGTCTTGGGTCAAACCTTCACTTACTTTGGCTTAGGAACTTTTGCCTTAGCCAGACACCCCCACATTTTTAGTATTTCTAAAATTATTTTACTACATTTCAGAGCTAATAGAAAATTTCAATTATTTCCTAGCATGGGATCTTGTTTTAAGTTAACTAGTCTCCACATGACTAATATTCTCATATTCAGAGATAGTTTGAACTGATTAACATTGTTTTTGCGTTTCCGTTAGAACACAATTCAACCATCTTAATTTCCGGATTAAGTTGGTTTTGTATCTCAAGCTTTTAGAGTGTAAATTTCTCTTTTTAGCTTCATCCTTACTCATTATCGAGTACATGTAACAAATGTATCACTATATTTATAGAGTAATCACATTTCTTATTACACCTCTCATAACAGTAGGTTTCATCATCATCATCTAAAACCTCTCTTGTTTTAATATTCGATAAAAGAACTTATATGTTTTAAGCACTAAAATTCAATTATTGAATTTCTCCGAATTTTCGGCATATGGAGCTAATATCAATATTTGCCGTGTTAGATATCACACGGATCACCGTAATAGGCCCGTGTGTCACTGCCGCAGCAGAACGACACCAACAAGAGAATATATAATTTAACCGAAAGAACAAATCCAACCAAAAAAATTATAATTCTCAAGCCGACCCACAACCTGTACTCACTAGTTACCAGGCCCGTTAGGTTTTTAACGTCCGAGCATTCACAAGAGTTTAACATTCTAATAATTATTTATTTGGAAATAATCAAACGATAACTAAACAAGATTAATTATAAAATGATGTTGGAATAATCATTCGTGCAACCCAATATCCAATTATATGGTTGATGCTTCCTTGTCTCGGTCAGGAGTGTACAAAAGTGATGGGCAAATCACACAACTCAAGTAAGATATAACTCTATTCCATAAATTTAAAGGTCAAATAGTTATTAACTATATAATTTAACAATTAAATTATTGACATAGCTTATGTGCCATATAACACCATTAGTCACATAAAATGATTAAACTCAATCAACAAATTATATTTAATTAATATCTTAATTAAACTAAATAATCTTAACATCTTAATCGAATAATCAATTAATAATTGATTCGGCTCTTATCAAGCAATGTTATACCTTATCGAAATTATCAGATTATATAATAGCAAATATAATCACAATCTTATTTAGCAAAACGCATGGCAACAAATAATATAAATTCTTCTCATTTATATTAACCATAAACACTTTCTAAATAATGATCGATGTGTAATCCATAATTTTTATTCTAATCAGCTATTCCAAGTTCAATAGGTTTAAAAATTTGCAAAACCATCCAATGACTTAATCAGGTTCTCAAAATTGGACCCAAAAATCAAAATCTGATTCATGTTGAAAGCTAAGTCAATGCCTTTTTGCATATCGTGGAGTCCGCCCGATGGAGCATCATATCCGATATCTCATGACGCCCATGAGAAGATCCAAATTAATAATTTCAAAAATAATAAATCAGTATTTTCAAGAGCTTGAGCAGATCCAAATATGTTTAAATTAATTTCCACTATAAAATTAATTTTCCATAGATGGAAAATAAAGCACAAATACGATATTTATGATTTCGAAATTTATGCTACGAAATAATTTAAGTTGCTTTAAGATTGTTGGTATATTTACAATGAAAACAAACTGCCAACATCGATTATCCAACGCATGAATCATTCTATATATCTCATTCCAAATTAAATAAGAAACATGCACACTTAATCATGTGAATATTAATGATGAGGAAAGCTTAATTTTCTGCATCGTTTCCAGCATCAATCATCTTTGCAGGAAGTTTAAGTGCTTTCTTCCGTTCTCTTCCATCATCACCGCCGTCGGATCCATATTTTGAATCTACTGCATGAGCTGCAAATTTGAGAACCAAGTAGGAGACAGATTTGTTAATGACGAAAGCATTAAATAATATATATGTATATATATATATAATTAATCAAAGGAGGTAAATCCGAATGTGGGCGATATTAAGTCCAGAAAATATGTCTCCTTAAAGCAAATTCGCTTCCACCACAGTATATATCGTCTGCCTCCCATGATAAAACAACATCTCGATGCGTTGATAAATCGATCACCGAAGCGACCGAAAAGATGAGAAGAAATTTATTTCCGACAAAAAAGGTAGTCGGAATTTCGGCTGAAAAAACGGACGAAAAATATGTTTAAAATCGGACCCCTCACATCTGTATTTATAGGTGAAGATGAGAGAGCGACATGTGCTGGAGGAACTCTAATTAGGATTGGTCTCTTCAACACTTATCCTAATCTATTAATATATTAGTCCGATAATTATCAAATAACTTGATAGTTATCCTAATATATTAATTCGATAATTATCAATTAAATTGATGTTTATCCGGATCCGAAAAATTCAGAATTTATAATTGAGGTATTTTCAGTAAAATAATTTTTTACCGAATAAAATTGCAGTAAAAAGGATAACTTCGAGACATCGAGACATTTCGCCCAAATCGCCCTTCGACCGAGCCCGACCCGACCCGAATCGAGCCGAGCCGAGCCGGACGGACGGCGGCGGCGGCGCACGCGTGGGGCCCCTAGTCACACATCCACTCATGTCTCACTTTTGAATAAGACTTTGTCCACATCTCCTTATATACTCACAATTTTTCCCTTCTTTTTTAATGTGGGATAGCATCACAAACCATTTCAAAAGGATCCACTTTGTAACATTACATCTCATTCACACCTCAATCACTTTGAGTGTTTTTACATGTTTTGTAAACCTCGTACGTGGTACTACATATTCCAACTAAGTCCCGACTTTAACTCGTAGTCGAACTCACTCAAAATTGTCTCTCAAGTGGACTGCTCAAAACAGCCCATTTCTTCTATTTTTCCAACACTTATAATTCATTACCAAATAGAATATTATATATAATATATTTCACTTTTGTCGTATCAGAAAAGAAATGGTTTCTTTTTGCCTATGGGCCTCCAAAAGATCAAAACTGGCATTTGTTAGTCTCTTATATGTTTGAATAATACTTGTGGACGTATTTACAGGTGGGATTGGGTTGTGGACGGGAATACTACAGCTAAAGACATGGACCGTTTGGTTGCATACGAGAAGGCACTGAATACATGGGCTCGATGGATTGATTCTAACGTCGATCCGGCCAAAACTCAAGTCTTCTTTCAGGGTGTTTCTCCTGATCATGCCAGGTAATAAATATTTGCTCGTACCTCACAAACTACCTACTCAGCATGAATTTAGTTTTTAGGAATTATTCACTATTTTTTAGGAATTATTCACAAAAATGGCCCCTATTTTCAACCTAATTACAAGAAAAAAGACACATTTATCTTTCAAATATAGAGAAATGCATCTCCTATTTGTAAGGTAAATACAAATTTCGAGTGATGTATTTGTAATTTTAATTGATAAGTGGGTTTTTTTTGTAACTGGACTAGATTCAGGGGTTAGAATTTTCTGTACTTGACCTTATTATTTAGTTCACCTAATTATATTTTGCTACAAAACTTATTTTTTTTCCTTAAAAAAACAATAAATACATAAAAGCTTCAAACCAAACTCATATGTACATATCTATTTATTCTGTTTCAGTTGGCAAGGCTCAGATGCCCAAAACTGTGTGGGACAAACACAACCACTAAAAAGACCAGGAAGTCCTCATCGAGCAGAGCAGGTGTTGGAGAAAGTACTGAAAGCAATGGGTAAGCCGGTATATTTGTTGAATGTCACAACACTTTCCCAACTGAGAATAGATGGACACCCTTCAGTTTATGGGCATGGAGGCAATAGGGATATGGACTGCAGCCATTGGTGTCTCAGTGGGGTTCCTGATACCTGGAACGAATTCTTATCTGCTATGCTCATCTAGCTCAAATCTGATCAGTTAAAATAACTGCCAACTATTATTATATTTTAATGCTATTAACTAGTAAAATAATACTTTCTTGTGGAATTTGTATGGATCTTATATCTGTTCAATTATATACTGTTATTTATAATTTTCCGGAATTAGTTTTGGAAGAATTAGTTTTTAATTTGAATTTTCAATTTCTATAAATTAAATGGTTCAGGATTAATCTACGTCCTAAGTAGATAATCATGATATATCTAATTTCTCAAAATTGAATTTTGGTGAGTAATAAATCAATGTGTAAAGTTAGCCATCTAAAATGACAAATTGAGATGATTGGAATATGAAGAATTACATTCCATAATTAATATGTGATATAGTTTAAGACAATAATAACGTGAAGAAGGTTGCAGAGTGACAACAAGACCAAAGATTATACGCCTATCTAGGAGATGGCTCAGCTTGGGCCTTGGGCCTTGGCAATTGAACTTTGGGCTAGTCTTCGGCTTGGCCGAACTATTATGACCAGAAGAGAATGAACGTACTCGATGAGTCCTTGCATACTTTTAGTTCGCCGGATCTTCGATTCTGGTGTGGTACAGTTATCGAAGAAGTTAGCTATTGTATCTTTGGGGACAATACTTCTAATCCCTCATCACTATAAAAGACGCAATTGTCTCGCGAAAAGATTTCAATTGCCTCCTCGGATTTTCTACATTTTTCATCAACTTTCAGTAACATATCTTCTGTATTTTTTATCTTATGTTTTCCAAGTTTTATTTTATGTGGTCGACTTGTAAGAACAGTAATAACTAGAAATAACAATTATAAACAACAATCGCCAGACAATTATTCGAAGATGTCTACTGCTATGAATGATGCAACCTCATCTGGCTCGAAGGCTACTGTTACCGCTGATGTTCACATTGTTCCTGTCCAAGCCGAAAAGCTTGAAAAGTTCAATGGTGTCGATTTCAGACGTTGGCAATAGAAGATGCTGTTTTATCAAACCATCCTCGGTTTGGGGAAGTACTTGAAAGATGAGCCTCCGACCAATGCTGAGAAACGTGACGCGTTTGAAGCTTGGGGGTAAGGTAACTACCTTAGCCATAACTATGTCCTTAACGGGCTAGAAATGAATTGTACAATATCTACAGTAATGTGAAATCTTCTTAAGGAACTATGAGATTCTTGGAAAATAAATATAAAACTGAGGATATCGGAGCGAACAAATTCATCATCGGTAAGATTCTAGACTTTAAGTGTAACACCCCCAAAATCATCTGGGATATTACAGCGCCGTGGGCCCCGCGCCGGAACCCACCAGGCTAACAACCGTTTACAAAACCATTTAAAAAACGTTTAAAAACGCCAAAAAGACCGATGACGGTAATATTTTAAATACTCAAATATTTTCCAAAATATTGTTCTCAAATGCCGTCATCAAACACTATTTGAAAATACAAGGCGAAATGCCAAATCTCGACAGTGTCAAAATGTACGTTAAGCCATCACTTATACGTACCAACAAAATAGTTTAGAAAAAGGGGTTTAACGAAATAACCCAAGTTTACGAAATACCCAAAAAGGCCATTTAAAATACACACGCTGGTAAAAATACCGGAAAGCCATTTTGAAATATACACACGCAGCGGAAAAAGACACAGTTCAAAATACACATTTGCAGAGGAAATAAAACAACCAGAAAGGAATATTCAATACTCAAAAATATGCTACAGCCAGTATCACCCGAAAAGCTCACCCCTTCACGACCGTTACTAGCTCGATCTCCGAGTATCTAAAAATAAAGCCCACGACGGGGTCAGCCACAATACTAAAAAATGATATTGATCACATCATCATGAATAATTATATGCCAATGTAATAATATAGTAAGAATACTACCAACGTAATCTTACTGTCATAACCTTACCAATCCATAGCAATCCATAACAATTCAATGCTTACCATAATCCACATTTCGCATTCTCAAATGACGAAATGAACTCAACAACAAACATCTATACTGTAATCAATCAATACCAAGAATCCTCAAAACATCATCATAACTCACAAGTACGGGAATAATCCAATCTGGGCCAAATCCTGTCCGTCGAATTACACAATAAAATCTCAACCTGGATAAACCAATAATACACAACATATCTGTAGATCAACTACCACATGATAATGATAACAAATCCCGAACATCGACGTACAGTCCAAATGCTTGTACGATCAATAACAATGATCAACCAATACATCAACTGAGAATATAATCGACATGATAACTCCAATATGTCCAATAAAGGATCAACGATAACCGAGAGTACCCTCAACATGGTATACTCCAAACACGATCAACAAGGATCAACAATAACTGAGAATACCCTCAACATGGTAAACTCTAACACGATCAACAAAGATCAACAAAGGATCAACAATAACCGAGAATACCCCAACAAGGTAAACTCCAAACGATCAACAATAATGGATCTCAAAGAAATAACCCCGACTGTCGAACATACCCCTCGGGCGTATGAACAACCAGTCGCAAACCGTCGAACATATCCAATCATACATGGACTATGAACGACCCAACAATATGGCTCAAAAGATGGACGTCACGGTACGACCGATCCGAAAATGTGTCCGTGCACATGTCCACACCGTATACAGAATCCAGGATATACGTGGGACATGTACCTAATTAGCCTCACGAACTACGTCTCGTGTGCACGGTTCAATGCGGAAACATCCACGCATAACCATCATGTGCTCGGCTAAAAATCCTACACAATAACCAATCGGCACGTAGATATGACTCCAGATATGTCACGATGCAACATGACAACGAAACTCAAAGAATCACATATCCAATAAGGATCAAAAGACTCACCGGAGTGAACAAGACAAACTGACAAAGAAAAATTGACACGACTAATCAATATCCAAAACAACAATCCTGGGATCATCATCCCCGACAAATGATCAACACGATCAACGATCTCAATACAATCAGCCCTGGGATCATCATCCCTCAATGAAATAATCAATACGAATCCCAATATACAAAACATCATCGTACAACATATACAACAACTCAACATAATAATTATCTTCATAAGTGAACAATACTTAAATTACCTCAAAGCCGAACACAATATCCTTTCCACGAACCAACATCCCTGAATGAATACACAGTTATACGAATAATCCCGAAATAGGTATAGTCCATTTATACCAACAAACCACCGTCCCGACATCAATATCGACACGATAACTATCCTCGATATCCGATATTCCATATCACTGACCAAATACAACTCACATCTCCGTATTCACCAACACGTTTAAACCATATACATTATGATTTAACCCAAACCAAAGCACAATATACAAACCATCATCCCGACAATTTATATTTATAATATTATTGCTATATGAATTATAAATGAAATGAAAGCGAAATCATTCATTAAATATTATAACTGAACAAGTATAACTTGCCTCGATACCGATACCACGAAGCCGTTACCAAAATCCATTGCCTTAGTCTACGAGCTCCTCAGTCCCGACCAAAATCAATCTATGAACTCTTCAGCCTTAACCGCAACACAACGATCATAATCCACGATCAAAACATCACAACCTATTGCAATAACCGATTAACACACATTCGATAAAAATCAATAACTGACATACCCAACCAACAAACTCAACGGTTCAACGAAACCTCGATCATATACATAAAACCAAATAATCCAACTCAACAAATACGAACTCATATCCACAATACAAGTCGTAACTCGATAATCACAAATAACAATCAATAACCGATCAACAAACACAACGGTTCTACAATATCCCGATTAAACACAATCCGAACAACCAAATCAATCGATCATGAACTCATAACCATAATACGATTTGCAATCCAAAAATCATATCAACAATCAATTTGACCAAGTGTCTAAGCATTACCGATTCCAAATTCAATCTTAAATACGATTACAAGTTTTTTTCCTTGTACATTCATAATAAAAATCAATTATCGATTATCATCATCAGTCCGGACGATCCGATTAGTTCGACATTATAGGTAATCATATTCCAAGGTGTCAAATAATTCCATTATCCGAAATAACACTTGTTCAATACGTATGAATTCTCAAACTCAAAAGTGAATCATAATCTTATCAAACCCGGGACCATATTCGTATTCCTATATGAATATTGTATCAAAACACATAACTTAGTTCTAGATATGAATATTACATATTCATATCCAAAACACCAAGACCTCTTAAACATATTCATCAATTCATATAATCCAAGAGTTCCTTAAGAACACAACTTATTCCGACATCACATTCAAAATCCTCAAATGACATAATCCGATGTGTTCTAACATCTAAACAATGCTTATTTATAATTCAAGATGCATATTATCATATCCTCCAATACACGACCTTCCTAACATCAAGAATCGCAACATTATTACAAAGAACATCGAGAGTACTATGATTCCATAATCATAACAACATAATCAAGACATTGATCATCAATTCATTATCTTCCCTTAACAAAATTCCCGTAAATATCAAGAATCATCACAACAACTCATAAACTAGCACCATATGAATTAATCATCGAAAAAAACATCCAAAAATCCAAATTCAAAGAGAGAATTATCCAACATACCTCTTAGGAGATGAAATACACAAGTAAACACTTGTCTTAATTAACACGGTGCGAAGAAATCGATGAAAAAAAATAGTCCCGATCCAAGATCCTTCAAAAAGTTCGTTCCTAAATCACAATGATATCAATTCAATCAAAATTCTACGAAAACATATTGATCTTCCCAAGTTCTACCCATTGAAGCATTTTATCGGACACTTTGAGGGCATAATCCAATTTAATCGATTAATCGAGAAATTCTCGAACTTGTTCCACAAAACTTCAAGAGTAATGAATGATTCCGAGAATACAACAAAGTTCTATCAATAATCTGATTTAAAACGAATCAAATCGGTCAAAACACCATGAAACCTCAAAAATCCTCAATACCAAGAGTTCAAGTATTCTTACCTTCGATCCGACCAAAAGATGATGTTAGACATGAATCAAACTTCTAAAACATGTTGCTTTATGATGTTCCCAATCAAATACATCGATTTCTGATGAAGAATCGTGAAAAGAACGAAGAAAAAATATGAAAATTCCAAGTGACCCGATCCAGACCCTTAAATAGCCGGGACCAGTCGGTTCCTTACGGCCGTAACCGGCCATGGCTTACGGCATGATGCGAATTATCTATCGGTACAGCGGAAGGCTGTTTAGACGAGCAGAAGCGAACAACACTTAGCCAAAAGAAAATCGAACAGTACTATTAGAAACTTCCAGGAACTGATAGCAACAGTTCGATACAGCGACGATAGTGGATAGCGGCACGCGCACGAGATAGGAACTGATAACAACAGTTCGATACAGCAACAAGACAGGAACTGGCCGAGTGGAAATGACTCAGAACAGGCAACTCCAAACAGCGGCGCTCGAAACAGCAAGTTTCGGTCGGATGCTAATGGAAACAGAAAGCACATTTCGGACAACCAAATAGCAATTGATGCGAACTCCCGACCAAGTACAACCATGTATCGAAAACAAGAGGAATATCGAAACAGGACAGGAAACAATTGTTTTATCGAACTAGACCTATAATTCAATAAGGTGGTTTCTTCTCAAGACCTATTGATAATTGATCAGATTAAGATTCAAAAACGTGTAGAATAATAACCAAATTTTAGAAGGAAACTCGTCCAACACTTAAACAATACACAGAGTATTTTTGTTTGATGATTCAATTATGATCTTCATTACAACTCAACATGACTACTTATAGGTAAGAGTATCCTGACAAGATTACTTAAACTATTACAAGATAAGACCACATGGTATTAAAATAAAGGAAAAGACAATAAAAGATACTCCATGCCACTTGCAAACAAAAGGCATAAAAGGTGGGTCTTGTCTCCAAGATATTCTTCTCTCCACTTGCAGGCCTAGAATCCTGCCTCCTTTATTATAAAGAAAGAAATGAAATCTATATTATTATATCTTTACCATCTTGGACCCCCACATGATGCAAGTTGCCATGTTTACGTTATTCCAAGTCCGATCACCAAGGTTACTCCAGATCTCGTATCCGTTTTCTCACCTAAGTATGTAGAAGTATGTTCAAGGTATTTTACGTCAATCCTTACTTCGTCTTCTTAGCTTGGAATAGTCAGTTTCGTATCATTCCCTCCTTCTTTAAAAGGAATTGTCCTCAATTCCACAATTCCATTGTCATCGAGATAAGGAGATAGATCACCTATGTTAAAAGTAGCATGCACTCCATAATCACCCGGAAGTTCTAACTTGTATGTATTGTCGTTCACCTTCGCAACTACTTTAAATGGTCCCTCACCTCGTGGCATTAACTTGTTCTTACGCTTACTTGGAAATCGCTCTTTCCTCAAATGCACCGAAACTAAATCCCCAACCTCGAATAATCTCGGTTTTCTTTGCTTGTTCGACTTCCTTTTGTACGTGTCGTTTATCTCCTTGATTCGGTTACGTACTTGTTCGTGTAATTTCATCATTGACTCCAGCTTTGACTCCGCATCCTTGTGCACCAATTCGTCGCTCGGTAATGGAATTAGATCTAACGGTATGTAAGGATTCAGCCCGTAAACTACTTCAAATGGAGAGTGCGCCATGGCATGAGTAGGAGAACGATTATAAGCAAACTCCGCATGTGCCAGTTTTAAATCCCAGTCCTTTTGTGTCTTGCCTACAAGACCACGCAACACTGTTCCCAGAGTTCGATTAGTCACTTCAGTTTGCCCATCGGTTTGAGGGTGGTGCGAAGTGCTAAACAAGAGTTTTGTTCCCACCTTCCTCCATAGGGTGTTCCAAAAGTAGCTAAGATATTTTGAATCCCTATCCGAAACAATAGTTTTCGGAATCCCATGTAAACGTACCACCTCTCGGAAATATAAATCGGCCACATTGCTTGCATCGTCTGTTTTGTGGCACGCTACAAAATGAGCTATTTTCGAAAAACGATCTATGACTACCATAATAGCATCCCTCCCTCGTTGAGTACGAGGTAAATCCATAATGAAATCCATCGAGACATCTTCCCATGGCCTTTCCGGAATTGGTAACGGTGTGTATACTCCCAGCTTGAACGAACTATTCACAACATGGCATGTCACACACTTACTAATTATGTCATTAACATCCCCCTGCATCTTTGGCCAATAATCCTCAAGTACATCTAATGTTTTAGCCGAACCAAAGTGGCTAGCCAAGCCTCCCCCATGAGCCTCCCGAACCAACAATTCCCAAACCGTGTGTTTGGGCAAGCAAAGATGATTTCCTTTGAAGAGGAAGCCTTCCTGTATCGAAAATTCTCCAAACGGACCGGTTTTGCAAAGAGTGAAAGTCTCACCAAAATCCGCATCACCGTCATAATATTCCTTCACTGTCTCGAACCAAAGCAAAAGAACATCAAGAGTAGAGAGTAAGGCATACCGCCTAGACAATACATCTGCTACAATGTTGCTCTTGCCTTCCTTATACTTCGATGAAAAGTGAAATGATTGTAAGAATTCCACCCACTTCGCATGCCTTGGACTTAACTTGTGTTGTCCATTGATATACTTCAATGACTCATGGTCCGAATGCAGGATGAAATGTTTCGGCCGAAGATAGTGACTCCAATGATCTGGAGCCCTCACAATAGCATAAAACTTATTATCGTATGTACAATAATTGAGACGAGCACCGTTTAAATTTTCTGAAAAATAAGCAATAGGACGATTTCCTTGAATGAGAACCGCTCCAATGCCAACTCCGATAGCATCACACTCTACTTCAAACGGTTGCAAAAAATCGGGTAATGCCAAGATTGGTGCTTCACATAACTTTGTTTTCAAATTTTCGAACGACTCTTGGGCAGCCCTGCTCCAATTAAGCGTACCTTTCTTCAAACATTCCGTTATTGGGCTTGTAATGCTGCTGAAATCTCGAATGAGTCTTTGGTAGAATGAAGCAAGTCCGTGGAACGACCTAACATCCGTCACTGTAGCGGGAATCGGTCATGACTTAATTTCTTCTATCTTGGTTTGATCAACCGACACTCCGTCCTTCGAAACGATATAGCCAAGAAAGACTATACTTTCGACTAAGAATGAGCACTTCTTCCTTTTTCCATATAGCCTTTGGTCCCTAAGGGTCTCGAAGACTTGCCTTAAGTGTCCGAAATGTTCTTGCAATGATCGACTATAAATCAAAATGTCATCCAAGTATACAACTACAAATTTCCCCAAAAACATCTTAAGTACTTCGTTCATCAAACACATGAAAGTACTCGGCGCATTTTTAAGGCCGAACGGCATAACTGTCTATTCATACAGCCCGTGTTTAGTTTTGAAGGCCGTCTTCCACTCATCTCCTTCTCTCATCCTGATTTGATGATAACCACTTCGTAAGTCAACCTTTGAAAATATCACGGACCCGTGTAATTCGTCCAACATGTCATCAAGTCTCAGAATCGGGAAATTATACTTGATGGTTATGTTATTCACGGCTCTACTATCTATGCACATTCGCCATGATCCGTCTTTCTTCGGGACAAGCTGTAATATTCGGGGGTAATCTTTTTTTTTGTGTTACTGTTGAGTTGTACGTATTCACTTGGAATTGTACAAGTGTTGTTGTGATACAATGTATATTGTATTGGAATATTTTGGGATTGAATTATTTATACTTGTCGTCGGGTTGGTTTCGTCGTTTGTATGTTGGTTAGAGAGTTTGGACTTTTTGGCCAAGTATACTAGCCTTAACGTACGCTACGGATGTAGCATTACGTACGCTAACTTGTTGCCATTACATACATTATGCCTGTAAGGTTACGTATGTAATGCTTAGTAGGTGGTAGGAACCTTCCTTGTAGTCAACTTTCGGCTGGTGGGTCCCGAGCATCTTCCGATCGGATCTCACTATTGCAGTCAACGGACCCTTACATACGTTAAGAGGTGAACTCTAAGTACGTAATGCAGGTAGCTTGTTAACGTACGTAATATATTCTTGTTTACGTACGTTAAGGCCTTCATATTTTAGTACAGTTAGTTCTAGATTTACATTACGTACGTTAACGTCATAACATAGCGTACGTAATGCCTCTTACGTACGTTAACCTTAGTGTATAACGTACGTAATGAGTTTGTCAGTCTATTTATCTTGGTTTCATATTTCATTTCCTCACGAATCAAAACACATTTTTTCTCCCTAGAATCGTCCGTTTGGACTTGTTATTGATGTTTAGCCCCTTCCAACTCGATCTTGATCATCCTTAGCTTGGATTGAAGCGTGAAGTTGGAAGCTTGTTGGTGCTCCTTTGGTGTTTGGAGGGTTCTTCTTGTTCTTCTTTGGTAAGTTCCCTCAATCTCTTGTAATTTTCGAGTTTGTTGTTGTTTTCTTCGGGTATTGTTTGATTGATGGAGTATATCATGATTCTTCATAGTTTTGATACACTTTTGATGAAGAACGTGATGGTATTGCTTGAGTTGGATTATGTTCTTGATGTTTTAGATTGTTTGGAGGTTTTAATCATATCTAGGAAGGATTATGTTAAGATTGTTATATGATTAACATAGTCTTGAGATGATTATTGTTGTTGGTGGTGTTCTTGAAAGATTATAACCATTTTAGTAAGGATTTATGATGATTTAGGAGGTGATTATCATAATTTGAAAATGGTTGAGTGAATCTTGTTGTTTAATCCGAATTCATGATGTGTTGATGAAGGATTTTTGTTTAGACATCATGTTTGCTGGGATGATGATTTTCTTGAGGTGTTAGTGATGATATTTATGATATTATCATTGTAGGAGAATCAATTTGATGATGATAGTGATATTATCATTTTGGAGATGTTGTTTTGATGTTGTTCTTAAGTGATTCTTGTTGAATTGTTTTCACAAGTGTTAAGAACATTTGATCATGTCGATTTTGAGATTTTGGAGGATGTTAGAATTCATAGTTGAGAACTATGACATTCGTTGGTAGAGTTTAACCGATTCGGGGTTGAATCGGGGTTGTCCTTGGTGTTGTTTCTATTAATTTTGTGTTATTGAATAAATAATTTTCATTCAAGGTTGTTCGAGTGTTTGTGATCGTCGGGAGGCGCCGTTCGTCGTTTCGTGCCAGGACGTTGATCGTGGAAGGACTTTCTCACCTTCGGTTTGAGGCAAGTTTTATACTTGTACTGGTCAATGATATTAATGGTATCATATATGTGTATGATTGTATTGTATCATTTCGAGACTTAGTCTCTTCGTGATTTGTTGATATTCGGGAATTGTTTGATGCAATACCTTTCGGCAATTATGCTAGATGTTATTGTTATTCGTTAACGGCCAGTTTAAGGCATTGAGATTCTTGTTGATACTGATGTTATCGATACCCGGTTTGCGGTATCGATGTATCGATTATTATTGTTGACGTTAATGTCGTTCTGAGGCATCGTTGAATCGTTATTATCGAATTGGAACTGTTGTTATGATGTTGTATTGGCCGATCGAAGGTGTTTGATATATTCATTTATCATCTCTGTTTCGGTGGTCGGTTTAAGGTGCCGGGACATCTATTCTATCGTATCATTGGTTATCGACTGACCTTTCTAAGGTAATCGAGGTATTGAATTGGGATTATCGAAGATAATTCCCATTCATTGTATCATTTTTTATCGATTGACCATTCTAAGGTAAACGAGATATTGAATTGGGATTATCTAAGATAATTCCCATCCATTGTATTATTGATTATCGATTAACCGTTCTAAGGTAATCGAGGCATTGAATTGGGATTATCGAAGATAATTCCCATCCGTTGTATCATTGTTTATCGATTGACCGTTCTAAGGTAATCGAGGTATTGAATTGGGATTATCTAAGATAATTCCCATCCGTTGTATTATTAGTTATCGATTAACCGTTCTAAGGTAATCGACATATTGAATTGGGATTATCGAAGATAATTCCCATCCGTTTTATTATTGGTTATCGATTAACCGTTCTAAGGTAATCGACATATTGAATTGGGATTATCTAAGACACTTTCCATCTGTTGTATCGTGTTATCGATCGACCGTTCTAAGGTGATCGGTGTATTGAATTGGGACTGCCATGGATAGTTCCCATCCGTTGAGTCGTCATGATCGATTGGCCATTCCAAGGCACTCGAGGTACTTTGAATTGGGACCGCCGAGGACGGTGCCCATCCGTGAGCATTTTTATCGTGTTAGCCGATTCAAGGCAACACACTATTATTCTTATGAATTCGATAATCTTGTAATCGTTGCCATTTGCAACTAATTGTGGAGGTTAGTTCGGCTAGTGCTCGATGGGTAAGTCTGGGGCTTGAACCTTCGCGGTTGGTTTCCCAGCACCTGCAATTCAGCAGGTCACGGTCATTGGATGGCCTCATTGTGATACGGCTCCATGTCGTGGCTTCGGACCTCATTGTGATACGGCTTCGTGCCGTGGTTTCGGCTCTCATTGTGATACGGCTTCGTGCCGTGGCTTCGGCCCTCATTGTGATACGGCTTCGTGCCGTGGTTTCGCCCCTCATTGTGATACGGCTTCGTGCCGTGGCTTCGGCCCTCATTGATACAGCTTCGGGCTGTTTTGGCTTCGGGCCACTGTGGTGATTGACAGCTTCGGCTGAATGACATTCAGGGTATTGTGATGATATACAGCTTCGGGCTGTTCGGCTTTCAGGCCATTGTGATATACAGCTTCGGCTGAGGGGCTTTCAGACCATTGTGATGTATCGGTATTCCTGTTGGAGCCTTCGGGCATTGTGATTCGTATCTATTTCAGTGTTGGCTTGGTTTACCTTCGGGTGATGTATTGTTGTGTTCTGTATTGATGATTCGCCATTGGGCACTTGTGTTCTAACCTGTTGAGCAGGTATTGATCGTATGCCGTGGGCATAGTATTTCACGAATGCTCGATTCTTGCTTTGGTTTGTGAGCATCTCGTATTATCATTACTATACTGTTCATTCTGCCCTTTGGATGCATATCATGTTGTACATGTATTTGATATTCATTATCTGGATGACTGACCCCGTGGGGGCGGAACATGTTTTCATGTTTTAGGTGTTTGCGAGGAGAGAGTTGAGACACAGGGGCATGACGATGGCGACGAGGCATTCGAGCGATACTAGTCCAAGATGTTTTGGTGTTCATGTCGGTCAGACAGTTTGGAGTACTCCAGTCTTATCAGTCATTGTCATTTTGTACTATCCGAGTAAGGCTCGTGGATGTTACTGTATTTTATTTTGGCCATGTAGGCCCATTGTTGTCGTTGAAATTCCATATCGGAATATTATTGCTGGATGTCAATGTAGGGATTGTGATTCCCCTTTTGGTCAGTCTGTTGTACTTTAGTCATGTTCGCCTGGTGGATCTCCTGGCGTGGGGTCCACGGCACTGTAATAACCCAATGGGATTTGGGGGTGTTACAGAAGATGGTATCAAAGAATTGGGTTGTGAGATACCCTGATATGTGAGTTATGTGGCTCTACCGATGCGGTAGTAGTGAACTGTACGGATCCACGATGTTATCTCTTGACGAATCGTAGTCAATAGTGATAACCAATGTTGATAGCAAAATGGTATTATGTCTTTGCCTCATATGACGAGACTTACCATTATACTTTTGCTCTGTGCCCTATCAATAGTAGATTAACTATCACAATAAATACATATTGAGGTCACAACTTTGCCCATTTTGGAATATCTTCTAGAAATTGGTATTGTATTATGCTTCTTATGCATATTTGTCTCAGATTCCTTTGTAAATCGAGCAATACCCATCTATATTAAAGATTTCCATGCCACGGCACACTTCAAAAATCGGCAGTCAGGATTTCTCAGGGGGCCGCGACCCGTAGTACAGTCGCGGCCGAGTTGTTGGTTGGTTTCTAGGGGCCGCGGCCCGACTGTGCAATGGCTGGGGTATGCCTTTTCCAAGTGTAGTGCCGCGGTCCGAAGGGTTTGTGCCGCGGCCCGGAGTCGGGGGCCGCGGCCCGGCTGGCAGGGGCCGCGGCCTGTAGTACAGGAACTTGGGCGCGCCTTTTGCAAAGTGTAGTGCCGCGGCCCGGAGAACTTGTGCCACGGCCCGGAGTCCAATCGACTCCAAAAATGCCTATATTTCGAAAATAACTCCTACAAAAATTTTATATTGAAAGTTTATAATTCTTGTGACACGTTGATGATTGACTGATTGTGATGTTGTAGCCTTGTAGGAACATAATGCGACGATAATGTTCTTACGAAATGCATTCCTTGTGGATATACGGAGTGATGCAAGAAGGCGGCGGGTATTGTGGCTTGACTCTTTGAGCAGTAAAATTTGGAGAGGAATGGACATTCTTATTTTCGACTCTTGGCATTGGTGGTTTCATAATGGCAGAAAACAACCGTAAGCCTTTCTTAGTTCAACATTTTTTTTTTGCTCTCTTTTTGGTTTTATCTATCTAATGTATTCTATACACACACACACTATCTTGGGTCTTTTTACTGTCGGGTCAGAAAAACTTGGTCTGACGCTAAGTCAGTACTAAAATTACATATTTTTTCATATTTATTGATTTCAATTTGTATATTATTTTTATTAGGGCTGAACTGTACGGATTGAAATCAACAAATATGAAAAAATATGCAATTTCTGTATCAGCCTAATATAAGATCAAGTTTTTCTAACCTGACGATAAAAAAAATGTATCTTAACTATACTAATATAACTATGATTTGGTATTACCGATTCTCATAATTCAACCCTAACAAGAATAGTATACAAATTAGAATCAACAATAAAAAAATATATAATTTTAGTACCGATCTAACGTTGGACCAAATTTTCCTGGCTTGACGGTACAAAAATCCAGGAGCTATTTTAAGATATTTTGACCAATCAAAATGTCTACTCAGAATGATTGGTGAGGATATATTTGGAAAATAGATTTTGAGTCCAAAAGGCTAATTTATAAAAGCTGTCAAGAGTTGTTTTTTTTTTCTTCTTTTTTTTCCTTTTCTGTTTATGAGAAGAGAGTTTGCAATGGTAATGACAATTATGTCGTTAGACTGGGGGAAATTTACTACTACTACAAGAATTCTCAAAATTTATTCGGTGCTAATGTTAATATATTTACAAATTAGCAAAATCAATATATTTGGCTAGTATCTTTTATGTGATTTGGTTTTAATTATTCCATAGTAAATCTTATCTCGAACGAATTCACCATATAAATCTATAAAATTAATAACCATAATACTCTGAACAATAAAAATTATAACAATATCCTTTTTAAAGTAGCTAACGATTATCAGCTATTTACCTTATACTTTTAAATCACGTAATTAAACCAAATGATACTATCAATTTATTGTTGGTATATTTATCATGAAAATAAACTGTCAACATCGATTATCCAACGCATGAATCATTCTATATATCTCATTCCAAATTAAATAAGAAACATGCACACTTAATCATGTGAATATTAATGATGAGGAAAGCTTACTTTTCTGCATCGTTTCCAGCATCAATCTTCTTTGCAGGAAGTTTAAGTGCTTTCTTCCGTTCTCTTCCATCATCACCGCCGTCGGATCCATGTTTTGAATCTACTGCATGAGCTGCAAGTTTGAGAACCAAGCAGGAGACAGATTTGTTAATGACGAAAGCATTAAATAATATATATATATATATATATATAATTAATCAAATGAGGTAAATCCGAATGTGGGCGATGTTGAGTCCAGAAAATCTGTCTCTTTAAAGCAAATTCGCCTCCACCACAATGTATATCGTCTGCCTCCCAGGATAAAACAACATCTCGATGCGTTGATAAATCGATCATCGCACCCTTAGCGAACTAGAATAAAATCTGAACTATCACCGAAGCGACCGAAAAGATGAGAAGAAACGGACGAAAATTATGTTTAAAATCGGACCTCTCATATCTGTATTTATAGGTGAAGATGAAAGAGAGACATGTGGTGGAGGAACTCTAATTAAGATTGATCTCTTCAACACTTATCCTAATCTATTAATATATTAGTCCGATAATTATCAAATAACTTGATAGTTATCCTAATATATTAATTCGATAATTATCAATTAAATTGATGTTTATTCGGATCCGAAAAATTCGGAATTTATAATTGAGGTATTTTCAGTAAAATAATTTTTTACTGAATAAAATTGCAGTAAAAAGGATAACTTCGAGACACCGAGACATTTCGCCCAAATCGCCCTTCGACCGAGCCCGACCCGACCCGAATCGAGCCGAGCCGAGACGGACGGACGGCGGCGGCGGCGGCGCGCGAGGGGCGCCTAGTCACACATCCACTCATGTCTCACTTTTGAACAGGACTTTGTCCACATCTCCTTAATATACTCACAATTTTTGCCTTCTTTTTCCAATGTGGGATAGCGTCCCAAAGCTATTTCAAAAGGGTTCACTTTGGACATTACATCTCATTCATACCTCAATCATTTTGAGTGTTCTTACATGTTTTGGAAACCTCATACGGAGTACTATATATTCCAACTAAGTCCCGACTTTAACTCGTAGTCGAGCTCACTCAAAATTATCTCTCAAGTGGGCTGCTCAAAACAGCCCATTTCCTCTATTTTTCCAACAATCCCCACATGAATGAGATTGATGGTCCAGCTGCACACGTCAGACACGGAGTTTGACTTGGTGATAGTTACTGCGGTTAGGCATTGCATAGGATAGGTAGAGTATGCTCCTTGAACCTTCCCTCGAAAAGATATATTCTCCTTACTGGCTAGACAGTATGACTAGATGCCTTTGAACTGTCCGACCGCTTGTGTAAGTGATCGTATATCCTTCACAAGTGCCCTCCCTGATTTATTCTGTTCTCATTATTGTGCCTATTTTGGCCGTGGACACCGTCCTAGTTCTGCGGGAGTTTCTAGAGAATTGTGCCTTGCAATTTTCCTTTGAAGCGGCCCATCTTCACTCCAACATAAGTAATTCTCGTTAAGTGTTTTGAGTAAACCCGTATTTTACTCTACCCGACTATACGTTGTCGACTTAAGAATCATTAAAAGCATAAGATTAAACTCTCCCTACGGGTATCACTGTTTTCATCCTAGGAATGGTCGGTTCGGGGTAACCCCCACAGTGACCGTGCCCAGTTTTATGAATTGGTTGTCCCATTGAACCTAGAACTTGGGATCTCGAGTCAGCTTAGGTTGGGTATCCTCCATAAAACCATTAGCTCATGGCAATAGACCCATTCCTCTTGATGATTTATCAACAAGGTCTTTTGATAACTCTTTGGTTACGGATCCACGATGTTATCTCTTGACGAATCGTAGTCAATAGTGATAACCAATGTTGATATCAAAATGGTATTATGTCTTTGCCTCATATGACGAGACTTACCATTATACTTTTGCTATGTGCCCTATCAATAGTAGATTAACTATCACAATAAATACATATTGAGGTCACAACTTTGCCCATTTTGGAATATCTTCTAGAAATTGGTATTGCATTATGCTTCTTATGCATATTTGTCTCAGATTCCTTTGTAAATCGAGCAATACCTATCTATATTAAAGATTTTCATGCTACTGCTGCACTGGCTAGTGTGCAACAAATTCACTATTTAGACACTAAATTCATAATGTCAGATATCCAATTTGCATTGCTATTTATTTTAATAGTTTTTGAATATCTCATGTCATGCAGTATATACACAAAAGTAATCTTTATATCATTGTAATCACCAATTGGTGATTAGTTTCCAGATTACTCGTGTATCCACATAGTCTACTCACGATATAGACTGTGTTTAGTCTTGTACAATTCACTTAGTATATTAGGCTTTTAGTTACTCTTGAAAGATCAGTTACCTTTGTGTTTGGATAGCCGCATCATATCCATTGGCATTCCAATTGATTCCATTGATCTTTCCAAGATTCATGTCATCATTGTATGACTGACCTCATATGAGACATTGTGAACGACTTGAGATTTTACATCTTAAAATCATCTCTTTAGTCTCATATATTTATCTTTTCAGACTTTGTTGAATTGATCCCCTTGTCATTACTTACATCAATGACTCGATCATTTAAATTCATTCTTAAAGTGACATAGTCGTCATGTGTATTGGACATATACACACTTGACATATTCATTGTCTTGAATCTTTTTGACATTATAAATTGGCATTTTTAACGTTTTGAAATTACGTTACCAACTATTAACCGAGACTTCAATTTCTCAAGATCAAATTACTAATTTTAAGCGTCCCCAAAATTAGCAATTTTTCATTAACTACATTACCAAATTTGAGCGTCCCCAAATTGGTGCATTTCGTTAATTTAATCACCATATTTGAATGTTGTCAAATTGGAGATTTGATCACATCGTTTGAAGTCATTGCTTGACACCACAATGTCAAAGATTTTATGCCACTATTTTAGTGTCAATTTACATTCAAATTAATTTCACTGAGTTGCAGACTTTCAACCGTTGCGCTAGGCACATATGCCTCTGGTTCTTCCAAGTTGGCTTTTCTCAGAAACGCCATTTAGAAAGACTGAATGTATGTTCATTTGATATATTTCTACATTCTGCAAAGCAGCAATAATATATATCATAAAAATGAACTTTGTTCTCGTTACTCGAGAATATATCTCACTGTATTTTAGGCTTTCACGTTTCTACAACCTCAGTTAGTAGTTTCGCCTCTTATATATATCCATAGATCTATTTAATTTTATTTTTAAATTTACGTTGGATCCTAGCAGTATCTATTCCAGAGGAAGATCTACCGAACATTAAACAAAATTCTGCACAACAGAATTATTCTTTCTCTTATTTGACCATATGAAGAGTGTATATGGCATTGTAAGTTATCTTCTAGCACGCATGTTAGAAATTTCAGACGTAGTGATTTTCCAAGTTCAAGCCTTTTTGCTTCATCCTTTAAAACCACTTGGTGATTCACCTCACATTGATAAATCCACGGTATCTCATAATTGATTTAGTTTTTAAATCAGTTATGCGTTTGATACACTCTTTCCCTTAACTCGATACTGATATGTCAGACTATCAGATTTTTGCACTACGGAGTTATACACATCATGCATCATGTGCGCACCCAGTGAAGATGCAGTCGACCGTCTTGGGTCAAACCTTCACTTACTTTGGCTTAGGAACTTTTGCCTTAGCCATACACCCCCACATTTTTAGTATTTCTAAAATTGTTTTACTACATTGCAGAGCTAATAGGAAATTTCAATTATTTTCTAGCATGGGATCTTGTTTTAAGTTAACTAGTCTCCACATGACTAATATCCTCATATTCAGAGATAGTTTGAACTAATTAACATTGTTTTTGCATTTCCGTTAGAACACAATTCAACCATCTTAATTTCCGGATTAAGTTGATTTTGTATCTCAAGCTTTTAGAGTGTAAATTTCTCTTTTTAGCTTCATCCTTACTCATTATCGAGTACATGTAACAAATGTATCACTATATTTATAGAGTAATCACATTTCTTATTACACCTCTCATAACAGTAGGTTTCATCATCATCATCTAAAACCTCTCTGGTTTTAATATTCGATAAAAGAACTTATATGTTTTAAGTACTAAAATTCAATTATTGAATTTCTCCGAATTTTCAGCATATGGAGCTAATATCAACATTTGCCGTGTTAGATATCACATGGATCACCGTAATAGGCCCGTGTGTCACTGCCGCAGCAGAACGACACCAACAGGAGAATATATAATTTAACCGAAAGAACAAATCCAACCAAAAAAATTATAATTCTCAAGCCGACCCACAACCTGTACTCACTAGTTACCAGACCCGTTAGGTTTTTAACGTCCGAGCATTCACAAGAGTTTAACATTCCAATAATTATTTATTTGGAAATAATCAAACGATAACTAAACAAGATTAATTATAAAATGATGTTGGAATAATCATTCGTGCAACCCAATATCCAATTATATGGTTGATGCTTCCTTGTCTCGGTCAGGAGTGTACAAAAGTGATGGGCAAATCACACAACTCAAGTAAGATATAACTCTATTCCATAAATTTAAAGGTCAAATAGTTATTAACTATATAATTTAACAATTAAATTATTGACATATCTTATGTGCCATATAATACCATTAGTCACATAAAATGATTAAACTCAATCAACAAATCATATTTAATTAATATCTTAATTAAACTAAATAATCTTAACATCTTAATCGAATAATCAATTAATAATTGATTCGGCTCTTATCAAGCAATGTTATACCTTCTCAAAATTATCATATGCATGATTATATAATAGCAAATATAATCACAATCTTATTTAGCAAAATGCATGGCAACAAATAATATAAATTTTTCTCATTTATATTAACCATAAACACTTTCTAAATAATGATCGATGTGTAATCCATAATTTTTATTCTAATCAGCTATTCCAAGTTCAATAGGTTTAAAAATTTGCAAAACCATCCAATGACTTAATCAAGTTCTCAAAATTGGACCCAAAAATCAAAATATGATTCATGTTGAAAACTAAGTCAATGCCTTTTTGCATATCGTGGAGTCCGCCCGATGGAGCATCATATCCGATATCTCATGACGCCCATGAGAAGATCCAAATATCTTTTAATATTTTCAAAAATAATAAATCAGTATTTTCAAGAGCTTGAGCAGATCCTTCGAAATTTATGCTACGAAATAATTTAAGTTGCTTTAAGATTGTTGGTATATTTACAATGAAAACAAACTGCCAACATCGATTATCCAACGCATGAATCATTCTATATATCTCATTCCAAATTAAATAAGAAACATGCACACTTAATCATGTGAATATTAATGATGAGGAAAGCTTAATTTTCTGCATCGTTTCCAGCATCAATCTTCTTTGAAGGAAGTTTAAGTGCTTTCTTCCGTTCTCTTCCATCATCACCGCCGTCGGATCCATATTTTGAATCTACTGCATGAGCTGAAAATTTGAGAACCAAAGTAGGAGACAGATTTGTTAATGACGAAAGCATTATATATATATATATATAATTAATCAAAGGAGGTAAATCCGAATGTGGGCGATATTAAGTCCAAAAAATCTATCTCCTTAAAGCAAATTCGCTTCCACCACAGTGTATATCGTCTGCCTCCCAGGATAAAACAACATCTCGATGCGTTGATAAATCGATCATCGCACCCTCAGCGAACTAGAATAAAATCTGAACTATCACCGAAGCGACCGAAAAGATGAGAAGAAATTTATTTCCGAAAAAAAAAGGTAGTCGAAATTTCGGCTGAAAAAACGAACGAAAATTATGTTTAAAATCGGACCCCTCACATCTGTATTTATAGGTGAAGATAAGAGAGAGACATGTGCTGGAGGAACTCTAATTAGGATTGGTCTCTTCAACACTTATCCTAATCTATTAATATATTAGTCCGATAATTATCAAATAACTTGATAGTTATCCTAATATATTAATTCGATAATTATCAATTAAATTGATGTTTATCCGGATCCGAAAAATTCAGAATTTATAATTGAGGTATTTTCAGTAAAATAAATTTCTACCGAATAAAATTGCAGTAAAAAGGATAACTTCGAGACACCGAGACATTTCGCCCAAATTGCCCTTCGATCGAGCCCGACCCGACCCGAATCGAGCCGAGCCGAGCCGGACGGACGGCGGCAGCAGCGCACGCGTGGGGCCCCTAGTCACACATCCACTCATGTCTCACTTTTGAATAAGACTTTGTCCAAATCTCCTTATATACTCACAATTTTTCCCTTCTTTTTAATGTGGGATAGCATCACAAACCATTTCAAAAGGATTCACTTGGTAACATTACATCTCATTCACACCTCAATCACTTTGAGTGTTTTTACATGTTTTGTAAACCTCGTACGTGGTACTACATATTCCAACTAAGTCCCGACTTTAACTCGTAGTCGAACTCACTCAAAATTGTCTCTCAAGTTGACTGCTCAAAACAGCCCATTTCTTCTATTTTTCCAGCACTTATAATTCATTACCAAATAGAATATTATATATAATATATTTCACTTTTGTCGTATCAGAAAAGAAATGGTTTCTTTTTGCCTATGGGCCTCCAAAAGATCAAAACTGGCATTTGTTAGTCTCTTATATGTTTGAATAATACTTGTGGACGTATTTACAGGTGGGATTGGGTTGTGGACGGGAATACTACAGCTAAAGACATGGACCGTTTGGTTGCATACGAGAAGGCACTGAATACATGGGCTCGATGGATTGATTCTAACGTCGATCCGGCCAAAACTCAAGTCTTCTTTCAGGGTGTTTCTCCTGATCATGCCAGGTAATAAATATTTGCTCGTACCTCACAAACTACCTACTCAGCATGAATTTAGTTTTTAGGAATTATTCACTATTTTTTAGGAATTATTCACAAAAATGGCCCCTATTTTCAACCTAATTACAAGAAAAAAGACACATTTATCTTTCAAATATAGAGAAATGCATCTCCTATTTGTAAGGTAAATACAAATTTCGAGTGATGTATTTGTAATTTTAATTGATAAGTGGGTTTTTTTTGTAACTGGACTAGATTCAGGGGTTAGAATTTTCTGTACTTGACCTTATTATTTAGTTCACCTAATTATATTTTGCTACAAAACTTATTTTTTTTCCTTAAAAAAACAATAAATACATAAAAGCTTCAAACCAAACTCATATGTACATATCTATTTATTCTGTTTCAGTTGGCAAGGCTCAGATGCCCAAAACTGTGTGGGACAAACACAACCACTAAAAAGACCAGGAAGTCCTCATCGAGCAGAGCAGGTGTTGGAGAAAGTACTGAAAGCAATGGGTAAGCCGGTATATTTGTTGAATGTCACAACACTTTCCCAACTGAGAATAGATGGACACCCTTCAGTTTATGGGCATGGAAGTCATAGGGATATGGACTGCAGCCATTGGTGTCTCAGTGGGGTTCCTGATACCTGGAACGAATTCTTATCTGCTATGCTCATCTAGCTCAAATCTGATCAGTTAAAATAACTGCCAACTATTATTATATTTTAATGCTATTAACTAGTAAAATAATACTTTCTTGTGGAATTTGTATGGATCTTATATCTGTTCAATTATATACTGTTATTTATAATTTTCCGGAGTTAGTTTTGGAAGAATTAGTTTTTAATTTGAATTTTCAATTTCTATAAATTAAATGGTTCAGGATTAATCTACGTCCTATGTAGATAATCATGATATATCTAATTTCTCAAAATTGAATTTTGGTGAGTAATAAATCAATGTGTAAAGTTAGCCATCTAAAATGACAAATTGAGATGATTGGAATATGAAGAATTACATTCCATAATTAATATGTGATATAGTTTAAGACAATAATAACGTGAAGAAGGTTGCAGAGTGACAACAAGACCAAAGATTATACGCCTATCTAGGAGATGGCTCAGCTTGGGCCTTGGGCCTTGGCAATTGGACTTTGGGATAGTCTTCGGCTTGGCCGAACTATTATGACCAGAAGAGAATGAACGTACTCGATGAGTCCTTGCATACTTTTAGTTCGCCGGATCTTCGATTCCGGTGTGGTACAGTTATCGAAGAAGTTAGCTATTGTATCTTTGGGGACAATACTTCTAATCCCTCATCACTATACAAGACGCAATTGTTTCGCGAAAAGATTTCAATTGCCTCCTCGGATTTTCTACATTTTTCATCAACTTTCAGTAACATATCTTCTGTATTTTTCATCTTATGTTTTCCAAGTTTTATTTTCTGTGGTCGACTTGTAAGAACATTAATAACTAGAAATATCAATTATAAACAACAATCGCCAGACAATTATTCGAAGATGTCTACTGCTATGAATGATGCAACCTCATCTGGCTCGAAGGCTACTGTTACCGCTGATGTTCACATTGTTCCTGTCCAAGCCGAAAAGCTTGAAAATTTCAAGGGTGTCGATTTCAGACGTTGGCAATAGAAGATGTTGTTTTATCAAACCATCCTCGGTTTGGGGAAGTACTTGAAAGATGAGCCTCCGACCAATGCTGAGAAACGTGATGCGTTTGAAGCTTGGGGGTAAGGTAACTACCTTAGCCATAACTATGTCCTTAACGGGCTAGAAATGAATTGTACAATATCTACAGTAATGTGAAATCTTCTTAAGGAACTGTGAGATTCTTGGAAAATAAATATAAAACTGAGGATATCGGAGCGAACAAATTCATCATCGGTAAGATTCTAGACTTTAAGTGTAACACCCCCAAAATCATCTGGGATATTACAGCGCCGTGGGCCCCGCGCAAGCGTTTACAGAGCGACAAAATAAGGAGAACGGCAAGGTCAAACAGTCAATAAAAAGTACGGGTATTACATTCTCCCCCTCTAAAAAGAAGTTTCGTCCCGAAACTTAAGAAATAAAAGGTTCGGGGTATTCCAACCGCATCTTCTCTTCCGTCTCCCAAGTCGCCTCCTCGACTCCATGTCTCTACCATTGCACTTTAACCAGTGGAATGGTCTTATGCGGTAGTTGTTTCTCGCGACGCTCAAGGATCTTCACGGGTTTCTCCGGAAAGGTAATATCCTCGGCTACGTCAATCTCACTGTAGTTGATAACGTGGCTCGGATCCGGCACGTACTTTCTCAGCTGAGACACATGAAAAACACTATGGACGTGACTCAAAGCTGGAGGCAACGCCAAGCGATAAGCTAAATCTCCAACTCTGTCCAAAATCTCGAAAGGTCCAATATACCTCGGACTAAGTTTCCCCTTTTTCCCAAAGCAGAAAACTCCTTTGGTCAGCGACACCTTGAGCAAGACATGATCCCCCACTTCAAACTCCAAGGGTCAACGACGAGTATCAGCATAAGATTTCTGAAGACTCTGGGCAGTCAGCAATCGGTCCCGGATAATAGAAATATTTTCCTTCGTCTCCATCAACATATCCGGTTCTGTTCCAATTAGCTCGGAAGCCTCGTCCCAACATAATGGCGACCTACATCGCCTACCATAAAGTGCCTCGAAGGGTGCCATTTTGATCGACGCATGCCAACTATTATTGTAAGCAAACTCGATCAACGGTAAGTGAAGCTCCCAATCATTACTCCAGTCTAAGGCACAAGCCCGCAATATATCTTCCAACGTCTGAATCGTCCTCTCTGTCTGACCGTCCGACTAAGGATGAAAGGAAGTGCTCAATCTCAACTCAGTACCGAAAGCCTGATGAACGGCCTGCCAAAAATGCGATACGAAATGGCCGTCTTGATCAGAAACAATGGTCTTGGGGGCACCGTGCAACCTTACGATCTCAGCAATAAAGGTTCGAGCCAGTCTATCCGGTCCCCAAGTATCCTTAATACCCAAGAAGTGTGCAGACTTGGTCAACCGATCGATAATTACCCAAATCATATTCATTCCGGACCGAGCTCGGCATGCCAGTGATGAAATCCATAGAGATGTCTTCCCACTTCCACTCGAGAATGGGAAGCGGTTTCAACAACCCCGCTGGTCGTTGATGTTCGATCTTGACTTGGTGACACGTCAAGCACCGTAGTACAAACTCCGTGACACCCTTCTTCATATTATTCCACCAAAAACTACGCTTCAAATCTTTGTACATCTTACTCGTAACGGGGTGTATTGAGTAAGGCGTAGCATGAGCTTCTCGGAGAATTCTCTGCCTCAACTCTAAATCGTTCGGAATACAAAGCCTGCCCTGAAATCTCATAATACTATCCTCGTGAACCATAAAGCCAGGCGCTTTTCTTTTAATTGCATCTTCCTTCAGTTGAGAAATCATCGGGTCACTTCACTGCTTCCCTTTGATGTCATCAACCAAGGACGAAGTAATTTAGAGAGTACACAACTGTCCCTGTACTCGTTGAAGCCAAACTTCTATCCTTTGCTCAATTAAATCCTGACGAATTTTCGTCTGGGATGTAAGAACCTCGAGCATTTGAAGAGATGCCGATTTGCGGCTCAAAGCATCCGCGACGACATTGGCTTTTTTGGGGTGGTAAATAATTTCCAAATCATAATCCTTTTTCAACTCTAACCAACGTCTCTGTCTCATATTCATCTCCTTCTGACTGAAAATATACTTCAGGCTCTTGTGATCGGTATAAATCCGACACGGAGAACCATACAAATAATGTCGCCAAATCTTGAGTGCGAAGACAATTGCGGCCAAGTCTAAATCATGAGTAGGATAATTCATCTCATAAGGCTTTAATTGTCGTGACGCAAAAGCTATCGTCTTATCATGCTGCATAAGTACACAGCCCAGACCTTGACCCGAAGCGTCACTATAAAATGCAAAGCCCTCACTACCATGTGGTAAAGTTAAAATCGGCGTTGAAGTCAAACGTCTCTTCAGTTCATCGAAGCTCTATTGTCTCTCATCCGTCCAAGCAAACTTTTTGGTTTTCTGGAGTAATTCCGTAAGCGGCCGAGCGAGTTTCGAGAACCCCTTGACAAACCGACGGTAATATCCAGCAAGGCCCAAAAAGCTACGAACTTCTTTAACATTTTGAGGTGGTGCCCAATCTAACACTGCCTCAATCTTCTGCGGGTCTACACGAACCCCTTCGGCCGAAATCACATGGCCGAGAAACATAACTTCTTCCAACCAAAACTCACATTTCGAGAATTTTGCATAGAGGTGCTCGGTTCTCAAAATGTCTAATATCAAACGCAAGTGTCGGGCATGTTCCTCCTTATCTCGAGAATAGATCAAGATGTCGTCAATAAAGACGACTACACACCTGTCGAGGTACACGATGTATATCTTATTCATTAACTACATGAATACTGCCGGTGCATTAGTCAACCCAAAAGGCATAACTAGAAATTCATAATGCCCATATCTCGTCTGAAATGCCGTCTTCGGAACGTCGGACTCCCTCACCCTGAGTTGATAATACCCGGATCTTAAATCAATCTTCGAGAAAACTGCAGCCCCTTGCAATTGATCAAATAAATCGTCTATACGAGGCAAAGGATACTTGTTCTTGATGGTTACTTTGTTCAGCTCACGGTAGTCGATGCACAAACGTAGTGAACCATCTTTCTTTCTCACAAAAAGGACAGTTGCGCCCCAAGGCGAAGCGCTCGGTCTGATGTACCCTTTCTCTAGGAGTTCTCCCAATTGATTCTTCAATTCTTGCATCTCGGAAGGTGCCATCCGGTAAGGTGCTTTAGAAATCGGAGCCGCATCTAAATTCTATCTCCCGATCTGGCGGTAATCCCAGGAGGTCATCCGGAAAAACATCCGGATACTCATTAACAACCAGAATTGACGAGAAATCGACTTCGTTTCCTTCCGTTTTCAAGGCATAACACCAATAGCCCGTACAACCATTATTCAAAAGTTTTACGGCCTTCATGGCACTGATAAGTAACTTGGATTGTCCCGACTTACGTCCCAAAAATGAGTACTCAGATCCGTCTTTAGTCATCATGGTGATAACCTTGGTACGGTAATTCATAATCGCTTGGTGACTATCAAGCCAATCCTCGCCGAGAATCACGTCCTCGCCGAGGATCACGTCCTCGCCGAGGATCACGTCCTCGCCGAGGATCACGTCCTCGCCTTCTATATCAACTACAATCAGATTCAATAACCATTCCATACCGGATATAATCACCAGAAAATCTCTAATCTCCCGGTTCCCCATAATTCTATCCCCGCTAGGCAGTTTCACGATGAAGGGATCGCAAGCAGTCATACAAGTTATATTCAAACGGCGTACACACTCCAAAGAAATAAAAGAATGTGTAGCACCCGTATCAAAAAGTACACGGACTGGATGAGATAAAATATGAATGGTACCTGAAGCCACCGCCGTGTCGGGTTCGTCTGTTCGACGCATCTCATAAACCCGTGGTTGTACCGAACCGACGCTAGAGTTTCCCCCTCCAGCGTTGACCAAAAGATTGTCGCTGATTTATACCTTGGTCAAGTGGTGCTGGGGCAGAAGCCCGAGTGTCCAAGGTCTGATTCGGATCGGAACAATAAGCCGCTCTATGTCCCAGTTGTCCGCACGTGTGACACTTCAATGGTGGAAAATTGCATTCCAAATTAACGTGGCCTGGACGGCCACAATTATAGCAAGTCACCGTGCGATTTGTGGTACCTAGAGTAGAACGGTAACCCCTCTTTCCCTTATTAGAACGTGACGACTGTCCGGCAGAACGGTTAGTTGTCTGTGACCTCTGAAAGTTGCCACTTTTAGAGACGGAAAAATTTCCCACAACCTTCTGCTTCTTCGGTTCTTCAACGGTATCGTTGTCGGGGCTTAACATATCATGGGCTAAAGCTCTGTCCTGATAATCCTTCAGTGTGGTACAAGCAAATCCGGCCATGTACCGCCGTAAGTCCAAATTCATCCGCATATCAAAATAACGGATCTTATCGCGCTCGTTACGTACTTGATCCTTCACATGGATCAACTGCTGGTTGTACTCCACGATCGCCTGCGAAACGGGAATATCCTGTGGTTTAGCCTCGAAAAAGGCTCGGATTCAGCCTTCTCGCACCGGCCAAGGACAAAACTCGGCCTCCAAAAGCTCTTTAAATTCATCCCACGTGGCAACACGATCTTGTGGTTTGATGACTTTCCACCACGTAGCGGCCTTCTTGGTAAGAAAATACTGAGCAATCGGTACTTTCCTCACTTCGGGGCATTCAACCACTTCGAAAATCTTTTCCAATTCCGCTAGCCAATCTTCCCAACCTAACGGGTCTGTGGCACCGCCAAACTGTGGAGGGTGCATACGGATTACGTTCTGAAGCAAGGCATCCGTGTTCGGGTTCTGGTTATTCAGCTGAACGGTTTGGGCTAAAATGGTCATCTGGGTAGCCAATTATTGAAGTACATTCGCAACTCCAACGTCCGTGCTGTTTCCCTGGCCATTCGACTGGTCGTGTTGAGTTTCGGTGTCAGGATGCACCGAGTTCGACAAACTGGGGTTGGTTGACCCCGCAACAGAACTGAGGGAAACGGCCGCGCCACGTCCTCGTCCACGTCCACGGCCACCACCACGGCCTCGTCCCCTACCAGCTGACATATTGTAGAACACACAAGGCCCGTAAGTACAATTCAATCGCACGTCATCGAAGTGACCGATTCTCAAGAATACCAAAAATAGAAGCAAAACGAATATGGAAACACCAGAAGAGTAAGAGGTCTTATAAGTACCGGTCGCACTGTGATGATGGCAAAGTAGTGATACTGTGGACAAATGACGACTCAATCGATCCAAAAGAGCGACAGCCTAGGTATCCATAGACCTAAAGCTCCGATACCATATTCTGTAACACCCCCAAGTTATTCAGGAAATATTACAGCGCCGTAAGCCCCACCGTGGGACCCACAAGGCTAAATATACGCGGAACTATAAATTTTGACCGAGAAGGTTTACATACAATGGAATGAAGAACAATACAAAGGTTATTCAAAACATCACCAATGTATCCAAAGACATCACAACACAAATCATTACTTCGGAAAATACAGGCCAGAACATCAAGGAAAACGGAAAACAATACTCGAGTATTCAATAACCATTCCAGTACAACAACACTAAATGGAAAACTCAAAACATAACCGGAGGAAAGACACAGTATCACACTTGCCCACCATCTTCATACCGACCCGATACCTGTCTGTCCACTCTCTTGGAACCTGAAATACATAAAAAGTATTTCCCCCATAAAGGGGTTAGCCGTCGAATAGCTAGTGCAAGTATATCAAGTATGAAACACAATACTCCTCAACAATAAAGTAAATGTAACCGTCAATTCATCAATTCAAGACTAGTATTCCGAAATAACTAAATCTCATAGCATCACATCAATACATATATGAATACCGTGGAACCGCACCAGAGGCTACGGAACCCTGAGAGGACTTATCGGTCCATCCCAGAGTGGTTCGTTCATATCATCCGTGGAATCGCACCAAGAGGATACGAAACCCTCAGGGGACCCGTCGGCCCGCCCCAGAGTGGATATAAATAATCATGCCATTAATATATCTTACTTTCAAAGTCGAGAATGTACAATCATAATTATATACTTGCCTTTGAGACATCGAGAAATCAAACGGAAAAAGGGTATGAGTTCGGTAGGTCCAAGAACGCACTTCCGGCACCTAAACGATTCGCAAGGAATATGATAATCAATTATCCATACTCAAATTACACGAAGAAACTCCCGAAACCCGTCTACGATTCATGAAAATACACGGATAAACAACTAGAGGTTGGAAAATCGTTCAAACCCTCACAAGTCCGAAAAAGGCACAATCCAATCCGTAAAATCATAGAAAAAATATGCATACGGGATAGATACATCATAATCTCAAGGTCCTAAAGCTTCAAAACGGATAAATCGGACGAATCTACAAAAAAACCCCAAAATTCCCAAAAATAGGGTTCTAAGGATTTTTACCTTGATTCGGACATTAGGATGGATTAGATGTTGTGAAATCCTTGTTCTCCAGCCAAATATGTTGTTGTTAGAAGAAAGATCGCTTCCAATCGCCCAAAATCGTCTCTCCCGAGCTGCTCCCATCGGAAATGAGTGAAGAGGATGAAAAATGACGAAATGGAAGTCAACTGTCTAATATATATCCGCCCAGTCTAGCGCACGCTACGCCTCCTTCATTAGCGTGCGCTAACGAAGTCACCGGTGTAACACCCCAAACCAGGCGGATATTACAGTGCCGTGGACCCCCAACTGGGACCCACCAGACGAATGAAAATGAATGAATTACACAGGGTAAATGTAGTACCGAACCACATTACAACATTAATTACTCCGATGAGGAGTTTCATACAACACACCCAAGATAATACAGAGTACATGTATATTTTATATGGAGATAAAATATACAACACTGAGTAAAATGAGTATTCAAACGGAATATCTGCAGCGGAATAAATGAAGGAAACATAAATGACTGAAAAGACTGGGGCCCCCTACTAGTATCATTGGGACTCCTCGCCGTCAACGTGATCTCCCCGTGCTTTTGCCTTGCCATGACCTGAAAAACAATATCCCCCATTGGGGTCAGTTACACAGAACAACAATCCTCAAGAGTTGAATAATCACAATCCTGTTGAAACCATACGCAATCAAACATGCTATATGAATCAACTAACAATATGGCTCAAGGAATGGCGCCACACTACGCCCGGGATGGAAATGTGTCCGTGCACAAGCCACCAACGAGTATCGATCGAATACACGTGTGGTCTTGTACCTAATCAGTCTCACGAAGTGATCATCTCGTGTGCACAGTCCAATGTGAGGCCAACAACCAACACACGACTTTATATGTGCCCGACATGAAAATCCTACACATACCAACCGGCATGCCAGTATGACCCGGAATGCCACGATATAACAAAAGTGACATTGAAAATCAATAATGATTCACCAAGATGAAATGATAGTGAAATGAATGACAGCTCAATGAAATGATTGGAACCGTCGTTCCTCGTGAAAGAATTGATTAAGTGACAATTACAAGTCTCAATACGGTTAGTACTTTATGAATGAAGTATGACTATGAATGAACAACAACGAAAGGAGTGAATATCCTTTTAACTGAGTAAGAATTAACTTACACAACACCGGTGAACAATGTCCTTCCACGAACAACGTCCTAAATGAAATGTCGGTTGCTCGAACAAACTTGAATGACAATTTCCAACAAACGCTCAATATACGTATCAACCACGATTATAACCAACTCAAACGTTGATACAATAATATCCGAACTCAAAGATGCACTCAAACGAATACGTAGTAAACATCTTACCCGCCAACCCCAAATTATCGAAACCAACTTCCAAAAGATTGATCCAAACCAGCAAAACAATATTAATGACATCAATAATCCAATAGGAATCCACAATTCAAGATTACGACAACATCAATCGGAAAATCCCCAAATTAACCGAAGTCAACCCCAAGGGTTCTTGAAATAATCCAAACAATTCATGAAATCCGAATTATACAACAATAAATTCGTAGGAATACATTCATCCAAAGTATATAATCCATATCTAACGTATTCCAACAACAATTCAAGCTTACACGAAGAAATTGGAAGGAAAAACCCAAAATCCGAAATTCTATATCCAAGAGATTAATACCTTGATTATGATGTTTGAAGGTGATGAAATGATGATTACTCCGGATTATAAGCTTGAAGATGATGATTGATGATTACACCTCGAAGAATACTCTCCAAATCGCTCCAAAACGCCCGGAGCCGATGAGAGAAAGAGAAGAAATGACAAATGATGAAATCTGGGCTACACTGTCCAATTTATAGAAATCCCAGTTTAGCGCGCGCTAGCCCCAGTACTTAGCGTGCATTAACGGGTGTTTTGGGTAGTCCAGTACACACTGTCCGAAAACGGTAGCGTGCGCTACGTACCTCTTGTAGCGTGCGCTACGGATGTATACTTAGCATGCTCTAACACCAAATGTTAGCGTGCGCTAACGAAGCCCAGTACTGGAGTCCAGAACCTTCTGTCCTCTGATCTGATCGCGGTAGCGTACGCTACATTCAATAATTTGCGTGCGCTACTACACCATTTGCGTACGCTAAAACCACTCATAGCGTGCGCTATGAATTAATCCAATTCAGTCCAGTAGCCACTGGACTCAACCTGATCCGACCTTAGCGCGCGCTACACCGACTGCATAGCGTGCGCTACTCCGGTTCACTAGCGCGCGCTACTTACCATTCGTAGCGTGCGCTACTTACAATCCCAACTGCAGTCCAGTGCCTTCTGGACTGCCTGCTCAACTACACTAGCGTGTGCTAGTGTTGAGAGGTGGCGTGCGCTACCCGTACTCAATTAGCGCACGCTAAAGAGAGTACGTAGCGCGCGCTACTCCACACACACAGCACACTATGAAATGACAACGGTGATAAACACTGCACGAAACTCCATCTTGATTGATGATGAATGACGCCTGATACACGATATAATTACTGAGAACGATGAATACAATGATCGAATATGAGTGACAAATGATCATTAATGAGTGAAAATTACTGAGTGACAATTACAGAATGATAAGTACTGAATGATAATGGCTGAATTACAACCGGATATTGCATACACCCCCCTTAAAAGAGTTTCGTCCCCGAAACTAAGGGTCAAACAACTCGGGATAACTCTCCTGCATACTATCCTCGGTTTCCCAAGTAGCCTCTTCGACTCCGTGTCTAGACCACTGAATTTTAACCAAAGGAATCGTCTTATTCCTCAACTGTTTGATTCACCGCTCTAAAACTCGTATAGGACGCTCCTCATATGAATGATCATCGGCAATCTCGATTTCGTCGAACTGAAGTATGTGACTCGGTTCGGCAACATACTTCCGCAACTGAGAGACGTGAAACACATTATGAATTCGGCTCAACACCGGAGGTAGGGCCAATCGATAAGCTAACTCGCCTACTCGATCCAAAATCTCAAACGGCCCAATGAATCTCGGACTCAACTTCCCCCTCTTCCCAAAACGGAAAATACCACGACTCAGGGAAACCCTGAACAAAACATGGTCACCCGCCTCGAACTCTAATGGTCGACGACGATTATCTGCATAAGATTTCTGTCGACTCTGAGCGGTCAACAAACGACTCCTGATCAAAGCTACCTTCTCACGAGCGGCTATAAGCATATCGGCCTCGGTGCCGATTGATTCTGATAAGTCATCCCAACACAAAGAAGATCGACCACGACGACCGTACAAGGCCTCGTAAGGTGCCATCTTAATCGAAGAATGCCAACTATTATTGTACGTGAACTCGATCAACGGTAGTTGGGCTTCCCAATCATCTTTCCAATCGAGGACACATGCCCGCAACATGTCCTCCAAAGTCTGAATAGTCCTCTCTGATTGTCCGTCGGACTGAGGATGAAAAGTTGTACTGAGATTAAGCTGAGTTCCCGTAGCACGATGAACCGATTTCCAAAAATGAGACACGAATCGTCCATCACGATCGGAAACGATACTTTTGGGAGTACCATGCAGTCTCAATATCTCTTTGATAAACAACTGGGCAAGTCTCTCGGAACCCCACGTATCCTTAATCTCAAGGAAATGAGCTGATTTAGTTAAGCGGTCCACAATTACCCAGATTGTATTCATGCCACGACGACTCGTCGGCAAATTCGTGATGAAGTCCATTGAAATATCTTCCCACTTCCATTCTGGAATAGGGAGTGGTTTCAGCATACCCGCTGGTCGCTGATGTTCTATCTTGACTTGCTGACAGGTCAAACATCTCGAAAAAAATTCCGCGACTTCTCGCTTCATATTACTCTACCAGTAATTTTGTTTCAAGTCTTTATACATCTTGCTAGACCCCGGATGAACGGAATAAGGGGTAGCATGAGCTTCTCTCAAAATCGAGTTTTTTCACTCGTCAATCGCCGGTACGCACAACCGATTCTTAAAACGCAAAAGTTCATCCTCGTGGACCACAAACCCGGGGGCTTTCCCCTGAGTCACATCCTGTCGAATGCGTAACAAAAATTGGTCCGAACCCTGATTCTCCCTGATCGCCTCCTCAAGTGGTGATGAAATCTCCAACGTACAAAGTTGCCCTTGTACTCGCTGTAACCAGACCTCAATCTCGGGTCTCAGAAATTCCTGCTGAAGTTCCTTCTGAACTGTTAATCGAGCAAGCATCTGCTCCTGAACGGACTTACGACTCAAGGCGTCGGCGACAACGTTCGCCTTGCCCGGGTGGTAAAGGAACTCGATATCATAATCTTTGATTAGTTCCAACCACCGTCTCTGTCGCATATTTAACTCCTTCTGAGTGAATATATATTTTAAACTCTTATGATCGGTGAATATCTGACAGGTAACGCCATAAAGATAATGACGCCAAATCTTCAATGCAAAAACCATGGCTGCTAACTCCAGGTCGTGGGTCAGATAATTAACCTCGTAAGGTCTCAATTGCCGTGAAGCATAAGCAATAACTTTCCCGTTCTGCATGAGTACACATCCGAGACCCTGTCCGGACGCATCACTATAAACCACAAATCCTTGCGTCCCTTGCGGTAAAGAAAGGACAGGTGCTGAAGTTAACCGGCTCTTGAGTTCCTCAAAACTTTGTTGACACGCGTCGGACCACGTGTATTTCTTATCTTTCCGTAAAAGGTTCGTCATGGGTTGAGCGATTTTAGAAAATCCTTCCACAAACCCGCTAATCCGAGGAAACTTCGGATTTCCTTAACATTCTTCGGGGGTAGCCAATCTCGAATAGCCTCCGTCTTTTGAGGGTCGACACGAACTCCGTATGAAGAAATTACATGTCCGAGAAACGTCACTTCGGACATCCAGAATTCACATTTGGAAAACTTCCCATAAAGTTGTTCTCGTCTCAATACGTCGAACACCTGATGAAGATGAAACTCGTGCTCCTCCCGGTCACGAGAATAAATTAGAATGTCATCAATAAAGACAACCACGAATTGATCCAAATAGTCGATGAAAACCCGATTCATTAACTCCATGAACACCGCAGGTGCATTAGTTAGTCCAAACGGCATAACCACAAACTGATAATGACCATAGCGTTTTCGGAACGCCGTTCTTGCGATATCCGACTCTCGAATTCGCAACTGATGATATCCAGATCTTAAGTCGATCTTGGAAAATACTGAAGCTCCCTGAAGTTGATCCAAAAGATCATCGATACGGGGTAGAGGATATTTATTCTTGATCGTCACCCGGTTCAATTCCCAGTAATCAATACACAAGTGGAACGAACCATCCTTCTTCTTGACAAATAACACTGGTGCTCCCCACGGGGACGCACTCGGTCGGATATAACCTTTCTCGAACAATTCTTCAAGTTGGTTCTTTAATTTCTGCATTTCGGTCGGGGCCATCCGGTACGGTGCCTTCGATATCGGGGACGTACCGGGCTCCAACTCAATCGTGAATTCCACATCTCTCTGTGGAGGCAAACCAGGTAACTCGTCTGGAAAAACATCGGCATATTCCCTCACTACTGGAATATCCGTCAACGTTGCTGGTGATTTCTCGGTTTTGGTCATATAGTACCAATAACCAATACACCTCTGACTGAGTAATTTCACCGCTTTCATCAAGTTAATGACCTTATCAGAACAGCCGGTATTACCTCCCTGAAAAACACATTCAACCCCATCGTCTGAAATGATAGTGACCATACGCTTACGGACACTAATGATGGCATCGTGACGATCAATCCAATCAATGCCCAAAATGACGTCTTCTCTCGGTAAATCTACCACGATTAGGTCTGCTAGCCATACACGACCATGAAGCTGAATCGGACAATTCTGAATCTCGCGATTTCCGATAATTCTTCTACCGTCAGGTAGACCAATGACATAAGGCTCACAACTAGTTGCACTACCCAGACGTAGTCTACTCAAACATGACTCGTAAATGAATGAATGCGATGCACCAGTATCAAAAAGGGTACACACAGGTTGAGATAGAATATCGAGTGTACCTGAGATCATCCGGGCCTCTGGATCGTCGGTCTTCTTCATCTCATAAATTCGGGGCTTGCCGGGCCCCGAACCGGACGCTCCCGTCTGATAGCTCTTGGCTCCACCTTTATTAGCTCCTGTCGTCTTGAACGACGCTGACTGAGTGGCCTGATTCTGCACCGCTGAAAGTCCTGGGGCCTGAGATGACGCCGGAGTGGGTTTAGAGTCCCTTCGGCAAAAACGGGCCCTATGCCCAGCAATCCCACAGTTGTGGCACGTGAGAGTCTGTCTCGAACACTTGGTGCTGAAATGCCCCTGTTCTTCACAGTTGAAATAGGTGATGGCCGAACTGGCCGCTCGTGACTGAGATTCCACGGGTTTAGGCGCCATAGGAGGTCACTCAGAAAAAGTAGAGCCCGCACGTGGTTTCTTGAAAGTGGCCTGACTGCCATCGGACTGATTACGATTCTTAGATTTCTTGCCAGCAGATGAAGGTTGTTGCTTAGCAATTTCCTTAGCAGTAAGCTCGTAAGTAAGAGCTTTTTCAATGAACTCGGCCAGAGTGGTGCAATTATGATTAAGCAACTGTAGCCGCATACGAGGTTTCAGCCTCTTGCTGAAATACTTGATCTTGTCCGCCTCAGAGTGAATGATAGATGAGGCGAACGGAAGAAGTTCCTGAAATTTTTCGGCGATGGCGAGAACATCATCGTCCGCTGAAAGGTCGGGAGTGAGTAATTCCGACAACTTAGCCTCCCTGAGTGGGGCTGGATATGTTAGGAGTATGCCCTCGAATGCCACTCAGAGGATGTTGAGTGAGGGCATTGTACTTGTAATTATGTAAACCATTTATATAAGGCAAATGAATGTTTCTTTATTTACTGGTAGTTACTGACATTCCTAACTCGTAAATAAACATATAGAAACTAGTCCGTGTATTTGAGAGCAAAACGTTCCACTCTTTATTGGATAAAGGGGGCGGCACTGGAAAGGTTATAGCTCAAATACTTAATCGTTCGCAAGTCGATGAAACTTGACTGGGCGTTAAGTTTATGTGAAGACTTGTATGACGTGTTCTTTGACATGGAGAGTGCCTGTCGATCACTAATGGTTAGTAGGAGCACACGTTATAGGTATGCTAATTGGATTAGTATACTCGAACCGACTCACCCTCGATTCGTCACACGGATTTCACTCCGGACACCAATGATGGAATCGAAAGGTTGTGATAGGTATTCGTGAACCTTCGACTTGAGGATTTAGTAGGGATGTGCTTGTGACGTCAAGATTTTCATTAGAGTAGTTCGACCCTATAAACCTAAGGCGGGGTCAACCTCGACGTGCATCTTGACGGCAAGTAGCAGTCCTACCAATACCAAGATAGAATTCTTTCTCCCGTAAGTGAGTGGGTTATATGTCCTATGCGGTTATCGCGATGAGATCATAAGTCTTTGGCCAAAGCATTGGAGCTAGTTGTATTAGATACACGGCATACTCGATGATCTCTTGCATTAACGCATGCATAGCGTCAAGCACGGATGGGGTTTGATCGACCGTGACCCTATAACTTGATCGGGACATTTGAAAGAAGGGTTTATACGCCATCGGTATTCACGATGTAATGGTTCTTGAATGATCCCAATCATTCGTTCTCGGCCGCAGACAGTGTAGGCCACCAGTGGCTAGGTGGTGCTACTACTCTTTGGTTCCTCCCATTGCCGATCGAGACGGACCTACCGAGTCGCGCATTAGGATTGACGGAATGAATCGAGCTTAATCTCTCATTATAAATATTAGATATCGATATCTAATTTATTGGACATTGGATGTCTAATTGATTTTGGGACATTAGATGTCTAAATTAATTTATCGATAAATTAATTTACGGCCTAATGAATTAAATAAATTACTGGGTGATTAATTTAATTCATAAATATAATTATTTCTTGGAGAAATTAATTATGTTATTATGTATTTAATGTGATTAATTGATTGGATTAATTAATCGATATAAATACATCGAACGGAATCGGAGTTTATCTGTTTGGACTCTCGAGTCCGAAACGAACCGAACTCGTCCGATTTCTTCTAGAGGCCGGCCCCACCTTAATTTCCTACCTTGATCATAGTCTTGTTTTCTTGTTGGAAGACTTTTGACATTTGAGATTTCATATCTCTTATATTAAGGGAAAAGGAGATATGGTGGGTGACTTAATCATGTGGATAAATTTTGAAGACCAAAATAAAGCATCAACTCTCCTCATTTTCAAGACCTCACGGCGGCATCAAATTAGTGAGAGGGAAGAGAAAATTTTTGGTGTTCTTCTTCATTCATTTCTTCTTAATTTTTCTCGAGAAAAATTGGGAGAAAATCATATAGAGAGAGTAAGATTAAAACACTTAGAGTGTAATAATCTTTACATATATAGCTTCATCACTTAGCTCTAGCCGTATCCTCGGAGGATAGCAAGGTGATCGCTGCTCCGTTGTTTTTCCTACGCGTGGCAAGTAGAGACGCGGTGTTTTCGGCTGGATCGCTCAAGAGCTTGGGGAATAGCTCAAGAGAAGGTTATCCATTTAATCAACGGACTACGAGGGTATGTTTCGTATCTCTTGTATTTCGTTTTGATATTCGTATATGCGTAGCTCGATCGATCCTCGTAGGGATTCGGATCGAATTAATTTTCGCTTTACCGCCTACGGGCCTTCGCTTTAGGCACCGAATCCCAACAAAGGGTATCGAGAGTGGTCTTGCGATCGTATATACGATATTAGCATTTGGAATGCTTGATTAGATGGTGTATGATTTGGAATCATAATCGTATTAATCGTTGATTTTCTATTGTTCATCTAAAAATTAATTTTTCATGATTTTATGTTACAATATAAATCTATTTTTCTTTGAGAAACTGATTTAAATGAGTAATATAAAGATTAGAAAAATATTATTTTTGGAATCGGGCGAAAAACGAGCAAAACGTAAACGGACCTCGGCACTGAGTCGCCAGTGGCACCGCTGGATCGGGCAAGCAGGAGCGAGTCCCGGTCGGCAGGCCCGCCGCTTCGGCACTGTGCGTGCCTGCCGGCACTGGCAGGCAAGTGTCCTGGCTGGCCCTACCGTTTTTCGACTCCGCTTTTTTATATTTCGCTCGATAATTAATTTCCCACAAATTAAATTAGATTTAATTTGACTAAGATTTAATTATGGTAATTTTATTCTTAGGGAATTAATTTAATGAAATATTTTCTCGTCCTAACAAGTTAAAATTAACGGTTGTTTGAATTAATCGATTAATTCGTTTGATGGATTGTTTTATATTGATTGGATCAATATTCAGATTCATTATGAATGCCATTTATTTAATGTGTTGGATGCATTATTTTTGAATGGTGATGTGGTTCATGGACCTAGTTTTTGAATCATTCGGTTTTATTCGATTGGGTTGTAAAGGCCGTTTTGAGCCTATTTATTTTACTAGAAATATTTGTATCTAGGATGCAATTTTAAATGTAAAATTTATATGTAATGACGAAGACCGGAGGAAGATCCATTTCGAGAAGACGAAGATTCAAGACGAAGACTTGTAATTAGATTACGGAGTTTTTGTTTTCTAGGAACGGTCCATGAACCACATGTTGGTAGCAACTAGGTTGTGAATGGTTTTTTCATATTGTATGAATACCACAAACGCGCTAATATGATTAATGTGCAAAGAGTAACGTTAATTGCGAAAATTCTCCCACGACAAATTATTAAGTTTATAAGGTTTCAAGGTTTTCCTTCCCTCCATCGAAGTTTTCGAAATTGAAATCCAAACCGGATGTGCTATGCTTCCGAGTTATCGGGGTAGTCGTTCGGGAGGACGGATAAATTAGGAGCGCATTGGATGCCTTCGGTTGGAGCAAATTTTATCCCTAGAAACCCGATAGGTTGCGATAAAATTCAATTGTGAAACTGATTTGCGTCGATGGTATAAACTTAACTTGTTCACGAACCATAGAAACCGTATAGGTTGAGGGGAGTGAACAAGGGGAAAAAGAAGATCGAATCATCCATTAGATGGGTTGGTGTTGGACACCACTTTATGAAAATTGATAGACTAGAAACCTGTTCGGTTGCCCTCTATTAAGATTTATAAAGAACTCGATCACCACTATGAAGTAGAGCGACGATACTTCCGGATTTCACATGAGAGTGTGTTATTCTGATAAAAATAGTGGGAGCTGGGTAACAAGAATAGAAAAGACCTTAATTCTATACTCAGAACATAATATAACAAGTCACTAATTAATCTGTTATACTTAATGCAGACATAACTCAATATGACAATGAATCCACTCGCAATTCTGCTCGAAAAGAACACCTTAATGGGACCTAACTTTGTGGATTGGCTCCGAAATCTGATGATTGTCCTCAGTATAGAGGCACTGGGATACGTCTTGGAGACGGACATTCCGGCGCCTCCTGTGCGGACCCGAGCCAATCAAGAAGAGATTGAAAACCACGAAAAGTGGGTTAAGGATGACGTAAAAGTCCGTGCATACATTCTATGTCTAATGAGCTTCAGAGAGCTCATGAGAAAATGACTTCTGCTAGGCAGATTCTATCTCACTTAACCGAACTTTATGGTGAGCACAGCAGAACTGCTAGATATGAGATATCCAAGCAACTGTTTGGTGCAAGGATGAAGGAAGGTGAGAAAGTTGGGGAACACGTCCTCAAAATGATATCCATGATCGAGAGATTGGAGGCTCTTGATTTCAAAATGGATACTTCTCTCCAAACCGACCTTATCCTGCAGTCTCTCCCTGATTCCTTCTCACGGCTTGTTATGAACTTCAACCGCAATGAGATTGCATGTAATTTAGGGGCTAATGAACAAACTTGTGACCGCTCGGCCTCGGATGAAGACTCGCGGATGAAGGAGTCTGCTCTTGTGATTTCTTCCGGACCTCGGAGGTCTAAGAACAAGAAGAAAAAGACCAAGAAGCAAACTGGACCACAAGTTAAGGACCTTAAGGGTAAGGGCGGGGCCGATGGTTCGAAGAACAAGAAGAAAAGGATGCTTGTCTCAAGTGCGGTGAGCCGGGCCACCGGGCTAGAGACTGTCCGATTCTTCATGGCACTTGGTCTGAACTTTTAGTTTTGGAAACAAATTGTTCGCTCTTGTATTTTCTACTTCTGAATCTTGGATTACGTGCTAGTTCTCATATTTGTACCGTGAATCGGGATCTGGAACAAAGTAGGAAGCTTGAGCCGAGAAGTTATGATCACGGTCGGAGCGGGCATAGTGTCGAGGCGACCGACATAGGATCACTTCTTTTGGGTTTAGAATCCGGTTTTGTTTTGACTTTAGAAGATGTACTTGTTTTGCCCAAGGGGCACAAAACATTGTATCCATTCGGCCATGGACCGAAAAGGCTTTTCATTTTTCATTGGTGATGGTTCTGCAAAATTTATTTTAGAAATAAACTAGTGGGTACCGCTACATTGTTGAATGGATTGTATCATCTAAATCTCAAGAACAAAGTAGTTGTGAATACTATGACTAGAAAACGTGGTAGGGATGAAACCAATCAAGTTTTGAAATGGCATCTTAGACTTGGTCATGTTGGTCGGACCAAGGTTTACAAGATGGAAAAAGATGGACTTATGGGTCCATTGGGATCGGATCCCTTTCCTACTTGTGAATCTTGCCTTAAAGGCAAAATGACTAAGTCCCCTTCACAGGACATTTGAAAGAGCCGCCGATAAGTCGGGATTAATCCATACCGACGTATGTGGTGCTTTGGAAGTAGCACGTGACGGATATCAATATTTCATTACGTTTACGTATGATCATACTAGGTATGGATATGTATACTTAATGAAACATAAATCCGAGGCCTTTGAGAAATTCCAGAATTCAAGGCCCTAGTCGAGAAACAAACCGGTAATCATATCAAAGCACTTCGGTCGGACCGAGGTGGCGAGTATATGAGTACGGAGTTTGACGAGTTCCTTAAGGAACATGGAATAGTTTCACAACTAACACCTCCAGTACTCCTCGCTTAAATGGTGTGTCAGAAAGAAGGAACCGGACCCTGTTGAACATGGTCCGTTCCATGCTGGGCTATACTGACTTGCCGATTTACCTGTGGGGGTATGCACTCCTGACTGCCGCGTATATCTTGAACAGATGTCCTTCCAAATCCGTTCCTAAAACTCCACATGAGATGTGGGAGGGCAGGAAACCAAGTCTTAATCATATTAAGATTTGGGGATGTCCCGCCTATGTCAAGAAGACTAAGGTGGAAAAGTTGGAAGCTAGGTCTGCGAAGGGACGTTTCATTGGATTCCCGTCTGGGACGATGGGATATCTATTCTACATGCCCGAAGATCGAAGGATCATTGTTGCTTTACAAGCACACTTCCCGAAGATGAGTTCATTCAGGAAGGCGGAGCAGGTAGAAGTATTTCTTTAGAAGAATACAATGAAACACCTCGAGAGACACCTGTGCAAGAAACTGGAACCGAACTTTCTAAAACACAAGTGCAACCACCTCGTAGGTCTAGTAGGGTGTCTCATTTACCTGAGAGGTATGGGCTTGTGCACTTGGAGGAGCTGGGTCTCCATGAGGTTCCAAGTGATAGCAAAGAGACCGACCCAACAACCTATGACCAAGCGATGGTGGATGTAGACTCCGCGAAATGGCGTGAAGCTATGGAAGCTGAGATAGACTCGATGCATGTAAATCAGTCCGACTCTAGTAGACCGCCCCAAGGGCATAGTGCCCATTGGGAATAAGTGGATCTACAAGAGAAAGACTGATGGTGATGGCAAGGTTGACGCCTATAAGGCCAGGCTTGTGGCAAAGGGTTATACCCAAAAGGAAGGGATCGATTACCACGATACCTTCTCGCCCGAAGCCATGATCAAGTCTATTCGCATGATGCTTGCTATAGCCGCCTACCACGATTATGAGATATGGCAAATGGACGTAAAGACGGCTTTCCTTAATGGATTCCTCGAGGAGGAAATCTATATGGAGCAGCCAAAGGCTTTGTGTCCGAAGTCGATATTCGAAAGTATGCAAGCTTCACGTTCCATTTATGGATCAAGCAAGCGTCGCGTAGTTGGAACCTTCGCTTTGACGAGGCGGTCAAAGAGTTTGACTTCGTGCAAAATGAAGAGGAACCTTGTGTATACAAGAAGGTTAGTGGGAGCAAGATCGCATTCTTAGTACTATATGTAGATGACATTCTACTAATAGGAAATGATGTGGGAATGCTCGGTTACGGAAAGCTTGGCTTTGAGTAATTTCTCCATGAAAGACTTGGGAGAAGCTACCTATATTCTTGGTATTCGACTCTACCGGATAGAGCGAAGAGAACAATAGGCCTTTCCCAAGCCCTCTATATAGATAAGATCTTAAAGCGATTTAAGATGGATGATTCTAAAAGAGGGTTCCTACCGATGCAACATGGAATAAAACTCACCTTGAAGATGTGTCCTCAAAGTGAGGAACAACGCAAGGAAATGAGTAATATACCATATGCTTCGGCCGTGGGTAGCCTTATGTATGCTATGTTGTGTACAAGACTGACATCGCGCATGCCGTAAGCGTGGTGAGTAGGTTTCGAGCAAACCTGTAGGGAACATTGATCGTCAGAAAGAACGTTCTCAAGTACTTGAGAAGAACTAGAGATATGGTTCTTATGTATGGCGGTGGAGATTTGGATGTGGTGGGATTCACCGATTCGGACTTCCAAGGACCGAAGGACGACTCTATGTCCACTTCGCTACATATTTACTCTTAATGGAGGAGCAGTGTCTTGGCGTAGTGCCAAGCAAAGCGCGATCCGATTCCACCGTCAGCCGAGTATCAAGCACCTCTGAGGCTTCCAAGGAAGGGTTCGGATTAAGAAGTTTCTAGGAGAACTTCAAATGATACCATGTGCCTTAGTCACTGTCTACCAGATCGCGACAACGACTAGTCAGAAAGACAGTGCCAAGGAGCCGAGGTTTCACAACAAAGACCAAACATATTGAGAGAAAGTATCATCTCGTAAGAGAATTTGTTCGCAAGGGATACATTGTCTTTGCACAGAGTAGACTCGGCCGACAACGTCGCCGATCCACCGACCAAGCCACTTTCTCGACTAGCTTGGAGCGTCATCTCGGAGAACATGGGTATTAGATACCATAGTGTGTGGCATTGAGTGCAAGTGGGAGATTGTTAGGAGTATGCCTCGAATGCCACTCGAGGATGTTGAGTGAGGGCATTGTACTTGTAATTATGTAAACCATTTATATAAGGCAAATGAATGTTTCTTTATTTACCGGTAGTTACCGACATTCCTAACTCGTAAATAAACATATAGAAACTAGTCCGTGTATTTGAGAGCAAAACGTTCCACTCTTTATCGATAAAGGGGCGGCCGAAAGGTTATAGCTCAAATACTTAATCGTCGCAAGTCGATGAAACTTGACTGGGCGTTAAGTTTATGTGAAGACTTGTATGACGTGTTCTTTGACATGGAGAGTGCCTGTCGATCACTAATGGTTAGTAGGAGCACACGTTATAGGTATGCTAATTGGATTAGTATACTCGAACCGACTCACCCTCGATTCGTCACACGGATTTCACTCGGACACCAATGATGGAATCGAAAGGTTGTGATAGGTATTCGTGAACCTTCGACTTGAGGATTTAGTAGGGATGTGCTTGTGACGTCAAGATTTTCATTAGAGTAGTTCGACCCTATAAACCGGAAGGCGGGGTCAACTCGACGTGCATCTTGACGGCAAGTAGCAGTCCTACCGAATACCAAGATAGAATTCTTTCTCCCGTAAGTGAGTGGGTTATATGTCCTATGCGGTTATCGCGATGAGATCATAAGTCTGCCAAAGCATTGGAGCTAGTTGTATTAGATACACGACACCGATGATCTCTTGCATTAACGCATGCATAGCGTCAAGCATGATGGGGTTTGACCGACCGTGACCCTATAACTTGATCGGGACATTTGAAAGAAGGGTTTATACGTTCTCGGTATTCACGACAGAATGGTTCTTGAATGATCCCAATCATTCGTTCTCGATCGAGTCAGATGTAGGCCACCAGCCGCTAGGTGGTGCTACTACTCTTTGGTTCCTCCCATTGCCGATCGAGACGGACCTACCGAGTCGCGCATTAGGATTGACGACGAATGAATCGAGCTTAATCTCTCATTATAAATATTAGATATTGGATATCTAATTTATTGGACATTCGATGTCTAATTGATTTTGGGACATTAGATGTCTAAATTAATTTATCGATAAATTAATTTACGGCCTAATGAATTAAATAAATTATTGGGTGATTAATTTAATTCATAAATATAATTATTTCTTGGAGAAATTAATTATGTTATTATGTATTTAATGTGATTAATTGATTGGATTAATTAATCGATATAAATACATCTAACGGAATCGGAGTTTATCTGTTTGGACTCCTGAGTCCGAAACGAACCGAACTCGTCCGATTTCTTCTAGAGGCCGCCCCACCTTAATTTCCTACCTTGATCATAGTCTTGTTTTCTTGTTGGAAGACTTTTGACATTTGAGATTTCATATCTCTTATATTAAGGGAAAAGGAGATATGGTGGGTGACTTAATCATGTGGATAAATTTTGAAGACCAAAATAAAGCATCAACTCTCCTCATTTTCAGACCTCACGCAAAGATCAAATTAGTGAGAGGGAAGAGAAAATTTTTGGTGTTCTTCTTCATTCATTTCTTCTTAATTTTTCTTGGAGAAAATTGGGAGAAAATCATATAGAGAGAGTAAGATTAAAACACTTAGAGTGTAATAATCTTTACATATATAGCTTCATCACTTAGCTCTAGCCGTATCCTCGGAGGATAGCAAGGTGATCGTCGTTCGGTTGTTTTTCCTGCGTGGCAAGTAGAGACGCGGTGTTTTCGGCGTTGGATCGTTCAAGAGCTTGGGGAATAGCTCAAGAGAAGGTTATCCATTTAATCAACGGACTACGAGGGTATGTTTCTCGTATCTCTTGTATTTCGTTTTGATATTCGTATATGCGTAGCTCGATCGATCCTCGTAGGGATTCGGATCGAATTAATTTTCGTTTTACCGCTTCCGCTGGGCCTTCGTTTTAGGCACCGAATCCCAACAGGATAATACCTCTCCATCATGAGAGTTTTGAACTGATCCCAAGTACATGATCCGTCGGTCGGCTTCAACGATAACCACCATGAATGAGCGCTCTTACCAAGATAGTAGGCCGCAACTGAAACTTTATGCCCTTCAGGGCAATCCACCATAGCAAATAACTTCTCGAAATGCTCAAGCCAATGAACAATATCCGCCGGTTCAGATGAGCCCTCGAAGGTAGGTGGTCGCTGGCGAGAGATATCGCCAATGATACTGCTTACACCCCTCTCTTGCCTCTGAGGTGGCGGCGGAGGAGCCTGTTGATTTTGAGTAGTTGAGTTATGCATTGTCTCCATTAGTTGAGCCATCTAAGTCATTTGGGCCATCATGCCCTGCATAAAAGCGAGTGGGTCAAACCGAACACCTTCTGACTGAGCTGTGTCCCGGGTACGACTCCCCGATAGTGAATGATCACGTCCAGGTGAATGAGTGGCAGCATCACTGCTCGATGAGTTAGCATTATTCCTGGCATTCGCACGTGTATTCACACGAGCTCTCAGGTTTCGGCCTGCACCACGGCCTCTTCCCCCACGTCCTCTGCCAGCTCTTTCCATACTGAAGTGGAAAGTCATATGATAATTATATATTTCTCGCATGAATATCACATTATGATTATATTATGAAATGATGAAAATGAGCATACGTGCTCAAATACAATGATTACATGAATGATCAACTGAAATGACGTGATTATCTGATGAAATTCTTGAAATGAATATCTTGAACAAGTTAATAAGATTAATGATATGATCCCCAAGATCAACAACTGAACAATGAAATGAACTGAGTGATTAATGAATTCGCATGATCGACTTGATCACAAATGAAAATGATAGATGAGGAAATCTTACTGTTCTTGGGTCTGAGGGGCTCGGCTCTTGCACAGGTCACACGTGACGCGAAAGTCCAATGATACTAGTCTGATGAATGGTGATTTCAAATGAGACATGACTCGGAAGGTAGTATTCAAAACCACGCTCCGATACCAACTCTGTAACACCCCAAACCAGGCGGATATTACAGTGCCGTGGACCCCCGACTAGGACCCACCAGGCGAATGAAAATGAATGAATTACACAGGGTAAATGTAGTACCGAACCACATTACAACATTAATTACGCCGATGAGGAGTTTCATACAACACACCCAAGATAATACAGAGTACATGTATATTTTATATGGAGATAAAATATACAACACTGAGTAAAATGAGTATTCAAACAGAATATCTGCAGCGGAATAAATGAAGGAAACATAAATGACTGAAAAGACTGGGGGCCCCTACTAGTATCATTGGGACTCCTCGCCGTCAACGTGCTCTCCCCATGCTTTTGCCTTGCCATGACCTGAAAAACAATATCCCCCATCGGGGTTAGTTACACAGAACAACAATCCTCAAGAGTTGAATAATCACAATCCTGTTGAAACCATACGCAATCAAACATGCTATATGAATCAACTAACAATACGGCTCAAGGAATGGCGCCACACTACGCCCGGGATGTAAATGTGTCCGTGCACAAGCCACCAACGAGTATCGATCGAATACACGTGTGGTCTTGTACCTAATCAGTCTCACGAATTGATCGTCTCGTGTGCACAGTCCAATGTGAGGCCAACAACCAACACACGACTTTATATGTGCCCGACATGAAAATCCTACACATACCAACCGGTACGCCAGTATGACCCGAAATGCCACGATATAACAAAAGTGACATTGAAAATCAATAATGACTCACCAAGATGAAATGATAGTGAAATGAATGACAGCTCAATGAAATGATTGGAACAGTCGTTCCTCGTGAAAGAATTGATTAAATGACAATTACAAGTCTCAATACGGTTAGTACTTTATGAATGAAGTATGACTATGAATGAACAACAACGAAAGGAGTGAATATCCTTTTAACTGAGTAAGATTTAACTTACACAACACCGGTGAACAATGTCCTTCCACGAACAACGTCCTAAATGAAATGTCGGTTGCTCGAACAACCTTGAATGACAATTACCAACAAACGCTCAATATACGTATGAACCACGATTATAACCAACTCAAATGTTGATACAATAATATCCGAACTCAAAGATGCACTCAAACGAATACGTAGTAAACATCCTACCCGTGGGTTACAAGCAACCCCAAATTATCGAAACCAACTTCCAAAAGATTGATCCAAACCAGCAACACAATATTAATGACATCAATAATCCAATAGGAATCCACAATTCAAGATTACGACAACATCAATCGAAAAATCCCCAAATTAATCGAAGTCAACCCCAAGGGTTCTTGAAATAATCCCAACAATTCATGAAATCCGAATTATACAACATTAAATCCGTAGGAATACATTCATCCAAGGTAGATAATCCATATCTAACGTATTCCAACAACAATTCAAGCTTACACGAAGAAATCGGAAGGAAAAACCCAAAATCCGAAATTCTATATCCAAGAGATTAATACCTTGATTATGATGTTTGAAGGTGATGAAATGATGATTACTCCGGATTATATGCTTGAAGATGATGATTGATGATTACACCTCGAAGAATACTCTCCAAATCGCTCCAAAACGCCCGGAACCGATGAGAGAAAGAGAAGAAATGACAAATGACGAAATCTGGGCTACACTGTCCAATTTATAGAAATCCCGGTTTAGCGCGCGCTAGCCCCAGTGCTTAGCGTGCGTTAACGGGTGTTTTGGGTAGTCCAGTACCCACTGTCCGAAAATGGTAGTGTGCGCTACGTACCTCTTGTAGCGTGCGCTACGGATGTATACTTAGCGTGCGCTAACACCAAATGTTAGCGTGCGCTAACGAATTATCTAATGCCCAGTACTGGAGTCCAGAACCTTCTGTCCTCTGATCTGATCGCGGTAGCGTACGCTACATTCAATAATTTGCGTGCGCTACTACACCATTTGCGTACGCTAAAACCACTCATAGCGTGCGCTATGAATTAATCCAATTCAGTCCAGTAGCCACTGGACTCAACCTGATCCGACCTTAGTGCGCGCTACACCGACTGCATAGCGTGCGCTACTCCGGTTCACTAGCGTGCGCTACTTACCATTCGTAGCGTGCGCTACTTACAATCCCAACTGCAGTCTAGTGCCTTCTGGACTGCCTGCTCAACTACACTAGCGTGCGCTACCCGTACTCAATTAGCGCACGCTAAAGAGAGTACGTAGCGTGCGCTACTCCTCACACACAGCACACTATGAAATTACAACGGTGATAAACACGGCACGAAACTCCATCTTGATTGATGATGAATGACGACTGATACACGATACAATTACTGAGAACGATGAATACAATGATTGAATATGAGTGACAAATGATCATTAATGAGTGAAAATTTCTGAGTGACAATTACAGAATGATAAGTACTGAATGATAATGGCTGAATTACAACCGGATATTACAACCGGGTAGTCCAAAGGCTTCTAACGGCCCCGTTAGCGTGCGCTAATCGCCTATCTCTAGCGTGCGCTAGCCAAAAAGTAGTGTCCCATACTGGAGTCCAGAACCTACTGTCCTCTGCCCTGCTCAAGCCTTAGCGTGCGCTACCGCTATGGCTTAGCGTGCGTTATGCAACAGCCTTAGCGTGCGCTAGCCAAAGCCTAGCGTACGCTACCTGATAGTCCAGAAAACCTGACAACCTCACTGCCTCTGCCGACCAACCCGTTAACGTGCGCTACGGACGGATGTTAGCGTGCGCTACTAACCACGAATAGCGCGCGCTAACGAACTCCTAGCGCGCGTTAATTCGCCACCCAGAGCACCGAGTTAATGGGTTCTCGACTGATCGTCCCTTAGCGCGCGCTACGGCTCAAAGCTAGCGTGCGCTAATCAAGCAGAATTAGCGTGCGTTAGCCTAGGCCTAGCGTGCGCTATTTCTCTTGCCCAGAACACTTCCGCAAGGTCTAAACAACACGATCGTGGCCCAGACAAGATACGAAACTCAATAACAATATCAACAACATCTCCAAGCGTTTACAGAGCGACAAAATAAGGAGAACAGCAAGGTCAAACAGTCAATAAAAAGTACGGGTATTACACTGCGAAATCGGCAGCGGCTGCAAAAGCCCGGCTGGTTTCTTGGTGCTGAATTTAGTCGATTGACATATAAGGCAAGAATCAAAAAACTGTTTGACGTCTTGGCGCATACCTTGCCAGAAAAATACTCCTGCTACTCGGTAAAAAGTGCGGTCTACACCCGGGTGGCCGCGCTTGGCGAAGCATGAAACTCGGTGAGAACTTCTGCTTTAAGAGGCGATTCTTTACCTAAAAGAAGCTGGTGATCATAATAAAAGGTGCCATCATGAACACGAAAGGGGACCTGAAGCTCTCCCTTGGCCACGGCGGTATGACACGCCATTAAGTCCGGTAATGTCAAATTTTCAAGGTGTGCCTTATGCAACAATTTGGGTATAGGTGTGGACAAAGCGAGGAGATGTGACGAAGCCGTTTCATCATCGATCATGCAAAAAGAAGGTGCATCATCTACTTTGTTATTGGCACCAGTTTTATATTCAATCCGAAATTTATATCCCATAAGTTTTCGAATGAAGAATTGCTGGTTTGGAGTAGGAATTACCTGTGTTAAAAGCTCTTTTAAACTCTTCGGATCCGTCTGAATAAGTCACTCTCTGCTCAAAAGGTATTGTCTCCACTTATGAACCGCAGAAACTATAGCAAAGAGCTCACGATGATATGCCGACGAACCACGACGACGGATGCCCAGTGTCTTGCTGAAAAAGGAAAGCGGGCGTTCTTCCTGTAACAATACAGATCCAATTCCTTCATCAGAGGCATCAGTTTCAACAACAAAATCTTTTCTAAAATCCGGCAACTGTAAAACAGGCGGCGACATCATAGTCGTTTTATGCCGTTGAAAAGCATTGTCCACGATATTAGTCCATGTAAATTTGTCTTTCTACAAGTGAGCTGTGAGTAGAGTTGCTATCAAGGCATAATTACGAATAAACTTACGGTAATACCCTGTTAGGCCTAAGAAGCCACGTAATTGCCTGATGGTTGTGGGTCTGCGCCACTTAGCCATGGCATCGAGCTTACCCGGATCCGCTGATAATTGGCCAGACGAGACGATGTGACCCAAGTATTCGACTTTAGTTGTGCCGAAGGAACATTTGGAGCTCTTGATAAAAAAATAGTGGTTGTCCCTTAGAATCTGAAGGACAATGTGCCGAACATGGAGGGTTAATGACGAGCTGTAGACTTCAAAAAATACAATCACAAAGTCTCGTAAATAATCAGAAAAAAATATTATTCATGGCGGCCTGAAAGGTGTACGGTGCTAGAGATGACAATGGGTCGGGTAGGGTACGGGTATGCCTCCTCCATATCCTATCCTATTTGATTTGAATCGGGTTCGGGTATTGCCCCATCGGGAAATCGGGTACCCAAAGGGTATTCGGGTACCCGTATACTCTATATTTAAGTATATAAATATTTTTTAATATGGGCGATTTACATCTGACTACCTTTTTAGATGGTCTAATTACAGTTTGGTCCCTATTGTTTCAGATATTACAATGAAGGACAAACTTTGCACTGTCCAGAAACTATATTTACAACCAAGGACAAAAGTCAAATTTTCAGATGATGTCACTGGAGAGAGAGTACTGATATTCCGAATTTACCCTTTTATTTTTCCTTTTCTTGTTTACCCATTTATTTTTTGTCTCACATGAGTGGGCATACGACCTCAGTAATATATATAACACTTTGGACTTCAAATGTAATAAATTTTCAAGCTTTTTAGAAAAAATATTTTTTCCAAAAAGAAAGTATTTTCTCGAAAAAATATTATTTTTCGAAAAAATAAAAAAATTATTTTCTCGGGAAAAATTATCTTTTCAAAAATATTATTTTATGGAATTTTTATTTTTGAAAAATTAAAAATATTTTCGAGACAAAATTATTTTTGGGCAAAATAATATTTTTCGAAATAAAATTATTTTCTGAAAAACTATTATTTTTTTGAAAAATAAAACTATTTTCTGAAAAAATAAAAAAATATTTTTTCAAAAAATAAAAAATATTTTCTGGAGAAAAAGGTATTTTTGGCAAAATAATATTTTTCGAAATTAAATTATTTTCTGGAAAAAATATTATTTTTTCAAAAATAAAATTATTTTCTGGAAAAAATAAAAATAAAATATTTTTTCGAGAAAATTAAAAATATTTTCTGGAGGAAAAATATTTTTGGCAAAATAATATTTTTTCGAAATAAAATTATTTTCTTGAAAAAATATTATTTTTTCAAAAAAATAAAATTATTTTCCTGAAAAAATATTATTTTTTCGAAAAAATAAAATTATTTTCTTGAAAAAATATTATTTTTTCGAAAAAATAAAATTATTTTCTGGAAAAAATTTAAATAAAATATTTTTGCGAAAAAAATATTTTCTCGAAAAAATTATATTTCAAAAAATTATTTTCTGAAAAAAGAATATTTTTTAAAAGAAATGTATTAGCCAAACACTTTAATAACTTATAAACTATTTGTTTAATATGAAATGTATTTTAAAAGAAATGTTTTATTCAAGTAAATAGAGGGGCATTTTCGTCTTTTTAATAGAAGTCAACACCAATTCAGATTTTTGTCCTTCGCTGTAATTTATGAAACAATAGGGACTAAAGTGTAAAGAGGCCATCTAATAGGGTAGTTGGTTGTAATTTCCCCTTTTTAATATATATCATAGATATATATATATAATGTAATTAATAAATTCAATTTAGTATAATAAATATCTAAAATATAATTTGTATATAACAATATATATAAAATAAAATAATATTTATGTTTAACATATAATAATAATATATAAATATAATTCAAACGGGTATGCGGGTCGGGTAAAATAATATAGACATATCCTACCCGTACCCAATCATAAAATTTCGGGTTCGACCGATAGCCGACCCGATTTCGGGTCTCTCCGACGGGTAGGATCGGGTACGGATAAAGTTGACATCCCTAGACGGTGCATTGGTCAACCCGAATGGCAAAGTGAAAACTTTCTCGTGTAATTGAAGCACTTTTCGAATAAGAGGATGAACGTCAGCAGGGAATTCAACAATTGTAGGTGTAGACGACAGAGGTAATGGTCCAGTGATGAGGGGACAAATCTCAAAGCATTCGGCCACCCTATCCGAGGCATACAAAGATTGTAGGGTATTCAAGGAAATCCGTTTCGAAGTATGACGGTCTCTTGCAAACATATAGATTTTCCGTGCCATAAGAATTCCATAATTAATTGGGCGTAATCATGAGAGACCTTGCCTAGCGTTCGGAGCCACTGAACTCCTAGAACAATCTGAGGCCCGTGTACCACCAACACAAATAGATCAATCGGAAATAAGTGTCCTTGAAGTTCCACCGGTGTCGACGCACACTGATGAGTGCACAACATATACTCACCATTTCCAACATACACTCGAAATGGTGTCACTTTAGACAGAGGAAGATCTAATCGTTCCGCCACCGTGGGGTGTACAAAAGTATCTATACTCTCGCCGTCAATGAGAACCTGCAATGTGAGACCATTAATACAACCAGAAATTTTAAGGGATTTAAGATTGGCGAAACCTTCCATCGAATGAATGCTAGAGATATCCCCTGTAACAATCAACTAGTCTTGTATGTTTTCCGGAGAGTCCTCCTCGTCGGTGTCATCATTTACCAACACGGCCAAGAAACGATGTTTGCAACGATGGCCTGGAGCATACTGTTCGTCACAATTCCAGCACAGTCCTTTCTTAGTTCGTTCCTCTCGCTCCGTGAAAGAAAGTCGTTTAATAGGCACAACTGATAAATTATTCCTCAGAACCTGAGTAGTGTTCGTGCTAGCTGGGGGAGTGGCCGAAGTAGGTGTCGGAATCGTAGTGGTCGTACTCTCGGATCGGAATCCGTTGGAACTCCAACGACGCAGGGTCGAATTACTAGAAAACGTGTCGACATAAGATGTGGCGAGTTCCCGAGTCAAAGCGAAGACTTGGGGCAAAGTGTTTGGGTTACGGAGATTTAGTTCGCGCTGGACGGGTTGTTTCAATCCAGCTTTAAACAGAGAAATCAATGTAGTTTTTGACAACCCCTCGATTTTATTAAGTAGCGCTTCGAATTCTGTTTGGTAGTCAATAACAGTTGCACTCTTTTGTTGTAGTTTGGCGAGTAGACCGGCGTAGTTTTCATAATGATGAGGGTCGGATCTCTGCTTGACGGCATCTAAAAAGTCGTCCCAAGTTTTAAAATAATTTCTGATAACTAAACCAATCTGAGGCTGGGTGATCAAACAACATACCCACAAGTTGAAGTCGGTCCATTGTTGTAATACGAAAATAGTCGAAATAGCATTATACCTTATATATCCATCCGACCGGACTAGACCCATTGAAACGAGGAGCGTCAACTCGGATTCTCGGATGATTGTCGTGCCGCGGCTGGTCAAGCATGGCTCCCCGGCAGTTTTGTGTGGGTGCGATGGTTGGCGGGAGCGGTAGGAGGGGCGGCTGTCGTTTCGGCGCTGGTGGAGTTCATTGTTTGGTGTTAGGGTTGTGGTCGACAACATGGCGGGTGCCCAGGATGTGGAAAATCTGATCCGTCCGAGCACGTTGAACCTCTTGTTCCTGCCTATTATTGCGGATTTCTTGTTGAGTATCCTGAACGGCCACCGTCAACTGTCGAAGGAGATCGCGTATATCGGCCTCGGTGTTGGTGACTGTCGATGTGTCCTCTTCCTTTGTTGACATGCTTACGTGAAGTTCGAGATGAAAGCACCAGTTGGTACTGCTATGTATCAAGTGAACCCAAACAAAACGAACCAGAAGAAAGGCCGATCAGCCGAGGAGGGAGAGAGAGAGAGACGAGAGAGAGAGGGAAGAGATAGAGAAGATTAAGGCAACTGTTTTCTTATTATTTCTAAGATAATAGTTTGTGGTATTTATAACTAAGCCCTGTCGGTTCAATAAAGGTGTCATGGGAAAGAACCGAAAAGAAAACCCATAAAGGAGTATTAAACTCTTTTAAAAAATACATTAAATTTCAGAAATTATTAATGATAATCCTAATTACTACTAATAATAATCCTTCAAACGATTAGGTCGACGACGTTCTCGAACCGGTCTTGAGCCTCTAGCCGATGGACCGGCCTGAGCCGTATCAATTTATTCTTGAATCTCCATCTCCGCCTCCTTCAAATTTCTAAATATTTTATAAATTATATTTTTGTTTTTAATTCAAAATTTAATTTGATTGTTGTTTAGTTTAATTTTGTTCTTTACATTTTTATATTTAGCAAAAAAATAGAGTATGGATTATTAAATAATTAGTTAGAGTGTGGTTTGTTTAGATTTACTGATTACAATTATTAAAATATACATTTATATATAATTTATGAATTTTAAAATTTATTTTTTAGTTAGTTTTGAGTCGAATTATTTTCTTGTTGGTTACACAAATGTTGGTTGGGGAAGAAGGTAATTTTTTTTCTTAAAAAGATAGTTGAAAAAGTCCCTGAGCATTTCTCATGAATAGTTTTTCTATACAAAATGCCGATGAAAATAGAAAATTTACTAAACATTTCATTTAGTCTTTTTTCCCCATATATTAGGCAAATGAAACTAAAATGAGCACAAGGGGTACAATACCCACAAACAAACTATTCCACTTAATTTATTTTAATTTTGACTGAGCCAAACAGCTAAAATCAATTAAAACAACTAAAAAAGCATAACAAAAGTGTTATTCAAGCAAGTTTTATATATAACTATTAGAGTTGGTTACTGGGTCGGTCCAACACAGCAAAATGTCCAATCCGGCCCCATCTGCATTTTCCGGATCCACAGGCCACAGGCCAGCCCATGCCCACGGCTTCAGCCCATGATTATGGGCGGTCCCGGGGCTATATCTCCCCAGCACAGGCCCAGACCAATCTGGCCCGCCTTCTAGTTCATAATGGTCCGACCCCCAACTCATCTACAGCTCGACCCCGAACCCACTAGCAGTCCACATCGGCTCGCTAGTCCGGACCGACCTATGTCCACCTCTAGCTTTACTTTAACAGTAATAATAATATAGAAAAGGAGAGAAAGAGAAAGAAAAAGAGGAATAACAAATATCAAAAGTAGAAATAGCTTGTTTTGCCATTTGGCATATAGTAATATTTTTTTCTGCCCAAAGTTTAGTAACAACTCTTTTGATACTCAAATTATCAAAATTGACCTTTACTCGAATAAAATTCGAGTCATATATTATAATTTCGAGTAATATAATTTCGAGTCAACTTTAAAAAAAATAATATTGAGGAAGGTTGAAAATATGGGTTACCGGATTCCAAAAATTCGGGTTACACGAGTCCAATTCGTGTTACACGAATTTTTTTTATACATCTCCCGAATGAATTCGGGAGACTTTTTTTTTTTTACATCTCCCGAATGAATTCGGAAGACCTTTTTTTTTTTAATTGTTTATACATCTCCCGAATGAATCGGGAGACCTCTTCTTTTTTTTTTTACATCTCCCGAATGAATTCGGGAGACCTCTTTTTTTGTTTTTTTTTAATTTTTTATACATCTCCCGAATGAATCGGGAGACCTCTTCTTTCTTTTCTTTGCTTTTTTTTTTTTACATCTCCCGAATGAATTCGGGAGACCCTTTTTTTTTCTTTTTTTTTTACATCTCCCGAATGAATTCGGGAGACTTTTTTTTATTTATATGTCCCGAATTGTATTCGGGTGACACGAATTGAACTCGTGTAACCCGAATTTTCGGACTCGTGCAACCCATATTTCCAACCTTCCTCGATATTGTATTTTTTTTTAAGTTGACTCGAAAATATATTACTCGAAATTATAACAAATGATTCGAATATATTCGAGTAAAGGTCAAATTCGACAATTTAAGTATCAAAAGAGTTATTACTAAACTTGGGGCAGAAAAAAATATTGCTATAGGCAAAAGGGCAAAACAAGTTTTCTCCCATATCAAAATATTTATTCTACAACAACAAATTCTGCTTTACTTATTTAAGGACCAAACTCCCATATAGGCACTCAGAATCAAGAATCATGTATGGGAACCTGAAAATGATTAGAAGAAATATTAAGCACTTGATAATTTCAAAACAGCTAGTATTCAACTACTAATAAGCCTAATTGTGAACTTAAAAATCAAATATATCAAATTTTTTATGAAGTTTTGTTGGAAATAAACTGGTTTATAAGTCAATTTATTGTGATACTACGCAAAGTAATACTCCCTCTGTCCCAGCCAAAGGTTGACAGAGGGTGTATATTTGGTGTATTTTAGGTAATGATTGGTATAAGTAATGATGATTAAATGTGTGGTGGAGATTAAAAAGTAAAAAATATTGATGATGAATGAGTGGTGGAGATTAAAAAGTAAAAAGTGATTGTTTGATTTGATTGTAAAAAGTGATATATGTAAACTTACTAAAGGGACTACTTTTTGATAGAAATGTAAACCTTTGGGCGGGACGGAGGGAGTATCTCGATAAGTTACTTTATGAAGTCTTCCGACTCTCCTCGGGAATCTACAACGCTATTGGTTAGAGAATTGTCTTTAACATATATTTATAAGCTACACATTTTATATTATCAGCTAGACAGTCAAATACTCTCTCGTCCGCGAATTAAATTTCCGATTTTCTTTTTATTTTTATCCGTGAATCAAATTCATGTTTTACTTTTTGTACCACCATACTCCCTTTACACAAATTTACTATCAAATGTTATTGGTGGATCCACTCAAAACAACTTTATCTCACTAAAAACAAATTTATTCTACTTTATCACTACATCTACCCTCAAATTTTTATCATACATTATTCCATTTTATCACGTTTCTTAATCAATGTACAAGTGTCATTTCGGGAGTTTGATGTAGGGAGTACATATTTTATGTTAGTATATAATTAAGGTTGTTTTAGTAGAAATTTAAGAAGTCTTTTATGTTTCTTAATTTAATCTTCTTCTTTAATGACATGTCTCATGTGAGACAATCGATTGGTTTCATCACGAGACATGTTTCCTAAAATTTAATTTCAAAATGAATAAAATGAAATATATATTATCTAAAACAAGAAAAAACAAACTAAAACTTAAATAAAATAACAAAAATAAACACTAAAATAAATGGGCCTAGTAAGGACAACAACTTTAGAATTCAGTGCAACAATAGAATAATTATAAATACTAAAATAAATGGGCCTAGTAAAGGACTGACGTTTTTTTTTCAGGTATGCAAATGCAATTTCCAATGCAAAATTCCAAATATATATATACTACTAAAATTTTAATTTACCAGAAAATAGCTTTGACCATGCTCGAGATTCTGCACCATATGTCCATACTCATTCACTTCAACTGGCACTCCTGTTGAATGATACATCACAAGATCTCCACCAAACATGGCTTTGGTGTCGACGGCCCCTCTTCCCACATCGGTTGGAACTCCATTAATGAACACCGTGATCATGTCTGAGCAGAAATAATGGTCCAAAAGAAATAAAAATTTAAAAAACACTAGCTAGTATATATATAATATATAATAAATTAATAGAAAGTAAATAGATAGATATGGAAATATGGATGTAGCAGAAACTTGTATAAAACCGTATTGATGTCACCACCCGAAATATCGTGATCGTATTGACCGACCAAATAAGGCGTGCCTTCTGATTAGTTTGCCACAAGAGAGGTAAAAGGGGCGACATTAGCGTTAAGGCTTTGATTGCCCGGATGTATCGGTCTGGCCGAGTTAGGCATGCCGACCCAGTTTAGCCCGGCTTGTCGCTGGTCGAGGACTTGATTGGGGATCGTTACGGGTAGGGCACAATTGGTCGGGGACTATTGCCGCCTCCCTGATGAGCCCATGACAGCGCGAAACCAATTGGCATTCGTATGTAGGATAGACTGGTCTCGGGGTGTGAGGGGCCCGAGACGCCGCACGAGGTCGGATTCAATATTTTAAAAAAAAAAAAAAACTTTTTTTAGGGTTATTAGTTTTTTATGGTCGTTTTTTTGGTTATAATTGACCGTTTTTTTTGGTAGTTTGTTAATTTTGGGATACCTCTATAAAAGATGCATTCATCTACATAAGCAAGTTGTATTATAGGAAATACAGATACTTGATATTCATGGTGAAATAAGCTACAAGGTAGGTTATGTAAGTAGCATATCCAATCAGGTAAATACATTTTACTAATTTACCCCATGTTATGTTTTAAAAATCAAAGGATTACTGATTAACATGTCATTTTATATCATTATATTTTTCATTTAACTGGATCAGTTAGTTCTGTCAAATATAAGATCTGTTCGGTAAAACTAGCTGTAGATGTCGGCTGTTAGCTATTTGTTAGTTGCTGTAGTAGCTGACATTTGTTTAATGGTTGTTAGCTCCTAGCTAATAATTGTTAAAATGGTACTTTAAGGTGAAGATAATCTTGGAACTTAAAAAATTATTTCAATAATGAATAATCATACTTTGTAGTATTAAAATGGTATTTTAAGGTGAAGATAATCTTGCAACTTAGAAAATATTTATCTCGTAATCATTTTACTGTTCAGTTTCTTGTTCAACACTACTGCAAACACTACTGCAAAAAAAAGGATCCAAGGTCATCCAATTTATATCAATTTTTAAAAAAATCGATGCAGATTAAAAAGAAGGCGGTGGTGTCAGTGGCGGAAGCAGAGCATTTACTCAGAGGGGTCCGGAGCTATAGAAAATACGGAAATCGGATAATTATATATATAGCTTCCCCTAGGGGAATTTCCGTCGGCCGGAGGGAGGCGTGGACCCTCTCCCTCCGCCCCTGGGTGGTGCAATTGTAATTTGCTTTGACGTTAACATCGGTTATTATTAAAACTGATGTGAAATTTACTCGTTTAAGATCGGTTACTATGCAATCTATGTGATAACACTAATTTAACATCGGTTATATAGAAATTGATGTAACTTAACTTTTTAATTTTGGTTCCAGTGATTATTCTATTGTCTAATTTTAGTCTATAAGTACAACAATTGTCCAATAATCAATTTTTCGAATGGAGCACATGAAAGGACGTCGTTTCATGGCCGCGAGGCACACATACTGATGAAAATCGAGGGTTTTCGATCAATAAAACGAAATTTTCCAAAATATAGAAGAAAATTTTGAAAATCTCAAAAAATATATATAAAATTAAGAAATTAAAAAAAAAAACTAAAAAAAGCAAAAAATATGAAAATTTTGGAAAATATATATCCAACCACAAAATTCAATAAACAAATAAATAAAACTGAACCATATAAAAGCTGATGAATTCCATGATCATATTAGGGTTTGAAGGATACTAAGGTAAAGAAAGAATATGACAAAAAAGCTTCTATATTCTAAATTTCAAACTGCTTACCAGGTTGATAGTTCAGATCAGCTGAGCCAAAAATCGGGTTCTGCTCACATTCCTGAGCCCGCAGGCCCGCCGGATGGCCGGGAAGCGAGAAGAAGTCGTCGGAGTTACTATTACAATTCTCACTTCCATCAGACGAAGATGAGCCCACCAGACACGACAACGGGCCAGTGTTCATACCATAAGACATGGTATTAGGCCCTAAACCACCGACCAAGGAGTTTTCATACCGAGGCATGTTTCCACCGCCGCCGCCGATCGGCGCATGAGGTTGGGCCTGCAGCTCTCCTTCACCGCTGCTGCATCCGCCACCGCCGTCGAGGCTGGCCTGAATCAGGCGCTGGCGACGGCGGGACCTCGAGCGGCGGTTTTGGAACCAGTAGAAGACGTTGGCGTCAGCGACGGCGCCGAATTTCTCGAGAACCTTTCGGATTCTGGCGGTCTCGTCCTTCGGAGGGTTAACCATGCCGCTGTTGAAGATGGACTCGAGTATTAGGATCTGTTCGGGTTTGGGGGCCCACCGTGACCTAACCGGCTCAGCCCGCTTTCCGAGGGGTGAGCCGGTTGCTTGGACTAGAGTTTGTGCCTGGTCCTCCATACTAAATGGAAATGGTTCTTTATCTTAAGGGAAAGAGATAACAGGGAAACTTGGATTGCATACAAGACAAGTCCACATCAAGGGTACATAATAAGTGTATTTATAGGCCACAGACAGTAACAGGGATGGTAGTTTGTTGGGGTGGATGATCATTTCTATCATTATATTTTAATAGTATACCACCCGTATAAAATACGGAAATATAATAAAAAATTCACATAGAAACACATAATATCCAATCATTCACTATAAATTTTATAGCACTTTTTTGTAAATTACATTAGTTGTTCTATTTACGATTACACCATTCTCGTCGCAATAAAAAAAAAATTAAAAGCTTTCGTGCTCTTCATTTTGATACGACAACATAAAACTGACCACGATTGAATATGAGTCTTGGCAGATGCACGCCAGCATAAGAGAGTGCATAACTATGGAAAAGCATAATTAGTGAAAATTATCGTCTTTGAAATTTAAATGTCAATCCACTATTCTGATGAGTCTAATATCATTTGTGCAATAAATACTCTACTCCTAAATATGTAGTATAACATAATAAATGTTATGGAAGCAATTGTACCAAAATATTACAAATATGCATTATCCAAAGTATAATAGAAAATAAAATAAAGAAAACTAAAGTCTCTCACATAATCAGTTATTTTTACAATAGCACAATAATTTTCTTCTTTTCTCACACGAATTTCCTATCTTCTTTTGTCACACGAATTTCCTATTTTTTGAGTGACTGAAAAATTAAAAATAATTAAAATACTTACCGAGATATATTTTAAAAAAGATTTATAGTTTCTCTATAACCCTCTTTTATTTAGAGATCAATCTATTGATAATATGTTGTTATAAAAAAAATACTTACATATTTTAGAAGGAAAGATTACACTGTCGTACTATGAGAAATTTCTAAATAGATTTGGTTCCACCCTTTTTTGTCAAAATGGTCCAAATCGTTAAGTATTTAACGGTTTCTGTTAAATGGCCAAAAAGGAAATAATTTAATCCTTATATTTGAAAAAATTACATAAATTATTTGGATATTTTTAAAATACAAAAGCAAATCCAAAACTTTCAAAAATGCATAGTTGATTTCAAAAGTAAATAAATTAATAAATTATTTAAAATAAAAAAATAAAAAATCATTTGAAAATCACTTAAAACGATCAATTTTATTTTTTACAATTTTTTTATACAAAGACGAATCCATAGATTTGTATATTATTATTAAATTTAATGCTTGTATATTTAGAAATATCTCTTTGAAAATTCATAAAGTCGGTAATTATATAATTTAGTACATATAAATTTTTTATTTATTTTTTTATTTTATATAATTAAATAAGATTTAAAAGTAAGATAGACTAATTGATTTATTTCATAGTTTCTTTGATTTATTTACAAATAATAATTAAAATTATTATTTCTACACTTTCAATAATATTTTTTATTAAAATTATTTCAATTTATTTAATTGATTAGGACTTCGAACAATTTTTCTAAAATTCTCTTTATACAACGATGAATCTAGGTATTAATATATTATTAAATTTATTATGTATTTATAACTATCTCTTTGAAAATCATAAAATCGCTAATTATATAATTTAGTAAATATGAGTTTTTTCGTTTATTTTGTTATTTTATATTAATTAAATAAGATTTAAAACTAAGATAGACTAATTAATTTATTCCATAGTTTCTTTGATTTATTTATTAATAATAATTAAAATAATTATTTATACACTTTCAATAATATTTTTAATAAGATTATTTCGATTTATTTAATTGATTAGGACTTCGAGTACTTTTTAGTTACATATATTTGCCACTTCTTTTGCAATACTCCCAATCATCTTTCATTTCAGTTGATATTTCTTTTGTTGATATACCTAATTATAGTGACTAACTAATATAAACTAATTAATTAGTGAAAATTAATATTAACTAATATAAATTAAAGTTTTTAGTTTATAGTACACACTACTATATTAAATTTCTCTTTGTTTGGGATTTATATATTTTAAGTAATGAACACATGAAATATTTTTACAAATATAATCAATTCCTATTTTGTTCGTAATTCATATTCCTTAATTTGTAAAAATAGATAAGGTAGTTAGAAGTTATTTCAGGTATAATTATAATGTAATTAATGCAGTGATTATTAGGCCAGTAATTGATTATGTCACCAAGATGACACATAATCACACGAAGCACAGAAGACATGTATGACCAAGCACGGTGTCGTCACTTAGGATCAACATATTCTGCATTAATATATCGGGGATATTAGATTATGTAATGCATGTATTATTCATATACTACTAGAGATAATTCATATTATATTAGCATAGTGGCCATGCCACAATTATATTAAAATAATTAAGATCATATTCGACAATTAGTTGTTAGTTGAATTGACTAATTAATTGTACTAGTTGGTTTGACTAGTGTTTTATATTAGTTGTTTGGATAAAAATATTTGATAAATAGCTAATAACTCATAATTACCTATTTGTATTGAATGAACAATAAGATTAAGGACTCTGGCCTAGTTCATGATTTTGACAGCTTCTATATTCTCACTTATTTTTAAATTTTTTATCTTTAGTAAACCCATATTTTAATTAATATTAAATAAGGTAATAATTTAAAATTATTGTATAAATATAATTACATATTTCATTGAAATAAAACTGTTTCTTACAATAGAAAACTACAGTGAAATAAACAAAAAAATCTTTCAATTTGAGGGATAAATTTGTATTTTCAGCTCATTTACTGAATAAACTAATTGAAAAAACTCTTAAAATGAGCTTTTCTGAAAATTAGAGATTTAGCACAATCATCTAATTTAAAAGCCTCTCAACCAAACATCAAATTAAGGTTTATAGAGTCAAATCTAATTTGCTTCAAACCTCTAATTTTGAAGCTATGTACCAAACTAGGCCTACAAATTATCTGGTCACGCAAAACATGTTGGCTAACAAAATCTCCGGCGGAGGTTCCGCAGGCGTGTAGGCTGGCAGGCGGCCGCATCAAGAAAAAAAACAAAGAATTGGCCATCACCTGAGATCTACCAGCCACCGACGCTTAGGCAGGCTTCCTGAATAGCTTCTTTCCCCCCCCCCCCCCCCCACCAAAAAAAAAATGGACCTTCGTCGGAGGTCTGCAGGCGAATCGTGTCGGACCGGCTAGACCCCAGAAAAGTCGGGTCGCTGTTTTGATGGCGTACGGTGACGTTAAAAAAAATAAAAAATTGTCGGACCGTCGGAGGTCCCACCGGAAAGCGTGTAGACAGGGTTAAATAAAAAATTAGCCAACTTTTGGAGGTCTACCAGGTAGGGATGTCAATTTTACCTGCAGGGAAAAATTGCCCGCGGGTAAATGGATTATAGGGGCGGGTAGTACCCGCAGGTTCGGGTAAAGGGTAGAGTACTGCCCGTACCCGTTATTTTCTGTTAGAGTAAGGGTAGGGTATGTGATTTATGTTTTACCCGATTACCCTAACCGAGTATCCTAAAGATTATATATATATATATATAATAAAAAAAATATTTACTTTTTAAATTTTAATTTTTATTAATTATAATTTATACCTAATGCATTAATAAATTTGAGTTAAATTATTTGAATTTTAATATATATTGACTCATTTAATATATTTTTTTTGTGTTTTTTGGAGTTTTTATGTTGTAAAATAGCATTAAATAAATATAAATAGGTAACCCGTTTACCCGCAGGGTAATACTCCTACCCTATCCGCTATAAAAAATAGGGTAATAGGGTAGGGTATGAGTAAGGGGCTGTTTGGCAGTTGCTGAATGATTTAGTGCAAAATGGTTGAGAGGCCAGAATGGCTGAGAGGCTCTGTATAGTTGAGTGCAGAATGAAATTTGGTTGTTTGGTAACTGTTCTGAATGGTAACTCTGAATGGTAACAAATTACCATTTTACCCTTCTGTATAAAATTAGCGATTAAAAATCCCATTTTTCCTCCCATTGCGTACCAAAACCTCTCCCTTTTATAAATAAAAACCCTAATTTTTATAAATAATTGTGTATAATATTTTAAATTTAATTCATTTAAAATAATAATATAATAATAATAGTAATTATTATGTATAATATTGTTAAATTTAATTCATTTAAAATCATTATTATGTATAATATTTTTAAATTTAATTCATCTGAAATAATAATAATAATAATAATAATAATTATGCATAATATTTTTAATTAATTCATTTAAAATAATAATTATAATTATGTATAATATTTTTGGATTTAATTCATTTAGAAAATTATAATAATAATTATGTCTAATATTTTTTTATTTAAATTCATTTAAAATATAATAATAATAATTATGAATAATAATTCTTAAATTAAGAGGGGTAAATTTGGAAATTGTTTGCCTCTTAATGGTTGAGAGAGTGTATGGATACTTAATGGTTAAGAGGTTATTGTAACCATTAAGAGGTCATATGTTTTTTGCCAAACAGTCCTGACGTCTTAGTAATTCAGAGGTAGGCTCTTAATATAACCATTAAGAGCCAAACAAGCAGCCCATAAGACATTTTATATGAGGGTAGTGTATTGGGAAGGCATACTCGTACCCTACCCTACTCATTGACATCCTAACCGGCGGCCCCACTAGAAAGGTCAGCTGATACTAAAAAAAAAAAAAAAGAACCGGAGGTCGTCGGAGATCCCATTCGGAAAGATTTTTTTCCTAGATTAGTTGTCCATTTAATTTAATATTTTAAGGATATTTTTTTTATTGAATGTTTGATATGATTATTAAATTCAACATAAAGGGTATGAGAAGGGTAAAATGATCTTTTTAGGTGCATACTACGATAACGACCAAAAAGCACCTTTATCCTTTATATTGAATTTATTTTTCTAAAATAAGATGAAAAATTGTCTAATGATTCATTTTATATACATATATAGTATGTTTAATTCAGTAAATTATAATTCAAGTGTGCTAATTCAGACTTAATTCAATTATTTTATTTAGGACAATGACATTCAAGGACACGTAAACATGAAATACACATTAAGATAGCAAATCATAGATATTTCCCACTAACTTATTGAGAAGTCTGCCTAATTGAACATTGAATTTATGCCCCAACATTAACCTTCATATGATCTTCCTTTTTATAACAAGAACTTCATTATTGACGGCATTATTCTCTCAGACTTAACATTCACAGCTGGAAAACCAGTTGCCCTTCAGACAAGGCTTGACGCCCGTAGTCCGGCTTTTCCCATGGAGAAGGGGGTGCAGTGCACTCCCTCCCTTATCAGTCATTCACGACGCGATACGTGTAGCATATTTTACACGTGTCGCGTCGTGATTTGTGGAGAAGGGAGGGAGTGCACTGCACCTCCTTTTCTATGAAAAAATCCCATAGTCCAGTGTTTCAAGATCCAATCGAAGTTCCTACTGGGCCAATTACAAGAGCTAGAGCTAATAAATTTGAGGATGTCTTAGATGGACTAATTCACGAGGTTTGGGCTCAAGAGGACAGCCTTAGACGATAGCGGATCCAGCAGCCCGCAAGTTATTAATTTAATTACTTGCAATTGGGCTGAAGCTTGAAAATTTTATTTTATTTAATTTGGTATTATATGGCCAAAATTTAGGCTTACTTTTAATTTCTTACTTTAAATATGGTTTTATGGTATTTAGAGAATTATAGTTTTCCTCTTAGCCTAGGTAAAAGCTTTGTAAGCTTGGAAAAACGCACCTTAGCCAAGAACAACTCTTCCAAACTTGTTCTAATTCACGAGACGATGATCCAATATCAATATACCAAGTCCTAGAGCTCAAAATCATTTGGAATTAGGTTTTGAGGCTTACTCCCAATTTCAGAAGTTGTTAGTTAAAACTGTGTACTTTATCTGATTAAGATTGAGTTACTACTGTGAGAGAGTCGAGGAAGAGACAATTATCGGGGTTATCATCATTGCCTGTTGAGGCAAGTATTTCGAGTACTTGTATTATAATTCATGTATATATTTAAATTATGATTTGAAATGTTCGAATAGATTATTGTGATTGAAATTTTATTGATTATTGTGTTGTGATTATGTTTGATAATTAAATCCAACTACGGAAGATCCTTCGATGTTTCTAGTGTTCTGTAGAGGCCAGAGCGCGGCAGATAATATATTTAATAATGAGATATGAGATATGAGATATGAAAATTGAGATATGAGATTGAGAATTATAATCCAACTAGAGAAGACCCATCGAGGTCTCTAGTGTTTCGCAGAGGTTTAAGTGCAGCGGACATCGAATTATGTATTATGTAATTATATTTTTATTTGAGATTGTATTTCGTGGTACTTTATGATTTGATTATGACAGCTGTATTCTTGTACTTGCACTAGTTATTCCAAGCTAACTCACGTTGGGGTGTACGTCTTTCATATGTGCATATAGAGCTACTGTCAGGGAGCATCTCAGGAATGGTACGTAAGCGGTGGTAGTCGAGCATGATACTGATTTGCAGAGTGATTGTCTAAACCTTAATGCATAAAGTGTCTGTCATACCTGCGTAATTTGCATTTGAGTTTTTGGTTGTATAATAAATAAAACTAATACAATTTCCTCTTTGCCTTGTTGTTTGGATTGTTTCCCAAACCCGGTCGTCTTAAACATGTCCTGTATTTTGATTGAATATTTAATTCAGAGTTATGTATTACTTGATCATTTATCATTTTGGTTAAGATTGTGTTGTGTAATAGCGTGGTAAATATAAATCCTAGAGTGGGATTTACGATATTTGTAATTATCCCTGAGAGTTTTTGGGTAGTTAAACATGCATCGCCAATTTTTTTACAAAAGACCCTCTTAATTGCCAGTTTACATCTTTCACATTATCCTTATTTGACAGCGTTTGGATTGACTCACGAGTTAGAGTTATTTTATTTCCTCCTACAACCTCCTACCAATTAACGGATCATATACCTAGTGAATACCATGTTTTCTAGTTTTGTGTAATATGTTGTGATCAGTATAACACCCCCAAGACGTTCAGGGCATATTACAGCGACGTGGACCTCATCTCTTGGAGTCCATCAGCTAACACACAAATTCGGCACGACAATAGTGATATACATCATCAACAAATAGACAATTTCTCAATCCAAGACATTCAAAATAAAAGACTGAACTCAACAATACTATTCAATATCAAATCTTTCCCAAAACGGGTACACGGCGATAATAAATTCAAGAAAGAAGTACTCGAGTACTTAGACAAATGACATAATAAATAAATTTAAAAGACATGACACCAAGCGGACGACCACTGAACAGAATCACTCTTGCCCATCATCCTTGTACGGCTCGCATGCTCGTTTGCCTCTAAGACCTGAAATACAGAAGTATTTCCCCCATTTAACGGGTTAGCGACAACTGCTAGTGCAAGTACAATCCATTTGAACTACCATTCTAATCGGATGAAAAATGCGCCAAAATCATTTTAGAAAATATTTATATTCCAGAATATTACGGTGCACGAGCACAACACACATTTTTCCAACAAAACATTTCAAAGGTTAACCGTTGGTACGAGGCTCACGGCTACCGTACCCCGTAGAAGCCCCGTCGGACCATCTCTGAGTGGTTATTCTCAGTTCGTGATACGCACACATAGAAAGTATGCGTATTAAATCTTGAATAAATTGTTCTATTAATTATTCAATCTTGAATTTCTTTCTCATTGCTTGCTTCCTTTGTCAAATGATTTTGCAATAAGATGAAAAGATTTTGAAATTGCGTCCCAAATACAAACCTAACTCAAGCGCTTCAATTAATCAAATATTGAAACTAATTTAGGAAAAAAATATTAATTTTGGAAACTGTGATAACATATCATGAGTGTAGCAAATCAATTTCAAACTTTCATATATCTAAATTCAAGATGAGATAAAGGAAGTTTAACGTAGAAAACTGTTTGTATCATATGATATGATCATTGGGTATCTTCAAAGGCGGAGCCAATATATAAAAATGTACGGACGATATATTTATTTACTTAAAAGTGGTGACAAAATATAAAATGCAGCCCAAATATAGTAAAAAAAAAAATCAACCGACCATTGGGACTTGTCAGAGACTTTGGCTCCGCCCCTGGACACTTCTTTTTGTAGTTTGTTTGGTACACCAATAGTATCCGATTCCTGAATCCATCTTTGATTAGCATTTACATCTAAATTGAGTTTTGGTCATGTAATTCTTGAGGTCTATTTTTAGTCCTTAAACTCTTCGAATCGAAATTTTAGTCCATGAATGTATGCGACTTAGTCAAGAATAGTACGTAATTTCACTCTTGTCTCACTGAATTTTTAGATGCTGAAACCATAATCTAAAACCACAATTGCATGAATTCGAGAGTTATATGACCAAGACAAGTATATTACCAAACTTCAAATTTTACGAGACTAAATTTGCTAACCCGCATAGTTATTTTAAAGTTAGTATATTTCATAATATGATGCATAGTGCAAGATAATTACTAAATGTATCACATAATTACAGTAAAAAACGATATATGGCGTATCACAACTTGTATATCACATAACCACATTAAAAACAATCAGGACTGATGTACACAAATTATAGTATAATTTTCCTTTATTTCTCAATGAAGCCTATATTTTATTCTATGATATGATTATTTATTATTAGCTATTATCTGTTGTTATTAAAAGGAAGAAATTGCTGCATTAACAATTCAGTATTGTTTAAAATTGGGGACCAAGAAGCATGGTGTAGTATACAATGGAGTATAATTTATATTGTGTTTCTCTTGATCCAACACCTGCAGTGTGAACATTATTTCTATATTAGTCTTGGATATCCGCGTGAAGGGTACTACTGCAAAAGGCTATAATGCACCGAAAATCTTGAGGGTGCAGATGCGGTGCTCGGACATGCGGCATGCACATGCGGGTGCGATTCGCGTGGGATTAGACGGGATTCGCCACGTGGCGAATCTGCAAAAAAATTAGGACTCAGATATCGGCACAGATACGCGCACAGATACGCGTATCCCGGCACAGATACGTGAGTCCGATTTTTTTTTTTTTTTTTTAGATTTTTATAATTTTTAAAAAGTAAATCAAATAAATTAAAATACAAAAAGTAAATCATTTAATAAGTAATTACTTTTATCTTTAGCGGATTCACTGACAACATTAGAAAGCTCACGCTTCAAAGCCATTTTGAATTGTTTTTTGTATGACTTGTTTTATGTATTTGAATTGATTTTATGGTGATATTTGAATTGTTGTTTTTTATATTTAACAAGTGTTATATATAATAAAATATAAAATAAACAGACGTATCCTTGCCGTATCGCACCCTAACATTTTCAAAAAACCGTATCCCCGCACCCGTATCTGCCCGCACCCGCACCCGCCCCCCCGCACCTGTGCAACATAGGCAAAAGGTTGTCGGAGTTAAATTGCATTTCGAGAGACTAAATTAGTATATGTACATTTAGATCTCCTCATAGCTATATCAATAGGCGGATTCGGCATTCGAAAACTAATGATGTACCGACGTACCACAAAAAAAAAATAACAGACGATAAAAAAACTTATTTTTATACATTTTTTAATAAAATAAAACGACGTCGTTTTAACTGAAACGACGTCAAAATTATTTAAAACGACGACATAGTTTTGGTAACTTTTTTATGGTGCACCTACTGCACCACCATGCTCCAATATGCATCCGCCACTAGCTATACCAGAACGGATACGATTACGAACCGTTATGGGAAAGGGACTTGGATTTTCAAAAAATTAAGAAATTGATTCGATCGACATAAATACTTCTATTTATCTATATATTTCATTATATATAATCCCTTAAAATATACATTCTAATAAAGTGCTCTGATTCACTTCGATACATATCCGACGCGAATGACGACCACACCAGTAATCCCAACCAATCAGATTCTGCATACCCCCAAATCTTAAAAATCCATGCAAACATAACAATTGTATCAGTATATCACCCATAAAAACATGGAATAATTTTGTTTCTCTATACTTTCAGAAAAATAAAAAAACAATAATTTTGTTCTTTCAGTAATTACATGATTTTGTTAATTAAAAATAAGTACTTTATAATATTTAATCCCCATGGTATAATACTCAAAGAGTATCATTGTCAAACAATTTTAACACAAGTATTTGTGATAGTAGTTTTGTAGTGGGAATATCGACTGTACCTATTTAAATATAGTAATATTGTCTTTATCTCAAGTTTAACAGTAATTTTTTTCATACTCAAATTGTCGGTTATAACATATTCGAGTCACTTATTTATATTCGAACCACCTATTTTAGGTAAGTCATATACAGTGGCGGAGCCATAGAGGGGCAAGAGGGGTCCGGCGACCCCTTGAAGAAAAAATATTATATTAGAATAATTATATAACACTACCAAAAATCAGACTTTAGCCGACGACTTAAAGTGGTCGGCTAAACCCCAAAGTCGTCATTAATCATGCCACTTATTGGCTAAAAACCGTCGGCCGATATTCGTCGGCCAAGGTTTAATCGGCGACCTTTGTGCTGTCGGCTAAAGTTCAACCATTAGCCGACCACTAGTACACTGGCCGTCGGCTAAACCTCGTTGGAAAAAAATATTTAGCCGACGACCTTAACGAGACGGTCGGCTAAAACCATTTTTTTTTAAAAAATATAGTTTAGCCGACGACCGCCTTATATGTCGTCGGCTAAAACTATTTTTAAAAAAATTAAATTATTTTAGCCGACGACCGTCTTTCGTGTCGGCTAAAAACCCTATTTTTTTAAAAAAATTACTTTAGCCGACGACCGCCTTACGTGTCGGCTAAAACCCTATTTTTTAAAAAAAAATTACTTTAGCCGACGACCGTCTTATTTGTCGTCGCTAAAACCCTTTTAATAAAAATAAATAAATTACTTTAGCCGACGACCGCCTTATATGTCGTCGCTAAAACCCTATTAAAAAAATTAATTGATTTTGGTATCCCAAAACCTGTATTTTTTGCACCGCAATTTTTATACACCACTCTCATTATCAACAACAATCAACGCACAACATATTCAAGAACATTAATTTCATCAACATACTAGTAGCGTCAATAAAATCACTTACACAATTGTAACACAAATATAAATATACAAGAGTACTACAACAACACAACTAGAATCCACCGCCAAAATCATCTAAATGTCGAAATGTAGTAGTAGAAGGATTACCACCATCCCCTAGATCCTCGTCACGAGGCCGTGAAGATGGGGTCTGTCCGAAGAGAGAAGGCGGTGGAGCAGTGCCTGCAGTCCAGCTGAGTAATGGTGCAGTCGGCGTCATCATATAGTCCATCATGGCCTCGCTGCCTCTCTGGAAACTCTCTAACCGCGACTCGGTCCTCTGCTCGCTCTCATGTAACCACGTCTCGAGTCCTCCTTTCATTCTCGGCCGGAGCTCCTCTCCGCCTCAATCGCTCCTCGAGATAGGCGGTCAGTGCATCCCGTCGCGAGGGCACCGAAGCCGGGGTATCTTTCAATACATGGTGACCCTCGGCTCCCATCATCTTAGTGCGTACCGACTACCTCTAGGAGGGCAGACGGCACCCCACACCCTAGCGCGAACATAAGGATCGGCCCGATCGATCCGTCCAATGGCAGACCGAGGTCGGCCTCCGCTAAGTCCGGATATCGCTCCCGAGCAATCTCGGCAAGCATCCTCTCGAGACTCCTCCCGCACACGCTCCTAAGTTAATATGAAAATAAATATTTGAATATCAATAAAAGTATGATACAAAGGCATTTATTTTATTACTAAAATAAAATAAAAAAAGACTTACATGCTCCTCGGGACGGAAATGCTTTCAGTCACGTAGGCAAATGCATCCAACGAATCAAGAAATGGCCTCGTGCGCAACTCGCTAACGATCGAACCCGCATCGTGATGGTCAGATCAAAGACGATTGGTTGTGTTGGTCAAGCTAGTCGCCTTCAAAAAATATTTTTTAGAATCGAGTTTATATTTAGAATTCAAAAAAAATAAAAACTGAAATATTATTATTTTTTATTAAATACTATCATTTTTTTTAATAAATAAAATACAATATTTAGATTTTTATTTTTTTTATGGAAAATAATATTCTAGTTTTTATTTTTATTAAAACAATTTATTTCCACTTTTCAATAAAAAAATTCCGATTTTTTAATATTAATAATATTCCAGAATTTTAAAAAAATACATGAAGTTCCGATTTTTTCTAATTTAAAAAAACCGGAACTTCAAGTATTTTTTATATTCTGAAACATTAAGTTAAAAAATAGAGTTTATATTTAGAATTCAAAAAATAAAATCAAAGAGGAAGAATGAAATGAGGGTATTTTAGTCATACCATGAACTCGGGTCGCAAAAATGGGCGCGTAGCCACTTCCACTCGTACTCCGGAACTTGAATTCTTCCGGTAGCCTCTCGGGTATCACCCCAGTCATCTAACATGTGCATCTCATTTTTCCAAGATTTGTACCTATAACACACGTTGCACAACATATATCATTCGTAAGAAAAAAAATTACGCAAACAATGTAGATACAAAATAAATTAAAATGACTTACTTGGTAGACTGCACCTCCTCACACCAAGTACGTAGTAGAGAGTCGGGAATGACAAACCACACCTATGAACAATATAAATACGCAATAATTTAAAAACATCACATATTGCATTTTCAAGAACTACGTGTTGATTGAAAAACACTTATTACATATTTATTAACTTGCCGACATAGCATTATTCAAAGCATCCTTCACGCATCGCGCACGTCCCCCAATCGGGCCACAAAACGGGGACTCTGTCCCGAATGACAAAGCCAACATTACGGCTATATGACGCCGCAGCGTCAGAAGACATCACCGGCCGGCCGTGTCTGTCTAGAGGAATCTCATAACAGCCATTCTTACTTACGTACGAGTCGAGCGCCAGACCCTTTGCTGGGCCACGAGTCTTCTTCTTTTTCTTCTCCTCCTCGACTACATTTTTCCCCTTCTCCTTCTCCCTCTCTATCTCCTCATACAGTTTCGTCTTCGAAACCCGACAACTGCGCCAAAACATGTTGGTTGGCCAAGACTCATACACGTATGCCTCGTCAGGGCTAATCAATCGAACGGGAACTCGGGCTCCCGACTCATCGACCTCCGGAATAGTCGGAACCATCGGAGGCATGAATAGAGTCGGCGGCGGACCGTGGGGCACCGCGGACGAGGAACTCCGTACATCTCCTGATGTGTGAGGGCTAGACGTGGGTCGGTGGATGGGAGGTATACGAGTCTCCGGCTGCGAGGGGGTCGGCCGTGGTGTCTGAAAGGATAAACGCCGCGCTAGTGCAGCGGGCTCATCTGTCGCCCTATAAAAATCGTCAGCGTTCATGCCGGTAGCTTCTAGTATCTGGCGGGCACGAACGCTGCTCTGAAATATGTATAGTGTATCGGGATCCGCCTTACTAGAGGCTGCGGAACTCCCCCCCGAATCGGGAGTGGTCGACTTTGTCGACTTCTTCCCCAACGCTTTCTTTATTCTATCCATAATCTAAACAAATCAATCAAATTCACAACTCAACACAACATTAACTATCAATGCCATACCACGTTAATCTTTCGATTAACGCCGGCTATAAAATTCCTTCCTCCTCAAACAAATTCATCAAATATTTCTAAACAAATTCATCAAATAATCTAAACAAATTCATCAACTAAACAATTCAACACAACAGTAATTATCAATGCCATACCACGTTAATCTTTCGATTAACGCCGGCTATACAATCCCTTCCTCCTCAAACAAATTCATCATATTCGCAACTCATTAAACACAAAATATTGAAAATACTAAATTCATCAAATATTGCATCACAACTCATTAAACATTTTATCAAATTCACCACATATTCTAAACAAATTCATCAAAAATACAATAAATTCAACAAAAAAATAAAAAAAGGGACAAGGGTTACCGCGGCGGGCCGAGGGCGACAGGCGGAGCGAGGGCGACGGCGAGGGCGACGGCTATGGGCGACGGCGAGGGCGCTGGGCGGCAAAGGCGACGGACGGGGTCAAGGCGAGGGTCAAGGGCTAGAGGGCGGGCGGGCGACGGGACTGCGGGGCGGGCGGCGACGAGACCGGTCAAGTGGCGGGACGATCAAGGGCGATTGTAGTTGGGTCCAGGTGACGATCGGCGGGCGAATGGCTAAGGGGGCGTAAAAGAAAATAAGAAAAGGGAGGTACGATAAACGTATAAAGGTGGGGGTTTAGCCGACGACAAGATCTACGCCGTCGGCTAAAGTTTAAAAAAAATTATACTTTAGCCGACGACATATATGACGGCCGCTTCGGCTAAACTCGGAAGTGACCCGACCGTGTTAGACAACACGGCCGGCAGCAAACAGCTTTGTTTTCAATTTACGGGCGGGTGCGACACGGGTCGTGTTGATGGACACGGTCGGGGTTTAGCCCACGACCTTCTTATAAGTCGTCGGCTAAAGTTCAATTTTTTTTTAAAGAACATTAGTCGATCGTGTCGGGGACACGGACCGTGTCGCACCAACCCGTAATGGGAAAACAAATCAGTATGACCGACCCGACCGTGTTGTCTAACACGGCCGGGTCACTCCGTGTTTAGCCGACGACCGTCATATATGTCGTCGCTAAAGTATATATATATATTTTTTTAAAACTTTAGCCGACGACGTAGATCTTGTCGTCGCTAAACCTGTTTTTTTAATAATATTATTGATATTATATTAATGTTATGATTATGATTATTATTATTACTATTTTTTAATTATATTTAACAAATAAAAATATACATCTACTAAATTTATGGCTCATAGTTTGAGTCATCACTACAATCTGTCTCATTATCTCGAGTTGATATCCGCAACATATGCCTCAAGTCGTCCACATTATCGTCATCGTAATTTTCAAGTAATTCGTTTGTATCAACGTCAACGTACTACGCGAGCAACACCACGCGAGTCGGATGACTCGCCCTTCAGAACATTATTCATTGTAATTGTCGTTGATGGTGGAATATTTCCGCATTTGGCTCTTGATAAGCATCATCGTCATCGCACTGTTGTTTCTCCCAGTAGCAAGACTAAAAATATTCCTCGTTGTCACAACATTCACTACCTTCCATGTGCCTTTCTTCACCAAGTCGTCCAAATAATACACCGACTTTGCTGATGTAGCAAATAAAAAGGATCACTTTCATACCATGAAGTGGAAGTGTCAACAGATAACGGCCGTAGTCGTCTTGCATATCGGTTCCAAGATCGGTGTCGTACCATCGACACTTAAACAAGTAAATTGTCATGCCTTCCCGTAAATTAGTTCTACCACTTCCAAAAGAACACCGTAATATCCACCATCTATCATAACCCTTAATTTTGACATCTTCTTTTTGGTCTCTCCCAAGGCATACGAATGTGACACCGTTGACTTTGGCCATCGAATAAATTCTTGACATAACCGGCTTCATAGAAAGAAGCATAAGTTCACGCGACTAGTTAGGTGTCCGTCATCTTGTATGTGTGTCATCTGTCAGTAAATAAACTTTTTATGTAAAAATATCTTAAGTCCAAAATGCAATAGCAATTGAATGTATACGTACCCATTCTCCAAAATAGTCGGCAAAAGTGTCATTGTGGAATCTAGTGTCACCTCGCACCATATCGCATGACAAGTGGATGTCTTTCCGATCGAACTTCGGACAATTGAGCAATATCCACCAATGTGCAATTCGTGACTGCATGTGTCTAATTGTCTTCCTGGCAACCTCCCATAGACGTCAACCTCGGTGGATATGATAGAAAGATTGAATTGTATTTTATCTCTGTGGAATAGAGCGGGAAGGGGATCGAAGTTGCCCAAATACAACTTGATATGCGTAATACACTCCGACGCAAGGTAAGATTACGCAATGCATCCTTCCAGTGCGGACTTATTGGCCACGAGTCTTTGTAATCACCGAGTTGCCTTTCAACCGGTACATCCACGTGTAGTGCCTTGGACAGTGACCAATAAGCGCACGGGAAGGTGGATCATGAGGTGAGGCATGAGGTCAAAAATTTTGGAGGAAATATTCGCTCAAACTAGCACAAGATATAGATGATCTCATCTTGCATTTTACGCAAATCGATCTCTTGACTTCTCTCGTACATAGTTTCGGAAAAATCTTGACAATGCAACACACGGCTCGACCACTGCTTTGGTAAGTACTACGAATAAATACCGGAAATAGGCGTTGGAGTAGGATATGACAATCATGACTCTTCAAACCAGCTTAACTTGTTCTCCTGAAATTAACACATCTTTCTATATTTCTAGCATACCCTAGGATACCTAGCGCCTTTATCCAACAAAATATCTCGCTTCTACAGTTGATGGTGTAAGCCGCCTTAGGCATTTTGTTTTCCTTGATAGTTTTCAACCACAAATATTTTCTTATGCTCATTTCTTCCAAACCTTTGCGTGCTTTTGGCCCGTCTTTGGTCTTTCCATCCCAACCTAAGGTTGTCCCAACCACACTTTCGCAAACATTCTTTTCAATGTGCATTACATCCAAGAAGTTCCTTATCGCAACTTGGACCAAGAAGGCAATTCCCGTAATATACTTTTGTGCGACCAATACTTATACCCGGGCCTTTCAGGGGTTGCTGCAAGCACATCAGGATGGTTGCTAAGCTGACCAAAATCGTACTCATTAAGAATTAATAGTATTTCATCACCTGTCCACTGTCGTGGTGGCTCGCCCATTTCTACAGTGCCATCAAATGCTGCAGCATCCATATGCCACTCATGTTCCCTGTCAAGCCATATCCGATGACGCATTCGGATAACTTTCCTACAGTGGTACCTAGCACAATCTGCATTCAAACACACTGGACAACCTCTATATCCGCTAATAACAGATCCGCATGCATTCCATATGCAGGAAATCACTAATAGTGCCGATACACATGGCGTGCAAGTAGAACGTCTCGGACGAATAACTGTCGTACGTGGGATGACCTTGCTCCCACAACAATTTCAGCTCCTCTATCAAAGGTCTCATATACACATCGATACACTTTCCCGGATATACCGGCCCCGGGACTAACAAGGTCAACATATTATACTCCTTCCGCATACACATCCACGGAGGAAGATTGTAAGGAATCACTACAACAGGCCATATGGTATATGAAAGACTCATGTTACCAAAAGGGTTGAAACCATCAGATGCAATCCCGAGCCTCACATTTCGGATATCTGAAGAAAAATTCGGATACTCCCTATCTATATACTTCCACGCTTCTCCATCTGAAGGGTGTATCATAGTATCCCTGTCATTAGTGCGCGGCTCGGCATGCCATCTCATTGCTTTTGCCGCGTGAGGAGACATAAAAAGCCGTTCCAACCTGTCCTTCAGTGGAAAATACCAAAGTACCTTCACCGGTTTCTCTTTCCAGAAGGAGTGATTCTATATCTCTCTGTATCACATACAGGACATCTCGTGAGGTCTTCATTAGGATGCCCCCAGAATAGAACACAATCATACATGCAGACGTGGATCTTAATGTAGGAAAGACCAAGATCTTTCAAAATTCGTCTCATTTTTGAATATGTATTAGGAAGATGATGACTCTGTGGAAGCATATTACTCGTAAGCTCCAAGTAATCATCTACAGACTTGATGGATGATTTGTTTTCCACCTTTAATCTCATCGTTTTCATGACACAATCAAGAACAGTCATGTTACACCCTGGGTATAGAGGGGTCTGTTGGAGTTGAATTAGCTTATTGTACCTGTCAAGCCCAGCAGTATTGCAAGGCAACGGTCAACGGGGTCGTGGGATTTGCTCAGTTGGTACAAACGTCTCGGAAAAACCAAACACATCATCAATCAACCTCCTCTTCGGGTCGGTGAACCCGCCGTTACCACTAAATTGTCCGTGATCATACGGAATAACAGAATTCGGTGCTTCACCGTGGTATATCCAACATGTATATTTACTCCAAAAACCATTCTTCTTTAGGTGTTCCCAGACCTCATCAAATGGAAAATGAAACATATCACTGCGACATCTACATTTATTACATGGACAGTAGTGCAACGTATTACCACTGTCGTGCTCTTTTACAAATCTCATAAACTGCTTCATCCCATCCATTACACTTGGATCCCATTTTCGTAACCCAATCTAACTCTTATCCATCCTGAAAATGTATACATTTTCCAATATTAATCCAACTAATTAATTTTGTTCAAATTATAAATGAAATCACAACAAACAATTAATCATAATGATTATCATCATAAAACTTAATCGTTTTACATAAAAGCTATCGAATGTAACATGAATAATACAAAGTTTCGAAATCACAATAAAAAATACAATAAAATACATACCTTAATCGAAATGGTGATTATAACAACCGATAGAAACCTTCGCACTCCAACTAGCACAACTCAAAGTAGCAACTCACAAGCTTTTTTCTGAATAATTAAAATAATCGGGAATAGAAATGTGCTCTTTAGCGAGGAGAGGTGCAACATTGGGTTGGTGTTCCCTGAACTATAAATAATTTTCACTTTGAGGTTTAGCCACCTAGATATAGTCGTCACTAAAGTAAATTATATTTTTTAAAAAGGGTTTAGTACGACCTACATCTAGGTCGTCGGCTAAACCATTACATTATTATTTTTTCGGAAGGAGTTTAGTGACGACCTAGATCTAGGTCGTCGGCTAAAGTAAATTATTTTTTTGTAAGGGTTTAGTGACGACCTAGATCTAGGTCGTCGGCTAAACCATTACATTATTATTTTTTTCTAAGGAGTTTAGCCGACCACCTAGATCTAGGTCGTCACAAAGTAAATTATTTTTTTGTGGGTTTAGCGACGACCTAGATCTAGGTCGTCGGCTAAACCATTACATTATTTTTTTCGGAAGGACTTTAGCCACGACCTAGATCTAGGTCGTCGGCTAAAATATATTTTTTTTCTTTTCGGTCGGCTAAACGTTATGACGGTCGTCGGCTAAATATCTTCAATATAGCCGACGACTATTTCGAGCTTTAGCCGACGACCTCCACCAAGTCGTCGGCTAAAACCCTTTAGCCGACGGTATTTTGAGTCGTCGGCTAAAGTGCGAAGTTTAGCCGACGACACTTTATAGTCGTCGTCCGTTTTTTTTCGGATCGTCGGTTAAAGTACTTTTTTTGGTAGTGTAAGATTTGTTAGAAGTTCAATCTCTCTCTCTCTCTCTCTATATATATATATATAATAATAATAGTAAAATATATTCTTAACACAATGATAACTTTTTTTGTATGTGATATTTTCTAATTTTTGAATTTTTATTTATCTAAAATATTTTATCCCACATTAATTTTAAATGAAATTCCACCAAGAACTAAATAAGTACTTAAAATCAATATCTATTTTACTATTCATAATTATTTTGCACCACCAAAATTTGGCAAATAATGAGTTTGCCAAATAAATAGTTATATTAGATTTACAAACTATTGAGTTGATCAAATAAATAAATTTATTTTTTGGTGTGGAATTTAAGTTGGTCAATCTATTGGCGTTTAATTTAATTTGGCCAATTTATTAACGTCTAATAATTTGAATCCCACATCAATTTGAATTAAACAACATCATTTGGACAAGTTAAATAACTACTTAGAATGGATGTGAATTTTAAAGTTATGTATTTAGAGCACTACATTAACTTTCTCTCTAATATGTGGCATCTCTTTTTTTTAATTCTTATTTATCAAAAATTTTCTATCTCACATTAATTTCAAATAAAATTTCACCCGTTCGAGAACTAAATAAATATTTAGAATCAGTGTTTATTTCACCAGTACATAATTATTTTGCATCAATAATTTAATTTGGCCAGTTATTGAGTTTGGTGTAATGAATTTAGTGAAAACATGTAAGGAAAACTTGTAGTTGATGAGGGATAATGAGTTTGAAGACTTGGTTGACCAAGCATCCTCGTTTTGTAACAAACACGATATTATAATTTTTACTCATAGGTGAGGAATATGTAATTCGAGAGAGATCACAACATAATGCTCCAATGAAGATTATTAAAAATCTACTTTGCTACAGAATGAGAGACGAGCGGCTAAATAATAACTTGATTATTTACATTGAGAAGGATATTTTAGCTTGTGTTGATAACGGAACTATAATGCAATATTTTCAGAATATGGTAGGACCTCGTGTCGTTTTGTTATGAATTATGGATGAAACGATGATATTTTTCTTTTTAGTATTATTTTTTCGCTGGAACCCCCTTGATCACATAATCCTGGATCCGCCACTGGTCATATATAATTAGATAAATCAAATAGGTGACTCAGATATAATTTAGGTGACTCGAATGTATATTAGGTGATTCAAATATAAGTTACCTTTCAAATTAATTTGGTACAAGATCGAGTATATAAATTTTAAAAGAGTTTGCGTGATGGAACAGGTAATGCGCACTGGTAGATCTATGCAATCCCTCTCTATTGTCAGCCACCAAGTGGGTGAGCCGCGCTCGCTCTTATTTTGATCGTATGTGGATAACAGTGAAACTGGAGTTTTTATTGATTCTAGGGATCAGTCATATGATAATCGTTGATTTCGCTTCAGTCAGGCTCTCTTATATAGATTTTCTTGTCTAGATTGCTATTCAAGAACGCAGTCTTGGTATCCATCTGCAAAATCTCCAGATCCAAATACACAACTCAGCTAAAAGATTTCGGATTGACTTAAGCATATCTACAGGCGAAAAGGTTTCGTCGTACTCGATGCCCTCTTTTTTGAGTATAACCTTTTGCTACAAGCCTAACTTTGAAGGTTTCAACCTTCCCTCAGCTCCTATATGTCGCTTGTAGACCTATTTACTCCCAGTAGCTTGTACCCCAATAAGTAGTTCTACTAGCTTCCCCATTCGATTGGATATATAAATCCCTTCTGATTCCATTGCCACTTTTCCAAAGTCAATCGTTATCTTGGATTACCTCCTTGTAGGTCCAACGATCTAATTCATCCTTGTTTGGGACTGAGTCCGAAGACTTTTCCACGCCTATGGCGGTATGATTCAAACCTCAATTGTATGACACAAGCATTTATAAGATGAATAAACCTCAACCGCTGAGCCAAAACCTATAAGATGGTAATTACTTGCAAAATTAAAATACAAACTTATAGATTCAGTTTACCTACAATAAAATTATGTTAATAATATTAATTGGTATGGTGAATTTATTGAATAATAAAATCATATTACAATAATCTTAATTATTTTAAAATTATCATGACACAAGTTTTCAAAAATAGATAATATTAATAGTAATTAAATATTAAATTAGTTGTAAATAATTTTCACATGCGAAATGACATATATTCGAAAACTTACGATTATGATGTAATTTTTGGTTATTTAAGGACAAAATTGTTATTTTAAATCAAGTTCACACTTCCTTCTAGATAAAAAGCTTATCTACCCAGCCTTTTCAAAATCAACGTTTTGAACCAAAATAACTAAGGGATCTCTCTTTTTTAGTACCAAAGCATAAAAGTAACAAGTTATATATCCCCATTCATAAAACTATAAGTTTTTGATAACAAAATGTGTTAAAAGACTTTATTACCCTTAAAGTCCACCAATAAGAGAAAAAAAAACTAAAAAAGAAAAAGGCAGATTATTAAAACGAAACAACAATAAAAAAACGGTCCCACAACTCAATATTTCCTCTGCCAAAAAACTCTCCTCCTCTCTGCAAAAAAACTCTCCCGTCGTGAAACCCTTCGCCGGCCAAAAAATGTCGACCTCCGACTACCACAGAGAATCTGAAGACGCCAGAAGTTCCGCTAGTGACACTCCATCTGAAGAGCAATTCGTCAATGAGCCGCCGGTTAGTGTATTTTCATTCACACACGATCGTGCCACGACGGTTGTTCATCTTCCCACGATCGTGCTGAAGAAGATGAGACCATCGTGTACACGATGGTCTTCGTGGGCACGATGGTTACACGACGGCCGCCGATCGTGTGTGCCGCCGTGTGCTAGAAGAGCAAAAGCTCGCCTTGCACACGATCGCAGCACACGATCGTTGCGTCGTGTGAACCGCCGTCGTGTGGCACACGATGGTCTTCACACGACGCATCGATCGTGTGCAAGGCGTAATTTTTTTCGTTCTCTTAAGCATTTTATCATATTCTTATGAGTTGTATGTCCATATTGCAGGTAGTTGCGTATGGAAGAGACCTACATTGCGTTTTGTTACACGTCAAGTGAATCTTTACATACGGGAGGCGGTATTTAAAGAGATCATTGAGACATTAAGAAGTATAGGCCGCAATTCATTGCCGATCGAGCTATCGAGAGCTTGACCGAGGGGTCCCGGGCGCTTGATTAAAGTTAGGAGGAATGGGAGTTCAAATCGCCCTACATCACTTGATTGCTCACAATTGGAGGGTGATCAAATCCCCGGATGAGTCGTGGTTCCGTGTCATGGGAGGACCATTCGTTTTACGGCCCGCGATTTTGCCTTGATCACGGGACTCCATTTTGGAAACTCTACCTTCCATTCCCAGGACGACCATCTCCTTCCGTCTGACGGTATTTTCCACAGAATACTCCATGGCAAAAATAATAAGGTTAGTGTTCTGCGGAAGAGGTTCAATGCTCGAGATTTTGGTAGAGACATAAGAGATTATGTCAAGGTTGCCAATTTGCTTATATACTACTACTTTATCCTATGCCGTGACGACATGATGGTCGAGACATGGGCATGGGCATTAGTGGAGGATTTCGAGCAGTGGGATATGTTTCCTTGGGGTTCTTATGCCTTTGAGGTTTTATCTTACTACATAGGCAACGTTGCCATGAAGGAGGGACAAGAGCACAAGGACTATCACTTCTATGGTCCTGTTTGGGCTTTACAAATATGGTCGTATGAGATGATTCCTGCATTGGGAGCATTGTGTGGTATTCAACATAAAACTGTCCAAGTCTCCCGGTGTTTGATGTGGACTACGAGGAATATGTTTTGTGATTTCACTCATTTCTTCGACGATAAGGTACATAAATTTGTAAACGTATTTTCTCCTAACTTCACTCATCTCTTCAATATTATGTGATTGCCCATCTAATGGTATGCTTTAATGACTATTGTTGCAGCACAAAGTACTTCCCTCTTTACCGCATCTGGAGGAGGATGAGGCTGAGTACTACTACCTGAGCTTTGAGAATGTCTCGCCATATGACGTTAAGTTCATTAAGCCTGTAAGAATAGCTGTGAGGAATAAGGAGGATGAGCCTGCGCCGATCCCGAGGAAGAAAGTTATGGATAGGTTGAAGAAGGCTGCTGGAAAATTGATTACATATGAGTCGGCACATAAAGTGTCGAAGCGACGCCGGCAGAGTACCCCACCAGTAGATGGTGCAGAGACATCGGACCGGGAGAGGCAGCCAGAGAGGGTGTGTTGTGTCCACGGACTTCCTTGTCCGGACCACACCCAGGACACGAGCAGGGATGAGTACTTCGATCGCCGTTTGAAGGCGATCTTGTACGACGATTCTGAGTCCGGATTTATTGCTCGAGTTTCTCGCCGGGTGCTTTCTGGGATCGTGGATTTCTTCGGACCTATGCATAGACGTTCTAGGAGCCCGGTACACTACTCAGCTGGGAGCCATGATAGGCCTCGTCATTATGCATCTGTTAGCAGCGCCCAGCGGAGGATTCCTGACCCTCCACGTCACTCAGTCTCTAGCGCAGCACACAGTCACCATTCTCATCGTCAGCCTAGTCATCATTCTCAGCGTCAGCCGAGTCACCATTCTCAGCGTCAGCCGAGTCACCATTCTCAGCGTCAGCCGAGTCACCATTCTCAGCATCCGCCTACCCACCATTCTGAGGTCCAGCACAGTGACCATTCTCAGATTCATCATTCTGTTGAGCGGACTCAGCAACCCCTTGATTACGAGGATCAGTATGAGCCATTTGAGGCGCCGTTTCAGCAGTATGGGATGATGTTCGACTGGTTTCAGGATGAGCATCATTACAGTGCGATGTTTCGAAGTGAGGGTGGTGGTCCTGAGCAGCAACCTCCATTTCAGATCGAGCAGCCAGTTTTTGAGATCGAGCAATACTGCATGTCTGACTCTGATCGTTATAGTTGTGAGAGGGATGCTGAGGGTGACGAAGATGGTGAGAGTGCCGGAACACAGCATTTGGGTGAGCGTAGTCTTCCACCGCGAGTGAGTCGACCATCTGCTGCTCTTCGGGAGCCTTTTGTGGTTGCGCCTCCCAGAGATAGCGAGGCTCTGAAGAAGTTGTACCTACAGTTTAGAAGGGAGCAGCCACGTGATGCTATTGTCCGGTGTTTGGAGACTGGGCATGCTCTCACCCAGGCGTTATTTGACCGGATAGAGTCTAGCCGTGAAGACTTTGATGCCGAGGTGATAGACTTTTATGTGCTTGCGACTCGAGCGAGGCTTCGGAGGGGAGTCCGTAGTGTTGGTGTTGTTCGCTATATTTTTAAACAATCCGCAAGTGTACGGAGTAAATGTAGAAAGAGGCGAGCAAGGTCGTATTCCACAGAGACTAAATATTCCTATTGCGTTGAGTACTAGATTATAATGATTCTGGTTTTATCTAGACGATCGAAAGTTGAATGGATGGTTAACGAAATAAAATAAAATGATGACAATAAAAGAAAATATCCGAATTAAGGAGAATTGCAAGAGTTTAGAAAGAAAGATTCCAAGGCTCGGTTTCCGTTGATCACTAAGTTTAGTCGGGATTGGTTCCAAAAGTTCTAAGTGTGTTTCCAAAATGATAATCACAATAATATTCTAAAGTCCCTCTCAAGATGCATTAAAACGTATATTAAACAACATATAACAACGTCTCCGTTTACTATAAATTATCTAACTCCAAAATGTTCATAAGATTTAAACATCATCATAGCTTATCACCGATTTCTCAATCTCGTAATTTACTACGTCAAATACTCGAAACCTATTAATGCCCTCTTCTCTCGAATTATGAGCAATTAAGTTAAACATATAAAAACATTGATAAAGTGTCTAAAGATGAATCAAAACCAAGTATTTGATAAAGAAATCACACTAGATATATATAATCATCAATCCCTCAAAACCATAGTAAATCAACGTACTCCCATGTCCGGAATCTAACGAGTTTAGCCGGACATGGTAATGAAAGAAAGATTAATAATCATCATGTTCATCATGTTCATGCTAAATAAAACAACAAAATGAATAAAAGATAGGAAGAAGATAAAACTCGGATGGTTTCTTGATTTATCCCGGTTGAAGCCTTCAAATGTTCTTGAAGTGTTCTTCAAGAATTTCCTTCAAATCTCCTTCTTTTTGGATGAAAAACTCTCAAATCTTGTGTTTCTCTCTCTCCAATCTCTCCAATCTTCAGCATCTCCCAAGTCTTGCCCCATATCCTCTTTTTATAAAGCTTAAAAAACCACTTTTTCATGTTCAAATCTTCAAAAATGTCAAAAAGTGATTTTTCCACCGAAAAGTGACATGGCCCGTGTCAAATGACACGGCCCGTGTCATACTGTCCCAGAAAATGCAAAAACTTTCTGGACAGCAGACCCGGTCGTGTCATTTGACACGGCCCGTGTCATACTGTCTCAGAAAATGCAAAAACTTTTTGAACTGTGAAGTCGTGGTCTAGAAGCCATATCTCCCTCAATACACCTCGGAATTTAGCGTATGATATACCGTTGCGAAGCTTATTTCATGAGGAATCCATATATATAGAACACATCCTGATTCGAAGTAATGAATCTGGAAATAGAAAATAGGACAGGTAGTGCTTCAATCTTCATCGTTTTAGGCCTCGTACTCTCGTTTCTACATTGCTTGATATGTATTTGGGGATTGAGACTTCGATATTGCTTGATAATGTCCTTAAAACACCTATAAAATCAAATAAAATATACCCAAGCGTGATCGAGTTCAACAAACATAATATGAGTATAAACGACACAATTCTACACATTTTAGGATCTTAAAATCCGGAAAAACCTTATAAAAATATGTGTAAAAATGAGTGTTATCAAAATCCCCCAAACTTGAACGTTGATCATCCCGAGCAATGCACTTCAAAATAACCACTCTTAAGGGAACTAATCCCTCAACACACCTCAAAGGATCATTATGAAAATTCATCAATACGCCTCAAGTAATAAATAAGTCGAGTTCTATAAAGTATTCAAATCTCTGGGGTGCTTCCTTAACATCATAATCAATACTTGGAAGATATAAACCTCACCGGTCAAGTGTATTCTCTCACTCTCGAAGTGTATAATGGGATAATTGACGCTCAAAGCTCATTCAATGAAATAAGAATCCCCATAGGCTTGCCAATCGTCTACATCTCTACCACTAGTTGTGCATGTAAATTTGGTGAATCAAAAAGGACTTTATCGGTTGTAATGTAGGCTTTTTGGTCGGGGTAGGATAAGTATGGCTTAAAGTGACTTGACTTGAGCAAATTAGAACATCATCTTAATAATCACTTCGCTCAATTAGAAGCTCACTAATCCCTTGGAATTTGCTTCCTTCAACCTCTTGATTTCAATATAATCGCACTAAGCGCTTTTGAAAGTGAGAATCACAACTTTATTCCCCCTTATCGCTCCAATACATCTCATTTCTTTTGTGTCCACAATTTTTTTTCTTTTTATGTTTCATGTGGTGGACAACATCATCATTAAATCACATCATTCTTCCTTCAAATTTATTTTGATAAATCATTGCATTTGAACCAACAATCTTCCCAATCGCTTCCACACATCTTTTCATTCTTTTGCCAATTTGTTCTAAATAGCTCAAGTATAGGGACAAAAGTTTATAATGGAACGGGAAGCTCATAATGTGGCTAACAAGAAATAGGCTTTAAGCTCAATTGGGCTAACTAGGGAAATAAATTTTCGGGTTGGCCAAAAGGTTTGAAAAGTTACCAATAAAAATCGCCTAAAATCATTTTCACTAATTTGCACACACGTTTGTAGTTTTAAATAAGATACCAAGGCAAGTTCTAGAGTCTTAAAATATGAATGATACACTCGACAATGAAACTTGCATATTTAATAATGCACGAAGGCTCAAAAGCTCACAAGTTAGATTTGTTCATATTTCCAAGATATTAAACTATTCATTCAATTCCACACCCTTTTTATTATTCTACAATTTTTCCTCTTCAAATTATCCTCGATTTGTATATCAAAATAACAAAATAAATCCCGAGGTATCCAAGACAAGAGTTCATTCTTTCGAGTTTCATCCAAGTACATGATACTCAAAACACACCAAGTTCAAAAACAACAATCCACACCAAAATCCAAGCAAATCTTCACACCAAAATTCGAAAAAAATAGAAACAAACAAATAATAAAATAAACAAACAAAACAAGGTGTTAAAAAAAAATAAACGAACAATATAAGTATATCTTGACCCAATATCTCCCCCCAAACTTGAATTAAAGAATGTACACACGAAGAGGGTATAGTATTTAAGCAATAAAAACTTTGGGCCAAGAAATACTTACAACCGGTCATATTGATTGGGCGGAGGGAAGTGACCTTGTTGGACATGCTACGTGTCACACCTGCTCAGATTTGCCAAAAATCGTCTGCCCACCTGACCCGACCGTGTCAAATGACACGGCCCGTGTCAAACTTGCCCATAAACTCAAAAAACGTCTGGATGGCCAACCCGACCGTGTCAAATGACACGGCCCGTGTCGTACTAGCCTGGATAGTGCGCTCGGTCTCGGATCTTTTCCCGCGACCGATGCTACGATTGAACCGGCGATTCCTCATCAAGTAAAAATAGAAATAAAATGCGAATAAGAACAAAATAAACTAACAAGAACCATTGGGTTGCCTCCCAATTAGCGCTAAGTTTAACGTCTTCAGCCGGACGCAAGTGTTGGGTTGCCTCCCAACCAGCGCTAAATTTAACGTCTTCAGCCAGACGCATGTTTCCTTCATCCCGGATCATTCAACGAGCTCTTATAATCCGGTTTACGTGCAATTTTATCAGGAGGAGTCATCAAAAATACAACATTTTGACTATGCGTCCTAATCGTTAATTCTCCTCGATCCACATCAATTAATGCTCGTGCAATGGCTAAGAACGGACGTCCGAGTATTACTAGACCATTTTGCTTCTCATCATCATCAAGCACTATAAAATCAACGGGGAAGGCGAACTTATCAATTTTTAAAATTACATCCTCCACAATTCCCTTTGGGTAAGCTATAGATCGATCTATGAATTGTAAGCTCACTGGAGATGGTCTCAACTCTCCTAATCCAAGTGTCCTGAAAATAGACAAAGGCAATATATTGACACTTGAACCATGATCAACAAATACATTATTTAATGAACAACCCAAAATAGAGCAAGGAATTGAAAAACTCCCTGGATCCTTAAGCTTAGTCGGTAGGCGCTCCAATTCTTTTTTCTTTGACGCCATGTCTTGCACGAAAACCTCAAAATTTTTCTTCTCCTCGATATGTTCAATTTCGGATCGATCTTTCTCCTCATCAGCATTATTAGACAACACGATTGCATCTTCATCTTCATTCTCCGATTCCGATATCACTTCATTCATGGTGCACGAAAAAATGGCATTGCATTGTGCTTTTGGATTTTCTTCGGTGTTGCTTGGAAATTGGCCCTTTTGATGTTGGCTCCCCACAATCTTAGCCAATTGACCGATTTGCGTTTCTAAGTTTCTCATTTGAGCTCCAACGGTGGTTGCTAATTGAGTGACATGATTTTCAATCCGATCAAGCTTTTCTTCATCTCGGGTAAACCGACTTTTTGTTTCCATCATAAAAGTAGCCAAAATATTCTCTAGATTAGAATTTGGCTTGGACTCTTCTATCACCTCACCATTCGACACTTTAAATCCCATCGGTGGTTGCAACACATTTCTCGAATTCCCGTAGCTAAGATTCTCGTGATTCTTATTTGAAGGATGATAAAACCCCGGATGAGGATTATTTCGATAGTTATTGAAATTATGGTTATTGATATAATGAGCTTCCTCCAACGGGTCCGGTGGTGCACTTCCTTTTGGATTTATTTTTTCATTTGCACTCTTCGCCGAATTCCCAAATGGTTGGTCAAAATCGACATTTGTGCAGTTAAAGCCTTTATAGGATCCGAGTGTGAAATTTCAGCCACTCTACGAATATTACTCCTCTCGGTAGGCCATTGATAGCTATTCATGGCCATCTCCTCGATCAATTCATATGCTTCCTCTGCACTTTTAGCTAGCAAAGCTCCTCCGGCCAAAGCGTCAACAAGATTTCTCGTCTCTTCGGCCAACCCATTATAAAAGAAACACATTTGTTGGTCTTCCGGAAACCCATGAAGAGGACATCGTCTTAACAAATCCTTGAAGCGCTCCCACGCCTCATATAACACCTCTGAATCCATTTGTCGGAATTGCATTATTTCGCTCTTCAATCTCATAGTCTTGTTGGGCGGGAAGAATTTGAAAAGAAACTTTTCGCCCAACTCGTTCCATGTACTTATGCTCCCCGAAGCAAGAGTTCCAAGCCAACTACGAGCCTTTTCTCTCAAGGAGAACGGAAATAGCTTCAATCTTATTGCATCATTTGTCACCCCATTCATTTTAATGGTATCACAAATTTGAATAAAATGGAATAAATGGGCGTGCGGATCTTCTGTGGCAAATCCCCCAAACTGATTTTGTTGATCCATCGATATTAATGAAGGTTTCAACTCAAAATTGAGGGCGTTGATAGGAATATGAGAAATTCCCCCATAATTTTGGTCAAGCCTCGGCCGAAATCCGTCCCGAATCGATTGAATTCGGACTGCGGGCTGCTCAGCCCGTATGCCTTCATTGTTTGGATTGTGGGCTATTGCATTATTATTGCCCATGTCGGCAATTACGTCTCCCACTCTTTCCATTTCGTCAGATAGATCCCTTCGTAATTTTCGTGTAGCAACACTTGTTCTTCGAGCAAATGCCTCTACTTCGGGAATAAAGTTTTCCAAAGGTTCTCGAGAGGAGCGGGTGTTCATGTACGTCCTGTAACACGGCCAAAAACAATACGGAAGTAACAAAATAAAATAAAACAGAAAAATATGTCTAAAGTAAGACCGGAAACACTTATCGTAATATCAATACAAACAAAAATAAATTAGTCCCCGGCAACGGCGCCAAAAACTTGTTCGCTATATTTTTAAACAATCCGCAAGTGTACGGAGTAAATGTAGAAAGCGGCGAGCAAGGTCGTATTCCACAGAGACTAAATATTCCTATTGCGTTGAGTACTAGATTATAATGATTCCGGTTTTATCTAGACGATCGAAAGTTGAATGGATGGTTAACGAAATAAAATAAAATGATGACAATAAAAGAAAATATTCGAATTAAGGAGAATTGCAAGAGTTTAGAAAGAAAGATTCCAAGGCTCGGTTTCCGTTGATCACTAAGTTTAGTCGGGATTGGTTCCAAAAGTTCTAAGTGTGTTTCCAAAATGATAATCACAATAATATTCTAAAGTCCCTCTCAAGATGCATTAAAACGTAGATTAAACAACATATAACAACGTCTCCGTTTACTATAAATTATCTAACTCCAAAATGTTCATAAGATTTAAACATCATCATAGCTTATCACCGATTTCTCAATCTCGTAATTTACTACGTCAAATACTCGAAACCTATTAATGCCCTCTTCTCTCGAATTATGAGCAATTAAGTTAAACATATAAAAACATTGATCAAGTGTCTAAACATGAATCAAAACCAAGTATTTGATAAAGAAATCACACTAGATATATATAATCATCAATCCCTCAAAACCATAGTAAATCAACGTACTCCCATGCCCGAAATCTAACGAGTTTAGCCGGACATGGTAATGAAAGAAAGATTAATAATCATCATGTTCATCATGTTCATGCTAAATAAAACAACAAAATGAATAAAAGATAGGAAGAAGATAAAACTCGGATGGTTTCTTGATTTATCCCGGTTGAAGCCTTCAAATGTTCTTGAAGTGTTCTTCAAGAATTTCCTTCAAATCTCCTTCTTTTTGGATGAAAAACTCTCAAATCTTGTGTTTCTCTCTCTCCAATCTCTCCAATCTTCAGCATCTCCCAAGTCTTGCCCCATATCCTCTTTTTATAAAGCTTAAAAAACCACTTTTTCATGTTCAAACCTTCAAAAATGTCAAAAAGTGATTTTTCCACCGAAAAGTGACACGGCCCGTGTCAAATGACACGGCCCGTGTCATACTGTCCCAGAAAATGCAAAAACTTTCTGGACAAAGCAGACCGGTCGTGTGATTTGACACGGCCCGTGTCATACTGTCCCAGAAAATGCAAAAACTTTTTGAACTGTGAAGTCGTGGTCTAGAAGCCATATCTCCCTCAATACACCTCGGAATTTAGCGTATGATATACCGTTGCGAAGCTTATTTCATGAGGAATCCATATATATATAGAACACATCCTGATTCGAAGTAATGAATCTGGAAATTAGAAAACAGGACAGGTAGTGCTTCAATCTTCATCGTTTTAGGCCTCGTACTCTCGTTTCTACATTGCTTGATATGTATTTGGGGATTGAGACTTCGATATTGCTTGATAATGTCCTTAAAACACCTATAAAATCAAATAAAATATACCCAAGCGTGATCGAGTCCAACAAACATAATATGAGTATAAACGACACAATTCTACACATTTTAGGATCTTAAAATCCGGAAAAACCTTATAAAAATATGTGTAAAAATGAGTGTTATCAGGTGTCGGTAGAGTTGGCACTGTACTTGCCGGCTCCCTATTTTACGTAAGTTCTATAACCTGCTTACTTATATATCATTGGTTTGATATCGATTTTTTTTAATTTTGTGGTTTGGCTTTTTGTAGTTAGTTTTGGCCAACGAGTTTGCAAGACTCCATCCGGATGATCCTCTTGGTATCAAGGTGACGGGGAAGCCGGTTTACAAGGAGTGGAAAATTCCTAAATGCATCGAGGACTACATGACAGGTTTTGATACACCACATGCAGTTCCATGGTTAAATTGCAACGAAGTAAGTTTGAAATTTATATTTATAAATAATTGACGATTTGTTGCCATTTGAAATTTATATTTATAAATGATTCACTATGTTTGATGTGATGATCTTATATGATTACATATTTTGTTTGAACAGATCATTGCCATTTGTTGCCTCGACCAAAGCCACTGGGTGACTATCAAGATTGACATCATAGCATGGACCGTGGAGTTGTACGATTCTTTGTCACACCACCACGAAGATGGTCGATACCGATTCAACCAACTGCAACCGATTATGCGTCTGATGCCTCGTGTGCTAGCTCAATCCGGGTATTGGATGAACAACCAATCGAAAACAAAGTATGACACGGAGATGAGTTTCAAAATTATGCCACGAGAGCTACAGTTCATACAAAACGACAATCACAGTTGTGGCCCCTTCGCGTGCATGTACTTGGATCGACTGCCTCTCGCAAACCCGTGAGCAAGGCACCAAATCAAGGAACTTAATGAAAAATATATTAAGAAATATCGATATGGTTTAGCTGCTAAAATCTTTATGTTGTCTTTAGACATGTAGAATGGTTTATGGTGTGTTGTTAAATATTTATGTTGTATTTAGACAGTTTTGGCAATATGAATGTGTCAGTGTTGTTAAATCTTAATGTGTTGGCTCTGTGTTACACACGATGGATGCACACGATCGTGGCCATCGTGTGTTACGATCATGTGCAACCTACCCACAGTCATGGGTTGATGCTGTCGTGTGCGCATGATGGCTGGCATGACCGTGTGCACACGACCGTGAGTACCATCGTGGGAACGGCCGTGCACACGATCGTGTGTTGCATCATGCACACGGCTGGACACGACCGTGTACACGATCGTGTGCATATGAACTTTTGGTATTTTTGCAAATTTGAACTATTGTGTTATCTAGAATGATGTTTTGTGATTCAAACATCGCTTGTTCAAACATTAATTACTATATAGCTTCTTATACAAACTCCTATTTGTCATTTCGTTGTAATTCATTAGTATATGAGGTAATTCATCCAGATGATTGAACTTATCCGTACGTACTAATACACTGAGAACAATTGGACGACACATGATATGCAATATATTATGTTAATTCAATCAATAACTTTTTAGATAAGTGTATCATGAACAAATAATTGTTAATATATAAGTAACAACACCTAAATTGACGAGTAATTTGAGAAATTGGTGAAAATTCTTGATGTTCTTGTGCACACGATCGTGTGTTTCATCGTGGACACGACCGTGTACACGATCGTGTGCATACGTGGATACAGCGCCAATTTGACACCTGGTTGCCAACGTGTCACACGATTGGAACACGCGATCGCGGCGATCGTGTACACGATCGTGTTTACTTCAAAGGTCAAATTATTTAATTATAAAATCCCATCGTGGGTCAGTCCCCCCCCCCCCCCTTTATTATAAAATCCCATCGTGGGTCGGTCCCCCCCTTTATTATAAAATCCCATCGTGGGTCGCCCCCCCTTTATTATAAAATTCCATCGTGGGTCGGTCCCCCCCTTTTATTATAAAATCCCATCGTGGGTCGGTCTTTTTCACTTCAAACCCTAATCAATTAACATCAGTTAAAATTCATTAAAATCAAATACGCGAAATGAGCGGCCGATTACGAGAAACCGATTTAGGAGGAAGCGAAGCACCACCACCAAAAAGAAGAATGAGGATACCTACTCCCAACCCACCATACAGAACTAGGCCGAGAGGAAGATACTCAATGCTCAGAGTAAGTTTTTTGATTTTGTTGTATGTGTAGTGACTATCATTGCAAATTAATGTGTTCCATGAAACAGGGCCTATTTAAACACACTGCGAGTACTCCACCATACTAGATGGTGATGATGATAATGATTTGGAGATTTCGAGAATAAAAGCAAAAAGTTATTTTGGAAGAGGAAGTTCATGAAGACGGTGATACAAGACTAAAGATACAAAGAAAGATTGGGGAAAAAGGATCCAATTGATTGTTTTTATGTTATTATTAGATATTTTTGTGTGATGGTGATTAAATTTTGTTTTGTAAAGTTATATGCTTTGGAATCGTAAACTATCGCTCTTTGAAGTGAGCTACTTTGTTATGGTTAATGTTTGGCTCCATAATCACCTTTATTTGCTTTACATAACTGAACACTTAAATTTCAATTCAAAGGTAAAGAAAATAGACACAAAATTATGCATTTCAACTAATAATCAGAATACTGAATCAATACATGGTCCATCGAGGATCAAAATATCAGCACATGATTGTTGCTAGTAAGTCACAAAATATAAAAATACATAAGCAATTTAAGTTTCACGGTATGGACATCCCCTTATGTCATGGTCATCATTACGGCAAATGCTACACCTCTTCTTCTGCGCCTTTGCCTCGTTTGTTCATCGATTTCTTGAGTTTCTTCAGGGATATTCAAATCCACACCACCTATGGGAATGAATGCTTTGCAAGATTTTCTATTGTGGCCGGTTCCTTTACACCTACCGCACACCTGAGGCCGTCCACCTGCGGGCAAATTTTCAACAGCGGACCGTGCGCGACTCATCCTTGGTCGGCCGGCTTGTCGTACCCCCTCTGGAGGTACGCAAACGATGGATGAGATCTCCGGTGGGACATTCCACTCATCAGGATGTGGGATGGGACTAATATGCTCCTTATAAGTCTCTCTAAGGCCTTGTTGCTTGAAATAACGACTAACAAAATCATACACGGACAAACCATTGCCGGCGCGCCTGTTACAATAAGCAATTATGTCAAGGATGTTGTATAGGATAATGTATTTTTGATATTGATGAGGTGATAAATCCAGACCATCCCTGTTTTGCAAATGATGGCAAAACACGATCGCGCCGATCGTGTGTTACGATCACGGTGATCGTGGGGTTACGATCATGCCCATTGGGTTACGATCGTGCCCATCGTGTGTCCCATCGTAGGTTACGATAAGGGCGATCGTGGGTTACGGTCATGGCGACCGTGGGGTTACGATCGTGCCCATCATTGGTTACGATCGTGCCCATCGTGGGTTACGATCATGCCCATCGTGGGTTACGATCGTGCCCATCGTGGGTTTCGATCGTGACCATCGTGAGTTACGATCGTGCCCATCGTGGGTAACGATCGTGCCCATCGTGGGTAACGATCGTGCCCATCGTGGGTAACGATCGTGCCCATCGTGGGTAGCGATCGTGCACACAACAGCATAGACATGTACCTTATAGCGGAAACGGCATGACGACATGGAATCTGATCCAAATCAAACTCATGACAACAACATGTCCATGTTCGAAGGTCGACCTCATAAGAAACTTTGTTTTCTTCGACTTTATAAACAAGTGGGGTGGTAGCTCGAACGGTAAGAGTCAGACTGGCTTGCACAGAGTTAGAAAGCTTTTCAAAAGTGTGCATTGTCAACTCATGGTCTCTTGACGTAGCTTCTCCCCGCTTCTCATCAAACCAATTCTCTAAAATTAGGCGAAATATCTCAAGTAACGAGCAAACAGGTAAACGCCTCGCCCACAACATACGATTATTAAAGCATTCAACAACATTGGATGTCAAGAAGTTATAGCGTATCGACACTTCGACCTAGCCCACCTCTCTGGCCCAATTTCAGAAAGGCGCCTGTGCGCCCCATTAGGGCTTTCGATATGTAGTTTCGAAAAGTAGTTTTCAAAAACTTCTTCTCGATGCGTGTAGGCAGCAGTTCTAAAGAGTCCTATAGCATGCGCACCATAGGAGGTCAGATTTTTTGCAAGATGGTGATAGCAAAACCCGTGGAATGCATTCGGATAGACGGCTCGAACAGCATTCTGAATGCTCTTATGTTGGTCACTCACAATCAGTAAATCTTCCGTCGGATTGTAGCATCTGCGCAGGTTATACAGAAAATAAGTCCATGACTCGTCGTTCTCTATCGGACCGAGACCAACAGCAAGAGGAAAAACTTGCTCGTTCCCGTCAAATGTGACGGCCGCAAATAGAGTTCCTTTATTCCTTCCCTTTAGGTGGGTCCCATCAACTATAATCACCGGTCGAAGGCACGTATCAAATGCCCTAATACTCTGCCCGAGTGCAACGAACATGTGGCGAAACCCTCCCTCACGAGTCGTCTGCAAATCATAAATTGTCCCTGGATTACGCTGTTTTAACAAATACAGATAAGATGGGAGCCTCTGATACGACTCATCGAAGCCGCCATATGTATTCTCTATCGCTATATTCCTCATCCGGAGAGCAAAACTGTATAGCATGTCAATGTCGTACTCCCTACACATCTCTGCAATCATCTCCTTTGGCCTCAAAGTGACCCCCTCACTGGTCAATCTTTTAGCAAAATAATGGGCGGCAACCTCAGAAGTGACCGACCGTGCGGCAAAGACGGTTCAAATCGTGGTAACAATGTGTGCTCCAATGTCATCTTAGTAATTCTCCTTTTAGTTGCTCCCTCAATAGCACACAACCTAAACTCGACGATTTCTTCGCCCACTCTTACGACAAACACTATACGTTTATCGGCGGAACGATCGGTGATACACCGTAGCATGTTTTCCAAATGATACATTCCTACGCTTATCCTCAAATCTGTCTTGAACGAAAGGTGGACCCCACCTCTAGCCGACGCAGAACGTGGAGGCCGCCGACCCAACCCAAAGTCCCGGCACTACCGAGGTCCGGAAATGGAATGATCCAGTTACGCATTGATTGTAGATGCTCATGCTCGCTCGCAGATTGATGGTCGAATGAGAAGTTCCGACGACTCATAATCCTATCCATTTGGGCCGGTTGGCGAACCCAAGCAAGAAATTCCGCAGATAGTGACTCAAGCAAGTCTTTACAACAATATTCATCTTCGGATGTATGCACCTCTTCATCTTCCTCATCTTCCTCGTCTTCCTCATCTTCCTCGTATTGATACTCTTTGGAAGGCATGTCATAATTTATGTTGTCGGGCTCTACTCTCGAGCTGCTACATCCCATATTAACCTCGGGAGTGGAGGAGCTGCTGTTCTCAACATAGACCTCAGGATCCTCCTTGTATTCTACTAGTAATCGAAGTATCTCGGTATTGCCCCGTAATAGGACTTTTACTTTGTTTCCTTTGGCCATGTGTGTCAAGTACCATAATTTGTAATCGGACTCATTTGGACCACCCAAACCCTCTCTGATAACCCCCACGAGGTTTGCACGACTAACTTTGCTCGTGTCGATATAGACAAAAAAGGAGTCCCCGTCTACATATGTCGATCGCTCCCAATGACCACCGTGATGTATCAAAATACGCTGCCACGACATCTGATTACAAAAAGATGAATAACTATTCAGAAAAATGAGCGAACAATATTATAAAACTGTCTGCCTTGGACACGACCGATGCACACGGTCGTATACTACCGTGTGCAGTGATCGTGTGCAAGTTTCTGTCCATGAACACGATCGCTGCACACGATTTTAGACGATCGTGTTAAACGATCGTGTACACGTTAGTGTTGCGCACGATGTTAAGGTCGTTGCGCACGATCGTTGCACACGATCGTTGCACACGGTGGCTTCCCATCGTGTGCAGCGATCGTGTCCGTAAGAACAGATCTGTAATTTTTTTTTCATCGTTCAAATAATGATGCATACCTTCTTTATGAACTCAGAAGCACGACAAATGAAGTCCTATTTCAACGTCAACTTTTATTTTCGAACAATCTTGTGATTTCTATAAGATTTTTTGAGAGACCCTTTGTCAAAAATAAAATGGTTGTGTTGTTTTGATGTATATGTTTGTAGTTAAATTTTGGTTCTTGGACATTAATATCGATCGGAGGAGGAAAGTAAAAAAGAAAAACGAGAAGAAAAGTAGTTTAAATTAAATAAATAAAAAAAAGAGAGAAGTCAACAATACAACAAAAGAGAGGACATTTTAGTCTTTTTAATCAAAATGGTGCCAAAAACTTATAGTTTTGTGAATGAGGATATAGAACTTATCAATTTTATACTTTGGTATTAAAAAATTGATTCCCACAATAACTAATATAAACCTATATTTACCATTTCAGGTAATTAGATATTTTATAAATTTAAATGAGTTCACAAAATTAGCAGGTATTACTATACGAGTTTGGAATGGAATGAGTAGTAAAATCAATTTTTAATTGGGTTTGGAGTGAGTACACGTATATAAATTTTAGACAAATTCAGTAGATTGTATTATTTCCAAATTTATAATTGAAATTTATTTTTAATCTTTTGTCGGTTATGCTATTTATCCTTAAGGTTTACATTCAAATTTCGAGTTTTATCGAGATGAATAACTAATTATTGTAACAACTTATACCGAAATGAAGAAGTCGCTTGAGAGCAAGTTAGAAGTAGCTGAAATGAGAATGTTAAGCTGGTCGTGTGGTCGCATAATATTGGATAGAATCTCGAACGGGGTTTTCAGGAACGCGCTAGAAGTGGCGCCAATTTCTGCGAAACTTAGGGAAGAGAGATTGAGATGGTTTGGCCACGTCCGCAGGAGGCAGACATCTGCTCCGGTGAGGAGGGTTGAGAGTTTATTGGTTGTCGGGGAGGAGGAGAGGCAGACCGAGGAGGACGTGGGAGGAGCAGGTGAGATTAAATTTGAAGGTGTTAAACCTTTTCGAGACCATGACTGTGGATAGGTGCTCGTGGAGGCGCCAGATCAGAGTTGTGGATTTTTGTGTAGGGAGCGGTGCTGTAGTAGAGAGCCTCAGTGTTGGGTTGTCTCAGCTAGCTTTGATCTAGAGCATTTTTTTACTTTTACTTTTATTGTATATTTTATCCTATTCGCCTTTTGCGTGTGGTGTATTTTTACAGGGAGTTGTGCGCAGAATCAACCTCTCTTCTGTTAGAGCAGCATTCATCGAGAGTGTAGTTGCCAAAGTCCCCTTAGGTAAGTCTCATGTGAATTAAGCCATGGGCTCAGGTATGGTTTTGAGTTTTTTCGAATCATATGCTTTTTGTATGTATCACTCATTACTTTGATGTGCACTAAGCTGGGGGTCTTCACGGAAACAGCCTCCCTACCGTAAAAAGTAGGGGCATGGTATGCGTACAACTTACCCTCCTCAGACCCTGCTCTGTGCGGGATATACTGAGTATGTTTGGTTTGGTTTGGTTTATAAATTTAACTGAGTTTGAGTAATTAGCAGATTCTATTATATGAGTTTGAGATGAGAACGAGTAATAAAGCTACCTTTCATATTATTTGGTACAAGTACGAATATATAAATTTTAAAGAGGTCTCGGTGATTGAACTTTGCACTCGTTGTTTCGGGTAAAACTATACGAGTTCTTAACACAAGTGAGTAAAGTCACCATTTAATTGGATTCGAGGGGGATATTGATATATAAATTATAAATGAATTTTGGAGGCCGACCCTAACAATATTATTTTACTCGGTGCGATAAATGATTCAGAGTGACTCAACTCTAATGTTGATTTAATTATTATATTTATTTTCTAATAGCTTTTCCCGGTTACGCAATTTTTTAACGCCGTCCCCAGAGTATAGACCAATGGTAAGTTGCAAGGTGATTGGAGTGGAAACACTCCGACATTGCGGGTTCGAATCCGTGTGGTGACAATACTTTGCTGAAATATTGCAAGACTTGTTGCTGGGTTCGTGTCTCGTCGGTCCTCTCCCTTGTAGAGCTGCCATTAATGCATATCGCTCGATTTAACACCCGCTTGATCAAGGGGCCTCTGATACAGGTGGGCACTCGTCTCTCCCTCAACCCCAAAAAAAAAAAAATACCACCACACGCCAAACCTAGGTTAGGTATATCTTTCTTCGGCGCCACGCTCGCCCTTACCTTGATCGGCTATGGATAACAGTGAAACTGAAGTTTTTATCTGTTGATTGTAGGGATCAGTCATATGATAAATCGTTGATTTCGCCTCAGTCAGGCTCTTATATAGCTTGAATTGAGTTCATTTTTTTTCCTTATTTGGGTCAATGCCGTTTATCGGGAGTAGCAGATTGAAATCGATTGGGTGAGTGATTGAGGAATTCTTGTTTTTGGTCTTCTTTAACTTCTTTGCGTTTGTTGTAACAATTTCATTTAAGAATATTAGGGATTGTTTGTATCGATGGGTTATTGTTGACGTCTGGTTTGGTCAACGTCACGTGTGCTGATCTGGACGAATGTATCGAAGACACGTAGAAAATAATAAACAAGATGAAAGGTGTTTGATCACTAAATTTTATTAATGACCTTAATACAGAGTAGAGCCGAGCAGGATATTTTATGCCGGTCTATCTTTTTTGCTTGCTAATTACAAGTCTTATCTTTTTTTTCTCAGTCAATCTGAATTCTCTCTTTTTTCTCTCTATGTCCTAAATGCCAAATCCAAAGATCTTCTTTCACTGTATATTCCTTCTATATATAGACAATCTGGGCCAGTCGGGAGATGACAACTGGCGAATATTTGGGCAATATGCCCAAAACACTTGTCAGTCTGCAAATATGCCTTGGACACGTGGCGGCCTCTAAGGAGTGCCTTGGGAAGGGGCATGACTGCATGCGTTAATTGGCATGCGGGCCTGCCTCGCATGCTTCTGGAGGTGCTTATCCGCTGGGGTCGATCCTCGGGTCTCCCGCCATTCAGGTCGGCCTTGTTGTAATCTTGATTCGGAGCATTTGATCTTCTCTCTGCCCGGCCCTACCGGGTCGGATATCGGGTCGGCTCTGATGTCTCTGCCCGGTCCGGTTCTAACGAGCCCGGGAGAAAATCGGGTTTGTGCCCGGTCCGACTTCAGGCTCTGCTCGGCCGATTCAGCTGTCTTGAGTGCCTACGTGGATTTCAAGGTGGATGGGCTGCCAACGGTTATCATGTTATCCAATTATTTTGTCCTTTCTTATCATTTCCATTTTATTATTCCGATCATACTTTCTTTCCATAATTCTGTTTGCTAAGGTTATTGATGTTGCTTAACGAATTATATTAATCTGGCATATCACGCAGGGATGGCAGCAAACCCAACAAAGAGTTGGGTCGGAAGCCGAATGAGGTAGCAGAATTTGCACGTTCTTGCTCTCTTTTCATTAATCTCATTTTGTTTTTCTATGTTCATTAATCACATTTTTGAATTCTTAGGGAACAGTGCTGTTACGCAGAAGTGCCAGACTGAAATACAAAGGAGAATTGCTGCGGTGAGGTCTTTTTATTATGTCAGTCCCCCCTCCCCCAACCACCCCGGCCGTTTGATGTGGTTTCTTAACCTGCAATTATTTTGCACCATTTTTTGCTAAGGGATAACTCATAATTGCTTCTTGTAATTGTTGTTTATTGCTTGAAATTCATCCTCCCCCCCTCTAATTTCAGTTTTCTTAGTTATTTGATGATAAATAATCTAATTTGATATTTCATGCAGGGAGGACTGCAAGTACAAGCTTACAATTCCTAGAATGATATTGAAATTGCCGTTAGGCGTGGAGCCTACACCACCTAAGTGGAAATATCTTACGATGAAGCAGCTGGCAGAATTTGCATTAATAGACTACAACAAGAAACATGTTTTTGTTCTATCTAAAGCAGTGTAATCTTCTCTTTCTTTCTGCTCATTCATATTTTAAAATACTTTATATATTTCTGAATTTCTAGGGAACTAACTTGGTGTATGTGAGGCTTTCGTGCGGGAAGGTTAGGGATTCCTTTGGACCTGGTTATAAGATCGACTTTACTGAACGGTACACAGTGTGGACTCATTTCAACTTTGAGGCTAGGCAGCGGCGCAACGGTGACCTAACTAAAGAACCACTTCTTTTGTTTGCTGAAGTATATGAAGGTGTAGATAAGTATTATCTTAGTGCATTGATGCTCATAAACCCTGAAGATGAAGGTAACGTCACTGTCTTTGTGCTGCTGAAGTCATTTTTTTTTTTCATGTGTTGTTGCCCTGGTCTGTCCCGGCACAAAGAGTATAACTTTGTATTTCTTTTTATGATGTCATATTTCTATATTCTTTATTTGTATATGAAACAACATTTAGTATGTACACAAGTTTATTGATGAAACCAAAACTTCCGTCACACTTCAGGTTTATATAGGAGAAACATAAAACTTTTCAGTTTTCAGTAACATATGTTGTGAAACTGTATTGTAATGAATTGAAGTCCTTTATCCTTAAGTATTATAAATATGCTTCTCAAAGTTGCCTTAGGTTTCAATAATGCCTGAAAAGTAAGGAAAAAGATCTTAGTTAGCTGTCTCATGGGTAGTTAAATATAATTGCACAGTAATATATGTTCTCTGTTAATTGCTGCGTTATAATTTTATTCTAATGTTTTGTTGCAGCATATGGTTGTCCTCGTTGCTGGTCTTACATTGGTCATCCACGTCATGGATATCGTGCTGGTTTTGATACTTCGTAATCCCTTTTTGCTGTCCTTCCATATATGTTTTGGTTTGGTAATTGAAAAATGAGTAAAAATCACTAAATCTGATAATTCATGCAGAGTAGCCAGTGACTATAAGCGTAATATCTTGTCCGAGCAAGATGCTGCAAGACTGTCAGAATTTGCTTTACAGGACTACAATGAGAAACATGTTTTTTTTTTCCTCTACTCCTTTTTACTTTTCCGTTCTCTTCCTCATGTTCTCTCATAATCATCTCGTTTTTTTTTTTTTTTTTTTTTCAAATTAATCCAGGGAACGAACTTGAAGTTTGAAAGGGCCCTGCAATGCAATAGTTTTACATGTGAAGGTCTTTTAATGGACTTCAGCAAGATGAATACGACTTGGGTGCATATGAACTTTGAGGCAAGGAAAAGATACTTCGTTTGTTTGCTGAACTCTACTTGGGGGATGATGATAAGTACGTGCTTGCTACAATGTCAGCCGCGGAGCCTTCAGATGCAGCTGGAGAATGGAAAAAGAAATTCCTAGGTATAGATTATTCTATTTTATATCTATCTTCGCAATATAAATTAGTACCGGACTGCCATCCATTATTCCGATGTGTTATTGTTCTGAATGCTGTTGGTTTATTGGTTTGATACAGTGCATGAATGTGCCTTCTGCCCAGATCAATGTTACCTAGTTCGCGGTACGGTTCGGTACGCGGAACACGTACCGGGACGTGGTACGCTACATATATCGGAACACGGTACGTTAAGGGTAGATTTAGTCGGGAAGCTTTTTTAGGATGCGGTACACGAATTCATTCTTCACAGTATGCTAGTATTTTATTTTTTATAATTTTTTATTTTATATATTTGATCACTTATAAATTTTAATTTATATCATATTATAATTATACATATTTCCTTCTATTCATATCAATATCATCCAATGTTTACAAAAAAATACACAGTAAGTGTAAGTTTATTAAAAATTATGAGAAGATAAACCATAATATATAAAAGGAATAAGTTAAAAAAGGGAAATAGTTAAATAAAAAGGTACAAAAATAAACTGATTTGCTCTGGAAATTGAGTAGTTGTTTGCATTACTTTAAAAAAAATGGGAAAAAAGAAAAGTGACTGGGCCCTTAGTCAGACGCGTTTTCTTTTTCCTCCCACTATTGTCTTCCTTCTCCAAGTCCAGTCCACCGGATATGGAGAAAGCCTACATATTTGGGGTCGCCGGATATGGAGATCCAATACGCGAATGCACCGCGTTCTGGTACGTGCGTTCCGGTTCGTGGGACGAGGGGGTGGTAGAGAATTAGGTAACACTGGCCCAGATGATATTCGTCATCTATGGCATGGTTATCGTTATGCTTTCAATGATCCGCCTATTGGAACTGCACCCGACATATATGCAAAGGCCAGAGGATGGAAATTGCGTAATCTTATTCTGTGATGCTCAAATCTGTTTAATGTAAGAATTACTCCCCCACTGATTGTAGTATTGCCTACCCCCCCCCCCCCCCCCCAACCCGAGCGAGAGTAGGAACTGCCTCTAAGTGCAGAGCCGAAATGAGATGAACAAATTTATGGAGAATTAATGTAATAAAATAAATTCTCTTGGAACAAATACCATTCCTAAGAAATCTCTACTATATATATTGTTGATTAAGTTAAGATTGGATTTATCAATGATTATTACGCTCTCTTTTTTTTTTTTTAGCAATTTTATGGCATTATATGACTCATTTACCCAGTGATTATATTGGTATCATAAATATAAATACAAAAGTTATAAGCACAAACACAGAATGAGAACAATAGAATCATCACTTGAGTTGATTTTGTGCAAAGGCTGAAGGACGTCAACATATGTTGCTACAAATTTAACCCAAGTCGTAGAGATAGCTCTGTGAAAGACACCGCACAACAGAGGAGCTTGTGGGAAGGGGTGGTATATCGTACTGTACCGAATTTTTTTGTCGATACCGTATACCGTACCGAAAGTTTCGGTACAATAAAAATCATACCAATACCGTACCGAAAGTTTCGGTATACCGAAAACCGGTGTACTAAAATTTCGGTATGGCTTTCGGTCCATACCGATACCGCCCGAAATTTCGGTATACCGAATTTTATTTCGGTATCGGTGTATACCGAACTTATCGAAATACCAAATTACCAAAATATCGAAAAAATCTTGATATACCGATATATACCGAAATACCGAATAAAAAAATATCGAAAATATTGATGTGAGAGAGAGAGAGAGAGAGAGAGAGAGAGAGAGAGATGTTAAACGGGCTCGGGCCCGGCGGGCTGGCCCGTTTAACCCGCCAAAAAACCGGTTTAGGGCCGATATTTCCTATCCCGTTTAAATCCTGCTTTTACCGAACTGCTTAGAAGCTCGATATATATATATATATATATATATATATTGTTAGTTTCAACTTACAGTAATACTATATTTATATAACATATATTAATATTAGATATATTAATATTATATATGTAATATATATTAATATTATATATAATATATTATTACTGTATTTGTTAATATAGTGTGTGTATATATATACACACACATAAAAGTATATTTTTTGTTATATTTATTATAGTATATTTGTTATTATATATATAAAATATATTGTTACTGTTTTTTTCTTGTTTATGACTTATAAAAAAATAAAAAATAGATTTTCTAAATATTTAGCCCGTTTAGCCCGAAGCCCGTAGAGTTAGGGTTAGGGCCGATATTTTCTAGCCCGTTTAAATCCGGGTTTTTTGGCCCGGACCGTTTAGCCCGAAGCCCGCTAGGGCTAGCCCGGAACCGCTAGGGCTAGCCCGTTTAACATCTCTATTGAAATACCGAGTTTTTTTGGTATCTCCATATATACCGAAATACCAAAAATAAAAAAATATCATACCGTTACCGTACCGAAAATTTTCTGTGCGGCACCATACCGTACCGAAAATTCGATATATCGAAATTTTGATAATTTTTCAGTAGGATAAATTCGGTATTTCGGTATATTTTGCCACCCCTACTTTGGCATCAATTTTTTTTGAACAAACTTTGGCATCAATTTATCAGCACCAATTTAGGAGCTTGTGAAAGACACATGCTGTTGTCAGCTCTTTCAGCATTACACGGGAGAAACAACAAAAAACACACAAGACTGGAAGGCAAAATTGACATTTGCTGCTGAAAAAAACACACGAGGCGCGTGATAAACACTGCACGAGGGAGGGGAGAGGAAACCAAACTAAACCAAACATACTCAGTATATCCCGTTCAGAGCGAAGTGCAGGAGTAAAATGACGCAGACTACGCCTACTTATTACGGTAGGGAGGCAATTTTCTGAAGCACTTCAAAGATAACATAGTGCGCGAGAATGTTGTGTGATAAATATAAAGGAAAACATATGATTCGAAAAAACTCGAGACCATACCTGAGCCCATGGCTTGATCCACATGGGACTTACCTAATGTAATATCCGTAACTTTCTATTTTTAGCAGTTTCCATTTTTGGTGTATGTCTATTTTTATCGACTCGCTTGTAACCGTTTCGACATTTTGAATCTACTTTATTCTTGGAGTTTTTCCATTTGTTGGGGGGTAAAACCTGAATGGTACCCCGTGGAACTGTGTTGGGGGGTAAAACCTGAATGGTACCTCGTGGAACTGTGTTGAGGGATAAAACCTGAATGGTACCCACGTCCGGAGTATTCCTGTGTAAATGCTTCTGTGACCCTTGGTTGCGACCTTAGGAGTTTATGTGTTAATAGTATAGACATTGTTGAGCATTCTGTGAACTGTTGCCTAACGGAAATACGATATTGTGGTCGTGTCGATCTTTCATTATCGAGCTATCGTTGTTCACTTGGGGAGTCTTCTGATCCTTATTGGATATGTGTTTCCTTCGAGTTTCATTGTCATGTTGCATCGTGACATATTTGGAGTCATATTTGCGTGCTGATCGATCATGTGTAAGATTTTCAGGACGGGCACGTATAGTCATGTGTTGGTTTCGACCTCACATTGAGCTATGCACACAATAAGTACTCCAACTGATTAGGTACAAGACCACACATGTATTCGATCGATACCCATTAGTGGCTTGTGCACGGACACATTTCCAAATCGGGCGTATCGTGACGTCCATCTTAAGCTATATTGATTGGTCGTTCATAGTCCATGTGTGATTGGATATGTTCGACAGTCGGGTTTGTCTTTGAGATCCATTATATGTGATTTGTATATATTTGACGATCTTATTCTCTCGTATATCTGTCCCTGTGATCATTTATTGATCTTGTTGGAGTTTACCTTATCGCTGGTATTCTCGGTCGTTGTTGGTCTTTTATTGATCTTGCTTAGAGTTTACCATATCGATGGTATTCTCGGTCGTTGTTGGTCATTTATTGATCTTGTTTGGAATTTACCTTATCGATGGTATTCTCGTTCGTTGTTGATCCTTTATTGATCTTGTCGGAGTTTACCATATCGATGGTGTTCTCGGTTGTTGTCTGTCCTTTGTTGATTTTGTTGGAGTGTACCATATCAATGGTATTCTCACTCGTTGTTGGTCCTTTGTTGATCTTATGTGGAGTTAATCATGTAATAGTATTCTCGGTTACCATTGATATATCGTTGGTAGTGTTGGAGTTTATCATGTCGATGATATCCTCGGTTGATGCATTAGTTGTTTAATATCATTGCTTGTATGAGCGTTCATACTTTGTATCGATATCCGGGACTTGTCATTGTTTATGGGTAGTTGACCTACAGATGTATTGTGTATTATCAGTTTTATCAGATCTGGGATTCGATTGTGCGATCCGACGGACAAAATTTGACACGGATAGATTATTCCATATTGGAGGTATAATGATGTTTTGAGGATCTTGGCATTGTTTGAATACAGTACAGATGGTTGTATTTGAATTCATTCGTCACTTGAGGATGCGAGGTGTGGATTGAGGTAAGGGATGATTTGATATGAATTACCACGAATTGGTAAGATTATTATGGTGATATTGCATTGGAAGTATTCTTATTTTGTAATTACATTGATATGTAATTGTTTATGATAATGTGATCGTTATCATTGTTGAGTATTGTGGCTGACCCCGTTGTGGGATTTAACTTTTAGGTACTCGGAGATCGAGCTAGTAGCGGTCGTGAAGGGATGAGCTTCCCGGGTGATACTGGCTATGGCATGTATTTGAGAACCAAGTATTTTCATGACTTTTATGATTCCGCTGCAAATGTATTTTTACTGTGTTTATATCCGCTGCGTGTGTATCTTAAAATGGCTTTTCGGTATTTTACCAACTCGTTTATACTTTCAAAATGCTCCTTTTCATATTTTGCCTTGTATTTTCAAATGAAATTTTATGATGGTATTTGAGAACTATATTTTGGAAAATATTTAATTATTCGTAAAATATTACCGTCTTTGTCTCTTTGGCGTGTTTGAAACGATTGTGAAAATGATTTTTAGTCTAGTGGGTTCCGGCGCGGGGCCCACGACCCTGTAACTGTAATATCCGGAATTTCTACTACTGTTGTTTGGTATTATTTTATCCGAGTTATATTGTACAGCGTGGAATCTGTACAGTATGGATAAAATAAATAAAGGACTGAGATGTCAGTATCGGTATAATTGTCATATCTGGTCGACAGTTGCATTTGAGGATATCGTGTATCCGGTTATCGTACTTTCAATATAGAGTATATCGTATAAGAATGTTATTGGATCCAGTATATGTACTCAGTATGTGTGTATGTGTTTTCGGTATGTCGAGACAGACAGGAAAAGTTGGATTTTGGCTAAGTATAGAGCCCTTAACGTACGCTAAGTTTAAAGACTTACGTACGCTAAATTATACGCTTTACGTACGTAACAAGAAGAATCGAACAGTTGGGCCCAGTTTCGGCAGCTTTCGGCGCGGATGTGGACAGGTGAGTCAACGGATGGAGTTACATACGTTATACAGGGTGTATTACGTACGTAATATGAGGTAGGCCACGTAAGGCAGCTTCTGGTTACGTACGTAAGGCTGTCGGCCAAACTGGACAGTAGGTAGGCCACGGCCGGTTACGGACGTAACGTGCCGGCAGGTCTCGGCCTATATAAGGCCTGGACTGAGTCATCCTTGTCATTTTTCGTTTTTCTCCGTTCCTTTCGTGATTTCTTCAGCAAAGTTGATGGATTTGAGTAATAACATCATGTAGCAACATGTTTTGGAAGTTTGATTCATGGATAACATCATCTCCCACCCGGATCGAAGGTAAGAATACCTAAACTTTTGGTTTTTGGATATTCTTGGAGTTTCTTGGTGTTTTGGCCAATTTGCTTCATTTTGGTTCATATTATTGATGGAACTTTGTTGTAAACTCGTAATCATTCAATACTCTTGAAGTTTTGTGGAACAAATTCGAGTATTTCTTCGTTACAATGATTGAATTGGATTATGTCTTCAAAGTGTTCGATGAAATGCCTCAATGAGTAGAACTTGGGAAATTCTACACGTTTTCGTATGAATGATGGTTAAATTGATATTGTTGTGATGATTCTTGGTATTTACGGGAATTTTGTTAAGGGAAGTGTTGTGCAGCGATTAATACGCCTCGATGGCGATCGGCATAGTGATCTGAGAGCCAACCATAGAAGACATACTCTGGGCGAACACCCGGAGATCGGCACCCACGGCGATCGTCTTTTGGTATCTGGCGATCGTCTTTTGGTATCTGGCGATCGTCTTTGATCTCCAACCAGAGACGATCGTCTCATGCCACGTATATATCCTGCATCCGTCAAAGTCGTCGAAGACCGAATCTTGGACGGTGACCCACATGCAGATCCGCAAAAGGCGCCGACAGTTAAGACCTTTGACCCCAGCCTGTCACCTACCTCACCTACCGACAGGCCCGCCGAAAGGTGTAAAGTGGGTCCTCCCCGGACAACGACTCAGGACGCGTGCAGGCTTCCCATTGGCTCGCACAGCTGGCCACCAGCAGCAGCCCCAGATTTAAGGGAACAGCCCCACGTGACGGGGCGATCGGCCATCTTATTATAATATAAAAAACGGCGGTCGCCCGCGATCGCCGGAGAGGTCCTAGCAACCTTGTCTCCTATAAATAGGAGGCTCATAACACGTCAGTAGAAACAGAACCACATCATCGTGAATACAGAGAGAATAAGAACTCATCTGGCAATTACTTACACATTCATAGTGATTAATATACACTCACAGAACATCAAAAGCAAGAACTCACAAATCTCCCTATCTGGTTCTTCCAGCAATCTACACACTCTACAGCTTAGATAACTAGAAGTCTTTACACTCATTGTAATAGATTCTAACATTAATATTTGTACTCAACAGTATATTTATTAATAACATCTCGCGAGAGCATTCAAGCCCGGGACTAACAACCCCGGCAAATCTTGTGTTATTTATTTTCTCACGGAAGTGTTCTCGCATTTGTTTGTTACTCGATCATTCCAGCAATACTATCTCCGGATAATATTTTGGGTAACAACAATTGGCGCTAGAAGAAGGGGCATCTAAACCTTCATTTTTATTCCTACCGTCTCGAAGAACACTCACTGTTCTCCGGACATATACTTGAAGAAACACTCACTGTTATTCAAAAGAAAAGCCTTCAGAAAAATGACGTCTGCAACGACCTCCAAGAGAGCCACCCTGCGATCTGCCGGAAACCTCATTCCGGCCCGGACCGAATCCCAGCCCACGGCGGAAGGTGACCACGGTGACGCAAGGCTCTCACTCCCGCCCCCGAGGGACGGTCCTAGCCTCTCACTCGATCAGTTCCAGACCACGGAACAGATTGAGTAGGCTATAGCCATCCTCAGGGAACGACGGAGGGCATGCGACTCGACCGCCATCACTCTGTCAGCCATCCGCCGGGCAGGCAAGCGGAAGCTCAATGGGATATATGTTGAGAAATCGACGGAAAGCCCCGAGCCGCAGGAGAAAGATCTCGTCAGGCGGGATGACTCCGTCTTCAGCCGCTTGGGAAGCGATCCCTCATGACGACCCGGACACTCAGGCCCCAGCCGGGAGACATCGGTATCCGAATCCTTTACCAGGAGTTCGGCATATCCGACTCCCAGAAGACAAGCCGGTCAGCGGGCCCCCGCTCGCCCAAGAAGTGAGCCCACTGGCAGAGAACTCATCGTCTACCATGGGGCCAGGGGATCTGTGCACGATCGCCTTGGCTCGCGCTCCGGGAGCCAATCAGCGAGCAGTCAGGCGACGGCGATGGCCGCCATGCAGCGCCAGCTCGACGAGATGAATGCGCTCCTAGAAACTGGGGCAGGCGCCAGGAGATCGATCGCTGGACCAAGTGAACCACTCGCGGTCCAGATCGAGCTCGCCCCAGTTCAACCAATGATCGCTCCCCCACAAACACCTCTATATGAGGGGAGATCGGATCCGGAGACCCACTTGAGCAAATTCCGGATCTACATGACAGGATGCGGAGCATCAGATGCGACGAAGTGTCGAATGTTCCCATTAACTCTGGGCGACCTCGCCCACAGGTGGTACATCTCACTACCACCTCGCTCAATCAATTGCTTTGAGAAGCTGGCGAACGACTTCACATCGTACTTCGCCGCCAAAGTCGCTCGCCCAGAAGGCCCCCACCGCATGATGAAAATCAGGCAGGGGAAGGACGAGTCAGACGAAGTTTACATCGACCGGGTAGACGAGATAGTCCTCACCGGCGAGCCCATTAGCGATGAGCTCGCTCTCTACTCGGTCCTGGGGGGATTCTGCGGCCACTCACCCATGTTCAGGCACCTCACTAAGGACACCCCCCCGACCTACTCGGTCTTCCGCGTCAAAGCCGCTGATTTTCTGGCCAGGCAGAGGATGCTCTCCCTCCGCTTAGGCGAGGGACCTTCCGGAGAAGGGAAGACGCCATCCCATGTCCAGAAGAAGGCGGTCGCCAAGCCCAGAAAGGCGGTCGAAAATCCGCCTGGTGAGTTCAAAGCCTTCGAGGATGTAGAGGTTCACCTTCTCCACAACCTCAACTTATCTCCGGCCCACATCTTCAACGCAATCAAGGGGCGCGAGTGGCTTTCCAAACCAAAGCCGATAAGGGACCACGGTCATCTAGACCGCACCAAATTCTGTGCCTATCACAAGAGTACCGGCCACAACACCAGCCAGTGCCGCGACCTCCTCAGACAACTCTGGCGACTGTTTGAGGAAGGCAAATTGGACAACTTGGTCACCAAGCTAGAACCTAGGACAGAGAGGACCGGAGGGCGCGAGCGCCGACAAAACGAAAGGACCCCTCTCAATCCGGTCGCCAGGATCGAGCATGAGCTGGAGTATTCCGACGAATCAATTCCTCCGATCAACCCTAGCGGTCGGATCAATATGCTTCAAGCAGGAGGTGGAAACCTCGAGGGCCTTTCCCCAGTTTCCACAATGTCAAACAGGAAGCGAAAGTCCGAACTAAGGGCGCTCTCCGGGGTCCATGTCGTGGTACCTCCAGAGCCGACCATCTCTAAAGACGCGCTCATCACTTTCTCCAACAAGGACAGGGAGGGAGTGCAATGCCCCAAAGAGGATGCATTGGTGATCTCTGCTTGTATCCTTGGGAAGATGGTCGATCGCTGCTGGTCGACAATGGGAGTTTCTGCAATATCATATTCAAATCCGCCCTGGACCAGATCGGCAACTTGACCAAGTTCATCAAGCCATTCGACACCGTGCTCCAAGGGTTCGGCGACAGCTCAGTCCAAGCCTACGGAAGGATCAAGCTCTCTGTTGAGCTAATATGCTTTTACGATCCCAAGGTTAGGATTACTAGAAACCTAAATTTTGTAATCATAGATAGGCCCAGCATCTATAATGGGTTCCTAGGTCGCCCCTTTCTAGAAACCTTTGAGGCGGTCGCCTCGTCTTTCTTTTGCTGTATCAAATTCCCCACTGCCGATGGGACGGTCGGTACTGTAAAAGGAGATCAGCTAATGGCAAAAAGATGTTTGAATTACTCCTATGTCGTAACTACTTTCAATACTTCCCATGTTATGTTTAACATTGAAACGATCGACGATCGACCCATGGAGATCAACGAGCCGAGCACATCATACCAACCCAACTTAGAGGACGCCATCTCACATCAATCAACGGACGACATCGAGCCAAGGATCGATTTCGAGCCAAGTCTCGACATCGATCCAAGGATCGAGTCCGGAAATCGTTCTAAACAAGAAGCGACCGTCCCCGTTGAAGACTTGGAAAGTATAACAATAGATCCGGCTCGCCCGGAGCGGGAAGTACAGATCGGCGCAAGCATCGATCGCAAATTAAAAGAGGATCTGATAAATTTACTATGCAAGAACATCGGAGTCTTTTCTTGGTCGCATCAAGATATGGTTGGCATAAATCCTGAACACGCTTGCCACTATCTAAAGATCGACCCGGCAAGGAAGCCTGTTCACCAAAAACATAGGAAATTCGGTCCTGAGAAGTACACAGCGCTCGACGTAGAAGTCAAGAAGCTACTCAACAACAAATTAATCGGAGTAGCTACAGACGAACCACAATGGGTCGCCAACGCGGTGCTTGTCAAAAAGCCAAACGGCTCCTGGAGGTTATGCATCGACTTCACCGACCTCAACGCGGCATGTCCAAAAGATCACTTTCCGATGCCTCATATTGATCACTTGGTCGATAGTACAGCAGGTTGCGAAATGATGTCGTTCATGGATGCCTTCTCCGGATACCATCAAATCCCAATGGCGGAGAAAGACATAAAGCACACATCTTTCCACACGGAAAAAGACATATACTTTTGGGTCCGAATGCCGTTCGGCTTGAAGAACGCAGGGGCAACCTACCAGCGACTAGTCAACGGGATGTTGGCCAATCAGATCGGCAAGACCATGGAGGTCTACATTGACGACATCGTGGTCAAAAGCCTCAAGATGGAAGACCACCTCAATGACCTTGCCGAGACGTTCGCCATCCTCGAGAAGTTCAACATGAAACTGAACCCTAAGAAATGCAACTTCGGGGTGGGCTCCGGAAAATTCCTGGGGCACATTGTGAGCCAAAGGGGGATCGAGGCGAATCCCACCAAGATTCAAGCTATCCTCGACATGCAGGAGCCACAGAATGCCAAGCAGGTGCAACGCCTCACAGGTTGTCTGGCCGCCCTCAACCGTTTCATATCTCGGCTCGGGGATAAAAGCAAGCCTTTCTTCGCGACCATAAAGAACAAGAAGTTCGCATGGATGAAGGAGAGTCAAATAGCGTTCGCCAAAATCAAGGAGTACCTATCTAACCCCCAGATCTTGGCAAAGACGATCCCCGGTGAGAAACTATTCCTTTACCTGGCGGCCTCAGAGGTCGCACTGAGTGCCGTTTTGGTGCGAGCGGAGGGACAAGTCCACTTGCCTATTTACTACGTTAGTCAAGCGCTCCATGACGCGGAAACACGATACACGCCTCTGGAGAAGATCGCCTACGCTCTAGTCATGAGTGTTCGCAAGCTAAGAGCCTACTTCTTCGAACATCAAGTGGAGGTTCTGACGACTCTCCTCCTGAGGCAAGTCCTGCACCGGCCAGACACCAACGGGCGACTCCTCAAGTGGTCACTGGAGATCGCCCAATACGGTATCACGTACGCCCCTCGCACAGCGATCAAAGGCTAGGCTCTGGCAGACTTCGTGGTGGAATTAACATTTCCTCACAGTCCGACCCAGATCGGCCGCCCTGCCTGGAAGCTGTATGTAGATGGCTCGGCGACCAACTCGCGAGCAGGGGCAGGGATTGTCCTCATCAGCCCCGACGGGCAAAGTTTCACAAATGCTGTGCAGTTCGGGTTTCGTGTGACCAACAATGAAGCCGAGTACGAAGCCTTGGTAGGCGGGCTCGATCTAGCCCTCGCCCTAGATGTTCGTCGCCTCCATATCTTCATGGACTCCCTCTTGGTCGTGAACCAAGTCAAGGGAGAATATGAGGCGCGCGGCGAACAGATGGTCAAATACCAATAATTCATCGCCGAAATATGCACGAAATTTGAGGAAGTGCTAATCGAACAAGTCCCGAGAGAGCACAACTCCCAGGCTGATGCCCTATCCAAGCTAGCGTCGTCGGATGGGGCAACCGATTTCTCTAATATCCAAATTACAAAATCTGCAAGGCCGGCGATCGACAGAAACCTGGTTACCACATTCGCCGTTGCCGAGGAGAGCTGGATGACTCCGTTCATCAAATACTTAAAGGAGGGAACGGTCCTTGACGACCGTACCAAAGCTCGCCAAATCCAACTCCATGCGACCAGATACACCCTATTGGATGACCGGCTTTACAAGCGAGCTTTCAGCCTTCCCCTCCTCAAGTGTATTACACCGGAGGAAGATCGGCTCGTTTTAGCCGAGATCCATGACGGGATCTGTGAGAACCATGCTGGCGGACGAGCTCTCATCCATAAAACAACCAGGCAAGGTTTTTTCTGGCCGTCACTTCAGAAGGATGCGATTGCCTATGCCAGATCGTGTCACAGGTGTCAAGTAATGGGCCCAAACATCAAGCTCTCCCCCGAGCAGCTCACTTCAATGTACAGCCCATGGCCTTTCGCCTAATGGGGCATCGACCTTATAGGTCCCTTGCCGATGGCACCATGGGGCTGTAAGTTTGCCATTGTAGGGGTCGACTATTTCACTAAATGGGCTGAGGCTGAACCGCTCAACAAGATCGGCTAAGAGCAAGTAATCAAGTTCATCTGGAAAAACATCGTATGCCGATTCGGTCTACCCCAGGCCATCATCTCCGACAACGGAAAGCAGTTCGACGGCTTAGAAGTCATGCAATTCTGCGAGAAGTGGGGAATCAAGAAGTTGTTCTCGGCTCTCTATCACCCTCAGACGAACGGGTAGGTAGAAGCTGTAAACAAAATCCTCAAACACACGATTAAAGCACGACTCGAGTCCAGGCAAGGACGATGGGCGATCGAGCTCCCATACGTTTTGTAGTCTTATCGAACGACGACCCGAAACTCAACCGGCGAGACTCCGTTCGCCCTCGCTTTCGGAACAGAAGCGGTGATCCCCTCGGAGATCACCGTCCTCAGCCATCGAACCGAACAAGAGATGATGACAAACAATGATGTGGCCTGGCGGATCGACCTCGACATGCTCGAAGAACGATGCCTGACCTCAGAAATGAGGAACACAATCCATAAAAGGAGATCCGAGAAGTTCTTCAATTCGAAGGTCAAAGAAAGAAGGTTCCAAGTGGGCGATCTCGTCCTCAGAAAGATCCATACCCACACAGGTGTCTTTGGTCCGAACTGGGAGGGCCCCTTCAGGATATCTAAGTGGCTAACTAAGGGAGCCTACGAACTTGAACACCCTGACGGTACTCCGGACCAATATCCCTGGAACGCCATACATTTGAAGAAGTACTACCAGTGAAGACGTTGTATTCAATTTCAACTACCCAATGTACAAAGAATATAATGAGATTTCTTCCTATCCAATCTATTCTAGCGATCGCCCCACCAGGCATATCCTATACCGTCGAGGATCGTCGTTCAAACATGGCGATCCGAGGTAGGAACAATGCGGCCATGGTCCTGGAAGTCGATGGAACCGACAACTTCGCCCATGCAAGGTTTCTTTGGGCTGAGATCGCCTGTCCTTCGTTTAAATATGAGGCCGGCGTAGCCTAAGGACCCTCCAAACTAATCTGCGGACACGTTCGTACGCCCTCAAGGTACATCATCTAACATGATGTACCCGGACAAGGCGACGTGTCCCTACCCCATCACAACGTATACCGTCGAGGGTCGCCATCTAACATGCCGACCCTAGGTAGAAAAGTGCTAACAAAGCCGCGGATGTGGAGTCGAATAAACCAACGACGCCCCGTGCAAGGACTCCTCCAGACCAAGACCGTCCACCTTTCGTTTAAATACAAGGCGGGCGCAGCCTAACGGAGGACCCTCACAATAAAGTGAGTCGCGGGAATATCCCTCGCACACAAAGACACAGTTGTGGAGGTCGGTCCATCGAACTCCGCGACCGTGCACGATTCCCCAGAGTCGGCAAAACTGAAGATAGCTCACCAAACATACTATTTTTGTTCCCTTACTTACAATAAATAAACAAAAACAAGGGGGCAGAGAAGGGGAGCTAATCCTAAATGTGAATCGGACAGAAGGAACCGTACTCGATCGGCTTCATTTAAACACACACTGGACGATCAGTTTTGTTCGACAATACTTACAAGTAAGAATTTCCAAACATATCAATACTTTCAAACATTCAGACAATCGGTCGGATGAACAAGACATCGGAAGTAATCATACACATTTGTAAAAAAATCGCATGCAAACATTTAAAGGCGATCGTACATAAAAAGAAACAGGTGCGAAAAAGGAGTATTTTATTCATTATCAAGGAGTTCGTACATTACAAAGCCCGAAGGCAATACAAAGAAAAAGCAAAAATTTACAAGCTAAGGAAGACATAGAAATCTCTCAGGGTCCCCCCGGCTGGTCTTCGCCCCCAGGTGGCGGATCGGCACGCGCTCCCTCATCGGCATCAGGATAAATGAGCTTAGCCGGAAAAGGATACCAACTCAAGTCAATCCCCCAGTCGACGAGGTCAAGGATCGGCAAGGAAAAATCCGAGTGCAAAGGGTGCTCGAGTGCATAGGCCTTGAAGCTCTCCATCAAGGGACCGATCTCGATCCCTACCTTCTTGGCGGCTCGGACCGCATCGGCGTAGGCCACATAATAGGCGAACTCGCCGACGAGTGCCACATTGAGGTAGGGATCGGTCTCGATCGCCTTTAGCTGCCTTTTCAACTCCGTGGTCGTCTTCTCAGCTTCCGCTAGCTCAACCACCTTGGCGGCCATTTCTCCTTTAGCCTTCTCAAGCTCTCCCTTTGCCTTCTCCAGCTCGCTGTTGAGCCGATCCACCATCGCCTTCAGCCCGGTCGCCTCCTCCTGCGAGGCCACATGCATTCGGCGAGCTTTCTTCTCTTGGTCGCATAACCGATCGGCCACTTCCTTGGAGCGGCTCAGCTCCTGCTTCATCCGGTCGATGTCCTGCTTAGCTCGTTTGGCCGTCTCTAAGTAATCCTCCATAGCCTGGATCCGGTTGGCAAAATTGACATTTTGGTTCCGAGCTGCCTCGAGATCTTTATAGAGACGAGCATTAGAGGGTCGCCCCTCGTAATCCTTGGCAGCTTGGACGGCCATCGTCGCCGTCTGGAGAGCCAGGGCAATGGTCGCCTGCATGGCATCTCCAGACCGCCGACGAGCGATCGCATCGAGATCGGTCGTCCAAGCTTTAGGCAGAGAAGTGATGGCCTTCTGGACGTAAGTAGGGACGTCGAGGGACTTCTGCGGAGACTTGCTCGGCAGGAAGTCCAGCACCATCGGCGAGACGTCCGGATCAGTAAGACGGACCCTGCAACACAAACAAAATAGACAAAGGAGTTAGAATATACCTTACTCAAATTGCCTAACTCGGAAAGATCAATCCGGTCTTACCTGTTGACCAATTCGGGGTCACGGCCAAAATAGGGCTTGCCCCGAGAAGTTTCAGCTTCGGCGATTGCCACCTTTTTCAAGGATCCGGCCGATGACCTGGAGCCGGACGCTGAGGGCCTGGAACCAGATCCCTCCACCATCGGAACCACGGAGATAGGAGCCGCGGCAACCGGCGGCTCCAAAATAGACACGTCCGCCTCATTAATCGGCAGGGACTCCTCCGGCCTCCGCCTCTTGCGGTTGTGCTGGAGTTGCTCCTCCTCTGGAACTTCCGGCTCGGCAACCGGCACCGCAGCAGGCCTCACCATAGGAACAGGGCGAGACATCGTCGCAGCAACGCAACCCGTTTTCTTTCCCTGGTGAAGACGATCGATGAGACCAGGGTTAGACATGGCGATCTCTTGCGGTGGTTCGGCAAAGCGGGGAAAATGAATCTCTGTCAAAGAAGGAATTCAGACAAGTTATACGTCTACTTCGACATTGCGATCTCTTGGAGACGATCGTCAAGCAAGGAAGAAGTGAGGTCTATACCTGGAACTTTCAGATGACGAGGGAAGTGAAACAATCGAGCCCCCAACCTGTAAAGTTCGTGACCGAGTGAGCGAACGTCTATGTAGGAATCCGGCAAGGCATGAATTCGCTCCCAAACAATCAAGAAATCAAAGGGGAGATCGCCGGTCACGGGAACAAGAGATTCTGCAAAAAGGAAACAAAATTAGATCAGTCCAAGACGTATCCGATCAAAGGGAGAGTTAAAACCCTTACTCGGATTCGTCTCCCGAAAATTGGTGGGAACCTCCAACTCTTCCTCTGGCCTATCATTCGACGCCGACCTCCACGCTCCGCCGACCCAGCACCATTTTGCCAGGTCGCCCCGGGTCTTGTTCGGCACACCAAGGACCACTCTTCCCATTCGACCTTGAATGTGATTACCGCTGATCGACCCTTTCTGCGCAGCTAGTTTGAAGAGATAGTTCATTTCCATCACAGAAAGGAGACAGAACAACCGGTGACCGCCGAAAAGTGTTAAAGTACAGATGATCTGTAGCCAGGCGTCCGGCGTCAGTTGGAGCGGCGCCAAATTCCAGGCGATCAATAGATAGGATACGACGAACGGTAAGGGGAATCGCAAGCCGGCCTCCATGATCATCTCACTAATGGCGACCAGACCCTCAGGAGGTTGATCGGCACGTTCATTTTCCGAGGGCACGTGCAGCGAGACGTCGGAGGGAATATGGAATTTCGCCCTCCAGCGACTCAAATCTTTCCGGGTCGCCGAACTCCGGATCTAACCAAGAGTCTACTGAGATGGGTCGGCAGCCCGAAACACCATCCGCTTCACAGGTTCGTAGGGATGAGCGGCGAAATACACTTCGAAATTGAATTCTGGACAAGGCCCGGCAATCCCCTCCATAAGCTTAGCAAATTCCATGTAAGCAGGGCCGAAAACGCTATCCCGTTCCCAAGACAACCACACCAGTTCATCTTCATCCACCGGCGAACCCCCTCGCTCCGCCGCCGCCGCAGATCTCTCCACTTCGGCCTCGTTGAAGAGCTCCTCAAGTTCTGCGGGTACAATCCCCGCACGAATAGCCTCAACGTCCGTTTCCATGTGGAGTCCCGCGGGAATTTCCTCCCGGTCCGGCGAAGCCGCGACGACGGAGGTACTTCCGGTCTCGAAGGTCTTAGATCCCCCAGACATGTTATGAAAAGTAAAGAGGAGAAAGAAGATTTATGTTCTTACCTAAAAGGAAGGACGGTCCGCACAAGGCTCGTCGGAAAATTTTTGCAGAATCTCGGCTAGAAAACGAGGAAGCGTGAAGAGTAGAAATGAAGAATCCATAGCCCCTTTTATAGACAGGAGCAGGGATCACTTTGCAAATAGGCGAAATCCCAAGGGTTGGAGTGCAACCATCGGGGGGGGACACATTAAATGCAACCACTCGAATCCCGCGTGCGCGTCTTTTCGAGGGCACGCCAGGCGACAAGTCTGAAAAACCGTCGGACTCCCCCAATGGTCGCGCGACGCGTGTCCTTACAACGTTTCGAGAGCCCACCTTTGTTTCCCGCTGCTTCCAGCGCAAAAGGAGATCATCCAAATTTGAAATTAGATCGTCTGATCGTCTAAACAGTGGCGATCGCCAACAGTGCCACCTCACCCCGTGTTTTCAACATCGAAGCGAGCTGGGGGGCAATTGTTGTGCGGCGATTAATACACCTCGATGGCGATCGGCATAGTGATCTGAGAGCCAACCATAGAAGACATACTCTGGACGAACACCCGAAGATCGGCACCCACGGTGATCGCCTTTTGGTATCTGGCGATCGTCTTTTGGTATCTGGCGATCGTCTTTGATGTCCAACCAGAGACGATCGTCTCGTGCCTCGTATATATCCAGCATCCGTCAAAGTCGTTGAAGACCGAATCTTGGACGGTGACCCACATGCAGATCCGCAAAAGGCGCCAACAGTTAAGACCTTTGACCCTAGCCTGTCACCTACCTCACCTACCGACAGGCCCGCCGAAAGGTGTAAAGTGGGTCCTCCCCGAACAGCGACTCAGGACGCGTGCAGGCTTCCCATTGGCTCGCACAGCTGGCCACCAGCAACAACCCCAGATTTAAGGGAACAGCCCCACGTGACGGGGCGATCGCCCATCTTATTATAATATAAAAAACAGCGGTCGCCCGCGATCGCCGGAGAGGTCCCAGCAACCTTGTATCCTATAAATAGGAGGCTCATAACACGGTAGTAGAAACAGAATCACATCATCGTGAATACAGAGAGAATAAGAACTCATCTGGCAATTACTTACACATTCATAGTGATTCATATACACTCACAGAACATCAAAAGCAAGAACTCACAGATCTCCCTATCTGGTTCTTCCGGCAATCTACACGCTCTACAGCATAGATAACTAGAAGTCTTTACACTCATTGTAATAGATTCTAACATTAATATTTGTACTTAACAGTATATTTATTAATAACATCTCGCAAGAGCATTCAAGCCCGGGACTAACAACCCCGGCAAATCTTGTGTTATTTATTTTCTCACGGAAGTGTTCTCGCATTTGTTTGTTACTCGATCATTCCAGCAATACTATCTCCGGATAATATTTTGGGTAACAACAGGAAGATAATGAATTCATGATCAAATGTGTTGATTATGTTGTTATGATTATGGAATCGTAGTATTCTCGATGTTCTTGATAGTTTGTTGCGATCCATGATGTTATGAGAAGTATATATGTTGAAGAACATGATTACATACACCTTGAATTGTGAATAGGGATTGTTTAGATGTTAGAACACATCGGATTGTGCCGTTTGGGGACTTTGAATGTGATTTCGGAATAAGTTGTGGAACTCTTGGAATATGATTATCTATAATTAATCGGGTTGTCCGGATTGATGATGATAATCGGTAATTAGTTTTATTACGAATATACAAGGAGGAAACTTGTAAGTGTATTTAAGATTGAATGTGGAATCGTATTGTTGTTTTGAATTCGTGTTTGATTGGTTTGAGTTGTATTGTTCGGTTTTGTGTATGATCGAGGTATTGTTGAGCCGTTGAGTTTGATTGGTTGGCTATGTTGGTTATTGATTGTTATCGGATTGTATGTTAATCGATTATTGCAATAGGTTGAGATTATTGATCGGTGAGTATAACCGTATGTTGCGGTCATGTTCGAGTATGTTCGTGAATTGCTTTGGTCGGGGCCGAGGAGCTCGTAGACGAAGGCATTGTGACTGGTAGCGGCTTCATCATCATCGTATCGGTATCAAGGCAAGTTATTACTTGCTCAGTTATAATGTTTAATGAATGGTTTCAGTTTCATTTCGTTTATAATGTATATAGCAATGATTATATGTTGTCATTCCGATTCTGGGAGTTAAATCATAATGTATATGATTTATTTCGGTTATTGGCATATTCGAGTATCGAGGTTACATTATGGTAAAGACGAGGATATAAGTATCTGTATTTCATGATACGTTTGGATCGCCGAGCATTGCGGATAATCGTCGGTGATGGTTTGATATCGAGATTTCTCACGAAGGACTCGGGGCAAGTATCTTATATCGATTCAGTTAGTGTTAGTGATTTGATCATGCATATTGTCATTCATGTTGTCGAACATGAGGTCGTCTTAGTGGATTTGTCATATTGTCGTTCATGTTCTGTTGTTCATGTTGATGAACATCTTGATTTGCATATGTGTATGCATAATTGTGTTGTTTGTGTTGTGTTGATCTGATGGGATCGTGTGATCTATGCTGAGGGCGCTGGATCAGATTGTTGGGACTCGGTGCCTAAAACGAAGGCCCAGCGGAAGCGGTACGAAAATTAATTTGATCCGAATCCCTACGAGGATCGATCGAGCTACGTATATACGAATATCAAAAACGAATAACAAGAGATATAGAAACTCACCCTTGTAGTCCGTTGATTAGATGGATAACCTTCTCTTGAGCTATTCCCCAAGCTATGCTTGATCTCTACGAATCAATTCCGCTTCAAGCCCTTGAACGATCGAATGCCGAAAGCACCGCGTCTCTACTTGCCACGCGCCGGAAAAACAAACGGAATGACAACACCTTGCTATCCTCCGAGGATACGGCTAGAGCTAGGTGATGAAGCTTGTTATAGATATTAATATCACTCTAAGTGTATGAATATCTATCTCTCTCAATATTTCCTCACAAAATTTCTCTAAGAAGTTATGAAGAAGATGAATGAAGAAGATGAATAAAGAAAATGATGAAGAAGACTTCTATCTCTCTCTCCTCTTACAACCTCACGTTGGAAATGGAATGCTTATGAGAAGTGGGATGTCTTCTTCCCTTTATTCAACTCTCCACATGCATATCTCATTATTATGAGAATCAAAGCCCCATCACCTCAATGATCAACCATTAAAGAATGGAACAAGGGTCCATATGAAAGTGGGTGGAAATGTGGGGGGACGGCCCATGTAGAAACCGGACAAGTTTGGTTCGTTTCGGACTCCCGTGAGTCCAAACAGATAAACTTCGATTCCGTATCGATGTATTTATATCGATTAATTAATCCAATTAATTAAACATATCAAATACAAAATAATATAATTAATTTCTCCAAGAAATAATTATATACATGAATTAAATTAATCACCTAGTAATTTATTTAATTCATTAGGCCGTAAATCAATTTATCCAATAAATCGATTTAAACATCCAATGTTCCAAAATTAGATATCCAATATCTAATATTCATAATGAGAGAATTAGCTTTATTCATTCCGTCGTCAATCCTATTGCGCGACTCGATAAGTCCGTCTCAGTCAGGAATGGGAGGAACCAAAGAGTAGTAGCACCACCTAACCAGCCTGGCGGCCTACACTGTACCCCAATTGAGAACGAATGATTGAGATCATTCAAGAACCATTCTCTCGTGAATACCAGTATACATATAAACCCTTCTTTCAAATGTCCCGATCAAGTTATAGGGCCACGGTCAGTCAAACCCTATCTGTACTTGACGCTATGCATGCGTTAATGCAAATCGAGATCATCGAGCTGTCATGTATCTAATACAACTAGCTCCAATGCTTTGGCCAAAGACTTATGATCTCATCTGCTAATAACCGCATAGGACATATAACCCGCTCACTAATGGGAGAAAGAATTCTATCTTGGTATTCAGTAGGACCTGCTACTTGCCCGTCAAGATGCACGTCGAGGTTGACCCCCACCTTCCGGTTTACAGGGTCGAACTACTCTAATGAAAATCTTGACGTCACAAGCACATTCCTACTAAATCCTCAAGTAGAAGGTTCACGAATACCTATCACAACCTTTCGATTCCGTCATTGACTATCCCGGAGTGAAATCCGTGTGACGAATCGAGGGTGAGTCGGTTCGAGTATACTAATCCAATTAGCATACCTATAACGTGTGCTCCCACTAACCATTAGCGTTCGACAGGCACTCTCCATGTCAAAGAACATGTCATACAAGTCTTCACATAAACTTAAAGCCCAGTCAAGTTTCATCGACTTGCGAACGATTAAGTATTTGAGCTATAAACCTTTCCATTGCCGACCCCCTTATCCAATAAGGAGTGGAACGTTTTGCTCTCAAATACACAGACTAGTTTCTATATGTATATTTACGAGTTAGGAATGCCAGTAACTACCAGTAAATAAAGAAACATCCATTGCCTTATATTAGTGATTTACATAATTACAAGTACAATGCCCTCACTCAATCATCCTCTGAGTGGCATTCGAGGGCATACTCCCAACAATCTCCCACTTGCACTCAATGCCACACACTATGGTATCTAATACCCATGTTCTCCAGATGACGCTCTAAGCTAATCTGAGAAAGTGGCTTGGTCAGTGGATCAACGACGTAGTCGGCTGACTCTACTCTATGCAGCACAATGTATCTCTTTGCGAACAAATACTCTTACGAGATGATACTCTCTCTCAATATGTTGGATACTATTGTGAAAACTCGGCTCCTAGGCCTGTGCTACCGCTCTGGCAGCGCAGCACAAGGTGTCACGTGAAGTTTACCCAGTAACTTCTAAATTCTTCCTTTGGAGGCCTCCGAGGCCGCTTTATACTCAGCCTAACAGGTGGAATTAGCAGTCGCGCTATACTTGGCACTATGCCAAGATACTGTTCTTCCATTAAGAGTAAATGTAGCCAGAAGTAGACATATAATCGTCTTTCTGTCCTTGGAAGTCCAATACAGTGAATCCCACCACATTCTGTTCTCCACCACCATATATAAGAATCAGATCTCTTAGTACTTCTAAAGTACTTGAGAACATTCTTTACGGCGGTCTAATGTTCCCTGACTGGGTTAGCCCGAAACCTACTTACCACGCTTCCAGCATGCGCAATGTTAGGTCTTGTACACAATAAAGTATATGTAAGGCTACCCAATGCCGAAGCATATGGTATATAACTCATTTCCTTTCATTGTTCCTCACTATGAGGACACATCTTCAAGGTTAGTTTTATTCCATGTCGCATCGGAAGGAACCCTCTTCTAAGATCTAATCTATATAGAGGGCTTGGGAAAAACTTATCATTCTCTTCGATCTATCCCAGTAGAATCGAATCCCAAGAATATAGGTTTCTTCTCCCAAGTATTTCATGGAGAAATTACTCGAAAGCCAAGCTTTCCCAGAACTGAGCATTCCCACATCATTTCCTATTAGTAGAATGTCATCTACATATAGTACTAAGGATGCGATCTAGCTCCCACTAACCCTCTTGTATACACAATGTTCCTCTTCATTTTGCACGAAGTCAAAATGTTTGACTGACTTGTCAAAACGAATGTCCCAACTACATGAAGACTGCTACAGTCTATTTCATGGAGTCTACATCCACCATTGCTAGGTCATTGGTCGTGGGTCGATCTTTTGTTTATCACTTGGAACCTCGAGGAAACCCAGTTCCTCCAAGTGCATAAAACTATACCTCTCAGGTAATGGAGACACCCTAATTGACCTACGAGGTGGTTGTACTTGTGTTATAGAAGGTTCGGTTCCATTTTTATTGCACAGGTGTCTCCTTAGGAGTTTCATTGTATTCTTCCAAAGAAATACTTCTACCTGCCCCGCCTTCCTGGATGAACTCATTTTCCAGGAAGTGTGCTTGTAAAGAAACAACGATCTTTCGATCTTCGGGCATGTAGAATAGATAACCCATCGTCCCAGACGGGAATCCAATGAAACATCCCTTCGCGGACCTAGCTTCCAACTTTTCCACCTTAGTCTTCTTGACATAGGCGGGACATCCCCAAATCCTAATATGATTAAGACTTGGTTTCTTACCCTCCCACATCCCATGTGGAGTTTTAGGAACAGATTTGGAAGGACATCTGTTCAAGATATAAGCGGCAGTTAGGAGTGCATACCCCCATAGGTAAATCGTAAGTCAGTATAGCCCAGCATGGAACGGACCATGTTCAACAAGGTCCGGTTCCTTCTTTCTGACACACCATTTGACTGAGGAGTACGTGGAGGTGTTAGTTGTGAAACTATTCCATGTTCCTTAAGGAACTCGTCAAACTCCATACTCATATACTCGCCACCTCGGTCCTACCGAAGTGCTTTGATATGATTACCAGTTTGTTTCTCGACTAGGGCCTCAAATTCATGGAATTTGTCAAAGGCCTCGGTTTTATGTTTCATTAAGTATATACAACCATACCTAGTATGACCATTTGTAAATGTAATGAAGTACTAATATCCGTCACATGCTGCTTCCAAAGCACCACATATGTCGGTATGGATTAATTCCAGTTTATCAGCGGCTCTTTCAAAATTCCCTGTGAAGGGGGACTTAGTCATTTTGCCTTTAAGGCAAGATTCAGAAGTAGGAAAAGGATCCGATCCCAATGGACCCATAAGTCCATCTTTTTCCATTTGTAAACCTTGGTCTGACCAACATAACCAAGTCTAAGACGCCATTTCAAAACTTGATTGGTTTCATCCCTACCACGTTTCTAGTCATAGTATTCACAACTACTTTGTTGCTGAGATTTAGATGATACAATCCATTTAACAATGTAGCAGTACCCACTAGTTTAGTTCTGAAATAAATTTTGCACGAACCATCACCAATGAAAAATGAAAAGCCTTTTCAGTCCATGACCGGAATGGATACAATGTTTTTATGCCCCTTGGGCAAAACAAGTACATCTTCTAAAGTCAAAACAAAGCCGGATTCTAAACCCAAAAGAAGTTATCCTATGTCGGTTGCCTCGACACTATGCCCGCTTCCGACTGTGATCATAACTTCTCCAGCTCCAAGCTTCCTACTTTGTTCCAGATCCTGACTCACGGTACAAATATGAGAACTAGCACCAGAATCCAGTATCCAGGAAGTAGAAAATACAGTAGCAGAACAATTTGTTTCCAAAACTAAAAGTTCTGTACCTGAAGCACCATGAAGAATCGGACAATCTCTAGTCCAGTGGCCCAGCTCACCGCACTTGAGACAAGCGTCCTTCTTCTTCTTGATTTTTGGAACCTTCGGGGCCTTGCCCTTTCCTTAAAAGTCCTTAGCTTGTGGTCCAGTCCGCTTCTTGGTCTTTTTCTTCTTATTCTTAGACTTCCGAAGTCCAGAAGAAATCACAAGGGCAAACTCCTTCATCCGCGGAGTCTTCATCTGAGACTGAACGGTCACCAGTTTGTTCATTAGCCCAGCTAAGTTACATGCAATCTCATTGCAGTTGATGTTCATAACAAACTGTGAGAAGGAATCAGGGAGAGACTGAAGGATAAGGTCGGTTTGAAGAGAAGTATCTATTTTAAAATCAAGAGCCTCCAATCTCTCGATCATGGATATCATTTTGAGGATGTGTTCCCCAACCTTCTCACCTTCCTTCATCCTTGAACCAAACAGTTGCTTGGATATCTCATATCTAGCAGTTCTGCTGTGCTCACCATAAAGTTCGGTTAAGTGAGATAGAATCTGCCTAGCATAAGTCATTTTCTCATGAGCTCTCTGAAGCTCATTAGACATGGAAGCCATCATATAAGCACGGACTTTCAGGTCATCCTTAACCCACTTTTCGTGGTTTCAATCTCTTCCTGATTGGCTCTGGTCCGCACAGGAGGCGCCGGAATGTCCGTCTATAAGACGTATCCCAGTGCCTCTATTCTGAGGACTATCATCAGGTTGCGGAGCCAATCCACAAAGTTAGGTCCGTTCAAGGTGTTCTTTTCGAGTAGAATTGCGAGTGGATTCATTGTCATATTGAGAGTTATGTTTGCATTAAGTATGATAGATTAATTAGTGACTCGTTCAATTATGTTCTGAGTATAGAATTAAGGTCTTTTCTATTCTTGTTACCCAGCTCCCACTATTTTTATCGGAACAACACACTCCCATGTGAAATCCGGAAGTATCGTCGTTCTACTTCATAGTGGTGATCAAGATCTTTATAAATCTTAATAGAGGGCAACCGAACAGGTTTCTAGTCTATTAATTTTTATAAAGTGGTGTCCAACACCAACCCATCTAATGGATGATTCGATCATCTTTTTCCCCTTGTTCACTCCCCTCAACCTATATGATTTCTATGGTTCGTGAACAAGTTATGTTTATACCATCGACGCAAATCAGTTTCACAATTGAATCTTATACGGCAACCTATCAGGTTTCTAGAGATAAAATTTGCTCCAACCGAAGGCATCCAATGCGCTCCCGGTTCCGTCCTCCCCGAACGACTACCCCGATAACTCGAAATCATAGCACACCCGGTTTGGATTTCAATTTCCCGAAAGCTCGATGGAGGGAAGGAAAACCTTGAAACCTTATAAACTTAATAATTTGTCATGGGAGAATTTTCGCGATTAACGTTACACTTTGCACATTAATCAGTTAAGCGCGTTTGTGGCATTCATACAATATGAAACAACCATTCACAACCTAGTTGCTACCAACATGTGGTTCATGGACCGTTCCTAGAAAACAAAAACTCCGTAATTTAATTACAAGTCTTCGTCTTGAATCTTCGTCTTCTCGAAATGGATCTTCCTCCGGTCTTCGTCATTACATATAAATTTTACATCGAAAATTCCATCCTAGATACAAACATTTCTAGTAAAATAAATAGGCTCAAAACGGCCTTTACAACCCAATCGAATAAAACGAACGATTCAAAACTAAGTCCACGAACCACATCCCCATTCAAAAGCATTCATCCAATAAATACTATATAAATGAAAAGCGTAGAGATACATTGATCCAATCAACAATACGAACCGAACCAATTGATTCACACAATCGGTAATATGATAACATTCAAAATAATTCGGTCGACCATAAATATTCCAATTAATCAAATTTCCCTTATAAAATGAAATACCATAAATCATTTTAATCATATTAAATCCAATTTAACATGTGGGAGATTAATTTTCAAGAATACACGAAAAAAATCGAGCCGGGGTGAAAACAGGCCTGCCTGACCGAGCACCCTCGGCAGCCTGCCGGCAGATAGGCCTGGCATGGCCGAGTCACACTCGGAAGCTGCCGGCCAGGACACGGCCAGCGGCCCTGGGCCGCAGCCCCTTGAGCCTGGGCCGCGGCCCCCAGTACAGTCCCTGCCCAGGCCGGCTGCAACAGCCCTGGGCCGCGGCCCCCGAGCCCTAGGCCACGGCCCCCTGCTCCCGGACCGTCCAACGGCATTTCGGTGCTAGTTTTTCGAACGGATATCCAATATCTATATTCTCCAACATTCATATCTTCAATATAAATCATATTTCCAAGAAATTAAGATTTATATTTAGACATAAACTTACGTAAAATATAACTACAACGAACGTAAAAATATATACCACGATTATGACTAAAATGATTCCAAATCATTCACCATCTAATCAAGCATTCCAAATGCTAATATCGTATATACGATCGCAAGACCTACGCTCCGATACCACTGTTGGGATTTGGTGCCTAAAACGAAGACCCAGCGGAAGCGGTAAAACGAAAATTAATTCGATCCGAATCCCTACGAGGATCGATCGAGCTACGTATATACAAATATCAAAAACGAATAACAAGAGATATATAAACTCACCCTTGTAGTCCGTTGATTAGATGGATAACCTTCTCTTGAGCTATTCCCCAAGCTATGCTTGATCTCTACGAATCAATTCTGCTTCAAGCCCTTGAACGATCCAACGCCGAAAGCACCGCGTCTCTACTTACCACGCGCCGGAAAAATGAACGGAATGACAAAACCTTGCTATCCTCCGAGGATACGGATAGAGATAGGTGATGAAGCTTGTTATAGATATTAATATCACTCTAAGTGTATGAATATCTATCTCTCTCAATATTTCCTCACAAAATTTCTCTAAGAAGTTATGAAGAAGATGAATGAAGAAGATGAATAAAGAAAATGATGAAGAAGACTTCTATCTCTCTCTCCTCTTACAACCTCACATTGGAAATGGAATGCTTATGAGAAGTGAGATGTCTTCTTCCCTTTATTCAACTCTCCACATGCACATCTCATTATTATGAGAATCAAAGCCCCACCACCTCAATGATCAACCATTAAAGAATGGAACAAGGGTCCATATGAAAGTGGGTGGAAATTTGGGGGAGGGGGCGGCCCATGTAGAAATCGGACAAGTTCGGTTCGTTTCGGACTCCCGTGAGTCCAAACAGGTAAACTCCGATTCCGTATCGATGTATTTATATCGATTAATTAATCCAATTAATTAAACATATCAAATACAAAATAATATAATTAATTTCTCCAAGAAATAATTATATACATGAATTAAATTAATCACCCAGTAATTTATTTAATTCATTAGGCCGTAAATCAATTTATCCAATAAATCGATTTAAACATCCAATGTTCCAAAATTAGATATCCAATATCTAATATTCATAATGAGAGAATTATCTTTATTCATTCCGTCGTCAATCCTATTGCGCGACTCGGTAGGTCCGCCTCAGTCAGGAATGGGAGGAACCAAAGAGTAGTAGCACCACCTAGCCAGCCTGGCGGCCTACACTGTACCCCAACTGAGAACGAATGATTGAGATCATTCAAGAACCATTCTGTTGTGAATACCAGTATACATATAAACCCTTCTTTCAAATGTCCCGATCAAGTTATAGGGCCACGTTCAGTCAAACCCTATCTGTACTTGACGCTATGCATGCGTTAATGCAAATCGAGATCATCGAGTTGTCATGTATCTAATACAACTAGCTCCAATGCTTTGGCCAAAGACTTATGATCTCATCTGCTAATAACCGCATAGGACATATAACCCGCTCACTAACGGGATAAAGAATTCTATCTTGGTATTCAGTATGACCTGCTACTTGCCCGTCAAGATGCACGTCGAGGTTGACCCCCACCTTCCGGTTTACAGGGTCGAACTACTCTAATGAAAATCTTGACGTCACAAGCACATTCCTACTAAATCCTCAAGTCGAAGGTTCACGAATACCTATCACAACCTTTTGATTCCGTCATTGACTGTCCCGGAGTGAAATCCGTGTGACGAATCGAGGGTGAGTCGGTTCGAGTATACTAATCAAATTAGCATACCTATAACGTGTGCTCCCACTAACTATTAGCGTTCGACAGGCACTCTCCATGTCAAAGAACACGTCATACAAGTCTTCACATAAACTTAAATCCCAGTCAAGTTTCATTGACTTGCGAACGATTAAGTATTTGAGCTATAAACCTTTCCAGTGCCGACCCCCTTATCCACTAAGGAGTGGAACGTTTTGCTCTCAAATACACGGACTAGTTTCTATATGTATATTTACGAGTTAGGAATGCCAGTAACTACAAGTAAATAAAGAAACATCCATTGCCTTATATTAGTGATTTACATAATTACAAGTACAATGCCCTCACTCAATCATCCTCTGAGTGGCATTAGAGGGCATACTCCCAACACAGATGTCCACCTCGTGTTGGTCTGACGTGATCATCTTGGGATCTATGCTGAGGGCGCTGGATCATTGGACGGGGTTTTCCACCTCGTGTTGGTCCTATGGGATCATCTTGGGATCTATGCTGAGGGCGCTGGATCATTGGATTACCCAGTGTCGTGTTGATGGAATCATGTGGATTCGCATCGTTGGTTTTATATGTGTTGTTGTATGTATATTATTGGTTATCCACCTCGTGTTGATCTTGTAGGATCATCTTGGGATCTATGCCGAGGGCGCTGGATCATGGGATTTCCATTGAGTATACACTGTTGTTATTGTTTTGAGCATATTGACGTGGTCATATGAGTATGCATTTGTAGGTCTTGAGTTAGGACCGTGTACGTATTGCATTGATCTGATCTCGGATTAGAGTGATATGATTGTCGTGGCACTTCACATCTCGAGGTATGTTCCGTATTTCCTTTGTTATTTGTCTAGGATGGACAGTCGGTTATCGTCTTGGGATTTGATGATGTTATCCGACGGATCGTATTGGTCAGAACTGGTACTTTTCCGTATCGTGAGTTGGTGATGATAGTTTGAGAATCTTGAGTATTGTTTGAGGTACAATACAGATATTATGTTCGAGTTTATTGGTTAATCTAGTTCGGGATGCGAAATGCGATAATGGTTATTCTGATGAGAATTACTTGAGTAAGTAAAGTTATGGCGGTAAGATTACGTTGGTCGTATTCTTATGTTGTATTCTCATTGGTATGTAATTATTAATGTGATGTGACGGTTATCATTGTTGGATATTATGGATGACCCCGTCGTGGGATTTCTTTTTAGGTTCTTGGAGTCTCGAGCTTGTAGCGGTCGTGAAGAGATGAACTTCCCGGAGGATACTAGCTAGGACATGTTTTGTCTATTGAGTTTCTTGATTGGTTCTTGTATTCCGCTGCTAGAGTATCTTTATGGTTGGTCTTTTTCCGCTGCTTGAGTATTTTGAAACGCTCTTTTGGTATCTGGTAACTGAGGTTACTTTGGAAATCGTTTTCTAAACTTTTGAGTGTCGGCCGTTTGGCCTTGCAATTTCGAATGAGTTTTTACGACGGTTTTTGATAAATGGATTTTATAAGTCTTTGTGCATTTTTAAAGATAGTACTGTCGTTGGCCTCTTGGGCATTTGTAAATGTTTGTGAAAATTTCCTTCAGCCTTGTGGGTTCCATCTCGGGGCCCACGATGCTGTAATATTCCCGGTTAAATCTGGGGGTGTTACAGAATATGGTATCGGAGCTTAGGTTGAGAAAACCTAGGCACTTGGGTCGAGTTGGGTCGTGTTTTGTTGCGTCATTCGAGTTGTTGATTGACTAATACTGTAGCCATGAGTTTTGTATTCACTCAGGCTTGTACGTTATGTGATTTACCAGTGTGGTACTGGGTTTGTTGTAAACTTTTCCAAATGGTGTTAACGAGATTCTCTGGAATGAGATGTATTGTGTTCTTGAGTCGAACTGATTTGGCAAAACGTGTGTTTTGAAAATATCCGTGTCGAGTATTTTCTAGAGTCGAGACATGTGCCAGTATCACGGGGAATCGTCGGCTTCACGATCTGTAAGTAATTGGATTCTTAAATTGCATTGAGATTTATTGCCGTTCTAAGTTGATATGCTTTGAGATTCAGCAGAATATTATGCGTTACATTACAAGGTGACAGAGTGGGACAGGATTGATGATCTTGAGAAACTATGATTTTGGAAATCAGTATGTTGGTTAGATTTTGGAACGGAATTGTGCATTTGCGAGAAATATTGTGCATGGTTGAGAAGAACATGTAGCATGTTAATTCATTTTATGATATATGGAACTGCTTTTGTGCATTGAAAATGATACTTTTCAAAATGAATATTTCACAGACGTTTTACGGATGTTTTACGGAAAATGGTTTTTGGGCCGAGACCCAATCGATTTTGAAATAGTTTTGTAACTCAGGACTTGGGGTCCAAAAGGGTTTTTCTACTTTTTAAACTTCTTGTAATGCGGAACAAGATGCGGGCTGAGACCCTAATGTTTCAAAAAGCTTTTTAGTTTTCATAAAACTCCCGAGATTTGTAAAACTCTTTATCAATCGTTTATTTATTTCGTTCCTACCTTTCGAGGTTTTGGTTTACTTGTTCAAATGAAACTTCTCGGGTAGTCTTTCGCTGTATTTGATTTGCCGATTATTCAATGTTTTGTCATATCATATTTGAGGTGATCCAGGATGGATTAAGGATTGACGTTGCGAGTAGTATGTGGAGGAGGAGTTTTAACAGAATTTATATATATTGAGATTTTGGAACTCTATCGTGTGGTTTTCCCGATGGAATGTCGGTGGATATTGGTGACAAGCTGAACTGATATACAGGAGTATGGATATGGTCAAGCATTTGCATAAATTTTATTTTATTTAATCGTGTGTATTTGAAAAGAATTTTCATCGAGAACTTGACACGAGCGAGCTGGTTGGTTCGAAAATTGATTTTATGGTCTTACAAAAAATTTATGTTTTAAGTTTTAAATTTTTTGAAGGAACTCTTCAAAATTTGTCTTCTTGACAAGACTATATGATTTCAAACTGGTTTTGAAAGTATGATTGATGTACATACGCATTTGGTGCATAGTGCATATCATGGGATTTCCATTGAGTATACACTGTTGTTATTGTTTTGAGCATATTGACGTGGTCATGTGAGTATGCATTTGTAGGTCTTGAGTTAGGACCGTGTCCGTATTGCATTGATCTGATCTCGGATTAGACTGATATGATTGTCGTGGCACTTCACATCTCGAGGTATGTTCCGTATTTCCTTTGGTATTTGTCTAGGATGGACAATCGGTTATCGTATTGGGACTTGATGATGTTATCTGACGGATCGTATTGGTCAGAACCGGTACTTTTCCGTATCGTGAGTTGGTGATGATAGTTTGAGAATCTTGAGTATTGTTTGAGGTACAATACAGATATTATGTTCGAGTGTATTGGTTAATCGAGTTCGGGATGCGAAATGTGATAATGGTTATTCTGATGAGAATTACTTGAGTAAGTAAAGTTATGGCGGTAAGATTACGTTGGTCATATTCTTATGTTGTATTCTCATTGTTATGTAATTATTAATGTGGTGTGACGGTTATCATTGTTGGATATTATTGCTGACCCCATCGTGGGATTTCTTTTTAGGTTCTTGGAGTCTCGAGCTTGTAGCGGTCGTGAAGAGATGAGCTTCCCAGAGGATACTGGCTAAGACATGTTTTGTGCATTGAGTTTCTTGATTGGTTCTTGTATTCCGCTGCTAGAGTATCTTTATGGTTGGTCTTTTTCCGCTGCGTGAGTATTTTGAAACGCTCTTTTGGTATCTGGTAACTAAGGTTACTTTGGAAATCGTTTTCTAAACTTTTGAGTGTCGGCCGTTTGGCCTTGCAATTTCAAATGAGTTTTTACGACGGTTTTTGATAAATGGATTTTATAAGTCTTTGTGCATTTTTGAAGATAGTACCGTCGTTGGCCTCTTGGGCATTTGTAAATGTTTGTGAAAATTTCCTTCAGCCTTTTGGGTTCCATCTCGGGGCCCACGGCGCTGTAATATTCTCGGTTAAATTTGGGGGTGTTACAGTAATATCCCCAGTTGGTTTTGGGTGTGTTATAGAAGATGGTATCGAATCTTGAGTTTCGTAAAACCCGAGCATGTGTGTTATGTGGCTCTACTGGTGCGGTAGCGTGACTTTTGAAAACAATTTTTCTGACTTTGAGTTAAACCGATTTTTGGAAGTTCCAAAATTTTTGAAATATTTTCAAAATTGCTATATTTGCGATGCTGGTGTGTTGGTATTGTGTTGAGACTTCGTATGGGATTCGTATGCAAGTATCACTGGAGATCATCCGCTTCACGCACCTGTAAGTATATTGTTTTGGTTATTCGCTTGTGGCGACGATTGGCAGCTTTCATGATGAGTTTGGATATTTTGGTTGATATGTTGTCTGTGACAGGATTGCAAGTTTCGAGGACGAAACTTAATTTAACGGGGTTAGTATGTGATACCCTGGATTTTTAGTATAAATTTTTTGCATTATTTTATCTGAGATATTGGATAATGTGGTATATATAGATAAATGGTTGACAACCGAGTTAGTTGTGTTGGTATAATTGTTGTACATAGTCGACAATTGCATCTGAGGATATTGTGTATCAGGTGTATCATATGAGAATTTCATTTGGATGAGTATATGTATTCAGTATGTCGCGTATACGTATTGGGTATATTGAGACGACAGGAAGGAGCAGTTGTAAATGGCTAAGTATAAAAGTCATTACGTACGTTAAGCGTAGGAGCTTACGTATGTAAAGATGCAAGCGTAACGTACGTTACGTAAAGTACATATCGTACGTTAAGAAGATAATCAGACAGGTCTGAGCTATGATCGACGAGTGGGCTCGGTGTCGGAAACTTTCGGCGCAGATGTGGACAGGTGAGTCAACGTAGAGCTTTACGGATGTTATGGGTATCCCATTACGTATGTTAAATGAGTATCATTGTAGCAACTCAACGACCATGTTACGTATGTTATGGCATATGCCTTACGTACGTAAGACATGGTACGAATTGAGGCAGCGGCCTCTGGATTGGTATTACGTACGTTATGGCATGGGTATTACGTACGTAAGCCATCGAACGAATTGAGGCAGTAGTGTCTGGAATGTTGTTACGTACGTTATCAAGGACAGATAACGTATGTAATTTTGGTTACGTACGTTATATGGATTACGTAACGTACGTAATGGCTGAATTTCTATAATATGAGAGACTCCGTCATTTCGTCATTTTGGAGAGTTTTACTTTGTTTCTTCGTCCTTCAACCCTCCTAGGCCGAGTTTGGCTCTTCTAACTTGATTATGAGCCTGATGGCATGGATTGGAGCTTGATATATGAAGATATTATTGATCCTTAAGGTGTTTGATTGTGTTGTTCATCTTCAAGAGGTATGTTGGATAATCCCCTCTTTATTTTCGGGTTTTGATGTTGTTGTTGATGACTAATTCGTGTGATGATATATTATGAGAGTGTTGCGATAATTCTTGGAGTTTCATGGAGTTTGAGTTGAGGAATATGATGATATATATATATATATATATTGGATTATCTTGTTTTGTTATGAACATGATATTGGAATCATGGTGTTCTTGGTATATGTCACATCAAAGAAGAGTATGTGATAGGGTATAAATGGTTTTGAGTATAAACATGAATTTGATTATTAGAATCAATATTATGTTAGTTGTAGTGGTCGGTTTCGTATGTTCTTGATGAAATATGAATCATGATATGAGGTTGAATCTGGAAAGATTATGGTTAATCTTGAAATACGATTATTCATGGTATTGGACTATTTGGATAGTTCAGATTGATGATAATAATCGGTGTAATAGTTTTGCTACGAATCTAAGAGTATGAACAAGAAGGAACCTTGTTAATTCATGTTTAAGGTTGAAGTTGGAAGCGAGAATGTTAAGACCCTTGTTATTGGTTTAAATTGATTGTTGATATGATTATCGAATTGCGGCTTGTATTCGTATTGTTTGAGTTGAATGGTTTGGTTTTGTATATGATCGAGATATCATTGAACCGTTGAGTTTGATTGGTTGGTTATATCGGTTGTTGATTATTATCGAACTTATTGTTAATTGATTATTGCATTAGGTTGTGATAAGTGATCGTTGATTTGAGATTGGAGAATTCGTGGATCGCCTTGGTTGGGGCTGAGGAGCTTGAAGATGAAGGCGATGGGATTGGTAACGGCTTCGTCGTAGCGGTATCAAGGCAAGTTTATACTTGCTCAGTTCATAATGTTTAATAAATGGTTTTGATTTCATCTCATTTATAATTCATATTGCAATAATATTATAAATATGAATTGTCGGGATGATAGTATGTATATTATGCTTTGGTTTGGGTTACATCATAATGTATATGATTTAAAAGTGTTTGGTAAAAACGGAGATGTAGATTATCTTTGATCTATAATATGGAATGTTGGATATCGAGGACAGTTTATCGTGCCGACATTGATCTCAAGGTGGTGGTTTGTGATGGTGGTGGACTGTACTCCATTCGAGGTCATTCAAATAACTATGAATTCGTTCAGCGATGTTGTTCGTGGAAAGGTTAGTGTCTCCGGCTTTGAGGTAATTTAGTATTGCTCAATTATGAGAATAATTATCCTAATGCATTGTTGTATATGTTGTATGTTGATGTTTCACATAATGAATGTGCATCGTTGTTTGGTGTATTTTTATGTTGTTGTCTTTGTTTAGACTGTAATTTTAATGGGCCGATGTGTTGGGGGGTAAAACCTGAATGGTACCCTGTGGAACTCTGTTGGGGGGTAAAACCTGAATGGTATCCACGTCCGTAGTATTCCTGTGTAGATGCTTCTGTGACCCTTGGTTGCGACCTTGGGAGTTTATGTGTTAATAGTATTGACATTGTTGAGCATTCTGTGAACTGTTGCCTAATGGAAATACGATATTCTGGTCGTGTCGATCTTTCATTATTGAGATATCGTTGTTCACTTGGGGAGTCTTCTGATCCTTATTGGATATGTGTTTTCTTCCAGTTTTGTTGTCATGTTGCATCGTGACATATCTGTAGTCATATCCGCGTGCTGATCGGTCATGTGTAGGATTTTCAGGATGGGCACGTATAGTCATGGGTTGGTTTCGACCTCACATTGAGCTGTGCACATGAGACGTACTTCGTGAGACTGATTAGGTACAAGACCACACATATATTTGATTGATATCCGTTGGTGGCTTGTGCAGGGACAATTTATGGATCGGGCGTATCGTGACGTCCATCTTGAGCCATATTGATTGGTCGTTCATAGTCCATGTACGATTGGGTATGTTCGAAAGTCGGGTTTGTCTTTGTGATCCATTATCTGTGATTTGTATATGTTTGACGATTTTATTCTCTCGTATATATGTCCTTGTGGTCCTTTATTGATCTTGTTTGGAGTTTACGTTATCGATGGTATTCTCGATCGTTGTTGGTCCTTTATTGATCTGGCTTAGAGTTTACCATATCGATGGTATTCTCGGTCGTTGTTGGTCTTTTATTGATCTTGTTTGGTATTTACCTTATCGATGGTATTCTCGGTCGTTGCTGATGCTTTATTGATCTTGTTGGAATTTACCATATCGATGGTATTCTCGGTCGTTGTATGTCCTTTGTTGATTTTGTTGGAGTTTACCATATCGATGGTATTCTCGATCATTGTTGGTCCTTTGTTGATTTTATGTGGAGTTAATCATGTATTGGTATTCTCGGTTACCATTGATATATCGCTGATAGTGTTGGAGTTTATCATGTCAATGATATCCTCGGTTGATGCATTAGTTGTTTAATATAATTGCTTGTATGAGCGTTCATACTTTGTATCGATATCCATGACTTGTCATTGTTTCGGGGTAGTTGATCTACAGATGTATTGTGTATTATCATTTTTATCAGATCTGGGATTTGATTGTGCGATCCGGCGGATAAAATTTGACACGGATAGATTATTCCATATTGGAGGTATAATGATGTTTTGAGGATCTTGGCATTGTTTGAATACAGTACGGATGGTTGTATTTGAATTCATTCGTCACTTGAGGATGCGAGGTGTGGATTGAGGTAAGGGATGGTTTATGAATTACCACGAATTCGTAAGACTATTACAGTGAGGTTGCATTGGAAGTATTCTTATTTTGTAATTACATTGATATGTAATTGTTTATGATGATGTGATCGTTATCATTGTTGAGTATTGTGGCTGACCCCGTTGTGGGCTTTATCTTTTAGGTACTCGGAGATCGAGCTAGTAGCGGTCGTGAAGGGATGAGCTTCCCGGGTGATACTGGCTATGAAATATATTTGAGAACCGAGTATTTTCCTGACTGTTATGATTCCGCTGCAAATGTATTTTTACTATGTTTATATCCGCTGTGTGTGTATCTTAAAATGGCTTTTCGGTATTTACCAACTCGTTTATACTTTCAAAATGCTCCTTTTGGTTTTTGCCTTGTATTTTCAAATGAAATTTTATAACGGTATTTGAGAACTATATTTTGGAAAATATTTAATTATTCGTAAAATATTACCGTCTTTGTCTCTTTGGCGTGTTTGAAATGATTGTGAAAATGATTTTTAGCCTTATGGGTTCCGGCACAGGGCCCACGGCTCTGTAATATCCCCGGTTGGTTTTGGGGGTGTTACAGTAGAATAAGATACTTTCAACATATTAAAACGATTACAAGCGAGTCGCCAAAGTGAAAAAGTATAAAAATGAAAATGATCAAAAGTAGAAAAATAGGAAATACGACTAGTAGAAAAATACGGATATTACATTCTCCCCCTCTAAAAAGAAGTTTCGTCCTGAAACTTAAGAAAAAAAAGCTCAGGGTATCTCGCACGCATCTTATCTTCCGTCTCCCAAGTCGCTTCTTCAACTCCATGTCTAGACCATTGCACTTTAATCAACGGAATGACTTTGTGCCGAAGATGTTCCTCACGACGCTCAAGAATTTTCACCGGTCTTTCTTCAAAAGTAATATCCTCACCTACATCGATCTCGATGTAGTCGATAATATGGCTCGAATCCGGTACATATTTTATCAACTGAGAAACATGAAAAACACCGTGGACATGACTCAAAGCTGGAGGTAACACCAAACGATAAGCTAATTCTCCAACCCTATCTAAAATCTCAAACGGTCCGATATACCTTGGACTAAGTTTCCATCTCTTCCCGAAATGGAACACTTCCTTCATCGGCGACACCTTGACTAGAGCATGGTCTCCCACTTCGAACTCCAAGGGTCGACAACGAATATCAGCACATGATTTTTGTCGACTCTGGGCAGTCAACAATCTGTCTCGAATGAGAAATCTTCTCTTTAGTTTCCATCAACATATCCGGTTCCGTTCCAATTAACTCCGGGGCCTCATCTCAACACAACGATGATCTACACTGCCTACCATAAAGTGCTTCTAAAGGTGCCATTTTGATCGACGTATGCCAACTATTATTGTAGGTAAACTCGATCAACGATAAATGAAATTCCCAATCGCTGCTCCAGTCTAGGGCACAAGCCAGCAACATATATCCTCTAACATCTAAATCCTCTGCTCGATCTGACCATATGACTATGGATGAAAAGACGTGCTCAACCTCAACTCAGTACCCAAGGCCTAATGGATCGCCTGCCAGAAATGTGACACAATGCGGCCATCCCGATCAGATACAATAGTTTTAGGTGTACCATGGAATCTCACAATCTCTGCTATAAATATCCGAGCCAGCCTCTCCGGTCCTCAATTATTTTTAATACCAAAAAAGTGTGCCGACTTGGTTAATCGATCGACGATTACCCAAATCATATTCATTCCAGCTTTAATTCTCGGCATCCCGGAGACAAAGTCCATGGAGATGTCTTCCTACTTCCACTTGGGAATAGGAAGTGGTTTCAATAAACTCGCTGGTCGTTGATGTTCGATTTTGACTTGTTGACAAGTCAAACACCGCAATAGAAATTCTGTGACACCCTTCTTCATATTATTATACCAAAAATTTCCCTTCAAATCTTTGTACATCTTACTCGTTCCAGGATGGATTGAGTAAGGCGTAGCATGGGATTCTCGAAGTATTCTCTATCTCAACTCCAAATCATTCAGAACACAAAGCCTACCCTGGAATCTCAAAATACTATCCTCACGGACCATAAAACCAGGGCCTTTCCCTTTAATTACGTCTTCCTTCAGTTGAATCATCGGGTTACTCCACTGATTCCGTTTGATGTCATCAACCAAAGAAGAAGTAATTTCGAGGGTACACAAGTGCCCTTGCACTCTATGAATCCAAACTTCTATTCTTCTCGATCAATTCTCGTCGAATCATTGCTTGAGGTGTAAGGACTTCAAGCATCTAAAGTGATGCCAGTTTCCAGCTCAATGCATCTGCGATGACGTTGGCCTTTCCCGAATGGTAAAGAATTTCCAAGTCGTAATCTTTAATCAATTCCAACCACCGGAACTATCTCATATTCAACTCTTTCTGACTGAAAATATATTTCAAACTCTTGTGATCAGTATATATCCGACACGAAGAGCCATACAAATAATGCCGTAAAATCTTTAATGCGAATATGACTTCTGCCAATTCTAAGTAATGAGTAGGATAATTCATCTCGTACGGCTTCAACTGTCGTGATGCAAATTCTATTGTTTTATAGTTTTGCATAAGCACACACCCGAGTCCCTGACCCGAAGCATCACTATATACTGCAAATACTTTATTACCTTGTGGTAAGGCCAATATCGGCCCTGATGTCAAACGTCTCTTTAGTTCATCAAAGCTTTACTGTCTCTCAACAGTCCAAACAAACTATTCCGTCTTCTGGAGTAATTATGTTAGCGTCCGAGCGAGTTTAGAGAACCACTCGACAAACCGATGATAGTACCCAGCAAGACCTAAAAAACTACAAACTTCCTTTATATTTTTAGGCGGTGTCCAGTCAAACACTGCCTCAATCTTCTGTAGGTCTACACGAATTCCTTCGACCGAGATCACATGGCTGAGAAACATAACCTCCTTCAGCCAGAACTCACATTTTGAGAATTTCGTATATAGGTGTTGGGCTCTCAGAATGTCTAACATTAAAAGCAAGTGTTGGGCATGCTCCTCGTCATCCCGAGAGTAAATCAAAATGTCGCAATGAAAAAAACCACACATTTATCAAGGTACTCGATAAATGTCTTGTTCATCAACTGCATGAACAATGCGGGCACATTGGGCAGTCCGAATGGCATGACCACAAACTCATAATGCTTGTATCTCATCCGAAAAGCAGTCTTAAGTATGTCAGACTCTTTCACTCGAAGCTGATAGTATCCCGATCTCAAATCAATCTTCGAGAATACTGTAGCTCCCTGCAACTGATTGAAACAAATCATCTATATGAGGTAACAAATACTTGTTCTTAATGGTCACTTTGTTTAGCTCGCGGTAATCAATGCATAAACGCAATGAACTATCCTTCTTTCTCACAAATAGGACAGGTGCACCTCAAGGTGAAGCGCTCGGTATAATTTACCCCTTCTCCAATAGCTCCACCAACTGATTCTTTAATTCCTGCATTTTCGAAGGTGCCATGCGATAAGTCGCCTTAGAAATTAGAGCCGCGTCAGGCTCTAAATCAACAAAAAATTATACCTCTCGATCTGGCGGTAATCACGGGAGATCATCTGGAGAAACATCTAAATACTCATTAACAACTGGAATCGAAGAAAAGTCGACTGTGCCCTCCTCCGACTTCAAGGTATAATACTAATAACCTGTGCAACCCTTATTCAGGAGTTTCACAGCCTTCATGGCACTGATAAGCAATCTATGCTGACTTAGTTTACGACCCACAAAAGACTAATTGAAACCATTCTCAATCATAATAGTGATAACCTTAGTGCGGTAGTTCATAATCGCTCCGTGACTCTCAAGCCAATCATCACCGAGGATCAAGTCCTCTCCCTCAATATAAACCTTAATCAGATTCAAAAACCAATCTACACCAGCTATGCTTACTCATAAATCTCTAATTCTCTCCGATTCCCCACGATTCTATCCCCACTAAGCAGTTTCATAATAAAAGGCTCACAAGCACTCATACAATCAATTCTCAAATGACGTATACAATCTAAGGAGATGAAAGAATGCATAGCACCAGAATCAAATATCACTCGAACGGGGTGAGATAGAATGTGAATGGTACCTGAGGCCACCGCCGCATTGGGATCATATGCTCGGCGCATTTCGTAAAATCATGGATGTGTTGAACCAGTGCTTGAATCTTCCACTCTAACGGACTGACCCCATACCTAGCCTCTACCGTAACTCTGTTGTGGCTAGCTAGCTGACTGCCGCTGATTCACACTAGGCTCCCTGAGTACTGCGGTAGAAGCCTGAGTGTCGAATGTCCTATCCCCCTCAGTGCAATAAATCGCCCTGTGACACATCCGACCGCAAGTGTTACATCTCAGAGGTGGAAAATGACACTCGATGTTGATGTGGCTAGTACGATTAAAATTAAAGCATGTCACCTCGCGAGTCAAAGAATTTGGAGCACAACAAAAACTCTTACTACTTCTGAAATAATGTGATGGCTTCCCGACGGGATGGTTAACTGACTAGGATTTCTGAAAGCTACCACCCTTGTTACCATAAAAGTTCCCGGTGGTTTTCTGTTTCTTCAGCTCGGTAGGTTTCTTAGTCTCTGACAAGTCGTAGGGCAAAGCCTTATCCTGATCCTCTGTCAGTGTAGTGCAGGCGAACTCGGCCACATAATGCCGAATCTTGATCTTCATCCGCATATCAAAATAACAAATCTTATCACGCTCATCGCGCACCTGATTATTCACATGGACTAACTGTTGGTTATATTCGACTACCGCTTGTGAAATTGGGATATCTTGCGATTTAGCCTCGAAAAAGGCTCATATTCTGCCCTCTTGAAGTGGCCAAGGACAAAACTCTGCCTCCATCGAGTTTTTCAACTCATCCAAAGAAGAAACATGATCTTGGGGCTTAACTGTCTGCCACCAAGACGCAACCTCTTTGGCAAGGAAATACTAAGCCAGCGGTACTCTCCTCACCTCGGGGCAACCGACTGCTTCAAAGACTTTCTCCATATCGAGAAGCCATCTCTTCCAACTGGGCAGATCAGTAGCACCGTTAAACTGAGGAGGATGCATACGGACTACATCCTGGAGCTATTTTTCTGCACCCGTATTAGGACTTAGTTCGATAACATAGGAGTAGTCGAACCAGCTTCAGACATTCTAAGGAGCAATGATAATATTCATGAGTATAATCCAGATTACACACTGTCAGGTTACCGATTCCCAAAAATATAAATTCAAAAATGATACATAAAAGAATAGAGATAAGGACAACTTGCGAGTACCGATCGTACTGAGATGATGGCAACACAATGATACTATATACAAACGATAATTCAATTCGACCCAAAAGACCGACAACCTAGGTATCCATAAACCTAAGCTCTGATACCATATTCTATAACACCCCCAAGATATTCAGGGTATATTACAGCGCCATGAGCCCCTCCGTAGAACATACAAGGCTATACATACACATAACAATGAACTTTGACCGATAGGGTCTAAACATAATCAACGAGAGGTAACAAAAGCCAATGGGGGTCAGACCCATAACAAATAAAGTAGGAACAACAAGAAAACATCCTATAGTACTCGAGTAGTAAAAATCATTCAGGGTACAACATATCTAATGGAAAACATAAATAATACAGATAAGGAAATGACACAACATCACTCTTGCCCATCATCTTCACGTTAACCCGGTACTCGCTTATTTGTCCTACTGGAACCTGAAATACATGAAACGTACTTCCCTCGAATGGGGTTAGCCGTGGAATAGCAGTGCAAGTATATAGCTTATGAAATAATATTTCTGGAACGATAAAGTAAGCACATCATCATTTCACAAAATTCAAGATTAGTATTCCGGAATAACTAAATCTCATTCCATTTCACATTTCAAAGATATATGTGATTAACTATGTATCACACCAGAAGCAATGACCCCTTAGAGGACCCGTCGGCCCATACCAGAGTGAACATATACTCACACACAACATAAATACTTCATTTTCAACGTCAAGAATATATAATCATAAGCATATACTTGCCTTTGAGACATATTAGAATCGAAAGGAAATGGTATTCAACCTCGGTTGATCCAAGAACGCACTTTCGGACCTAAATGATTCATCAGGAATACGACAATCAATAATCAATACTCAACTCACAAGAATGAACTCCCGAATCCCCACTTACGATTATCCCGATTACAATTCATACACATAGGGGTTGGAAACCACCCAAAACCCCTCGAATTCGTAACTCATACGAAAGTGGGACATGAAATCGTAGGAGTAACTTATATACAAGTAAAATTAATCATAAACTAAGCTTGTATGGTCAAAAATGGATTAAACGACAGAATCCAACAAAACCCCCAAAAACTACCCAAACTAGGGTTTCAAGGAATTTACCTCGATTAGTGGAGGAAAGATGGATGGGTGATGATTAAATCACATTAGAAACCCAATAATATAGATGGTTGATGAACTCTTGACAAGATTTCACCTTGGAATCGCCCAAATCTCCGAAGAGGAAGAGAAGGGATGAAAAATGAGCTGAAAACCCGACTGTCAGGTTTTTATACTCTGACTAGAGTTACGGCCGTAACAAGCATATCATACGGCCATAACTATGCTACTGGACAATCCCCATTTTAACGAACTCAACATACAGCCGTAAAGGTTTTGACCTTATGGCCGTAACTAACAATATTACGGTCGTAAGAAAGAGTAAGTACGAACGTAACTATGCTACTGGACTACCAGGTTAAAAACATACCCAACATACGACCATAACAATACTGACTTACGGCCGTAACACTGAAATACGACCGTAACGTGGACATCTAACGGCCGTAAGTGCTTCAGCAACACAGCCTGGGCCCGACAGCCCAAAACGGCTCGAACAATACAAAACCTCGAAGGTTAACACAAATCCTCGAAGTACTTATAAAAAGCATTGAAATACAGATTCGAGCGCTAAACAAACATGTGATTCCAACTACCCGAAGGCATAGAAAAACAAAGACAACGATCAACCCCAAAAACTTTGGGAAATTACATAACGGCCCAAACATCCGAAAAACACGATTTGAGGTCGAACAATATTACCAACATCTCAAAACACATCTGAAAATATTAAACAAACTTGCAGAAACATCGAAATGATAGTTTCAAGCAAGATTTATCGAAATCGATCTTAAATGCGGATAAGTCGCAATGTTACACGGATTCAAATAAAACAACTTCGAAACTCGTTTAAACGGCAAAAAGTGCAGCTTGACCTCTTTCTTTGGCAAATGGTTGGTAAGATAGTTTCAACATATTGAAGCGATTACAAGCGAGTCGCCAAAAGCGGAAAAGTATAAAAATGAAAATCATCAAAAGTAGAAAAATACGGAAATACGACTAGTAGAAAAAATACGGATATAACACTAGCCCAGCCCACAGACAGCCTAAGACGGACCGACAGTGGGCTTCAGCATCCAGTCCAGGCCTAGTCTGGCCTGCTCAAGCTCGGCTCGCATGCAGGCCCGACATATGGACACCCCTACTACAAAGCAACGGTTGCTTGACCCTGTTCCATGACCAAATGGCAGTTGGCGAGTTATTTATTATTGTACTTTATACAAGCTAGTTGGTATTGTGCTACCATGTGTTTGATTCTATAGCAACTTGAAAATAGTCAACAACTTTCTTCAAATGGAATTCTAAAGCGCTTGAGTTTGATTGCGAGTAGGGTGCTCTTTCACAGTCAAAAGACTGCATCGAGGGCATTATTCAGGGGTCACATAATTGAATCTTTTGTATGGATCTATGACTATATTAATATATGAGGTGTCTTCTATATGTTCCTAAGGTATCAAGCCATATATATATATATGATCTGGTTTAAATGGGAGCCCATCTTTATATTAAGAACGTAGGGTTAAATCCTAGTCCATGGTTAATGAAAATTAACGATCATGATTTATCTGAATTCTTAATATTATATTACCTAAATTAAAGAGATAATGGGCATTAATGTAAAAACCTATTCTCAATAAACCACCATCCGAGAGTATCTCTGGCGCTATTTTTTGAGTGGTGGACCGAGCTGGTTGTTTAGGTCGGTCTTTTACACTTGGGCTTATTACAAGGTAAAGTGTTTTTTAACTAGAACTTTTCCCAAGTCCTTCTCTATTGTATATTCCTTCAATTTATAGAAGACCTTGGCCAATCACTAGGAGGACAATTGAGGAATATTTGGATGCGTCTAAAATACCTCTCAGGTGGGGAGAATGTTTCATAGACGCGTGGCAGCATTTGGCGGAGCCTAGAAAAGGGGGAGGACAGGTCGCAATAATTGTCTTATGTACTTGTTCCGCGTGCTTCTGGCGATAGTTATCCATTGCCAGACCGGCTCGGGGCCATTACCGGGATCAGCCCCTATCCTCTGTTGTTTTGCTAATAGTCAACTTCTGTGTTGTACTCTGGTCGACCCTCCACATGGCAGTCAAGCTCGACCGGGCAAATTGGGCTCCTGAGATCGCTCCTCGGTTCAGACGGATAGGGTAGATTCAATGATCCGACTCGATTGTAGGTAGGTGGGCGCCGAGCTTGAACCGGAATTGGGGTCGATGTGGTGATGAGGCGAGATGGAATTGGGGAGGTGCTCTGTGCTGGTGAGCCAGTTTCGAATGGACGGTTGCTTCAGATCTTGAGGGGATGTCTCATCCTCAAAAGGTGTATTGGTTCAAATTCTAACTTTTATATGGTAATGATGAGGTACACATGGCACGATTTGACAGGATGGCGCCGCCCACGCGCCCTTAATCCGTGCGACCGCTCAACTTAAATCGACGTGATCGCATGGGGAGGGGTAATTAGTACCGCGTTATTCCTTCTAGACAAGGTTTCTCCCCCTTCATTTTTTTGTTTTCCTTCTTCCTCCATTTGAGCTTTGTAGAGAGGAAAAATATTCCTGTGATTTTCGGCAAGTTTAGAAAATGGTGCGTACATTTTTACTCTTTTCTTCATGTGTGTACCACGTTAGATCGAGAGGAGGCTAGGGCCCACCGGACCGAACGAGGGTTGCAGAGATGTCCCTGGGGGCGACTCCGGCGTGCTGGAGTGAGGAGAAAGATGGTGGCGGTGGGTCTGCGGGCTCGCCGGAGTCCTGGGAGGCGGGATGAGAGTGGTGAGTCGAGATGGTAATTCAGGTCGGACTTTTATACTTGGGCTTATTATAGAGTAAAGTATTTTTTAACTAGAACTTTTTCCCAAGTCCTTCTCTATCGTTCATTGCTTCTATTTATATAAGACCTTGGCCAATCACGAGGGGGACAATTGGGGAATATTGGAATGCGTCCAAAACACCTGTCATAAGGGGAGAATATTTCATGGAGGCGTGGCAACCATTTGGCGGAGCGTTGGGAAGGGTCAGGACACGTCGTAATAACTGTCTTCTGTGCCTGTTCCGCCTGCTTCTAGCGATAGTTATTCATCGCCAGGACGGCTCGGGGCCTTCACTGAGGTCAGCGTATATCCTTTGTCATTCTGCTCGGTCATGGTCAACTTCTGTGTTGTACTCTGGTCGGCCCTCCATGTGGCAGTCCAGCTCTACGGGGCGAATGGGGCTCCATCAATCGCTCCTCTGGCGCTATTTATTGAGTGGTGAGCCGAGCGAGTTGTTCAGGTCAGTCTTTTATGCTTGGACTTATTACAAAGTAATTTTTTTTAATTTAGAACTTTTTCCCAAGTCCTTCTCTATCGTACATTCCTTCTACTTATAGAATACCTTGGCCAAGCACGAGGGTTACAAGTGGGGAAAAAATTGTTATTTTAAATCAAGTTCACAATTTTTTCTAAATAAAAAGCTCATCTACGCTGTTTTTCAAAATTAGCATTGTAAGCAAATTAAATTTACACTCAATCAAATGGCGACACGTGTACAAGTACGTATTAAATTAATTTGCTATTTATATTTTGGGAATTTAATTAATTCTCAAATTAGATAGTCAAATTATTAATATTTAATATACACGGTATGATCCGGTCAAATCACGTGAGTATATGGATACTCGTAGCTGGTAAGAATACAGTTGACTTACCACGCACGGAGGAAATAAAATAATATCTCGTCAAAACGAAAAGAAATAGAGATAAACCAACCAAATTGATATTGACCAATCAAATCACGCCATGTGGCGGAGATGACCAATCAAATTGATATTAACCAATCAAATCATGCCATGTGGCAATGATGACCAACTAAAATGATATTGGCCTACCAATTCACGTCGTGTGTCAATGATGACCAATCAAATTGATATTGGCCAACCAAATCACGCCATATGGCAAAGATGACCAATTGACATTGTCCAACCAAATCACGTCGTATGTCAATGATGACCAATCAAATTGATATTGTCCAACCAAATCACGCCATGTGGCAAAAATGACAAATCGAATTGATATTGGCCAAGCAAATCACGCCGTGTGGTAATGATGACCAATCCAATTGATATTGGCCAACCAAATTGCGCCATGTGGCAAAAATGACAAATCAAGATGTAAAAGCCTTCTCTCCACACCTATAAAAGAAGGCCTCCCTTCACTCAAAGAAGACATAACGACAACGGCAAGACGACGACGAGCAACGAACAATAGCAACAAGCTTAGAGTATTCAAGAAGGCTTCAAAATTCTCTATGGAAATCTCAAGGCAATCTTCACAAGTCAAAGGCGTTATTCGTGCAAATTTCCTGGAGGTAGCTTTCAATCAGAGATTAAGGTGCAAAATCCCTCCGATCAGGCGTTTCTCACGAAGGTGTTGTTGAAGATTCAAAGGAGCTTCAACACGTTCTTCACACAAATCATCCAGAAACTACGTTCAATCAGAGACCAAGGTGCAAAACTCTTCCGATCAAGCGTTTCTCATGAAGGTGTTCTTGAAGATTCAAAGTAGCTTCAACATGTTCTTCACACAAATCACCCAGAAACTACGTTCAATCAGAGATCAAGGTGCAAAACCCCTCCGATCAAGCATTTCTCACGAAGGCGTTCTCGAAGATTCAAAGGAGCTTCAACATGTTCTTCGCACAAAAACTCCTGCAAAACAACATTCAATCCAAAACAAGACATAAGTCTTTGGATTGAAGTCAAAAATCCCAAATTCAACGTCATACGAAATCAGATCGAAGATTACGCCTCAAAATTTGTTCAAAAATAAAAGTCAACCATGAAGAGAAGAATCAGAGGAATTAAATTAGAGATTGTAATCTATATTTTTTCTAAATTTAAGATCAAATAAATTCAATTTGTAATTCATTTTAGCATTTTTATATTAAAGATTCGAAACTTGTAATTACAAATTTGGTACGCCCAGTGGGACCAGCTCTACCTCTCATCTCTTTTCTTCCCAAATCAAATTTCAAGATGGTTTTGAGTAGGGTTTTTTTGAAAAGGACTGATCCTTCAAAAACTTCAACTGTTAATGTCATTACAAGGAGTATGATGAAAACATCACAGTCGCAAACCTCATCAGGAGCAAACCTATCAACGGGAACTACAACGAACAAGCCATACTACGTCATTGAAGGTGAAGAAGATGACTCTACTTGTTCCACTCCTTGTCAGACTCATCGTCGAACTCGAGTATAGCCCCAGTCATGATGACAAATGCTTCAACTGTCGATGAGCAACTTGCTAGCATCATGAAAGCTATCGAAGGACTTTCCAAGCATGTTCAAGATCAAGAAACTCGAATTTCTCACTTGATCAATAAGGCGGACCATGGTGATACAAGCCATATAATTGGGAAGCATGTTAATGAGACAAATTATGTTGAAGGCTCAATCAAACATCAAGCTGCAGAAATTGAAATCACTGAAAAAGATTTCGAAATTTCTTCAGACAGAGGGATTAATGTCGGTCAACTCAAGGAGCTCATACTTGGAACAATAAAATATAAATATGAAGAAGGCTCTAAATCATCATTTACTTATACCAAGCCATACACCAAGAGAGTTGATAGCTTGAGGATGCCGATAGGCTATTACCCTCTAAAGTTCCAACAATTCGATGGCAAGGGGAACCCAAAACAGCACGTCGCTCATTTTATTGAAACACGTAACGATGCTGGGACTTATGGAGATCATTTGGCAAAGCAATTTGTTCGATCCTTGAAAGGAAATGCTTTTGACTGGTATATCGATTTAGAAACCAACTCCATTGACACCTGGAGTCAAATGGAGCAAGAATTTCTTAACCGATTCAACAGCACAAGGAGAACAGTTAGCATGATCGAGCTAACCAACACTCGTCAGTGGAAAGACGAACCCATGATTGATTATATTAATCAATGGAGGAATTTGATCCTGAATTGTAAAGATTGACTATCTGAAGCTTTTGCAATCGAAATGTGTATCCAAGGTATGCATTGGGGTCTTCGTTACATTCTTCAAGGAATCCAGCCAAGGACCTTCAAAGAGTTGTCAACAAGAGCTCACGACATGGACCTAAGCATGGCCACAACTGGAGCTGATGGTCCACCAATCCAGGAACCTCGAAAGTTCAGAGACAAGCAACAAGTCAATAAAGGGGGCAGAACTTTTGCTAAAACCCCGAATAAAGAATCCATGCAAATAAATGCAAGAACTGTCAAGTACCAAAGAAACAAGGAAGATAGAAATGACAAGGGGAAAGGTGTTGTCCAAGAAAGGGGGCAAAGAAAAATGAATTTAAAAGAAATGCAACAGAGGCAATATCCATTCCTAGACTCGTATGTCCCAGGAATTTTTGATGATTTGTTAAAAGATAATGTTATCGAGTTACCAGAAATGAAGTGACTAGAGGAAGCTGGACGTACCGATGACCCAAAACATTGTAGGTACCATAGACTAGTAGGCCACCCAATTCAAGATTGCTTTATCTTCAAAGATAAAATCATGCAGCTGGCCGGACAAGGCAAAATCATCTTAGAGGACGAAACATCTGTGAATATTGTCACTATCAAGGATGTAGACTACAATAGCCTTTCATGCCATATGATGAGTGGAGAGAAAAATAAAGACTGCTCATCTCAAAATAAATCTTGTGGCGAAAGCAAAGAATGCGTCTTGGAAGTAGTATTTACGGAAGAAGATTTGCTACTTTGTTCACAACCCCACAACCGACCATTGTTCGTAACTGGATATGCTAAGGAACAGAAGATTAATCGAATGTTAATAGATGGAGGTTCAGGAGTGAACATATTGCCTTTGAGAATGATGAAAAAGTTGGGCATACTAGCAGATGAACTCACAAGCAACCGCTTAATGATCCAAGGGTTTAATCAAGAAGGACAAAGAGCCCTTGGCACAATTATCCTTGATTTATTGATCGATGAGATGGCCTCAATCGTACTCTTCCACGTCATAGATGCAAGGACATCATACAATGTGCTCCTGAGACGTCCGTGGTTTCACGAGAATGCCGTAATACCCTCAACATTGCACCAATGCTTCAAGTATTGTGAAGACGGCAATGTAAAAAGAGTGTTTGATGACGATAAGCCTTTCACTGATGCTGAATCATAGTGCTGATGCTAAGTAATTTTTAAAGAATAAGAAAACTATAGAGACTGAAGAGGGCTTGTCACAAGAAATAACGAAGGACGGACTAGTCGAAGGGAATAAAAGAAACGATTTTGCATCTCTAGTTGATAATGCAAACAGCCTCAAAAAATACTGAAGTGTTGGAAGAATTGACACTGCCTCTGACCAAGATTGATGCGTCTAGACCTTCTTCGCAACCGCTTAAAGGATTCACTCGTATTACTCAAGGAGGTAGCACAGAACGTGGAGAGATACCAGAAGCTGTGATTATGAAGTCATATAGTCCTCATGCTTTCAACCTCTTAGTTAAGGTTGGGTACGATCCACGGGGAAGCTCAACGTCGAAGGATACACACCTGGCACTTATTAAGGAATTCATACCTAATATTACTCAGAAAATATTAAGTAAAATCATTTGTTCCATCAAGGGCACAAGGAATGGCCTAGGATATGCCCCTCAGAGTTCGATTCACATCGCAATTAGAAGAGCAAACACAAATTATATTACTGAAGATGAATCTTCGACAACTGAAGATGTATTTGATGTGAATGGCAGGAAAATGAGACGGATTTCAGTCTTTCAAAGATTGGGGCCACGTAAAAGAAATAACCACCAAAACCTAGGAGTTACCTAGCTTCCAAACTTCCCTAAACTTCGAAGCTTGATCCCATCTCGTATGAAGCGGAAAACTACCTTGATTAACCCACATGGAAGAATGTTAAAGGCTAAGATACAAATAATTATCTACACTCGGGATGAGAAATATGATGATAGGGAAAGTGTGGCTTCGTCAAACTTCGTTGATACTCAAAGTACTCGACAGCCCGTTCCTCGGGAGATGGAAAAGGCCCTTCAAAGAAAGATTAATGGGATGATTAGAATGGGGTATATCATTGATGACAGTACCGTGAAAGCAATTCTATTAGGGGTAATGATGGCAGAATAAGACCATATGTTATTATTAAAAGTCGAGGGGAATCCCACAAAAATGTGGTCATGGTAAATCACATCACCGTATGTGAACAAACACCAATAATAGAAGAAGATGCAGAGGATGCTCCTCCAGAACTTGAAGAAGGTGTTAAATCCACTGTTGACGAGTAAAAGAAATCAATTTGGGAGATGATGATGACCCGCGACCAATCTACATAAGTGCTTTGCTAACAATTGAGGAAGAAGAAGCATACACCAAACTCTTGCAAGAGTTTAGAGATGTGTTTGCATTGTCATACAAGGAGATGGCAGGTTTACATCCAAAAGTTGCAGTGCATCACTTGTCAATAAAGAAAGGGTCTCGACCAGTCAAGCAGGGCCAACGTCGATTCCGTCCCGAGTTAGTTCCCTTAATTGAAAATGAAGTGAACAGACTCATTGAAGTTGGTTTCATTCGTGAAGTGAAGTATCCGACATAGATTTCCAGCATTGTTCCATTTAGAAAAAAGAACGGTCAAATTCGAGTATGTGTTGACTTTTGTGACCTGGATCTCGCATGCCCCACGGATAATTTTCCACTGCCAATTGCTGAACTCATGATTGATGCTACTACATGCCATGAAGATCTCTCTTTCATGGATGGATCATCAGGTTACAATCAAATTCGCATGTCGCCAAGCAATGAAGAGCTCACAGCACTTCGTGTGTAACACCCCAAGTCCCATTGGGTCATTACAGTGCCGTTGACCCCACACCGGGAGATCCACCAGACGAGCACGAATGACATTACATAAAATTAACCAACAAGAGCAACCATAGTCCTTACTGTGATAACTGACACAATATTACGAGGGAAAATTTCAATGACAATGATGGGCCTACATGGCCAAAATGAAAATGAAAGTACAACGGCATCCACGAGCCTTACTCGGGTTATACAAAATGACAAAAACTGACAAAACTGGAGTACTCCAACTGACTGACCGACATGAACATCTCGGACTATTATTGCTCGAATGCCTCGTCGCCATCGTCATACCCCTGTGTCTCAACTCTCTCCTCGCAAGTACCTAAAACATAAAAACATGTTCCGCCCCCACGGGGTCAGTCATCCAGATAATGAATATCAAATACATGTACAACATGATATGCATGCAAAGGCAGAATGAAACGGTACAATAATAATACTAGATGCTCACAAACCAAGGTAAGAACTGAGCATTCGTGAAATACTATGCCCACGACAAACTATTAATACCTGCTCAACAGATCAGAACATAAATACCCAACGGCGAATCATAATTATAGAACACCACAATAAATTACATGAACATGTACCAAAACTAGAACTGAATTAGATATGAATCACAATGCCCGAAGGCTCCAATGAAATTACCAAGACATTACAAAGGCCTGAAAGCCACTCAGCCGAAGCTGTCAATCAACACAATCACCTGAAGCCAAAACATCCTGAAGCTGTATCAATAAGGGCCGAAGCCACGGCACGAAGCCGTATCACAATAAGAGCCGAAGCTACGGCACGAAGCCGTATCACAATGAAACCATCCAATGGTCGTTGACCTACTGAGCTATAGGTGTTGGGAAGTCAATCGCGAAGGTTTCAAACTCCCCGAAACTTACCCATAATGAAATCACCCAGTGACCGTTGACCTACTGACTGTAAGTGTTGGGAAGTCAACCGCGAAGGTTTCAAACTCCCCAAACTTACCCATAATGAAATCACCCAGCGACCGTTGACCTACTGACTATAGGTGTTGGGAAGCCAACCGCGAAGGTTCCAAACTCCCCAAACTTACCCATCGAGCACTAGCCGAGACTAGCCTCCAAAACACAACTAATCACAAACAGCAACGATACCAAGATTACCGAATTCACGAGAATGATAGTGTGCTGCCTTGAGTCGGCCAACACGACAACAATGACTCACGGATGGGCACCATCCTCGGCGGTCCCAATTCAATACCTCGATTACCTTAGAATGGTCAATCTATAACAACGACACAACGGATGGGAACTATCCTCGACAGCCCCAATTCAATACCTCGACTGCCTTAGAATGGCCAACCGATAACAATGATGCAACAGATGATTCAATACCTCGATTGCCTTAAAACGACCAATTGATAACAATGACACAACGAATGATTGAACACCTCGATTGCCTTAGAACGGCCAATCGATAACAATGATACAATGAATGATTGAACACCTCGATTGCCTTAGAATGGCCAATCGATCACAATGATACAATGAATGCCTCGGCACCTTTAATTGGTTACCGACGACGAAGATGAGAACGAATACGCGAATGCCTTCAATCGGCCAATACAACATGAATGACAGGACTCCAACATTAATAACAATGATTACAACAATGTCTTAGATCGATATCAATATTAACAACAACAATCAATACATCGATACAGCGAACCGGCTATCGATAATAACATTAACAACGAGTATCCTAATGCCTTGAACCGGCCATTAATGAACAATAATAACATTTGGCACAATTGCCGAAGAGTATCGTATCGAACGATCCCCTAATATCAATGAACTCATGAAGAGATCAAGTCTCGGAATGATGCAACACATTTACATATATATGATAACATTAATCTCATTGACTAGTACAAGTATAAAACTTGCCTAAAACCGACGGCGAGAAAGTCCTTCCACGATCAACGTCCTTTATGGAATTATTAGTCGCTTGAACAACCTTGAATAACACAATCACCAACGATTCGCTTAATATACATATCCATGTATAGTCATAACCAAATGGAAAGGTTGATACAACACTACCCAACTCATTGGGGCAATTTAACAAACATGTTGTAAACAATCTTCAATTGTTTACAACTAGTCTCAATTATATCGATACCAAGCCTCTAAAGAATGATTCAGTCCAACAAAACATCCTCAATACACTTAATAATCCAAAAGGAACACACAAAACGAGATTCCAACAACATCTAATCGAAACCCCCAATTCCAAAATCAACATCCAACATGTTCTTGAATAATCCTCCAACAATCCAATGATAGTTTATAAAAACTTATAATCATACGTATATCCCTTCACATATCATGATTACAACATCCAAATCATCATGCTCCAACTCAAAATCGAACCTAGGTTTGAAGAAGTTACCTTGAATTAGGATGAAGAATCCAAAAAGATGTTGTTAATCCACACCAAGAACTCAAGGAGGATGAAATATCTGAGATTGATGATGATAAACGCCCAAAAATCACCCACAAGATCGCCCAAGGAGAGGAGAGGGAAGGAGAATGATGAAATGAGCATTCATCTCACAAAATCCGCTGAAATAAGCTAAACTGCACTGTGTGCCGCGTCCCACGGCCAAAAAAAGCCCAGCAATTAGCTTAGTGCCGCGGCCCGGCCATCAGGGGCCGCGGCCTGCGGTACAGCCCGCTCCAGCACCAAAAGGCACATGGTGCAGTCTTAGCTATTTCGACCATAACTCCTTCGTTCGGACTCCGATTGACTCACTGTTTGAATCATTGGAAAGCTAACTTGATGCTATATAATATTGAAAGATTCAGAATTTTTGGAGTTTCCAAGAATTAATGGTGATTTTACAAAGTCGAACTTATACGTGGAAAAGTCGCTTAAGAACATGGAACTCAACAGAACGACACCGAGACGAACTCGGATGACAAAAAGTGTAGAATTAATCATTCTCGGAATGATGAAATGGTCACAATTGAGTTACTAAGATGGACTTCTGCCAAAAAAACTTACTGGAAATCGAAAATGCGGAAATTACATACTACCCTCCTTAAAAGAAGTTTCGTCCCGAAACTTAAAACAAGGAGGGAGAAGCAATATCCCGTCAGGAAATACAACGAGATACACAAGAACCAAAAACTCACTGCTCAATATGATCCCGGGAGCTCATAAGAACAAGAATGATCACAATGAATGATAATGAATCGAAATCCGACAAGGATCAAGAATGACTCACCGAGGTGAATAATGACGCAATTAATGATAGCTCAATGAAATAAGTGGGACTGTCGTCCCTCGTGAATTAAATGATTAGTTTGATAATTACCTGTTTCAACATGATTGATATATTATGAATGAATTACATGCATGAATGAACAACAACAAACGGAATGATAATCCTCTAACACTGGTGATGAGTGTCCTTACCTCTGGCTCTCGAAGCTTGATAGGACCCCTTGAATGAAGTACGGGTTGGAGTAACAAAATCTCTCGAGGCTTGCGAGCTTTCTCGAAATCTACTGGCACTAGAACTCCTGCCGTATTTCTGAAGGTGTCCCTGCCTCCCACATAGAAAACAAACAATAGTGGGCACCGTACAACGAGTGCTAACATGCCCCGCTGAATCACAGTTAAAGCAAACAACAGTCGAACTCGTCGTCTGAGAAGAAAAGGCTTTCCCAGTACGAAGACAACTAGAAAACGACCTCTTAGACGTCGGAGCCCGATGTCCCTCAGAACGAACCGGCATCCTAGTCCTCTCACCAGAAGAAACTAAAGAGTACTTCCGATCAATCTCCTTAATCAAAAGCTCTGCTCCAAGAGCTTTCTCAATGAATTCACCAAGTGAATTACAATTATGATTGAACAACTGCATCCTCAACTGCGGTTTTAGCCTCTTGCTATAATACTTGATCTTATCCACCTCAGTACGAATAACAGACGAAGCAGACTGAAGAAGTCCCTGAAACTTCTCAGCAATGAGAATAACACCCTCGTCCTTGACGGATTCGGGGTTCAAAACCTCTGACAAATTGGCTTTACGAAGTGGAGCTGGATAATACCTCTCTAACATGAGATTCTTGAATTCTCTCCAAACATAATCACGATCGGTGGGTTTCACGGAAAGACACCAAGAATAAGCACCCTTACCGAAGTAGTAAGCCGCTACTGCCACCTTACTCTCTTCCGGACACTAAACCATGTCGAAGAGTTTATCAAAATGCTCAAGCCAATGAACAATATCAGCTGGTTCTGACGAACCCTCAAAAGTAGACGGCCTCTGACGAGATATATCGCCAACAATATGACTCACTCCTCTATTCTGTTCATGAAACGGCACCTAAAATCCCTACTGTGGTGGACCACGAACCATCGAGGTCTACATGGTATCCATCGTCCGCGTCATCTGAGTCATCTGGGCCATCATGCCCTGCATACATATGAATGGGTCTACCCGAACACCTTCCCATTGAGCTGCATCTCGGGTCCGACCCCTTGACAGTGAATGATTATCTGTCGGTGAATGAGTAACATCGCTAACTATTGAACTAATGATATCCCTCGCGTTCGCGCGGGCATGCACAAGAGATCCCGGGTTTCGGCCCGCACCGCGGCCTCTTCCCCTGCGTCCCCTGACAGCTCTATCTACAGGAAAGTCACCTGATAATTATAGATCCCGCATGAAGATCGCATTATGATTACGTTACGGAATGATAATAATGAGCATACACGCTTTATCATAATGAATTCATTAATAATGCAATAAAATGATCGTCAACATGACGCCGGAATATGATAAAATCGCATGAAAGATCAAGTGAGGTAACATGATTATCTGATGAAATTCCTGAAATGATTATCTTGAACAGGCTAACAAGGTTGATAATTCGATCCACAAGATCAACAACTGAATAATGAGGTTGACTGAGTGATTAATGAATTAACATGATCGACAAGATCAAAAATGATGATCGAGGATTGTCGGCTGATGAATGAGTTGATCCTTATCGCTTGCACAGGTCACACGTGCTCCAAAACAATTAGTCATGAATCAATCGTAATACTAATATCACTTATAGTTTTCAACAGAACATGTATAATCAATGACATAATGAATGTATGAACATAAAGAGAATAGAGTCCTTACACAGGTCATACGAAGCTCCGAGATCTTGAGATACTAGTCTTCACTAATGACGACTCGATGAATGAATGACTCATGCGGTCGTACAAATATCACGACTCACAAAACCCGACTGTCCAGATTGTCATAACCCGACAGTCCCACTACTACCGCTCCGGTAGAGCCATATAACTCACATATCAGGGTATCTCACTCTTCTGTAACACCCCCAAGTCCCATTGGGTTATTACAGTGTCGTGGACCCCACGCCGGGAGGTCCACCAGGCAAACACGAATGACATTACATTAAATTAACCAACAAGAGCAACCATAGTCCTTACTATGATAACTAAGACAATATTCCGAGAAAGAATTTCAACGACAATGATGGACCTACATGGCCAAAATGAAAATGAAGCCTTGCTCGGGTTATACAAAATGACAACAACTGACAAAACTGGAGTACTCCAACTGACTGACCAACATGACCATCTCGGACTAGTATCGCTCGAATGCCTCGTCACCATCATCATGTCCCTGTGTCTCAACTCTCTCCTCGCAAGTACCTAAAACATGAAAACATGTTCCGCCCCCACGGGGTCAGTCATCCAGATAATGAATATCAAATACATGTACAACATGATATGCATCCAAAGAGAGAATGAAACGGTACAATAATAATAATACGATATGCTCACAAACCAAGGTAAGAACCGAGCATTCATGAAATACTATGCCCACTATTAATACCTGCTCAACAGATCAGAACATAAATACCCAACGACGAATCATAATTATAGAACACCACAATGAATTACACGAACATGAACCAAAACTAGAACTGAATTAGATATGAATCACAATGCCTGAAGGATCCAATGAAATTACCAAGACATTACAAAGGCCTGAAAGCCACTCAGCCGAAGCTGTCAATCAACACAATCACCTGAAGCCAAAACAACCCGAAGATGTATCAATAAGGGCCGCAGCCACGGCACGAAGCCGTATCACAATAAGAGCCGAATCCACGGCACGAAGCCGTATCACAATGAAACCATCCAATAGCCGTTGACCTACTGAGCTGTAGGTGTTGGGAAGTCGACCGCGAAGGTTTCAAACTCCCCAAACTTACCCATAATGAAATCACCCAGTGATCGTTGACCTACTGACTGTAGGTGTTAGGAAGTCAACCGCGAGGTTTCAAACTCCCCAAACTTACCCATAATGAATCACCCAGTAACCGTTGACCTACTGACTGTAGGTGTTGGAAAGCCAACTGCAAAGGTTTCAAACTCCCCAAACTTACCCATCGAGCACTAGCCGAGACTATCCTCCGAAACACAACTAATCACAAACGGCAATGATCCCAGGATTACAAAATTCACGAGAATGATACTGTGCTGCCTTGAGTCGGCCAACACGACAACAATGACTCACGGATGGGCACCGTCCTCAGCGGTCCCAATTCAATACCTCGATTACCTTAGAATGGTCAATCGATAACAACGACACAACGGATGGGAACTATCCTCGACAGCCCCAATTCAATACCTCGATTGCCTTAGAATGGCCAACCGATAACAATGATGCAGCGGATGATTCAATACCTCGATTGCCTTAAAACGACCAATTGAGAACAATGATATAATGAATGATAGAACATCTCGATTGCCTTAGAATGCCCAATCGATAACAATGATACAATGAATGACACCTATAATCGGTTACCGACGATGAAGATGAGAACGAATACGCGAATGCCTTCAATCGGCCAATAAAACATGAATGACAGGACACCAACATTAATAACAATGATTACAACAATGTCTTAGATCGACATCAATATTAACAACAACAATCGATACATCGATAACGCAAACCGGCTATCGACAATAACATTAACAACGAGTATCCCAATGCCTTGAACCGACCATTAATGAACAATAATAACATTTGGCATAATTGCCGAAGAGTATTGTATCGAACGATCCCCTAATATCAATGAACTCATGAAGAGGCCAAGTCTCGGAATGATACAACACATTTATACACATATATGATAATATTAATCTCATTGACTAGTACAAGTATAAAACTTGCCTTAAACCGACGGCGAGAAAGTCCTTCCACGATCAACGTCCTTTATGGAATTATCGGTCGCTTGAACAACCTTGAATAACACAATTACCTATGATTCGCTTAATATACATATCCATGTATAGTCATAACCAAATGGAGAGGTTGATACAACACTACCCAACTCATTGGGGCAATTTAACAAACATGTTGTAAACAATCTTCAATTGTTTACAACTAGTCTCAATTATATCGATACCAAGCCTCTAAAGAATGATTCAATCCAACAAAACATCCTCAATACACTTAATAATCCAAAAGAAAGACACAAAACGAGATTCCAACAACATCTAATCGAAACCCCCAATTCCAAAATAAACATACAACATATTCTTGAATAATCCTCCAACAATCCAATAATAGTTCATAAAAGCTCATAATCATACGTATATCCCTTCACATATCATGATTACAACATCCAAATCATCATGCTCCAACTCAAAATCGAACCTAGGGTTGAAGAAATTACCTTGAATTAGGATGAAAAATCCAAAAAGATGTTGTTAACCTATACCAAGAACTCAAGGAGGATGAAATATCTGAAATTGATGATGATAAACGCCCAAAAATTGCCCACAAGATCGCCCAAGGAGAGGAGAAGGAAGGAGAATGATGAAATGAGCATTCATCTCACAAAATCCGCTGAAATAAGCTAAACTGCACTGTGTGCCGCGGCACAGGCTGAGTGTGCCGCGTCCCACGGCCAAAAAAAGTCCAGCAATCAGCTTAGTGCCGCGGCCCGTACATCAGGGGCCGCGGCCCGCAGTACAGCCCGCTCCAACACCAAAAAGCACATGGTGCAGTCTTAGATATTTTGACCATAACTCCTTCGTTCGGACTCCGATTGAATCACCGTTTAAACCATTAGAAATATAACTTGATGCTATATAATATTAAAAAGATTCAGAATTTTTGGAGTTTCCAAGAATTAATGGTCATTTTACAAAGTCGAACTCATACGTGGAAAAATCGCTTAAGAACACGGAACTCAACATAACGACACCGAGACGAACTCAGATGACAAAAAGTGTAGAATTAATCATTCTCAGAATGACGAAATGGTCACAATTTAGTCACTAAGATAGACTTCCGCCAAAATAAAAAATTACCGGAAATCAAAAATGCGGATATTACATAGTACCCTCCTTAAAAGAAGTTTCGTCCCAAAACTTAAAACAAGAAGAGAGAAGCAATATCCCGCCACGAAAAATCAACGAGATACACAAGAACCGAAAACTCACTGCTCAATATGATCCCGGGAGGTCACAAGAACAAGAATGATCACAATGAATGATAATGAATCGAAATCCGACAAGGATCAAGAATGACTCACCGAGGTGAATAATGACGCAATGAATGATAGCTCAATGAAATAATTGGGACCGTCGTCCCTCGTGAATTGAATGATTAGTTTGATAATTACCTGTTTCAACATGATTGATATATTGCGAATGAATTACATGCATGAATGAACAACAACGAACGAAATGATAATCCACTAACACTGGTGATGAGTGTCCTTACCACTGGATCTCGAAGCCTGATAGTACCCCTTGAATGAAGTACGGGTTGGAGTAACAAAATCTCTCGAGGCTTGCGAGCTCTCTCAAAATCTACTGGCACTAGAACTCCTGCCATATTTCTGAAGGTGTCCCTGCCTCCCACATAGAAAACAAACAATATCGGGCACCGTACAACAAGTGCTAACATGCCCCTCTGAATCACAGTTAAAGCAAACAACAGTCGAACTCGTCGCCTGAAAAGAAAAGGCTTTCCCAATACAAATACGACTAGAAAATGACCTCTTAGACGTTGGAGCCCGATGTCCCTCAGAACAAACCGACATCCTAGTCCTCTCACCAGAAGAAACTAAAGGGTACTTCCGAGCAAGCTCCTTAATCAAAAGCTCTGCTGCAAGAGCTTTCTCAATGAATTCACCAAGTGAATTACAATTATGATTGAACAACTGCATCCTCAACTGTGGGTTTAGCCTCTTGCTAAAATTCTTGATCTTATCCACCTCAGTACGAATAACAGACGAAGCAGACTGAAGAAGTCCCTGAAACTTCTCAGCAATGAAAATAACACCCTCGTCCTTGACGGATTCAGGGTTCAAAACCTCTGACAACTTGGCTTTACGAAGTGAAGCTAGATAATACCTCTCTAACATAAGAGTCTTGAATTTGCTCCAAACACAATCACGATCGGTGGGTTTCACGGAAAGCCACCAAGAATAAGCACCCTTACTGAAGTAATAAGCCGCTACTGCCACCTTACTCTCTTCCGGACACTGAACCATGTCGAAGAGTTTATCAAAATGCTCAAGCCAATGAACAATATCAGTTGGTTCTGACGAACCCTCAAAAGTAGGTGGCCTATGACGAGAGATATCGCCAACAATCTGACTCACTTCTCTAGTCTGTCCATGAAACGGCACCTGAAATCCCTGCTGTGGTAGACCACGAACCATCGAGGTCTGCATGGTCTCCATCGTCCGCTTCATCTAAGTCATCTGGGCCATCATGCCCTGCATACATATGAATGGGTCTACCCGAACCCCTTCCGATTGAGCTGCATCTCGGGTACGACTCCCTGACAGTGAATGATTATCTGTCGGTGAATGAGTAACATCGCTAACTATTGAACTAATGATATCCCTTGCGTTTGCGCGGGCATGCACACGAGATCCCAGGTTTCGGCCCGCACCGCGGCCTCTTCCCATGTGTCCCCTGACAGCTCTATCCATACTGAAGCAGGAAAGTCACATGATAATTATAGATCCCGCATGAAGATCGCATTATGATTACGTTACGGAATGATAATAATGAGCATACACGCTTTATCACAATGAATGCATTAATAATGCAATAAAATGATCGTCAACATGACACCGGAATATGATAAAATCGCATGAAAGATCAAGTGAGGTAATATGATTATCTGATGAAATTCCTGAAATGATTATCTTGAACAGGTTAACAAGGTTGATAATTCGATCCACAAGATCAGCAACTGAATAATGAGGTTGACTGAGTGATTAATGAATTAACATGATCGACAAGATCAAAAATGATGATCGAGGATTGTCGACTGAAGAATGAGTTGATACTTATCGCTTGCACAGGTCACACGTGCTCCAAAACAATTAGTCATGAATTAATCGTAATACTAATATCACATATAGTTTTCAACAAAACATGTATAATCAATGACATAATGAATGTATGAACATAAAGAGAATCGAGTCCTTACACAGGTCATACGAAGCTCCGAGGTCTTGCAATACTAGTCTTCACTGACGACGACTCGATGAATGAATGACTCATGCAGTCGTACAAATATCACGACTCACAAAACCCGACTGTCCAGATTGTCATAACCTGACAGTCCCACTACTACCGCGCCGGTAGAGCCACATAACTCACATAGCAGGGTATCTCACAACCCAACTCTCTGATACCATCTTCTGTAACACCCACAAGTCACATTGGTTTATTACAGTGCCGTGGACCCCACATCGGGAGATCCACCAAGCGAACACGAATGACATTACATTAAATTAACCAAAAAGAGCAACCATAGTCCTTACTATGATAACTGCCACAATATTCCGAGAAGGAATTTCAACGATAATGATGGGCCTACATGGCCAAAATGAAAATGAAAATACAACAGCATCCACAAGCCTTGCTCGGGTTATACAAAATGACAACAACTGACAAAACTGAAGTACTCCAACTGACTGACCGACATGAATATCTCGGACTAGTATCGCTCGAATGCCTCGTCGCCATCGTCATGCCCCTGTGTCTCAACTCTCTCCTTGCAAGTACCTAAAACATGAAAACATGTTCCACCCCCACGGGGTCAGTCATCCAGATAATGAATATCAAATACATGAACAACATGATATGCATCCAAAGGCAGAATGAAACAGTACAATGATAATAATACGAGATGCTCACAAACCAAGGTAAGAACCGAGCATTTGTGAAATACTATACCCACGGCATACTATTAATACCTGCTCAACAGATCAGAACATAAATACCCAACGGCGAATCATAGTTATAGAACACCACAATGAATTACACGAACATGAACCGAAACTAGAACTGAATTAGATATGAATCACAATGCCCGAAGGCTCCAATGAAATTACCAAGACATTACAAAGGCCTGAAAGCCACTCAGCCGAAGCTGTCAATCAACACAATCACCTGAAGCCAAAACAGCCTGAAGCTGTATCAATAAGGGCCGAAGCTACGGCACGAAACCGTATCACAATAAGAGCCAAAGCCACGGCACGAAGCCGTATCATAATGAAACCATCCAATGGTCGTTGACCTACTGAGCTAAAGGTGTTGGGAAGTCAACCGCGAAGGTTTCAAACTCCCCAAAGTTACCCATAATGAAATCACCGAGTGACCGTTGACCTACTGACTGTAGGTGTTGGGAAGTCAACCGCGAAAGTTTCAAACTCCCCAAACTTACCCATAATGAAATCACCCAGTGACCGTTGACCTACTGACTATAGATGTTGGGAAGCCAACCGCGAAGGTTTCAAACTCCCCAAACTTACCCATCGAGCACTAGCCGAGACTAGCCTCCAAAACACAACTAATCACAAACGGCAATGATCCCAAGATTACCGAATTCACGAGAATGATAGTGTGCTGCCTTGAGTCGGCCAACACGACAACAATGACTCACGGATGGGCACCGTCCTCGGTGGTCCCAATTCAATACCTCGATTACCTTAGAATGGTCAATCGATAACAACGACACAACGGATGGGAACTATCCTCCACAACCCCAATTCAATACCTCGATTGCCTTAGAATGGCCAACCGATAACAATGATGCAGCGGATGATTCAATACCTCGATTGCCTTAAAACGACCAATTGATAACAATGATACAACAAATATTAAACACATCGATTGCCTTAGAACGGCCAATCGATAACAATGATACAATGAATAATTGAACACCTCGATTGCCTTACAACGGCCAATCGATCACAATGATACAATGAATGCCTCGGCACCTTTAATCGGTTACCGACGATAAAGATGAGAACGAATACGCGAATGCCTTCAATCGGTAAATACAACATGAATGACAGGATGCCAACATTAATAACAATGATTACAACAATATCTTAGATAGACATAAATATTAACAAGAACAATCGATACATCGATACCGCGAACCGACTATCGACAATAACATTAACAACGAGTATCTCAATGCCTTGTACCGGCCATTAATGAACAATAATAACATTTGGCATAATTTTCGAAGAGTATCGTATCGAACGATCCCCTAATATCAATGAACTCATGAAGAGACCAAGTCTCAGAATGATACAACACATTTATACACATATATGATAACATTAATCTCATTGACTAGTACAAGTATAAAACTTGCCTCAAACCGACAGCGAGAAAGTCCTTCCACGATCAACGTCTTTTATGGAATTACCAGTCGCTTGAACAACCTTGAATAACAAAATTACCAACGATTTGCTTAACATACATATCCATGTATAGTCATAACCAAATGGAAAGGTTGATGCAACACTACCCAACTCATTGGGGCAATTTAACAAACATGTTGTAAATAATCTTCAATTGTTTACAACTAGTCTCAATTATATCGATACCAAGACTCTAAAGAATGATTCAATCCAACAAAACATCCCCAATACACTTAATAATCCAAAAGGAAGACACAAAACGAGATTCCAACAACATCTAATCGAAACCCCCAATTCCAAAATCAACATCCAACATGTTCTTGAATAATCCTCCAACAATCTAATGATAGTTCATAAAAACTCATAATCATATGTATATCCCTTCACATATCATGATTACAACATCTAAATCATCATGCTCTAACTCAAAATCGAACCTAGGGTTGAAGAAATTACCTTGAATTAGGATGAAGAATCCAAAAAGATGTTGTTAATCCACACAAAGAACTAGAGGAGGATGAAATATCTGAGATTGATGATGATAAACGCCCAAAAATCACCCACAAGATCGCCCAAGGAGAGGAGAATGAAGGAGAATGATGAAATGAGCATTCATCTCACAAAATCCGCTGAAATAAGCTAAACTGCATTGTGTGCCGCGGCACAGGCTGAATGTGCCGCGTCCCATGGCCAGAAAAAGCCCAGCAATCAGCTTAGTGCTGCGGCCCAGACATCAGGGGACGCGGCCCGCGGTACAGCCCGCTCCAGCACCAAAAGGCACATGTTGCAGTCTTAGCTATTTCGATCATAATTCCTTCGTTTAAACTCCGATTTACTCACCGTTTGAACCATTGGAAAGATAACTTGATGCTCTATAATATTAAAAAGATTCAGAATTTTTGGAGTTTCCAAGAATTAATAGTGATTTTACAAAGTCGAACTCATATGTGGAAAAATCGCTTAAGATCACGAAACTCAACAGAACGACACCGAGATGAACTCGGATGACAAAAAGTGTAGAATTAATCATTCTCGGAATGACAAAATGGTAACAATAGAGTCACTAATATGGACTTCCGCCAAAAATTTTTTTACCAGAAATCGAAAATGCGGATATTACATCGTACTCCCAAAGCGATATATTGTTATAATGTAATGCCCTTTGGTTTAAAGAATGATGGTGCGACTTACCAGAGAGCAATGCAAAAGATTTTTGATGACATGCTACACTAGAACACTGAGTGTTATGTCGATGACCTAGTGGTGAAGTCAAGAAAGAGAAAAGATCATCTGAAAGATCTGAGACAAGTATCGTCTAAGACATTACCAGCTCCAGATGAACCCATTGAAGTGTGCTTTTGGGGTTACGTCTGGAAAATTCCTAGGATTCATCGCCCGTCATTGAGGCATCAAGATTGAAAAAGCAAAAATCGACGCAATCCTGAAAATGTCGGAACCCCGCAACATCCATGAGCTTAGAAGTTTACAAGTAAAATTGGCTTATTTAAGGAGGTTCATTTCATACCTGGATGGCTGATGTCAACCATTCAGCCATCTTATGAAGAAAGAAAATTCGTTTAAATGGGATGAAACCTGCAAAAGAGCTTTTAAGAGTATTAAAAATTATTTGATGAGGCCACCTGTGTTAGTCGCTCCAGTACCTGGGCGACTATTGACCCTCTACATAGCTGCCCAAGAACGCTCAGTTGGAGCCTTACTAGCGCAGGAAGATGATGACTGGAAAGAATATGCTCTCTACTACTTGAGTAGGATGATGGTTCCAAACGAGCTGAATTATTCCCCAATCGAGAAGATATGTTTAGCTCTCATCTTCGTGATTCAAAAGTTAAAACACTACTTCCAGGCCCATACAGTCCATTTTATTTCAAAAGCAAATCCATTGAAATTTGTCATGTCAAAGCCAGTTCTTTCTGACCGACTTGCAAGATGGTAACTTTAGCTGCAGCAATTCGAGATTGTGTATGTTCCTCATAAAGCCATGAAAGGACAAATATTGATAGATTTCTTAGCCGACCATCTAATTCCCGCTGAGTGGGAGTTATCTGATGACCTTCCCGGTGAGGATGCATTGGTTGTTGAGATCTCTCCTCCTTAGAAGATATATTTTGATGGAGCTTCTCACATAGAAGGAGCCGGTGCCGGAGTGGTATTTGTGACAGCTAATGGCGAAGTTTTGCCATTTCATTTTCTTTAACTGAAAATTGCTCCAACAATGTAGCCAAATATCAAGCGCTTATACTCGGACTGGAAATAGAAGTAGATATAAAGCAACTGCACCTTAGAGTGTACGGAGATTCATTACTCGTAGTAAACCAGTTATGTGGGTTATATGAAGTCAATAAACCTGAATTTCTCCCTTATCACGATTACCCGGAGGCTTATGAATTGGCTTGGAGATGTGGAAATCGAACATATGCCAAGAAGTGAAAACAAGCAAGCTGACGCTCTAGCAAAGTTGGCCTCAACTATAGCGATGCCTAGAACCTAGATCCGTATCCCAGTATGTAGAAGTTGGGTCACACCATCAATCTTCGACGATTTAATCAATAAAGAAGTTGAAAGTCATCTCGTGGAAGTCTTCGAAATTGAGAAGGAGGATTGGCGTCAATCGTTAATGGATTATCTGAAACATGAGAAACTACCCAATGATCTACGTCAAAGAGTCGGCATCCGACGTCGTGCACCTTTATTTATTTATTATAAAAGCACACTTTATCGAAGGTCATTTGATGGTATATTCTTGAGATGTCTAAGTGATGAAGAAGCTATTCATGCAATGGAGGAAGCTCATTCCGGAATTTGTGGAGCTTATCATTCGGGACCCAAACTACATTTCAACATAAAGAGAGTGGGTTACTACTGGCCAACAATGGTGAGAGATTGCATGGATTATGCGCAAAAATGTCAGGCATGCCAGTTTCAGGCAAACCTAATTCATCAACCTCCTGAGCTGTTACACCCAACTGTTGCCTCATGGCTATTCGACACATGGGGATTAGATGTTGTAGGTCCATTGACGAAGTCATGTGGTGGGCATCTATACATTTTGGCTGCTACAGATTACTTCTATAAATGGGCTGAAGTTGTGCCTTTGAGAGAAGTGAAAAAAGAAAATGTTGCCGACTTCATCCATATAAATATTATCTAGAGATATGGGGTTCCCCGCTACATCATTACTGATAATGGGAAGCCATTCACCAACAGCTATATTGACAAGCTTTGCGAGAAATTCGATCTTAAGCAAAGAAAATCTTCAATGTATAATGCGGCCGCAAGACTAGCAGAAGCTTTCAACAAAACTCTGTGTAATCTGTTGAAAAAAGTTGTATCAAAATCAAAACGATATTTGCACGAAAGAGTAAATGAAGCTTTATGGGCATACCGAACTACCTACAGAATGCCAACCCAAGCCACTCCCTACTCCTTAGTGTATCGTGTTGAAGCTGTTGTTCCCTTGGAGAAGCAGATTCCATCTCTAAGGATGGCTATACAAGAAGGCTTGACTGAAGAAGAAAATGCATATCTGCATCTCAAGGAGTTGGAAGCCCTCGATGAGAAAAGGCTGGAAGCACAACAAAGACTTGAGTGTTACCAAGTTCGCATTGCAAGAACGTTTAACAAGAAAGTCAAAATGCGTTCTTCAAGTTGGTGATTTGGTACTTGCTGTGAGAAGACCCATTGTGGTAACTCACCGTATGGGAAATAAATTCTTACCCAAGTGGAATGGCCCCCATGTGGTGAAAGAAGTTTATACAAATGGTGCGTATAAACTAATTTCTGAAGACGGTGTTAATATTGGTCCAAAAAATGGGAAGTTCTTGAAACGATATTACGCATAAGGCGAACAAAAATGCTCCACGACACACGAGCCTAAACTGTTAGTTACTCAGGTGCGCATGAGTATAAACTGTGTACAAAAAGAAACACCTATGATAATTACATGTGGTTAAACTGTTAACTTATCCCACTAAAAGTATTTTAAGTGGTTAAATAATTAAATACCTACTTTGTCTAAAGTGGTTAAAGAATAGTCACTCCTGGCCCGCATGATAAACTGTGTACGACACACACCCAAATCAAATTATACTTTCTTTGAACTACGTTATGACTTGATCCTCTTTAATGAGGTACGTAGGCAGCTTGTAAAATCTCTAAGTTCAGTCATGATTCAATTAATTGTTCAAGTTCATAAAAAAATGAAGTACAAAAGCAACATACAAAATTAAAGAGAAAACTGATTCGACAAATCATGAGAAATCGGTGACATAAAGCAAGCAAAGCTAAGCAAGTGGATCCGCGTTTTTTAACTCAGCCAGAGCCGTCTCTAAATTACACTTTGATATCTTCAAGTTTGCAGCTATGGAGTCTTCCAAGAAAGGAGTATTGTTAACAGCGGTAAGGGTCTCTTCAACAGTTTGGGTCTTAACCTTGGTGTTTTGGAGAGATTGTTGGCATTGTTGTAAGGCTTAAGATAAAGTAGCCTTCATCTTGTGATACTTATCAATTTCTTTCTCCAACCGTTTTAACTCAGCCTCAGTATTTTTAAACTTGTTGTCTTCATCAGCCTCCTTCTCCTTACAAATACAGAGAGAATCTCTCGCCTCGGCCAAGCGTAAAACAAGAGTTGCCTTAGCCACCCTTTCGGAGGACTTTGATCTCGCTGCATCATATGCGTCAGCCTTATCGAACAAAGCGATCAATATACTCTCTAAGGTGGAGGAGTTAACCTTATCAAATTTCTTAATCTCTTGCATCACATAAGGTACTTCGTCTTTCATATAAGACAATGAGTCAATAGGGGTCTCAACGATTTTCTGAATAAAATCTTTCCACAAGATGAAGATATATGATCGTTGATCATTTTTAACAAATCTTTCGCCCACAAAGACCGAAGCTGCATCCTTGTGAGGTTTTAGCATAGCAAAAGGCACGTGATAAGTTGAACCCGCTACTGAGAAGGAGGAGGATTCTTCATCCGAACCATGATCATTTTCACTTCCAAGAACAAGATGCAAGGCCTGAAAGAAAGTTCAAATTTATGAAAACAGTGAAGTAGAAAAGGGATTAATGGGTTAACGGATTAAAAAAAAAAGAACCTTTTGATAAGAAGGTACAACAGTCTCTTTTGAAAGCTTAAGAGGCTTAACAAGCTCCTTCAAAGGTTCCCGAGGCTTATAAACTTTCTTATTTTTTTTCCAGTGACGATCAATATGGCTTGCTTCTGATGGAGAATCACTTTTATTCTTACAATCTTCAACAAAAGGGACTACAACGCGCGGAGGATGGGACGATTACAGTCTGATCGACTCTCCGATCAAGATCACCTTGCGAGCTATAATCATCAATAATTGCCATTTCTTTTCTTGGCTCATCGCTTTGCTTCAAATTAGTAAGATCCCTGATATGATCTTCTAAATAAGTGCCGTGTACTTGACCCCACCATCTCTTGTACTCTGGGGATGAATATTTCTTCGCATTCTGATTAGCTCTTGGAAGACATGCTTTAGAAAAGGATCTACATGAAGTACACCACTTCGAATAAAGACTCCCTTTCGCTAAATAAGCTTTGTGAATATTATCTATCTTCAACGCTCCCGACACTTCTTGGTAATAGCCAAACTCGCGACTAAACCGATGTGGACTATAAGGCTCAACGACAAAATTCATGCCTTGCCGCTAAGGAAGGAAATTAGAACGTATGAATACAAAATAACTCCAGTTGGCCCATTGCCCTATCCCATTGTCCACATAAAAAGTCTGCTCATTCCTGGTATTGCAAGTCAACAAAGCTTGTTCTCCTTTGTGGATCCTCTTACGAGCGTCTTCAGAGTCATAGTACTTTGCACCTTTTTCGCCAGAATAAAGCACCATCGCAGGCTTAACCAATTTGGGGCCAATCGGTAAATGGGTTCTGAAATACTGGGCCAACCAAGCATAAATGAAGTGAACGGGAAAAGTAGTTGCATCCTCAGATGGCCTCGATCGCTTCGATATCCTGTTTAAGCCCTTATAAATATTTGCTAAAATCGGGACAACAAGACCAACTTCCTTGCCGCTAGCCATCAAACAAGCCATCTTGAAAGTACTCGGCCTTATTAAATCCACCTCATTATTCGGAAGAACAAATGTACAAAGCCGGCAAGCCAAATAGGCAGCCAAATATGCTTCATCCTGCTGCCCTCGTAGAATCCCGAGCTTCTTAAATGATGTCATCTCCTCCGGGTTCCATGACTTGTGTTCTTCTAAAATAATACCGGAAGGATTAAAGGTTGACTTTGGGCGAGAGTACTTTTTCTTCTCACTATGGACATGTGGTGGTTCATATCTCAGAACCTTGCTCGACCAAAAATGAACCCATTGGTCAATCGATACTTTAACCTCATTAGCGCTTCTGCACAACAGATGATAAGCATGGAGCAGATACTTGCAACTCTCCGGAATGCATAAGTCTCTAGTTTTATCACATAACTCTTGCTTGTCAGGTACTACTTCTGGGTTATATTGGTCTATGCAAGTTGCACTTCAAATCCCCTTCGAAGCCAATGGAATCAGGGTTGATGTTACTTCATAGTGATGACCAGATCCCCACATTATTAGGAGAGGCTAAAGATGGAAACAAAATAAATATATATGTTGAACAGGTGGATGAAACAGTGGAGGTTCAGGGTCATGTTAATGAAGAAGTAGGGTTTGATAATAATGAAGAACAATAAGGCACTGAAGATGATTTGGAATTGGACTTTGATAATATGAGTGATGTAAACAGCATGGAGCATTGCTCTGATGATGATGATAATGATGAGTTAAATGAAATAAGGAAGAGATTGTTAGCTTTGAAAAAAGGGTTGGAATCTAAAAACTTAAATACTTTAAATGAAGACTACATTGTTCCTAATGATGTTGAAAACCCAATTGAGGAACCAGAAGGTGGTGAAATAGGTGATTATGAGGTTCATAGTGAAATAGGTGAGGATGTTGAAGCTGCTGGGTATGAGTCTGAACCCCTTGGTTCAAGTGACTATGATACTCAAACTTGCAGTGAGGATGAGGCAATAAGTAAGAAGCCTAAAGTGACTTACCCAACATTTAACCCTAAATGTGAGATGCATAAGATCAAGTTTGAAGTTGGTATGAGGTTTAGTAATCATAAACACCTCAAGGAAGCTATAAGGAGTTATGCAGTAGCCAAGGGTTTGGCAATTAAATATGCAACAAACAAGCCAAAGAAGCTCCAAGCTATTTGCAAGGAAGGGTGCCCATGGTACTTATATGCTAGTTGGATGAAAAATAAAAAATCTTTTCAGATTAAAACCCTTAATGATGATCATAGATGTTGTAGAGAGGCTAAGGTTAGAATGGCTACTTCAAAATGGTTGGCTGAGATGTATGGGGATAAGATTAGGGCTAACCCTACATGGAAGTCTAAAGATTTCAAGAAGGATGTGAATGACAAGTACAAGGTCACTGTAACTAGATTACAGTGTTATAGAGCCAAGAAAAAAGCATTGTGTGAGGTTCAAAAAGGACTAGTTGAACATTACAGCTACTTGAGGAGCTATGGTAGGGAGATTTTAAAATCAGATGGGAGGAATACTGTGAAGATCAGTGTGTTCAGGCAGGGGATAGATGGAGCAGCCACATTTAAAAGGATGTACATAAGTTTTTATGCACTGAATAAGGGCTGGAAAGATGCATGTAGACCAATGTTAGGCTTGGATGGATCATTTCTTAAATCCTATTCCTGTGGAGAGATACTATCAGCTGTTGGTAGAGATTCCAACAATCAGATGTTTCCTGTGGCCTGGTCAGTAGTTGAGGTGGAATGCACAGATTCATGGAGTTGGTTTCTGGAAATTCTCAAAGATGACTTAGACTTGAAGCATGAAGGAAGTGGTCTAACATTAATTACTGGTAATCATTAATTCTTTTAATTGCTTTGTAATTAACTTAAATTTGTATTTTTTTTACTGCCAATTTTATATTAAACTGTAGATCAGCAAAAGGGCCTTGAGGTTGCAATTGCTAATCTATTGCCTAATGCTGAGCATAGATGTTGTGCTAGGCATATTTATTCAAACCTGAGAAAGTTATACACTGGTAATTGCTTAGATGTTTACTAAATATTAATATTTACTTATTGTTACTGTAATCAATCACTTGTTTTGATGCTTTTTGCAGGATCTGAGCTAAGAAACCTTTTCTGGACAGCAGCAAAGTGCTCAACTCCTGAAGAATTTTAGATTGTCATGAAGGATATAAGGGTGCTCAATGCTGGTGCACATGAGTGGCTAAGGAGACATAATCCAAAATTGTGGTGCAGAGGTTTTTTCTCTATCTTTTCTAAATGTGAGTCTGTTGACAACAATTTATGTGAGTGTTTCAATGGGACTATTGTAGATGCTAGGTATAAATCTATAATTGATATGTTAGAGGATATTAGGAATGGGGTTAAGGAAAGACTTGAGAGGAGAAGAAAGGTTGTGGAGAAATGGCAAGGTGAGTATTGTCCTAGGATACTTACTAGACTGAAAAAAATATTGATGAGCATAGGTGTTTTTGTACAACATATAATGGGAACTACAAGTTTGAGGTCAGAATGGGGTTAGATGGTTATGTAGTGGACACTCAGGCTAGGTCATGTAGCTGTAGGATGTGGGAGTTAAGTGGAATTCCCTGCAGCCATGCTGTTAGTGCAATATATTACCTCAATGATGACCCTAGGAAATATATTGATTCAAGCTTGATGGTGGATAAGTGCAAACAAGCTTATGCAGAGTGTATGAGCAGTATGAATGGGAGGAATTTGTGGCCAAGGGATGAAACTGATCCTATAAGGCCACCACCAAAAACAAGGATGCCTGGTAGGCCTCAAAAAGCCAGAAGGAAGGGTTTGAATGAGGAGACTATGAAGGTGGGTTCTACTGTGAAGTTAATTGAGAAAGGAAGAGAAATGCATTGCACCAATTGCAAGCAATTGGGGCATAACAAAAGAAGCTGCAAAAATGCTCCAGTTCAAGGACAGCAGGTATAAATTTTAAATGCAAAAATGCTCTGTTTTCTTTCAAATGTCAGTTACTCATTATCTTTTTATTGTGCATACATGTAAGGTTGATAAGAGTGGTGGTGGAACAACTTCTATGAGAGCACCAAGACATAAGAAAGCACTGAAAGAGAAGAAAGCACCATCAACATATACAAGGAAAATGAAAGGTACAAGAGATGTTTTTGGAGATGAAATTCCTGATGGCTTTGGTGTGTACATTGGAGGTATGGAGGCATCTGTTCAAGTAGATCATAGACTGCACCAGGCTGAATCAATAGTACTGTCACATGCTCTTATTCCTACACAACCCACACAATTAACACAGGAATCACTTGTACAAGGAACCTGCCCAGCACAAAATACAAGGAGGAGAACCATGAAGAAGTGATTTATGTCAACGAACTCTGTGTTGTCTGTGTAGTTTTAAGTCAATGAACTTGTTATTTTTTTTTTTGCAGTCCTTTTTGGTATCACACTGGTTGTTTTTGAAGTGAATGAATTTAGGTTATGGTTTATGTTTTTGAATGAATTTATGTTTTTGAAGTGAAGTGAATGGATATTCATTTATGTTTTTGAAGTGAAGTGAATGGATATTCATTTATGTTTTTGAAGTGAATGAATTTAGGTTATGGTTTATGATTTTGAATGAATTTATGTTTTTGAAGTGAAGTGAATGGATATTCATTTATGTTTTTGAAGTGAATGAATTTAGGCTATGGTTTATGTTTTTGAATGAATTTATGTTTTTGAAGTGAAGTGAATGGATATGCATTTATGTTTTTGAAGTGAATGAATTTAGGCTATGGTTTATGTTTTTGAATGAATTTATGTTTTTGAAGTGAAGTGAATGGATATTCATTTATTTTGTAATGAAATTATGCGGTTTGAAATTATACAGTATTGAATTTATATTTACTTACTGTTTGGCAAATACTGAAAATCACAAGAAATATTACAAATTCAAGAAATTTGTTCATTACATAACATGAAATATTACAAATCCAAGAACAATGATACAACATTATCATCTCCAAGAAATTTGTTCATTACATAACAAGAAATATTCCAAATCCAAAAACAATGATACAACATTATCATCTCCAAGAAATTTGTTCATTACGTAACATGAAATATTACAAATCCAAGAACAATGATACAACATTATCATCTCCAACAAATATTACAAATCAAACCACCATTGTGAACAATGATATAAATAAAAACTGCACTAACAATGATACCAATAAATTTCAACTTTAACATCATGAAATCATATTTTATCTTCTCCTCTGTTTTCTGGTTCTTCTCAAACTCAATGGAGTTCTTCAAAACAGCAATTTCTTCCTTTAGTTCAGTAATTCTGCCTTCAAAAAAATCACACCTGTAACACATTCCTGTTTTTGACCTTGTAGAAGAATCTTCTTCATTATCAACCCATTTAAAGAAGGTGCATGGTGTTTCACCCTTCATACCATAGTTTCCGCAACCGTAAAAACGATGCCCACGATTAGCCTGTGTTTTAGCAACTCGAACGAGAGATTCTTTGTTGCAATAGCAAGATAACTTCGAGTTAATCGACATAGAAGTACCTGATGCCATTAGGTCTGCTCGGGTCTGTTGGAAAAACGCAGCACAGTAGGGTTTCTTGAAGCCTATTAGTGGCGAAGGAAACGAAGGAGAAGAAGACGAAGGAGATGAAGGAAAAGGGCAGAAATCGCAGCCCAGTAGGGTTTCTTGAAGCTTATTAATGGCGAAGGAAACGAAGGAGACGAAGGAGAATTCTGTCATAATCATCATTAAATAAATGAATTATAAACTGCCATGTGTCAAAAAATCCCTCAAATAACAGTCCGTTAAAACGTCCGTTAAAACTTAACGGGGCGAAATTAACGGGTCCCTAACGGGCTAAACAGTTGTAACTTTAGTCCCTTATTTGAAACACTTCAAACTTTAGTCCCTTAATTGATAAAAATGACAAACTTGAGTCCCTAGTAGAGCTATTTTACCTAATAATAATAATAATAATTGAGCCATCATAATTTGGGGCTCTATAAATTTTGGGCCCTGTTCTGAATAACTTGTCGGCCGGTTGATAGTCGGGCCTGTCTCCATCGCATCTCTGCCGTGTTGCTACCAAAGCTCCATTGCCGCCGCACGGGATGACCTCCGCCGAGCTCCTCGCCCAAGTCCGATGCCACCACGAGTTTCTCTGATGAAACGCCCAAGTCCGATACCACCACGAGTTTCTCTGATGAAATCTAGCGCTGCCCGAGTCGTCTGAATTTCACGCCCGTATGAATCTGATACAGCCCCGTCTGGAAGCCGATCACCGAATCCTCTCCGGTTCGTTTTCAAATTCCATGCGTCGGTGTTCTGATATTCATGTCCTGCTTTAAAAAAAAAAAAAGCCACTCACATGTGTTTAAAAACAATCCGTGAGTTTGAAACTCAGTTTGTGAAAGAAACAAAAAAGGGCCGCTGACATGTATTAAAACAATCCGTGAGTTTGAAAATCAGTTTGTAAAAAAAAATCGAAAAATCCCAAAAAAAAAGAAAAAGAAAAATCGAAAAAAAAAAAAGAATACAAGAGAAAAAACAAAAAAGGGAAGGAATAAATCGGAAAATCAAAATTCAAAGAAAATTGAATCATGCACATGGGTATTGAAAAGTACGTAAGGAATCGAAATAATTTCGTACTTTATCCACTTCGAGATAAAAAATTATCAGTCAACTACCTCAGCGTTAGTTCTCCTGAAGCCTGTTGCTTCAAGCTCGGAAAGCCCACTACTAATGATATCAATTACCAGGTCTTCCCACTCAGGGAGAAGGAGTCTTCTTTATGAATGATAAGGCACATAGGTCTAATTACGTAGTGAAAAATGAGTCCTATTTCTCTCTTGCTTGAGCAGATTAGCCGATCGCTTTCGGAATGGTTTACGGTAACCCACCTAATGGAGACTCACACGAACGGGACTAGGGGACATAGGGAATAGTCCATGCAACTCAACAGTTCGCAGGTGGCAGATTGCTTCTGACGCGAGTTAGTCACAGCGATGTGGGAGTTTATCCTCCAATGTGGGGATAGGCTCGCTATGGCTGTTCATCCCAGTGTCTTAGTTAGTCATGATTTAATTCTCATGTCACTTGTCAGTAGGGGTGGGGCGCAGGAGCGAGGGATTTCGCCTTTTGCTATAAGGGGACATAGGGAATAGCTGAAATAGAAGCGGACTCCGGAATTGGTATCTTGTGGAATCTCCTGAGCCCCGAAGAACTTGCTTCCAGAGCCATCAGAAAGCACGAGGAGCATTTGTAAGCAAATTAAATTTGCACCCAATCAAATGGCGATACGTGTACAAGTATATGTTAAATTAATTTGCTATTTATATTTGGGAATTTAATTAATTCTCAAATTAGATAGTCAAATTATTAATATTTAATATACACGGTATGAGGCGGTCAAATCACACGAGTATATGGATACTCGTAGCTGGTAAGAATACAGTTGACTTACCACGCACGAGGAAATAAAATAATATCTCGTCAAATCGAAAAAAATAGAGATAAACCAACCAAATTGATATTGACCAATCAAATCACGTCATGTGGCGAAAATGACCAATCAAATTGATATTTGCCAATCAAATCACGCCATGTGGCAATAATGACCAACTAAATTGATATTGCCAACCAAATCACGCCGTATGTTAATGATAACCAATCAAATTGATATTGGCCAACTAAATCACGCTATGTGGCAAAGATGACCAATCGAATTGATATTGGCCAACCAAATCACACTGTGTCAATGATGACCAATCAAATTGATATTGGCCAACCAAATCACGCCATGTGGCAAAGATGACCAATCAAATTGATATTAGCCAACCATATCACGCCGTGTGGCAATGATGACCAATCCAATTGATATTGGCCAACCAAATTGCACCATGTGGCAAAAATGACAAATCAAGATGTAAAAGCCTTCTCTCCACACCTATAAAAGGATGTCTCCCTTCCCTCAAAGAAGACACAATGACAACGGCAAGACGACGACGAGCAACGAACAACGACAACAAGCTTAAAGTATCCAAGAAGGCTCCAGAATTCTCTACGGAAATCTCAAGGCAATCTTCACAACCCAAAGGCGTTCTTCGTGCAAATTTCCCGAAAATAGCCCAAGATATTCAGGGCATGTCAATGCGCCGTGAATCCCATATGGAACTCACAGGCTAAATTCACACGACATCCAAAAATAGAACACATCAAAACCATCCATCATTAATCAGATTAACCGCTGAAATTCCCACGTCAACATTTAAACCACAATAAAACAACAATTTAATGTGACTGACAACAGAAAAACAACTCTCCTATAGTACTCGAGTACCATCTAACAATTTGTGACAAATAAAAACAAAATCCCAATAACCAATCTCAAAACAAATAAACACGATGACCACATCAGAGTATCACGCCTGGCCTTCATCATCGTACTGGCACGACACTCTTCCGATCGCATTCTTCGCTCATGAAATACATGAAACGTATTCCCCCAAAATGGGGTTAGCCGTGGAATAGCTAGTACAAGTAACGCAAACGAATTCTTACATCTTCCAATATCAAAGCACATGCATCAATGGTTTTCGTAAGATCATGATTTCCGGAAATGCAAAATCTACAATGTATCACAAAATACAGTTCTTCCCAATTAATCATAGACCTGACAAAACGTGAATCCCTTCGAGGCCCTGATAGACCCTCCCGGAGTGGTTAACCCAAAAGTTCATGGACGCAACCATGCGTGGATCCCTCCGAGGCCCCGTCGGACCGTCCTGGAGTGAACATAAACACACAAACACTCAAATACACCACTTTGCACATTTAAGATAGTAAGTTCGTAAGAATTACTTGCCTTTGAGACATGGCGGACTGAAATGAGATGGTAAACGACCACCGTTGGAAGAATTTGGAAACTTGGAACCTAAATGATTCGTAAAACAACTATCAACAATAGTACTATTGAAATTCTAATGGAAAACGCCCGAAAACCACGCCTACGCTACATGTAATCCACCAATATTCTCAACAAGGGCATATCACGGCCACAACCCTCTCGATTCACAACAAGTCCAAGTATATACCGATAATCTCGTATGAAAACATGTATCGGGAGTAGATGATTCATACTCAACACAATTGCTCATTAATTACGACTAAATCGGAGAATTTACGAAGAAATCCCCAAATCCAGAAAAATTTAGGGTTCCAAAAGATTACCTCGATTCAAAGGCGAAAGGGACGGATTGGTGTTGTTAATCTATACTAAATCTCCAAGGAAGATGATAGCCAAATAGTTGAAGGCTCGAAATCGCACCAAAATCGCCCAAGTATTACCCAAGCCGCGGAGGAGAGGAGGAAAAGAAGAAATGGGCGAAATCGGTCCGTTCCTGGGTATTTAAACCCAGGCTGGCTTACGTACGTAATCTATAAAGGGTTAACGTACGTAAGCTTCATAATGTACGTAAGGCTTTTTAAGCTTATGTACGTAATGAATTTGCAGAACTCACTACCCTAAAACACGAAGGTTGTTATGTACATTAGGAATAAGGCCTTAATGTACGTAATAGTCTTAACGTACATAAAGGTCTGGAGTTAACATACGTAAGGCACTCCAGCACAGTTGCTAAGAGCAGTTCGTCAAGAAAGAGTGCAACGTAATCACGAGAGGATGAATATACGAAACTATAACAAGTTTGCAAAAGGTTCGAGATGAAGAACTTAAGCGCTAAAAGAAAACACGATCTCAATTATCCAATGGTTCGGAATACAACCCCGAAAGTAATCACCTTAAACTTTAGGAAATTACAAAATGACCCGAAACGACTGAAAACCTCGATACGGAAACGAGCAACCGCGTCGAAGCTCATAACATGACTAACAATAACAAATGAACTTGCACAAAACTCGAAACGATAATTTCGCACAACAAATGCACCGAACGAGCCGACAAGCAGAAAAAATCATTACTAAACACAAAATCGAGTACGACAAACTTGAAACATGCTCAGATGCCAAAATACGCAGAATTGAATATTCTCAAAATGTTAAAACGGTTACAAGCAAGTTACTAAAAATAGAAAATATACCAAAATAGAAACTACCAAAAATAGAAAAAGTACGGATATTATATTCTCCCCCTCTAGAAATAAGTTTCGTCCCGAAACGTAAGAAGTAAATAATTCTGGATATCTAGCGCGCATGCTATATTCGGTTTTCCAAGTCGCCTCCTCAACTCCATGTCTCGACCATTGAACTTTAACCAACGAAATGGTTTTATTTCGGAGTTGCTTTCACGATGCTCAAGGATCCTCACCGACCTTTCTTCAAACGAGACATCATCTGCTACCTCAATATCCCCATAATCGTTGATATGACTCGGGTTCGGAACGTACTTTATCAATTGAGAAATATGAAACACACTATGAACGTGACTAAGGGCTGGAGGTAACGCCAACCGATAAGCCAGCTCACGGTCTTTGTCTAGAATCTTAAACAGCCCAATATATCTCAGGCCAAGCTTCCCCTTCTTCCTGAAATGGTAAACCCCTCTCGTCGGCAATACCTTGAGTAAAACATGATCTCCCACCTCAAACTCCAAGGGTCGACGAAGAATATTGGCATATGATTTTTGTCGACTTTGAGCAGTCAACAGTCTTTATCGAATGATAGAAATATTCTCTATGGTTTCCATCAACATGTCAGGCTCCGTTCCCATTAGCTCTGAGGCCTCATCCCAACAGAGTGGAGACCTACACCGTCTACCATATAATGCTTCGTAAGGTGCCATTTTGATCGATGCGTGCCAATTATTATTGTAAGTAAACTCGATCAATGGCAGATGCAACTCCCAATCACTACACCAGTCTAGGGCACACGACCACAACATATCCTCCAATGTCTAAATCGTTCGATCCATCTGACCGTCTGACTGTGGATGAAAGGATGTACTCAACCTTAATTCAGTACACAAGGCCTGATGGACCGACTGCCAAAAATGCGACACGAAACGACATCCCGATCGGATACGATAGTCTTAGACATACCGTGTAACCACACTATCTCCGCTATAAATTTTTGAGCCAACCTATCCGGTCCCCAAGTATCCTTAATACCAAGAAAATGTGCTGATTTGCTTTGTCGATCGACAATCACCCAAATCATATTCATTCCGATTTTGATTCTCGCATATTGGTGATAAAATTCATAGAAATATCTTCCCACTTCCACTCGGGAATAGGGAGTGGCTTCAACAGCCCGGATGGTCTCTAATGCTCAATCTTGACTTGTTAGCACATCAAACACCATGCTACGAACTCCGTGATGTCCTTCTTCATATTATTCCACCAGAAATTCTTTTTAAGGTCTTTATACATCTTACTCGTTCCGGGGTGAATAGAGTAAGGAGTAGCATGAGCTTCTCGAAGTATTTCCTGTCTCAAGTCTAAATCATTTGGAATACAGAGTCTCCCTCGAAATCTCAAACTGCCATTCTCATGAACCATAAAGCTGGGGGCTTTCCCTTTTTCTGCATCCGCCTTCAGCTGACTGATCATCGGATCATTCATTTGCTCCCATTTGATATCATCAACCAAAGACGAAGTAATCTCGAGGGCACACAACTAACCCTGCACATGCTGAATCCATACTTCGATTCCTTGTTCAACAAGCTCCTGTTGAATCCTCGCTTGTGGTGTGAGAACCTCAAGCATATGGAGTGATACCGGTTTCTGACTCAACGCGTCTGCAACAACATTGGCTTTTCCCAGATGATAAAGGATCTCCAAGTCATAGTCCTTTATTAGTTCTAACCAATGATGTTGTCTCATGTTTAGTTCCTTCTGGCTGAAAATGTATTTCAAGCTCTTATGATCGGTATAAATCCGGCACGGAGAACCGCAGAGATAGTGGAGCCATATCTTCAGTGCAAACACCACTGCAGCCAACTCCAGGTTGTGAGTAGGGTAATTCATTTCGTACGGTTTTAACTATCGCGACGCAAAAGCTATAGTCCTATCATGCTACATGAGAACACACCGAGTCCTTGGCTTGAAGCATCACTATAAACCGAAAACCTACCGTTCCGTTGAGCCAAGGCTAACGCTGGCGCCGTAGTCAAACGCCTTTTCAGTTCCTCGAAACTCTGTTGCCTCGTCATTCCATTCGAACTTCTCGTACTTCTGGAGTAACTGAGTAAGCGGTCGAACAAGTTTAGAGAACCCCTCGACGAACCGTCTATAATACCCATCAAGTCCTAAAAAGCTATGAACCTCCTTCACGTTCTTAGGCAGTGCTCAATCTAACACTGTCTCGATCTTTTGGGGATCTACATAGAGCCCTTCATCTAAAACCACGTGCCCGAGAAGCATAACTTCCTTCAGCCAAAACTCACACTTCGAGAACTTCGCATAGAGACGCTGAGCTCTCAAAATCTCCAACACTAGTAGCAAATGCTGAGCGTGTTCCTCGTCATCACGATAATAGACTAGGATATCGTCTATAAAAATGAATACACACTTATCGAGATACTCGATAAATATCTTATTCATCAACTGCATAAATACTGTCAGCGCGTTGGTTAGCTCGAACAACATAACCACAAACTCGTAATGCCCGTACCTGGTACGAAAAGTGGTCTTAGGGATGTCGGACTCCCTCACTTAAAATTGGTAGTACCCAGATCTCAAATAGGTCTTCAAAAACACCGTAGCTCCCTGTAACTGATCAAACAAATCGTCGATACGAGGTAAAGGATATTTATTTTTAATGGTCACTTTGTTCAGCTCCTGGTAATCGATACATAAATGTAGTGGACCAACTTTCTTTCTCACAAACAAGACCGGCGCACCCCAAGGCTAGGAGCTAGGTCTGATATCCCTTCTCTAACAATTCCCCTAACTGACTCTCCAGTTCCTGCATTTCTGAAGGTGCCATATGGTACGGAGCCTTAGAAATTGGGGCTCCACTCAGTCCCAAATCAACCGTGAACTCGATCTCCCACTCCAGTGGTAGTCCTGGCAAATCATCTGAAAAAACATATGGAAATTCATTTATCACTGAAATTGAAGAAAATTCAACCTTTTCGTTCTCTACCCTCGTAGCATAACACCAGTATCCTATACAACCATCTCTAATGAGTTTCGCCGCCTTCATACCACTGATTAATAGTTTCTGACCATTCCTCCGGTATCCCACAAATGAATGCTCAGTCCCATCCTCGGCCAACATCGATATACTCTTTGTGCGATAATTCATTACCGCGCCGTGTCTATCAAGCCAGTCGTCCCCGAGAATCAAATCCTCATCGACAATATCGACGATGATTAAATTTGAAGGCTACACTCTACCTGCGATCATCACTGTACAATCTCTAACCTATCTATCCCCCACAATTCTATCCCCACTAGGCAATTTAACCACAAATGGTTCACAAGCAGACAAACATACAATACTCAATCGATGCACACAATTCTAAGAGATGAATAAATGAGAAGCACCAGAATCGAAAAGCACTCTAACTGTATGGGAGAGAACATGAACGGTACCTGTAGCCACAGTAGCCTCTAGGTCATCCGCTCTCCTCATCTCATAAACACATGGCTGAACTGAACCAGCACTGGAGGCTCCCCCTCTAACGGACTAACCTTGTCCTCGTCCCCGGCCAAATCCCTGAGATGGTTGACCATCTGATGACTTCTGATTAACACTTGATTCTCCAGGCGTAAGAACAGATGCCGGAACCCCAAGCGTATTTTCTCTCTTAGTATAATATGCAGCTTTGTGGCCCATCTGGCCGCAACTATAGCACTTCCGATGAGGCAGGTCACAATCACGACTGTTATGGCCCTGCTGGCCACAGTTAAAGCATGTCACACCTCGACTGGATACACTAGGACCAGTTATGAAATTTTGGTTGCCTCCAGATGCACGGTGAGACTTTCCAGATGGGTATTTTGCCGACTGAGATTCTGCTGGTTGTTGTTCTTACTACCCGAAAAATTTCTTGAGGTCTTTTGCTTCTTACCCTCACTAGCCGTCTCCATATCTGCGAAGGATATATTATAGGACAATGCTTTGCCCTGGTACTCCTTCAGTGTAGTACAAGCGAACCCAGCCATGTAATGTCGAATTCTAGGCTTCATCCGCATATCAAAATTTTGGATCTTATCTCTCTCTTCTCTTACTTGCCCCTTGACATGGTTAAGTTGCTGGTTATATTCGATGATCGGCTGAGATACTCGGATGTCCTGGGGTTTATCCTCATAAAAGGCTAGAATTCTGGCCTCCTGAATAGGCCACGGGCAACACTCGGCCTTCATTAGTTCTTTAAACTCATCCCATGAAACCTCACGGTCCTGAGACGCAACCGTCTGCCACCAGCTAGCAGCGTCCCTCGTCAGAAAGTACTGCGCAATCGTCACCTTCCATGCCTCCAGATAATTTACCGCCATAAAAACATTGTTCAGCTCGTTGATCTAGTCTTCCCAGCCGATCGGATCTGTAGCACCGATGAATTGAGGAGGGCGCATACGGATCACGTCCTGCAACCATCTCTCTGCCCCAGCATTATCCACAGGGAGGCGGATTGTTGAGCTGAACTGCTTGAGTCAGGAGTGCCATTTGGTTAGCCACTTGCTGTAGTATAGTGGCCACCCCAATATCCGCATTATTCCCTGTAGAATCCCCCAAGCTGGATGACTGGTCCTGCTGACCATCGGTACGAGGATGGACTGAATTCGATAAAGTGGGAGTAGTCGATCCAGCATCCGAACCGAGAGACATGGTCGCCCCACCAGCTGCGCCACGTCCTCGACCGCGTCCGCATCCTTTACCGGATGACATTCAAAATGATAGAAAAAGAGAAAAACATAAGGACAGTTCAGAAAAATAACCGTCATGGTGATCGATTCCCCACATTACGAAATCAGAAGACAAGACAGTAAAGATAATAAAAAGGTAAGAGATCTTACGAGTACCAATTGCACTAAGATGATGGCAGCGCAATGATACTGTGTTTACAACAACGTGACTAGACCCAAAAGAGCAACAACCTAGGTATCCATAAACCTAGGCTCTGATACCATATTCTATAACACCCCCAAGATATTCAGGGCATGTCACAGCGCCGTGAATCCCATCTGGAACTCACCAGGCTAAATTCACACGACATCCAAAACAGAACACATCAAAACCTTCCATCATTTATCGGATTAACCACTGAAATTCCGACACCAACATTTAAACCACAATAAAACAACAATTTAATGTGACTGACAACAGAAAAACAACTCTCCTATAGTACTCGAGTACCATCTAACAATTTGTGAAAAATAAAAACAAAATCCCAATAACCAATATCAAAACACATTAACACAACGACCACATCACAGTATCACACATGGCCTTCATCGTCGTACTGCCCGGGCACTCTTCTGATCACATTCTTTGCACCTGAAATACATGAAATGTATTTCCCCCAAAATGGGGTTAGCCGTGGAATAGCTAGTACAAGTAACGCAAACGAATTCTTACATCTTACAATATCAAAGCACATGCATCAATGGTTTTCGAAAACAAGTAAGATAATGATTTCGTAAAATGCAAAATCTACAATGTATCACAAAATACAGTTCCTCCCGATTAACTGTGGATCCGACCATGCGTGAATCCATTCGAGGCCCCGATAGACCCTCCCGGAGTGGTTAAACCAAAATTTCATGGACCCAACCATGCATGGATCCCTCCGAGGCCCCGTCGGACCATCCCGGAGTGAATATAAACACTCAAACACTCAAATACACCACTTTGCACATTTAAGATAGTGAGTTCGTAAGAATTACTTGCCTTTGAGACACGGCGGACTGAAATGATCAACAATAGTACTATTGGAATTCTAATGGAAAATGCCCAAAAACCCCGCCCACGCTACATGTAATCCAACAATATTCTCAACGAGGGTGGATCACGGCCACAACCCTCTCGATTCACAACAAGTCCAAGTATATACTTATATTCTCGTAAGAAAACATGTATAGGGAGTAGATGATTCATACTCAACACAATTGCTAATTAATTACGACTAAATCGGAAAATTTACGAAGAAATCCCCAAATCCCAAAAAATCGAGGATTCTAGAAGATTACATCGATTCAAAGGCGAAAGAGACGGATTGGTGTTGTTAATCTATATCAAATCTACAAGGATGAAGACTTTGATGACACTTCTCTCACTTTCAATATATCGATCGTTCTGACTCCAGTGAATCACAGAATATCTCTAGGGTTTCATCGATCTGAATCTATTTACTCTCATAGTATTTCACTCTCTAGAGAAATCCTTTCTTCCTCGTCCCAGTGCAGATGAAAGGTTTCATCGATCTGACTCTATTCACTCTCTAGGGAAATCCTTTCTTCCTCATCCCGGTGCAGACGAAAGTCATATCTTAGGAAAGGGTAATGAGGACGAAACCCTTCGCGGAGACCAGAATTCACTTCATCTGAATTAACTTATGCACAGGTTTTGTTGTCTCAGTTGCTTGTTATTTACCTTGTCACAGATTTCTTGGTATCTTAGCAACCACAAAATTATATTGCCTTTCTAAATATATTGGACCAAAATGTTGATTTATTCTATAAACATCTGTAACACTCCTCTGGGAGTATATTTTTAAAATGGATTTCTGCTGTAAGATCAGCAAAATATTGGGTATATTAATTGCTTTCCAGTACCTTGTCAGGTATTTGTTAATATCTTAGTGAGCATAAAAATATATTGTTGCATTTGGAAACATATAGGACCAAAATACTGCTCCTTAATCAATGATTGTGTTCGTTGAATTTAGTTTTAAACTGGATTTCTTGTAAATGCAGCTAAAGAGTAGGTATGGTATATTCATGAGAATGGTAACTTGTAAAAAATGTTGCATAACATAAGTGATCCTTGTCTTTGCGACATTAGATGAAGGCATTCAGATGTATACTGGTATTTGATAGGACCATTAAAGCAAGAAATTGACATAACAACAAGAAGGTATACAAAACATGATATAGTCTTCGGTTTTCCTCATGGAATGTTTCTAGTTTAGAAAAGAAGACATTAAATCCTTTTAATATCAGTGAATGAACCATTTTATTCCTAGTATTTCAGTCGATCATCTTGTACCAGAGAGACAAGCAAATAAAAAAATCAAGTTTTCACCCTGGTTTTACAGCCTGATTTTACCAACTTCAGGAGGGCATAGGGCTTCGGCATCATAAGCAGACATCTCCGACCAACTTCATGAGGGCATAAGGCTTTTACCAGTCTCAATTCTGAAGATTGAGATCGAGGTAATTTTATGCCACTTGTTCTCTTCTGTTCTTACATTTTATTGTAATCTTGAATGCTGATTTTAATTATTTTGAGTGGAATTAACTTTGTTTTTTATGTTTAATCAAGCATACAGATCCAATTCTAGTGCTCTTTGTTTTTGGGAATTTGAGGTTTATTTCGGATTTCAGAGCTGTAAGTGCTTTTGGATTGTTTCTATTTTTTGTTGCTTGAGTTATTCGATCCTTTTCATTTTAGTTGGTATGAATTCTGTGATTAGTTTCTTTGCTGGAGAATTAATAATGTATCGTTAGTGTGTTTGTGTTTCTTGTATGTTTGCGGTTTAGTATTTCTTGTCATTTTGTTCTTTACTCATAAACTCGATCACATGCGGATTTATTAAAGCAAAACTCACAATTTTTTTAAGAGCTCGTCCAGCTTGTGTGTTTTTTATTACATTACTAATGTCTTTTAGGCAATTCTGTAATATCCGCAATTTCGATTTCTGGTAATTTTATTTTTTCGGCGGAGGTTCGTTTCGACGACTCGCTTCGGACCGTTTCATCGTTCTGAGAATGATTAATTCTGCACTTTTTGTCATCCGAGTTCGTTTCGGTATTGTTTTGTTGAGTTCCGTGTTTCTTAACGACTTTTCCGCACTCGAGTTCGATTCTTGTGAATCTCGTTCGAAATTACTGTTTCGAGTTTCCCGTAAGTCCGTTTAACTTTCTTAGATGTGTTGTGAACTTAGGTTTGGTTATTCGATCACGTATCGTGATTTTCGGACGTTTTGGGCCATTTTCGTAATTTCCCAAAGTTTGGGGTAATTACCTTCCGTTGTCGAATTTCGAGCCTTCGGGTGGTCGGAATCGTGTGTTCTCTTAGTGCTCTAATTCATCTTTGCGAGTACTTCGTAACCGAGTCTCCGATTCGTATTCAGGTTCGAGTTTCGGGGTCGTTCGGATCGTCGTTGTCGGAATCATTTTTGCATCTGGAGGGTGCTGGCCGGACCTGGGCGAAACGGCCCTGAAAATAGTGCTGCCGAGCGCCGTGTCCTGCGCCGAGTCGGCCAGGACTGGCAGCCTGCCGAGACACGGTCGAGACACACGGCGCTGGTGTGGGACGTTTGCTGCGCCGTGTTCGGCAGAGGTATAAATATGGCAGGGAAGCCGGGTTTCACTCATTTTTTCTCACTTCTTTCTTCCTGTCCACGGCTGGAGTCCTGGAGGAGTCGAAGACATGTTGTTCAACTACCAATCCACGAAATTTCTGAGCCCATAACATCGATTAATCCTTCCATAACTTGCTCCGATCGACCGAATCAGTGTAAGTTTTCTTAAAATCTAGTTTTGGGGATTTTGTTCGATTTGTCCGTTTAATCCGTTTCAACTCAGAATAGTGATGGATTGATGATTGTTAAGCTATATTATATCGAATTCCTTGTTATTCCACGGTTGGATTGCCATGGATTTGTCATTTTATTGAGTATCTTATCGACGCCTTGAAGGTGTTCGATAAAATGTCAGAATGAGAATCCGAGCGTTCTACGATTATTCTTCCTCGTTCGTTTGTTAATTTATTGATGGTATGATGTTAGGGTCAGATTTCTCGCGAAGAACTCGAGTCGGAACCCTTCCGTTCGTTGTCTTCTTCGGGGTCCGAGCTTCCCGGTCGAACCGTGTTCTTCGGAGTATTCGGTAGCGGTTATTAAGGCAAGTATTTTACTATACGAATTGTGTCTTGTGAATAGGGACGTTGTGTTATGGTTATGATGAATTGATTTATCTTAGCGAATATGCTTCGTATGAATTGAATTTTTATGAACGATTGACGGTATCGATAATACCTTCACTTAGTTAACATCTTGGAATTGTGTTGGATGTGAAAATCATCTAAGTTTGTGCCGGGCGTGGTTGGTCATTGTTGAGTTGTTGTGATGATTATGATGTGTGTGTTGTTTTGGTTTACATACTTGATTATACACCTCGGTGTAATGTGGAATGGCTTGACATTTGATGATTATGAGTTGTGTCGTGTCGATGTGTGTGCGTGTGTTCCAGGTAGGGTCTGACGAGGCCTCTGGAGTTCGGTACATGATGTGTACGAACAAGGTGTGTGATCCAGGTAGGGTCTGACGAGGCCTCTGGAGTTCGGTACATGATGTGTACGAACAAGGTGTGTGATCCGGGTAAGTGCAGCGAGACCTCTGGAGTTCGGTACATGATGTGTATGAATGATGTTTGTGGCCGGGTAGGGTCCGTTGAGGCCTCCGGAGTTCGGTACATGATGTGTACGAACAGTGTTTGTGATCCGGGTAAGGTCCGTCGAGGCCTCCGGAGTTCGGTACATGATGTGTACGAACAACGATCGTGTAACAGTGATTGTTTGGGTAACATTCTAAATATGGGTCTCGGACTCATAATGATATCTTATCTAGTGTGTTTTGAAATGAGAATCAGGCTAAGGCCCTAATGTTTACGAAAAGGTTTTGTAAATTGGGACTCGAGGTCCAAAAGAATTTCTGCTTTAAAAATCCCCGGGATGATGTGTTCCTTTTCAAATATCTCTTACTTGAGTTCGAAATTCTAAAACTTCTCGGGAATGTTTTGATAATTGATTTCCGTATTAAATTCGTAGTTGCTATTTACTTGTTGCATTTCGTATCGTATTATACTTGCACTAGTAAAACAGTGGAGTTTTACTAACCCCCGAGTTACATGCAGGTTCAGGGGAGCAGTCACAGGATTGACACAAGAGGATGACGAGCTGCGATACTAATCAAGAGTCGAGAGTTGGTAGAGTTTGGTTGTATTGTTAGAGTTGATTCAGTCTTCCGCTGTATTGTGTTTCGACCCCTGCGTGGGTAATGTTGTTTAGTCAGTTCTGTTGATGGAGTTGTGTGACCTCATCGGTCTGTGTGTTTTTGTGTAAGTAACCTTAACGGTCTGTATTATTATATTGTTTGACCCTGGACGGGCAAGCATTTGGTTGTTTATGGATGTTTAGCCTGGTAGATCCTTGTGGAAAGGGTCTACGGCGTGTAATATTCCCATACGGTTTTGGGGGTGTTACATTTATGGTATCGGAGCTTAGGTTGCGGAAACCTAGGCTGTCGGGTCGAGTCGAGTCGTGATTTGTCGAGTAATGTGTTGTCTTGTCGTTCGAGTCATCAGGTGACGAGTTGAGTTGTGCGTAGTCACAACGTGTTGGATATGTTGTCGGATGAGATTAGTATCGTGGGCGACCGTCATCTCCGTGCGGCTTGTGGACGTAAGTCTCCTCTTTTATGCATAATATCTGTGTTCATGATTTCATTTATGTGTGATATTTGTGGTGCATAATTTTATTTACGCGGTGTAGTGTAATGAAGTTGTATTCGATACTTGGATACGATGTATGTGTATAGAACTAGATGTATTGATGTTTGGCCCTTGAACCACCATGTGTGAACCTTGATGGGTTTCATGGTAGAGTTCGTGAGAGACTCCGATGAATGGTTTTGTTGCATGTTTATACGTGATGCCATGAGATGTATGTGATTGAATTGGCGACCCTGTTTGCCATTTGGGCATGTGGTTTTAATGTCGACTATTTTGGATTGTTGTAATTATGCCCGCTACGGGTAGCTTTGAAAATGTTTTTCCTGAAAGACTACTGATTTGAGCATTTTTGAGGAAATCAAAATTTTTGGAAAAATCTTGTTTTGCAAAACGACCCTAATTTTCGGAATTTAAATGTTATGTGTTTGTGTGTTGGGGGCTACTATGACAATTCTGCAGTCCTGCAGCTAGATGTTACGGCCGTAAGATGTTTTCCATTACGGCCATAAGCTCAGAGTTGTTACGGCCGTAAACTGCATGTTGTTACGGCCGTAAACTTTTGACTGGCCCGGTAGTAATTTGTTATTACAGTTGTACCCGTGCCCCTTGATTATTTAATCTCTGTTGATATATTAGTGATGGATGGCGTGGTAACATGTTGTTACCCTGTATAACGCTAGTAAAGATAATGATATATTGATAAGGTCATTTTGACGATATCGTCTAGCGAAATTGAAGCCTCAACATGTTGTTTTGCAAATAGCTTCAATCAAAACAATTTTGATAATGAGATACATGGTTTTGATTAAACGACCGAGGTATTAAAAGTGTTTTCAAGAATTCCTTTTCACCAATTTTTTTTTCAAACTTGAGAATTTTAAAATGTTATCATTTGAATAATACCCCGGAAATATTTTATTTTTGTTGCTAGTGTTTGATCCCTATGATACGTGTGTGGTTTTGACCGTGCTTGATTTGGTGAAATCCAAACATCTCTGTTGATGTGACTGTGTGAATTATTTTTTAATGAAGTTCTAAAATTTCAGTGTTAGTTTGTGCACTTGTATGATGACTTGGAGTTGATGTTTTATTGTGCTGCTATTTATCGTCCTATGTTGTCGTTTTAATGTTTGTTTGGTTGCATTTTTCTGATTGGTCGTTCGTTAAGTATGCCGAGAGGTCGAGGCCGAGGACGTGGTCGTAGTCGTGGTCGTTATCAGGAGCGTGAGAGGGTGACTCGCTCGTTATCGAATGCCAATCCGCTCAGTACGGATGATCATGATGACCCGTCAGGTGATCAGCAGCAATCATCCAGAGGTAATGTTGACGTTGGCACCGCCACCATCCTTCGTCAGGTGGCTGACCAGTTGGCGCATATGAATCGGACCGCACACCGGTACGGGATTCCGGATGAGGATAACGGAGCTAGTAAGTGGTTACGAGTTGTGATGAGAATGCACCCGCCCCATTTTGTAGGTTCCTCGGACTCGCTAGGCTGGGAGAACTGGCTCTTCCAGTTGGACAGAACATTTGATGCTGTAGCTTGCCCCGATGAGAGAAGAGTACCCATCGCCCAATACCTGCTTGACAGGGAAGCTGCACAATGGTGGGAGGCCGTAGCGCCTAGTAATCGTACAACTACTTGGGTCGAATTCAAGATTTTCATGAAGGCCGAGTATTGTCCGCCGTTTGTTAAAGAGCGTATGATTGTTGAGTTTTCTCGGCTACGCCCCGAGACGTGTCGGTGTCTGAAGCAATAGTCGATTACAATCGACAATTGTGTTATGTTCGGGATCAGGTGAAAAGTGAGGCAGATAAGATTCGTTATTTCGATATGCGTATGAAACCTCAAATTCGGCAGTGTATGGCTCCTTTTATGGGTACAACCTTGAAGGACTATCAGGATCGAGCCTTGGCTTTTGAGATGGCTATAATATCGACCGAGTCCGTATCGGTAGAGAAGAAGCAGAAGATCTCTGATGACGCATCGAGAAGTGAGGGAATTGGGATTCCCACACCTCAACCCTTGTATCAGTCGAGTATGGGACCTTTTCGGTCGACTGTGGAATCTAAAAGACCCAAGCAGGTGTCTTTGAGTTCTGGTAATGCTCCGAGGTGTTTCAACTGCAACGTTCTAGGCCATGAACGCGCGCATTGTAAGAAACCGCCAGTGATTTGTTATAATTGTGGACACGAGGGGCATAGAGTTCAGTACTGCGAGATTGTTGTCGAGATGATAAGGGACCGGAATTCCATTCCTACTTTCGGAGGGGCCAGTGATGTCCAGTGATGGTGTTTTTGGTACTCGCTGCACGGATTGTTTCTCGTGTAGAGATGTATTTTGTGACGTTTTTATGTTTGGAACTTGTTGAATGATATTTTGTTCTGTGTAAGTTCCCGTTTAGTTGTTGAACCTACGGAGGCGTGACAGTGGACCGCGGAGTCATGCGCATGGTATTTTATTATGTGTCATTATATTTTGTTTCGTATCACTGTGATAACTTTAGTTTAAGTTTCGGGACGAAACTTATTTTTAGTATGATAGAATGTAATATCCGGTATTCTTGTTTTCTGTTATCTTGAATTGTTTGTGTTTTGACGTCGGACATTTTCTTGTTGATGAGAATCGGAGTGATTTCTACCGTGATACTCTATTTGTTTCTATCGCATAGTCGTTGTGGTCGGGCGCGACTTGTTGTCGCGTGCGTTTCTTTGATTAAATGTGTGCATGTGATGTGTTGTTAATTACTCGTTGTTGTTTTGAATCATAGTCGGTGGCGTTGCGTTAGTCGTCGTGGGGCGTGTTTTCGCGCTGTATATTCTTTTGCGTTGCTTGTAACGTTTTGCCAATGGGAAAAAGTTACGCGTTTCATGTGTATCTCGTTGAATTTTCCTGTTGGGTTATTGCTTCTCCCTACTTGTTTTAAGTTTCGGGACGAAACTTCTTTTAAGGAGGGTAGTATGTAATATCCGCAATTTCGATTTCCGATAATTTTCTTTTTTCGGCGGAGGTTCGTTTCGACGACTCGCTTGGGACCGTTTCATCATTCTGAGAATGATTAATTCTGCACTTTTTCTCATCCGAGATCGTTTCGGTATTGTTTTGTTGAGTTCCGTGTTTCTTAACGACTTTTCCGCACTCGAGTTCGATTCTTGTGAATCTCGTTCGAAATTACTGTTTCGAGTTTCCCGTATGTCCGTTTAACTTTGTTAGACATGTTGTGAACTTCAGTTTGGTTATTCGATCACGTATCGTGATTTTCGGACGTTTTGGGCCATTTTCGTAATTTTTCAAAGTTTGGGGTAATTACCTTCCGTTTTCGAATTTCAAGCCTTCGGGTGGTCGGAATCGTGTGTTCTCTGAGTGCTAGAATTCGTCTTTGCGAGTACTTCGTAACCGAGTCTCCGATTCGTATTCAGGTTCGGGTTTCGAGGTCGTTCGGATCGTCGTTGTCGGAATCATTTTTGCATCTGGAGGGTCTTTGGTCGGACACAGGCGAAACGGCTTAACAGCAGCGCGCAGCGCCGTCTATCTTGGTCGGCAGGGGCCAGACACTTGAGACACGGCCGAGACACACGGCGCTGGTGTAAATTAAAAATTTAAAACTCTAATATTGTTAAATAAATATTTTATATTTTGTTAAAAATTTATAATAATATATTATATATGTATTAAATATTAATTTTATATTTTATAATTTATAATTTATATATATATAAAAAAACGATTCTGTCGGTTTAACCGAACCGGAACCGAAAATAACCGGTCCGGTTCCGGTTAACCGAAATTTTATATGATCCGGTTCTCGGTTCTCATTTTTGGGCAATTTTGGTTCCGGTTAACCGAAATTTCGGTCCGGTTAACCGGAAGCGAACCGTTCGACACCCTACTCATTGTAATATATATATAACACTTTTGGACTTCAGTGTAATAATTTTCAAGCTTTCTAGAAAAAAATATTTTTTCCAAAAAAAGAAAGTATTTTCTGGAAAAAAATATTATTTTTCGAAAAAAAAAAATTTATTTTCTGGGAAAAAAATTATCTTTTCGAAAAAAATATTATTTTATGGAATTTTTATTTTTTTTCAAAAAACTAAAAAATATTTTCTGGAGAAAAAAAATTAATTTTTGGCAAAATAATATTTTTTTCGAAATAAAATTATTTTTTGGAAAAAATATTATTTTTTGAAAAAAATAAAACAATTTTCTGGAAAAAAAAATAAAAAAAATATTTTTTCAAAAAAATTAAAAAAATATTTTCTGGAGAAAAAGGTATTTTTTGGCAAAATAATATTTTTTCAAAATTAAATTATTTTCTAGAAAAAATATTATTTTTCCGAAAAAATAAAATTATTTTCTGGAAAAAACAAAAAAAATCGAAAAAATTAAAAAAATATTTTCTGGAGGAAAAAATATTTTTTGGAAAAATAATATTTTTGCGAAATAAAATTATTTTCTTGAAAAAATAAAATTATTTTGTGGAAAAAAAATAAAATAAAATATTTTTGCTAAAAAATATATTTTCTGGAAAAAAATTATATTTCGAAAAAAAAATTATTTTCTGAAAAAAGAATATTTTTTAAAAGAAATATATTAGACAAAAACTTTAATAATTTATAAGCTATTTGTTTAATATGAAATGTATTTTAAAAGAAATGTTTTATTCAAGTAAATAGAGGGGCATTTTCGTCTTTTTAATAGAAGTCAACACCAATTCAGATTTTTGTGCTTCGCTGTAATTTATGAAACAATAGGGACTAAAATGTAAAGAGGTCATCTAATAGGGTAGTTGGCTGTAATTTTCCCATATAAATATTATATATATTTGTAATATTCAGTATATTAATATAAATATATATATTAGTATACATACAGTCAGTATATATATATATATATATTAGTTTATATACATATATGAATATATATATATATATATATATTGTAATTAGTCAGACTAGTCTCGACTAGTCTACGACTCGCCATGCCGGACCTCCATCAACTCGACTCGACTTACTGCCGTAACAACCATGACTCTTGGATTGTAGCTGCTTTGTCTTATAGATTGTATTCCGGTAGTATATGTCTTATTTGCTTAGAGAATGAGTGGTATATCTTTATTAAAGTTCATTTCAAAGATATAGTGTGGTTATTATACGAATACCTTTTAAATAAATAAAATAACAATCTAATGTGGTGCATATTGTTTTTATATTTGTAGAAGATAGTGATGGTGTATCCACCTTATAAAGAGTGGATGGGCGAAAATAGTAATAGAATGGGAGATGTGTATGTCACTAGTGTTAGAGAATTTGTTAAGTATGCGAGAAGAAATCTAGGAGATGATCTTATCTCACTAATTTGGTCATGGTAAATTTGAATAAGATGAAGAGCAAAGACAATATAAATGATGAACCATTTATTTGTGCATTCCAGAATTTGAAGCAAGTATTCTATGCAAAGAGCCCGAAGGATGGGCCGTGGTCTGTTGTTCTATACTCCCCCAAGCGTTTGACTACATCTGTAGATGACTTGGAGGCACCTTCTCAATATTAATCTGCTTTAGATGACAACCCGGGATTGAAGAAATTTCTTGATTATCTAGATGAATAAATGTTTAATTTTGTGAGTACACTTTATGAATTTTTGTTATATTCGTACTACTCTAAACCTCTCATTGTAACTATGTTCCCTATTTTCATTTTAAGTCCATGGTCTCAAATGTAATTTTGGAAAAGTGCAATCTAGTCCTATTTTATTTGAATTTGAAAGAGCAGATGACTATTAATGTTCAAATTCATTCCAATTATGATGTGAAAAGATTATTTTGACAAGTATATATATTATATGCATAAATTTGTCGAATATATGATTTCGAGGGTTATATATGAATCTGTAAAATTGGGTGCACTGTAGTGTGTATTATGGTGTGTATTTTTTGGAAGAGCAGGTATTCCAAGGACTTGAATATGTGAATTTCAGATCTTTTGTACGCAATTCGAAGATCGACGCTCGGGGCGCTTTCATAAGCAAAAAGAGAGGGCCAAGGAAAGAGCCTGCTCCTTGATCCAGAATAAGGTAAAACATAATGTTCGATGAAATTCGCTTCTTAGCTGTACTGTACCTATATAGGATAGTTAGCGAGCTCGGAACCCATATTTTGTTTGGCTTTCGATAATGACTACGCTTGTTCCTACTGAGGTTGGGCTCCCTAACACTTTCAATTACATCCAAGTTCAGGTATTCCCTATTTTCATTAAAGTCCATAGGCTCAAATGTAATTTTGGAAAAGTGCAGTCTAGTCCTATTTTATTTGAATTTGAAAGAGCATATGACTATTATTGTTCAAATTCATTCCAATTATGATGTGAAAAGATTATTTTGACAAGTATATATATGCATAAATTTGTCGAATATATGATTTCGAGGGTTATATATGAATCTGTAAATTTGGGTGCATTGTAATGTGTATTCTGGTGTGTATATCAGATCTTTTGTATGCAATTCGAAGATCGACGCTCGGGGTGCTTTCATAAGCGAAAAGAGAGGGCCAAGGAAAGATCCTGCTCCTTGATCCATAATAAGGTAAAACATAATATTCGATGAAATTCGCTTCTTAGCTGTACTGTACCTTTTGGAAGAGCAGACTTGAATTTGTAAATTTCAAAATTCACCCCCAACACTTTAAATTCTATCCTAGTTCAAAAACATGTATTTCCTATTTTCATTTAAGTCCATGGGCTCAAATATAATTTTGGAAAAGTGTAGTCTAGTCCTATTTTATTTGAATTTGAAAGAGCAGATGACTATTGTTGTTCAAATTCATTCCAATTATGATGTGAAAAGATTATTTTGACAAGTATATATATTATATGCATAAATTTGTCGAATATATGATTTCGAGGGTTATATATGAATCTATAAATTTGGGTGCATTGTAATGTGTATTCTGGTGTGTATTTTGATACATTAGAGAAATTCTATCCTAGTTCAAAAACAAGTATTCCCTATTTTCATTTAAGTCCATGGGCTCAAATATAATTTTGGAAAAGTGCAGTCTAGTCCCATTTTATTTGAATTTTGGAAGAGCAGGGCCTGTTATCCAGTTCATGCCAGTTATAACTGATTCTTTATAACTGGTTCTTTGGACAAGTATATATATTTTATGTTAACTGTTCGAATATATGATTTGATAGTTATATGTATCTGTCTGTGCATTATGAGGATTTTTTTGATACATAAGAGATAATGACAACTTCATCAAGTCAACAGGAAGGTGAACCGAAAACTCCAACGAACTCCCAAGCATCTGCCAATGAGGGGCACTCGATTATAGATAAACGGACTGTCGCTACCTTTAGTAGCACAGGACAAATAGTTGGAAATAAGGATAAGTTCAAGGCTCGATGTTTAGTCCTACTAAAAATACAAGTAGGATTGGAGTACAATGACTGGAGGCAAGTTGATCAAGCCACAAAGGACGATATGTGGACGACTCTCTATCGGGAATTTAATGTCCCGCTTGTTAGAAAGGAAGATGTTTTAAAAGAGATGGGTGAGCAACTAAAAACTTGGAGATGGTACATGTGACAAAAGTATTTAAAGAATCTGGATGTTACTGGAATACTGGCTTTGAAAGACCACGTACCCCCGAAAGAGAACATTCGCACCAGCCAATGGAATGCATTTATTGAACATGAAGCAACGGCCAAAAAGCTTCAACAAATAGATGTTCTAAAAGCAAACAAGGCTATTAAGAATGATATGCACTGTCTTTGCATGACATCTTACGCCGAGAAAGCTGTCAAAATTGTATAAACATGAAATTTTAATATATATAATTAATGTAATCAGCAAGTCTTATTTTTCCGCTTATACATGTAAAGTGGAGTTTAAGTTTCAACTTATATTTCTACCATTCCTCTAATTATACATGTAAAGTAGAGTTTAAGTTTTTATTTATTTTCCAGCTTAGATTTTTGATGTGTTGGTTGATATATATTTTTTTTCATGTGTAGAAAGCGAAGGATCCAAATCGGCGGTCACCTACTCATTTCGAGGTGTACTTGGAGTCACGAAAACAACAAAAAACTGGGGAACTACACCCAAAAGTTGCTGAAGCATGTGTAAGTTTTGAAATATAATTTTCTAAGTCAGTCTTATAATCATCAAAATAGGCTTATGCAATCTTATTTTGCAGCAAAAGTTATAGAATTCCATAGTAGCCAAGACTCGTCAAGCCAGGCTTCATTAGAAGATGATGCACTTACCCAGATTTTCGGAAAGGATTCTAGAGGAAGGACACGTGGTGTTGGTCGAGTCTCTAAGTGCACCGTGAAGGCTATTCAATCTATTAAGTCAAACATTGACATGGTACTTAACAGAAATCAACACTTAGAGAAGGTTGTTTACAACATGTAAGATCAACTTACTAGTTTTATAGCAGCATTCAACCATTCTCAAAAGTTATTTTCGCCACAAACTTCTACGCCTTCACAAATTTCGGCTGGATCAACATTTCACTTAACAAATCCAAGTGCAACAGGTACGCCACAAACAACCCATGTTCTTATTAAAGATGTCATTTCAACCAAGGTCATTGCTCAAGGAGATGTAGTTCCAACTTTGAAAGGCGAAAAAGTACACGGGCGCAACATTCAAAACCATGAAAGCAAGATTAGTGTTATAAGTGTGGAGAATGATGAGAATGACACTCAATTATATTTAGGTAGCCAAGGTTGTGCCACCACAATCGGGGAAGTTGTTGGTGGGTTCGTGGTGTGGACTAAATGTTTCTTCGAAGAAATATAATTTAACTTGAATTTGTGGACTTGTAATGTTTTGTGAACTTGGAAGTATTTTAGATTTATTTGTGAACTTGTAATTTGTGGACTTGGTGGTACTTTGAATTTATTTTTGAACTCGTAGTAATTTGTGGACTCCGTAATACTTTGGGTTTATAAGGATTTGTAGTATTTTGGCTTTTGTGGAATATTGTGAAAAAGAATAGGTGATTTTTTTTTGGTTTGCACATTTTATTTCTGTTTTTTTTCTAAATTTATGACTGCCTAGGACAGTAACAAACTCTAATACTGTGAAAACTCTATTTGACTGTTCATGACAGTCATAATATTAAATTTCTAACTTTAATATTGTGACTATAAAAACTCTATTTTTGACAGTTTTAAGATTGTTTAAAGCAGTCGTAACTTTGCATCTATGTGACAGTCATGGACAGTCACAAGATTAAATTTGGTGACTTCTTTAAACTGTCACAAATAGAGTAATTTGTGACTGTTGATAACAGTCAGAAAGTGTGTTTGTGACTGCCATATAAAGTGGCTTTGGAAAGTCATAAAACTGAGTTTTGTGACTGTTAATGACAGTCACAAAGAATTTTGTGACAGTTGATTCTGTGATATTTATTTGTGACTGTTTTTTCCATTTGTGACTATTTTTGGCAGTCACAAAATCGTGATTCTGGTGTAGTGTCGTCAAGAGAGAGTGCAACGGAATCACGAGACGACGAATACACGAAACTAGAACAAGTTTGCGAAAGGTTCAAGGTGACGAACTTAAGCGCTAAAAGAAAACTCGATCTCAATTATCCAAAGGTTCGGAATACAACCCCAAAAGTAATCACCTTAAACTTTAGGAAATTACAAAACGGCCCGAAACAACCGGAAACCTCGATACGTATACGAGCAACCGCGACGAAGCTCATACCATGACTAACAATAATAAATGAACTTGCACAAAACTCGAAACGACAATTTCGCACAACAAACGCACCGAACGAGCCGGCAAGCGGAAAAAATCATAACTAAACACAAAATAGAGTACAACAAACTCAAACATGCTCGAATGCCAAAATACGCAGAATTAAATATTCTCAAAATGTTGAATTGGTTACAAGCGAGTCGCTAAAAACGTAGAATACACCAAAATGGAAACTACCAAAATAGAAAAAGTAGGGATATTACAAGATCAAGGTGCAAAACCCCTCCGATCAACCTCACGAAGGTGTTCTTAAATATTCAAAGGAGCTTCAACACGTTCTTCACACAAATCATCCAGAAACTACGTTCAATCAGAGACCAAGGTGCAAAACTCCTCTGATCAAGCGTTTCTCACGAAGGTGTTCTTGAAGATTCAAAGGAGCTTCAACACGTTCTTCACACAAATAATCCAGAAACTACGTTCAAGCAGAGATCGAGATGCAAAACCCCTCCGATCATGTGTTTCTCACGAAGGCGTTCTCGAAGATTCAAAGGAGCTTCAACACGTTCTTCGCACAAAACCCCCTGCAAAACAACGTTCAGTACAAAACAAGACATACTTGGATTCACGTCAAAAATCCCAAATTCAACATCATACGAAATCAAATCGAAGACTACGCCTCAAAATTCGTTAAAAAAAAAAAAGTCAACCACAAAGAGAAGAATCAGAGGAATTAAATTAGAGATTGTAATCCACAATTTTTCTACATTTTAGATCAAATAAATTCAAGTTGTAATTCATTTTCACGTTTTTATATTAAAGATTCGAAACTTGTCGTTACAACCATTTTGGACCAAAATAACTAATATAAACATATTTATCATTTCAGGTAATTAGATATTTTATAAATTAAAATGAGTTCAAATAATTAGCAGGTATTACTATACGAGTTTGGGACGAAATGGGTAGTAAAATCAATTTTTTAATTGAGTTTGGGGCGAGTACATATCTATAGATTTTAGACAGATTCAGTAGATTGTATTATTTTCAAATTTATAATTGAAATTTATTTTCAATCTTTTATCGATTATGCTATTTATCCTTAATATTTACATTCTAATTTCTAGTTTTATCGAGATAAATAACTAATTATTGTAACAATTTACATTTAGAAATTTTATAAATTTAAACGAGTTTGGGTAATTAATGGATTCTACTATATGAGTTTGAGATGAAACGAGTAATAAGGTAATTAGGATATGCGACTCGAATGAAATTTAGATGACTCGAATATTTGATTCGCATTTGTTTTGTGTGACTCGAATATGTAACTCGAATATATGAGTCGAATGTCTTCAAATCAATACCAAATTTAATAATTTGAGTATAAAAAGATTTTGTTTTTAAATTTGGAGTAAGAAATAATATTTTTATAATTATATAAATGGGTAATGTTCTCTCTCTCGTTATGTAATATAGTTAGATCCCGATGCGTATCAAGTTATCACTATCAGTGAGCTTAGAGAAGTGCGCCAGATAATTTAACACAATTATAATTTAACACAATTATAATTTAACCAACTGCCTTGGCGCAATTGGCCACCTGATTTTCAATTTAGTTGGAGGTCAGGGGTTCAATTCTTAGTGGCAACACTTTGAAATTGAATTTTCCAAGCGCAATGATCCTTAGTCGGTAAGGGTTAGAGGCTAGCCTCCAGTCTGTTGGTGAAACAATTAAATATTGAGGCTTGGCGGTGTGGGAGTCGGATCTCGGTGGGAGCACTGCGGTTGGATTTGGGGAAGTCAGCGTAATCGGCAGGGACGACTCTTTGTGCGCGGTAGTTGAGGATATTTAAGAACATGGGAGTCAGATACATATCTCGCGATTTAACTGGTAGCAGTACTGTGGGACCGAAGCTGTTATCCCAAGAACTAGTCAAGTGTAAATTTGGAACCTCGGTATAAACAAAAAAAAAAAAAGAGAAGTGCGCCAGACGATTTTTTTGCAAGAAACAATGTAGATGATAATTCTGAATAAGTTTTGTCAGTAAGTTGTTTGTCGAAAGTACAAAAGATGGTTCTGCCTACGAGGTTCATGTTTGCATTGGATCAATCAGATCCGATTTGATTTGAATTTTGGATTAATATGAAATTTTGGACCAAATTTTGTGAATTTGAAATTCAATCAGAAATGTCGGATCAAATTTTCCCGATTCAATCCGAAGAGTCCAGTTTTTTTTTTAATTTTTTTAAAAAATAACCCATTATCAAAACACAACAAGAATTTAAAGATGAGTGAAAACATACAAACCTTTTTCGGTTCACAAACTAAAAATAAAATTAAACTCCAAATCAAATTCATATCCAACACAACGAGTAGCAATATCTAAATAATCAATAAAACACAAAGTACTAAAAGTTCGAAGTTCAAATTCAAATAACGATTACATTCCATTGAAATTAAAAATTGGATCGTCTGATTTCTGATCAACTAACATGTATATGTAAATTAGTGTTTTTTGATATACTTCGGATTGATCGAATTAATCCGAAATCCACGGATTTAATCCGATACGATCCGAAATCAGAAAATCTGGAAATTCATAATCCGAAATTTGTTGGAAAAATGAAGGAAAAATGGGTTGTTTTGAGCAGCCCAGTTGAGAGGAAATTTTGAGTGGGCTCGACTACGAGTTAAAGTCGGGACTTAGTTGGAATACGTAGTACTCCATACGAGGTTTCCAAAACATGTAAGAACACTCAAAATGATTGAGGTATGAATGAGATATAATGTTCCAAAGTGAACCCTTTAAAAATGGGTTTGAGATGCTATCCCACATTGGAAAAAGAAGGGAAAAATTGTGAGTATATAAGGAGATGTGGACAAAGTCATGTTCAAAAAGTGAGACATGTGTGGATGTGTCGAAGTTATCTTTTTTGCAATTTTATTTGGTAAAAATTTATTTTACTGAAACACCTCAATACCAACAGACTTTGATGGCCATTGACGCTTGGAAAACTTCTGACTATTTGTGTCGGAACTATGTGATGAATGGCCTTGTCGATTCACTGCACAGTGTGTACAACAGTGCTAAATCAGCTAAGGCGTTATGGAACTCACTGGACCACAAGTACAAGATCAAGGACGTCGGTGCCAAGAAGTGGATTGTTGGACGGTTTCTCGATTACATGATGATCGACTCCAAGATTATAGTGAGTCAGGTACAGGAGCTACAAGTGATCATTCACGAAATCCATACTGAATGAATGGTCATTAGCGAATCCTTCCAAGTGGCTGCTGTGATCGAAAAACTGCCCCCGACTTGGAAAGACTTCAAGAATTATCTCAAGCATAAGCGCAAGGAGATGAGCATGGAAGATCTGATCGTTAGACTTCGCATAGAGGAAGACAACCGAGGATCAAAAAAGAAGGTAAATGCTACTGTGGCAAAGGCCAATGTTGTGGAAACTGGACATACATCCAAGAAAGGCAACACTGGAAAGGGAACCAAGTTGGGACCTAAAGGATGAATTGGGAAAAAGAAGGAAAAATTTCTTGGAAAATGCTACAACTGTGAAAAGATGGGTCATAGGGCGGCCGACTGCAGGCTGCCAAAGAAACCAAGAAATAGGAAGGTAATGCAGCACATCTGATTACCGAACAAGTGGAACATCTTGACTTATGTGCTATGATCTCCGAAGTGAACCTAGTTGGCTCAAATCCTAAAGAGTGGTGGATCGACACTGGAGCAACTAGGCATATATGTGCCGACAAAACTATGTTCTCCTTCTTGGAAGAAAAAGATGCCGGCGATATGCTGTATATGGGAAATTCTGCAACCTCAACTATCTTGGGCGAAGGCACGGTGATTTTGAAGATGACGTCTGGAAAGGAAGTGACTCTTAAACGAGTGTTATATGTGCCCGATATCCGCAAGAACCTTATTTCTGGTACCTTTTTTTTTTTAAATTATAATATAACAAACAAGGTTAGGGGGGACCTATTCCCTTACAAAGCCAATTTTAATGAACAATAAAGTAGAAAACTACTGTTATTCAGGGGGTCAAGTCCCTAACACGACCAATACTAACAAAAGAAAAATTAGGAAATCCAAAGAAATCCCGATTACAACACAGAAACCCATTAGTTCGGGTTTTTCTTCTCCTTAACTTTTTTCTTTTTATTTTTGCTCACGACTTTAATGTAACCCTCAACCTCTTCGGATGTGCCAATGATTTCATTTTGTGGGCCTATTGCTCGAACATTTGCCTCGAAATCTTCTTCCATGTTTATAATTTCTTTTTCTGGTTCCCATGCTCGATCATTTGCCTCGAAACATTCTTTCATGTTGTTGGCGGGTAAGATTTCATATGATTGAAAGATATCATCTCTAATCTTTTGAACAATCGACCGCTCGAGCGTTAGACGATGCCGATTCGATCGAAAAACTGAGTCTTCATCGAACTCTGGGGGTAACCTCAAGGCTGGACTTGCTGGGCGGCCTGAACAGATCGGTTGCTGTATGACCGAGTCAGGAACCTCCATAAGTTCCCTGGACTCGGAGAAATCAGTGGCCTGGTCTGGACCTTGACGCTCGGCAGCCATTGTTGAAGATGGCCTGGTGTCGGCCGGGACAGATGGCTGGTCGGGACGGGTTTCAGAGTTAACCTCTGAGACAGATGCTTTGTTGAAGGATTTGCAGCTCTTCATGTTGTGTCTGAGATGCTTGCAAAAGGAGCAGTAGCTAGGAATATTTTCATATTCCACTTGTTGCATCTTAATATTTCCACCGAGCCTAATTTCAATTTCTGGCAAACGGGGTTTAGTTACATCAATTTCAATACATACACGCGGGGTAGATGCACGAGTTAATTCGGCAGTGGCACTATCAATTCGAAGTGGTTTTTCAACCCTTTCTTCCAGCCGAGCCCTTTAATGCACGAGTTATCGGTTCAAGAACGCAACCTAACACGAAAGCAATTTGAAAAAGACTTCGTTGATCCAATAAGTGGACAGGGAGGTACGGAAATAACACCCAAACCGGAGCAAATGGGGCCTCGACTAAAGGATCAAAATCAGGTGTCCACTTGAGGACACGCATCGGAAATCCAGCCATAAACCAAACTTGGCGGCTCCAAAGTCGAGTATAGTCTTCTTCACATGAAAGCCGAAACAAAACATGTTTGTGTTCGAGAAGGGAGACCGAGAAAAATCCTTTGAGATTAAGGTTTCCCATTATGGATTTAAGAGTTTTCATCATCGGAAAACCATGCGAGAATTTTCCCACCAAAGCAAACTGAAAGGGGGCTGCTAGCTCTTCGATTTCTTTTTCCGAAAATGAAACGACTTTACGCCCCTCAATTTCTATGATCTGACCAAAAGTATTAGTGCCCCCACCATCATGAAATCTCTTGTTCAGGGAGGGTTTTGAACCAGCATAATGCATACTCTGGTCAATGGTTGTACCTTTAGAATTGGGAGTCTCATCTGATTCCTTCAGTTTTCTGACAACAACAGTATAGCTGAGTTCTGGACGTGTTTTAGGAGGTTCCAAACAACGCTGGTCAGCAAACATACCGCTGGAACCAGGCTTCACAGTAGGAACTTGTCGGCTGGGACTTTCCTCAGACACCTTTAGTGCAGCTTGGGACTGATTTTGTGAAGAAGCGGGCTGAAAAGAACTAGCGCCCGGAACCGAAATAAGAAGTGGCGGAGGGTCCTCGTCCCTACAAATGGACAGTCCACCCTCAACTAATTTATGATTTCCAACATCTCCGACAATCAATTTCTGAGGGACAGCCATATTAGACTCATCCTCTAAGATGAATTGCTGATTAATTTCATCTGTTTATGATTACTGGCGGTGGCGGACTCAAAGCGGCGGATCCGACAGCTAGCAGTGGCGTAACGTCAGCACTCGGTAGGTAGAGAGAAAGAGCAGCGGCGGGAGCGAGTGAAGGGCTAGTGGTTGTGATAGCGACGAGATAGCGGCGAGGAACGGAGGGAGGGAATGACTGGTGGTTGCAGTGGAGGCGGTGGTGGCAACGAGAGCGGCGGCGCCGCGAGAGTAAGTTTGTACCTTAAAAAAAATAATAAACTCAGTTGTTTAAGTTGGGAAAACCAAATGTTTTATGGTACCTTGTTGGTGAAGCACGGCTTTAGATCAGTTTTCGAGTCCGATAAAGTTATTTTGTCGAAAAATGGTGTGTTTATAGGTAATGGATACGAATGTGATGGGCTAGTTAAGCTCAATGTAATGACTATAAAAAATAATGAAATGAAGAATTCTTCTGCTTACTTGCTTGAGTCTCCTAATTTATGGCATGCTAGATTAGGACATGTTAATTTTAATGCAGTGCGTAGACTAATTGCATTAGATCACATACCAAAGTTTAAAATTGATTTAAACCACAAGTGTGAAACTTGTGTAAAGGCAAAATTAACTCGATCTCCATTCTGACAAGTGGAAAGAAACACCAAACCTTTAGAATTAATACATAGCGACCTGTGTGATTTGAAGTTTGTTCAAACTAGAGGTGGAAATAAATATTGTATTACTTTCGTGGATGACTGTACTAAATATTGCTATGTATACTTGCTTAAAAGCAAAGATGAAGCCATAGAGAAATTCGTTCTCTATAAAATGGAAGTTGAGAATCAATTGAATGTTAAGATAAAAATTTTGAGGAGTGACCGTGGAGGTGAATGTGTGGAACCATTCGGCGAATTTTGCTCGCAACATGGGATTATTCATGAAGTCACTATCCCATATGCACCACAGTCAAATGGCGTGGCGGAATGTAAGTATCGCACTCTGAAAGAGATGATGAATGCGATATTACTAAATTCAGGTCTGCCGCAAAATATGTGGGAGAAGCCATCTTAACGGAGAATTATCTCTTAAACAAGATATGCCGTAAGAATAGGGATAAAACTCCTTATAAATTGTGGAAAGGAGTCAAGCCTTCCTACAATTACATGAAAGTGTGGGCGTGTCTCGCAAAGGTGCTGATACCTACTCCTAAGAAAGTTAAAATAGGCCAAAAAACGGTTGACTGCATTTTCATTGGATATGCACACAATAGCAATGCTTACCGATTTCTTGTGCATGAATCCAAAGTGCCTGAGATTCACAAGAATACGATTATGGAATCAAGGAATGCGTCATTCTTTGAGAATATCTTTCCTTGTAAGACTGCAAGTGAACCTCTTATCTCATCCGAAAAGACTTCTGAACTAATGGATGAATATAATGAAGAGCAAATAATGGATAATGTGGACGAACCTAGAAGGAGAAAGCGACAAAGGATGGAGAAATCTTATGGACCAGATTTCATCACCTACTTGCTCGAAAAAGCACCTCAGACTTACAAAGAAGCTGTAAGCTCGACGGATGGACCTCTATGGAATGAGGCTATCAAAGAAGAGATTGATTCTATATTACAGAATCATACTTGGGAACTAGTGGAATTACCTCCTAAGTGTAAATCATTAGGAAATAAGTGGATTTTCAAGAAGAAATTGAAAGATGGAGCAGTTGATAAATATAAGGCTAGGCTCGTAGCAAAGGGATATAACCAACGTGAAGGCCTAGACTACTTTGACACTTACTCTCCTGTGACTAGAATAACTTCCAACAGGATGATACTTGCCATCGCAGCATTACGAGTCTTAGAAGTTCATCAAATGGATGTTAAAACTGCCTTTCTTAATGGGGACTTAGAAGAGGAAATCTACATGGAATAACCCGAGGGGTTCTCTGCTCCTGGACAAGAAAGAAAAGTCTGCAAGCTGGTAAAATCTTTGTACGGATTGAAGCAGGCACCAGAACAGTGGCATGAAAAATTTGATCATGTCATGATAAGCGGTGGCTTCAAAATTAATGAATCCGACAAATGTGTATATGTGAAAGACACAGAAGATGACTATGTCATTTTGTGTCTAATGTAGATGACTTGCTCATTACCGGCAGTGATGAAAGAATAATCAAATTGACCAAAGACATGCTGAGGTCGAGATTTGATATGAAGGATATGGGACTCGCAGATATAATTTTAGGTATTAAAATCACACGAACGTCGGAAGTCTCATGCTGAGTCAAGCCCACTATATGGACAAAATCCTTGAAAGATTTAATAAGGATGACTCTGGCACAGCCAAAACTCCGGTGGATATGACGTTGAGACTATCCAAGAATAAGGGTGAAGGAGTATCTCAACTTGAGTACTCACGTATAATAGGAAGTCTGATGTACTTGATGAGTTGTACAAGACCAGATATAGCCTACTCAGTTAGTAGACTAAGTAGATACACGAGCATCTCCGGAAAGGATCACTGGAAGGTGATCATAAGGGTACTAAGATACTTAAGGGTACTCGTGAGTATGGACTGCACTATACCAAATATCCAGCAGTACTTGAAGGATATAGTGATGCAAATTGGATATCTGATATAAAAGACCCCAAGTCAACAAGCGGATATGTATTCACACTAGCCAGTGCAGTAGTGGTATGAAAATCTTCACAGACACTTATATCTCGGTCAACGATGGAATCCGAGTTTATAGCCTTAGATAAATGTGTAGAAGAGGGAGAATGGCTACATTATTTTGTAGAAGATATTCCAAGATGGGCAAAGCGTGTGACCACAATATGTATTCATTGTGATAGTCAATCTGCGATTGGCAGGGCACAGAGCGTAATGTACAATGGTAAGTCTCGTCACATAAGGAGGATACATAATACCATTAGACAGTTGATATCAATAGGAGTTATCACTATTGATTATATGTCATCAAAGGATAACATTGCGGATCCGCTAACCAAAGGGTTATCAAGAGATCTTGTTGATAAATCATCAAGAGGAATGGGTCTATTGCCTTGAGCTAATGGTTTTATGGAGGATACCCAACCTAAGGTGACTGGAGATCCCAAGATCTAGGTTCAATGGGACAACCAATCCATAAAACTGGTCACGATCACTGTGGGGGTTACCCCGAACTGACCATTCCTAAGATGAAAACAGTGATACCCGTAGGTAGAGGTTAAGCTTATGATTTTAATGATTCTTAAGTCGACAACGTATAGTCGGGTGGAGTAAAATACGGGTTTACTCAAAACACTTAAAGAGAATCACCTATGTTAGAGAGAAGAGGGGTCGCTTCAAAGGAGAATTGCAAAGGCACAATTCTTTAGAAACACTCGTAGAACCAGGACGGTGTCCACGACCAAAATGGGCACAATAATGAGAATAGAACAAATCAGGAAGGGCACTTGTGAAGGATATACGATCACTTACACAAGCGGTCGGACAGTTCAAAGGCATCTAGTCACACTGTCCAGCCAGTAAGGAGAATATATCTTTTCGAGGGAAGGTTCAAGGAGCATACTCTACCTATCCTATGCAATGCCTAACCGTAGTAACTATCAACAAGTTAACTCCGTGTCTGACGTGTGCTGCTGGACCATCAATCTCATTCATGTGGGGTATTGTTGGAAAAATGAAGGAAAATGGGCTGTTTAGCAGCCCACTTGAGAGGAAATTTTGAGTGGGCTCAACTACGAGTTAAAGTCGGGACTTAGTTGGAATACGTAGTACTCCGTACGAGGTTTCCAAAACATGTAAGAACACTCAAAATGATTGAGATATGAATGAGATATAATGTTCCAAAATGAACCCTTTAGAAATGGGTTTGGGATGCCATCCCACATTGGAAAAGGAAGGGAAAAATTTCGAGTATATAAGGAGATGTGGACAAAGTCATGTTCAAAAAGTGAGACATGTGTGGATGTGTGACTAGGCGCCCCTCGCGCGCACACACACACACGCGCGCGACGCCTACGCCGTCCGGCCGGCTCGGCTCGACTCGGTTCGGCTCGGTTCGGTCGGTCTCGGTCGAAGGGCGATTTGGGCGAAATGTTTCGGCGTCTCGAAGTTATCTTTTTACTGCAATTTTATTTGGTAAAAATTTATTTTACTGAAACACCTCAATTAAATTCCGATTTTTTCGGATCCGAATAAATATCAATTTAATTGATAATTATCGAACTAAACATATCTGGATAAGTATTGAGATACCAATCCTGGTCGGTATAGAGTTCCTCCAAATACCAATCCTGATCGGTATAGAGTTCCTCCAGCACACAACCTCTTCCAGCCTTCACCTGTAAATACCCGGCTTGAGGGGATCGTTTTTTTACACACTTCAGACGTACACTTCGATAGCTTTCCCAGATAGATTTCTTTTTCCTTCTTCATTTTTCTTTCGGATACTTTCAGTCGGTGATAGTAAACAGATTTGTTCTAGTTCGTTGAGGGTGCAGCGCATCATTAGTACACTACATCGAGCTGTTGTTTTATCCTGGGAGGCAGACGTCATACACCGTGGTGAGGGCGAATTTGCTTTAAGGAGACAGATACTCCGGACTCAACGGCAACCCTTCCGCTCGTTTACGCGAACGGGAATTTTCCTTTTTTGCTAACCGATTTTTTGCAGGATTTAGATAATATATATATATATATATATTCTGTTATTTTTCAAGTAAGCGTTTTCAAAATTATTCAACAAAATTCAATTCGAACCTACGGGATCGGAAGTCGGTTCGATCAAATTTTCGGATTTTTGGATTGCATTTTCAGTTCGGACCATGCACAACCATATTTCTCTGTCAGTTTGCCCTTTATTTTTGTCTGAAATCTCAGCTCCAAGTTTGCACCTAATTCGGAGGCACCTTATTTTGAAAACAGTTTCATGCTTTCTTTTTCTTTTGGTCCACTTTTATACTTTGTTTTCGGCCCATAGCCAAATATTTGATTCATCCGCTAGTTTGTGTATACGTATTTTTCTTCTGGACAACGGCCGAAACCTAACTGAGCAGCGAGAACGTGATAACATAAGAGGGTTTGGGGAAGTCCGGGTTTAATTGAATATCAAAGTAATTAGTTTTCAATAATGATAATGCAACATATAAATAGGAAATACTAGGGTTTCTAAAGGGCTAAAACAAAGGCCCATAATATAATTTAGCCAAATAAAATAAAGTCTGCAAATAATAAGTCATTTATTTTGCGGTCTCCTCTCCATCATTCTCTCCCCCATCGGAACGATTCGCCTTTGAATCGGGATGGGTCTCCTCTCCATGAGCATATGGAATCAAGTGATTCACATTGAAGACATTCGAAGTGCGTAAAGAAGGTGGAAGACGCAGCCTATAGGCGTTAGGGTTGATCTCCACGATGACCTCAACTGGACCAATTTTACGAGAAGCGAGCTTGTTGTACTCATGCGCTGCAAAACGATCCTTAGTAAGAACCGCCCAGACTAAGTCCCCTACGTCGAATTCCAAGTGTCGGCGCTTACCATCAGCGTGCGCCTTGTAACGCGCCGTGCTCTCCACCAAACGTGACCGGGCAGTCTCATGAATGGAAGTCAAGTCAGATTAAAAGTTGGCAGCGCACTCATCAACACGTGTACACTACTACAAAACAGACATTTAACATCGGTTTTTTTGGACATTTAACATCGGTTTTGGAACTGATGTTAAATGTCGCGATGTTAAAATTAACATCGGTTTCTAATAACTGATGTTAAACTTCGATTTTAACATCGGTTGTTATAACAACCGATGTTAATTTTAATATCCCGATATTTAACATCGGTCTGGGACAACCGATGTTAAATTTTGCGATTTTAAAATTTTATCGGACCGCGGCTAACCCAGCTTGCCCAACCCAACCCCAACCCAGACACTCGCCCAACCACCCGCACCAGCCCCCCGCACCAATCCCCACCAACTTACAACAAATACTATTAAATTTCGTTGTTGGTGGGTTTCGAACTCACCACCTCTTGCTTGTGGAAGTGTGATATTACCACTCCGCCATATGAACTTCTTGTATATTTTTTGCAATGTGTTATATTTATATACTATATACATTTATAAATTTTTATAAATATTAGATAATTTAATATATATATATATATATTAACAAATCGAAAATTAATTTTTTTAAAAAAATCTGAAATATTAATATTAAAAGTCGAATATTTTTATTTAAAGCTCGAAAATAAAAAATAATAAATTTAAAAATATGGATCTGATTTATAATTAATATTTAATATGTTTTTCTATTTTTAGATTTTTTGTAAAAATATAAAATAGTTTTTTACGAAAAGTAAAAAAATTACAAAAACAAAAACTAGCAGCTTTTTAAAAATATATATAATAATTCAGTTTTTATTTATTTATGAAAAATAATATTCCACTTTTTTTTCAAAACTTTAAATAAAAACATCCAATTTTTATTTTCTATTTTCGAACTTTAAATAAAAACATCCGATTTTTATTTTTTATTTTCGAACTAATGTTTATTTTTTATTTTCGAACTTTAAATAAAAACTTCCAATTTTTACCTTTTATTTTTGAACAATAAAGATAAACATCCAATTTTTAATATTACTATTCCGGATTTTTTTTAAAAAAATAAAGTTTCGATTTTTTTAAAAAAGTTCCAGATTTTAAAAAAAAATTAACATCAGTTATACTAAAACCGATGTTAAGTTACAAATTAACATCGGTTTTTATAAAAACCGACGTTAAATTAAAAATTAACATTGTTTAACATCGGTTTTTTTAAAAACCCATGTTAATTTGTAATTTAACATCGGTTTTAGTATAACCGATGTTAAATTTTTAAAAAAATCTGGATCTTTTTTTAAAAAAATCGAAATGTTATTTAAAAATTAACATCGGTTCTGCTAAAAATCGATGTTAAATTAACAATTAACATCGGTTTTTCTAAACCGATGTGAAATGGATTAATTTAACATCGGTTTTTTTAAAAACCGATGTTAATTGTTAATTGAACATCGGTTTTTAGCAGAACCGATGTTAATTTGTTTTAAAATTTTCAATTATGCCACCGCGTCTTTTTTAACATCGGTTTTTACAAAACCGATGTTAAACGAGCGATGTTGAATGTCTTTTTTGTAGTAGTGGTACCAGAAGGTAGTGTCATCAGATCCACGGGACCCCGTGGCACACGGCCAAAAACCACCATGAATGGAGAAAATCGTGTGCTGCGGATCATAGCGGAGTTGTGTGCGAACTCAACCTGACTCAGTTGGAAATCCCAAGATTAAATGTTGTCCCCTACCAAACAACGCAATAAATTCCATAAAGAATGATTTACGACCTCCGTTTGACCATCGGTTTGAGGATGGTAAGAACCGCTAAAGTGAAGCTCGGTGTTGGCGAATTTCCACAAACATCGCCAGAAATGGCTCAAGAATCGGGTGTATTGGTCGGATATAATGGAAGTAGGTAAGCCATGAAGGCGGTAGATGTCTCAGAAATACAACTGAGCAACATGAAGGGCATAAGAAGTACGCTTGCAGGGGATGAAGTGAGCCATCTTGTTGGAACAATCGACCACGACGAAGATAGAGTCGAACCCACGCTGAGTACGAGGAAGGCCGAGGACAAAATCCATGCTAACACCCAACCACGGGCCATCCGGAATCAGAAGTGGACGGTATAACCCGGCATTAGTGGCTGTCCCCTTCGATACCTGACAGGTGTGGCAACAGGCGACAAACCGGGCAACGTCTAGGCGGAGGGAAGGCCAAAAATAGCGGTCCTGAAGTAAGGCCAGTGTGCGATCACGACCGACATGGACAACCCCGTGAAGTTCTAAAATGAGTAGTAGGCGAAGACTGCATTGAGGTATATACAATTGATTACCCCGAAACAAGAATCCATCAACAAGAAAGAACCCGGTGGCGTCGCCATTAGCGAGATGAGCCAATATCTTCGAAAAGAAAGGATCATCCGCATACAGCTGAGAGAAATCATCAAAACCCAGTACTGAGACACGCATATCCACAAGAAGGGAGTGACGACGGCTGAGGGCATCCGCAACCCTATTGGCCGACCCGGACTTATGGCGAAGGACGAAGTTGAACTGCTGCAAATAAGCCGCCCAATTCGCATGGCGTGCCAAGATATTGTCCTGGCTGGCCAAGTACTTCAAAGAATCATGATCTGTGAACAGGACAAACTCACATTGGAATAGGTAATTCCGCCAATGGCGAACCGCACGGACGACAGCATAGAATTTATCATCATAGGCACAATATCAAGATCGAGGGCCGGATAACTTCTCATTGAAGAAGGCCACTGGTCGACCGTCTTGACTAAGAATCGCACCAATTCCAACCTTCAAAGCATCACAGTGTAACTCAAAAGGAATGGTGAAATCAGGAAGGACAAGGATAGGCACAGTGATCAATTTTTCGTTGATAGTGGTGAAGACCATAGAAGCAGCATCAGACCACACGAAAATCGTGCCTTTCATGCAATCTGTAATAGGAGCCATAATAGAACTAAAGTGATGAATGAATCTGCGATAGAAAGAAGCCAAACCATGGAAGCTGCGGCGATGGTGATCGATGTGGGTGTAGGCCAGTCGCGAATCACAACAATTTTAGCATCATCAACGGCAATGCCTGAACCCGAGATACAGAACCCCAGAAATACTACTGAAGTCATGAAGAAAGTGCATTTCTTCGGTGCCTCATAGAGTTTCTCTTGACGAAGAACCAGAAGGACCGCACGCAAGTGGTCCAGATGGTCAGACTCCGATTTACTGTAAACAAGTATGTCGTCAAAGTAGACAACGATGCAGGTACCAATAAGCGGGTGGAGAGCCTGATTCATGACCCACATGAAAGTACTGGGAGTGTTGGAGAGGCCAAAGGGCATCACAAGCCACTCGAAGAGGCCTTCGTGAGTTTTAAAAGCCATCTTCCACTCGTCCCCCGGGCGAATACGAATCTGATGGTATCCATTATGGAGATCAAGTTTGGAGAAGACCGTCGAACCACTGAGTTGATCCAACAAGTCATCTAAATGAGGGATAGGAAATCTGTACCATACAGTAATCTTGTTGATCGCTCTGCTATCAACACACATCCTCCAAGAGCCGTCTTTCTTGGGAGTTAAAAGGGCCGGGACAGCACAGGGGCTCAAGCTCTCACGCACATGGCCTCATCGTAAGAGATCCTCAACCTGGCGGCGAAGTTAAGCATGTTCCTAAGACTCATCTGGTAGTGGGTCCGGTTAGGTAAGGACGCCCCAGGGACGAGATCAATCTGATGTTGTATGTCCCGTAGAGGAGGTAACTCGGGGGAAATACATCAGAAAATTCCTGCAGTAATGGGTGAGCAATCGAAGGAACAAAAGAAGCATCAGAGACTTCATGAGCAAGCAAAATAAATCATGAGGAACCCGATGAGAGCTCGTGTTCAAAGTCCGCACGAGACAATAAAGTCGTCATAGGGCTGATGAGAGGGGTAGCAGCCGGCTTGCATGAAGAATGCAAAACAAATTTGGTATCATCTAAGGAGAAAGAATAAGTATTCAGAAACCCATCGTGGAAAAAAAGACGATCATATTGCCAAGGGCGGCCCAATAGTAAATGGCAGGCATCCATAGGGACCACATCAAACCAAGCAGTATCATTATATTTACCAACAGAGAAAGAAACTTGCACGCGATTCGTCACAGTAACAACAGTATCACGACTCAACCAACCAAGGGTGTAGGGGTGGGGGTGAGGCGTAGCAACAAGAGACAATCTAGACACAGCAGCACCAGAAATAACATTCTCGCAGGCACCCGAATCACTAATGAATTTGCAAATTTTACCTTTATTGTGCAAGAAGAGTGGAAGAGTTAGTTTCTCTTATCAAGTGCAACATCCAGTTTTGGAGAACAAAAGGTCCTGTGAAGCATGAGGAGAGGGCCAGTATCTCCAAGTAGGTGCATTTCCTCAGCGAGATCATACGGTTCAACATCAAAAGGAGGAGAATCGACGATCAGGGAGGGGTCATCCCCTTCGATAAGCATCACGGGGTTGCCACGTGGCTCAGGGCACGCGTTCATCTGGTGCCCGGGATTGCCGCAATTGAAGCAGCGGCCATTCATGGCGGGACGCGGGCCCACTGCAACATGCGGCGGACGGGGAGGCGCACCTGGCGGGGGAGTAAGGTTCGGGACTGGGGCCGGAGATGGAGAAGAACGGCGATTCGGAGCAAGGGGGTTGGAAGAGAAATGCCCATTCTGCTGCACTTCAAGGGCTAGGGCATGCTGGTGGGCATCGGCAATGGTGGCGGGCCGAAGTAAATTCAACGTGTCCTGGAACGCCACACAACCGGCCGATGTAATGTGAGACAATCTGAGATGGCGTCTCACGACTATCGATCCGGGAGAGGAGTCGGTAGAATTCCGTTGTATATGTATCAACGGAACTAATCCCTTGCCGTAGGTGCTGAAACTCCTGGTACAAGGTTGTGGCATAATTGATAGGCACAAATTCAGCCGTCATTAATTCACGGAGGACCTCCCAATGGACAACGTCGGGGCATCCCCTCACGTTTTCGGGAATGCTTCACGGCGCGCCACCACGCAGCAGCGCGAGAACGGAGCCTGGTGGCAATGAGGGCCATACGGCGGTCAGGCGGGACCGATTTGAAGTCCATCAAGTTGTCGACTGTATAGAACCAGTCGAGAAAGTCATCCGGGGATCCGTCGCCGGCGAATTCCGGTATGTCGAGCGGAAAACCAGTCTCCCACCGGTTGGCCGGAGCGTGGGCCAGAGGTGGTGGATGCTGATGTCGCGCCGGCAAATTTTTTTTAAGGAAGTTTGAAATTTTTGGCGCGAATGGGGAAATTTTGAATTTACTGAAATACTTTCGCTTCACATATGTGAAGCTATTGGTTCCAGAATATTATAAAGATATTTACAAAAATAAAGTTATTTATTTTCTAATTAAAATAAATATCTTTTTAGTATAACAAAGTTTATTTTTTTAAGAACAATTAAGAGTGTAGTTTTAGACATTTATTTTTTAATTACAACAAAAAAATTATATGTAGAATATATATATATATATATATATATATATAGAGAGAGAGAGAGAGAGAAAATTATCAAATTGGTCCCGTATGTGGGAATTAACTAAAAAACCACCTCCTCAATGAGAAAAAACCCCCATCTCCCCTAATTTAGCCAATTTAGTCCTCATGCCGTAGGAGTATTTTAAAACCGGAGCTCACGTGGACGACACGTGGCTGACACAAATATAAAAACCTAAATAATATAAAAAAATCTAAAAAAAATAAAAAATCTGGAATATTCAAAAACCTAAATTTAAAAAAATTTAAAAAAATTTAAAAAAAATAAAAAATTTAAAATCTAAAAAAATTTAAAAAAATATATAAAAACCTAAATAATATAAAAAATCTAAAAAAGTTTAATTTTTTAATTTAATTTAATAATAGAACCTTAGGTAATTATTTTTTATTCTGAAATGTTAATATAAATATATTAGAATTTTTTATTTATTTTTTAATTTATAATTCTGAAAAGATTTTTTTTCAGAAAAAAATATTTTTAATTCAAAAGATTAATTTTATAATTCTGAAAAAAAATCTTTTTAATCTTTTTAATTTCTGAAAAAAAATTATATTTTTTTAGTTTTATAATTCTGAAAAAATAATCTTTTTAATTTCTTAAAAGATTCTGAAAAAGATCGTTTTGATAATTTTCTCATTTTTTTTTTCAGAAATTAAAAAGATTTTAATTCAGAATTATAAAATTAAAAAAATATAACATTTTTTCAGAAATTAAAAAGATTAAAAATATTTTTTTTAAGAATTATAAAATTAATCTTTTGGATTAAAACGATTTTTTTCTGAAAAAAATCTTTTCAGAATTATAAAATTAAAAAAAAAAAAAAAATTCTAATATATTTATATTAATATTTCAGAATTAAAAATAATTACCTAAGGTTCTAATTTTTTTTAAATTTTTTACGATTTTTCAGATTTTTTAAATTTTTTTAGATTTTTTAAATTTTTTATATTTTTTATATTATTTAGGTTTTTATATTTTTTTAAAAACATTTTAGATTTCAAATTTTTTAATTTTTTTAAATTTTTTTAAATTTAAGTTTTTTAATATTCCAGATTTTTTATTTTTTTAAATTTTTATATTATTTAGGTTTTTATATTTTTGTGTCAGCCACGTGTCGTCCACGTCAGCTCCGGTGGTCGGAAAATACTCCGGCCGGTGACGGAGGACTAAATTAGCTAAAGTAGGGGGGAGATGTAGGATTTTTTGGTCCGCTGGAGACAGATGGGGTTTTTTGGTCAATTAATCCCACATATGGGACCAATTTGATAATTCTCTCTCTCTCTCTCTCTCTCTCTATCTATATATATAAACATCTGAAATTAGCCAAAATTTCTTTTTGGCTAATTCAGGTTTTTTTTTTCAAAACGAAAGTACTTTAGCATCACATATGTGACGCTAATATGGTTGAAAAGATAAGAGTAAAATAGTCGGATCTTGTTATTATATGTTAAAACTTTAACGTCGCAAAACTGACACCAGAAATATAAAAAAGTTTACTATTTATTTTAGTGACACATACGTGACGCCAAAAATAAACAATTTAAAATTGCTAGCCTTTCTGTGGCGACATATATGTGACGCCAAAGCTTAAAAAACAGTATTCTATTATACGCTTTTAGCTTCACCCATGTGAAGCTAAAGTAATTATTTTATTTGTTCCATGTTTTCTTTAGCTTCACAAAATTGATGGTAATGTTACTTTCTTTAACTTCACGTGGTCAAACTTTGAAGCTAAAATTTCTTGAGGTTCAGCTTCTTTAGCTTCACATATTGGCTTCACATATGTGAAGCTAAAGTGCAAAGGCTTCAAAGTGAACTTCATTGGCTTCACTTTTTTGTGAAGCTTATATGGCTATTTTTTAGTAGTGAAATCTATACTTTTATTGAAAGAGAGTTGCAACACTGTGTTATTTTTAAACTTTTTAATTTCTTTTTGAGGAAATATAACTTAAATACAGAGAGATGTTTTCTTAAATTTATTTAATTAAAAAAAGAAAAAAAGAAAATTCTGGATATGTATTGTGGGAGTTATATAATAAAAACTCATTTAAATAGAAAAGTACACCGATTTGGTAAATATATTTGAAAATACATCTATATAGTAAATATGTTTTAAAATAACACTCCTTTGATAAATAACTCCAAATAAATCCTCCAATATTAATTAAATTCCTCCACCATACTTCCTGTATTTTCCAACACTATCATCATTAAAAAAGATTCTCCTGGCACGAGAAAAATGTAGACTCATCTAATAATAAAAGAATATTTTTCTATTTTTTAGCTTTTAATTTTGAAGGTTTACAATTTATTTGTATCAAGTTCATTCTTAATGAAAAATATATCAAAATTAGTTTTTATCTCACGATCTTCAATCTAACCATCCATATTAAATATAGTAAATTGATGTATATACATTGATGACCGATTGCGCAAAAAATAGTTAATATTAAAAGAATATTGATATTAATTTTCAATAAAATTGATTGATGCAAATAAAAATAAATTTACTCACTTTTAAGGAATTAGATTTAAGATTCATATTGCCTATATAAACAATAAATTAATTATAATAACTAAAAATAGTAAAACGCATACTGCAGACACACATACATATATTAGGACTCAATCATATACTACTTTCGTTTCCTCAAATTTGTTCCTACATTTTTTTGGGTATGTCCCCCAAATTTGTTCATATAATAAACGCTAATTAACTAAACACTACGCTAATGTGAATCACCTTCTCCAATTACATTACATTCTACAATACACTCAATAATTTTTTTACTGAATCCACCCGTCGAAAATCCTCGAGAACAAATTTTGGGGATGGAGAGAGTATTTCTAAGTAATAGAATGTTCTTTCTGGTACATCGTACGGACGAATATTTGGTTGCAATGATATTAGACTGAAAAATTTAGGACATGGGGAACCAGAACAAAATTTAGAGGAGTAATTTTTACAACCAGACATGGGATATTGTACTGTGTTCTTCCAAAATCTTCAAGGGTAATCATGACGATCGTTAGCTCCAGTCCCTGTATAATCTGCAAGCTCCAGATTCATTCTTCCTTCCACAAATGCCTTCATGTTTAGGATCCCATCATTCTTGTTTGTCACTGACACAGCCTATTAGTGTAATGTTTGCATAACTCATTAATGATGATAATGATGATGATGATAGTAAATGAAGAAGATGGTTGTGATGGGATTCAGAAGCCCGATACTACTGGTACACCGGATAAATTATAGAAAAATGTATTAAAGGACGGTGCCAAACCCTTTCCGCGACCATCCTTCCATTTTCATTATATTTAGGTTGGTCTCATATTCTTTTCCGATTCTTAAATATATAACTGTAGTCTCGTCTGTTTATTTTTTAATCCTAGCTTCACTACCTCATTTTTAATGAGGGATGAAACTCGGAAATTAGTTTTCGACGTTCATTATTCACTAAAAATATTTTTAAATTCCGATTTTTCTTTTTAATTTGGTTTTAGTATTTGATATATATATTTGTGCTAGCTTTATGTTCAGGACGCACTTCAAAAATTTTCGATCATGTTATACAAATATTCCACCAAAGAAGCAAGTATTGAGGAAAATTTTTAAGATTGAACAATTAATTAAAACAACTTAATTAATTAACTCCTATAGTCAAAATAGATAATACCAAATTAGAAAAATTATAGGTATATAGATGTATTTGATTTACTAACTGAAGTTGTAAAATAAAGTAAACAACTCAATTTTTTTGACATCAATATTTTATACTAAATCATTACATGATTTATACATGTCACTAAAAAATAAAAGCTGATAATTTAGCTCAATAAATAAAATTACAGTTAAATATATTAATTAGATATGTTTTTATAATTTGTAATATAGTATAAGATTAAAATATTATGACAAATTGTTTCATAATTTATATGCATTTACATGTCATTATGATCTACCGATCAGATTAGCTTATGCATAAAATAAATGCAAAACGCATCAAAATATCAAGCATTATGATTATGCAGTATATGGGTCAAAATATCGATATATTAAAATAATGCATTTTATGCATAAGTTTTCGTGAGAATAAATTTTTGACTATCATTTAATGCATTTCATGCATAAGTTTTCATGAGAATAAAATTTTGACTATCATGTAATCGAGATCTATGGACTAAATTCATTCTTATCTAAACCTAATTATCACTAAAGAGAGAGAGAGAGAGTACTGATCAGAATACACCTTACCAAATGATACTTGATAAGTTTTTATGAGAATAAAATTTTGACTATCATTTAATGGAGATCTATGGAGTAAATTCATTCTTACTTAAATCTAATTATCACCAAAGAGAGAGAGAGAGAGAGTACCTGATCAGAATAGACCTTACCAAATGATACTTGATAAGTTTTTATGAGAATAAAATTTTGACTATCATTTAATGGAGATCTATGGAGTAAATTCATTCTTACTTAAACCTAATTATCACCAAAGAGAGAGAGAGAGTACCTGATCAGAATAGACCTTACCAAATGATACTTGATAAGTTTTTATGAGAATAAAATTTTGACTATCATTTAATGGAGATCTATGGAGTAAATTCATTCTTACTTAAATCTAATTATCACCAAAGAGAGAGAGAGAGAGAGTACCTGATCAGAATAGACCTTACCAAATGATACTTGATAAGTTTTTATGAGAATAAAATTTTGACTATCATTTAATGGAGATCTATGGAGTAAATTCATTCTTACTTAAATCTAATTATCACCAAAGAGAGAGAGAGAGAGTACCTGATCAGAATAGACCTTACCAAATGACACTTGATTCTTCACCGTTTTAAAGCTCCCTGTTTCTCACACACACACACAGAGAGAGAGAGAGAGAGTAGAGTATTATTGATTTATAGCTGTTCTCAATGTGGAGTTTATGGAATTGAGCTATGATAGGCCTTACTCGTCGTAGGAACCGCCATGGACGACGCCACCATGAAGAACAGGAGGAGCACCACCGCAAACCGCCGCTGTCCAGACGCCATGAACCACCGGCACCGTCTGCTCTATAAAGGGTTTTATAATATTTTAATCTTATTTTCTTTTCTAATGAAAGATTCAGAAGTGGGGCTAGAAAATGATGATGATGTCCATGTTGGTTTTTAACAAGACACAGAAAGCAACAATTGGAGTAATCAAAATAAATAAAGGAATTAATATTATAAGTAAGTCAGCGAAAAGCCAGAAGAAAAAGTCAACTCTTGTTATCCTTTTTCCTGTTCCCACAAATTACGAAAATATTATACATACAAGGGTCTGTCTTGATGGGAAACCTAAGTAGTGCAAGGTTATGATCGGTTAGTGCAAGTATTGCCAAGTATTGTTAGTTTACCGGTCAACGCAGTCAAATCTGATTAATATTCGTGGAGTCTGTCGTGTGTTGTACGTAGGGTTGAGAATTTAGGATCCGGAAATCCCGAGTCCTAGTTTCGTCCCGAGCTTCGACGGGAAACGGGATTTCGAGTTCCGAATTTTACGAGATCGAGACCGGGATTGGGACCTTAATTTTGATAATTTCGAGACTCGGGAGTCCCGAAATCTCGATCGGGACTATCCGAAGTTCCGATTGAAATTTCTAATTTCAATCAATTTTTTTTCTTTTTCTGATTTGGGGCCATTTCGGGACATTTGGGACATTCGGGACATTGCAAAAAATTATCCTCGGGATCGGGACCGGGACTTAAATTTATCCCATTTCGGGAATCGGGACTCCCGAAGTCCCGATCGGGACCGGGACCGGGACCACCAAATTGGTGCATTTCGGGACCGGGACATTCGGGACTCGGGACCGGGACCTCGGGATGTCCCGATTCTCAGCCCTAGTTGTACAGACTGTAATTCAAGTTATAAAACATAAATATAGATATTATTTTAATTTGAGTTTCTTTAAAAGATTAAACGGAGAAGAAAGGAATAGAGTGAATAATAATTTATGAAAAAAAGAAATATACAAGTACGATTATTTTATAAATTACGAAAGACATTTTCATATACTACGTTCGACGTCGTGACGGACATATTACTCTCTTTGTCATATATCAAGATCTTGAGTCCTTAGAGTGATTAATCCTTGACAGAGTAACGTAGAGCTGGTCATGACAGAAAATGTTTTTTTTTAAAAATAGTCCAACTTGTGAGTAATACTGACCTTAACTCTTGTTTATCGTCATTGCAAACGACACAATGATCAGGGTGAAATGTCTTCTTGTGAATTTGAAAGGCAACCTCGAATCACAATGCCCCATTGACATCCTGAGAATCGGCGCTTTGTGCCCCGTATTACTTTCGGTGAGGATCCCTACTTCAGTTACGTGGGTTCCAAGCCTGATCATGACCATTCTTGTTTCATTGCATATATATATATATATATAAAGATTATATTTTGTGCATTTATTCTACTTCGTTGCATTGCAGTATGGTAGATTCACATTAAAATTAAAGCTTTTTGCATAATTTGAATCCGAGATGCTATTAAATGAAATTGGTTAAACATCTTTTAATTTGCATAATGTGTGCCTATTTCTATACAACGATTACCGCAAGTGTATGAGTCGATGGGTAGAGTAGTAATGAGCAAGGTCGTTGTTGAATATTTTTTGAAAAACGATTACTTGAAAAATAACAGAATATATATATATATATACATATATATATATATATATATATATATATATATATATATATCGAATATATGTTTTATCTGAATCCTGCAAAAAATCAGTTAGCAAAAAAAAGGAAAATTCTGTTCCCGTAAACGATTGAAAGTGTCGTTGTTGAGTCCAGAATATCTGTCTCCTTAAAGCAAATTCGCCCTCACCACGGTGTATGACGTCTGCCTCCCATGATAAAACAACAGCTCGATGCAGTGAATCGATGATGCGCTGCACCCTCAACGAACTAGAACAACTCTGTATACTATCACCGACTGAAGAAGAAAAAAAACGAAGAAGAAAAATATCTGACTGTAAAGGCTCTCGGAAAAAACGGACGTATTAAGTGTGTAAAAAACGAGCCCCTCAAGCCGGGTATTTATAGGTGAAGGCTGGAGGAGGTTGTGTGCTGGAGGAACTCTATACCGACCAATATTGGTATCTGGAGAAACTCTAAACCGATCAGGATTGGTATCTCAATACTTATCCAGATTTGTTTAATTCGATTTTATCCGGATCCGAAAAATTCGGAATTTATTAATTGAGGTATTTTCAGTAAAATAAAATTTTACCGAATAAAATTGCAGTAAAAAGATAACTTCGAGACGCCGAGACATTTCGCCCAAATCGCCCTTCGATCGAGACCGACCCGACCCGACCCGAACCGAGCTGAGCCGAGCCGATCCGGTCGGCCGGCCGGACGGCGGCGGCGGCAGCGCGCGCGCGTGTGTGTGTGCGCGAGGGGCGCCTAGTCACACATCCACACATCTCACTTTTTGAACATGTCTTTGTCCACATCTCCTTATATACTCACAATTCCTTCTTTTTCCAATGTGGGATAGCATCCCAAACCCATTTCTAAAGGGTTCACTTTGGAACATTATATCTCATTCATACCTCAATCATTTTGAGTGTTCTTACATGTTTTGGAAACCTCGTATGGAGTACTACGTATTCCAACTAAGTCCCGACTTTAACTCGTAGTCGAGCCCACTCAAAATTTCCTCTCAAATGGGCTGCTCAAAACAGCCCATTTCCTCCATTTTATCGAATATTTCCAGCAATCCCCCATATGAATGAGATTGATGGTCCAGCAGCACACGTCAGACACGGAGTTGACTTGGTGATAGTTACTACGGTTAGGCATTGCATAGGATAGGTAGAGTATGCTCCTTGAACCTTCCCTCGAAAAGATATATTCTCCTTACTGGCTAGACAATGTGACTAGATGCCTTTGAACTGTCCGACCGCTTGTGTAAGTGATCGTATATCCTTCACAAGTGCCCTTCCTGATTTGTTCTGTTCTCATTATTTTTTCCATTTTGGCCGTGAACACCGTCCTGGTTCTGCGAGAGTTTCTAAAGAATTGTGCCTTTGCAATTCTCCTTTGAAGCGGCCCCCCTTCTCTCTAACACAGGTGATTCTCTTTAAGTGTAAATCCATATTTTATTCCACCCGACTATACGTTGTCGACTTAAGAATCATTAAAAGCATAAGCTTAACCTCTCCCTACGGGTATCACTGTTTTCATCCTAGGAATGGTCGGTTTGGGGTAACCCCCGCAGTGATCGTGCCCAGTTTTATGAATTAGTTGTCCCATTGAACCTAGATCTTGGGATCTCCAGTCAGCTTAGGTTGGGTATCCTTCATAAAACCATTAGCTCAATGCAAAAGACCCATTCCTCTTGATGATTTATCAACAAGGTCTCTTGATAACCCTTTGGTTAGTGTAATATCCGGTATTCTCGTTTTCTGTTATCTTGAATTGTTTGTGTTTTGACGTCGGACATTTTCTTGTTGATGAGAATCGGAATGATTTCTATCATGATACTCTATTTGTTTCTATCGCATAGCCGTTTTAGTCGGGTGCGACTTGTTGTCGCGTACGTTTCTTTGATTAAATGTGTGCATGTGATGTGGTATGTGATGCGTCGTTAATTGCTCGTTATTGTTTTGAATCATTGTCGGTGGCGTTGTTATGGTCGACGTGGGGCGTGTTTTCACGCTGTATATTCTTTCGCATTGCTTGTAACATTTCACCAATAGGCAAAAGTTACGCGTTTCTTGTGTATCTCGTTGAGTTTTCCTGTCGGGATATTGCTTCTCCCTATTTCTTTTAAGTTTCGGGACGAAACTTCTTTTAAGGAGGGTAGTATGTAATATCCGCAATTTCGATTTCCGGTAATTTTCATTTTTCGGCGGAGGTCTATTTCGACGACTCGCTTATGACCGTTTAGTCATTATGAGAATATTTAATTCTGCACTTTCTGTCATCCGAGTTTGTTTCGGTATAGTTTTGTTGAGCTCCGTGTTCTTAAACGACTTTTCCACACTTGAGTTCGATTCTCGTGAATCTCATCCGAAACTGTTCCTTCAAGTTTCTCGTAACTTCATTTAATGTTATTGTTCACGTTGTACGCTTTGGTTTGGTGTTTCGATCGTGTATCGTGTATTTCGAACGTTTTGGGCCATTTTCGTAATTTCCCAAATTTTGGGGTAATTACTTCCGTTGTCGAATTTCGAGCCCTCGGGTGGTCAGAATCGTATGTTTTCTTAGTGTTCGTATTTGTCTTTGTGAGTACTTCGTAATTGTGTTTTCGGTTTATGTTCAGGTCTGAGTTTCGGGATTTTTCAGACCGTCGGATCGACGGAGGCCTGGCTGGCCAGACCTGGCCGAGTAACGGCCCGGCAGTAACGGCCGTAAGGCCTGTTACGTACGTAACAGCCTGCCGATTACGTACGCAACATGTCAGCAGATTTGGTACAGGGAGTTCGGCCATGGGCGAGGCCATGGCCGATTACGTACGTAAGCGGTCGGCCAAGGTCGGCTATTTAAGGGTCTGGACCGAGTCATCCGGCCATTTTCACCCTTTTTCTTCGTTTCTTCGTCAATAATGGATGGATTTGGATGGATATGACATAGAGCAACATGTTTTGGAAGTTTGATTCATATCTAAACATCATCTTCCGCCCGGATCGAAGGTAAGAACACCTAAACTCTTGGTTTTGGGAATTTTTGAGGTTTCTTGATGTTTTGGCCGATTTGATTCGTTTTAGTTCGGATTATTGTTAGAACATGGTTGTATACTCGAAATCATTCATTACCCTTGAATTTTTGCGGAAAAAATTCGAGTATTTCTCCGTTAAACGGTTATATTGGACTATGCCCTCAAGGTGTCCGATAAAATGCTTCAATGGGTAGAACTTGGGAAGTTCTATACGTTTTTGTAGAATTGTGATTGAATTGATATCGTTGTGACTTAGGAACGAAATTCTTGTGAAGAACTCGAGTCGGAACCCTTCCGTTCGTTGCCTTCTTTGGGGTCCGAGCTTCCCGATCGAACCGTGTTCTTCAGAGCGTTCGGTAGCGGTTAGTGTAACACCCCCAGATCCGACCGGGAATATTACAGCACCGTGGGCCCCGAGATGGAACCCACAAGGCTAAAGGAAATTTTCGCAAACATTTACAAACGCCCAAGAGGCTAACGACGGTATTATCTATTAAAAACATTCGAAGATTTATAAACTCGTTTATCAAACCGTCGTAAAAACTCATTTGAAACCATAAGGCCCAAAATGCCAAAACTCAACAGTTTAAAAACATACGTTAAGCTATCGCTTACACGTACCGATAGAATAGATTTAGAAAATGATTGCCAAAGTAACCTAAGTTACCGGATACCAAAAAGGCCATTTAAAAATACTCACGCAGCGGATAAAGACAAACAATTAAAATACTCTAGCAGCGGAATACAACAACTGATCAGAAACTCAAACACACAAATACATGCCCTTGCCAGTATCCTCCGGGATACTCATCTCTTCACGACCGCTACAAGCTTGACAATCCAATAACCTAAAAAGAAAGCCCACGACGGGGTCAGCCATAATATCCAACAATGATAACCATCACATCACGTCAATAATTACATATCAATGGAAAATACCAAGTAAGAATACGACCAATTTAATCTTACCGTCGTAACTTTACGAAAATCCACGATTCGTATCCTTAACAACACATTAAGATAATACCAAAATATCTGTATGGAATCTCAACAATACCCAAGGTTCTCAAAACATGATCATAACTCGCAATACGGAAATTATACCAACTCTGGCCAGTTCAATCCATCGGATAATGTCGACAATTCCAATATGATAATCGATTGTCCATCAAAGACAAGTACCAAGGAAATACAGAACATACCTTGAGATCCGAAATACCATTACCATCACGTCAGTCTAATCTGAGATCAGATTAACACAACATACGGACATGGTCCTAACACAAGACCTACAAATGCATACTCATATGACAACATCAATATGATCACAACAATAACGACAATGTATACTTATGGCAAGCCCATAATATACACATGCACAATAACAATACGTAGGTAATCCGATGATCCAGCGTTCACTGCCTAGATCCCATGATGACCCCGTCAGACCAACCGTGGTGGAAAAACCTGTCCGATGATCCAGCGCGCGCTAGCATAGATCCCAAGATGATCCCGTCGGACCAACCCTAGTGGACAAATGACAACAATGCACAACTTCACAAAACAACAGTACACAATACACGACAACAACAATGCACAAATGCATGACAACAACGATACACGAATGTATCACAACATGATCGACTCAAATGATAAAAATGATTAGAGTACTTGCCCCAAGTCCTTCGAGAACGATCTCAATGTCTAAACCATCACGAACCATTATCCTCAATACTCGACGGTCCAAAGTATCATGGATTGCAGATAATTCATATCTCCATTTTTATCACGATATATCCTCGATATACAAGTATACCAATAACAAAAGTAAATCATATACATTATGATTTAGATTCCCAAAACTCGAATATGATTTATAATCCCAAGTCTCCCGTGATTACGATTATAAACATTGTTATATGAATTATAAACGAATGAAACGGAAACCATTCATTATAAACTGAGTAAGTAATAACTTACTTCGATACCGATACAATGACGAGGAAGCTGTTACCAAATCCATTTCCATCATCTACAAGTTCCTCGGTCCCGACCAAAGCAATCAACGAACATTCTCGAGCTCGACCGTAACACACAGTTGTAATCACTGATCAATATTCTCAACCTATTACAGTAATCGATAGACAACAAGTTCGACAACAATTAACAATCGATAAAACCAATTCACAAACCCAACAGCTTGACAATATCTCGATGAAACACTAGTCGGATCAATCCTACTCAAACCAGCACGAATTTACAACCACAACACGAAAATACTGCACTTTCTGCCTTCTTAGCGCACGTTAATCACCTAACGTAGCGTGCGCTAAGTTGCTCCCGTTAGCGCGCGCTAGGCAGTAAACGTAGCGTGCGCTAATGCTATACAGATGCATGTTTTTCAGATACCGACCAACTTATGGCGATTTCAAGAACATTAAGTGATTCTAAGTCATGTTCAAAGCTATCAAAACAACAAAATCCGATATCCTTTAACATATAAACAATCATCCAACTTATAATCCAAGTTCTATATCCATATATCATCTTCCTTAATATTAATATATGAAACGTCAAGAACGTAACCACACTTCCTTAATCTTCCATTACAAAGAGTAATCATCTACAATAACATCAACATCCGAAACTGAGGAGAAGGATTAATCCACTTATCTCAAGAAAACGAACGACACAATCCAAATCACATGAATCATATTAATATCATCATACTCCGGAAATCCATCTCATAATCATGCTTGTCAACTTGTTTATGTAATAATCATCACCTCAAGAACATCAACATTCAATCCAAAACGAAATACAAAGATGAAGAGTGATTACCTTTATGAAGGAATGGATTGATTTCCATGGTTGAATCCATTTCCAAGAATCACCAATGATTTTAAGAACAAAGCTTTAATCCATGATTTCCATCTTTAATCTTGTTAAATAGGATCATCCCTAAGTGTTTAGGAACTTCAAATATCATCCCAAGGTTCTCTCTATCGGGTGAAAGGAAAGAAATGGACGAAATGCTTCATAACACCCGCCTGCCCCTTTTTATAAAGAATACATTACTAGCGTGCGCTAAACCTCATGTTTAGCGTGCGCTAAACCTCATGTTTAGTGTGCGCTATGGCCTTAGCGTGCGCTAACTAACCTTTGTTAGCGTGCGCTATCGCAGTCCAGAGACCACTGTCTGGCTTCGTAAATGTGTTTACGTATGTAATGCCCATGCATTAGCGTACGTAACTTACACTCTCTAGCGTACGCAAGTCCTTGCGTTTAGCGTGCGCTAACATCAGTTGACTCGTTTGTCTGTATGCTCCGAAGACTGGTCCACCCGCCGAAAGTGCTGACGAGGATAAGATTCCTTTTTGTCCGATATACAGTTAGCGTGCGCTAATCAACATATTAGCATGCGCTAACACTACATTACAACATCCGTTGACTTATCAGAACGTGCGCCGAAAGTGGCCTGGTCCACACGCAGATTCCTTCCGATCTGACTGCATTAGCGTGCGTTATCTTATATCCGTAGCGTGCGCTAAACCTGCACGATAGCGTGCGCTACTCATGATTATTAGCGTGCGCTAATAATGTTACACTTAGCCATTTTCAGCTATTTTTGTCCAACGTCTCAACATACAGAATACGAACATACGGCATACTGAATACATATACTTCTTAAATGTAGTTGACAACCAAGTACGACAATTATACCAATACAGATGTCTCAGTCCTTCAATTATTTTATCCATACTGTACAGATACCACACTGTACAACATAACTCGGATAAAATAATGTTAAACAACAGTAGTGGAAATTCCAGATATTACAGTTAGTAAGGCAAGTATCTTATTATACGACTTGTATCTTGCGACTACTAATCACGTATGAGATTTATGATGATTTTGCTTGCCTTCGTAAATATGTTCCGTTTGAGTTGGTTGTGTTTTCCGCAATTTGAAGGCTTTGTGATAATAGTGTTATATTGGTATACGTGTTAGGCGTTGTGCCATTTGTGCAGGATTGCGACGTACATATGGGATGGTTGTACACTTGGTTATGCAATGTACTGTGTACCGAACGTGTGTTATGTTGGTTATGTGTCGTTGATTGATGATAGTTGTTGCGAGTGTTGAGATTGTGTTATGTACGTGTGATGTACGATTTTGTGGTGATCAATATGATTGATTAATTGTGCTCATTGTTGTATGTAATGTGAATGTGAATGTGAATATGCGTGTGACCGCTAAGTTCACTCGTGTTGGTTCGACGGGACCTACGAGGATTCGTGGCAATGGACTACGGGGTCAGAACTTAGTGAGGTACTGAGGTCCAATCGTGCTGGTCTGACGAGACCTACGATAACGCATGGCAGTGGACCATGAGTTTCGGACACAGTACGTCCAACCGGGTGAGCTCGACGGGGCTTACGGTGACACGTGGCAGTGGACTACGGTGTTAGGACTGTGTGTGCGATTGTTGTGATTGATATAGCCCGTGCGGGTTGTTAAGCCTACGGAGACACGTGACAGTGGATCATGGTGTCGGAACTGGTTATGTCTGGATAATAGTCCGTGCGGGTTGTTGAACCTACGGAGACACGTGACAGTGGATCACGGTGTTGGAATTGATTATGTTTGTTTAATTGTGCGTGGTGTAGTCCGTGGGGGTTGTTGAACCTACGGAGACACGTGACAGTGGATCACGGTGTCATGAGCATGATTATTTTCAAATCAAAGTTTTGAAAGGAAAAGTTTTATGAAAATGAATGTTGGACCGAGTCCTAAGCTTGAGTAATTGTTTCTCTTATTGTAAACTGCTGAGTTATGAAACAAGATTTGGGTTAAGGCCCTAAAGTTTTTCGAAAGGTTTTGTGAATCAGGATTTGAGGTCTTAAAGGTTTTGAAAATCTAAAAATTCCCGAGATGATAATCTTATTTTCGAATGCTTCATAGCTTATCTTCCCTTGTGAAAACCTCCCGGGAATATTTTGATACTTGATTATTATATTTGATTCACGATTATTATTTGCTTATTACATTTCGTATGATTTGATACTTGCACTAGTAAAACAGTGGAGTTTTACTAACCCCCGAGTAATCGGGGGATGGATGTCTGTTTTACGTCCAGGTACTTGCAGATTCAGGGGAGCAGTCACAGGATTGGCACAAGAGGATGACGAGCTGCGATACTAATCATGAGTCGAGAGTTGTTTTGATTTTTGTTGTGTTGTCAGAGTTGATTTCAGTCTTCCGCTGTATTATATTTCGACCCCTGTGTGGGTAATGTTGTTTAAGTCAGTTTTGTCGATTGGGTTGTGTGACCTCATCGGTCTGTGTATGCACGTGTAAGTGACCATAACGGTCTGTATCATTTTATTGTTTGGCACTGGCCGGGCAAGCATTTGGTTATTTATGGATGTTAGCCTGGTAGATCCTTGTGGAAAGGGTCTACGGCGTGTAATATTCTCATATGGTTTTGGGGGTGTTACATTTATGGTATCGGACGGAAACCTAGGCTGTCGGGTCGAGTCAAGTCGTGATTTGTCGAGTAATGTGTTGTCTTGTCGTTCGAGTCGTCAGGCGACAAGTTGAGTTGTGCGTAGTCACAACGTGTCGGTTATGTTGTCGGACGAGATTAGTATCGTGGGCGACCGTCACCTCCGTGCGACCTGTGGATGTAAGTCTCCTCCTTTATGCGTAATACCCGTGTATCTCGATTTTATCTTAGTGAGTTAATTGCGGTGCATAATTTTATTTACATAGTATTGTGTAATATAGTTGTGTTTAATACTTGTGGCACATAGTACGTGTATAGAACTGAGCACATTATTGTTTTATCTTTGAACCACTGGGTGGGACGGTATGTTGTGATAGTTGTAAACCTTGATGGGTTTCGAAAAGTTACCGACGGTAGAGTTTGTGAGAAACTCCGATGAATGATTTTGCTGTGTTTAAACTTGATACCACGAGATGCATTTGATTGAATTGGCGACCCTGGTTGCCATTTGAGTATGTGGTTTTAAATTCGACTGTTTTTGGAATGTTGTAATTTTTGTCCGCTATGGGTAAGTTTGAGAATGTTTTCTGAAGGACTTTACAGTTTGAGAATTTTTTGTAGGAATCGATTTTTGAAAAATATTTTGGTGGTGCGGTCAAACCACGGTTTATATGGATTTTTTAGAAATTTGTTAAATTTTGACAAAGGGGCCGTGTATTTTCAAATGACACCATCAGACGGTATTTGAAAAATGTGTTTTGAAGTACTTCGGACATTGTAAAATATTACCGTCGTTTTGGTTATGAACTAAAGGATTTTGGAAAATTTCTGTTTTGCAAAAACAACTTTGGGTTCCATAAATTAGAACGTTATGTGTTTATGTATTGAGGTTAAGTCGTGCAGTGAGTTGCTATGCTATTATTTTCATCAGAAAATCTGGGTTGTATGCCCAAGTGGCGGGATACGTTGTTAGGTATCGTTCCCCACTTCAATGACCGAGGTATTAAACAAAGTGTTTTCAAAATTTCATCCCAGCAAAATCTTTCGAAACTCGCGAATTTCAAAACATGTGTATTTGAACAAATACCTCAGAAAAATTTTATTTTTTTAAGAATGTTACAAGTGTCTAGTCTCAATGACATGTATGTGGTCTCGACCGTGTTTATTTGGGTAAAAGTCGGGCACCTCTGTTGGTGTAACCGTGCGAATTACTTATGAATTTAAGTTTATTATTGCATTGTTAGTTCGTATACTCGTGTGATGACTTAGAATGAATACTTTATTGTGCTACTGGTTGTTGCCCTATGTTGATTATGTGGTATTTATTTTGTTGTTCTGAATGGTTGCCCGTTCAGTATGCTGAGGGGTCAAGGCCGTGGCCGTGGTCGTGGTGGTGGTCGTAATCGGGAGCAGGAGAGGGTGACTCCCTTCTTGCCGAGTACCAATCAGCTCAGTACAGATCAGGGACATTCGACTAGCGTTAATGTTGGCGTTGACGCCGCCACCATCCTTCGCCAGGTGGTTGATCAGTTAGTGCAGATGAATCAGGCCGTACATCGGAATGAGAACCCAGATGGGGATAACGGGGCTAGTAAGTGGTTACGAGATGTGATGAAGATGCAGCCGCCCCGTTTTGTGGGTTCGTCTGACTTGTTGGGTTGGGAAAACTGGCTCTTCCAGTTGGACATAATATTTGATGTTGTAGCTTGTCCGGATGATAGGAGGGTACCCATTGCTCGATGCCTTGACAAAGAAGTCTGCAGGCGGTGGCGGTGTAGTACTGCAGATCGTACACCTACTTGGGCTGAGTTTAAGACCGCCATGGAGGCAGAGTATTGCCCGTTGCCAGTTCGTGAACGCATGATCGTTGAGTTTTCTCGGCTATGCCTCAGGATGTGTCGATATCCCAGGCGATAGTCGATTTTAATCGACAGCTGGCTTATGTTCGTGATCAAGTGAGAAGTGAAGCGGACAAGGTCCGATACTTCAATATGCGCATGAAACTCCAGATCCGTGAGAGTATGGCTCCGCTCATGTGTACCACCCTAAAGGAATATCAGGACCGAGCTTTAGCCATTGAGATGGCCGTTTCTGTGACGGAATCTGGTTCAGAGAGTAAGAGACAGAAGACCTCGAGTAACTTCTCAAGAGGCCAGAGAAGTGAGATCTGTGAGCCTGTTGCTTCGCAGTTTCCTTCTGGGAGCACTCCTCGTTCGGTTGACCAGTCTAAGAACCTCACTCCGGAGGTGAGTAAGATGATCGGTGTGAAGACTTGCTTTAACTGCAGCCGTGTAGGCCATGCGAGACAGAATTGTCGTTCGCCACCGGTTAATTATTTTAAGTGCGGCCAACTGGGGCACCAAGCGGTGCATTGTGAGACCGTTGCCAAGATGTTCGGGAATCGGGTTTTCGTTCCTACTCGGGGAGGGCTCGGTGGTGTCCAGTGATGTAGTTGTGTATCGTACTTTGTGCTGTAATTCGTGTAGAGATTGATATTTATTGCGAAGGCTTTTTGGTTTTGTTTGTATTCTACCATGATGTTTTATTTTAAGTTTCGGGACGAAACTTATTTTTAATAGGATAGAGTGTAATATCCGGTATTCTCGTTTTCCGTTATCTTGAATTGTTTGTGTTTTGACGTCGGACATTTTCTTGTTGATGAGAATCAGAATGATTTCTATCGTGATACTCTATTTGTTTCTATCGCATAGCCGTTTTAGTCTGGTGCGACTTGTTGTCGCATACGTTTCTTTGATTAAATGTGTGCATGTGATGTGGTATGTGATGCGTCGTTAATTGCTCGTTATTGTTTTGAATCATTGCCGGTGGCGTTGTTATGGTCGTCGTGGGGCGTGCTTTCACGCTGTATATTCTTTCGTGTTGCTTGTAACGTTTCACCAATGGGCGAAAGTTACGCGTTTCTTGTGTATCTCGTTGAGTTTTCCTGTCGGGATATTGCTTCTCCCTACTTCTTTTAAGTTTCGGGACGAAACTTCTTTTAAGGAGGGTAGTATGTAATATCCGCAATTTCGATTTCCGGTAATTTTCATTTTTCGGCGGAGGTCTGTTTCGACGACTCCTTTATGACCGTTTCGTCATTCTGAGAATATTTAATTCTGCACTTTTTGTCATCCGAGTTCGTTTCGGTATAGTTTTGTTGAGTTCCGTGTTCTTAAACGACTTTTCCGTACTTGAGTTCGATTCTCGCGAATCTCATCCGAAACTGTTCCTTCAAGTTTCTTGTAAGTTCATTTAATGTTATTGTTCATGTTGTAAGCTTTGGTTTGGTGTTTCGATCGTGTATCGTGTATTTCGGACGTTTTGGGCCATTTTCGTAATTTCCCAAAGTTTGGGGTAATTACTTCCGTTGTCGAATTTCGAGCCCTCGGGTGGTCGGAATCGTGTGTTCTCTTAGTGTTCGGATTCGTCTTTGCGAGTACTTCGTAATCGTGTTTTCGGTTTATGTTCAGGTCTGAGTTTCGAGATTTTTCGGACCGTCGGATCGAGGCACTGGCGGCGGTTTGCCGAGTAACGGCCGTAATGGCCCGGCAGTAACGGCCGTAAGGCCTGTTACATACGTAACAGCCTGCCGGTTACATACGCAACATGTCGGCAGATTTGGTACAGGGAGTTCGGCCATGGCCGATTACGTACGTAGGCCATGGCCGATTACGTACGTAAGCGGTCGGCCAGGGTCGGCTATTTAAGGGCCTGGACCGAGTCATCCGGCCATTTTCACCCTTTTTCTTCATTTCTTCGTGTTTCTTCGTCAATAATGGATAGATTTGGATGGATATGACATAGAGCAACATGTTTTGGAAGATTGATTCATATCTAAACATCATTTTCTGCCCGGTTCGAAGGTAAGAACACCTAAACTCTTGGTTTTGGGAATTTTTGAGGTTTCTTGATCTTTTGGCCGAGTTGATTCGTTTTAGTTCGGATTATTGTTAGAACATGGTTGTATACTCGAAATCATTCATTACCCTTGAATTTTTGCGGAACAAATTCGAGTATTTCTCCGTTAAAAGGTTATATTGGACTATGCCCTCAAGGTATCCGATTTGCTTCAATGGGTAGAACTTGGGAAGTTCTATACGTTTTCGTAGAATTGTGATTGAATTGATATCGTTGTGACTTAGGAACGAAATTCTTGTGAAGAACTCGAGTCGGAACCCTTCCGTTCGTTGCCTTCTTTGGGGTCCGAGCTTCCCGGTCGAACCATGTTCTTCAGAGCGTTCGGTAGCGGTTAGTAAGGCAAGTATCTTATGTTGCGATATTTCTTGAACGCAAGTGCACGTTATCGTATACAAGTAATAAAGTGATGAGTGAGTATCGTTCCCACGAGGACTGAATCACTAACTACCGATTTTTGTGTATCCCAGTTTTATTTGACCAATCGAACTTTGGGTAGCAATTAATTACTAAAGAAAATTAATAAAAGACTAAACAGTAAAATATGGACGCCGAATGTACGCTCCCTGAAAACCCGGTTTAAAATATGGACCAATAAAGGTCTGACCTAGGTTCTTAGATAAGGGGATGCCAACCTCAAGGTCCTTTAGAAGGTCGCCGACCTCGGAGGCCCCGCCGACCTATGATATCTGATAAAAGGTTGCCGACCTCAAAGGTCTCTAGACCTACGGATTTGAATAGGAATGACCCGACCTAAGTTATCTTTTATAAATATGAGCCGACCTAAAACCACCGAGCTCAAAAAGGTCGAACTCTTGGGAAAGAAGATTCTGACTCACGTGACAGAATCCCTGAGATCCAGGGATTGAGAGCCCATACCTTGCAATCCCGAAAATCCAGGGATGGAAAATCGCAGCCTGAATCCCTGGATATCCGGGATTTTCTCTGGAAATCCGGGAAAATCTCAGACAATAAGGCACCCCCCTCCTATAAAAGGGAGAGAGGGGGTTTCTCAAAAAAGGACACACTATGAGAATATAGTATATTTTAGAGAGAGAAAGAAAAGAGAATACTTCATACATTTTGGGTTTTCTTAGCTAAACTTCTAAGATTAACCCGGTTCTTGGTGACCGATCAGCTCGGTTACATCAAGTGGCGCCGTCTGTGGGAAGTGTGACATCGAGTCACTTTGAGTTGAGACGTTAGGTTAGTGATGGCGGAAGAAATGAACCAGAAGAGAATAGGGGAGTTAATACCCATAAATTTAGAAGAGGAACTAGCAGCTGCGGGTGGAGAAGCGACTCTGGAAAAAACACCCGTCACCCCTGTAGAATAAGTCGCACCAAGCACAATTACACTGACGAAGGAAGCCTTAGCCGACATAATCGCCAGTGCGATCCAGAAGAGTCGGGAGGTCGAAAAACAAAGGGTACCACGAAAAGTAATACCCATCCTTTCGGATGGGCCGGAGGAAATTGATCAGCAGGAAGAGCATGGGGAGAGTTATCCAAGAATATGGGAGCGATCCAGACAGGAAAAAACGCAGGATCCCTTGATATCCAACATGCAGGACGAGCTGGAAGAGTTGCGACAGAGGGTTGCGGGGAAGGACATGGAGAGTCATCCAGGCCATCCCTTCTCAGAAGGCATACTGCAGGCCGAGCTCCCATATGGGTTTAGGGTTGTCACCTTCACCTACGATGGACTCTCAGATCCTACCCGACATTTATACCGATTCGAGAACATGGCGGTACTACATCGATATTCGGATGCCGTGAGTTGCAGAGCATTCTTGGCTACACTGACAGAGTCAGCTCAGGATTGGTTCCACCAGATACCCCCTGGGTCAATCACCAGCTTCAAAACTTTCAGCTCCGCGTTCTTGACTCACTTTGCCAGCGCCAGGGCGCACCAAAAGACCTTCATGTCCTTGTTCAGTATCAAGCAATACTCTGGAGAAGCGCTGAGAGCTTATGTGACCCGATTCACAAAGGCATGTCTGGAGGTACCCTCGTCGTCAGAAGAAGTGAAAACGAGTGCCTTGACGCAGGGACTGAGGCCGGGGTTGCTACGCACCTCATTAGCTAAAAAGCCAGCCAGAACGTATGATGAGGTCTTAGCCCGATGCTCGAAATACATTAATGTTGAGGAAACCGAGAAGGATATGGAGGAATTGAAAGAAAAGCCCGAAGATGGGGAAAGGGGGTCCAGCAGATTGATACGACGGGAGGAATACACCTTTCAAGGAAATTTACCTCGGGAAGAAATGCCGCGGGGAAGAACAGATCGAAAGAAGAACGATACCGTTCTAAGGCGACCAAGATTTGACCAATAGAGCCCACTAACAATGAGGAGAGCTCAGGTTTTGGAAGCAGTTGAAGGAAAGATGAATAGGGTTATCGAGTGGCCTGCATCTCATCCTAATAGGCCCACCCAGCCGAAATCAGAGCTTTATTGTCGATTCCACAATGATTACGGGCATAAAACAGACGAATGCAAGCACCTTAAGGATGAGATCGAAAGGCTGGTTCGAGCGGGACATCTAATGGAGTTCACATATCAGCAGAGAAATGGAGGTCGGAGGCAACCACCCATGTCCCAAGGAGGTGCGGGGGTGAAAAGAGAAGCTCCTCGGGGACCCGCTGCTCCCCCGGCTAAAAAAAGAGTAATCCACATGATATCAGGAGGACCAACCGACGAAAGTTCTAATCAGGCTAGAAAAGCCCACGCACGAAAAGCTAGGTGTCATCAGCTCAAGGAGGTCGCCTCTGTGGGCAGTGGGACTATCATTCAGTTCAGCCCCATGGATTATAACGGGATACATACGCCCCACAATGACGCGCTGGTCATCACCGCGGAGATCACCAGTTACGATGTACAAAGGGTGTTTATCGATACGGGAAGCTCAGTAGACATCTTTTTCTATGACTGTTTCAAACAGATGAACCTGGAAGTGGAATTGAGAAAGGTAGATACCGCGCTCTATGGGTTCTGTATGACCGAGGTGCAACCAGTCGGAGAAGTGGTGCTTCCGGTAGAACTAGGTCGGATGCCCCATCGAAAGGTCAAGACACTCAGATTTTTAGTGGTGGACACCAAATCGGCCTATAACGCCATTCTAGGACGACCGGGGCTCAACAAATTCGAAGCAGTGGCCTCTACCGCACACATGAAAGTAAAATTCCCCGTAGGAGGTGAGGTAGGGGAAGTAGCCGGAGATCAGTTTGTAGCCCGATCTTGTTATCAGACAACGGTAAAGCAGGGAGTGCAGCGCGGAAAGAGGACATCCGAGCTAGGGGGTCCGGATCCGGAGTCTAAGAGGAATAAACAATCGAAGGCGCCCGAGGAAGCTGAGGAAGAAGGCGTCAAGCCCAACGAGGAGTTGCTAGAAATAGAATTGGTTCCAGGAAAGCCGGAAACAAAAACTCGCATGGGAAGTCGGTTGGACGATGGAATAAAGGAAAGCATCATCACCGCTAAGGAGATTCGTGGACATTTTTGCGTTCGCACCGAGGATCTGGTGGGAATCAGCCCAACAGTTGCCGAGCACAGGTTGAACATCGACCCAACCATAAGACCAGTAAAGCAGAAGAGGAGGCATTTCGGGCCGGAGATGGATGGGGTCATTGGGGAAGAGGTCGATAAGCTCCTCCGAGCTGGACACATAATGGAGATCCAGTTTCCGGAGTGGCTATCCAACGCTGTGATGGTGGGGAAAGGCCAGGGGAAGTGGAGGATGTGCATGGACTTCCGGGACCTAAATAAAGCATGTCCAAAGGATCACTACCCGTTACCCCGCATAGATCAGCTAGTGGATTCAACCTCGGGGTGCGAGTTACTCAGTATGATGGATGCTTCCCAGGGATATCATCAGATTCCTCTCGCACTGAGGACGAAAGAGGGTTAGTTTTGTGGTTTCAAAAGGAACTTTTTGTTATGTACGCATGCCTTTTGGGTTAAAAAATGCAGGAGCTACATATCAAAGGATGGTCGACAGAATCTTTAGATCCCAAATCGGCAGAAACATGGAGGTATACGTGGATGACATGCTAGTGAAAAGTGTGAAGGCAGGAGAGCATATCAGAGACCTAGAAGAGACGTTCGAAAACCTGCGCGCGTACGGAATGAAGCTCAACCCGTCAAAATGTTCTTTTGGAGTCAAATCGGGAAAATTCCTGGGATATGTGGTCACAAAACAAGGAATCGAGGTCAACCCGGAGAAGGTCAAGGCAGTGCTACAAATGAATCCTCCAAAAAATATCAAGGATATCCAGATACTAACAGGAAGAATAGCAGGGCTGAGCCACTTCATATCACGCTCGGCCGAGAAGGGATTCCCATTTTTTAAACTCTTAAGAAAAGGGAACAAGTTCGAATGGACCACAGAAGCGCAAACAGCATTCGGAAAATTGAAAGAGTATTTGGCCGAGCTGCCTCTGCTCACCAAACCAGTACCAGGAGAGGATCTTGTACTCTACTTATCCGTGGGAGAAGGAGCGGTTAGCTCGGTCTTGCTAAGAGAAGAAATGAATAAGCAAAAGCCCATTTATTATACAAGCTGAATTTTGCAAGCCCATTTGAAAGAGTATTTGGCCGAGCTGCCTCTGCTCACCAAACCAGTACCAGGAGAGGATCTTGTACTCTACTTATCCGTGGGAGAAGGAGCGGTTAGCTCGGTCTTGCTAAGAGAAGAAATGAATAAGCAAAAGCCCATTTATTATACAAGCTGAATTTTGCAAGGAGCAGAACGGAATTACTCCGAGCTAGAAAAAGGGGCGCTGACATTAGTAGTTACAGCCAGGCGACTGAGGCCCTATTTCCTAGCCCACCGGATAAGACTGCGAACCAACTTGCCCTTAAGAGAGATATTAGGGCGACCTAATGTGTCAGGTCGTCTGGTGAAGTGGGCGGTAGAAATGGGGGAGTACGACATGGAGTATGAGCTGAGAACGGCGATTAAAGCTCAGGCCCTAGCAGACTTTATCCAAGAGGGGGCCATGCCATCGCCACCAGAGGGACAATGGCTGTTACATGTGGATGGATCGGCAACAACCAGTGGTTCTGGGGCAGGGATAATCCTTACTACCCCGGAAGGTGAAAAATTAGAGTATGCCATAAAATTCGATTTCAGGGCATCTAACAACTAGGCCGAATATGAAGCCCTGGTTAAGGGAATGCAGCTGGGAATAGACTTGGGCGCGTGACAACTCATTGCTTACTCTGATTCCCAACTGGTCACACAACAGGTAGAAGGAAAATTTGAGATAAATGAAGATCGGATGAAGAAGTATGTGAAGGAAGTGAAAGAGGCTGCCAAAAAACTAGGGGAATGGAAGTTAATCCATATCCCTAGGGCGGAAAATGCAAAAGATGATTACCTAGCAAAAATGGGAAGCTCCTTAGTGGATTTCCGCTCGCGAACAGTAACGATTCTGGGAGCAGCCCGGAGTAGCATCATGAAGCAGGTGATGGAGGTGAACGAGATGGCAAATTGGCGAACTCCTTTGTTGGCATACCTAAGAAGGGTAGAACTACCCAAGGAGAGGCAAGAAAGAATGAAAATTGTGCGAAGAGCAGCGAGGTTCTGTTGCATTAATGATGATCTATACAAGAGGTCCTACCTCGGTCCATACCTACGATGCGTTTCGGAAGAACAAGGGCGGAGTATATTGGAAGAAATCCATGAAGGGTGCTGCGGAGACCATACCAAAGGAAGAGCGCTGATTAACAAAACGCTAAGGGCTAGTTTTTTCTGGCCGACCATGAGCAAGAGAGTAGTGGAAATGGTTAGGCGATGCCAAAAATGTCAAGTGCACGCACCCTTAATTCACATCCCAGCCGAGGATATGATCACCATGGGAGCACCCTGTCCATTCGCTAAATGGGGAATTGATATCATGGGGCAGTTTACACCTGGCTCGGGAGGAAGAAAGTTCTTAGTAGTAGCCATAGACTACTTCAGCAAGTGGGTAGAGGCCGAGCCCGTGGCCACCATAACCGAGCAAAGAATCATAAGTTTTCTGTTTAACAACATTTGCTGCAGGTACGGAGCGCCCTACATACTCATCTCAGATAATGGAACCCAATTCAATGGGAAGAGAACCCAGTCCTGGTGCGAGGGTATGCATATCAGGCAAAGGTTCGCTGCGGTTGCTCACCCGCAAGCTAATGGGCAAGTGGAGGTAACTAACAGAACAATCTTGCAGGGGATAAAAACTCGCTTAGACAAAGTTGGAGGAGGATGGGTGGATGAACTTAGCTCGGTACTATGGTCGTACAGGACCACACCTAGATCGTCAACAGGATAAACACCCTTCAGCATGGTATACGGGTCCGAAGCCGTCATCCCCGCAGAAGTCGTAGAAATGTCCCATCGGGTTCGATGGTTCAACGAGGTGGAGAACGAGGGAATAATGAAGGAGGCGTTAGATACCATTGAAGAAAGAAGGGAAGCGGCGGCAGCACGAACTAAAAGATACAAAAGCCTGACAAAAGCAGCTCATGATAAAAGAGTCAGGAAGAGACAATTCCAGGTCGGTGATTTGGTGCTTAGGCGAGCTGATGCCCTCAGAAAAACAGGAAAGCTGGAGCCGAACTGGGAAGGCCCTTACAAGGTAATCCGAATTTATGCGGGGGGAGCTTATGAGCTCGAGGATATGGAAGGGCACCTCATCAAAAGACCTTGGAACATATGTCACTTAAAAAAGTATTTTGTGTGAAGAGGTGTGGAAAAAGCTTGTGTTGTTTTAATAAAAGTCTATTACAAAAAAATCTCTCTCTGAATGTGTTGATCAAGTAAAACTAGAAATGACATCCGATCGTAAACGCCTTGAGATCCGAGTAAGGGTGAACCGCCCTCGACATCCGATCAGTGCAACGCCTTCGATCCGAGTAAGGGTGAACCGCCTCCGACATCCGATCGACGAAACGCCTTCAGATCCGAGTAAGGGTGAACCGCCCTCGACATCCGATCAGCAACGCCTTCGTATCCGAGTAAGGGTGAACCGCCTCTCGACATCCGATCGCGAAACGCCGTATCCGAGTAAGGGTGAATCGCCCTCGACATCCGATCAGCAACGCCTTCAGATCCGAGTAAGGGTGAACCGCCCTCTGACATCTGATCAGGCGAAATGCCTTCAGATCCGAATTAGGGTGAACCGCCCTCTGACATCTGATCAGGCGAAACGCCTTCAGATCCGAGTAAGGGTGAACCGCCCTCTGACATCTGATCAGGCGAAATGCCTTCAGATCCGAGTAAGGGTGAACCGCCCTGTGAAGCTACGACTAAGGGAAATACCCAACCTATACTAAAGATCGGTGAAAAAGTTAAGTCAAAGTGGTTGGGTTACATTTAAGATATTTCGAAATTTAATAGTCAGGACTATACTAAGAAAAAGGCCGGGCCATGTTGGAAAGTAATCATATCAAATCAAACAGGCACAGATACATCAAGGTTACAATCAACACCGAACTATATTAACTTGTCATACAAAGCACATCACTATCATACAAACCACAAGTATATTCAACTCAAAAACTTGTCATTTAAAATAGCTGTGCCGGTACAATAAAAAAAAAGGGAAGAAGAAGCAGAAGAAAATATATATACATGTCTACACTAAACTACAGGCTCGGAAGACGGAGGAGGCAACGGAGGAGAAGCATCACGGTCGGTCCCCATCACCTCGGGATTAGGAGTGCTGGCCTTAACAGGTGAGCTAGGAGGGTAGAAGGCAGCTCCAAATCCAGGCCAGATTTCTTTATGGACTCCTCAAGGGCGTCCTTCCACCAGGCCGCCTCCGGAGATTCTTCCACGTCCCCGGACCAACCCGAAGGAACGGGAGCCCCATCTAATGCAGCATCTCGGTCCAGCTCGCCCGTAAAACCCAAAGAAGCTAGTTGCTCACGAGCACGAGTTGGAGCAAAATCAAAATATTGTGTCGCGGCAGGGGCCAGCTTAACCAGGAAAGCGGTAGAATTGTGATACCGGGCCAGGAGGGCGGAACGGTAGGCCCCCAGGAAAGAGTGACCGACGTCACTGGTCAGAAATCGACGTCGGCCATCCGTCACCCCGTGCTCATAAGACGATCCCTCGGATCTAGCCTCGGCTAGTTGAGCTTCCAGCTGGGTAACCTTTTCTGATTCCGCTCTAGTTTGAGCTTCGAGTTGGGTGACCTTCTCCAACTCAGCCTTAGCCCGGGCCTCAAGTTGAGCTATCCTCTCGGATTCGGCCCTAGCCTCCGACAACTGAGCCTCGAGCTGGCCCACCTTCTCCGTTTCAGCTGTAGACAGGGCCTTCCAAAATTTTAGCTCTTGGTTCAGCTGAACATTGGCCATCTGAGCCCGTTCCAAAACCGCCTCCTGCTCAGAACTTTTCTTAAGGGCAGCATCTAAGCGATACTCCCTCTCCTGAAGCTGAGCCGAGAGACCGGAATTAGCCGACAGGGCAGCCCCCAGGTCGGCTGACATCTGGGTGAGCTGGGAGGAAGACGTAGCGCCGATCTTATGGTCCTCTGCGAAGGTCACAAAGGTGGCGAAGAACTGCAAAAGAAAGCAAGTTACATCAGGTCGGCAGAGGGGTAATAATAAAGGTGAAAATAATTAAAAAGGGGGGAAGGCGAAAAGGGTTTATACCTTCCCAAAATACATCATCATGGCATCAAAGCGAAGGTCCTCCGCGGCATCTCGTAATCCCAGCTTATCCCTAGCCGGGACCATGAAGCTGAAATAGGGAAGAAATCTCTCAAACTCCTTGCAACGGAGAAGAGTCTCCATAGCCGGACCTGGGGAACCCGCGGTCTTCGGCCATTTGGAAGTGGGGGAGCTAGGAGAAGGGGCCCTCTGAGTGACCTGAAGCTGCCAAGACGAGCTCGCAGGGCTTCGTCCGGTGGTCAAGGTAGGAGCCAGGTCGGAGGGGAGAGTTACCCCAGACTTGGGGCGAGAAGGGAGCTTCTGTTTAATTTTGGATGAGCCCTCTGCCCTCTCCTTGGGGGGATTCGTCGACTTAGGGACCTTCTCTTTCGTTGGTTCAGCCAGCTTGGAAGCATCCGACTGGCAGGTCCGCATGAACCGATCTACAAAAAACAACATAAACGGTCAGGGAAATAGTTAAAAAACAAAATAACAAAGATCTGGAAAAAATAGATAAAGCCTACCGATGTCAGGGATAGCCGGGTAAGGATTCGAGCTCAGCCCACAATGGAACAGAAGATCATGGAATTGCATCAGCTGGAAAGCATTATAGGGAATGGCATTCCATTCCCGAACTTTCTCGACCCACGCATCCCGGATGGAATTGCGCCTAGGAATAGGATCTTGGCTCGGAGTAGCCTGCGTCCATTCCGTAGGAAAGCCCCAAGAATCAGCTGTAGGGAGCCGGAGGAAAAAGAAGCGGGACCTCCAGTCCTTCACATTGGAAGGGAGGTGGGTGAAGAAATGGGCGTTGTTTTGGGAAGTCAAGTAAAAGGAGCCTTTAAAACTCTTTAGCCCAAAACAAAAATAGAAAAAGCCCAGGTCGGGTTCCTCATGTCTATAATGACACAGCACGAGAAAACCAACCATGTAACGAAAAGAATTAGGAGAAAACTGGTTGAGGGGAAGATTGTATTTAACGGAGAGAGAGACGAGGAAGGGATGGGATGGAAAGCGAAGACCACTGCTCACCTGATCCACGAACCAGGTAATATGCCCCGGGGGAGGATGATCAGGGGGGTCACTAGCCTGAGGTGTGACAAATTCCCACCCCGGGGGAAGTCTAAGAAATCTTATAAAACTAGCCAGCGCGGCTGGGCTAGTCCTCGATAGAGGATGAGGAGGGAGAACTCGAGTCGCTCCTACAACCGTCTGATATGGATCGGCTAAGAGGTCGGTCACAGTTACTTCATCCATATGAGGAGGGGAAGGAGGATCTACAATGATTAGGGGGATGCCAGAGGGAGGGATGTCACCTAGCTCGGACCAGTCTACATCACCTAAGGGCTCATCCCTAAGACGGAGGGAGGAACCAGTAGCTCGCCCCGACCTACCCCCTGAATCCCCATCAGAAGAGGAAAGACCTTATAAAAAAGAGTTCACGGCCGATTCGCCGGAAATATTTTGAGAATCCGAAGCAGACGACATAATAAAAGGAAGAAAAGGGAGGAAAAAGAAAAGGAAAATATATGTAAAACAAATCAAAAACTAAAGAGATGTTTAGATGAACATACCCATGGGATTGGGTGGAAGATCGCCGGAGAAAGGTAGAGGAAGTACCACCAAAAGCAAGAAATCAAGGTCGCAGGTGTCGCCGGAGTTACCCTCGCACTAGTATGTCGCAAAAAAAAAAGTTGGAAATGGCAGAAGGGGGTAGAGGATCCATATTTATAGAGGAGGGGTGCGAAGATTGAAGGAGAGAACTGGCGATCTGGAGCGTCCGATGCCTCCTACAAAAGAACGGCTGGGATTTGGCACCGCCTTATCCGACCTATAGCAGGTCGACACCTGACTTTGACCATCGACACGATGTTTTGGGAAGCGGGGAAAGGAAAATACAGGTTATTATAGCGCACGAAGTCCGAAGAGCCTCGTTATCTGGGAACGGGAGTCCCAAGGATTATTGCGTCAAGATCGTCCGATTATAAACAAATCTTACTCTACTCGGTCTTACAGCTCGACTAGAGTAGGGGGGACTGGTTGATAGGATGCCGAATGTACGCTCCCTGAAAACCCGGTTTAAAATATGGACCAATAAAGGTCCGACCTAGGTTCTTAGATAAGGGGATGCCAACCTCAAGGTCCTTTAGAAGGTGGCCGACCTCGGAGGCCCCGCTTAGCTGTGACATCTGTTAGAAGTGCACCGACCTCGGAGGCCCCGCCGACCTATGATATCTGATAAAAGGTTGCCGACCTCAAAGGTCTCTCGACCTACGGATTTGAATAGGAATGACCCGGCCTAAGTTATCTTTTATAAATATGAGCCGACCTAAAACCACCGAGCTCAAGAAGGTCGAACTCTTGGGAAAGAAGATTCTGACTCACCTGACAGAATCCCTGAGATCCAGGGATTGAGAGCCCTTACCTTGCAATCCCGGAAATCCAGGAATGGAAAATCGCAGCCTGAATCCCTGGATATCCAGGATTTTCTCTGGAAATCCGGGAAAATCTCAGACAATAAGGCACCCCCCTCCTATAAAAGGGTGAGAGGGGGTTTCTCAAAAAAGGACACACTCTGAGAATATAGCATATTTTAGAGAGAGAAAGAAAAGAGAATACTTCATACATTTTGGGTTTTCTTAGCTAAACTTCTAAGATTAACCCGGTTCTTGGTGACCGATCAGCTCGGTTACATAAGGTAGCAATTAATTACTAAAGAAAATTAATAAAAGACTAAACAGTAAAAACGATCGCTTGAGGAAAGAGAATCAAATGATGAATAAATCTAGGATTCTGAATCTACCTTGGTTTATCCGAATTTACTCTCGATTATCTGAAGTTAATGATTTTTCCCAATTTATTGAAGGCGAAGATTGCTAGTATACTCTACCGCATCTCCCGAGGTCAATAGATTTTTCTAAAGGCGAATAACGCACTCTATCCCTAGGTGAATTAATTCGTCAATAGGCGAAAAGCAGAAAATCTCCAAAAGGCCACGTAGTTCCTATGAGTATATTCCTATCTCACAAGATAAAACGGTCATCACCAATAGTTCCTCACCAACTCTCCTCTCCCGATTCGAATTGAATGATTAAAACAATACAACTATTGGCCAGATAATTGAAAGCGTTAAACACGATTGGGAAAACTCAACAAAAAGGGAATTAAATAGATAATCTCAAGCAAATCGGTCAAAACATAGGTTTCATCAAAATCCTAGATTAAGGGTTTTAGCCTGACATGCTAAATAATGAAAATACAGAATTAATAAATAAAAGCATGAAAATCAAACGCAGATGAAGAGCTCGGATTCCTCCGTTCTTCTGGCTTCCGCCCTCCGCCTTTGATCTCTTCTGCTTCTCTCGTCTGCGATAGTCTTCTGTGATCCTCCTTTTCCCAAGCCTCCAAAGATGATTAATTAGGGTCTTAAACCCTTATTTATAGCTCTCAACAGTCTCCAAATCGCTTCCGTGTGAGTAGGTTGAGAACTGGCTTCAAAACGGCCCATATCCGCGCGGAGCATACCAAAACCGCCTTGTGTGCCGCGGCTCACTTAATCTGTGCTGCGGCACATGGCGTGTAATTTAAAACCTGGGCGCTGGGTGTTTATTCTGGGCCGCGGCTCACTGTGTCTGTGCCGCGGCTCAGAGTACAGTCTACTCTGGTGCCCGCTGGTCCTCTGCGTGTGCCGCGGCTCACTTGCCTTGTGCCGCGGCCCACGGCCAAAATTCGCCGTTTTCACCCGTTTCGCCTCGTTTTAGCTTCCAGACTCCAATCTTCTGTCAAACATATGAGAATAAGACATTAAAAGCTCATTTATGCAATTTTACTCGCCAAAATAATACTAAATAATGCTAAATAAGCGTATAAAAATACGCCTAACAAATACCCCCAAACTTAAGCCTTTGCTTGTCCTCAAGCAAAAAGAATTAATTTCAACAAAAGAATGTCGTGAATAATCGTGCAACTCATAGTGCTTAACCTAATCAATACTATCCTGAAATTCTCTCTGAATAATACGAGTATCGTAATAGCGAGCTACACTCAGAACACTGATTCCACAAAGTAACCAAGTTCAGTCCTAATCACTCATTCATGAAGAAAATCCAGCTCAAAGATTAACAAACGTGAATCTAATCGACCGTCAATATGAAAGGTTAAAATAAACTAGCTAAATTCGCCCCGTTCCACAGTCTAATGGCAAAGTTTTCACGAGTTTCATAAAAAATAACCCTCGGACAGTATTCCCTTATATATATGCTCAAGAAATTGATTCGAGTTGACCACTAGGTTCGGATCTCGGGATGTTTCATCGGGATAATCCTAGGGTGGAACTTCCATTCTCATGTATTGGGAAACCGTTTGACGTAAAAGACACTCATGGGGCACATGGATGCTTCTAGTTACTAAGTTCCCCTCCACAGCGGAGAAACAACTCGAATAGCTAATTCCCGCATGTCCGAATCAAGGTCGCTGTTTTACGCGAGAGTAAACAACGGGTCACGTGAATACCCCCAGTTACTAGGCTCCCTATCATCGACACATGTGAAATTTCTAAATCACTAGTCTAATCAGGGTCGTCGTTTTACGCGAGAGTAAACAACGGGTCACGTGAATACCCCCGGTTACTAGACTTCCCATCATAGAACAAAAAAATATCTCGACTTTTGGGAAAAACTGACCGACTCTAAACTCAATCTAAGTGCCAACACGACTTATGTAACTGGACGACTAGCTAACCGAAAAATTTAGCCAAACGTATCGACGGTGATTTTAAAACACGTATGTGTCCTCTCTTATCCGCCAAGACCTCTACAATAAACGAAAAAAATTTCGGACCTAAATGAAGACTTAGCAGAAACAGAAATCACTGACTATAACTCGACTAAAACTCGACCGTTTCTTCAGAGAGAAAAACAGTGTCGTAACATCAGTATTGCACAAATAGAAGCACGAAAAATTCACGAATAGAGTAAAATCAAGACAAGCAAGGCTATCGACAAAAATAACGAAAAGTAATGAAAAGTGCAACGAAATAAGTACAGCAATGAATGTAGCAACAAAAATTAAATCCCCCCCCCCCCCCCCAAAAAACTTAGGACGTACATTGACCTCAATGGACAAAATATAATAAGCAATAAAAGTGAAAGGTCAAGTACTCCCCTCCAGTCCTCTCACGAGCTGGTGCCGGCATCATCCGGTGAGGAGGGTGGTGTGGCTGGCCGAGCAGGTGCAATAAATGGCCCGTCCGGATGCAAAATGTGGGCCGTCCATGCGGCAAGGTGCTCCTGATGGTAGGCGTCCCTCGCTGCTAGACGCCTCGCCTCTCGTCGATTGGCCCGGCGGGCCTGCTCTCGCATCTCACCCCTGACGGCAGCAATAATGCTCTCTCTCTCCGTCCGCTGCTCCTCTCGCATGGCAGGCAGCATACTCTCCCTCTCTCTCCTCATCTCCTCTCTCTCTCTCTCCTCATATCCTCCCTCAGCCCGTCGAACATCTCCTGCAAGCGCTCTCTGTCGGGCGGCGGGCCGGCATCTGCCTGCCCCTGTGTCAGCAGTAGAGGCTCGGGGGATCCCTCGTGGGCCTCATCCAGTAGAAATCCTCTCCCCCGAGTGTGCGCCGGCGCTCCTCCCCACTGGTCAAAATGTGAGATGATGCGGTGGTCGATCAGGGCCTGGGGAGCAAGCATCGGCTCGTCATCCGACCACGTCATCCCCGACTGCCGGCACAGAGCGCAGATAAGAGAGGGGTGCTTCAACCCCATCTTGGCCCCTCCCTGAATACACTGGAATATAGATCAGACCAAGAGAGGGGCCACATCGAATCGCATCCCGGATCCGGGCTCGGGAGAGAAAAACAGTGCGGATCTGAGAGGTGGGGTCTATACGAGCGCAGATAAAATATAGCCAGGCACGCCCGAGCCGACTGAGGCGCGAGCTCTTGAAGTGGAAAGTGGAAGAACCCGGTGCGCGCCGCTCCCAGTCGGAGTCGGGCTGCGTAAGAGTCTCGAGCAGAGCCTCCTTCGTGAGGCTATTCATAACTCGGTCATAAGACGTCTCATCGACCACTGGCAGCCCAAACAACCTCCAAATAGCAGCTACAGAAAAATCAACCGTAATACATCGGACATCGACCTGAGTCCGAGGGTCTGACTGCTGCAACATCTGGCCTGCCCGAATATGCTTCAATAACGCGCTGGCATAGAACTCCTGCACTATCGAGATCACCGCTGGCTCGGGAGGTGCAGCGAAACGGGCCCACCCCATCTCGTCTATCATGGTAAGCAGTTCCCCGTCTTGGGGGCTGGAGTGAATCCCCTCTCCGGGATGAGAGGTCGCGGCCGAATCTTCTCGTTGAAGATTTTGTGGATCTCCGGGTCAGAAAACTGGTGCGCCTCCGACTCGGCGCGACTATGAGAAGTTTCCCCTCGAGTGGGGGACGACTGAGTCCTGGCCCTCTTGCTCAACTTCTTAGTCCTAGCCATAGCGAGTCCTGAAAAAAATTAAACACCAGAGTTTACTTACTCAAACAACAACGAGAATAGTCATCACTCGGCTCAAGATACCCAGTCGTAATTCACGAATTTAACGAGATAGCACAGTTGTGAGATAAAAATAAAATTTGAACTTTAACGTTTAAACTAGACGTACGGGTTGGGGTTGCTGTAATTCCAGAACGAATACGTTGCACATAGATTCAAAATATTGCCTTAACAAAGAAACTTTTTCATTCAGACATTTCATCAAACACTTAAAGGGCACGAGTTCAATTGAAGAACAAATATGACAATAGCTCGATTAAATCCCCAAGAACAACAACACGAATCATTCACCATCAAAAACGACATATTCAATTCATTCATAATCCAAAATAATCATGAAAAATCGATCAAAACATCATGTCCTCCACTTAACCATCATAGAACTTTTGAAGGAAATAAACATATTCAACCATCAAATGCATAACACAACTTTACATTTAAATTCATAGAACAATTTGAGACTAGAGATTTGGACATACCTTGCTTGGATTGTGAAAAGTGCAAGAAAATTGCAAGAAGAATAAGGGAGGAGGATGTCGGCCGATCGCGCGCGCAAGGGAGAGGAAAGGGAAGGGAAACTTACCTGGGTAGTCGGCCGAATGAGAGTTATAAGATACCTGGCCTTTTCAAATTCCGCATGGTGTGCCGCGGCACAGCTCAAATGAGCCGCGGCACCGAGTACAGTCCCTTTTACCTGCTTATTTGTTTTGTCGTGGGCCGCGGCTCAGCTTCCGTGTGCCGCGGCTCAGTGCTCAAGTGTGCCGTGGCTCAGTAATGTTGTGCCGCGGCACATAGTACAGAAAGTTTAGCTCTCCCTTTTGATTAGTGTGTGCCGCGGCTCACAAGCCTTGTGTCGCGGCTCAGGCATAAATTTCTCCCCTGGGACTTTTCCTGCACAGAATTTTAAGAAGAACACGTCAAGAGCGAGAGGTAAAAGCAAATCAAAGCACAAAATGATGAAAAATAGAAATTCAAGAATGCAAGAAAAATACAGAAATGCAACAATCTACAACTAAGAACTCGGGTTGCCTCCCGAGAAGTGCTAAGTTTATAGTCTTCAGCCGGACCTATTTAAAAATCAGTTCGCTTTTCGCAAACCCCATTTTATCTCCGCCCCGTTCATCGAACCGTTAATATGGTTTTTAAAATTTTGACCATCGGTCATTAACGATTTTATTTTCGGTTCGGACACCCAATGTTGGTTGCGGAAAGGTTTTGACGAGAACAACTTTCCGAAACACCCGTTTTTCTCATGACTAGACGTCTGTTTGACTTCCGGCTTATTTTTCTCTTTCGCGAACGATCTTATGACAGCAGCAGACTTTTCCGATTGTGACTGGTCAGATGGCGATGATTGCATGTTCACATGCTTGAGAAATGCGACTCGTTCTACATCTTTCTTAAAAGTTGGACCATCTGCAACGGACTCTGAATTTTTCGACCGACGATGTTTTCGGTGTTTTTCTTTCGCAACGGCTTCCACACTTTCACTTTGCGAGCTCTTATCAACACCTCCCAGACATGAGAAGGATTTGAACACTTGGAATGTGACATGCTCGTCTTGAACCTGCAGAGTTAATTCCCCTTTTTCCACATCTATAAGAGTTCTGCCGGTCGCTAAAAATGGTCGTCCCAAGATAATCGGGATATCTTGATCTTCCTCCATGTCGAGAATAATAAAATCCGCTGGAAAGATAAATTTATCCACTTTTACTAACATGTCCTCAATCACTCCCCTCGGATACTTAATAGATCGATCCGCTAATTGCAAGGAGACCGTCGTTGGCTTTGCTTCTCCAATTCCCAGCTTCTTGAAAATAGACAGAGGCATGAGGTTAATACTAGCACCGAGATCGCACAACGCCTTATTAAAAGAGAGATTCCCCATGGTGCACGGTATGTTGAAACTTCCCGGATCTTTCAATTTTGGTGGAAGCTTCTTCTGAAGAATAGCGCTGCACTCTTCCGTTAAGGCGACTGTCTCAAACTCCTCGAGTTTTCTTTTCTTTGACAAGATCTCCTTCATGAATTTAACGTAGCTTGGCATTTGTTCCAACGCGTCGGCAAATGGAATGTTAATATGAAGCTTTTTGAACACGTCGAGAAACTTAGAGAATTGCTTGTCCGCCTTTTTCTGTTGTAATCTCTGCGGAAACGGGACGGATGGCACATATGCTTTCGGATTATCTGGAAACGTTATCGAAGGTCTCCAATCTTGTCATTCCTCCGTCGCTAAATTTTTCTTCTCCTCAACTTCACTTCTCTTTTCACTTCTTTCGGGATGGTCACACACTTCCTTCCCGCTTCTCAAACTAATCGCATTTAGACTTTCTCTAGGATTTGTCTCGGTTGTACTTGGCAATGCTCCCTCCGGGCGGGCTGTCAACACATTAGCAATCTGGCCCAGCTGGACTTCCAAGTTGCGAATGGAAGCGGAGTGATTTTGCAATGTCGCTTCTGTACGGGTCATGAATTGACTCGTATTCACTGCCAATTTCGCAATTGCTTCCTCGAGAGAAACTTTTGGAGCGGGAGGAGGCTGCTGTTGGTTTTGAGTGAACGGAGGCTGGTTCGAGTTCTGTCCTTTTCTCCATGAGAAGTTGGGATGATTACGCCACCCCGGATTATACGTGTTTGTTGGGCTTTGGTCCAGCATCCTGCCTGCATGAGCTTAAAAATGCGCGAGGCGCGGCTTGCGATTCGACCTGTGAGATCTGCACTAGAAAGTGGTTAAATGAATTGATTTGAACTACTCATACCAACAAGATGCATCTTCTTTTCTGGTAGCCATCTCATAGAAACTCCAAAGTTAAGCGTGCTTGGCCTGGAGTAGTTATGGGATGGGTGACCCCCTGGGAAGTTTATCAGGTGCGCGTGAGTGAGGACAAAGCGCGCTAGAAAAGACTCGTGTTGGTACAGTGAGGACAGTCTTCATCATTTTCTTGGGACCAACAATTGGTATCGGAGCAGGTCACGGGTGCGGATTACCTCGGAGTATCTTACAGTGGAGGCTGCCAGAGTGTTGGAACTAAGAGGCGGGCATGCAGCAAATGTTGCCAGTTGGCCGGAACTAAGATGTTGGCGCTGTGGAGGTTGTCAGGTGCTGGAGGGATATGTGATCAAATCTAGTATGCTGAAACTGATATACTGGCACAACAGAAGTAAACGGAGCTGGAACAAATGCTTATGTCAAGTGTTGGAGGACTGTGTGAATGAATCCAGCCGCTAGAGGGCTGTGTGATCAAATCTAGTTCGCGGAGGTTTCCATACTATGGGGCTGAGATGATGGCAGGTACTGGGAGGAGGATTGTTGGGCTTTGGTCCAGCATCCTGCCTGCATGAGCTTAAAAATGCGCGAGGCGCGGCTTGCGATTCGACCTGTGAGATCTGCACTAGAAAGTGGTTAAATGAATTGATTTGGACTACTCATACCAACAAGATGCATCTTCTTTTCTGGTAGCCATCTCATAGAAACTCCAAAGTTAAGCGTGCTTGGCCTGGAGTAGTTATGGGATGGGTGACCCCCTGGGAAGTTTATCAGGTGCGCGTGAGTGAGGACAAAGCGCGCTAGAAAAGACTCGTGTTGGTACAGTGAGGACAGTCTTCATCATTTTCTTGGGACCAACAGTGTTGGAGTACGGATTATTTTGCCGGTTTCCGTTTCCTACGAACTGAGCTTGTTCAATTTGGGGCTGCTCGAACGGGTTTCCGACTTGGCACTCCGCACTGGGATGGGATCCGTTACACCAATTGCAAGACTCAATAGTAACGGGAGAAGGAGCATGTGAGAATGCCTGAAGTTGCTGAGTCAAGGCGGCGACTTGAGCTGACAATGTGGATATCGGGTCATTACTCGAAATTTCCATAACTCGCTTCGGCGTTATTCGTTCGGATGGCCATTGATAAGCATTAGCGTCCATAGCTTCCAACAACGAGTGTGCTTCAGCCATCGTCTTTCCCATCAAAGCTCCACCGGCGGCTGCATCCACTAGAGTGCGTGTGGAAGCACTCAAACCATTATAGAACGTTTGAATCTGAAGCCAGTCCGGAAGGCCGTGATGTGGGCATCTCCTTAACAAATCTTTGTATCGCTCCCACGCCTCGTGGAGCGATTCCATGTCATACTGACCAAAAGTAGTGATCTCATTCCGTAACCTCACCGTCTTTGAAGGTGGGAAGAATTTGGCAAGGAAGGCTTGCGCTAACTCTGCCCATGTCGTGATCGAGCCCGGCGGTAAGGAATTCAGCCAAAATTTCGCTTTATCCCTCAAAGAGAAAGGGAAAAGCCGTAATCGGATAGCATCGTCGGTGACACCATTGTTCTTGAACGTGTCACAAATCTCGAGAAAAGAAGCAATATGTGCGTTTGGGTCATCGTTCGGCAATCCACAAAACTGGTTATATTGTACCATCTGAATAATTGCAGGCTTGATTTCAAAGTTGTTTGCCTGAATGGTGGAACGCCGAATCCCCGAAAAGTTTGCGTTAATTTGCAGCATAGCATAATCTCGAAGTGCCAGTGCCGGTTGAACTTGCTGCACATGGTTATCTCCTCCTTGAATTTCGATATTTTCAGCCATAGTGACTGTTGTCGGTAGCTCTCGTTTCTCCTTCTTCTTTCTCCTAAGAGTGCGCTCGAGTTCGGTATTCAAAGGTAGTAGGCCTTTGTTACCGAGTTTTCTCATGCACTACGCGAAAAATTCCTGAAAAGAAAACAAATAAATATATAATTTAAATACACGAAAATAAGTAAATAAAAACGTTCAAACTAAGACTAGAAATACTGAAATCGATATTAGCAAAAATTTCAGTCCCCGGCAACGGCGCCAAAAACTTGTTGCGATATTTCTTGAACGCAAGTGCACGTTATCGTATACAAGTATCGTTCCCACGAGGACTGAATCACTAACTACCGATTTTTGTGTATCCCAGTTTTATTTGAACAATCGAACTTTGAGTAGCAATTAATTACTAAAGAAAATTAATAAAAGACTAAACAGTAAAAACGATCGCTTGAGGAAAGAGAATCAAATGATGAATAAATCTAGGATTCTGAATCTACCTTGGCTTATCCGAATTTACTCTCGATTATCTGAAGTTAATGATTTTTCCCAATTTATTGAAGGCGAAGATTGCTAGTATACTCTACCGCATCTCCCGAGGTCAATAGATTTTTCTAAAGGCGAATAACGCACTCTATCCCTAGGTGAATTAATTCGTCAATAGGCGAAAAGCAGAAAATCTCCAAAAGGCCACGTAGTTCCTATGAGTATATTCCTATCTCACAAGATAAAACGGTCCTCACCAATAGTTCCTCACCAACTCTCCTCTCCCGATTCGAATTGAATGATTAAAACAATACAACTATTGGCCAGATAATTGAAAGCATTAAACACGATTGGGAAAACTCAACAAAAAGGGAATTAAATAGATAATCTCAAGCAAATCGGTCAAAACATAGGTTTCATCAAAATCCTAGATTAAGGGTTTTAGCCTGACATGCTAAATAATGAAAATACAGAATTAATAAATAAAAGCATGAAAATCAAACGCAGATGAAGAGCTCGGATTCCTCCGTTCTTCTGGCTTCCGCCCTCCGCCTTTGATCTCTTCTGCTTCTCTCGTCTGCAATAGTCTTCTGTGATCCTCCTTTTCCCAAGCCTCCAAAGATGATTAATTAGGGTCTTAAACCCTTATTTATAGCTCTCAATAGTCTCCAAATCGCGTCCGTGTGAGTAGGTTGAGAACTGGCTTCAAAACGGCCCAAATCCGCGCGGAGCATACCAAAACCGCCTTGTGTGCCGCGGCTCACTTAATCTGTGCCGTGGCACATGGCGTGTAATTTAAAACCTGGGCGCTGGGTGTTTATTCTAGGCCGCGGCTCACTGTGTCTGTGCCGCGGCTCAGAGTACAGTCTACTCTGGTGCCCGCTGGTCCTCTGCGTGTGCCGCGGCTCACTTGCCTTGTGCTGCGGCCCACGGCCAAAATTCGCCGTTTTCGCCCGTTTCGCCTCGTTTTAGCTTCCAGACTCCAATCTTCTGTCAAACATGCGAGAATAAGACATTAAAAGCTCATTTATGCAATTTTACTCGCCAAAATAATACTAAATAATGCTAAATAAGCGTATAAAAATACGCCTAACATCTTATTATACGACTTGTATCTTGCGACTAGTAATCACATATGAGATTTATGATGATTTTGCTTGCCTTCGTAAATATGTTCTGTTTGAGTTGGTTGTTTTTCCGCAATTTGAAGGCTTTTTGATAATAGTGTTATATTGGTATACGTGTTAGGCATTGTGCCATTTGTGCAGGATTGCGACGTACATATGGGATGGTTGTACACTTGGTTGTGCAATGTATTGTGTACCGAACGTGTGTTATGTTGGTTATGTGTCGTTGATTGATGATAGTTGTTGCGAGTGTTGAGATTGTGTTATGTACGTGTGATGTACGATTTTGTGGTGATCAATATGATTGATTAATTATGCTCATTGTTGTATGTTATGTGAATGTGAATGTGAATGTGAATATGTGTGTGACCGCTAAGTTCACTCGTGTTGGTTCGACGGGACCTACGAGGATTCGTGGCAGTGGACTACGGGGTCAGAACTTAGTGAGGTACTGAGGTCCAATCATGCTGGTCTGACGAGACCTACGATAACGCATGGCAGTGGACCATGAGTTTCGGACACAGTACGTCCAACCGGGTGAGCTCGACGGGGCTTACGGTGATACGTGGCAGTGGACTATGGTGTCAGGACTGTGTGTGTGATTGTTGTGATTGATATAGTCCGTGCGGGTTGTTAAGCCTATGGAGACACGTGACAGTGGATCACGGTGTCGGAACTGGTTATGTCTGAATAATAGTCCGTGCGGGTTGTTGAACCTACGGAGACACGTGACAGTGGATCACGGTGTCGGAATTGATTATATTTGTTTAATTGTGCATGGTGTAGTCCGTGCGGGTTGTTGAACCTACAGAGACACGTGACAGTGGATCACGGTGTCATGAGCATGATTATTTTCAAATCAAAGTTTTGAAAGGAAAAGTTTTATGAAAATGAATGTTGGACCGAGTCCTAAGCTTGAGTAATTGTTTCCCGTATTGTAAACTGCTGAGTTACGAAACAAGATTTGGGTTAAGGCCCTAAAGTTTTTCGAAAGGTTTTGTGAATCAGGATTTGAGGTCTCAAAGGTTTTGAAAATCTAAAAATTCCCGAGATGATAATCTTATTTTCGAATGCTTCATAGCTTATCTTCCCTTGTGAAAACCTCCCGGGAATATTTTGATACTTGATTATTATATTTGATTCACGATTATTATTTGCTTGTTACATTTCGTATGATTTGATACTTGCACTAGTAAAACAGTGGAGTTTTACTAACCCCCGAGTAATTGGGGGTGAATGTCTGTTTTGCGTCCAGGTACATGCAGATTCAGGAGAGCAGTCACAGGATTGGCACAAGAGGATGATGAGCTGCGATACTAATCATGAGTCGAGAGTTGTTTTGATTTTTGTTGTGTTGTCAGAATTGATTTCAGTCTTCCGCTGTATTATATTTCGACCCCTGTGTGGGTAATGTTGTTTAAGTCAGTTTTGTCGATTGGGTTGTGTGACCTCATCAGTCTGTGTATGCACGTGTAAGTGACCATAACGGTCTGTATCATTTTATTGTTTGACCCTGGTCGGGCAAGCATTTGGTTGTTTATGGATGTTAGCCTGGTAGATCCTTGTGGAAAGGGTCTACGGCGTGTAATATTCCCATATGATTTTGGGGGTGTTACAGTTAGCGGATCCGCAATGTTATCCTTTGATGACACATAATCAATAGTGATAACTCATGTTGATATCAATTGTCCAATGGTATTATGTCTCCTCCTTAAGTGACGAGACTTACCATTGTACATTACGCTCTGTGCCCTGCCAATCGCAGATTGACTATCACAATGAATACATGTTGCGGTCACAGGTTTTGCCCATCTTGGAATATCTTCTAGAAAATGGTGTAGCCATTCTCCCTCTTCTACACATTTATCTAAGGCTATAAACTCGGATTCCATCGTTGACCGAGATATAAGTGTCTGTTTCGAAGATTTCCATGCCACTGCTGCACCAGCTAGTGTGAATACATATCCGCTTGTAGACTTGGAGTCTTTTATATCATATATCCAATTTGCATCACTATATCCTTCAAGTACTGCTAGATATTTGGTGTAATACCCGGGGGTAATTTTTTTTTGTGTTACTGTTGAGTTGTACGTATTCATTTGGAATTATACAAATATTGTTGTTTGGACCGATACAATGTATATTGTATTAAAATATTTCGGGATCGAAATATTTATACTGGTCGTCGGTTTGGTTTCGTCGTTTGGTTGTTGCTTGGCGAGTTTGGAATTTTGGCTAAGTTTATAGCCATAGCGTACGCTACCTGTGTAGCATTACGTACGCTAATTTGTTGCGATTACGTACGTTACGCCCTGGGGTTTACGTACGTAATGCGTGGTCGGTGGTAGGAACCTTCCTCGTAGTCAACTTTCGACTGGTAGGACCAGGGTATCTTTGGGGTATCATTTATATATATATATATATATATATATATATGTTATCTTTGTCATGTTATCACTTCACATGACACCTTCTCTCTCCATCACGTTTTATATATCAAAGATGCTACACACACACCCAATTGCACACACAATTGCACACTCTGCTCTGTAGGGGTTGTACCCTGCGTAGTAGGGATTGTACCCCTACACAACCCCTACTACCCATAAAGTAGGGTACAACCCCTACTACGCAGGGTACAACCCCTACAAAGCAGGGGTGTGCAATTGTGTGTGCAATTGGGTGTGTGTGTGTAGCATTATTCTTTATATATATATATATATATATATATATATCATCATCTTTCTCTCATTTCCTCTCTCTCATGATCTCTCTCTTTTCTCTCCATCTCCCTCTCGTCATCTCCCTCTCTCGTCCTCTCTCTCTCTTATCCTTCTCGCTCGTTTTTTTTTTCTGGCGAGGCGGGGCTTGGATGGCAGCCGGCTTCTTCATTTCCGGCGACGGACTGGAGTTGACGACCGGAGTTTGCTGACGTCTCCGGCGACGATTGAAGCTCTGCGGCGGCAGGTGGCTCGTGACTGGAGCAGCGACGGTCTGATCGGAATTTTCGGGTCGGAAGGCGTTGCAAATCCGGTCGAGCTGTTCCGGCATTTTTTTTCTAGCGAGACGGAGCTCAGGCGTCCGGCGTTCGTCATGGTTTCCGTCCATGGACGCGGCTCCAATGTTTCCGGCGACCGGAGGTAGTTTCTGTCCGGAACGGACGGCGGAACGGAAGCTTGACAAATTTCCGGCGAGGAATTACAGGCGTAGATGGAGTTGGGTGAAAACCGGCCATGGACGGAAACGGGCTAGAGTTGAACGAGGTCCGGCGGGTCAGTTTTTCCGGCGGCCGAGTTCCAGCAGGAGAGTTGTTTTCTGACCGGATTCCGGCGAGGGTTGCCGGCCGATCGACTCTTCTGGTTAGTTTGTATGTGTGTGTGTTTCGTGAGTTTGTGTGTGTGTGTTGTGTGTTCTGTGTGTGTATATATATATATAATAATGTACAAAGCTGTGTGTGTACTGGTATATATATGTATTGTGTGTGCTGTGTGTTATATATATATTGTGTGTGTTGTGTAGTGTGTTGTATAAATATATATATTGTGGTTAGTTGTGTGTGCATGTGCAGGTGTGTATATATATATATATACATATATATATATATATATATATATATGTGTGTGTGTGTGTGTGTGTGATGTATATATTATGTAAAGTGTGTGTGCGGTATATATATATATATATATTTATATATATATATAGATATAGATATTGTGGGTTATATATATATATATGTGATGTATGTATATTATATATATGTGTGTGTATACGGATAAATACGAGTATAATCTGTGTTCGTGTTGGAATCGGAGTTATCTATTATGTTGTTTTCGGTCAATATCGTGTTATCGAATGAATTGTATTTCATTCAAGGTTGTTCGAGTGCTTGTGATTGTCGGAGGACGCCGTTGATCGATTCGTGGTAGGACGTTGATCGTGGAAGGACTTTCTCGCCTTCGGTTTGAGGCAAGTTTTATACTTGTACTAGTCAATGAGATTAATGTTATCATATATGAGTATGAATGTGTGTATCATTTCGAGACTTGGTCTCTTTATGATTTTGTTGACATCAAGGGATTGTTTGATACGATACCCTTCGGCAAATTATACCAAATATTATTGTTGTTCGTAAATGGCCGATTTAAGGCATTGCGATACTTGTTGGTAATATATTTGTCGATAGCCGGTTCGCGGTATCGACATATCGATTGTTATTGTTGATTGATGTTCCTTTGAGATATTGTTGTTGATAGTCGTTCATGCATCGACATATCGATTGTTATTATTGATTGATGTTCCATCAAGATATTTTTGTGAATCGTCGTTATTGATATCAGTGTTTTTCTATTGATGTCGTTTTGGCCGATTGAAGGCATTGACGTATTCGATTATCATCTTCGTTATCGGTAACCGATTAAAGGTGCTGAGACATCCGTTGTATAATTGTTATCGGTTAACCGTTCTGAAGGTAATCGATATATTGAATTGGGATTATCAAAGATAATTCCCACCCGTTGTATAATTATTATCGATTGTCCGCTCTAAAGGTAATCGATATATTGAATTGGGATTATCAAAGATAATTCCCATCTGTTGTCAAAAAGATAATTCCCATCCGTTGTATAATTGTTATCGATTGGCCGTTCTATGGTAATCGAAGTATTGAATTGGGACTGTCGAGGATAGTTCCCATCCGTTGAATTATTATTGTCATGTTGGCCGACTCAAGGCAGCACACTATTATTCTTGTGAACTCGGTAATTTTGTGATTGTTGAGGGTTGAGGATTTCCCGGATTGTTGTGTTGCGATTATTGTTCGTGTTAATCGATCCTCAGGAATTTTGATCCCAGGATGGTTGTTTTGAATATTGTTGGTCGTGTCGATCTTTCATTATTCGTGTGTCATCGTTCACTTGGTGAGTCGTATAATCCGTATTGGATGTGTTATCCTTTGAGTTTCGTTGTCATGTTGTATCGTGACATATCCGGAATCATATCTGCGTTCCAATTGGTTATTGTGTAGGATTTTTAGCCAGGCACATATATAGTCATGCGTGAATATTATTTCCGTATTGGACTGTGCACACGAGACGTAGTTTCGTGAGGCTAATTAGGTACATTATCCCACGTATATTCTGGATTCCGTATACGGGGTGGACATGTGCACGGACACATTTCCGGATCGGGCGTACTGTGATGTCCATCTTGAGCCATATTATTAATCGTCCATAGTATTGGATGTGTTCGACGGTTTGTGGCTGATTGTTTCATACGCCAGAGGGGTATGTTCGACAGTCAGGTTTGTTTCTTTGAGATCTGTATTGTGATGATTTACAGCTTCGGGCTGTTCGGCTTTCAGGCGATCGTGATATTTTGGCAGCTTCGGGCTGTTCGGCTTTCAGGCCATCGTGATATTTTGGCAGCTTCGGCTGAGGGCTTTCAGGCCATTGTGATGTATTTCCGTTGGAGCCTTCGGGCATTGTGATTCGTATTTATTTCAGCGTTGGATTGGTTTACCTTCGGGTAATGTATTGTTGTATTCTATATTGATAATTCGTCGTTGGGCACTTATGTTCTAACCTATTGAGCAGGTATTGATCGTATGCCGTGGGCATAGTGTTCCACGAATGCTCGATTCTTACTTTGGTTTGTGAGCATCTCGTACTACCATTGTTGTACTGTTTATTCTGCCTTTGGATGCATATTATGTTGTGCATGTATTTGATATTCATTATTCTGGATGACTGACCCCGTGGGGGCGGAACATGTTTTCATGTTTTAGGTGCTTGCGAGGAGAGAGTTGAGACACAGGGGCATGACGATGGCGACGAGGCATTCGAGCGATACTAGTCCGAGATATTTTGGGTTCATGTCGGTCAGACAGTTTGGAGTACTCCAATTTTGTTCAGGCGTTGTCATTTTGTATTATCCGAGCAAGGCTCGTGGATGTTGTTGTTTTTTATTTTGGCCATGTAGGCCCATCCTTATCGTTGAAATTCCATATCGGAATAGTATGTCGGACATCATAGTAGGGTCTGTGATTTCCTATTTTGGTCAGTTTGTTGTATTTTAGTCGTGTTCGCCTGGTGGATCACCTGGTGTGGGGTCCATGGCACTGTAATAACCCAATGGGATTTGGGGGTGTTACAGAAGATGGTATCAGAGAGCATTGGGTTGTGAGATACCCTGACTTGTGTGTTATGTGGCTCTACCAAGGCAGTAGTAGCCTGGCTGTCAGGTTATGACAATCTGGACAGTCGGGTTTTGTGGGTCGTGATAGTTGGACAACTGTATGAGTCATTCTTTCATCGAGTCGTCGTCAGTGAAGACTAGTATCGCAAGACCTCGAAGCTTCGTATGACCTGTGTAAGGACTCTATTCTCTTTTATGTGCATACATTCATTATGTCATTGATTAAACATGTTTTGTTGACACTTGTATGTGACGATCGGGTGCGATTGATTTATGATTATTTGCTTTGGAGCGTGTGGGCTCTGTATCGGCTATGATTAGCGCGATCGATGTGATCATTTCTCTGTTGAGTATGTATACTCGTGTTTTGCGTTGACCTAGCATTCTGGCCGTTGAGGCGTATTTGAGCTGTGGTCATGATTGAACGTTATTCTTTCAGTCTGGAAAGAGGACCCATAGGGGGTAGAGGCCGCAGAGTGGGCCAAAATCCGAAACCTCGTACCAATACTTTGGTGGCTGGCGAATCATTTTTGGAGTCGTGCTCGAGAACCCACCGATCGTGATTGTGCTTGGAGTGAGTTCAAGACTCTCATGTTAGAGAGGTATTATTCGGCTCCACTTCGTGAAGCCAAGTTGTCGGAGGTTTTGAACCCTGAATCCGTCGAGTACGAGGGTGTTATTGTTATTGCTGAGAAGTTTAAAGGACTTCTTCAGTTTACTTCATCTGTTATCCGTACTGAGGCGGATAAGATCAAATATTTTAGCAAGAGCTTGAACCCGCGGTTGAGGATGCAGTTGTTCAATTACAATTGTAACTCACTTGGCGAATTCATCGAGAAGGCTCTTGGAGGAGAGCTTTCGATCGAGGAGCTTACTCAGAAGGATCCTTCAGTTTCTTCTGGTGAGAGGACTAGGATGCCGATTCGTTCATAGGGACATCGAGCTCCGATGTACAAGAGGTCATTTCCTAGTCGACTTCGTGCTGGGAAAGCATCTCCTTCTTAGGCGATGAGTTCGACTGTTATTTGTTTTAATTGTGATTCAGCGGGGCATGTGAGTACTCGATGTACGGTTCCAGCTATTATTTATTTTCTGTGTCGGAGGTAGGGACACCTTCAGAAATACTGCAGGAGTATTAGTGCGAGTAGATCTCGGGAGAGCTCACGGGCCTCGAGAGATTTTGTCACTTCAGCCCGTACTTCATCCAAGGGGTCATATCGGGCTTCGGGAGCCAGAGGTATGGACACCCGAGGGGGAGTAACGAGTTTAGATTTGGGTCTTCTTCGAGTCGATGAGATCGAGGAGCTCGATGATCTGGAGGAGGTTGATTTTGGGTACATTTGAGATGTAGCCTTGATTTGTATTTTCCTTGTCTCTCGGATTGATGTTTGACTCGGTCTGTATTTTAGTATTGTGGTTGCGAACCATTTATGGTTGATCTATCTTGTAATGATTGTATCTGAGAATCTTGACACTTGAGTCATTTGATGTGATTTTCTTTCCTTTTGGTCCTGTACCCGAGATTTTTGTGATGATCTGGATAATTGTTCATTATGATTCGAGACGTCAAGTCATGAGGACTTGGGTGTGCGTTCGATATAGTCCCGAGGACTATGTCTGTGTGTCTGCATGGGCGTCCGATGCTGATGAGAACGGGGGAGTGTACACCGATGATCGTAGACATGTACAATGGGCGGCACCCGCGGGGTGTGTACGCCGGTGTTACGAGTCTTGCGGGTGGTGCGACTTCCTGGCTGGTCTCTAGCAGGAGTCATGATTCGGATAATCTCGCACTTGGTTGAGTGTCTTTATCACTTGATTTTTTCGCCTTGTTCAGACAGGGGAGACGTGGGGACCCGTGGGGTCGGCCCAGTTACTCAGGCGGAATTGCTCGTATTGAGAAGTATTCCTGGAGATGTTGTTTTCTTATCCTGATGAATAGTCTGTGCCCCGACTTGTGCACCCTGAGTTTCGGGGACGAAACTCTTTTTAAGGGGGGGAGTATGTAATCCCGGGGGTAATTTTTTTTCGTGTTACTGTTGAGTTGTACGTATTCATTTGGAATTGTACAAATATTGTTGTTTGGACCGATATAATGTATATTGTATTAAAATATTTCGGGATCGAAATATTTATACTGGTTGTCGGTTTGGTTTCGTCGTTTGGTTGTTGCTTGGCGAGTTTGGAATTTTGGCTAAGTTTATAGCCATAGCGTACGCTACCTGTGTAGCATTACGTACGCTAATTTATTGCGATTACGTACGTTACGCCCTGGGGTTTACGTACGTAATGCGTGGTCGGTGGTAGGAACCTTCCTCGTAGTCAACTTTCGACTGATAGGACCAGGGTATCTTTGGGGTATCATTTATATATATATATATATATAGGTTCAGGTAGGAAAGCTTTTTTTTGTAGGAAATAGGAATGATTGTAGACCATTAATCCTTGGAGATTAACGGTCTAGATTTCGTTCTCGTGTGCTAACACGAAAAACTAAGAGTGCTAACGAATTTAATTATTGGGGGTACCAATGTAATTTGACTAATTTCACTTATGGAAAGTTCCTACAATCATGGGAAGTTCCTATATTCATGGAATTTCATATTTTAGGTTAATATATATTTTATGGGATTTCATATTTTTTAATCGTTCAGATATTTTATATTTTTGGTGTATTTATTTTTATTTTTTTAAAAACTATTTGATTTGTATTTTTAAAAATCGGAACTGTTGTGCTAATCATTTGTTTTGTGTGTGCTGCAAATTGACAACAGAGTGCGGTTCTGGTTATGTTCCAATTATGTGATTTTTTTTGTTATGCTTTATTATGTACAATGCAGTCAATTTTGATACAATGTCTTGTGCTTTTTTTTGGAAGATAAATCATTTGAATTGATATGTTTTGAATTTAGGTAAATTAATGTTGTACAAGTTTATGCTTATGTTGTGACACATGATAGGTATTATACCTTGTGTGCAACGTTGATATGAATAGTGTGCTAGGTAATATATCTTGTTGTGTTTATCGTACTAGTTTATATAACTTGTGGTAAATTACTATTCAACATATGTGTGCAACGTTGATATGAATAACGTGCTAGGTAATATAACTTGTGGTGCTTATCGTGACACGTGATAGATATTATACCATGTATATATATCTTGGAACATATATCTTAGTGTGTTAGGTATTATATCTTGTATCAAAATTGACTGCATTGCACACAATAAAGCATAACAAAAAATCACATAATTGGAACATAACCAGAACCGCACTCTGGTTTCCAATTTGCAGCACACACAAAACAAATGGTTAGCACAACAGTTCCAATTTTTAAAAATACAAATCAAATAGAAAAAAATAATGTTAGTTTTTAAAAAAATAAAATAAATACACTAAAAATATAAAATATTTGAACGACTAAAAGATATGAAATCCCATAAAAAATAGATATTAACCTAAAATATGAAATCCCATGAATACAGGAACTTCCCATGATTGTAGTAACTTCCCATAAGTGAAATTAGTCAAATTACATTGGTACCCCTAATAATTAAATTCGCTAGCACTCCTAGTTTTCCGTGTTAGCACACCAGAATGAAATCTGGGCCATTAATCTCCAAGGATCAATAGCTTACAATCATTCCTATTTCTTACACTTATACCATTTCACTCCATAACCCACCCATATATATATATATATATATATTTTATCATCTTTGTCATGTTATCACTTCACATGACACCTTCTCTCTCCATCACGTTATATATATATATATATATAGGGTGGGGTTATTCTAAAAAGGGTCTTATAATAAAAAGTGTAGGAATGATTGTGGGAGTGACATGTGTCACCTTGCCACATCATCATGCCACATCATATGACATGTGGCACCCCCCCACCCCCCACCCCCACCCCCCCACAAAAAAAAATTCCCGCCAAAAAAAAAAAAAATTGGGGGCCCAAAATTTTTTTTTCCCGCCAAAAACTTATAAGTGTGATGCACCATTTTTTTGGTGCATCATGGTTATAAGTTTTGGTGCATCACACTAATAAGTTTTACTGCATCACAGTTATAAGTTACTGCATCATAGTTAACACTTAAGTGCATCAACTATGATGCAGTAACTTATAACCTTAATGCACTAAATCATAATTGTGATGCATTAACTTTATAACTGTGATACAGTAATAATAAGTTTTACTGCATCGCAGTTATAAGTTACTGCATCATAGTTAACAGTTAAGTGCATCAACTATGATGCAGTAACTTATAACCTTAATGCACTAAATCATAATTGTGATGCAGTAGCTTTATAACTGTGATGCACTTATAAAATTTGGCGGGAATTTTTTTGGCGGGAAAAAAAAAATTTTTTTGCCCCCGAAAAAAAAATTTTGGCAGGAAAAAAAAAAAATTTCGCGGGGGGGTGGGGGGGTGGGTGGGGGGTGACATATGTCATATGATGTGGAATGGGGGATGAAACATGTCACTCCCACAATCCTTCCTACACTTTTTATTATAAGACCCTTTTTAGAATAACTCAAACATATATATATATATATATACTAGTATAACACCCGTGTAATTACACGGGAACACCAAAAAGAACTCTTATGTAAATATATAATATGTAAATCGTTCATTATAAATTTCATAATACTTCTTTATAAACTACATTATTTGTCTGTTTATTATTACACTATTCTCATCGCTGTTGGGTACCAAATCGGATATTTGCGCCGTTTGCGGAAGCGTAAATAAAATTGCGGAAAATAAATGACGCAAGGATTTATAGAGGTTCGGCTATAAACGAGCCTACGTCCTCTCTTTATCTTTTTCAATAGGTTAAAGATAGCAACCTCTATGCCTCTCTTCAATCGGTCGAGGTATAACCGTTTACAATCACGTCTTATATTGGTCCGTGATAAACCACTCGTACTTGTCTTTGCGTCGGTCCAAGTTAAACCGTTTTCCTTTTCTATCGGACAAGGAATCAACCGCTCTAGCTTTCTATGGGTACTAGATAAACCTCACTAAGATAGCGATTGCGATTCTAACAATGCCGGATCATTGATCCTAATAACACCGAATCCAATCATATCTTTTCTTTTACCACTCGTGTATGATTTTGTGTATAACACTCAATCACTCAATGTAAGCTCAATATTACAACAACAATACAATGAATATCAATCTCAGATGAATGTGTAGTATGCTTGAAGTTGTTGTACTCAATCAATACCATAAGCATGGTATTTATAGGCTCCATCATCAAACTAGCCGTTAGCTGCCAGACTGCTCATTACGTACGTTATATGCTCTCCATTACGTACGTAAGCCTCATTACGTACGTTAACCATGGATGGTTACGTACGTTAGTATCTTCACAAATCAGTCCAGTGAGTTTCATCATTTGAGTTACGTACGTTAGCCTTTCCTTTGTTACGTACGTTAACATTACGTCACTGATGACGTCATATATCCGTTGCATGCTTTTCTGACTTTGACTCCTCCAACGTTCACTTGTTTGAACTGAGTTACGTACGTTATCTCTCATACATTACGTACGTTAGCTTCATCATATTACGTACGTTAACATGTTCCTGTTACGTACGTTAGCTTTGTTTTTCTTCAGCATTTTGCACTTCGTTTTCTTCGATGCTTGGCTTCGTCTCTTTGTTGTTTTGTTTTGCTTATCAACATTAATCATCAAAACACTTTTAATTTATGTATGGAACAAAATGTTCCAACAATCTCCCCCTTTTTGATGATTACAAAACAACACTTCGTCAATGGGATTTTCCTGCAAAAATACAAATATATGTATATCTTTACAGACCAAAGTTTTCGACTTTGTCCGTTTCGTTAGAATCTTCTCCCATTACTTTTTCGACTCCTTCTTTCTCCTTTCCTTTAACTTATCGAATTTTTCGAATTTTTCATCGTCTTTTCGACGTCTCCTCATTTTTATTTTTCTGTCATTTTTCGACTTCTCCTTTTCATTTTTCAACTCCTTCGTTTTTTCCCCTTTTAGGGTAAATCCCATTTTTCTTATTTTCCTCCTTTCTCTCCCCCTTTTTGTTTTCATCAAAAAGTAAAAAATAGCAAGTGAATTTAATGATACCAAAATATAAAATATGCATTATACAATTTATGAATAAATGCATAAAGGATAAAAACTCCCCCTGAAAATATTATTTCCCCTTAAAAAAAACTCCCCCTGAGTAAAATACAAAAATCAATTTTTGGGGATCCAACCTATAGTTGATTTTTGTTTAGAAACGTAGACGATATTTGAAACGATTGTTCCTTTAGGGACCCAAATTTTCTTAATTTTTATCATCCGCTTCGGGCTTTTGCAACTTGAAATATGATGCCCGATTTTCAAACACTTTTCGCAATGGGGTATTTTAAAATTAACGAATTCGTTTTTCGAACGTGGTTTGAATCCTAACCCCTCTTTATTCAAAGTAAATTTTTGAATACCAAGCATTTGTTCAAATTTCTCGTTTCCACACGAAAATTTCTTTGTCAAAGATTTAAGCTCGGTTTGGATTTTAACGAGATCATTCTTCAAAATATTTTCATTTTCAATACATTTTGAATGATCGATTTCAACAAATTTTCCCTTCTCGATAATTTTGGAATTTTCAATTTCCAAAGATTTAATTTTAGACTTGAGGGACTTAATTTCCGATAAAGCATTTTGGAAATCCGTATGTAACAACTCAAATGCATCAAATAATTCATCACGGGTGGATGTACTTACTTGACTTTCGACGTCACTGTCGTCGAACGAACTCCGGGCCATGAGAGCGAGATTATTTTGATTGATGAAATCATCGTCTTCATCTTCATCGCTCCAAGTAGCCACGAGAACCTCCTTCTTGGGTTTGACACGGCAATTTTTAGCAAAGTGGCCTGGTTTACCACATTGTCGACAAGAGTTGTCGAACTTCTTCGTTTCGCTCGAGATATCCTTCTTCCTCCGGTTTAATAAGGTTTGGAATTTATTAATATTCTTGGCATAATATGCCGCTTCTTCGTCGCTTTCTTCCACCGGGATTTCATCTTTCTTTTTCGACATCTTAGCCTTCATGGCTAACGATCTTTCTTTCGGTTTCGGCTTGACACTTCGTGATTTTAACACGATCTCATAATTAATTAGCGAACCAACGAGGGTGCTAAAATCGAGCGTGTTGAGATCTTTGGATTCCATAATCGCGGTCACGGTGCCGTCCCATTCGCTAGGTAGTGATCGTAAGATTTTCTTGACTTTTTCACTACTAGATAATGGTTTGCCAAACGAAGCTAGTCCATTGGTGATGACCGAGAATCGGTCGAGCATATTGGTGATGGACTCGTCACCCTTCATCATGAATAACTCGTAGTCATGGAGAAGCATATTGATCTTCGTCTCCTTGACTTGAGTTGTCCCTTCGTGTGTGATTTCAAGAATTTTCCATATTTCTTTCGCACTCTCACACGACGAGATTCGATTGACCTCTTCGGGATTTAAGGCACAAAATAAAAGTTGGGTGGCCTTACAATTTAGATGGTCATTTTTCCAATCGGCATCGTCGTATTCTTCAAAAGTTTTGAGCGTACCGTCGGATTTGATAGGAACTTTTGGGCCAAGGCAAATAATCTTCCAAATTTCGATGTCGTATGCTCGGATGAATATCGACATCTTCTTCTTCCACGTCAAATAATTTGAGCCATCAAAGAATGGTGGTCGGTTGAGAGCAAGGCCTTCGACAGGAGTAAATTGAAACGCCATTGGATCTTTTTCTCCTCGGATGTTAAGCCGCGTATTGGAGTACCGGCTCCGATACCAATTGTTGGGTACCAAATCGGATATTTGCGCCGTTTGCGGAAGCGTAAATAAAATTGCGGAAAATAAATGACGCAAGGATTTATAGAGGTTCGGCTATAAACGAGCCTACGTCCTCTCTTTATCTTTTTCAATAGGTTAAAGATAGCAACCTCTATGCCTCTCTTCAATCGGTCGAGGTATAACCGTTTACAATCACGTCTTATATTGGTCCGTGATAAACCACTCGTACTTGTCTTTGCGTCGGTCCAAGTTAAACCGTTTTCCTTTTCTATCGGACAAGGAATCAACCGCTCTAGCTTTCTATGGGTACTAGATAAACCTCACTAAGATAGCGATTGCGATTCTAACAATGCCGGATCATTGATCCTAATAACACCGAATCCAATCATATCTTTTCTTTTACCACTCGTGTATGATTTTGTGTATAACACTCAATCACTCAATGTAAGCTCAATATTACAACAACAATACAATGAATATCAATCTCAGATGAATGTGTAGTATGCTTGAAGTTGTTGTACTCAATCAATACCATAAGCATGGTATTTATAGGCTCCATCATCAAACTAGCCGTTAGCTGCCAGACTGCTCATTACGTACGTTATATGCTCTCCATTACGTACGTAAGCCTCATTACGTACGTTAACCATGGATGGTTACGTACGTTAGTATCTTCACAAATCAGTCCAGTGAGTTTCATCATTTGAGTTACGTACGTTAGCCTTTCCTTTGTTACGTACGTTAACATTACGTCACTGATGACGTCATATATCCGTTGCATGCTTTTCTGACTTTGACTCCTCCAACGTTCACTTGTTTGAACTGAGTTACGTACGTTATCTCTCATACATTACGTACGTTAGCTTCATCATATTACGTACGTTAACATGTTCCTGTTACGTACGTTAGCTTTGTTTTTCTTCAGCATTTTGCACTTCGTTTTCTTCGATGCTTGGCTTCGTCTCTTTGTTGTTTTGTTTTGCTTATCAACATTAATCATCAAAACACTTTTAATTTATGTATGGAACAAAATGTTCCAACAATCGCAACAAAAGATTTCTAGTCTTTCCTGATCTTCACTCTTGATAGGGCTACATAAAGCTAACCATGACCGAATACGGGTCTTGGAAGATACATACCGACATGAGGGAGCGTGTGACCTTGACTCTTAAATATAGTCATGGTAATGCTCATAATAAGTGAGAACTGACGTATTTGAAATTTAAATGGTAATCTGCTATCTAAGAGACTTAATATCAATTGTGTAATAAGTACTTTAATCTCAAAATTGTTCCCCGAATTTTTTATTCAATAATATGGTTACGGATTTGGATAATTATTAATGATGTGATATTTCATAATCCTGATGATTGATCCATATTTTGAATTAGCATAATTGAGACTCGAACTTACGATTTCAAAATGTGATTTGGAATTCTAGAACAGTTGATGCTATTCAAAAAAATCCATTGAATATACTTGATTTTGACTTTAGAGGTCATAGAGATTTTGCATATGCTATCAGAACTGAGATATAATTGTTTGTCTTTTGAAATTTTAGACATCACGTAATCATTTACTCTATCCACAATGTCGTTTGTTGGCCTCACAGTTGCTCTTTCTTCAGAAAATTACTTTATGGAAAGTTACTTATAAGTAAATGATAGTGCTTTCAGCAATGGCTGCAATATGATCTTCGGCATTCCAGATTAATAATTATCGAGAATATCAATCAATATTTCGCTATCGACTTCTTCACCCAGCTCACCATCTACAATTTTGAGGATTCATTCGGAGAAGTCCTTAATTTCTTATAGATGGTGAGATGACATTGTCTGTCCAATAATTAATCTCATATTCTTGGTCAGTCTTATGAGTTTTCAATGATGCCAAAGTGAAGAACTTATACTTGAATAAACGATATATGTATTGTCCATTTATACAACTCCATATGTAGAATTATACTAAATAATTGTGGTTAGTTTTAGTAATGTTTTTGGAATTTAGAAAACTTTTGAAAATACATAATAGATCTTGACTTATAACTTAAAATAAAGCACTTCTCAATCCTTATATTTGAAAAAAATACATAAATTGTTTGGTATAATTTAAAATACAAAAGAAAATTCAAAACTTTCAAAAATATATAGTTGATTTCAAAAGTAGATAAATTAACAATTTTTTTAAAACTTAAAAAATAAAAAATCACTTAAAATTATTTAAAAAATCACTTCGAGTGCATATATATTCAACACTTCTTTCAGTTGATATTTCTTTTATTGATATACATAATTATAATGGTTAACTAATACAAACTAATTAATTAATGGAAATATATATTAAATTCTCTTTGTTTGGAATTTATATTTTTTAATTAATGAAAATGTAAAATATTTCTGTAATATAATCAATTCCTATTTATTCATAATTCATATTTCTTAATTCGTAGAAATTAATAAGGTATGTAGGAGTTATTTGAGGTATAATTATAATGTAATTAATGCAATGATGATTAGGCGAGTAATTGATTATGTGTCAGCTGAAGCATGAAATGCTGACACATAAGCACACGAAGCACCAGCAGAAGACATGTGGCAGTCGAAGGATGAGAAGCTGCCATTTAGGCTCAACGTATTCTGCATTAGTATATAGGGGAGATATATATATATATATATATCATCTTTCTCTCATTTCCTCTCTCTCACGATCTCTCTCTTTTCTCTCCATCCCCCTCTCGTCATCTCCCTCTCTCGTCCTCTCTCTCTCTCTCTTATCCTTCTCGCTCGTTTTTTTTTCGGCGAGGCGGGGCTTGGATGGCAGCCGGCTTCTTCATTTCCGGCGACGGACTGGAGTTGACGACCGGAGTTTGCTGACGTCTCCGGCGACGATTGAAGCTCGGCGGCGGCAGGTGGCTCGTGACTGGAGCAGCGACGGTCTGATCGGAATTTCCGGATCGGAAGGCGTTGCAAATCCGGTCGATGTAATATCCGAAAATTCTACTACTGTTATTTAACATTATTTTATCCGAGTTATGTTGTACAGTGTGGTATCTGTACAGTATGGATAAAATAAATGAAGGACTGAGACATCTGTATTGGTACAATTATCGTACTTGGTTGACAATTACATTTAAGAAGTATATGTATTCAGTATGCCGTATGTTCGTATTCTGTATGTTGAGACGTTGGACAAGAATAGCTGAAAATGGCTAAGTATAGCCTTATTAGCGCACGCTGATATGCATAACGCACGCTATCGTGCAGGATTAGCGCACGCTACGTTTATAGGTTAGCGTACGCTAGTGCAGACAGATCGGAAGGAATCTGCGTGTGGACCTACCGCTTTGGCGCACGTTACGATAAGTCAACGGATGTTGTAATGTAGTGTTAGCGCACGCTAATGCATGTTGATTAGCGCACGCTAATCGTATATTGACAAAAAGGAATCTTATCCTAGTCGAGGCTTGCCGTGTGGACCCGTGTTCGGAGCATACATAAACGAGTCAATCGATGTTAGCGCACGCTAAACGCAAGGACTTGCGACGCTAGAGAGTGTAAATTACGTGACGCTAATGCATGGGCATTACGACGTAAGCTCATGGACGAAGCCAGACAGTAGACTCTGGACTACGAAAGCGCACGCTAACAAAGGACAGATAGCGCACGCTAAAGCCTTAGCGCACGCTAAACAGGAGCTGTTAGCGCACGCTAGAAATGCGATCTATATAAGGGATGACGGGTATTATGAAGCATTTCGTCCATTCTTTCACTTTCAATCGATAGAGAGAGCTTTGGGAGGTTCTTGAGGTTCCCAAGCACGGTGAGGTGGTGATCTTTAACAAGATTAAAGATGGAAATCATGGATTAAAGCTTTGTTCTTGAAATCATTGGTGATTCTTGGAAATGGATTCAACCTTGGAAATCAATCCATTCCTTCATAAAGGTAATCACTCTTCATCTTTGGATTTCGTTTTGGATTGAATGTTGATGATTATTACATAAACAAGTTTGACAAGCATGATCATGAGATGGATTAATGAGTATGATGATATTAATATGATTCTTGTGATTTAGATTGTGTCGCTCGTTTTCTTGAGATAAGTGGATTAATCCTTCTCCTCGATGGATGTTGATGTTATTGTAGATGATTACTCTTTGTAATGGAAGATTAAGGATGTGTGGTTACGTTCTTGACATTTCGTGTATTAATATTAAGGAAGATGATATATGGATATAGAACTTGGATTATAAGTTGGATGATTGTTTATATGTTAAAGGATATCGGATTTCGTTGTTTTGATAGCTTTGAACATGATTCAGAATCACTTCGTATTCTTGAAATCGCCATAAGTTGATCGGTATCTCAAAAACATGCATCATCGGCATTAGCGCACGCTACGCCATCGCCTAGCGCGCGCTAATGGGAGCAACTTAGCGCACGCTACGTTAGGTGATTAACGTGCGCTAAGAAGCCGTAAAGTGCGATTTTCGTGTTGTGGTTGTAAATTCGTCTTTGGTTTGAGTAGGATTGATTCGACTAGTGTTTAATCGAGATATTGTCGAGCCGTTGGGTTTGTGAATTGGTTTTATCGATTGTTGATTGTTATCAAACTTGTTGTCTATCGACATCGTAATAGGCTTAGAATATTGATCGGTGATTACAACCGTGTGTTGCGGTCGAGCTCGAGTATGTTCGTGAATTGCTTTGGTCGGGACCGAGGGACTTGCAGATGACGGCAATGGAATTGGTAACACTTCATCGGTATCGAGGCAAGTTATTACTTGCTCGGTTGTAATATTTAATAAATGGTTTGACTTCATTCGTTTATAATTCGTATAGCAATGTTTATAATCGTAATCACAAGGGATTTGGGATTATAGGTTGTATTCGAGTTTTGGGAATTTAATCATAAGGTATATGATTCACATTTATTGTTGGTATACTTGGTATCGAAGATATGTTGTGGTATAGACGAAGACGTGAATTATCTACCATTCGTGACATTTTGGATCGTCAAATATTCAGAATAATGGTTCGTGATGGTTTGGACATCGAGATTGCTCTCGAAGGACTCGGAGCAAGTACTCTAATCATTTTTGTCATCTGTGTCGATCATGTCGTGATACATTCGTGTATCGTTGTTGTCATGCATTTGTGCATTGTTGTTGTCGTACATTGTGTACTGTTGTTTTGTGCAGTTGTGCATTGTTGTCATATGTCCACCATGCTTTGATCCGACGGGAATCATCATGGGAATCTATAGTGTGTGCTGGATCGTTAGACGGGTAATGCCACCATGCTTTGGTCCGACGGGATCATCATGGGAATCTATAGCTGTGTGCGCTGGATCGTTGGATTACCATATGTATTGTTGTTGTGCATATGTATATTATGGGTTTGCCATAAGTATACATTGTTGTTATTGTTGTGAGCATATTGACATTGTCATATGAGTATGCATTTGTAGGTCTTGTGTTAGGACCATGTTCGTATGTTGTGTTGATCTGATCTCGGATTAGACTGACGTGATGGTAATGGTATTTCGTATCTTGAGGTATGTTCCGTATTTCCTTGGTACTTGTCTTTGATGGACAGTCGATTATCGTATTGGAATTGTCGATGTTATCCGATAGATTGAATTGGCCAGAGTTGGTATAATTTCCGTATCGCGAGTTATGATAATATTTTTGAGAACCTTGGGTATTGTTGAGATACCGTACAGATATTTTGGTATTATCCCATGGTGATGTTAAGGATACGAATTGTGAATTTTCGTAAAGTTAAGACGGTAAGATTACATTGGTCGTATTCTTACTTAGTTTTTCCATTGATAGGTAATTATTGACGTGATGTGATGGTTATCATTGTTGGATATTATGGCTGACCCCGTCGTGGGCTTTCTTTTAGGTTCTCGGAGTATCGAGCTTGTAGCGGTCGTGAAGAGATGAGCTTCCCGGAGGATACTGGCTAGGACATGTTCTGTACATTGAGTTTCTTGTTTGGTTCTTGTTTTCCGCTGCTAGAGTATCGTTTTGGTTGGTCTTTTTCCGCTGCGTGAGTATTTTGAGACGCTCTTTTGGTATCCGTAATCGAGGTTACTTTGGAAATCGTTTTCTAAACTTTTGAGTATCGTTTGTTTGGCCTTGCGATTTCAAATGAGTTTTACGACGGTTTTTGATAAATGGATTTTATAAGTCTTTGTGAATTTTTAAAGTTAGTACCGTCGTTGGCCTCTTGGGCATTTGTAAATGTTTGTGAAAATTTCTTTTTAGCCTTGTGGGTTCCATCTCGGCCACGGCGCTGTAATATTTCCGGTTAAATGCGGGGTGTTACGAATATGGTATCGGAGCTTAGGTTGAGAAAACCTAGGCATTTGGGTCGAGTTGGGTCGTGTTTTGTTGCGTCATTCGAGTTGTCGATTGACAAATACTAGAGCCGTGAGTCTTTGTTGTTCACTCGGGCTTGTGCGTTATCGGATTTGCCAAGATCGTCTCGGGCTTGTTATAACTTTTCCAAATGGTGTTTACGTGATATATTGTGTTCTTGAGTTGCACCGAGTTTGCAAATCGTGAGTTTTGAAAATACATGTCGAGTATTTTCTTGAGTCTAGACATGTGCCAAGATATCACGGGAATCGTCGGCTTCACGATCTGTAAGTATTCGGATTTTGAATTTCATTGAGATTTACCGCTGCTCTAAGTTGATATGTTTTGAGATTCAGCAGATATTATGCATTTCAATATAAGGTGACAGAGTTGGGATAGGATTGATGATCTTGAGAAGTTATGATTTTGGAAATCGTATATCACTAGATTTTGGAACGGAATTGTGTAATCGGGAGAAGGACTATGGATTGTTGAGAAGAACATGTAGCATGTTAATTCATTTGAGATACATGAACTGATTTGAGCATTTGAAAATGATACTTTTCAAAATGAATATTTTATGGATGTTTTACGGAAAATGATTTTGGGCCGAGACCCAATCGATTTTGAAATGGTTTTATAACTCAGACTTGAAGTCCGAAAAGGGGTTTTCTACTGATTTAAACTTTTTGTAATGCGGAACGAGTTACGGGCTAAGACCCTAATGTTTCAAACGGCTTTTCTGTTTTCTTAAAACTCCCGAGACTTGTAAAACACTTTACCAATCGTTTACCTATGTTATTTCCGCCTTTCGAGGCTTTGGTTTACTTGTTCAAATTGAACCTCTCGGGAAGTCTTTCGCTGTGTGGATTTGTTTCAATATTTTGTCATATCATATTTAAGGTGATCCAGGATGGGTTAATGACTGACGTTGCAAGTCATGTGTGGAAAAGGAGTTTAGTCGGAATTTATATATTGAGATTTTGGAACTCGATCGTGTGGTTTTCCGATGGAATATCAGTGGATATTGGTGACGAGCCGGATTGGTATATAGGAGTACGGATGTGGTCAATCATTTGCATAGTTTTTATTTTAAAACTTCGAAATCGTGTGGATTCGAAGGAAACTGTTATCAAATACTTGGCACCGGCGAGCCAGTTTATTTTTCGAGAATTGATTTGGTGGTCTTACCAAAATTTATGTTTCGAGTTTTGAAATTTTTGAAAGAATTTTCAAAATTTGTCTTTTGACAAGAATATATGATTTCATCTTGGTTTTGAAAACGTGATTGATGTACATACGCATTTAATGCATAATGCATATCGTGGTGAAGTTCAATGAGATTCACGAATGGATAAGACATCGATGGTACGAGGAAAAGAGATTCGAACGTTAGTATGGTAGTTTGGTTATCCACGGATGATCGGTTGATTTATCGGATGAGAGAGATATGTTGTGTGTTGTAGATTCATGCACGGGATGTAATTTTGGAATGTGGATTTTGTGAAACCGGACATAGGTGCTACGTGATTCCATTGGTGCGGTAGTAGCGTAATCTTACCATAGTGATCTTTGAATGATTTCTTTGTAAGTGTAAATATGGGGATGGTGACCCCATCCGGTTGTTTTGGATATTGAGTGCTCGTTCCCCCTCGTGGTATGAATTGGTATGTTCGTCGATTTGCGACTCGTTGTTCGTATGCCGAGGGAAATGTTCGCCATTTGGGTATGTGTATTGAGATCCACAGTAAGTGATCGGTGTGTCGTTTTGAGAATTTTGCTTTTTCGTATATCATTTCGTGGTTCGTGTTGATAGTGTTGTAGTGTAGCGTGTGAAGGTATTCTCGATTTCCGTTGATCGTTCGTTGGTTGTATTGGAGTTTATCTCGTTGATGATATTCTCGTTTGTGTTTTGTCCTCTGGTTGGTCAGATTGGAATTTATCATGTCGATGATAAATTCGGTTGATTGTTGATCATTGTTGGTGATCATCGAGCGTTGATTGTCTATCGATGTTTCGGGATTCGTTGCCATTGTATTGAGCGGTTGTTTCACGTATACATCGGATATTATTCGCTTTATCGAATTGAGACTTGATTATGTAATCAGCAGACAGATTTGATTCGGGCATTGTTTGATCCGAAGATGATATATTTTGTTGAGAATCGGGAATTGTGATCGTAGCGTATTGAGATCTGCATCTGGAAAACGCCGCTAGTATCTCCGGAGATCGTCGACCTGCGTATTTGGAAGTATGCTCTTTTGGATATTCGGTAATGATGATGATAAATCGTTGTCGTGATGGTTTTGGGATATTTTGGGTTGAACAGTATGGTTGTTCGTTTTATGATGGATTGCAAGTTTCGAGGACGAAACTTATTTTAAGTGGTGTAGTATGTAATATCCGAAAATTCTACTACTGTTATTTAACATTATTTTATCCGAGTTATGTTGTACAGTGTGGTATCTGTACAGTATGGATAAAATAAATGAAGGACTGAGACATCTGTATTGGTACAATTATCGTACTTGGTTGACAATTACATTTAAGAAGTATATGTATTCAGTATGCCGTATGTTCGTATTCTGTATGTTGAGACGTTGGACAAGAATAGCTGAAAATGGCTAAGTATAGCCTTATTAGCGCACGCTGATATTCATGCATAACGCACGCTATCGTGCAGGATTAGCGCACGCTACGTTTATAGGTTAGCGTACGCTAGTGCGGACGAATCGGAAGGAATCTGCGTGTGGACCCTACCGCTTTCGGCGCACGTTCTGATAAGTCAACGGATGTTGTAATGTAGTGTTAGCGCACGCTAATGCATGTTGATTAGCGCACGCTAACTGTATATTGGACAAAAAGGAATCTTATCCTAGTCAGAGATGTCGGCGTGTGGACCCGTGTTCGGAGCATACAGACAAACGAGTCAACTGATGTTAGCGCACGCTAAACGCAAGGACTTGCGTACGCTAGAGAGTGTAAATTACGTACGCTAATGCATGGGCATTACGTACGTAAGCTCATGTACGAAGCGAGACAGTAGTCTCTGGACTACGATAGCGCACGCTAACAAAGGTCAGTTAGCGCACGCTAAAGCCTTAGCGCACGCTAAACATGAGATGTTAGCGCACGCTAGTAATGCAGTCTATATAAGGGACAGACGGGTATTATGAAGCATTTCGTCCATTCTTTCACTTTCAATCGATAGAGAGAGCTTTGGGAGGTTCTTGAGGTTCCCAAGCACGGTGAGGTGGTGATCTTTAACAAGATTAAAGATGGAAATCATGGATTAAAGCTTTGTTCTTGAAATCATTGGTGATTCTTGGAAATGGATTCAACCTTGGAAATCAATCCATTCCTTCATAAAGGTAATCACTCTTCATCTTTGGATTTCGTTTTGGATTGAATGTTGATGATTATTACATAAACAAGTTTGACAAGCATGATTATGAGATGGATTACCGGAGTATGATGATATTAATATGATTCTTGTGATTTATATTGTGTCGTTCGTTTTCTTGAGATAAGTGGATTAATCCTTCTCCTCGATTCGGATGTTGATGTTATTGTAGATGATTACTCTTTGTAATGGAAGATTAAGGATGTGTGGTTACGTTCTTGACGTTTCGTGTATTAATATTAAGGAAGATGATATATGGATATAGAACTTGGATTATAAGTTGGATGATTGTTTATATGTTAAAGGATATCGGATTTCGTTGTTTTGATAGCTTTGAACATGATTCGAATCACTTCGTGTTCTTGAAATCGCCATAAGTTGATCGGTATCTCAAAAACATGCATCCGGCATTAGCGCACGCCACGCTTATCGCCTAGCGCTAATGGGAGCAACTTAGCGCACGCTACGTTAGGTGATTAACGTGCGCTAAGAAGCCGTAAAGTGCGATTTTCGTGTTGTGGTTGTAAATTCGTCTGGTTTGAGTAGGATTGATTCGACTAGTGTTTAATCGAGATATTGTCGAGCCGTTGGGTTTGTGAATTGGTTTTATCGATTGTTGATTGTTATCAAACTTGTTGTCTATCGATTCGTAATAGGCTTAGAATATTGATCGGTGATTACAACCGTGTGTTGCGGTCGAGCTCGAGTATGTTCGTGAATTGCTTTGGTCGGGACCGAGGGACTTGCAGATGACGGCAATGGAATTGGTAACAGCTTCATCGGTATCGAGGCAAGTTATTACTTGCTCAGTTTGTAATATTTAATAAATGGTTTCAGCTTCATTCGTTTATAATTCGTATAGCAATGTTTATAATCGTAATCACAAGGGATTTGGGATTATAGGTTGTATTCGAGTTTTGGGAATTTAATCATAAGGTATATGATTCACATTTATTGTTGGTATACTTGGTATCGAAGATATGTTGTGGTATAGACGAAGACGTGAATTATCTACCATTCGTGACATTTTGGATCGTCAAATATTCAGAATAATGGTTCGTGGTGGTTTGGACATTGAGATTGCTCTCGAAGGACTCGGAGCAAGTACTCTAATCATTTTTGTCATCTGTGTCGATCATGTCGTGATACATTCATGTATCGTTGTTGTCATGCATTTGTGCATTGTTGTTGTCGTACATTGTGTACTGTTGTTTTGTGCAGTTGTGCATTGTTGTCATATGTCCACCATGCTTTGATCCAACGGGAATCATCATGGGAATCTATAGCTGTGTGCGCTGGATCGTTGGACAGGTAATGCCACCATGCTTTGGTCCGACGGGATCATCATGGGAATCTATAGCTGTGTGCGCTGGATCGTTGGATTACCATATGTATTGTTGTTGTGCATATGTATATTATGGGTTTGCCATAAGTATACATTGTTGTTATTGTTGTGAGCATATTGACATTGACATATGAGTATGCATTTGTAGGTCTTGTGTTAGGACCATGTTCGTATGTTGTGTTGATCTGATCTCGGATTAGACTGACGTGATGGTAATGGTATTTCGTATCTTGAGGTATGTTCCGTATTTCCTTGGTACTTGTCTTTGATGGACAGTCGATTATCGTATTGGAATTGTCGATGTTATCCGATGGATTGAATTGGCCAGAGTTGGTATAATTTCCGTATCGCGAGTTATGATAATATTTTTGAGAACCTTGGGTATTGTTGAGATACCGTACAGATATTTTGGTATTATCCCATGGTGATGTTAAGGATACGAATTGTGGATTTTCGTAAAGTTAAGACGGTAAGATTACATTGGTCGTATTCTTACTTAGTTTTTCCATTCATAGGTAATTATTGACGTGATGTGATGGTTATCATTGTTGGATATTATGGCTGACCCCGTCGTGGGCTTTCTTTTAGGTTCTCGGAGTATCGAGCTTGTAGCGGTCGTGAAGAGATGAGCTTCCCGGAGGATACTGGCTAGGACATGTTCTGTACATTGAGTTTCTTGTTTGGTTCTTGTTTTCCGCTGCTAGAGTATCGTTTTGGTTGGTCTTTTTCCGCTGCGTGAGTATTTTGAGACGCTCTTTTGGTATCTGGTAACTGAGGTTACTTTGGAAATCGTTTTCTAAACTTTTGAGTATCGGCTGTTTGGCCTTGCGATTTCAAATGAGTTTTACGACGGTTTTTGATAAATGGATTTTATAAGTCTTTGTGAATTTTTAAAGTTAGTACCGTCGTTGGCCTCTTGGGCATTTGTAAATGTTTGTGAAAATTTCTTTTTAGCCTTGTGGGTTCCATCTCGGGGCCCACGGCGCTGTAATATTTCCGGTTAAATCTGGGGGTGTTACAGTCGAGCTGTTCCGACATTTTTTTTCTGGCGAGACGGAGCTCAGGCGTCCGGTGTTCTTCATGGTTTCCGGCCATGGACGCGGCTCCATTGTTTCCGGCGACTGGAGGTAGTTTCTATCCAGAACGGACGGCGGAACGGAGGCTTGACAGATTTCCGGCGAGGAATTACAGGCGGAGATGGAGTTGGGTGAAAACCGGCCATGGATGGAAACGGGCTGGAGTTGGACGAGGTCCGGCGGGTCAGTTTTTCCGTCGGTCGAGTTCCAACAGGAGAGTTATTTTCTGACCGGATTCCGGCGAGGGTTGCCGGCCGATCGACTCTTCTGGTTAGTTTGTATGTGTGTGTGTTTCGTGAGTTTGTGTGTGTGTGTTTCGTGAGTTTGTGTGTGTGTGTGTGTGTTGTGTGTTCTGTGTATATATATATAATGTATAAAGCTGTGTGCGTGTTTGTACAGGTATATATATATGTATTGTGTGTGCTGTGTGTTATATATATTGTGTGTGTTGTGTAGTGTGTTGTATAAATATATATATATTGTGGTTAGTTGTGTGTGCATGTGCAGGTGTATATATATATATATATATATATATATATATATATGTGATGTATATATTATGTAAAGTGTGTGCACAGTGGGTATATATATATATAGAGAGGAGGGTTCAAATAAAAACTTCTTCATATGTGTTAACTAGAAACTAATCTAAATTGTTCATTCGATTTGATCAACGGATGATATTAATTGATACTTCCAATTTTATTTTATTCATTTTACTATGTAAAGGGTAGTAAAGTAACATGATTATGATGTAACGCCTAGTCCCCTTGATTAGTGGGATTTTTCCAACTCACTCTTAATTCAATTGTGTCATTACTAATTAAAAGTATTTTTCTCTATTTCATGATTATACATTATCTTTTATTAATTTATAATCATATGAACCCATTTATTAATTACTAATTTCTCATTTCAAGGAAAACGAGTTCTCATATATTTCTTAGTGATGCTTTTAGAATAGTTTAAATGTTACATGATGAGTTTAGTATCATGTTCACGGTCATATATGATTTTTTTGTTGATATCGAACAATTTTTTAAAATAAATTTTATGATTTGTTGATATCCAACAATTTTAAACATCGTTATTATCTAATAAAAACATTATAATATATTAATTAAGCATTATAATTATCATCTCTTAGAATGTGTATATTGACTATTTAACAACAAAAATAAACATGTGATGATCTGATCTTAATATGTTTCATGAATACACAATTTACTTTAATATTCATATATAGTACACTTCTTAATATCTATAAAAAAGAAATAGCATAATACTTTGATAAGCAATGCACGAACAATATATAAGCAATAGACGAATCAATAATAAGCAATATTAATAGTAAAATATATTAATAAGCAATGCATATGCACAATATAAGCAAATAAGATATTAATAGATGAATCAATAATGAAAAATAGTATAATATATTAATAAGCAATGCATATGCACAATATAAGCAAATAAAATATTACGCTAACAAGAAAAAAAATGTATATCTTGATGTATCATCAAAATAGCTAGTCTTCACTAATTGTCTATTGAAATTTATTAATTCTCAATTAAAATTAAATTTAAACGGACACGTAATAATGCGTCTCAATATGATATACGAAACCAACAATAAGCAAGAATATGATATCTAAAAAACAATACATAAACACAATATAAGCAATGGATATAAAGCAACAATAAACGACATCATTACAATTGTAATACATTAACAAGCAACACATAAACAAAATATAAGCAATTTATCAATCATTATAAGCAATAATGCACTATTTAAATAAGCAATGAATAAAAAAAATTCAAGTTTCATATAAACAAATTTGAAATCGAAAGTTTTAAGCAAAAACACAAACCCAAGATTATTTGTTAAGGGCTTCCACAAATTACGCAAGATATAGTTATGGTAAGTTTAAAGCTAGTAGAAAAATACATTCTTATCCTGAATTGTTTATTTTAGGTAAATTTGTGGTTCTAATATAGTAATGCTACAGATATATCGTTAGTTTTGTGATTAATCTCATCCATTCATATTAATCTAATCAATGGTTTATGGTGGTTCTTAGTTAACACATAGAGGTTGGTTTCTATTATAACCCTCCCCTATATATATATATATATATATATATATGTGTGTGTGTGTGATGTATGTATATTATATATATGTGTGTGTATACGGATAAATACGAGTATAATCTGTGTTCGTGTTGGAATCGGAGTTATCTATTATGTTGTTTTCGGTCAATATCGTGTTATCGAATGAATTGTATTTCATTCAAGGTTGTTCGAGTGCTTGTGATTGTCGGGGGACGCCGTTGATCGATTCGTGGTAGGACGTTGATCGTGGAAGGACTTTCTCGCCTTCGGTTTGAGGCAAGTTTTATACTTATACTAGTCAATGAGATTAATGTTATCATATATGTGTATGAATGTGTGTATCATTTCGAGACTTGGTCTCTTTATGATTTTGTTGACATCAAGGGATTGTTTTATACGATACCCTTCGGAAAATTATGCCAAATATTATTGTTATTCGTAAATGGCCGATTTAAGGCATTGCGATACTTGTTGGTAATATATTTGTCGATAGCCGGTTCGCGGTATCGATATATCGATTGTTATTGTTGATTGATGTTCCTTTGAGATATTGTTGTTGATAGCCGGTTCGCGGCATCGACGTATCGATTGTTATTATTGATTGATGTTCCATCAAGATATTTTTGTGAATCGTCGTTATTGATATCAGTGTTTTTCTATTGATGTCGTTTTGTCCGATTGAAGGCATTGACGTATTCGATTATCTTCGTTATCGGTAACCGATTAAAGGTGCCGAGACATCCGTTGTATAATTGTTATCGGTTAATCGTTCTGAAGGTAATCGATATATTGAATTGGGATTATCAAAGATAATTCCCATCCGTTGTATAATTATTATCGATTGTTCGCTCTAAAGGTAATCGATATATTGAATTGGGATTATCAAAGATAATTCCCATCCGTTGTCAAAAAGATAATTCCCATCCGTTGTATAATTGTTATCGATTGGCCGTTCTACGGTAATCGAATTATTGAATTGGGACTGTCGAGGATAGTTCCCATCCGTTGAATTATTATTGTCGTGTTGGCCGACTTAAGGCAGCACACTATTATTCTTGTGAACTCGGTAATTTTGTGATTATTGAGGGTTGAGAATTTCCTGGATTGTTGTGTTGCGATTATTGTTCGTGTTAATCGGTCCTCAGGGATTTTGATCCGAGGATGGTTGTTTTGAATATTGTTGGTCGTGTCGATCTTTCATTATTCGTGTGTCATCGTTCACTTGGTGAGTCGTATAATCCGTATTGGATGTGTTATCCTTTGAGTTTCGTTGTCATGTTGTATCGTGCCATATCCGGAATCATATCTGCGTTCCGATTGGTTATTGTGTAGGATTTTTAGCCAGGCACATATATAGTCATGCGTGAATATTATTTCCGTATTGGACTGTGCACACGAGACGTAGTTTCATGAGGCTAATTAGGTACATTGTCCCACGTATATTCTGGATTCCGTATACGGGGTGGACATGTGCACGGACACATTTCCAGATCGGGCGTACTGTGATGTCCATCTTGAGCCATATTATTAATCGTCCATAGTATTGGATGTGTTCGACGGTTTGTGGCTGATTGTTTCATACGCCAGAGGGGTATGTTCGACAGTCAGGTTTGTTTCTTTGAGATCTGTATTGTGATGATTTACAGCTTCGGGCTGTTCGGCTTTCAGGCCATCGTGATATTTTGGCAGCTTCGGGCTGTTCGGATTTCAGGCCATCGTGATATTTTGGCAGCTTCGGCTGAGGGATTTCAGGCCATTGTGATGTATTTCCGTTGGAGCCTTCGGGCATTGTGATTCGTATTTATTTCAGCGTTGGATTGGTTTACCTTCGGGTAATGTATTGTTGTATTCTATATTGATGATTCGTCGTTGGGCACTTATGTTCTAACCTATTGAGCAGGTATTGATCGTATGTCGTGGGCATAGTGTTCCACGAATGCTCGATTCTTACTTTGGTTTGTGAGCATCTCGTACTACCATTGTTGTACTGTTTATTCTGCCTTTGGATGCATATTATGTTGTGCATGTATTTGATATTCATTATTCTGGATGACCGACTGTGGGGCGGAACATGTTTTCATGTTTTAGGTGCTTGCGAGGAGAGAGTTGAGACACAGGGGCATGACGATGGCGACGAGGCATTCGAGCGATACTAGTCCGAGATATTTTGGGTTCATGTCGGTCAGACAGTTTGGAGTACTCCAATTTTGTTCAGTCGTTGTCATTTTATATTATCCGAGCAAGGCTCATGGATGTTGTTGTATTTTATTTTGGCCATGTAGGCCCATCCTTATCGTTGAAATTCCATATCGGAATAGTATGTCGGACATCATAGTAGGGTCTGTGATTTCCTATTTTGGTCAGTTTGTTGTATTTTAGTCGTGTTCACCTGGTGGATCACCTGGTGTGGGGTCCACGGCACTGTAATAACCCAATGGGGTTTGGGGGTGTTACATTTGGTATAGTGCAGCCCATACTCACGAGTACCCCTTAAGTATCTTAATACCCTTATGATCGCCTTCCAGTGATCCTTTCCGGGGTTGCTCGTGTATCTACTTAGTCTACTAACTGAGTAGGCTATATCTGGTCTTGTACAACTCATCAAGTACATCAGACTTCCTATTATGCGTGAGTACTCAAGTTAAGATACTCATTCACCCTTATTCTTGGATAGCCTCAACGTCATATCCACCGGGGTTTTTGCTGTGCCAGAGTCATCCTTATTAAATGTTTCAAGGATTTTGTCCACATAGTGGGCTTAACTCAGCATGAGACCTTACGACGTTCGTGTGATTTTAATCCCTAAAATTACATCTGCGAGTCCCATATCCTTCATATCAAATCTCGACCTCAGCATGTCTTTGGTCGATTTGATTATTCTTTCATTACTGCCGGTAATGAGCAAGTTATCTACATATAGACACAAAATCACATATCCATCTTCTGTGTCTTTCACATATACACATTTGTCGGATTCATTAATTTTTGAAGCCGCCGCTTATCATGACATGATCAAATTTTTCATGCCACTGTTTTGGTGCCTCCTTCAATCCGTACAAAGATTTTACCAGCTTGCAGACTATCCTTTCTTGTCCAGGAGCAGAGAACCCCTCGGGTTGTTCCATGTAGAGTTCCTCTTCTAAGTCCCCATTTAGAAAGTCAGTCTTAACATCCATTTAATGAACTTTTAAGCCTCGTAATACTGCGATGGCAAGTATCATCCTGATGGAAGTTATTCTTGTCACAGGAGATTAAGTGTCAAAATAGTCTAGGCCTTCACGTTGGTTTATCCCTTTGCTACGAGCATAGCCTTATATTTATCAACTACTCCATCTTTCATTTTTTTCTTGAAAATCCACTTATTTCCTAATGGTTTACACTTAGGAGGTAATTCCACTAGTTCCCAAGTATGATTCTGTAATATAGAATCAATCTCTTCTTTGATAGCCTTCTTCCATAGAGGTCCATCCGTCGAGCTTACAGCTTCTTTGTAAGTCTGAGGTGCTTTTTCGAGCAAGTAGGTGATGAAATCTGGTCCATAAGATTTCTCCGTCCTTTGCCGCTTGCTCCTTCTAGGTTCGTCCTCATTATCCAATATTTGGTCTTCATTATCTTCATCCATTAGTTCAGAAGTCTGTACGGATGAGATAAGAGGCTCACTTGCAGTCTTACAAGGAAAGATATTCTCAAAGAATGACGCATTCCTTGATTCCATAATCGTATTCTTGTGAATCTCAGGCACTTTGGATTCATGCACAAGAAATCGGTAAGCATTGTTGTTGTGTGCATATCCAATGAAAATATAGTCAACCGTTTTTTGGCCTATTTTAACTTTCTTAGGAGTAGGTATCATCACCTTTGCTAGACACCCCCACACTTTCATGTAATTGTAGGAAGGCTTGACTCCTTTCCACAATTCAAAAGGAGTTTTGTCTCCGTTCTTCCGACATATCTTGTTTAAGAGATAATTCACCGTTAAGATGGCTTCTCCCCACATATTTTGCGGCAGACTTGAGTTTAGTAATATCGCATTCATCATCTCTTTCAGAGTGCGATTCTTACATTCTACCACGCCATTTGACTGTGGTGCATATGGGACAGTGACTTCATGAATAATCCCATGTTGCGAGCAAAATTCGCCAAATGGTTCCACATATTCACCTCTGCGGTCACTCCTCAAGATTTTTATCTTAGCATTCAATTGATTCTCAACTTCCGTTTTATAGAGAACGAATTTCTCTATGGCTTCATCTTTGCTTTTAAGCAACTATACATAGCAATATTTAGTACAATCATCCACGAAAGTAATAAAATATTTATTTCCACCTCTAGTTTGAACAAACTTCAAATCACATAGGTCGCTATGAATTAATTCTAAAGGTTTGGTGTTTCTTTCCACTTGTCGGAATGGAGATCGAGTTAATTTTGCCTCTACACAAGTTTCACACTTGTGGTTTAAATCAATTTTAAACTTTGGTATGTGATCTAATGCAATTAGTCTACGCATTGCATTAAAATTAACATGTCCTAATCTAGCATGCCATAAATTAGGAGACTCAAGCAAGTAAGCAGAAGAATTCTTCATTTCATTATTTTTGATAGTCATTACATTGAGCTTAACTAGCCCATCACATTCATATCCCTTGCCTATAAACACACCATTTTTCGACAAAATAACTTTATCGGACTCGAAAACTGATCTAAAGCCGTGCTTCATCAACAAGGAACCATAAATAAGGTTCTTGCGGATATCAGGCACATATAACACTCGTTTAAGAGTCACTTCCTTTCCAGACGTCATCTTTAGAATCACCGTGCCTTCGCCCAAAATAGTTGAGGTTGCAAAATTTCCCATATACAGCATATCGCTGGCATCCATTTCTTCCAAGAAGGAGAACATACTCTTGTTGGCACATATATGCCTAGTTGCTCCAGTATCGATCCACCACTTTTTAGGATTTGAGCCAACTAGGTTCACTTCGGAGATCATAGCACATAAGTCAAGATTTTCCACTTGTTCGGTAATCAGATGTGCTGCATTACCTTCCTTTTTCTTTGGTTTCTTTGGCAGCCTGCAGTCAGCCGCCCTATGACCCATCTTTTCACAGTTGTAGCATTTGCCAAGGAATTTTTCCTTCTTTTTCTCAATTCCTCCTTTAAGTCCCACCTTGGTTCCCTTTCCAGTGTTGCATTTCTTAGATGTCTGTCCAGTTTGCACAACATTGGCTTTTGCTACAGCAGCATTTACCTTCTTTTCTGATCCTCGGTTGTCTTCCTCTATGCGAAGTCTAACGATCAGATCTTCCATGCTCATCTCCTTGCGCTTGTGCTTGAGATAATTCTTGAAGTCTTTCCAAGTTGGGGGCAGTTTTTCGATCACAGCAGCCACTTGGAAGGATTCGCTAATGACCATTCCTTCAGTATGGATTTCGTGAATGATCACTTGTACCTCCTGTACCTGACTCACCACAGTCTTGGAGTCGATCATCTTGTAATCGAGAAATCGTCCAACAATCCACTTCTTGGCACCGGCGTCCTCGATCTTGTACTTGTGGTCTAGTGAGTCCCACAATGCCTTTGCTGAATTAGCACTGCTGTACACGTTGTACAGTGAATCGGCAAGGCCATTCATCACATAGTTCCGACACAGATAGTCGGAAGTTTTCCAAGCCTCAATGGTCATCAGAGTTTGTTGGTCACTGTCTTCGTCATATTTTGGCGCATCCTCCTTGAGGAATCGAGACAAGCATAGAGTGGTTTGATAGAACATCATCTTCTGTTGCCATCTCTTGAAATTCTGCCGGTTGAATTTCTCTGGTTTGTCCGCATGGTTGACCGGAACCGAAACCGAATTAGTAATCGGAATCGAAGCTGTACCCGATCCAGTTATCAGAGGCGCACCTCCAGTCGCTGAACCCGAGCCGATTTTCTGAGGCACACCTCCAGAAACGTCCGTGGACAGTGTTGGGTTTTGAGAATCCATATTGCTTAACTTTTCGAAAGTAGATCTGTTTTAATCAAGTAAACAAAAAAAGAATTTGCTTTAAGATTGTTGAATATTTTTTGAAAAACGATTAATTGAAAAATAACAGAATATATATATATATATATATCGAATATATGTTTTATCCGAATCCTGCAAAAAAATCAGTTAGCAAAAACAAGGAAAATTCTGTTCGCGTAAACGATTGAAAGTGTCGCTGTTGAGTCCAGAATATCTGTCTCCTTAAAGCAAATTCGCCCTCACCACGGTGTATGACGTCTGCCTCCCAGGATAAAACAACAGCTCGATGCAGTGAATCGATGATGCGCTGCGCCCTCAACGAACTAGAACAACTATGTATACTATCACCGACTGAAGAAGAAAAAAACCGAAGAAGAAAAATATCTAACTGTAAAGGCTCTCGGAAAAAACGGACGTATTAAGTGTGTAAAAAAACGAGCCCCTCAAGCCGGGTATTTATAGGTGAATGCTGGAGGAGGTTGTGTGCTGGAGGAACTCTATACCGACCAATATTGGTATCTGGAGGAACTCTAAACCGATCAGGATTGGTATCTCAATACTTATCCAGATCTGTTTAATTCGATTTTATCCGGATCCGAAAAATTCGAAATTTATTAATTGAGGTATTTTCAGTAAAATAAAATTTATACCGAATAAAATTGCAGTTAAAAGATAACTTCGAGACGCCGAGACATTTCGCCCAAATCGCCCTTCGACCGAGACCGAGCCGACCCGATCCGAACCGAGCCGAGCTGAGCCGAGCCGACCGGCCGACCGGCGGCGGCGGCGCGCGTGTGTGTGTGTGTGTGCGCGAGGGGCGCCTAGTCACACATCCACACATGTCTCACTTTTTGAACATGCCTTTGTCCACACCTCCTTATATACTCACAATTCCTTCTTTTTCCAATGCGATAAAGATCTCAAACCCATTTCTAGGGTTCACTTTAACATTATATCTCATTCATACCTCAATCAATTTGAGTGTTCTTACATGTTTTGGAAACCTCGTGACGAAAGACTACGTATTTCAACTAAGTCCCGACTTCACTCAGAATGCCCCACTCAAAATTTTCTTCTCAAGCTCAAAATGTACCATATCCTCCATTTTATCTAATATTTCCAACAGTCGTTTCCCACTTAGACTAAATAACTTTATTGTACTAAGTACTAGATTCTATTGTTCTCGGTTTTCTCTAGACGATCCGAATTTTAAGAGAATTAATTAACAAAATACGACTCCAAAATAGTGAATCAAATGGAATCAAGCAGTAGTATTTGAAAAGGGGGGAATTTATGAGTTTAAACAGAAGATCTCAAGACTAAATTTTCATTGATTGTTAGGTTTAAGCATTTGACGTAGATAAAGTTCCACTTATCTTCCGTGTATGATTGTCGCTATAGTTTTTTAAAGTTCCTCTTGAGATTAATTGAAAGGTAGATTAAATAAGATATAATGATGTATTCATTTATTAAAACTTGTTCTCTCCATTAAAAAATGAAATAAAGCTAACTCGCTCATAAAATTAATTGTTGCTGCAATATTATAATTAAATAATTTTGCACAAAATTTTATTTTTTTAATGATTCAGATTTTAAGATAATTTAATTAAATACCCAATCATACTCGCAGATATGTGCCAGTCAATTTTTTCCTCTAACAATGAATTCAATCATTAAAATTGAATGATTTATATATATATATATATATATATATATATATATATATATATATATATATATATATATATAAAATTTCAAAAATTCAGAAATAGTTTAGTTTCATACAATTAAAAATATATATAAATTCTGAATATAAATTCTACGAAGATACTGCAATGTGCATCATCCAACATACATTGAAAAAACAATAACAAAGTGATACTTTTTCACAAATTAATTACTGCTGCAACAAAACAATCAAATAATTTTCTTCTTTTCTCACGTTAATTTTTATTTTTTGAAAGATCACAATTTTAAATAACTAAAATACTTATTCAATCACATTTATAAAGATTTTCAATTAAATTGTATTCTCTATTGTCTTCTTTAAAGATAATTTTATTGATTAATATGTTATTGCTAAAAAATAATTACTTATAGATTTGATAAAGATATCTTTGAAAACTTATAAGAATCCGTAATTATGGAATTAATATAATTAAATGCCAAAATATAGTAAATGTTAGGACAGTAGTTGCACCAAATAATGTAAACGTACACCATTCAAAATATATAAAAAATAAAATAAAAAAGACTAAACTTGACAACAAAAATAATTACTCTTTGTAATAATATAATTAAATAATTTATCTCTTTTATCACATGTATTTTTTTATTTTTTAAATGATTGAAAATTTAAGATAATGAAAATAATTATCCGATCACATTTGGAAATATTTACGGTCAATTTTTATTCTTTAAAAATTAATTAGAGGGGTGATAGGGCAACGCCCTGAACCACACCCTCATACACACCCCGTGCTTTATGGGTGTTGTACTGCATGCTTTACAAATAAAATATTCATAACAATATTATAACAAAATTAATAGTAAAGCACGCGGTACAACACCCATAAAGCACGGGGGCGTGGTTCAGGATGTTGCCCTATCATTTCTCAATTAATTATTGATTCATATGATTTTTACTTGAAATATAAATTGCTTATATAATTTACGAAGATAGAGATAAAATTTATAATTAGTTTCATACATTAGTTTTATACTTTTTCTATATTAAATTCCATCACCCATCAAATTTTAATTGCTTGTTAGATGTAATAAAATTTAATTTTAATGAGTTAATCCGATTTATCTCTTCTCAAAAATTACAGCTTATTTGATCTTACCTGTTTTAAAAACAGTTCCGTCTTTGAATAAATTTGAAAAAAAAAATTATTGAAGAAGATTTAGTGAGAATTACTCAATGAAAGAATACTCCAATTATGAACAACAATTGATCAAGATGATATTATTAGTCAAAGTCAGTCTGCTTCCATAATTTATTACTCAATGAAAGAATACTCCAAAAATGATTGAAGAAGATTCAGTAAGAATTACTCAATGAAAGAATACTCCAATTACTTAACTGTTTTAGATGATATTATTAGTCCAAGTCAGTCTGCTTTTGTGAAAAGCCGTGTGATTTTTGACAATATTTTGATGAGTCAATAATTAATCAAGGCCTATAATAGAAAAGGGATCGCTCCTCGTTGTATGATCAAGATTGATATACAAAAAACCTACGATTCGGTTGAATGGCCCTTTTTGAAGTATTTGATGTTGTTGGAAAAATAGCTTAATTAATACCATAATTAACTATGGTAATTAATGACATTAAATTGTATAATTGGAATCTACATTTTGTGTAGATTAATTTAGTGTATTTACTTGTTCAATTTCGTTAAGAAATGAATGAGTAATTAATGCACAAAGTTAAGACATTTAATAATTGAGAATGTGGTGTGAAATCTCATCCCACATTGGAGAAGCAAGAAAAAATTGAGCTATTTATAAAGGACTTTCCATCATAAAGGAGCAATCAAGTGTGCTCCATTATGGTGCACCCTAGTTGACTTTAATTAATTTTTAAGGCTAAAATCCGAATCCTACGAGGAGGTGCAAAGCACCTTCCGAGTCCGAGCACGTGCACGTCGCACTTGTCGCAACGGGCGCACTTTGCACTTCGCTCGAACGCCTGATGATTGTTCACACAGATAATCAAGATAATAATACACTCATACTAGCCTAAGTTCATACTACAAGTCTTCCCACCGGACCACATGTGTCTATCCAGTCAGAAAGACACACCGATTCGGACAGGGTGCTTTAGAGGCTATAAATAAGCCCCTGCGGATGATGATTGTTCACACAGATAATCAAGATAATAATACACTCATACTAGCCTAAGTTCATACTACAAGTCCCAAATATCCAGTAGTTCGCCCCGAATTCGATTCCTAGTACAAGGTATCGAGTTCGTAGAAAAATCGTTGTATCTTGGGGACGTTTTCCGTTCAACCGTGTGTACTGTGCGGGGCAATTTCGTCTTACGGAGAGAGAGTCCAACTCTTGCCTTGGTTTTGCATCATTTGTCATTTTCTACAGCATTTACAATCAACAATCGTAAGACGAAATTTTCTGTAGAAGATGTCGTCGTCAAGCAACAATGTTCATGCTCCTGCCCATGCCGAAAAACCAGAGAAGTTCTCAGGTACTTATTTCAAACGTTGGCAATCAAAAATGTTGTTCTACCTCACTACTCTCAATCTCTGTCGCTTCCTTTCCGAATCTCCTCCTGTTGTGGGGGAACTGACACCCAGAAACGCACGACATTGGATGCATGGCATCATAGCGACTTCTTATGTCAGAACTATATTTTGAATGGGCTGGATGACACACTTTACAGTGTTTATTCCACAATCAAAACGTCCAAAGAGTTGTGGGACTCGTTGGAGACAAAATATAAAACAGAAGATGCCGGTTCGAAAAAGTTCATCGTGGGTCGTTTTCTAGACTTCAAAATGGTGGACACCAAAACTGTTCTAGAGCAAGTGCAGGAAATACAGTTGATCCTGCACGATATTTTGGCAGAAGGAATGAGCTTGTCTGAATCCTTTCAAGTTGCTGCCATAATCGAGAAGTTGCCCCCAATGTGGAAGGACTTCAAAAACTACCTCAAGCACAAACGCAAGGAAATGGGCCTTGAAGATCTTATTGTGCGACTGAGGATCGAAGAGGATAATCGGAAGACCGATGTCAAGATGAACAAGTCATCTATGGAGGCAAAAGCAAATCTCATCGAGTCGAGCAACAACAAAAAATTTAACGGGAAGAGGCAAGACTCGAAGAATCAAAAGAAGATCAAAGGAGAATGCTACAACTGCGGTAAATTCGGGCATATGGCGAAAAATTGCCGCAAACCAAAGAAGGACAAGAAGAGAGATCAAGCAAATGTTATCGAAAATAAGTATGTGCCCGTCGATTTGTCCAGTCTTGATCTGTGTGCAGTTGTAGATGAAATCAACATGGTTGGAATCCCAGTCGGATGGTGGGTGGACACCGTCGCTACTAAACATATTTGTGCCGATAAAACCATGTTCTCCTCATACGAGCCCGTCACCGAAGAAAGAAAGTTGTACATGGGAAACTCTGCTGCCTCAAATGTTGTCGGAACTGGAGAAGTTATACTCAAGGTGACGTCGGGATTGAAATTGATGCTCAAGAATGTGCTACATGTTCCAGACATCTGTAAGAATCTTGTGTCTGGCTCAGCATTGAGCAAAGCCGGATTTAGGCTAGTGTTTGAAGTGGATAAAGTTGTAATAACTAAAAATGGTCACTTTATCGGAAAAGGCTATATATATAACGGCCTTTTCAAACTGAATGCTATCAATGTACGTGGTGGAAATGAAATAAACGATAAAGTTGTTTATTTGGTTGAGTCTCCTAATTTATGGCATGATAGATTAGGACATGCAAATCTAAATATACTACGTCGTTTAGTACATTTAGACTTATTGCCAAAAATGACTTTCGATCAACACAAAAGGTGTGAAATATGTGTTGAAGCAAAAATGGCAAAATCTCCTTTTCATTCATTGGAAAGATCGACAAAACCTCTTGAATTGATTCACATCGATCTGTGCAATTTAAAACTTGTGCAAACAAGAGGTGGAAAGAATTATTTTATAACTTTTATTGATGAGTGCACAAGATTTTGTTATGTGTATCTTTTGAGAAGCAAAGAAGAAGCATTCGAAGCTTTCAAAACATACAAAACAGAAGTTGAAAATCAACTCAACACCAAAATCAAAATGGTTCGAAGTGATCGAGGTGGTGAATATGTTGCACCTTTTGAAGAATATTGTCGTGAAAATGGCATTATTCACCAAACGACTGCACCTTATGCACCCCAATCGAATGGTGTTGCCGAACGAAAGAATAGAACATTGAAGGAAATGATGAGTGCTATGTTGATAAGCTCGGGCCTATCACTTAATATGTGGGGAGAAGCTATTCTTTCGGCCAATAAAATTTTGAATAAATTACCCAAAAAGAAGCAAGATAAAACTCCATATGAATTATGGAAAGGAAGGAAATCGTCCTATAAATACTTAAAAGTGTGGGGGTGCTTAGTAAAAGTTGAAGTACCGAAACCCAAGCAAGTAAAAATAGGACCAAAAACGGTTGATTGCATTTTCATAGGATATGCAAATAATAGTAGTGTGTACCGATTTTGGTACACAAATCGGAAGTACCCGATATAAATGAGGGAATGATTATAGAATCAAGAAATGCCATATTTTTTGAAACTATATTCCCTAAGAAAGAAAGAATGAAATAAGTTCGAAAAAGAGGACTTATGATGAAATCTCGCCAAATAGTAATGGACCAACACCGGAACCAAGGCGAGGAAAAAGAATAAAAACTGTAAAAACCTTTGGTCTGGATTTTTTAGTCTATTCTTTAGAATACGAACCAAAGACAATCAAGGAAGCATTGTCTGGTTCCGATGCCGATCTATGGCAAGAAGCTATTAATAGTGAAATTGAGTCAATCTTGAACAATCACACTTAGCACATTGTTGATCTTCCTCCGGGAAATAAACCTTTAGGTTACAAGTGGATTCTCAAGAAGAAATACAAAGGTGACAAATCTATTGACAAATACAAGGCACGTTTGGTAGCCACAGGATACAAACAAAACGAAGGGTATGATTACTTTGATACATACTCACCAGTTACTCGGATTACATCCATTAGAACGCTACTTGCAATAGCAGCATTGTACAATCTTGAGATACACCAAATGGATGTAAAAATGGCCTTTCTAAATGGAGATTTAGAAGATGAAATTTATATGGAACAACCCGAAGGGTTCGTGGTTCCCGGCCAAGAAAACAAAGTTTGTAAACTTGTTAAGTCTTTATATGGACTTAAGCAAGCTCCCAAACAATGTCATGAGAAATTTGACCAAGTAATGATGTCAAATGGTTTCAAAATCAATGAATGTGATAAATGTGTGTACATCAAAGGTACATCTAACAATTTTGTCATTGTGTGTCTATACGTTGATGATATGGTAATTATAGGTAGTAACAATAAAATCATCATAGGCACTAAGGAAATGTTAAAGAAGAACTTCGACATGAAGGATATGGGATTAGCCGATGTGATTCTAGGAATCAAGATCTCCAGAACACCCGATGGAATAGTCTTATCACAATCTCACTATGTTGAGAATGTACTTAAGAAATTCAAGGCATACGATCTACCTCCGGCTAAGACACCTATTGACTTAAGTTTACACTTAGCCAAAAATCGAGGAGAACCCATATCACAAACAGAATATGCTAGGATAATTGGAAGCCTAATGTACTTAGCAAATTGTACAAGGCCAGACATAGCATATTCTATTAGTAAACTGAGTCGGTTTACGAGTAATCCCGGAAAGGATCATTGGACCACATTGACAAGAGTGTTGAGATACTTAAAACACACTGTCAATCATGGTATACACTATTCGAGATATCCAGCTGTTTTGGAAGGATATTGTGATGCCAACTGGATATCCGATACTAAAGACTCTAAATCCACAAGCGGTTATGTATTTACCATTGGTGGAGGAGCAATATCATGGAAATCTTCTAAGCAAACATGCATAGCCCGATCTACAATGGAATCGGAGTTTTTTGCTCTAGACAAAGCCGGCGAAGAAGCCGAATGGTTAAGAAACTTCTTAAAAGATATTCCCTGTTGGGAAAAACCTTTGCCTCCCGTTATGACACATTGTGTTAGCATGGCAACCATAGGGAGGGCAAAGAACAGTATATATAATGGTAAGTCTCGACATATTCATCGAAGACACAATACCATTAGACAATTGATCACTACAGGAATAATGTGTATTGACTATGTAAAGTCAAAAGACAATATAGCGGATCCGTTTACGAAAGGTATTAACCGTGATCAATTATATAATGCAGCAAGGGGAATGGGATTGAAATCCACACATTGAGAATTTTCATAATGGTAACTCAACCAGGATGATTGGAGATCTCAAGAACTTGGTTCAATGAGACAACTAAGTTGTGAAAGTTCAAGTTAAGCACTTGAAAATCCATTCTCGTAGCTGTTCAAGTGCAAGCCTACAGTTTGTGGTAAAGGGTAAGCTTTTTAAAGCTTTTAATGATTCCTATAGCCTTTTATAGGTGGAGTATGGCAGAATACTCTTCATAAAAGATCACCTATATAAGTGAAGAAGTAAGGCCGCTTCATAAAATGGACACAACGTGAGAACGAAAGATATTAGATCTATTATTGTGTGTATGTTATTGTCTTGGTTTACATAAAAGTTGACCGGTTCAAGACATCACGTTCACCGAGCAACGAGTAAATCCGATAGCATTACACTAAGAAAGGTTCAAGGTTAACTACCACCTATCCCGAAGCAATAATAGGTCGTCGGGACTTAGTGCATATTGCTTTTGCATTAATCATCATTCATGTGGGGGATTGTTGGAAAAATAGCTTAATTAATACCATAATTAACTATGGTAATTAATGACATTAAATAGTATAACTGGAATCTACATTTTGTGTAGATTAATTTAGTGTATTTACTTGTTCAATTTTGTTAAGAAATGAATGAGTAATTAATGCACAAAGTTAAGCCATTTAGTAATTGAGAATGCGGTGTGGAATCTCATCCCACATTGGAGAAGCAAGAAAAAGTTGAGCTATTTATAAAGGACTTTCCATCATAAAGGAGCAATCAAGTGTGCTCCATTATGGTGCACCCTAGTTGGCTTTAATTAATTTATAAGGCTAAAATCCGAATCCTACGAGGAAGGTGCAAAGCACCTTCCGAGTCTGAGTCCGAGTCCGAGCATGTGCACGTCGCACTTGTCGCAACGGGCGCTTTGTAGGCGCACTTTTCACTTCGCTCGAACGCTTCGGAGCTTCTAAACCAATGCAGCCCTTCCCACAGGACCACAATGTGTCTATCCAGTCAGAAAGACACACCAATTCGGACAGGGTGCTTTACAGGCAATAAATAAGCCCCTGCGGATGATGATTGTTCACACAGATAATCAAGATAATAATACACTCATACTAGCCTAAGTTCATACTACAAGTCCCAAATATCCAGTAGTTCGCCCGGAATTCGATTCCTAGTACAAGGTATCGAGTTCGTAGAAAAACCGTTGTATCTTGGGGATGTTTGCCATTCAACCGTATGTACTGTGCGGGGCAATTTCGTCTTACGGAGAGAGTCCAACTCTTGCCTCGGTTTTGCATCATTTGTCATTTTCTACAGCATTTACAATCAACAGATGCTTGAAATAGGCTTTCCCTTTCAATTTGTCCAATGGATCATGCAATGCCCGACTACAGTGAGCTATTCTATTAGCATTAATGGTGAGATTACAAAACCATTCAGATCTAAGAAAGGACTTAGACCAGGGGACCCTATCTCTCCCTATTTGTTTGTCATATGTATGGAATACCTTCATAGGTGCCTGTTGGAGCTAAGGAGTGATAAAGCTTTCAAATTCCATCCAAGGTGCAAGAGATTTGGTATTATCTAAATGTGTTTTGCAGATGATTTGTTATTATTTGCTAGAGGAGATGTGAGGTCTGTTCAACAATTGATGAAATCATTTATGAAGTTCTCTGAAGTTTCTGGATTAAAAAAGCAAATGAATCAAAGAGCAGTATATATTTTGGAGGGGTTTCAAGAGACCAACACGAACACATACTCAGAGCTTTGGGGATGGTAAGAGGGAATTACCTTTTAAATACTTGCGAGTGCCACTTTCTCCTAAGAAACTAACTGTCCTACAGTGCCAACCTCTTATTAATAAAATTATGGCAAGGATAGAATGTTGGTCTTCAAAATTGTTGTCTTATGCAGGTAGACTTCAATTGATTAAAGTTGTATTATTTAGTATCCAAACATACTGGTGCCAAATGTTCCTTATACCGCAGAAAGTTATCAAGATCATACAAGCTTCTTGTAGGTTATTTTTGTGGTCGGGGAGCTCTAGAATCTCTAAAAGGGCTCTTATGGCTTGGGAGAATATTTGTTTACCTAAAACAGCAGGAGAATGGACTGCCCGGTTTCTTAGTTATGAGGGACGTTTACAACTGGTGCAAAGTGTACTCTATGCGGTGGAAAATTATTAGTCACAATTGTTTTGTTCCCTAAGAAGGTTATGAAAACAATTGAAGGAATATGCCGGCAATTTTTATGGTCGGGAGATGTTGGGGTTCATAAACGTGCTCTTGTATTATGGGATGATTTATGTAAGTCTAAGGTGGAAGGGGGGCTGAATTTGACACACTTACCAACATCGAATAAGGTATGTATGCTAAAACATTTTTGGGCTTTAAGTAAAAAGACGGATAAACTTTGGGTCCGGTGGATGCATTCAAATTACATTAAAGAACACGGTATATTGACCATGGATATACTGGTACAAGTTTCGTACTTGTTTCGTAAACTATTGAAACTAAGAGGAGATTTGGGTGGGATTGATTTGCTACAATTGATGGAGACACCCAATTTCAATGGTAAAGCTGCGCATCAACGGTTGTGCCCTGCTGGGGAAAAAGTGGTGTGGCGTGAACTGATTCTCAACAATATGGCAACACCAAAAGCTAAGTTTATTATGTGGTTAGCTTTGTGGAAAAGATTGGCCACGAAGGATCGTATACGACAATTTCAGATTGGTATAGATCCAACGTGTGTGTTTTGTGAATCGGCTGAAGAGGACATGAACCATTTATTCTTTGAATGCCCAGAAACTAGTCGACTATGGAATACAGTTCTAATTTGGACCGGTAAACAGACGAAATCTGGAAACTGGGAGTTTAAAATAGGAAGAATTTGCAGCAGCGTGAGGAGCAAAACGCCAAGCTGCCGTTTATTTAAGGTGATGATTACGGAGCTGTTGTACGCTATATGGAAAGAAAGAAATGTAAGGATTTTTCAGCATAAGCAAATGGGTCTGCAGCAACTGCTGCGAGAAGTCATACATACTGCATTAGGTAGATGCTTTTTTCATATGAAGATGCGTAGTTTCTGTTCTTCTTTGCAATCATATCCTATGATAGTTTAGAAGGTTTGAGATTGGTTGTATAGGCCTTTGTGAAGGTGCTAAAATTTTTTGAGGTGAGAAGTTGTACTTGAATTATTATTCTTGGAATGAAAAGCTATCTTTGTTCTAAAAAAAACAGCAGGAGGGTGGAATGTTGTGGATATGAAAATTTGGAATAAGGCAGCTTTGTGTAAACTGCTTTGGAATCTTGCTCATAAAAAGGAAAAGATGTGGATTCAGTGGGTGCATGGGTATTATATCAAGGAGCAGAATCTGGACTCCATGAAAACTCCTTGTCAAGCTTCTTTGGTGGTAAGGAAAGTGTTTGGTGCTAGAGAGTATATTAGGTATTCTGAAGAAGGGAGGAAGTTATTGACCTTATCTAGCTTCTCCATCAAAAGAATGTACTATGTATTGAGAGGTGAGGTGGACAGAGTTCTTTGGAGAAATATGCTGAGCAGTAATGATGCCCCTCCTAAATGCATTTTCATTACTTGGCTCACTATTCTTGATAGATTAGTCACAAGTGCTAATCTGTTAAAAATAGGAATCCAAGTAGATCACATTTGTAGTTTATGTGGAGAGAGATATGAGATCACTAATCACTTGTTTTTTGAATGTGGTTATTCATCTACTGTTTGGCTTGGCATGAAGACTTGGTGTTAGTTGTAGGGAGGCACTTATGATTGGGAAGGAGAGAAAGTGCTTTTAGTGAGAAACTGTGGATCCAAGACCACAAAACAAAGGATATACAGGTTAGCTCTGACCATTGTGATCTACTGCTTGTGGAGAGAAAGAAATTCTAGACGATTTCAGGCAAAGGCATCAGACACTACTTCTGTACTTCGAAGCTGCCAAATTATGGCTACAATTAAGTGTAGAAGGCATCCTAAGTTAGCTAAATATCTGTTTGCGTAGTGTCTTTGTTTAGTTGTTTGATGAGTTGTAAGTTTGGAGTGGTGGAGTTCACTAGCTTTACTTGGTGTAATAAAAATCTATTTACCAAAAAAAATATTGTGAACAACAATATGTATTTAGAAGGAGAATAATATCTTTCGAAGATGCATGAGTGGTGTTAAAGTTATGATTAAAATCTTGGTGGATAAGAAAAATAAAGAGGATGAACAATTATTTTGAAAAGAATATGATGATAACTTTTTTGATATTATGTTAAGTATAGAAGTAGAATTAAGATTTGGTTCGAGGTCGACTTATGATTTAGTGTAGATAAATATATGATGTGATTATTTCTTTCTTATTTTGTATGTTATTATTATATATTCCTTTTTGCACTACCAAAATTCACACTTTAGCCGACGACCCGTAAAAAAATAGCCGACGACTTTAAAGTGTCGTCGGCTAAACTTTGCACTTTAGCCGACGACCCGAACTGCCGTCGGCTAAACAGTTTTAGCCGACGATTTAATCTGTGTCATCGGCTATAGTACAACATAGTCGTCGGCTAAAGTTTAACACTTTAGCCGACGACTTTTGTAATGGTTTAGCCGACGAATTGATCTGGGTCGTCGGCTAAACTTTTGTAACCGTTTAGCCGACGACCCAGATCAAGTCATCGGATAAACCCCTTTCGAGAAAAAGGGGTTTAGCCGACGACTGAAGGAAAGTTATTAGCGGATATAGAGGTTGTCCAGTGTGTTTGAATGCAGATTGTGCTAGGTACCACTGTAGAAAAGTTATCTGAATGCGTCATCGGATATGGCTTGAGAGGGAACATGAGTGGCGTATGGATGCTGCAGCATTTGATGGCACTGTAGAAATGGGCGAGCCACCACGACAATGGACAGGTGATGAAATACTATCGATTCTTAATGAGTATGATTTTGGTCAGCTTAGCAACCATCCAGATTTGATTGCAACAACCCCTGAATGGCTCGACAGGTATAAGTATTGGTCGCACAAAAGTATATTTTGGGAATTGCCTTACTGGTCCAAGTTACTGATAAGGAACTTCTTGGATGTCATGCACATTGAAAAGAATGTTTGCGAAAGTGTGGTTGGGACAATCTTAGGTTGGAAGGGAAAGACCAAAGACGGGCCAAAAGCACGCAAAGGTTTGGAAGAAATGAGCATAAGAAAATATTTGTGTCAAGGGAAAATAAAAAATGCCTAAGGCAGCTTACATCGTCACTGCCGAGCAGAAAACTGAGATATTTTGGTGGATAAAGACTGCTAGGTATCCTACCGGGTATGCTGGAAATATAGGAAGATGCGTTAATTTCAGGGAGAACAAGTTAACTGGTTTGAAGACTCATGATTGTCATATCCTACTCCAACACCTATTTTCGGTATTTATTCGATCGTACTTACCAAAACCGGTGGTCGAGCCGTGTGTTGCATTGTTAAGATTTTTACAGAAATTATGTACGAGAGAAGTGAAGAGATCTGATTTGCGTCAAATGCAAGATGAGATCATCTATATCTTGTGCAAGTTTGAGCGAATATTTTCTCCAAACTTTTTTGACCTTATGCCTCACCTCATGATCCACCTTCCCCGGCAATTATTGCCCACTGGTCCAGTGCACTACACGTGGATGTACCCGGTTGAAAGGTAACATATATATATATATTATCAAATTAAATATGATTTCTAACACAATGACAATATTATAGGCAACTTGGTGATTAGAAAGACTCCGTGGCCAATAAGTCTGCACCGGAAGGGTGCATTGCAGAATCTTACCTTGCGTCGGAGTGTATTACGTATATCAAGTTGTATTTGGGCACCTTCGAGCCTCATTCCCGCTCTATTCCAGCAGATGAAAGACAATTCAATCTTTCTATCATCTCCACTGATGTTGACGTCTATGGGAGGTTGCTAGGAAGACAATTAGACCCGTACGAGTCACGAATTGCACATTGGTGGATATTGCTCAATTGTCCAGAAGTTCAGTACTGGAAAGACATCCACTTGTCATGCGATATGGTGTGAGGTGACACTAGATTCCACAATGATACTTTTGCCGACTATTTTGGAGAATGAGTACGTATACATTCAGTTGCTATTGATTTTGGACTTGAGATATTTTTTTTAGATAAAAAGTTTATTTACGACAGATGACCCATATACAAGATGACGGACACCCTAACCGGTCGCGTGAACTTATGCTTCTTTCTATGAAGCCGGTTATGTCAAGAATTTATTCGATGGCCAAAGTCAAATGACACGGCCCGTGTCGCACCTGCCCAGAAAGTGAAAAACGACTGTATGCCTGACCCGACCGTGTTTGATGACACGACTCGTGTCGTACTTGGAGTTTAGCCGACGACTCTTGCTAAACGTCGTCGGCTAAACTATATTATTATTTTTTTAAAAAAAAACTTTAGCCGACGACCTAGATCTTGTCGTCGGCTAAACCCCTAAATATTTATACATTTTTTCTCCTTCTTTTCTTACTTTTTTCTTCTCCCAACCCCAACCTCCCGACCCCCGTCCCCATACCACGCCGCCCGCCAACACACTGCCGCCCGACCGCCCGACCGCTTTGCCGTCCGACAACCTCCGTCCGCCGCCCGACCACCCGCCGTCCAAATGCCCCCATCTCGCCTTGCCCGCCGTCCGCTGACCCTCCCGCCGTCCGATAGCTAGGTAACCATTTTCATTTTTTTTGTTTGATGAATTTATAGTATTTGTTTGATGAATTTGTTTAGATTATTTGATAAATTTAGTATTTTCCATATTTTGTGTTTAATTTAGTTTTGATCAATTGTTAGTTGTTAGTCGGATGAAATATGATGAAATATGATGAATTCTGTGATGAATTAGGTAAATTGTTTGATGAGTTGTGAATTGATGAAATATTTGATGAATTTGTTTGAGGAGGAAGGGATTGTATAGACGGCGTTAATCGAAAGATTAACGTGGTATGGCATTGATAATTACTGTTGTGTGATTGTTAATTTACTGTGGAAACTATTGTTGGAATATAAAACGCAGCGGAAGCAAGTTGGTGGGAATTATTTGATAAAGTTTTATAAACAAACCAACATAAAAACCGGATCTATTTAGACTTGTCAATTAATTAACTAAACAGATTAATAAATAATTAAATAAATATATTTACGCATGGGAGTCGGTAATTTATACCTTTGACGCGAAGTGGTAGAAATTCCCTTTTGGTCGATTTGTCTCCTCTTCGTGTTCCTCTCCGATCTTCTTGTATTTCTACCTCAAGATCTTCTAGAGTATATCCCGCCTACGTTCGGATGTCGTGTGGGCAACAATCTACCGGACTACTTGGATAGCTTATGAGATCGGCTGAACCACTATATCTCCAAGAAATTCCTTACAAATTTTTCCTCTCTATTTTTCTGAATATTTATGTATTTTAGAAAAATATTGTGTTAGCTAAATTGTGGAATCCAAGACACAAGTCAAGATCCACAATTAAACACAAAGACAAAAATCGAAATTCTTGATCAATAAATCAGTAAAAATCGGTCTCTCATATTGTCCTATTTATACGTGTTTTGGGCTACTCTAGGGACCTTAAGGAGGATATGGTAAGGTCTCCCAATAGATATCTTCCTTCCAATAGTAGGACTCTTCTTAATATGAAGGCTCTATTAATATCAACTTATTCCACTAAAAGGTTGATATTGTACTTCCTACCAAAATCCCAAATTACGAAATTGGGCTCCTTTTTTAATTAATTATTTCTCGTGTTTAAGATATTCCATGTCCATTAATTAATATAAGCTACTGACAACTTTTAATTAATTAATATATTATACATGAGTATACCACTCGACCTTTATTATTATATCGGAAAATTAATTCCACCTGCAGGGTTTACTATAATAATCCTTTCGATTGCCTCAAGGGACATGATCAACCCGATTGGTCGGGACACGATTTCTAGCTATAATATTAATTATCATAAAAATAATAATATTGCCCAAAATATCGAGTATATTGAGTCAATCATTGTGGCTCTCACCCATGATAAATCAAAGTAATAAATATTAAATATATATAATTAAATATTAATCACTAGAATTAAGAAATAATAATTGTCTGAGATGTACGTTCTTCTTATAGTCAGTACAGAAGAATCTATCTCACCTCGATCCTGTTCAACGTATAACGAATACGCTAATATATGCTAATGGTCAAGACCAACCAATCTCAAGCATATACTACAACCTCTCACATAACGGTCTAATGTTATATAGGTTCTGAACTAAATATTACTATATAAGGAACCGATAATGTGATCTTCTGTGTGACACGACACACCACATTATCTACAATATAAAGTAATTTAGACTACATTTGCATAACCATAGCGTGAATAAATATGCAAAATATGTGATAAATTAATTAAATATTCTCATAGATATAGACCGGGAAATTAGGTAATACAAGCATAAAGTATGTTTTGATGTATACAACCCTAACAATATCCCACTTATACTCAAAGCATGGTTTTGAAGTATACTATATAGACTATGTCTATCTATCTCCCACTTATACTCAAAGCAATGCTGCCATACATATCAACCCCATTCCTTCCACATGCCCTTCAAATGACTTTGAGGGCAACCCTTTCGTGAAAGGATCAGCTAGGTTGTCTTCAGATGCTATCTTGGAGACAATGATCTTCCTTCTTTTCACAAAATCTCGAATGATATGATATTTGCGCTTGATATGTTTGCTTGCGTTGTGGGCCCGTGGTTCCTTCGAATTTGCAACAGCACCGGTATTATCACAATAAAGTGTAATACTCCTAGGCAAATTAGGAATCACATCCAAATCCTTTAGGAAGTACTTGAGCCATACTGCCTCTTTAGCTGCCTCTGAGGCTGCTACATATTCGGCTTCCATGGTAGAGTCCGCTATGCATTTTTGCTTCACACTCCTCCAACTGATGGCTCCACCTCCCAAAGTGAAAACATATCCAGAAGTTGATTTTGACTTTTCTTTTTCCGTACTAAAATCCGAGTCAGTGTAACCCAAAGAACAAAGTGTATCTGATTGATATACAAGCATATGCTCCCTAGTCCTTTTCAGGTACTTGAGTATATGCTTGATAGCAATCCAAGGTCCCGGTCCTGGGTTCGACTGATATCTTTCCACCATGCCTACAGCATGACATATATCAGGCCTAGTGCAAAGCATAGCATACATGAGGCTTCCCACTGCTGAAGCATAAGGGACCAACTTCATGTCATCTATCTCCTTCTGTGTCTTAGGACATATAGCCTTAGATAGCTGAATTCCATGCCTGTAGGTAAGAAATCTTTCTTGGAATTCTCCATGCTGAACTGTTTTAGCACTATAACGATATAGGATGCCTGAGATAAGCACAACATCCTTTTCTTGCGATCTCGAAAGATCTTAATGTTGGGATTCGGTGCCTAAAAACGAAGGCTCAGCGGAAGCGGTAAAACAAAAATTAATTCGATCTGAATCCCTACGAGGATCTATCGAGCTACGTATATACGAAAATATAAACGAAAAGCAAGAGTCATAAGAAACTAACCCTCGAAGTCCGTTGATTAAATGGTAACCTTCTCTTGAGCTATTCCCCAAGCTCTTGAACGATCCAACGCCGAAAGCACCGCGTCTCTACTTGCCACGCGCCGGAGAAACAACCGGAACGACGATCACCTTGCTATCCTCTGAGGATACGGCTAGAGCTAAGTGATGAAGCTATATATGTAAATATTACTACACTCTAAGTGTTTTAATCTTACTCTCTCTATATGATTTTCTCTCAATTTTTCTCCAAGAAAATGAAGAAGAAGTTGATGAACAAAGATGAACAAGACTTGGAGAAGTCTTTTCTCTCTCTCTCTCTTAACTCTCACGTTGGAATTGGCTTGGAATCTCAAGTGAGAGATGTCTTCTTCATTTATTCAACTCTTCACATGATACATCTCATTATTATGAGAATCAAAGCCCCACAAAGTCATCTTTTTCATATAAAATGAAAACAACAAGACAAGAGGAAAGTGGGTGGAAATTAGGGGGGCGGCTACCATGCAGAAACGGATGAGTTCGGTTTGTTTCGGACTCCCGTGAGTCCAAACAGATAAACTACGATTCCGTTCCGATGTATTTGTATCGATTAATTAATCCAATTAATTAAATACATCAAATACAAAATAACATAATTAATTTCTCCAAGAAATAATTATATTCATGAATTAAATTAATCATCCAGTGATATATTTAATCCATTAAGCCGTAAATCAATTTATCCAATAAATCGATTTAAACATCCAATGTCCCAAATTAGATATCCAATATCTAATATTCATAATTAGAGAATTATCTTAATTCATTCGGTCGTCAATCCTAATGCGCGACTCGGTAGGTCCGTCTCAGTCAGCAATGGGAGGAACCAAAGAGTAGTAGCACCACCTAGCCAGCCTGGTGGCCTACACTGTACCCCGACTGAGAACGAATGATTGGGATCATTCAAGAACCATTCTGTCGTGAATACCAGTATACGTATAAACCCTTCTTTCAAATATCCCGATCAAGTTATAGGGTCACGGTCAGTCAAACCCTATCTGTACTTGACGCTATGCATGCGTTAATGCAAATCGAGATCATCGAGCTCTCGTGTATCTAATACAGCTAGCTCCAATGCTTTGGCCAAAGACTTATGATCTCATCTGCCAATAACCGCATAGGACATATAACCCGTTCACTAACAGGAGAAAGAATTCTATCTTGGTATTCAATAAGACCTGCTACTTGCCCGTCAAGATGCACGTCGAGGTTGACCCCCGCCTTCCGGTTTACAGGGTCAAACTACTATAATAAAAATCTTGACGTCACAAGCACATCCCTACTAAATCCTCAAGTCGAAGGTTCACGAATACCTATCACAACCTTTCGATTTCGTCATTGACTGTCCCGGAGTGAAATCCGAGTGACGAATCGAGGGTGAGTCGGTTCGAGTATACTAATCTAATTAGCATACCTATAACGTGTGCTCCCACTAACCATTAGTGTTCGACAGGCACTCTCCATGTCAAAGAATACGTCATACAAGTCTTCACATAAACTTAACGCCCAGTCAAGTTTCATCGACTTGCGAACGATTAAGTATTTGAGCTATAAACCTTTCCAGTGCCGACCCCCTTATCCAATAAGGAGTGAAACGTTTTGCTCTCAAATACACGGACTAGTTTCTATATGTTTATTTACGAGTTAGGAATGCCAGTAACTACCAGTAAATAAAGAAACATTCATTTGCCTTATATAAATGGTTTACATAATTACAAGTACAATGCCCTCACTCAACAACCTCTGAGTGGCATTCGAGGGCATACTCCTAACAATCTCCCACTTAAACTCAATGCCACACACTATGGTATCTAATACCCATGTTCTCCAGATGACGCTCCAAGCTAGTCTGAGATAGTGGCTTGGTCAGTGGATCGGCGACGTTGTCGGCCGAGTCTACTCTATGCAGCACAATGTATCCCTTGCGAACAAATTTTCTTACGAGATGATACTTCCTCTCAATATGTTTGGTGCTGTTGTGAAACCTTGGCTCCTTGGCACATCTGCTACTCCGTCGTTGTCGCGATGAACAGTGACTCAGCACATGGTATCATTTGAAGTTCTCCTAAAAACTTCTTAATCCAGAACCCTTCCTTGGAAACCTCCGAGGCTGCTTGATACTCAGCCTGGCAGGTGGAATCAGCAGTCGCACTTTGCTTGGCACTACGCCAAGATACTGCTCCTCCATTAATAGTAAATATGTAGCCAGAAGTGGACATCGAGTCGTCCTTCAGTCCTTGGAAGTCCGAATCAGTGAATCCCACCACATCCAAATCTCCACCGCCATACATAAGAACCATATCTCTCGTTCTTCTCAAGTACTTGAGAACGTTCTTTCTGAGCACTCCAATGTTCCCTACCAGGTTTGCACGAAACCTACTCACCACGCTTACAGCATGCGCGATGTCAGGTCTTGTACACAATATAGCATACATAAGGTTACCCACGGCCGAAGCATATGGTATATTACTCATTTCCTTGCGTTGTTCCTCACTTTGAGGACACATCTTCAAGGTGAGTTTTATTCCATGTTGCATCGGTAGGAACCCTCTTTTAGAATCATCCATCTTAAATCGCTTTAAGATCTTATCTATATAGAGGGCTTGGGAAAGGCCTATTATTCTCTTCGCTCTATCCCGGTAGAGTCGAATATCAAGAATATAGGTTGCTTCTCCCAAGTCTTTCATGGAGAAATTACTCGAAAGCCAAGCTTTCACAGAACTGAGCATTCCCACATCATTTCCTATTAGTAGAATGTCATCTACATATAGTACTAAGAATGTGATCTTGCTCCCACTAACTTTCTTATATACACAAGGTTCCTCTTCATTTTGCACGAAGTCAAACTCTTTGACCGCCTCGTCAAAACGAAGGTTCCAACTACGCGACGCTTGCTTCATTCCATAAATGGAATGCTGAAGCTTGCACACTTTCTGAATATCAACTTCGGACACAAAGACTTTAGGCTGCTCCATATAGATTTCCTCCTCGAGGAATCCATTAAGGAAAGTCGTCTTTACGTCCATTTGCCATATCTCATAATCGTGGTAGGCAGCTATAGCAAGCATCATGCGAATAGACTTGATCATGGCTACGGGCGAGAAAGTATCGTGGTAATCAATCCCTTTCTTTTGGGTATAACCCTTTGCCACAAGTCTGGCCTTATAGGCGTCAACCATGCCATCACCATCAGTCTTTCTCTTGTAGATCCACTTATTCCCAATGGGCACTATGCCCTTGGGGCGGTCTACTAGAGTCCAGACCTGATTTACATGCATTGAGTCTATCTCAGCTTCCATAGCTTCACGCCATTTCGTGGAGTCTACATCCACCATCGCTTGGTCATAGGTCGTCGGTCGGTCTCTTGTGTCACTTGGAACCTCATGGAGACCACTCCTCCAAGTGCACAAGCCCATACCTCTCGAGTAAATGAGACACCCTACTAGACCTACGAGGTGGTTGTACTTGTGTTTGAAAGTTCGGTTCAGCTTTCTTGCACAGTGTCTCTCGAGGTGTTTCATTGTATTCTTCTAAAGAAATACTTCTACTGCTCCGCCTTCCTGAATGAACTCATCTTCCAGAAGTGTGCTTGTAAAGCAACAACGATCCTTCGATCTTCGGGCATGTAGAATAGATATCCCATCGTCCCGGATGGGAATCCAATGAAACGTCCCTTCGCAGACCTAGCTTCCAACTTTTCCACCTTAGTCTTCTTGACATACGCGGGACATCACCAAATCCTAATATGATTAAGACTTCATTTCCTTCCTTCCCACATCTCCTGTGTAGTTTTAGGAACGGATTTAGAAGGACATCTGCTCAAGATATACGCGGCTTAGAGTGCATACCCCACTGTAAATCGGCAAGTCAAGATAGCCCAAGATGGAACGGACCATGTTCAACAGGTCCGGTTCCTTCTTTCGACACACCATTTAACCGAGGAGTACCGGAGGTGTTAGTTGTGAAACTATTCCATGTTCCTTAAGGAACTCGTCAAACTCCGTACTCATATACTCGCCACCTCGGTCCGACCGAAGTGCTTTGATATGATTACCAGTTTGTTTCTCGACTAGGGCCTTGAATTCCTGGAATTTCTCAAAGGCCTCGGATTTATGTTTCATTAAGTATACATAACCATACCTAGTATGATCATCTGTAAACGTAATGAAATATTGATATCCGTCACGTGTTGCTTCCAAAGCACCATATACGTCGGTATGGATTAATCCCGATTTATCGGCTCTTTCAAAAGTCCATGTGAATGGGGACTTAGTCATTTTGCCTTTAAGACAAGATTCACAAGTAGGAAAGGGATCCGATCCCAATGGACCCATAAGTCCATCTTTTTCCATCTTGTAAACCTTGGTCTGACCAACATGACCAAGTCTAAGATGCCATTTCAAAACTTGACTGGTTTCATCCCTACCACGTTTTCTAGTCATAGTATTCACAACTACTTTGTTGCTGAGATTTAGATGATACAATCCATTCAACAATGTAGCAAGATCCACTAGTTTATTTCTAAAATAAATTTTGCAGAACCATCACCAATGAAAAATGAAAAGCCTTTTCGGTCCATGACCGGAATGGATACAATGTTTTTGTGCCCCTTGGGCAAAACAAGTACATCTTCTAAAGTCAAAACAAAGCCGGATTCTAAACCCAAAAGAATTGATCCTATGTCGGTCGACTCGACACTATGCCCGCTCCGACCGTGATCATAACTTCTTCACTCCAAGCTTCCTACTTTGTTCCAGATCCCGATTCACGGTACAAATATGAGAACTAGCTCCGAATCCAAGATCCAGAAGTAGAAAATACGAGTGCGAACAATTTGTTTCCAAAACTAAAAGTTACAGACCAAGTGCCATGAAGAATGGGACAGTCTCTAGCCCAATGGCCCACTCACCGCACTTGAGACAAGCATCCTTCTTCTTTTGTTCTTGGAACCATCGGGGCCTTGCCCTTACCCTTAAGGTCCTTAACTTGTGGTCCAGTTTGCTTCTTGGTCTTTTTCTTCTTGTTCTTAGACCTCAGAGGTCCGTAAGAAATCACAAGAGCAGACTCCTTCATCCGCGGAGTCTTCATCCGAGGCGAGCGGTCACAAGTTTGTTCATTAGCCCACTAAATTACATGCAATCTCATTGCGGTTGAAGTTCATAACAAACCGTGAGAAGGAATCGGGGAGAGACTGTAGGATAAGGTCGGTTTGAGAGAAGTATCCATTTTAAAATCAAGAGCCTCCAATCTCTCGATCATGGATATCATTTTGAGGACGTGTTCCCCAACCTTCTCACCTTTCTTCATCCTTGCACCGAATGTTGATTGGATATATCATATCTAGCGATTCGATGTGCTCACCATAAAGTTCGGTTAAGTGAGATAGAATCGCCTAGCGTAAGTCATTTTCTCATGAGCTCTCTGAAGCTCATTAGACATGGAAGCCATCATATAAGCACGGACTTTCACGTCATCCTTAACCCACTTTTCGTGGTTTTCAATCTCTTCTGATTGGCTCGGTCCGCACAGAGGCGCCGGAATGTCCGTCTCCAAGACGTATCCAGTGCCTCTATACTAAGGACAATAATCAGATTGCGGAGCCAATCCACAAAGATAGGTCCCATTAAGGTGTTCTTTTCGAGTAGAATTGCGAGTGTATTCATTGTCATATTGAATTATGTCTTCATTAAGTATAACAGATTAATTAGTGACTTGTTATATTATGTTACGAGTATAGAATTAAGGTCTTTTCTATTCTTGTTACCCGGCTCCCACTATTTTTATCGGAATAACACACTCCCATGTGAAACCTAAGTATCGTCGCTCTACTTCATAGTTGTGATCTAGTTCTTTATAAATCTTAATAGAGGGCAACAGAATTGGTTTATAGTCTATTAATTTTCATAATGTGGTGTCCAACACCAACCCATCTAATTGATGATTCGATCTTCTTTTTCCCCTTGATCATTCGCCTGAACCTATACGGTTTCTATGGTCCGTGAACAAGTTAAGTTTATACCATCGACGCAAATCAGTTTCACAATTGAATCTTATCCGCAACTATCGTGTTTCTAGGGATAAAATTTGCTCCAACCGAAGGCATCCAATGCGCTCCTTAATTTATCCGTCCTCCCCGAACGACTACCCGATAACTCGGAAGCATAACACATCCGGTTTGGATTTCAATTTCAAAACTCGATGGAGGAAGGAAAACTTGAAACCTTATAAACTTAATAATTTATTGTGGGAGAATTTTCGCGATTTACGTTGCACTTTGCACATTAATCGTTTAAGCGCGTTTGTGGCATTCATACAATATGAAACAACCATTCACAACCTAGTTGCTACCAACATGTGGTTCATGGACCGTTCCTAGAAAACAAAAACTCCGTAATCTAATTACAAGTCTTCATCTTGAATCTTCGTCTTCTCGAAATGGATCTTCCTCCGGTCTTCGTCATTACATATAAATTATACATTGAAAATTGCATCCTAGATACAAATTTTTTCTAGTAAAATAAATAAGCTCAAAACGGCCTTTACAACCCAATCGAATAAAACGAACGATTCAAAACTAAGTCCACGAACCACATACCCATTCAAAAAGCATTCATCCAATAAATACTATACAAATGGAAAGCGTAGAGATACATTGATCCAATCAACAATACGAACCGATCAAATCGATTCACACAATCGGTAATATGAAAATGTTCAAAATAATTCGGTCGACCAAAAATATTCCAATTAATCGAATTTCCCTTATAAAATGAAATCCCATAAATCATTTTAATCATATTAAATCCAATTTAACATGCCGGAGATTAATTTTCAAGAATACATAGAAAAATCGAGCCGGGGCGAAATTGGCCTGCCATGGCCGAGTCATCACGGCAAAGATGCAGACATGCTGGCATGGCCGATCACGCTCGGCAGTGCCGGCCGGCTGCCCAAGAGCCGTGCCGCGGCCTCGAGATCGTGCCGCGCCCACAAGATGCTGGCCGCCTGTGCCGGCCGCAGCCCACAGGCCGCGGCCCCGACTTCCGGACCCCTCCTGACCGGCCCAACGGCATTTCGGGACTAGTTTTTCGACCGGATATCCAATATCTATATTCTCCAACATTCATATCTTCAATATAAATCATATTTCCAAGAAATTAAGATTTATATTTAGACATAAACTTACGAAAAATATAATTACAACGAACGTAAAAACATATACCACGATTATGACTAAAATGATTCCAAATCATTCACCATCTAATCGAGCATTCCAAATGCTAATATCGTATATACGATCGCAAGACCTACGCTCCGATACCACTATTGGGATTCGGTGCCGAAAAACGAAGGCCCAGTGGAAGCGGTAAAACGAAAATTAATTCGATCCGAATCTCTACGAGGATTTATCGAGCTACGTATATACGAAAATATAAACGAAAAGCAAGAGTCATAAGAAACTAACCCTCGAAGTCCGTTGATTAAATGGTAACCTTCTCTTGAGCTATTCCCCAAGCTCTTGAACGATCCAACGCCGAAAGCACCGCGTCTCTACTTGCCACGCGCCGGAGAAACAACCGGAACGACGATCACCTTGCTATCCTCCGAGGATACGGCTAGAGCTAAGTGATGAAGCTATATATGTAAAGATTACTATACTCTAAGTGTTTTAATCTTACTCTCTCTATATGATTTTCTCTCAATTTTTCTCCAAGAAAAATGAAGAAGAAGTTGATGAACAAAGATGAAGAAGACTTGGAGAAGTCTTTTCTCTCTCTCTCTCTTAACTCTCACGTTGGAATTGGCTTGGAATCTCAAGTGAGAGATGTCTTCTTCATTTATTCAACTCTTCACATGATACATCTCATTATTATGAGAATCAAAGCCCCACAAAGTCATCTTTTTCATATAAAATGAAAACAACAAGACAAGAGGAAAGTGGGTGGAAATTAGGGGCGGCTACCATGCGAAACGGATGAGTTCGGTTCGTTTCGGACTCCGTGAGTCCAAACAGATAAACTACGATTCCGTTCCGATGTATTTGTATCGATTAATTAATCCAATTAATTAAATACATCAAATACAAAATAACATAATTAATTTCTCCAAGAAATAATTATATTCATGAATTAAATTAATCATCCAGTGATATATTTAATCCATTAAGCCGTAAATCAATTTATCCGATAAATCAATTTAAACATCCAATGTCCCAAATTAGATATCCAATATCTAATATACATAATGAGAGAATTATCTTAATTCATTCCGTCGTCAATCCTAATGCGCGACTCGGTAGGTCCGTCTCGATCGGCAATGGGAGGAACCAAAGAGTAGTAGCACCACCTAGCCGGCTGGTGGCCTACACTGCACTCGACCGAGAACGAATGATTGGGATCATTCAAGAACCATTCATCGTGAATACCAAGATAACGTATAAACCCTTCTTCCAAATATCCCGATCAAGTTATAGGGTCACGGTCGACCAAACCCTATCTCGTACTTGATGCTATGCATGCGTTAATGCAAATCGAGATCATCGAGCTCTCGTGTATCTAATACGGCTAGCTCCAATGCTTTGCCAAAGACTTATGATCTCATCCGCGATAACCGCATAGGACATATAACCCGTTCACTAACAGGAGAAAGAATTCTATCTTGGTATTCGGTAGGACCTGCTACTTGCCCGTCAAGATGCACGTCGAGGTTGACCCCGCCTTCCGGTTTACAAGGTCGAACTACTATAATGAAAATCTTGACGTCACAAGCACATCCCTACTAAATCCTCAAGTCGAAGGTTCACGAATACCTATCACAACCTTTCGATTCCGTCATTGATCGTCCCGGAGTGAAATCCGTGTGACGAATCGAGGGTGAGTCGGTTCGAGTATACTAATCTAATTAGCATACCTATAACGTGTGCTCCCACTAACCATTAGTGTTCGACGTGCACTCTCCATGTCAAAGAACACGTCATACAAGTCTTCACATAAACTTAACGCCGATCAAGTTTCATCGACTTGCGAGCGATTGAGTATTTGAGCTATAAACCTTTCCAAAGGCCGACCCCTTATCCAATAAGGAGTGGAACGTTTTGCTCTCAAATACACGGACTAGTTTCTATATGTTTATTTACGAGTTAGGAATGCCAGTAACTACCAGTAAATAAAGAAACATTCATTTGCCTTATATAAATGGTTTACATAATTACAAGTACAATGCCCTCACTCAACAACCTCTGAGTGGCATTCGAGGGCATACTCCTAACAATCTCCCACTTAAACTCAATGCCACACACTATGGTATCTAATACCCATGTTCTCCAGATGACGCTCCAAGCTAGTCTGAGATAGTGGCTTGGTCAGTGGATCGGCGACGTTGTCGGCCGAGTCTACTCTATGCAGCACAATGTATCCCTTGCGAACAAATTTTCTTACGAGATGATACTTCCTCTCAATATGTTTGGTGCTGTTGTGAAACCTTGGCTCCTTGGCCTGTGCTACAGCTCCGTCGTTGTCGCAGTACAGCGGAACAGGCAGCTCAGCACATGGTATCATTTGAAGTTCTCCTAAAAACTTCTTAATCCAGAACCCTTCCTTGGAAACCTCCGAGGCTGCTTGATACTCAGCCTGGCAGGTGGAATCAGCAGTCGCACTTTGCTTGGCACTACGCCAAGATACTGCTCCTCCATTAATAGTAAATATGTAGCCAGAAGTGGACATCGAGTCGTCCTTCAGTCCTTGGAAGTCCGAATCAGTGAATCCCACCACATCCAAATCTCCACCGCCATACATAAGAACCATATCTCTCGTTCTTCTCAAGTACTTGAGAACGTTCTTTACAGCAGTCCAATGTTCCCTACCTGGGTTTGCCTGAAACCTACTCACCACGCTTACAGCATGCGCGATGTCAGGTCTTGTACACAATATAGCATACATAAGGTTACCCACGGCGGAAGCATATGGTATATTACTCATTTCCTTGCGTTGTTCCTCACTTTGAGGACACATCTTCAAGGTGAGTTTTATTCCATGTTGCATCGGTAGGAACCCTCTTTTAGAATCATCCATCTTAAATCGCTTTAAGATCTTATCTATATAGAGGGCTTGGGAAAGGCCTATTATTCTCTTCGCTCTATCCCGGTAGAGTCGAATATCAAGAATATAGGTTGCTTCTCCCAAGTCTTTCATGGAGAAATTACTCGAAAGCCAAGCTTTCACAGAACTGAGCATTCCCACATCATTTCCTATTAGTAGAATGTCATCTACATATAGTACTAAGAATGTGATCTTGCTCCCACTAACTTTCTTATATACACAAGGTTCCTCTTCATTTTGCACGAAGTCAAACTCTTTGACCGCCTCGTCAAAACGAAGGTTCCAACTACGCGACGCTTGCTTCATTCCATAAATGGAATGCTGAAGCTTGCACACTTTCTGAATATCAACTTCGGACACAAAGACTTTAGGCTGCTCCATATAGATTTCCTCCTCGAGGAATCCATTAAGGAAAGTCGTCTTTACGTCCATTTGCCATATCTCATAATCGTGGTAGGCAGCTATAGCAAGCATCATGCGAATAGACTTGATCATGGCTACGGGCGAGAAAGTATCGTGGTAATCAATCCCTTTCTTTTGGGTATAACCCTTTGCCACAAGTCTGGCCTTATAGGCGTCAACCATGCCATCACCATCAGTCTTTCTCTTGTAGATCCACTTATTCCCAATGGGCACTATGCCCTTGGGGCGGTCTACTAGAGTCCAGACCTGATTTACATGCATTGAGTCTATCTCAGCTTCCATAGCTTCACGCCATTTCGTGGAGTCTACATCCACCATCGCTTGGTCATAGGTCGTCGGGTCGGTCTCTTGGCTGTCACTTGGAACCTCATGGAGACCCAGCTCCTCCAAGTGCACAAGCCCATACCTCTCAGGTAAATGAGACACCCTACTAGACCTACGAGGTGGTTGTACTTGTGTTTCAGAAAGTTCGGTTCCAGTTTCTTGCACAGGTGTCTCTCGAGGTGTTTCATTGTATTCTTCTAAAGAAATACTTCTACCTGCTCCGCCTTCCTGAATGAACTCATCTTCCAGGAAGTGTGCTTGTAAAGCAACAACGATCCTTCGATCTTCGGGCATGTAGAATAGATATCCCATCGTCCCAGATGGGAATCCAATGAAACGTCCCTTCGCAGACCTAGCTTCCAACTTTTCCACCTTAGTCTTCTTGACATAAGCGGGACATCCCCAAATCCTAATATGATTAAGACTTGATTTCCTTCCTTCCCACATCTCATGTGGAGTTTTAGGAACGGATTTAGAAGGACATCTGTTCAAGATATACGCGGCAGTTAGGAGTGCATACCCCCACAGGTAAATCGGCAAGTCAGTATAGCCCAGCATGGAACGGACCATGTTCAACAGGGTCCGGTTCCTTCTTTCTGACACACCATTTAACTGAGGAGTACCTGGAGGTGTTAGTTGTGAAACTATTCCATGTTCCTTAAGGAACTCGTCAAACTCCGTACTCATATACTCGCCACCTCGGTCCGACCGAAGTGCTTTGATATGATTACCAGTTTGTTTCTCGACTAGGGCCTTGAATTCCTGGAATTTCTCAAAGGCCTCGGATTTATGTTTCATTAAGTATACATAACCATACCTAGTATGATCATCTGTAAACGTAATGAAATATTGATATCCGTCACGTGTTGCTTCCAAAGCACCATATACGTCGGTATGGATTAATCCCAGTTTATCAGCGGCTCTTTCAAAAGTCCATGTGAATGGGGACTTAGTCATTTTGCCTTTAAGACAAGATTCACAAGTAGGAAAGGGATCCGATCCCAATGGACCCATAAGTCCATCTTTTTCCATCTTGTAAACCTTGGTCTGACCAACATGACCAAGTCTAAGATGCCATTTCAAAACTTGACTGGTTTCATCCCTACCACGTTTTCTAGTCATAGTATTCACAACTACTTTGTTGCTGAGATTTAGATGATACAATCCATTCAACAATGTAGCAGTACCCACTAGTTTATTTCTAAAATAAATTTTGCAGGAACCATCACCAATGAAAAATGAAAAGCCTTTTCGGTCCATGACCGGAATGGATACAATGTTTTTGTGCCCCTTGGGCAAAACAAGTACATCTTCTAAAGTCAAAACAAAGCCGGATTCTAAACCCAAAAGAATTGATCCTATGTCGGTCGCCTCGACACTATGCCCGCTTCCGACTGTGATCATAACTTCTTCAGCTCCAAGCTTCCTACTTTGTTCCAGATCCTGATTCACGGTACAAATATGAGAACTAGCTCCAGAATCCAGTATCCAGGAAGTAGAAAATACAGTAGCAGAACAATTTGTTTCCAAAACTAAAAGTTCTGTACCTGAAGTGCCATGAAGAATGGGACAGTCTCTAGCCCAGTGGCCCAGCTCACCGCACTTGAGACAAGCATCCTTCTTCTTTTTGTTCTTCGGAACCATCGGGGCCTTGCCCTTACCCTTAAGGTCCTTAACTTGTGGTCCAGTTTGCTTCTTGGTCTTTTTCTTCTTGTTCTTAGACCTCCGAGGTCCAGAAGAAATCACAAGAGCAGACTCCTTCATCCGCGGAGTCTTCATCTGAGACTGAGCGGTCACAAGTTTGTTCATTAGCCCAGCTAAATTACATGCAATCTCATTGCAGTTGAAGTTCATAACAAACTGTGAGAAGGAATCAGGGAGAGACTGTAGGATAAGGTCGGTTTGGAGAGAAGTATCCATTTTAAAATCAAGAGCCTCCAATCTCTCGATCATGGATATCATTTTGAGGACGTGTTCCCCAACCTTCTCACCTTTCTTCATCCTTGCACCGAACAGTTGATTGGATATATCATATCTAGCAGTTCTGATGTGCTCACCATAAAGTTCGGTTAAGTGAGATAGAATCTGCCTAGCAGAAGTCATTTTCTCATGAGCTCTCTGAAGCTCATTAGACATGGAAGCCATCATATAAGCACGGACTTTCACGTCATCCTTAACCCACTTTTCGTGGTTTTCAATCTCTTCCTGATTGGCTCGGGTCCGCACAGGAGGCGCCGGAATGTCCGTCTCCAAGACGTATCCCAGTGCCTCTATACTGAGGACAATCATCAGATTGCGGAGCCAATCCACAAAGTTAGGTCCCATTAAGGTGTTCTTTTCGAGTAGAATTGCGAGTGGATTCATTGTCATATTGAGTTATGTCTCGCATTAAGTATAGCAGTTAATTAGTGACTTGTTATATTATGTTCTGAGTATAGAATTAAGGTCTTTTCTATTCTTGTTACCCAGCTCCCACTATTTTTATCGGAATAACACACTCCCATGTGAAAACCGGAAGTATCGTCGCTCTACTTCATAGTGGTGATCGAGTTCTTTATAAATCTTAATAGAGGGCAACCGAACAGGTTTCTAGTCTATTAATTTTCATAAAGTGGTGTCCAACACCAACCCATCTAATGGATGATTCGATCTTCTTTTTCCCCTTGATCATTCCCCTCAACCTATACGGTTTCTATGGTCCGTGAACAAGTTAAGTTTATACCATCGACGCAAATCAGTTTCACAATTGAATCTTATCCGGCAACTATCAGGTTTCTAGGGATAAAATTTGCTCCAACCGAAGGCATCCAATGCGCTCCCGGTAATTTATCCGTCCTCCCCGAACGACTACCCCGATAACTCGGAAGCATAACACATCCGGTTTGGATTTCAATTTCCCGAAAACTCGATGGAGGGAAGGAAAAACTTGAAACCTTATAAACTTAATAATTTATTGTGGGAGAATTTTCGCGATTTACGTTGCACTTTGCACATTAATCGTTTAAGCGCGTTTGTGGCATTCATACAATATGAAACAACCATTCACAACCTAGTTGCTACCAACATGTGGTTCATGGACCGTTCCTAGAAAACAAAAACTCCGTAATCTAATTACAAGTCTTCATCTTGAATCTTCGTCTTCTCGAAATGGATCTTCCTCCGGTCTTCGTCATTACATATAAATTATACATTGAAAATTGCATCCTAGATACAAATTTTTTCTAGTAAAATAAATAAGCTCAAAACGGCCTTTACAACCCAATCGAATAAAACGAACGATTCAAAACTAAGTCCACGAACCACATACCCATTCAAAAAGCATTCATCCAATAAATACTATACAAATGGAAAGCGTAGAGATACATTGATCCAATCAACAATACGAACCGATCAAATCGATTCACACAATCGGTAATATGAAAATGTTCAAAATAATTCGGTCGACCAAAAATATTCCAATTAATCGAATTTCCCTTATAAAATGAAATCCCATAAATCATTTTAATCATATTAAATCCAATTTAACATGCCGGAGATTAATTTTCAAGAATACATAGAAAAATCGAGCCGGGCGAAATTGGCTGCCATGGCGAGTCATCGCCGGCAAGATGCCGGCAGACATGCCTGGCATGGCCGATCACGCTCGGCCGCTGCCGGCTGCCCGGAGCCACGTGCCGCGCCCTCGAGATCGTGCCGCGGCCACAATCTGATGGCCGCCTGTGCCGGCCGCACAGCCTCGGGCCGCGGCCCCCGACTTCCGGACCCCTCCCGGACCGTCCAACGGCATTTCGGGACTAGTTTTTCGACCGGATATCCAATATCTATATTCTCCAACATTCATATCTTCAATATAAATCATATTTCCAAGAAATTAAGATTTATATTTAGACATAAACTTACGAAAAATATAATTACAACGAACGTAAAAACATATACCACGATTATGACTAAAATGATTCCAAATCATTCACCATCTAATCGAGCATTCCAAATGCTAATATCGTATATACGATCGCAAGACCTACGCTCCGATACCACTATTGGGATTCGGTGCCGAAAAACGAAGGCCCAGTGGAAGCGGTAAAACGAAAATTAATTCGATCCGAATCTCTACGAGGATTTATCGAGCTACGTATATACGAAAATATAAACGAAAAGCAAGAGTCATAAGAAACTAACCCTCGAAGTCCGTTGATTAAATGGTAACCTTCTCTTGAGCTATTCCCCAAGCTCTTGAACGATCCAACGCCGAAAGCACCGCGTCTCTACTTGCCACGCGCCGGAGAAACAACCGGAACGACGATCACCTTGCTATCCTCCGAGGATACGGCTAGAGCTAAGTGATGAAGCTATATATGTAAAGATTACTATACTCTAAGTGTTTTAATCTTACTCTCTCTATATGATTTTCTCTCAATTTTTCTCCAAGAAAAATGAAGAAGAAGTTGATGAACAAAGATGAAGAAGACTTGGAGAAGTCTTTTCTCTCTCTCTCTCTTAACTCTCACGTTGGAATTGGCTTGGAATCTCAAGTGAGAGATGTCTTCTTCATTTATTCAACTCTTCACATGATACATCTCATTATTATGAGAATCAAAGCCCCACAAAGTCATCTTTTTCATATAAAATGAAAACAACAAGACAAGAGGAAAGTGGGTGGAAATTAGGGGGCGGCTACCATGCAGAAACGGATGAGTTCGGTTCGTTTCGGACTCCCGTGAGTCCAAACAGATAAACTACGATTCCGTTCCGATGTATTTGTATCGATTAATTAATCCAATTAATTAAATACATCAAATACAAAATAACATAATTAATTTCTCCAAGAAATAATTATATTCATGAATTAAATTAATCATCCAGTGATATATTTAATCCATTAAGCCGTAAATCAATTTATCCGATAAATCAATTTAAACATCCAATGTCCCAAATTAGATATCCAATATCTAATATTCATAATGAGAGAATTATCTTAATTCATTCCGTCGTCAATCCTAATGCGCGACTCGGTAGGTCCGTCTCAGTCAGCAATGGGAGGAACCAAAGAGTAGTAGCACCACCTAGCCAGCCTGGTGGCCTACACTGCACTCGATCGAGAACGAATGATTGGGATCATTCAAGAACCATTCTCCGTGAATACCGGATACGTATAAACCCTTCTTCCAAATATCCCGATCAAGTTATAGGGTCACGGTCGACCAAACCCTATCTCAGACTTGATGCTATGCATGCGTTAATGCAAATCGAGATCATCGAGCTCTCGTGTATCTAATACAGCTAGCTCCAATGCTTTGGCCAAAGACTTATGATCTCATCTGCCAATAACCGCATAGGACATATAACCCGTTCACTAACAGGAGAAAGAATTCTATCTTGGTATTCAGTAGGACCTGCTACTTGCCCGTCAAGATGCACGTCGAGGTTGACCCCCGCCTTCCGGTTTACAAGGTCGAACTACTATAATGAAAATCTTGACGTCACAAGCACATCCCTACTAAATCCTCAAGTCGAAGGTTCACGAATACCTATCACAACCTTTCGATTCCGTCATTGACTGTCCCGGAGTGAAATCCGTGTGACGAATCGAGGGTGAGTCGGTTCGAGTATACTAATCTAATTAGCATACCTATAACGTGTGCTCCCACTAACCATTAGTGTTCGACAGGCACTCTCCATGTCAAAGAACACGTCATACAAGTCTTCACATAAACTTAACGCCCAGTCAAGTTTCATCGACTTGCGAACGATTGAGTATTTGAGCTATAAACCTTTCCAAAGGCCGACCCCTTATCCAATAAGGAGTGGAACGTTTTGCTCTCAAATACACGGACTAGTTTCTATATGTTTATTTACGAGTTAGGAATGCCAGTAACTACCAGTAAATAAAGAAACATTCATTTGCCTTATATAAATGGTTTACATAATTACAAGTACAATGCCCTCACTCAACAACCTCTGAGTGGCATTCGAGGGCATACTCCTAACACTTAATACCAAGGTTGTGCCCATTTTCTCCCAAATCCTTCATATCGAACTGCTCAGACAGCCATACCCTTACGTCTGATAATACCTTCACATTGTTTCCAATTAAAAGTATATCATCTACGTATAGTACAAGAAACACCAGCACGTTTCTATCGCACTTTTTGTATACACAAACCTCACTAGGACACTGTTCAAAACCATATGATTGAATAACTTCATCAAATCGCATGTTCCAAGACCTTGATGCTTGCTTGAGACCATAAATGGCTCTTTTAAGCTTGCACACTAAGTGCTCCTCTCCTTCAGCAATGAATCCCTCAGGTTGGCGCATGTAGATTTTCTTATCAAGACTCCCATTCAAGAATGCAGTCTTGACATCCATCTGCCAAATCTCCATATCCAAATGCGCAGCTATAGCTAAGAGAATCTGGATCGATTAAAGCATGGTTACTGGCGAAAAGGTCTCATCGTAGTCGATGCCCTCCTTCTGAGTGTAACCTTTCGCAACAAGCCTTGCTTTGAAGGTTTCAACCTTCCATTTCAATCCTCTCTTACGCTTGTAGACCCACTTACTTCCAATGGGTTTTACCCCATTGGGTAGTTCTACTAGCTCCCACACTTGATTAGAATTCATAGATCCCATTTCGGATTCCATTGCTGTTTTCCAGGATTCAGCATTCTTGTCTTGAACCGCTTGTTTGTACGTACATGGATACGTTTCATCCTGGTCCGGGGAGTGGTCCGAAGACGCTCCCACGCCTATGAAACGTTCAGGTTGACGAACAACCCTCCCACTGTGACGAGGCGTGTCCTTGGTTTGCATATCCACAATAGTGTCGATACGTGGTACACTAGGTGTTTGCACAATTGGTATTGTCGAAATCTCGCTCCTAAGTTCTTCTAGAATGACCTCACTCCTAAGCTTGTGGCTTATCACATAGTCCTCCTCTAAGAATCGGGCATTGGTGCTAACAATGACCTTCTGGTCTTTATGACTGTAGAATAAGCCACCCTTCGTTCCCTTCGGATATCCTATAAACACTCGTACTTATGTACGAGGTGCCAACTTATCAGCTTCCTTATTCAGCACGTGTGCTGGTAAACCCAAAATCCGAACATGTCCTAGACTGGGCTTGCACCCATTCCACAGTTCTGTGGGTGTCTTTAGAACTTATTTCGAAGGCACCAAGTTTAGAATGTACGCCGCTGTTTCCAAGGCGTATCCCCAAAATGAAATAGGCAAATCATAATAACTCATCATTGACCTAACCATCTCTAATAAAGTAGGATTCTTTCGTTCAGAAACACCATTTTGTTGTGGTGTACCAGGCGCTGTGAGCTGGGAAGTAATCCCCTCATGTGCCAAGAAATCCAAAAACTCTCCACTAAGGTATTCGCCACCACGATCAGATCGTAGTGACTTGATACTCTGTCCATGACGCTTCTCCGTTTCAGCCTTGAATTCTTTGAACTTATCAAAAGATTCAGACTTACGTCGCATCAAATAGATGTATCCATATATCGAATAATCATCTATAAACGTGATGAAGTATTTGAAACCATCCTTAGCCTGGATGTTCATTGGACCACATACATCGGTATGAATCAATTCCAACACATTTTGTGCACGATTTCCTTTGCTTTGAAAAGCCCTTTTAGTCATTTTACCTTCTAGATAGGATTCGCAGGTTGGATTGACTCAACTTGGAGTGAATCCAATGGCCCATCGCTCACCAATCTTTGAATCATTCTAAGGTTAATATGACCCAATCGTAAATGCCACAAATATGTTGGATTTATGCTCGAAGGCTCTTTTCTTTTATTAGGATTGGTCAAAGAATTAAGTGATTTATAAGTATGCAAGGGAGCTCGTGCAGCATTAATGATATAAAGTTCTTCACTATAAGTACTCGTGCAAACATATTCACCGTTTCTTTTAATAACTGCATTATCTTCAAAAGAAACTGAATATCTATCACGACACAATTTAGAAACTGAAATCAAATTCATTCTAAAATCGGGTACCAATAATACATTATTAAGAACTAAAATCCCATCATCAACTTTTAGCTGCACGACTCCCACTGCAACAGCCTTCAGCCTGGAATAGTCGCCCCAGCTTATTGTAATCTCATCCGCACTAAGTACCTTGGTTACTTGGAACCCCTGCGAGTCATAACAAACATGATCAGTGGAGCCCGAATTCACTATCCACGAAGTGATGGAACAGGCAGCCAAACATGTTTTGACTACTAGTGCATGAGACGTACCTTTCTTAGGGCAGTCACTCTTGAAATGCCCTTCCAGACCGCAATTGAAGCACTTGCCCTTCGGCTTTTTGTTCGCCTCGGGCTGAGGAGCCTTTGACTGAGGAGCCTTGACCTTATCTTTGAAGGTTGCCACTTGCTTCTGGACAACTTGCTTTTTCTTCTTTCCCCATTTGGGTTTTGAAGAAGCAGCACCGGTTGTCGCAAGAATTTGATGATAACCTTGTTTGAAGAGGCCTTTGGCAGACTAAAGCTCTGTTAGAAGTTCCGCCAATGTGTGAGTCCTACGATTCATATTGTAGTTGAGGCGGAACTACTCAAAGCTTCTTGGTAAACTGCCCAAGATAATATCGACCTGCGACTCCGCATCGATAGTGGCCCTGGCCCCCAGTATGCTCAGTTTGTTCAAATGAGACATCATTTTAAGAACGTGATCCCTTACTGGGTTCCCTTCAAGAAATTTGGGTCGTCATCAAAACCCTCATCGCATTTTGCCTAGCCACCCGGTTCTGATGACCAAACATTTCAGTGAGATTTTTCATCATTTCCGCGGCCAAGCCCATCGTCTGATGCTGATGCTGCAATACATTTGTCAATGAAGCCAAAATGTAACAGCGAACCATCTCATCAGACTTTTTCCATTTCCGGAATTCAGCCAACTCTTCAGGAGTGGCATCCGTTTCTGGTTCCAAAGGACTCTCCTCAGTTTAAACAAATTTATGCCCCTCGACAGTCGAGACAATATCAAGATTTCTTTTCCAGTCGGCAAAGTTAGTGCCATCAAATTTGTTTTCTTTGAGAATAACAGCTAGTGGATTGAAAGACATCTGAGAATAAAATTAAAAAACACCATTCATCACATAATTCGACGCAAAATATATTGAAAAACCTTAAAACAATATATATGCAATCAACCAACACCTTGAAAAACCGCACATGCAAGCCACGATAGTGTGGACGTTTACATATACATTTTCAAGTAGATTTTAACGTCTTTAATTTTATTATCTAGCCAAGATGCATTTTGACAAGTAAAATTAATAGTTGGTTCCTCTTGGCCATGTATTTAATTAACATAGACTCCAATGGGGAGCTTATTAATCAATACACCTAAGTGAACACCATAATTTAACAAACCTTAGAATATTATTTAATGATAATAGTCCTACAGATGGAGAGGTCCTATCATAAAAAATAATATTCACCTTTTTGTTATCAAATTTGAAGTTTAAAACCAGTGAGCCAATAATTAGCACATCTGTTGTGGAGAAAGACTCTAAAGTCAACGCGCATGCTAATTATTTCAAAATTTAAACCAATTATGGAGGCCAATTTTATTTTGAAAAAATTAATTTAAAATCACTTAGTTATTTTGAAAAATTAAGGTTTTTAATTTTCTCGTCCTAACATGCAAGGAAACATATCACACATACATCCATACATGTCATACATCAAAACAATAAAGACCAACAAATAATAAAAATTGGATAATTAAATCCAATTGTCATGGCTTTTATTCCTCGTTTTGAATAAAGAGAAAATCTTCGGCTCGTTTACTCCCACTGCTTCAAGCATCTCGCAGAAAAATGAATTGAACGACCCGAACCGGATAACTTGACCTGCTGACCACTGCCCGACCCGCTGAGCTGCCCAGCCGGGCGAGTGCAGCAGGTCACGGCCGAGAGCAGGTGCTGGCCGAGTGCTGATCGGCTCCCTGCTGGTCTCGGTCGGTTCGTCCGATCGGGACGCCTCTTCGCGCTGGACTTCTTTCTCTTTCGTACTTTGAGAGTTCCAATTTGATTACAATTTTATTCAAAATAAAATACATCGAATTTACATCAAATTACAAGAAAAATAAATCCTATTCTACCCGTGGATTTTCTCACGGGAAAAACTTATACATGCCTCAAAACCGGGCCAAATTACCAAAAAACGCGTAAATAAATAAAAACATCACATAACCACGTTAATTGGATCATATTCTCCTACAAGACAAATTCTAGCAAAATATTCCAAAAATCATACTACATGAATATTTAATAGCTAGCATATTAATCACCAAATTAATTAAATTGAACAGAACCTAAAGACTGGCTCTGATACCAATTGTTGGAATATAAAACGCAGCGGAAGCAAGTTGGTGGGAATTATTTGATAAAGGTTTTATAAACTAACCAACGTAAAAATCGGATCTATTTAGGCTTGTCAATTAATTAATTAAACAGATTAATAAACAATTAAATAAACATATTTATGCATGGGAGTCGGTAATTTATACTTTTGACGCGAAGTGGTAGAAATTCCTTTTTGGTCGATTTGTCTCCTCTTCGTGTTCCTCTCCGATCTTCTTGTATTTCTACCTCAAGATCTTCTAGAGTATATCCCGCCTACGTCCGGATGTCGTGTAGGCAACAATCTACCGGACTACTTGGACAACTTATGAGATCGGCCGAACCACTATATCTCCAAGAAATTCCTTACAAATTTTTCCTCTCTATTTTTTTGAATATTTATGTATTTTAGAAAAATATTGTGTTAGCTAAATTGTGGAATCCAAGACACAAGTCAAGATCCACAATTAAACACAAAGGGAAAAAAATCGAAATTCTTGATCAATAAATCAGTAAAAATCGACCTCCCGTATTGTCCTATTTATAGGTGTTTTGGGCTCTAGGAACCTTAAGGAGGATATGACAATAGATATCTTTCTTCTAATATTAGGACTCTTCCTAATATGAAGACTCTATTAATATCAACTTAGTCCACTAAAAGGTTGATATTGCACTTCCTACCAAAATCCCAAATTACGAAATTGGGCTCTTTTTTGAATTAATTATTTTTCGTGTTTAAGATGTTCCATGTCCATTAATTAATATAAGCTACTGACAGCTTTTAATTAATTAATATATTATACATGAGTATACCACTCAACCTTTATTATTATATCGGAAAATTAATTCTACCTGCAGGGTTTAATATAATAATCCTTTCGAGTGCCTCAAGGAACATGATCAACCCGACTGGTCGGGACACGATTTCTAGCTATAATATTAATTATCATAAAAATAATAATATTGCTCAAAATATCGAGCATATTGAGTCAATCATTGTGGCTCTCACCCATGATAAATCAAAGCAATAAATATTAAATATATATAATTAAATATTAATCACAAGAATTAAGGAATAATAATTGTCCGAGATGTACGTTCTTCTTATAGTCAGTACAGAAGAATTTGTCTCACCTCGATCCTGTTCAACGTATAACGAATACACTAATATATGCTAATGGTCAAGACCAACCAATCTCAAGCATATACTACAACCTCTCACATAACGGTCTAATGTTATATAGGTTGTGAACTAAATATTACTATATAAGAAACCGATAATATGATCTTCTGTGTGACACGACACACCACATTATCTACAATATAAAGTAATTTAGACTACATTTGCATAACCATAGCATGAATAAATATGCAAAACATGTGATAAATGAATTAAATATTCTCATAGATAAAGACCGAGAAATTAGGTAATACAAGCATAAAGTATGCTTTGATGTATACAACCCTAACAACTATGTCGAATTTTTGTGTTAATATTTTTATGTTTCTTTATTTTTTAAGATGGATAAAATAAAGAAAGCGTTGGGAAAGAAGTCGACAAAGTCGACCACTCCCGGTTCGGGGGGGGGGGGGGGGGGTCGACAGCCTCTAGTGGGGTGGATCGCGTTACTCAGTACATATCTCAGAGTAGCGTTCGTGCCCGCCAGATACTAGAAGAAACCGGCATTAACGTTGACGATTTTTTGAGGGCGACAGATGAGCCCGCTACACTAGCGCGGCGTTTATCCTTTCAGACACCACGGTCGACTCCTTCGCAGACGGAGACTCGCATGCCTCCCATCCACCGACCCACGTCTAGCCCTCATATATCAGGAGATGTACGGAGTTCCTCGTCGGCGGTGCCCCACGGTCCGCGGCCGAGTCTATTCATGCCTTCGATGGTTCCGACTATTCCGGAGGTCGATGAGACGGGAGTCCGAGTTCCCGTTCGATTGATTAGCCCTGGGGAGGCGTACGTCTACGAGTCTTGGCCAGACAACATGCGTTGGCGGAGTTGTCGGGTTTCGAAGACAAAATTGTACGAGGAGATAGAGAGGGAGAAGGAGAAGGGGAAAAATGTAGTCGAGGAGGAGAAGAAAAAGAAGAAGATTCGTGGCCCGGCAAAGGGTCTGGCGCTCGACTCGTACGTCAGTAAGCATGGCCGTTACTAGATTCCTCTAGACAGACACGGACGACCGGTGATGTCTTCTGACGCTACGGAGTCATATAGCCGTAATGCGGGCTTTGTTATTCAGGACAGAGTCCCCGTTTTGTGTCCCGATTGGGGGAACGTGCCACAGTACGTGAAAGATGCCTTGAACAATGCTATGTCGGTAAGTTAATAAATATTTAATAAGTATTTTTCAATCAACACGTAGTTCTTCAAAATGCAATATGTGATGTTTTTAAGTTATTGCGTATTTATGTTGTTCATAGGTGTGGTTTGTCATTCCCGACTCTCTACTACGTACTTGGTGTGACGAGGTGCAGTCTATCAAGTAAGTCATTTTAATTTATTTTGTATCTACGTTGTTTGCGTAATTTTTTTTCTTACGAATAATATATGTTGTGCAACGTGTGTTGTAGGTACAAATCTTGAAAAAATGAGGTGCACATGTTCTGGACAGCCTGGGGTGATACCCGAGAGGCTACCCCGGAAGAATTCAAGTTCCGGGAGTCCGAGTGGAAGTGGCTACGCGCCCATTTTCGCGACCCGAAGTTCATGGTATGACTAAAATACCCTCATTTCATTATTTCTTTTTCTATTATTATTATTATTATTCATATTATTAAAGTTAAGAATTTTTTATTTAAAAATCAGAAATAAAAAATAAAAAACTCTGGATCTTATTTTAAATTGTATTAATAAAAAATAAAAACTAGAATATTATTTTCCATAAAATAAATAAAAATCTAAATTATTTTATTTATTTATTAAAAAAACTGCTAGTATTTAATAAAATTAATAATATTTCAGTTTTTTTTTTGAATTCTAAATTTAAACTCGATTTTTTTAAAATTAATGTTTCAGAATTTAAAAAATACTTGAAGTTCCGATTTTTTTTAATTCTGGAATATAACTACTGGCAAACCACAAGGACCAAAAATATAGTTAACTCTATTTTTAATATATGTCATTTTTTAATTGTCTATAAAATCTTGTAATTCTTGCAATATTTTTTTGAAGGCGACTAGCTTGACCAGCACGACCAATCGTGCTGGTCTGACTGACCATCACAGTCTGGGTTCCCGGTTGTTAGCCAGAGTTGAGCACGAGGCCACTTCTTCTGATTCGTTGGACGCATTTGCCTACGTGACTCAGAAAACATATCTGAACTGTCCCGAGGAGCATGTAAGTCTTTTTTTATTTTATTTTGGTAATAAACTAAATGCCTTTGTATCATACTTTTATTGATATTGAAATATTTATTTCATATTAACTTAGGAGCGTGTGTGGGAGGAGTCTGAGAGGATGCTTGCTGAGATTGCTCGGGACTAGTATCCGGACTTAGCGGATACCGACCTCGATTCTGCTATTGGACAGATCGATCAGGCCGATCCTTATGTTCGCGCTAGGGTGTGGGGTACCGTCTACCCATAGAGGTAGTCGGTACCGCACTAAGATGATGGGAGCCGAGGGTCACAGTCTATTGAAAGATACCCCCGGCTTCCAGCGCCCTCGCGGACGGGATGCACGGACTGCCTATCTCGAGGAGCAGTTGAGGGCGGAGAGGGAGCTCCGAGCTGAGAATGAAAGGAGGACTTAGACGCGGTTACAGGAGAGCGAGCAGAGGACTGAGTCGCGGTTAGAGAGTTTCCAGAGACAGCAGCAGGCCATGATGGACTATATGATGACGCTGACTCAGACCATTACTCAGGCTGGACTGCAGGCACCTGCTCCACCGCCTTCTATCTTCGGTCAGACCCCATCTTCACAGCCTCGTGACGAGGATATAGAGGATGGTGGTAATCCTTCTACTTCTACATTTCGACATTTAGATGATTTTGGTAGTGGATTGTAGTTGTGTTGTTGTAGTATTCTTGTATATTTATATTTGTGTTAGAATTGTGTAAGTGATTTTGTTGACGCTACTAGTATATTGATGAAATTTATGTTCTTGAATGTGTTGTGCGTTGTGTTGCATATAATGTTGTGCATATTATTGATGGTATTAGTTGAATGTGTTGTGCGTTGATTGTTGTTGATAATGAGAGCTGATGTATAAAAATTGCAGGTGCAAAAAATACAGGTTTTGGGATCCCAAATCTGAATAATTTTTTTTATATATTAGGTTTTAGCCGACGACCTTGATAAAAGTCGTCGGCTAAAGTATATTATTTTTTTTTGAAAAAAGTTTTAACCGACGACATTTAACAAGGTCGTCGGCTAAAGTGTGTTATATTTTTTTTTAAACATAGCCGACGACCTTGTTAAATGTCGTCGGCTAAAGTTTATTATTTTTTTTAAAACATGTTTTAGCCGACGACCTTGTTAAATATCGTCGGCTAAAGTTTATTATTATTTTTTTTAAAACAAGTTTTAGCCGACGACATTTCAAAAAGTCGTCGGCTAAAGTGTAAATATTTATTTTTTTAAAAAGACTTTAGCCGACGACATTTTTTCGAAGTGGTCGGCTAAAACGTAGAGGTTTAGCCGACGAGACTTAAGTGTTGCCGGCTAAACTTTAGCCGACGGGATGAAGTCGTCGGCTAAACCTTCAGCTTTAGCCGACGACTATAAAAAGGTTGTCGGCTAAACCATGGCCGATGAATATCGGCCGACGGTTTTTTAGCCGACGACTGAAAGGATTAGCCGACGACATTGACCTTTAGCCGACGACTTAAAGTCGTCGGCCCCCGATTTTGATAATAGGTACTACAGTCGTCGGCTAAACCCCCGATTTTGATAATAGGTATACCATAAGAGTGTAGTACCATATTCATTTGTAAAAGATAATACTCCCTTTATTTCATATCAACTGATATTTATTTTTTTAGATTGAACTTTGCCCATAAGTTATCTTATAAGAAATAAACATAAAATTTATATTTCTATACTAACATTAAAACATATTTTTATAGAAATATTTTTTAACAATTTTTGTTATTATATTTTGAGAAATATGTCAAAGTTCAACAAAAAAAATAAAAAACCAATTAATATGAAAAGCAGTTAAGCAATTGGGACATGTTCTCTTGGGCTAAAAACAAAGTGAATCGATTGAATGGTAAACCGAATCGAATCAATGGTATTTAATCACATGTAATCGAAAGTAATTTAAATAGATAAGAAATTAGTAAAAATAAATAATACTATAAAGGATATCAATATTTATAAAATATAAATAATAATATATAATAAATGATAAGCTAATAAATAATAATGAATATTAACAAAACAAATGATCTTAAAACAAATATTAACAAACTAAACGCCAAAAATATATAAGGGAAAATATGTAAAACATATTTATATACTATAATATAAAACATATAAGGAATATATTTTTTTATATTTATCTAATCTTAAAATATATTATTTAATTAATAAATAATAATTAAACTGAATCTAGATGAATTGTATTGAATTAAATTAAACTGGAACTGAAAATAATACGTAGAGAAGGCCTTAGCAACTTGGCCTTCTATCACTATATATGGAAGATTTAATTGATCAATAAATGAAATGTGACGAATATTTGGAGACATTCAAGCGATAACAACGAGGTCAAAATGTTCCTCAAAATCAGCGAACAATCAAAACCTAATTTTTGGGGGTACCGAAAATCTGTAAGGAAAAAAAAAAATTATATTGAAAACATTTCGAAGCCTTTGCTCCATTTGTTTTTCTCTTTCATTTTAGTCTATATAGAATATGGAATGTGCTCTGAAAATGGCGCCTTCGTCAATTTGCCCGTCACCCAAAATTCCCCCCTTCCATTATCGATCGCGTAGCAACAAGAAAGAAGTGGACTTGGGCTCTCGTACTTCTCCCTCTTCCCTTCGGGTTTGTGCTTCTAATCCGCGCTTCCTGCTCTTTTGATCATTGTGTTTGTCACTGTAATTGTAGAATTATATCTTTTTTTTTATTGTTATTATTATTCTTCTTCTGTTAGGTTATATAATCTATGATGAACTTATATATTTTCCCCCATGAATTCTATGTCTAAATGCGAGATTTTGGGAGATGGGGAGAGTGCGAATGCTTTCGAGTCGAGTAGATGAAGAATCTAAATGATCAGAAAATTGGGAAACATGGGGATATAGAGTAATAAACGAAGTTTTTGTGTCATTAATTATTAAGGTTGTTTAACTGCACTAACACGGATTTTAATGCGGCCCAATGATCTATTCCGATAGCAGTTGACAAAAAATATCATTATAACGACACAACGTAGAGTTTTCTTGCATTACGTATGATGTGCTTTCAGTGAACTTATTGACTGTATAGGAAAGAAATTATTCCCCAAATTCTCTAGTATATTACTTGATTGTTACTTTTGGTTAGTGGAAAAAGTGGTCAAGTGAGGAAATCTCGACTATCATCAACAACAAATGCACCTTAAGGCTTAATCCCAACGATGCTAGGGTGGGTGGCAATGTCGTGTTAATTATTGGTCTAAAATTAGTTAACACTATAAATTCATGCAAAAAAGTATAGCAACAAATTTGTACGCCGGATGCCCGAAAGAGAAGTGAGATGAAAGTCACAAACCATCATCATCATCATCATCATCATAAGTTTTTCCACTTGCAAGGAAAATATCACGAGATGGCAATGATTCGAGATAATTGCTATAGGCATGTCCAGCTGCATGACTGATACTGAGAAATCAACACGTGCGTCGTGGAAGATGACGGGACATGCACTTGTGCATACACAACAAATATCGGGTTTGCAAGATTCATTTTCTCGATAGTTTTCGCCTCGGGACATTATGTCTCTTTTGCTAGACAAAGTGCAAATCCTTCAGATAAAATGTTGGCACCGAGTCGCCGACAAGAGATGTGCAAATCTTTTAAATACAACTTGGTGTTCTTGAACTTCTAGAAATCAATTTGTAAGTTATTTGCATATTTAGGCTCGGCTCTATCTTTTAGGGGAATGACAAGCCGAGAAAGAATCATACATAGGCCATATATTGGAACAAGCTAATAATTATTATTAATTTCCTCCTATATTTGTACTTGTTTTATTTTATTAATAACAAATTTAAAATGATGGTAGGATATATTTTGGATGTTGCAGGTGGTGCCATGTGCGGTTATGAATGTGAACAGTCAAATAAGTAGCATTGGATGTCTCTTTTGTTATGACAAACCCATTCCGGAGGAAATAATCGAGGAGCCGGTTGGGATAACCTTGCCTGTGAAAGATGTTGGAGATGATCCTCACTGTCCGATCTGCCAAGCTAAAGGAGCTATTCTTTGCACCACTTGCTCCGGGTCGGGCTTATATGTAGACTCTATCTTGGAGAGTCAAGGAATCATTGTCAAAGTTCGTTGTTTAGGTAATATTCTATGATTATTTTGTTTTTATTTTTCTTTGAAATTATTATTTTATTTTATTTAATTTTGCCTGAAATTGCAAAGCTGATAATGTATGTTCTTGGAGGATTGGTTCTGGATATGAATATGTTACTCCCTCCGTCTCATAGGAGTTTGCACACTTGCCTTATTCGTCCGTCCCACGGAAGTTTGCACACCCATAAATGGTAAAAAAAAGTATTTTTAACACCCTCACTATACACAATTATTTATACAATTGTCATTACTTTTTCAACTCAATTAACACACTTTTACTTTTTCCCTTACTTCACTTACACATGGGTTACCTTTTATACCCTCTCTTTAAATTGGTCAACTCTTCAAAAAGTGCATTTTCTTAATCTCCGTGCCCAGACTGGGACGGAGGGAGTACTTTTTTATCATTAATAAAGGATAATTGCTAAAAGTACCCATGAGGTTTGATGTAATTATGAAAAGACCCAACTAACTTTCACAATTGCGAAAAATACCCCTGAATAGTTTCAACCAGTGTAAACATTAAGATGTTGGGGCGAGGGGGGTTTCTAATGGTTTTTGCTTCTGAAGGGATAAATGTGAGACGAGAAAAAGAAACCCTTAGGTGTATTTTCTGTAATTTTAAAAGTTAGCTGGGGTTTCTCCTAATTAGGTAAAACCACAAAGGTACTAATTAACCCTATTAATAGTTATGAAGATTTTTTTTCTTATTAATGGTGGGAAATATTGAAAATACTATAGAGATATCTGAATTCTCCAATTTGTTCTCCAGATTTTTTTTTTTTTTTGTACTCCCCATGTCCATAGAGGAGGATTGTCCACAATGCCGAGTACACCTTTAAGGACTCTACCTCACCCCAGATCTGGGGCTAAGTTTTCCAGCATGACCGGTTCGTCCCCTTGGCCCCCCCTGCTTGGGTCACACACCTGCGCTTACTGAGCCCGGTTTTCGGATTAGGATATGATTCCAAAAGGGTTTTCCCTGAAGCCGTTCTCCCTCTAGGAAATGAGTTGTGATGCCTCTTACTTTTGTACCTTGCAGGTTGTGGTGGAACTGGGAATACTATGTGTTCCAAATGTGGTGGCAGGGGTCGCAGTTGACTTGCCTGATGTCCGAGGTTTTGGTTCTTAGAGACTTCGGTTGCAACCGGGGGTAAGTGAAAAATTAAATTCCAAGATGCAGTGGGTCCTTTTGATGTAGTACGAGGTTTAGTTCTTAGAGACTTCGATTGCAACCGTTGATATTTTAAGTTAAAGAATTGTAAAAACAAAAATAAAAATATACATTGCGACAAATTCAATGACATCTTACATGCTAACATTTATTTTTATATCAATAAAAATTGTACAATCGAATTTTAGTGTATGAATAGTCCGAAATAATGAACTTTCTATGTGTAGTTAAACTCGCAAAGCCAAAAAACAAATGTTGAATTGTGATGGCTATTTCAATTTTCAAAAGCCTGAAATACATACACTAGTTCCAAAGGTATTCTCTTGGTCTTTAAAAAGAGAAAATAATACATCCTCCGTCTATCAAAAATTTGCTCCGATTTCCTTATCGGGATGTCCGCCAAAAATTTGCTCCGATTTCCTTACCTGGTCAGTGGGCCGGTTTGGTCCGATGGAATTTTCTGTTTAGTGACCTGGCTTGGTTGGCTCAGCCCTGGACTGGCGCGACCCACTATTATGATGGACCGGTTCTGGTTTGTATTTTTTTTTCAAATTATGTTTAGTCCAAAACTCTGTCTAGCCTAGTCCATGATCTAGCACGGAATTGGTCCAGAATGCCATTTTGTATTACTTTAAATATATAAATACAATATAAATATATAATATATATATAATAATATAATTTTTTTGAATTGTATTTAAACCTACCACATGAGGCCAGCTGTATCCAACAGTTTGGCCCAGTAGTCGTTGGCCCGATGGCTCTTTTTTGGGTCGGGATGAACAATCAGGAGTTGTTTGTTTTCTAAGAGGTCTCAAAAATAAGAGTGGTGTTAGAAGTCTGAAATCTGAATCATTAAGACTGTTTGTTTCGGTAAACTGATAAATATTTGAATTTATTTAGTTGACTAATATACCCTTGAAAATAAAAAATTACAACATAAATCATATATTTCAACCACATCTAAATTAAAAAATAACAATTCATTTGAAGCATAAGTTATCACGGAAAATATGAATAAAATTGCATAACAACGAAAATCAAACCCCATCAGCCATTAGTCATGTCGCAGTTTCTTCTCATAAACTAGCCATAAATGCTTGGTCCGGTGTACCCCCGGTTGTTTGAACCTCTTCAGCATCACCATTATCATTGTCTCTGTCATTTTGATCATACACAAAAAATGACTCATCATTTAAGCTCTTCTTTTGTATAAAAGTTATGAGCCTCAAACTTGCAATAACAAGGTCTCGTTGAACCTCAAGTGGAAAGGGCGCCACTCTTCAAGATACCTCACAAGCACGTTCGATGATATTTCTAAGTTTTGCATGAGCACGGTTAAACCTCTCATACTTGTTCTCTGCACGCCTACGATGAAAATTTCCTAGCCAATATCTCACGTTACGATATGGTTAGGGCTGAGAATTTCCCGTCGGGAAATCCCGAGTCCCGGTCCCGTCCCGAGTCCCGACGGGAAACGGGACCCCGAGTCCCGAATTTTTCGGGACCGGGAGCGGGACCTTAAACTTTGTTAATTTCGGGACTCGGGAGTCCCGAAATCCCGATCGGGACTCCCAAAGTCCCGATTGCAAATTTTAATTTCGGGACATTTCGGGACATTTCGGGACATTCGGAACATTTCGAAAAATTATCCTCGGGATCGGGACCGGGACTTAAATTTATCCCAATTCGGGAATCGGGACTCCCGAAGTCCCGATCGGGACCGGGACCACTAAATTGGTCCATTTCGGGACCGGGACATTCGGGACTCGGGCCGGGACCTCGGGATGTCCCGATTCTCACCCCTAGATATGGTGCCATAAATCCTCGAGTATTCGTATAGACATCATCACAAAGATAATATTTATATGAAAACAATCAATGAAATTATCAGTAATATGAATGTATTAACCCAAGAGGGTACTTTGATGGGTATTAGTAAAAAAGGGCGTGTCTAAGAAGTATATTGACATCATTAGAGACATGCATGAAGGAGCTAGTACAAGTGTACGTACTACCGTGAGAATGACTGAGGAATTCCCTATTATGAACGGGGTGCATCAAGGCTCGACTCTTAGTCCTTTCCCCTTTACCATAGTCATGGACGAATTGACAAGGTCAATTCAAGACGATATTCCTTGGTGCATGATGTTTGCAGATGATATAGTATTGGTTGATGAAACGAAGGACGGAGTTGAAAGAAAGTTGGAACTCTGGAGAAATACGCTCGAAACTCGTAGTTTTAGGCTGAGCAGAAGTAAGACTGAATATTTGAAGTGTAACTTTAGTGGAAATGGAAGTAGAGAGGCGGGTACAATCACTTTTGATGGGAATGTTATACGAGGATCAGAGTTTTTTCCTTATCTTGGGTCTATTCTTCAAAAGGATAGAGAATTAGATGGTGACGTGGCCCATAGGATTAAGGCGGGATGGTTGAAATGGAAGAGCGCAACAGGGTTATTATGTGATCAAGGCGTACCTTACAGATTAAAGGGAAACTTTTACCAAACAGCAATTAGGCCTGCACTTTTATATGGCACTGAATGTTGGGCTGTAAAGCATAGTCTTGTGCATAAGATGAATGTGGCGGAAATGCGTATGCTAAGATGGATGTGTGGCCATACGAGAAAGGATCGACTTAGAAATGATGTGATTAGGAAAGAAGTACGAGTGGCCCCTATGGAGGATAAGCTATTGGAGAATCGGTTAAAATGGTCCGGACATGTGAAACGGAGGCCGATTGATGCACCGGTGTGGAGGCTTGAAGAATGGGGAGCGCATAGACCGGTGAGTGGTAGAGGAAGACCTAAACAGAAATGGATAAGAGTGATTGAGAATGACATGAGATTTCTTGGGATTGGAGAAGTTATGGCGTTGGATAGGATGACGTGGAGGGAGAGAATTCGGGTGGTTAATTATGTTTGAGGTTTTTTTTTGCATAATGATTATTACTATTTTTTATTTACTTTTTATTATTTACTTATTTTTGCATATTTATTATTACTTTTTTTTTACGTACTAAACTTTTCACGTATCACTTTTGCCTTTTCATAGGACTGTTTTATTGGAGACGACTTGACGTTTTCAGAGATTGATTCATGTTAGCCGACCCCAAAGCATTTTGGGACTAAGGCTCTGATGTTGTTGTTGTCGTTGTTGATGAATGTATTAACTCAAACTCGTAAATATACCTGGAGGAGGATGAGGAAACTCAATATCTACGTCTGTAAAGTTTCAGATAACACTCTAGAATCATGAGCAACTCCTTCTCACGGTGCCAACAACAAATGTAATAACCATGTTGAAGTTACAAATTGCCAAAACATTTTGGTAACATTCACCCTTCCCTCTTCCTCTATATAAATGTTGTTTTTGAATAGGAAGGTGGCATCTATTAAAGTTCTATCAAGGGCACCGATCGCTCCCTACATCGAAGTTAGTGGTCAAAATAAATTTAGTACGAAAGTTCATACAACTACTATTATAAAATTTTCATCGTAGGGATGTTCGGATTATGACTGAATGATTCAAATATCAAACAACAAACCAAACTACACTATGAAACCTAATCTCCTTCTCATCCTCAAAATCCAATCTTTTAGCTCATTAGGGTCGGATGGCATCTTTAAACATGTTTTCCATAATAAGACCGATGAACAAAAAATGTCAAAAGTTGCACGGTAAAGAGGATCGCTGGTGTCGATGCCAAATGTGTTCAACTTGTTAACACATGCATCCAACGGGTCTTCTTTTTCGGTTTGTTGTTGTGACACGAGTACTTTAACTGCACTAGAGATGTCATGAGCCAAATCTTCTTTGTAGTTGCTTGTGGTTTTATTACGCTTTCTTTGGTCTATAAGTGGCTTGAGATGGGGTTGCACTTGGTCCTTCTACATTTGGTTCATTAGAAACTTCGACATGTACCTCATCATCTTCAAGTGGATCGACAAGCAAAGTAAGTGATGATGATGATGATGATGATGCTGCTGATGATGATTCAACCCGAGACCTCTCACGGTAGAGCTAGGTACATGAGCACGACCACCGCTAGCAGACATCCCCTCGAATAAATCCCCGCATAGACCGGGGTATGACGAAAGTGCGGTTCTTTAAGTTTTTGCTTTTGGGCCCTAACCTTGAAGAAATCTTCCCCGTGTTCATCGGAAAGGTTGAAAGTATTTATCTCCGGATTATATACATTGTCTATTTTATTTATTAAGTACACCCATCCGACATGCTTTCCCTTTCAAGTAATCGTATTGATTGTTCAACTGTCTTTGGTTGGCCTTCATGTTACAAAGTTCCTCAAGCTTACTTGCCAATTTAGACCAACTTTCATTTTGAAGAGACCCCCAAAACGACCCGCACTGTTGTTCGTTAAATATTCGCTGCTCGTAAGTATACAGAGTAGATTCAAAAAGTAGCGATCAAGATCGTAGATACTAATTATCTTTGTTGTATCAAGTATTAGATTATATTGATTCTGAATTTATCTAGATGATCAAAATTTGATTGAAGTATTGAACTAACTATTAAAATAAATGAAGCAATAATAAACAAGTTTGCAAAGAAAAATAAGAGGAGAATATATATATATATATAATAAAATTATAGATTCGAAGACTTGTTTTCATTGCAAAGAAAAGTAAGAGGAATATATATATATAATGATACCTATTATTGCCCTCCTTTCTTGAATTATGAACAATGATGTTAAGAATATAAAATATTGACCAAGTGTTCAGACATGAAGAACATGTAAAAATATTGATCAAGTATTCAGTCATGAATTAAAATCAATTAAAAAGAAGGAATGTGAGTAGATATGAATATAAATAGCTAATCCTTAAAACCATCAAAAACAATATATTCTCGTGTCCATAATCGAACAAGTTTAGCGTGACATGGTGAAAAGAGAAGAAGAAATCATACTCATGTTCATGTTTCAACTAATAAAAAGACAAGGTAAGGAAAGGAAAAAGATAAAACTCGGATGGTTGATCCTCGATCTTGATTCACTCTGTTGATTTCCTCTTAATGATGTTTTCAGCCTCCTAAACCCTTCTTAGACTTGATAATCCTTAAATTTGGTCTTTGAGATCCTTCTATAGCCACCAAATAGGGTCCAACATAGTTAAATCGCATCAAATTCATTAAATAAGGGAACTAACACCATTCAGTGACACGACCTTGGTCATTTGACGCGGCCCGTGTCGTTTTATCCTATCAGCAGCAATTCGTGCCTGACAGCTAACACGGCCCAGAACACGACCGTGTCGGTAAACATGGCTGGTGTTGGTCAGCATGGTTGGGTCATGTGCCCCTAGAACTCGTCCATTATTGCGCTTTTTCGCTTTCTTTCATGCCCAGGTGCGTCGATTAATTAGTCTTGGGGTTATGACATTGTTCGTAATTGTACTTAACTTCAAAAGTACCTAAAAATGCAATTATATAAAATCAAGCGTAGTCGAGTGCAAGCAATAGAAAATAAAACAAAGATAGTATAATTATATACATGCAAAAATAATAAAATCAATAAAAATATTATGAAAATATGTGTAAAATTGAGTCGAAACAACTGTTTACTTCCTCTAGACATGTTTCAAGAAAACACTTGCTGGCATCGATTGACTTTATACGTGTCCTTTCGTCCATGACTACAGGTATTGGTCTCCTGGATTATGAATGAAGTATGTAATAAATTAATTAAAAAAAAGGCATGGAAGAAGATGATAACGTGCATTTGTATGATAGCAAAGAATAAGACAAATCAATACTACACGTATAGATAAATCAGGCTCCGTCTTGAGGTTTCGGATGTCAATGACGAGAGGCTAGAAAAATACTCCTTTATTACGTAAATAAAATTTTTAAAAGGAGTCCGGAACCTACTCAAGTTAGGCGGTTCATCCCCAGGCCGAATCTTTATTAAATAAAACAAAAACAATACAACGGGTGACATCAAGAAGAGACCCAAGAAAAAACTATTTTTTCTGCTAAAAATGAACCTACCGGGCCAAAGAAATCACCGACTAGTGATGCCCTTCGAATTTTGCTGCCCATGGCCGTTGCCATCAAAGCCATGGGCTAGGGTCGGCCCTAGATCAAACAAATGTTGGAATAATTCGGTACTTGCACGTGTATTACAAATAAAATTCTGAACTTAACTATAGAAAAGAACAGAAAGAAAATATTACACTTTGAAACTAACGAACAATTTTTAATAAAAGGACTAAAGATCGTCCGAAACTAGAGCTTCTGCCCGCAAGACGAGAATACGCCCCGGTAGTGCTCACGGTGAAGCTGCTCGTCCCGAAAGGTTAAAACGATCTGAACGTCTCGGCAGTAGCAGCACCGCAAACTGACCGAGAACCTGCGAACTGGACTGGAACGAAGACTGAACTGTATATGCTATGCTATGCTTTGATAAAAAATGCACTCTTTTTCGTGAAATCTGCAATGACCAGATGATAATATATATAGCAAATCTCGATCAAGTGAAGGGACTCTTTGCCATTAATCCTGCCATGATGGCTGGCGGTTTCAGACGCCCAAAGGGCTCGGTCGGATGAAGAGTCTTGCCAACTCAAGAGTCAAGCCAACTCAAGAGTCTTGTCCATACCAAAAGGCTAGTGGACCTACGGATTTGGTCCAAATAGATAAGCCCAAACACCAGCCCAAAGCACCAATTGCCAAGATCCAGGTCCTGGGCCTGGACTGAGCCCGAGCCCGAGCCCGTGCCCGACCCGACCCGACCCGACGGACGTGTGTGTGTGTGTGTGCGCGCGAGGACACCCATACACACCAACCCACTTGTTATTAAGCCCATAAAGGCAAAGACTTTAAATATAAGCCAAAACATCCATCCACAATCAATGTGGGATAACTAACATCATATACCTCATGCTAGTTCCTACTCCAACATCCAACTTTAACATATAATATCTCACTCACCGGAAATCGGTTTAGAAATATTAAATATACGACGTTCATCTACTCACGACGTAGATTAACATTCAATAAATATTTTAATTAAATAATAAATATTTAATTAACAATATTTATTCTTAATTAATGGTTAATTACTAAACCATTTCCAACAATCCCCCACATGAGTGAGAATGCCAATGCAAAATGAATGCAAATGCATAGTTCAGTCCTCAAGAGACAATGTTGCATTTGGCTAGGTGGCTTGTGACCTTGAACCTATCCATTGTCAACATCATCGAGTATACTGGCGGCATAGTGGTCATGAAAACCTTGAACTAGTCCTCCATGGTGTATACTGAGACAATAATATAGACACAATATCATCTCAATTCCGTCCGTTCTAACGTTTTGTGTCCTTTTCGGCCTTGGACACCCCTTTGGATTCATAAGTGTATCAACTGAAGCGGCCCTCACTTCACACTTATATAGGTGATTCTTATTCCCAAGTATCCTACTATACTTGACCTCTCCGAGGTAATCAAGAATCATTAAAAATCATAAGACTTAACCTCACCACATGTAGGTAAACAATCACTCACTGTTCTCAGAGAATAGGTATGTTTGAGTGTTTTAACACACGAATTATTATAACTTCGTTATCCCATTGAACCAAGCTCTTGGGATCCTCCAATCTACAAGGTTGGGTTTCCGCTATAATCATTCTTAGGATGTGGATTTAACACCCATTCCCTCTAACAATTTATACATTTGATCTCGATTAATACTCTTCGTCAGCGGATCCGCCAGATTATCTATTGACCTTACATAGTCAATTAAGATAATCCCACTCAAGATCAAATGCCTCACGGCATTATGTCGTCGACGAATATGTCGAGATTTACCGTTATAAAACATATTTTGTGCCCGTCCAATAACAGCTTGGCTACCACAGTGTATCAACACAGACGGCACATGTCTCGTCCAACATGGAATATCCTCGAGGAAATATTTAAGCCATTCAGCTTTTTCACCAGCTTTATCCAAAGCTATGAATTCAGATTCCATGGTAGACCTAGCAATACAAGTTTGTTTCTTGGACTTCCAAGATACAGCACCACCTCCAATAGTGAACACATATCCACTCGTAGAAAATGAGTCTTTCGATTCGGATATCCAATTAGCATCACAATACCCTTCAAGTACAGCAGGCTCTCTTGAATAATGAATCGCAAAGTTCTGAGTATATTTTAAATAACTCAGTACTCGTTCTAGAGCCCTCCAATGTTCTTTACTTGGATTAGCTGTGTAGCTACTCAACTTGTGAACCGAGCATGCTGTAATACCCGAGATTTCTGATATGTATTTGGAACTTGTCATATTGTAATTGTTGCACTTTAATCTGAGTATTATTCTCCATATCTCATAGTCCGGTGTTGTTGAGCGTATGATTTCATGAATGTGATTTAAGATTTGTGATTCTGCGCATGTAGCGCACGCTATCGTCTATGTGTAGCGTACGCTAACATGGATCCATAGCGCACGCTACAAAGGAACATTAGCGCACGCTATACGTGGTCAATATGACTGAGACGTGTGGTAGGTGAGATCGGTAGGGATCTTGGTCGGATTGTGTCGGGATGAACACGGACGGCTTTCGGGAAAAGCCAAGTCAACGCCTTAGAGCACGCCATCGACATGAGATAGCGCACGCTAAGTCTTGAGTCTGATGAAGTCGATGGCGTTAGCACACGCTACGAGTATGGACTAGCGCGCGCTAATAACCATTTCCTATAAATAGGACAGCATCCTTTTCGTGTTTTCAGTCCTTTCTTTTCCCTCATCCGAATTCTTACACTTAGAATATTACTCTCTATATCCTAAACACTTCATATCAGCATCCTAGCTCGTGTTGAAGATTGTAGATCATTGAGGATTGGTGTTCAAGCCTTCGACGTTGGATTTGCTTCGATTTCCTTCTTGTTCTTCACTACTTTGAGGTAGGTGATTCTTCACCAATATTAGTAGTGTTCTAAGGGACGTTTGATCATGTTTTGCTAGTCAGTTATTTCGTTTATAATCGAACATCACGTGTTAGAAGGATACTTTTGACGTTTCGGCACTTATTCATCGTATGAACCTTTGAACCTTTTTAGTATATGGACTCCTAAGCATTTTTCGAACCCATTTGTGATCAGTATATGGAGATTTTCAAGTGCTTATGCGTTTATATAAAGGGATCATACGTTTTGGGGCTTATAACGGATTGAACTCAGGATATCCCTTCAAGATCTAAGATGAATTATGGTGTTGAGATGATTGTACGTATCTTTGTATCTCATAGTCATTTAGTACGTATAGAACTTTCACAAACCTTATTAGCATGATATGCTCGGGGATGACTTGTATTATCACCATAGAATTCATGAGTTTATCACCATTAGACCCAGTTTTCTACCAGTAGTAATCTGCCATGCACGGTTAGCGCACGCTAACATACGTAAGTTAACGTGCGCTATAAGGGATAAGTTAACGCACGCTACGTTTGGTACGTAACGTACGTTATGATACCAGCCGAGTCAGTCGGCTGATCAGAGAGAACTGTCAGTCCGTGGCTAGCGTACGCTAGGCTTAGACGATAGCGTACGCTAACAGGCAGGCTTAGCGCACGTTACGTAGAGTACGTAGCGTACGCTAAGTGGTTCAGGCAGATTGTATATTTTGAGCTTTTGGCCGTAGACCGAATTGCTAGGCAATCGTTCGACTTGAGATGATTTGTGTATCATTTCTTTTGTTAAGGTTCGAGCTTGTTACGTTGATCGAAGGAGGCGGCCTTCGAGTGTGTTGAGATTATTGAAGTGTTTCGTTCTTGCCATCTTCGAGGCAAGTATCGTAATATGTTAATATTGGTATTTTGAGCATGCGTATGATTATTCATGTTGTTGAACATGAGATTTATTTCGTTGATTGTCATGATATTCGTTATATAGTGTTTGTATGTTCATGTTGATGGACATGGCGATTTGGAATATATGTATGCATGAGTTATGTTGTGTTTATTGTGCGATCTATACTGAGGGCGCTGGATCGGATGTCCACCTCGTGTTGGTCCGACGGGATCATCTTGGGATCTAGGCTAAGGGCGCTGGATCATTGGACGGGTTATTTCCACCTCGTGTTGGTCCGACGGGATCATCTTGGGATCTATGCTGAGGGTGCTGGATCATTGGAATACCCATGTTGTGTTAATGGAATCTTGTGGATTCGCATTATCGGATTCCGGTAGCGGAAGTCCGTGTGGTGTATCTTGTTATGTATTGTTGATGCATATTTGATTCGTTTAAATGATACTTGTACTAGCATTGTTTTGCTAACCCCTTTGGGGGTGGACATTTATTTTGATGTTCAGGTAGCCGAGGAGTAGGGAAACAGCCACAGTACCGACGTGACGACGAAGGGGTTCAGTGATGTTTGTTGTTGTTGGTGATTTATATTCTTGGTTTAATTTCAGTACTCGAGTACGCGTGTCTTATTAATATCATTTCGATATGGTTGTATTAATTACTCGTTGAACCAGTTGTACGGTTTTGTAAACTTGAATTTCTGCAGTATTGATGTCTTATATTTACATTTCTTTTAAATTAGCCTTGTAAATCCTTACTTAAAGGGTTTACGGCGCTGTAATTATTCCGAATATCTCGGGGTGTTACAGAATATGGTATCGGAGCTAAGATTCATGGATATCTTGGCAGTTGGGTTTTAAGTTGGGTCTGTTTACGTTATTAATTTACGAGTCGTTCGTAACATCACTGTTCCGCCAAAGGTCGTCATGTGGACCGTGGTTGTAAGTCTCCTAATCTCTTGTACTACCGTTTTACTTAATTCTGTTTTGTGAGTATTGGCGGACTTTAATTTTGAAAATTCCGTCCTGGATATTGAAAAAATTGTGTTTTCAGTATTTTGAGAGGAGGTCGTGGACGCGGACGTGGAAATTTGAGACAGGAGGACTCCGCAACTACCCCAGAATTATCGACTAGTAGAACCGATTCCCATTCTGGAGGGCAGCAAGGATCAGCAAATGACGACGCAAATCCTAACATGCCGGGAGTGCTTCAACAGGTGGTGACGTAGATAAACCAGTTCGCCCAGGTAGTCAACCGCATGCAGACGGCGATGGGACAGCAGCACCACGAGGATAACCGGGGAGACAGATGGCTTGCTGAGGTGGTCAAATTGCACCCGCCAAAATTCGACGGATCTGCTGAGGCACTTACTTGGGATCATTGGCTTAAGGAGTTAGAGAAGATATTCGCGGGTCTTAACTGTCCCGAGGACCGGAAGGTTCCCATTGCCCAGTATTTTCTGACTGGGAGGCCTTTGATTGGTGGGAAGCTATTCGACCCGAGAATCATAATGCGGATTCGACGGAATTCAAACTAATGATGGAAGCACGGTATTGTCCTCGTCGATTAGAGAGGCAAAGATCCGAGAGTTTTTCTCACCACGAGTTCTAAGCATCTGTGATGATGTAATCAAAACTTTTAATCATCAGCTGACTTGTGTGCGACACTTGGTCAGAACGGAGGCAGAAAAGATTTTTCATTTCGATATGCGGATGAAGCCGGAGATTCAGCAGTACATGTCCGGATTCGAGTGTACTACGTTGCGACAGTATCAAGACAAAGCGCTGGCCTACGACATGAAAGAGGCGGCGGTAGAGAAATCAGTAGAGGCAAAGAAGCAGAAAGTGACCGGCAGTTTCTCAGAAAACAAGAGCGGTGGGCCCCGCAAGGGCCAGTATTCCTTTTATTCGGCTAGGAAACCTCCGCATCCTTCTAGAGGTGGAAAGAAGTTCCGGGCTACATCAGCAGTTTCGGACGCGTCAAAGAAATGCTACAATTGTGGTCGAGCAGGGCATATTCGACGTGATTGCCCCGCATCTTCTGTGACTTGTTACGATTGTGGACAAGAAGGGCACCGTGCGGCCTTCTGTGGAGCTGCTACTAGATCTTTTGGTACTCGCACTCCAGCGCCAGTTCCGAAGGAGACAAGTGTGAACCAGACGCAGCAAAGTGGATTTCAGCAGCAGAACGTTGGGAAGAGAGAGAGACATCCAGTGGTGGGTCCGTTCCTCCACGCCTGTACGAGATGAGGAAATCTGACGATCAGAACACTGCTGTTGCATCAGGTACGATTCAGATCCTTTTGCAACCAGTGAGTGCTTTATTCGATTCCGGAGCTACACATTCTTTCGTATCATTGAACTGTGTAAATCGTTTAAAAATATCGTGCTTATTTGATTGTGAACCATATGTTGTGAGTTTGCCGAGTGGAGAGAAAATTGTGGGAACCCTAGAGGCTAGATATTTTCCAGTGTCTATAGGAGGGATAGATTGGCCATCGAATCTTATTGTAGTTGACATCCACGGTGACGATTTAATTCTCGGGGACGATTGGCTCAACCGTTATGGAGCTATTCTGAATTACCGAGAGAGAGTCATTTCTATCATTGCTGATGACGGATCTGAACACTTATTCCGAGGATGGAGACCGGGAAGCTCGGGAAAATTGATCAAAGCAATGAAAGCCGTGAAATTATCAAGGGGATGTCATGGACTTTGGTGCTATGCCATGAGGAAAGAGGAAGGAGTAGAGCTCTCGTCTATTTCAGTTGTGAATGAGTTTTCAGATGTATTTCCTGACGAATTACCGGGGTTACCTCCGCAGAGAGAAGTGGAATTCATTATCGAATTAGAGCCTCGAGCAGCTCCTGTTTCCAGGGCACCATACCGCATGGCGCCAACCGAGATGTATGAACTCAAGAAGCAATTGGAGGAATTGTTACAGAAAGGTTATATTCAACCTAGCGTTTCTCCTTGGGGAGCGCCCGTTCTCTTTGTCCGGAAGAAAGACGGATCCCTCCGACTGTGTATTGATTACAGGGAGCTTAACAAGATGACGATCAAGAATAAGTATCCTATACCTCGGATCGACGACTTATTTGATCAACTGCAAGGGGCAAGGGTATTCTCGAAGATTGACTTGCGATCAGGATACCATCAGTTGAGAATTAAGGAATCGGATATGCCGAAATCTGCTTTCAGATCCCGGTACGGGCATTTTGAATTTGTAGTGATGCCATTTGGACTTACCAATGCTCCTGCGGTATTCATGCAATTGATGAATCGGGTATTCTTGGAATACTTGGATAAATTTGTGGTCGTCTTCATTGATGACATCTTGATTTATTCGAAGGACGCAGAGGAGCATGCCGAACATTTGCGTGTGGTTTTGAGCACCTTGAGGAAGGAACAGCTGTATGCAAAGCTTTCCAAATGCGAGTTCTGGCTTAGGGAGGTAACTTTCCTTGGGCACGTGATATCATCTGACGGAGTTCAGGTGGACCCGAAGAAAGTCGAAGCAATCTTGGAATGGGAAGCTCCTAATAACGTGAAAGAAGTCCGGAGTTTCTTAGGACTTGCTGGATATTATCGCCGCTTTGTAGAGGGATTTTCCAAAATTGCTCGTCCGCTCACTCAGCTGTTACAGAAAACTCAAAACTTTAAGTGGGATGAGAAATGCCAGGCTGGTTTTGATGAACTTAAGAAGAGACTGACGACAACACCTATATTAGCATTACCAGATGGAACTGATGGATTCATGGTGTAGAGTGACGCTTCAAATCAGGGTCTAGGATGTGTGTTGATGCAAAAGGATAAGGTGATTGCCTATGCTTCTCGGCAGCTGAAACCATACGAGGTTAATTACCCGACTCATGATGTGGAGCTAGCAGTTGTAGTCTTTGCATTGAAAATTTGGAGACATTATTTGTACGTCACTCATTGTCAGATCTTTACAGATCATAAGAGCCTCAAGTACATTTTCAGTCAGAAAGAATTAAACATGAGGCAGAGAAGGTGGCTGGAATTGATCAAGGATTACGACTTGGAGATTCTCTATCATCCAGGGAAAGCAAACGTAGTAGCCGATGCATTGAGCCGTAAACCTGTTTCTCTTCGAGTGTTGGAAGCTCTTACGTCCCAAACCAGCATTCAACGAGAACTGATCCGCGAAGGGATTGAATTACGGGCACCAGGAATTCAAGGGCAACTATATGTGATGGAACTGACTTCATCACTAGTCGAGGAGATCAAATCTAAACAGTTGAACGATTCTCTGATCCTTCGGTTATGTGACGAAGTAAAGAAAGGAAAAGCCCCAGGATTCGTGATACAAGATGATGGAGTTATGAGATTTCAGAGTCGATTTTGCGTTCCCGATGATGATGATTTGAGACGGACAATTCTGAAGGAGTCTCACAGCGCACCCTATTCTATTCACCCGGGCAGCAGTAAAATGTATAAAGATCTTAAACAAAACTTCTGGTGGGGGAACATGAAGAAGGACGTAGCAGAGTACGTTTCGAAGTGTTTGACTTGTCGTGAGTTAAGATTGAACATCGGCGACTGGGAATGTTAAAGCCGCTTAGATCCTGAATGGAAGTGGGAGGATATCTCGATGGATTTCATCACCAGTATGCCAAGGACTAGAACGGGAATGAACATGATTTGGGTTATAGTTGATCGACTAACCAAGTAGGCTCATTTCCTAGGAATTAAAGATACATGGGGACCCGAGAGATTGGCCCGAGTATTTATTGCGGAGATAGTCAGATTGCATGGGACGCCGAAGACCATTATTTCGGATCGAGATGGTCGCTTCGTGTCACATTTCTGGAAGGCAGTTCACAGGGCTTTGGGGACTGAGCTCAACTTTAGCACAGCTTATCATCCCCAAATGGACGGTCAGTCCGAACGGACTATACAAACGGTAGAAGACATGCTTAGAGCTTGTGCCTTAGACTGGTCGACTGATTGGGAAGTTCATTTGCCGTTGATTGAATTCACTTACAATAATAGTTGGCATGCTTCTATTAAGATGGCACCATTTGAAGCTTTGTATGGGAGAATATGCCGATCACCCCTGTGTTGGGATGATTCTTCGGATTTGATCGGGACGAAACCGGAATTGATAATTCAGACTCAAGAGAAGATAGCTTTGATTCGAGAAAGACTGTTGACTACCCAGAGTCGACAGAAGTCTTATGCAGACGTACGTCGTCGCCCTCTAGAGTTTGACGCTGGGGACCATGTACTATTGAAGGTGTCTCCTACACGAGGGATTTTCCGTTTTGGGAGGAGAGGCAAGCTTAGTCCGAGATATATCGGACCATTCGAGATCCTCGAGAGAGTTGGAGATTTAGCTTACAGGTTGGCCTTACCCCCATCGCTGAGTCACGTTCACAATGTGTTTCACGTATCCCAATTGCGGAAGTATGTACCGGACCCCAGTCACGTCATTGATTTCGACGAGATCGAGATAGCTAATGACGGCACCTTCGAGGAGAGACCAATCAAGATACTTGAGAGTCGGATCAAACAGTTGAGGAATAAACCAATACACTTGGTTAAAGTTCAATGGTCACGACATGGAGCTGAAGAGGCCACTTGGGAAACAGAGGACAGTATGAAGGCTAGATATCCAGAGTTGTTTTCATCTTAAGTTTCGGGGCGAAACTTCTTTTAGGGAGGAAGGATGTAATACCCGAGATTTCTGATATGTATTTGGAACTTGTGATTTTGTAATTGTTGCACTTTAATCTGAGTATTATTCTCCGTATCTCATAGTCCGGTGTTGTTGAGCGTATGATTTCATGAATGTGATTTAAGATTTGTGATTCTGCGCATGTAGCGCACGCTATCGTCTATGTGTAGCGTACGCTAACATGGATCCATAGCGCACGCTACAAAGGAACATTAGCGCACGCTATACGTGGTCAATATGACTGAGACGTGTGGTAGGTGAGATCAGGCCGGGGATCTTGGTCGGATTGTGTCGGGATGAACCTGGACGGCTTTCGGGAAAAGCCAAGTCAACGCCTTAGAGCACGCTACTGACATGAGATAGCACACGCTAAGTCTTGAGTCTGATGAAGTCGAAGCCGTTAGCACACGCTACGAGTATGGACTAGCGCGCGCTAATAACCATTTCCTATAAATAGGACAGCATCCTTTTCGTGTTTTCAGTCCTTTCTTTTCCCTCATCCGAATTCTTACACTTAGAATATTACTCTCTATATCCTAAACACTTCATATCAGCATCCTAGCTCGTGTTGAAGATTGTAGATCATTGAGGATTGGTGTTCAAGCCTTCGACGTTGGATTTGCTTCGATTTCCTTCCTGTTCTTCACTACTTTGAGGTAGGTGATTCTTCACCAATATTAGTAGTGTTCTAAGGGACGTTTGATCATGTTTTGCTAGTCAGTTATTTCGTTTATAATCGAACATCACGTGTTAGAAGGATACTTTTGACGTTTCGGCACTTATTCATCGTATGAACCTTTGAACCTTTTTAGTATATGGACTCCTAAGCATTTTTTGAACCCATTTGTGATCAGTATATGGAGATTTTCAAGTTCTTATGCGTTTATATAAAGGGATCATACGTTTTGGGGCTTATAAAGGATTGAACTTAGGATATCCCTTGAAGATCTAAGATGAATTATGGTGTTGAGATGATTGTACGTATCTTTGTATCTCATAGTCATTTAGTACGTATAGAACTTTCACAAACCTTATTAGCATGATATGCTCGGGGATGACTTGTATTATCACCATAGAATTCATGAGTTCATCACCATTAGACCCAGTTTTCTACCAGTAGTAATCTGCCATGCACGGTTAGCGCACGCTAACATACGTAAGTTAACGTGCGCTATCGGGGATAAGTTAACGCACGCTACGTTTGGTACGTAACGTACGTTATGATACCAGCCGAGTCGATCGGTGATCGAGAGAATCGATCCGTGGCTAGCGTACGCTAGGCTTAGACGATAGCGTACGCTAACAGGCAGGCTTAGCGCACGTTACGTAGAGTATGTAGCGTACACTAAGTGGTTCAGGCAGATTGTATATTTTGAGCTTTTGGCCGTAGACCGAATTGCTAGGCAATCGTTCGACTTGAGATGATTTGTGTATCATTTCTTTTGTTAAGGTTCGAGCTTGCTACGTTGATCGAAGGAGGCGGCCTTCGAGTGTGTTGAGATTATTGAAGTGTTTCGTTCTTGCCATCTTCGAGGCAAGTATCGTAATATGTTAATATTGGTATTTTGAGCATGCGTATGATTATTCATGTTGTTGAACATGAGATTTATTTCGTTGATTGTCATGATATTCGTTATATAGTGTTTGTATGTTCATGTTGATGGACATGGCGATTTGGCATATATGTATGCATGAGTTATGTTGTGTTTGTTGTGTGATCTATGCTGAGGGCGCTGGATCGGATGTCCATCTCGTGTTGGTCTGACGGGATCATCTTGGGATCTAGGCTAAGGGCGCTGGATCATTGGACGGGTTATTTCCACCTCGTGTTGGTCCGACGGGATCATCTTGGGATCTATGCTGAGGGCGCTGGATCATTGGAATACCCATGCTGTGTTAATGGAATCTTGTGGATTCGCATTATCGGATTCCGGTAGCGGAAGTCCGTGTGGTGTATCTTGTTATGTATTGTTGATGCATATTTGATTTGTTTAAATGATACCTGTACTAGCATTGTTCTGCTAACCCCTTCGGGGGTGGACATTTGTTTTGATGTTCAGGTAGCCTAGGAGTAGGGAAACAGCCACAGTACCGACGTGACGACGAAGGGGTTCAGTGATGTTTGTTGTTGTTGGTGATTTATATTCTTGGTTTAATTTCAGTACTCGAGTACGCGTGTCTTATTAATATCATTTCGATATGGTTGTATTAATTACTCGTTGAACCAGTTGTACGGTTTTGTAAACTTGAATTTCTGCAGTATTGATGTCTTATATTTACATTTCTTTTAAATTAGCCTTGTAAATCCTTACTTAAAGAGTTTACGACGCTGTAATTATTCCGAATATCTCGGGGTGTTACACATGCTATATCAGGACGGGTACAATTTGACAGATACATCAAACTCCCAATGATCTTAGCATATTCATCTTGACCCACATGTTCACCCTTATGATTATTCAGATGAACATTCGGTTCTGAAGGAGTCTTAGTAATGGGTTTATCAAAAGCGTTGAATTTCCTTAACACTTTCTCAACATAATGAGATTGCGTCAAAGCAATTCCGTTAGGCGTTTTCAGAATATTAATTCCAAGAGTAGTATCAGCCAAACCCATATCTTTCATGCTAAAATTCTTACTTAGCATTCATTTCGTTTCACCAATCAGACGAGAGTTGCTACCCATTATCAAAATGTCATCTACATATAGACAAACAATGACGTAATTGTCACCCGTTTTCTTAACATAGACACATTTGTCACTCTCATTGATATTGAAACCATTTGACAACATCACTTCGTCAAATTTCAAATGGCACCGCAGAGGTGCTTGTTTAAAACAATATAAAGACCGTTGTAGTTTGCATACCATGTGCTCTTTCCCAGGTACTACAAACCCTTCCGGTTGTTTCATATAGATTTCATCTTCCAGCTCCCCATACAAGAATGCAGTCTTAACATCCATTTGATGAATCTCGAGATTGCGCAAAACAGCAATAGCGAGTAGAACCCTAATAGAAGTAAGTCTTGTCACGGGCGAGTAGGTATCAAAGAAATCATAACTAGCTTTTTTGCCTAAAGCCTTGAACTACAAGTCGGGCTTTATATTTGTCAATAGTACCGTCAGACTTGTACTTCTTCTTTAGGATCCATTTGCATCCTAAAGCCTTACAACCCTGTGGTAATTCAACTAACACCCAAGTATGATTCAGCATAATAGACTCAATCTCAATATCTATTGCCTCTTTCCAGAAAGCCGCATCTGGACCAGATAAAGCTTCTTCTACAGATACTGATTCACCGTCTAACATCAAAACGATGTAGTCGGGTCCGTATATCTTTACTTTCCGTATTCTAGTACCTCGTCTAGGTTCTACATTGACTGGCGTAGACCTAGGTCGCTTTCTGTTTGGTCGTTCAGATAACACCGGATTCGAGCTAGAGGCTTCATCTATGGTTTCATAACACATAGGCTCATCTACAAGTTTAGAACTTGTAGCTTCATCATCAACTCCTTTGCTAGAGTTAGGATCAACCTTATTCTTATAAAGATAGATATTTTCAAAGAATACAGCATTCCTTGATTCAATCGTTGTATTTACATGAATGTCGGGTATCTCGGATTTGTGTACAACAAACCCGTAAGCGCTGCTGTTAAGTGCATAACCAATAAAGATACAATTGATCGTCTTAGGACTAATTTTAACTTGTTTAGGTAGAGGCACCTCAACTTTCGCCAAACACCCCCACACTTTGAGATATTTGTATGATGGTTTTCTTCCTTTCCACAACTCATAAGGAGTAACATCCTTACCTTTGCGTGGAATTTTGTTCAATATGTAGTTGGTTGTCAAGACAGCTTCCCCCCACATGTTCTGGGGCAACCCTGAACTAATTAATAAGGCATTCATCATATCTTTAAGTGTTCGATTCTTACGTTCGGCAACGCCATTAGATTGTGGAGCATATGGATCCGTGGTTTGATGAATTATACCACTTTCGTTGCATAATTCCTCAAATGGAGCTACATATTCACCTCCTCTATCACTTCGAACCATCTTAATACGACAGCCTAATTGATTCTCGGCTTCATTCTTGAAGTTCTTAAAGGCTTCAATAACCTCATCTTTACTTCTCAAAAGATAAAGATAACAATATCGTGTGCAATCATCGATGAAAGTGATAAAGTACTTCTTACCACCTCTAGTTTGCACAAATTTTAAATCACATACGTCTGTGTAAATTAACTCAAGGGGTTTTATGTCCCGTTTTACCGAATGAAACGGTAGTTTCGTCATTTTTGCCTCAACACAAATCTCACATTTGTTTTGATTTTTGATTTCATTTAATTTTAGTAAATCTAAGTTTACTTATCTTTTTATAGCATTTAGATTCACATGACCTAATCTACAATGCCATAAATTTGAGCACTCAAGCAAATAAGCAGAAGTAGTAGCATTATTATTAGCAACTGCCTTTGGAGGCTTACAAGTACGAACGCTAAGTTTGAACATTTCCTCGACAATATGACCTTTCCCAAGAGTCTTGCCAAACTTGCGTATTATCATAAAATCGCTATGAAGGTCTACATCAAATTTAGCTCTAACTAATTTGACACCAGACACCAAATTCTTGCGGATTGCCGGAGCATGCAGCACATCCTTCAGAGTTATCTCCACACCGGAGGTGAATTGAAGCACAACAGTTCCAATTCCAACAACTGGAGAGGTACGATCACTTGCCTCTGTGATGAAGCGGTCTTGAATCTCTTTGTAAGTGAAAAACAAGTCTCGGTTCACACAGATGTGAACAGTCGCACCTGTATCAAGAAACCAAGTAACAGGGTTAGGTTCCGAGACATGATTTACCTCGGTGATCATGGCAGCAAGATCATATTTGTCCCAAGAGTCAAAGTCCTTCTCGACATGGTTGACTTTGCCTTTTCCCTTGTTCTTCTTCGGCTTTCGGCAGTTTTTCGCTATATGGCCGGGCTTGTCACAGTTGTAGCATGTTCCGGTAAACTTCGTCGGAGGTGCCACATCCTTTCCCTTGCCTTTGGTAGGAAGTGGACGCTTTTTGGAAGGTCCGCCCCTACCTTCAGTCAGATTAGCCTTAGCATCCATAGGAGCTTTGGTTTTCAAGTCTTGATCACGGACTTGAGCTTCAGTTTGGAGTTTAGCAACCAAAATTTCAAGAGTCATTTCCTTTCGCTTATGCTTAAGGTATCCCTTGAATTCCTTCCAACTAGGCGGCAACTTGTCGACCAAGAGCGCCACAGTGTACGCCTCGGGTAGAGGCATCCCCTCAGAATGAACATCATGTATAAGAGTTTGGAACTCTTGTACTCGGGGCATCATTGGACGAGAATCCACCATTTGGAATTCGGAGAGCCTCGTCACAACAAACTTTTTCGTGCTATCAGGATTAACACGGTATTTCAACTCAAGAGCATCCCAAATTTCTTTGGCAGTCTCCTTGATGTTGAACACATTGAACAGGCCATCATCAAGCCCGTTCAGCAACATATTCCGACACAGATAGTCGGAATGAACCCAGGTATCATAGTCGGTACGCACTTGAACATTTACCTCTTTCTCAGCAGGGACAGGAGGCTTTTCTTCACACAGGAAGCTCGCAAGCCCCATTGTGGTAATGTAGAACAGCATCTTTTGAGACCAGCGTTTGAAGTCGGAGCCCGAGAAAACAGGATGTTTCTCGGCGATAGGCATTAGCCGAGCAGCATTGTGAATGGGAGCCATTGAAGAGCTTGATGATCCAATGGTTCTAGAACCGGTGGATGGATTAGTGGATGCGCCGGTGCTAGCATTGAACGACATTTTTCTCCAGCAAAAGTTTGAGGATGACACGAACAAGTAAGGTCGATTATTCTCGTCTTGCGATTGTTGGAATAATTCGGTACTTGCACGTGTATTACAAATAAAATTATGAACTTAACTATAACAAAGAACAGAAAGAAAATATTACACTTTGAAACTAACAAACAATTTTTAATAAAAGGACTAAAGATCGTCTGAAGCTAGAGCTTCTGCCCGCAAGACGAGAATACGCCCCGGTAGTGCTCACGGTGAAGCTGCTCGTCCCCAAAGGTTAAAACGATCTGAACGTCTCGGCAGTAGCAGCACCGCAAACTGACAGAGCACCTGCGAACGGGACTGGAACGAAGACTGAACTGTATATGATATGCTATGCTTTGATAAAAAATGCACTCTTTTTCGTGAAATCTGCAATGACCAAATGATAATATATATAGCAAATCTCGATCAAGTGAAGGGACTCTTTGCCATTAATCCTGCCATGATGGCTGGCGGTTTCAGACGCCCAAAGGGCTCGGTCGGATGAAGAGTCTTGCCAACTCAAGAGTCAAGCCAACTCAAGAGTCTTGTCCATACGAAAAGGCTAGTGGACTTACGGATTTGGTCCAAAAAGATAAGCCCAAACACCATCCCAAAGCACCAATTGCCAAGATCCAGGTCCTGGGCCTGGACTGAGCCCGAGCCCGTGCCCGTGCCCGTGCCCGACCCGACGGACGGACGGAAGGTTGGTCGGTCGGCGGCGGCGGCGCGCGCGCGTGTGTGTGTGTGCGCGCATGGACACCCATACACACCAACCCACTTGTTATTAAGCCCATAAAGGCAAAGACTTTAAATACAAGCCAAAACATCCATCCACAATCAATGTGGGATTACTAACATCATATACCTCATGCTAGTTCCTACTCCAACATCCAACTTTAACATATAATATCTCACTCACCGGAAATCGGTTTAGAAATATTAAATATACCACGTTCATCTACTCACGACGTAGATTAACATTCAATAAATATTTTAATTAAATAATAAATATTTAATTAACAATATTTATTCTTAATAAATGGTTAATTACTAAACCATTTCCAACAATCCCCCACACGAGTGAGAATGCCAATGCAAAATGAATGCAAATGCATAGTTCAGTCCTCAAGAGACAATATTGCATTTGGCTAGGTGGCTTGTGACCTTGAACCTATCCATTGTCAACATCATCGAGTATACTGGCGGCATAGTGGTCATGAAAACCTTGAACTAGTCCTCCATGGTGTATACTGAGACAATAATATAGACACAATATCATCTCAATTCCGTCCGTTCTAATGTTTTGTGTCCTTTTCGGCCTTGGACACCCCTTTGGATTCATAAGTGTATCAACTGAAGCGGCCCTCACTTCACACTTATATAGGTGATTCTTATTCCCAAGTATCCTACTATACTTGACCTCTCCGAGGTAATCAAGAATCATTAAAAATCATAAGACTTAACCTCACCACATGTAGGTAAACAATCACTCACTGTTCTCATAGAATAGGTATGTTTGAGTGTTTTAACACACGAATTATTATAACTTCGTTATCCCATTGAACCAAGCTCTTGGGATCCTCCAATCTACAAGGTTGGGTTTCTGCTATAATCATCCTTAGGATGTGGATTTAACACACATTCCCTCTAACAATTTATACATTTGATCTCGATTAATACTCTTCGTCAGCGGATCCGCCAGATTATCTATTGACCTTACATAGTCAATTAAGATAATCCCACTCAAGATCAAATGCCTCACGGAATTATGTCGTCGACGAATATGTCGAGACTTACCGTTATAAAACATATTTTGTGCCCGTCCAATAGCAGCTTGGCTACCACAGTGTATCAACACAGACGGCACATGTCTCGTCCAACATGGAATATCCTCGAGGAAATATTTAAGCCATTCAACTTCTTCACCAGCTTTATCCAAAGCTATGAATTCAGATTCCATGGTAGACCTAGCAATACAAGTTTGTTTCTTGGACTTCCAAGATACAGCACCACCTCCAATAGTGAACACATATCCACTCGTAGAAAATGAGTCTTTTGATTCGGATATCCAATTAGCATCACAATACCCTTCAAGTACAGCAGGCTCTCTTGAATAATGAATCGCAAAGTTCTGAGTATATTTTAAATAACTCAGTACTCGTTCTAGAGCCCTCCAATGTTCTTTACTTGGATTAGCTGTGTAGCTACTCAACTTGTGAACCGAGCATGCTATATCAGGACGGGTACAATTTGACAGATACATCAAACTCCCAATGATCTTAGCATATTTATCTTGACCCACAGGTTCACCCTTATGATTATTCATATGAACATTCGGTTCCCAAGGAGTCTTAGCAATGGGTTTATCAAAAGCGTTGAATTTCCTTAACACTTTCTCAACATAATGAGATTGCGTCAAAGCAATTCCGTTAGGCGTTTTCAGAATATTAATTCCAAGAGTAGTATCAGCCAAACCCATATCTTTCATGCTAAAATTCTTACTTAGCATTCATTTCGTTTCACCAATCAGACGAGAGTTGCTACCCATTATCAAAATGTCATCTACATATAGACAAACAAGGACGTAATTGTCACCCGTTTTCTTAACATAGACACATTTGTCACTCTCATTGATATTGAAACCATTTGACAACATCACTTCGTCCAATTTCAAATGCCACCGCAGAGGTGCTTGTTTAAAACAATATAAAGACCGTTGTAGTTTGCATACCATGTGCTCTTTCCCAGGTACTACAAACCCTTCCGGTTGTTTCATATAGATTTCATCTTCCAGCTCCCCATACAAGAATGCAGTCTTAACATCCATTTGATGAATCTCGAGATTGCGCAAAACAGCAATAGCGAGTAGAACCCTAATAGAAGTAAGTCTTGTCACGGGCGAGTAGGTATCAAAGAAATCATAACCAGCTTTTTTGCCTAAAGCCTTGAACTACAAGTCGGGCTTTATATTTGTCAATAGTACCGTCAGACTTGTACTTCTTCTTTAGGATCCATTTGCATCCTAAAGCCTTACAACCCTGTGGTAATTCAACTAACACCCAAGTATGATTCATCATAATAGACTCAATCTCAATGTCTATTGCCTCTTTCCAGAAAGCCGCATCTGGACCAGATAAAGCTTCTTCTACAGATACCGGTTCACCGTCTAACATCAAAACGACGTAGTCGGGTCCGTATATCTTTACTTTCCGTATTCTAGTACCTCGTCTAGGTTCTACATTGACTGGCGTAGACCTAGGTCGCTTTCTGTTCGGTCGTTCAGATAACACCGGATTCGAGCTAGAGGCTTCATCTATGGTTTCATAACACATAGGCTCATCTACAAGTTTAGAACTTGTAGCTTCATCATCAACTCCTTTTCTAGAGTTAGGATCAACCTTATTCTTATAAAGATAGTTATTTTCAAAGAATATAGCATTCCTTGATTCAATCGTTGTATTTACATGAATGTCGGGTATCTCGGATTTGTGTACAACAAACCCGTAAGCGCTGCTGTTAAGTGCATAACCAATAAAGATACAATCGATCGTCTTAGGACCAATTTTAACTTGTTTAGGTAGAGGCACCTCAACTTTCGCCAAACACCCCCACACTTTGAGATATTTGTATGATGGTTTTCTTCCTTTCCACAACTCATAAGGAGTAACATCCTTACCTTTGCGTGGAATTTTGTTCAATATGTAGTTGGCTGTCAAGACAGCTTCCCCCCACATGTTCTGGGGCAACCCTGAACTAATTAATAAGGCATTCATCATATCTTTAAGTGTTCGATTCTTACGTTCGGCAACGCCATTAGATTGTGGAGCATATGGAGCCGTGGTTTGATGAATTATACCACTTTCGTTGCATAATTCCTCAAATGGAGCTACATATTCACCTCCTCTATCACTTCGAACCATCTTAATACGACAGCCTAATTGATTCTCGGCTTCATTATTGAAGTTCTTAAAGGCTTCAATAGCCTCATCTTTACTTCTCAAAAGATAAAGATAACAATATCGTGTGCAATCATCGATGAAAGTGATAAAGTACTTCTTACCACCTCTAGTTTGCACAAATTTTAAATCACACACGTATGTGTGAATTAATTCAAGGGATTTTGTGTCCCGTTTTACCGAATGAAACGGTAGTTTCGTCATTTTTGCCTCAACACAAATCTCATATTTGTTTTGATTTTTGATTTCATTTAATTTTAGTAAATCTAAGTTTACTAATCTTTTTATAGCATTTAGATTTACATGACCTAATCTACAATGCCATAAATTTGAGCACTCAAGCAAATAAGCAGAAGTAGTAGCATTATTATTAGCAACTGCATTTGGAGGCTTACAAGTACGAACGCTAAGTTTGAACATGTCCTCGACAATATGACCTTTCCCGAGAGTCTTGCCAAACTTGCGTATTATCATAAAATCGCTACGAAGGTCTACATCAAATTTAGCTCTAACTAATTTGACACCAGACACCAAATTCTTGCGGATTGCCGGAGCATGCAGCACATCCTTCAGAGTTATCTCCACACCGGAGGTGAATTGAAGCACAACAGTTCCAATTCCAAGAACTGGAGAGGTACGATCACTTGCCTCTGTGATGAAGCGGTCTTGAATCTCCTTGTAAGTGAAAAACAAGTCTCGGTTCACACAGATGTGAACAGTCGCACCTGTATCAAGAAACCAAGTAACAGGGTTAGGTTCCGAGACATGATTTACCTCGGTGATCATGGCAGCAAGATCATCTTTGTCCCAAGAGTCAAAGTCCTTCTCGACATGGTTGACTTTGCCTTTTCCCTTGTTCTTCTTCGGCTTTCGGCAGTTTTTCGCCATATGGCCGGGCTTGTCACAGTTGTAGCACGTTCCGGTAAACTTCGTCGGAGGTGCCACATCCTTTCCCTTGCCTTTGGTAGGAAGTGGACGCTTTTTGGAAGGTCCGCCCCTACCTTCAGTCAGATTAGCCTTAGCATCCATAGGAGCTTTGGTTTTCAAGTCTTGATCACGGACTTGAGCTTCAGTTTGGAGCTTAGCAACCAAAATTTCAAGAGTCATTTCCTTTCGCTTATGCTTAAGATATCCCTTGAACTCCTTCCAACTAGGCGGCAACTTGTCGACCAAGAGCGCCACAGTGTACGCCTCGGGTAGAGACATCCCCTCAGAATGAACATCATGTATAAGAGTTTGGAACTCTTGTACTTGGGGCATCATTGGACGAGAATCCACCATTTGGAATTCGGAGAGCCTCGTCACAACAAACTTCTTCGTGCTATCAGGATTAACACAGTATTTCAACTCAAGAGCATCCCAAATTTCTTTGGCAGTCTCCTTCATTAACACATGGTCACCAACCTCGAACTCAAGCGGTCGTCGACGGTGGTCAGCATAAGACTTCTGTCGACTTTGAGCCGTTAACAACCGACTCTTAATCAAAGTGATCTTCTCACGGCCGGCTAACAACATATCGGGTTCCGTACCCAGAGATTCTGACAGTTCATCCCAACACAAAGGGGACCTACAGCGACGGCCATACAATGCCTCATACGGTGCCATCTGAATCGAAGCGTGCCAACTATTATTATAAGTGAATTCCACCAAAGGTAGCTGGGCTTCCCAATCGTTCTTCCAATCAAGAGCACATGCTCTCAACATATCCTCTAGAGTCTGGATGGTTCTCTCCGACTGACCATCAGTCTGTGGATGAAAAGCCGTACTGAAATTCAACTGCGTGCCCATCGCACGATGAACTGCCTTCCAGAAGTGTGACACAAATCGCCCGTCACTGTCTGATACAATGCTCTTGGGGGTACCGTGTAGTCTCACAATTTCCTTAATAAACAGCTGGGCCAATCTCTCGGGGCCCCACGTGTCCTTAATCTCCAAGAAGTGGGCTGATTTGGTCAGACGGTCCACAATCACCCAAATCGTATTCATTCCTCGACGACTCGTCGGCAAGCTAGTGATAAAATCCATAGATAGTCCGTTCATCAAGTCCGTTACGGGCTACTGGACCGCTTGAACACATTGAACAGGCCATCATCAAGTCCGTTCAGCAACATATTCCGACACAGATAGTCGGAATGAACCCAGGTATCATAGTCGGTACGCACTTGAACATTCGCCTCGTTCTCAGCAGGGACAGGAGGCTTTTCTTCACACAGGAAGCTCGCAAGCCCCATTGTGGTAATGTAGAACAACATCTTTTGAGACCAGCGTTTGAAGTCGGAGCCCGAGAAAACAGGAGGTTTCTCGGCGATAGGCATTAGCCGAGCAGCATTGTGAATGGGAGCCATTGAAGAGCTTGATGATCCAATGGTTCTAGAACCGGTGGATGGATTAGTGGATGCGCCGGTGCTAGCATTGAACGACATTTTTCTCCAGCAAAAGTTTGAGGATGACACGAACAAGTAAGGTCGATTATTCTCGTCTTGCGATTATTGGAATAATTCGGTATTTGCACGTGTATTACAAATAAAATTCTGAACTTAACTATAACAAAGAACAGAAAGAAAATATTACACTTTGAAACTAACGAACAATTTTTAATAAAAGGACTAAAGATCGTCCGAAGCTAGAGCTTCTGCCCGCAAGACGAGAATACGCCCCGGTAGTGCTCACTGTGAAGCTGCTCGTCCCCAAAGGTTAAAACGATCTGAACGTCTCGGCAGATGCACCGCAAATCCGACCGAGCACCGCGAATCGGACTGAACGAAGATCGAATCAGTATATGCTATGCTATGCTTTGATAAAAAATGCACTCTTTTTCGTGAAATCTGCAATGACCAGATGATAATATATATAGCAAATCTCGATCAAGTGAAGGGACTCTTTGCCATTAATCCTGCCATGATGGCTGGCGGTTTCAGACGCCCAAAGGGCTCGGTCGGATGAAGAGTCTTGCCAACTCAAGAGTCTTGTCCATACCAAAAGGCTAGTGGACTTACGGATTTGGTCCAAAAAGATAAGCCCAAACACCAGCCCAAAGCACCAAGTTCCAAGTCCCGAGCCCGTGCCCGACCCGACCCGACCCGACGGACGGTCTGTCGGCGGCGCGCGCGCGCGTGTGTGTGTGTGTGCGCGAGGACACCCATACACACCAACCCACTTGTTATTAAGCCCATAAAGGCAAAGACTTTAAATACAAGCCAAAACATCCATCCACAATCAATGTGGGATAACTAACATCATATACCTCATGTTAGTTCCTACTCCAACATCCAACTTTAACATATAATATCTCACTCACCGGAAATCGGTTTAAAAATATTAAATATACCACGTTCATCTACTCACGACGTAGATTAACATTCAATAAATATTTTAATTAAATAATAAATATTTAATTAACAATATTTATTCTTAATAAATGGTTAATTACTAAACCATTTCCAACAACAAATGCATGAAAACAACAAGCACAGAACTCGGTTACCCTTTTCAAGCAGATTGAACAAAGAGTTGAGAGAAGCAGGTGTGGGAGCAGGTACGACACTCACCTAGTGCGGCGCGGCGGCGGCGGCTATGGCGTGGAGAAAGCACAAGAGAGTTCTCTTTTGACTTAATCGTTCTCTTCTCGTGAACATTGCATAACTCTGATTTTTTACGGTAGAAATGAGATAGGAAGTGGTTATGAGATACTAATTGTGAGTCTTAAGCAGTGGCGGAGCCAGCATTTTAAATTTGGGGTGCGAAACATAATTATAAAATTATAGACGTAAAAAAATTATGACATTAAAGTAATACATTTCAAAAGTTCGAATATTATTCAACTTCAAAGTCATACACTTCAAATAAAAAAAATTACATATCTATCTAGTTTATTATTCGACGAGTCTTCATTTATCGAAAGCGATTCACAATCTTATCCTCAAAAACTTGTAGAAACATCTCTTTCTCAATAAAAGTGACCAAACAATCAATCAAAAATTGACCCTCCATGTTATTTCTCAATGTTGTAAATTGTTTGTGCTCTTTTAATTTTTTTCTTTTTTGGAATGGCTGCAAGCCTACAAGTTATTATTTGGGTTTGGGGGTGCAATTTTTTTTTCTAATCAATACTAGTAATTTTTTTTTGGGAGGTGCAGCCGCAGCCTGCACCCTGCTCCATATTGGGCCCGCCACTGGTCTTAAGTATGTCTTAAATCGACAGTTTATGGTCATTAAACATCTTTAAAACTACTATTGATGCCCAAAAAAAATAAATCCCCACCTGATGGACATTAGTATAAATAGGAGCATTCATGATGTATTTCATACAATGGAAAACAGATCACGCATTCTGCATTGCCTCATGCTATATAAATTATTTGCTTAGTTCTCTGAGTTTTCGAATTCGCCAGAGCTTCGATTTCAGTGTGCTGTATTTATCGAATACGTTAGCCATTTTATCCATAGATATAATACATCTGATCTGTCGGTACTATATGGGGATGTAAATATCTTACGGAAATATTTTAATCGCCTCGACTTTTTTGTATTTCAGTAATATATTTTCTGTTTTTTTATTTCGATTTTCTAATTTATTTTTGTAATCGACTTGTAAGAACAATAGTACAGTCATTAGATATCTTTTTTTTTTTCGTTTATCGTAATTTCCGAATGAACCGGGACATGATTCACAACTGGATGAACATCTGGGGAAAGGGGAATTACCGCATCACGTTTCGTTGCCGGAGAAGCTTGCTTCTCCATATTTTGAGGTTAAGCTCTTTGGCAGCATTCCGTTCAACTCATTGTTGTTTGATAAGTTTAGGTTCTAACTTTGGGAATGAATGAAGACACTTGATGACGATTTTGATAAAAAAAAACATGTTATGTAGATGGTGTAGAAAATGACGGAATAGTACGTAAAACCGAGGCGAAAGCTAGGCTCTCTCTCCGTAAGATGAAATTGCCCCGCATAGTACACACGGATCAACGGCAAACGTCCCCAAGATACAACGGTTTTCTATGAATACGAGACCTCGTACTAGGAATCGAATTCGAGGCGACCTACTTAATATTTGGGACTTGAGTATGAATTCTATACTCGAATGATTGTATTAATTATCTTGCTATCGGATTTACTCGTTGCTCGGTGAACGCGATGTCTTGAACCGGTCAACTTTTGTGTAAATCAAGACAACAACATACATACAATAATAGATCTAATATCTTTCGTTCTCACGTTGTATCCATTTTGGTCTTGGAACATTTCTTGGATTCATAAGTGTTAGTAATTTTATGAAGCGGCCTTACTTTTTCATTTATATAGGTGATCTCCTATAAAGAGTATCCTGCCATACTCCGCCTATAAAAGGCTATAGGAATCATTAAAAACTTTAAAAAGCTTACCCTTTACCACAAGCTGCAGGCTTGCACTTGAGCAACTACGAGAATGGATTTTCAAGTGTTTAACTTGAACTTTTCACAACTTAGTTGTCTCATTGAACCAAGTTCTTGGGATCTCCAATTATCGCGGTTGAGTTACCATTATGAAAGTTCTCAACGTGTGTATTTCAGTCTCATTCCCCTTGCTGCATTATATAAATTGATCACTGTTAATGCCTTTTGTAAACGGATCCGCTATATTGTCTTTTGACTTTACATAGTCAATACACATTATTCCTGTAGTGATCAATTGTCTAATGGTATTGTGTCTTCGATGAAAGTGTCGAGACTTACCATTATATATACTGTTCTTTGCCCTCTCTATGGCTGCCATGCTATCACAATGTATCATAACGGGAGACACAGGTTTTTCCCAACAGGGAATTATCTTCTAAGAAGTTTCTTAACCATTCGGCTTCTTCGTCAGCTTTGTCTAAAGCAATAAACTCCGATTCCATTGTAAATTGGGCTATTTATGTTTGCTTAGAAGATTTCCATGATATTGCTCCTTCACCAATGATAAATGCAAAATTGCTTGTGAATTTAGAGTCTTTAGTATCGGATATCCAATTGGCATCACAGTATCCTTCCAAAACAGCTGGATATCTCGAATAGTGTATACCATGAGTGATGATGTGTTTTAAGTATCTCAACACTCTTGTAAATGCGGTCCAATGATCCTTTCCGGGGTTACTTGTAAACCGACTCAGTTTACTAATATAATATATTATGTCTGGCCTTGTACAATTTGCTAAGTACATTAGGCTTCCAATGATCCTAGCATAGCCTGTTTGTGATATGGGTTCTCCTCGATTTTTGGCTAAGTGTAAACTTACGTCAACAGGAGTCTTAGCCGGAGGTAGATCGTATGCCTTGAATTTCTTAAGCACATTCTCAACATAGTGAGATTGTGATAAGACTATTCCATCGGGTGTTCTAGAGATCTTGATTCCTAGAATCACATCGGCTAATCTCATATCCTTCATGTCGAAGTTCTTCTTTAACATTTCCTTAGTGTCTATGATGATTTTATTATTGCTACCCATAATTAGCATATCATCAACATAGAGACACACAATGACAAAATTGTTAGATGTACCTTTGATGTACATACATTTATCACATTCATTGATTTTGAAATCATTTGACATCATTACTTGGTCAAATTTCTCATGCCATTGTTTAGGTGCTTGCTTAAGTCCATATAAAGACTTAACAAGTTTACAAACTTTGTTTTCTTTGCCGGGAACCATGAACCCTTCGTATTGTTCCATATAAATTTCATCTTCTAAATCTCCATTTAGAAATACCATTTTTACATCCATTTTATGTATCTCAAGGTTGTATAATGCTGCTATTGCAAGTAGCATTCTAATGGATGTAATCCGAGTAACTGGTGAGTATGTATCAAAGTAATCATACCCTTCCTTTTGTTTTTATCCTTTGACTACGAAACGTGCTTTGTATTTGTCAATAGATCTATCACCTTTGTATTTCTTCTTGAGAATCCACTTGTAACCTAAAGGTTTATTTCCCGTAGAAAGATCAACAATATGCCAAGTGTGATTGTTCAAGATTGACTCGATTTCACTATTGATAGCTTCTTGCCAAGTGTGTTTACTGTGGACTTATAGAGCTTAAATCATCACTAGACAGCATAGAAGTCAATTATGTCACCTTTTAAAAATATCTATGAATTGTATATAATTCGGGTGAATTAGGAGTAGGAGTTTCCACATATTTTTTCTTAAGTATGTTAGGATACTATATCAAAATTTGGTGAAAATCCAATATATATTCAATGAGTAATGAGCTATATAAATTCAGGTTCTTGTAAAGGGTTAGACAACTTCCTCGGTTGAACTTATTATTGCATTAACTTATATATAAAGGGTTATAATGAGGAAGGAAACCACTGAATGAGAATGTATACAATCCCTTATCATATTTAGGATATGCATTAATTGAGTTCATAGGCTGAAACGTACTAAAAATGAGCATAAAACCCGGTAGGAAAATCGGCAATTTTAGAAGTTTAAAAGAGGTGTTGAGCTAAATCAGAATTTGTGGTAACCCTTATATGTACTTTATGGAACAGATCTTAATTTTATAAGGTCAGATTCACCACCAGTACGCCACATATGTGATCATTTCCCAACTCAAAGTAAGTAAAAGTCCATCTGCAACTACAATGCATAAATATAATATTCTATGATATATGTTTCAATATGTGTGTGTGTGACCAAAGTGGATGTTAAGTGATGTATAATCGTTAAGTAATGTCTCAATATGATGACCATGACATTACATTTCATACATTTCATGTGCACGTACATGCATATTACATAGTTAGGGAAAACATCTTGCATGCACGTCACTACAATGAGAAAGGAAAATATTTTATTAATTGACCACTGCTAGTACACGGATGACAAGTAGGACATGCTTATGTGATATGGAGTATGAGCCAGGTGCATTTTGAGACATTACTTTGGGTGTGTTGGACAGTCGGGCGTGGCTCTTGATTTTGCTCAGTACCCTGTGAGATATTACTTCGGGTGTGTAAGACGGTCGGACTGAGCCATTATGATTATTGATTCCAGTGCCCTGTGAGACATTACTTCGAGCATGTGGGAGATTCGTACTCGAAGTTGTGGTTATTGATGATGTATAGAGCTCTTTTCGTTGTATGGCAGTTGAGTCAAGGGCTCAAAGAGATAAAATAGTTTTAAGTGATGAGAATTAAAATACGTGTTCATGTCAAGCATTGCACTTCATATTGAATTGCATAAGAGTAGCGATATTATTCCATTGACATGCATGACTTTTACTTACTGAGTATTAACTCATATAGTTTATGCATTGTATGTGAGCCTGCTGATACCTGATCACTAGTTGGTTGGATTGTTGGAGTTTCCACGGGTTTTGAGGGGTGATGTACATGGATGACAACCTGTTGGGCTAAACCATGGGCTTATCGTGTCTTGACTACTGTTTCTAAATCTTGTATTATAGATATGTACTATATTAACGAGTTAGTTTACATATATGTTTTAGTATGGCTAATGGCATGGTTTGCTACTTTGTGCAATGTTAATAAAGTTTGGAACTTAATAATTTGTTTAGATTGGGATATATGTATGTGAGATGATTGGACTTGTGTAACTATTGGTGTTTGGTCTTATTGATACGTGGTTCTAATGCTATGTCAAGGAGATGAGTTTGTTTCAGGTTCAGGCGGGATGCCTCTAAGTGATGGTGATGTTAGTTTTTGTTAATTAAAGTAATTATGTTTTTGTTTAAATTTGCATAATAGTATAGTTTATCACCCATATGCCTAATGAGCTAATATTGTTATGGGATCTCATGGACATATTATTAAATTTAAAATACATGACTAAAATACATGACATCCAAACAAATATTTAGCAGAAATACGTGACATTTGTCTTGGCTTTATACTAATGGATAATTATTCTATTATACTATTATAAATATATAATGATCACATAGATTAATGTCATGTTATATATTACTATCAAAATTTTACATTGTAGTACAATATTTTGTATAAGTCCTTGACATCTTATTTATTACTAATTTCGCTTTCCATTAATATACTACATTTATACTTTAATAACAATTTATTAATAAAATCTAGCAAATGCATTGCATGGATGGAACCTAGTATATGAAATAGTATTTTTTGAGTAAAGTGCACTTTATGTATCTGAACTTTACTCAAGACACCACTTAAAATATTGAATTTTAATATTTATCACTTGCAATACTGAATATTCACTTTACTTAAACTTCGTGTGCTGTCGTCTATCTGTTACTAACTCCGTTAAGTGGTGTCTTGCGTAAAGTTTAGGTACACAAAGTGCATTTTACTCTATTTTTTTTGTAGTGTGTATCTGCAAAGACTAATTTATCCTTCTAAAATAATTAAATTTCAAAAGAATTTTTTTAACTCACAAACCCGACCTACTGGTGTTGGTGGATTTGAACTCGTAACCTTTGGCCTCCGAGCAATACCACTCTACCACTACGTCATCCCCACTTGGATAATTTCAAAAGAACCTTAGACTATTAAATGGCTGTGGTCATGGGCGGACCTACTCCTAACATGGTGGTGCACGTACACCACCAATTTGTTTGGGAAAAAAACTTGTCTCTTTTGCTATTTTTCATCTCTCATGATATTTATTATTTGATAGTGTTTGAATTAATTTATGAGTTAACTATTTCTTCTACTTTTTTATCGAACTACTTTAAATGTATATATCATATCCTATTATCGTCTAATACTTCCTCCTGCGTTTTGCCGGTAGGACTGCCACTGAATTGCTGGAAGACCTCTACGAAATTTTAGTTGTGGCCCTATAGAAAAAAACTCCTAAATATATTTTCATATATTTGTAGAAATCTTAGTATTAAATACATACATAACTAAAGCATCTATAATCTTATATATATAAAGATTGAGTCCTTAAATTTAATGTGTAGTCTTAATAACTTCATTTTTATATATAAATTATCTTATCTTATATCTTATATCTTATCATATATATAGAAAGATTAGGTCCTAAAAATCATTGGGGAGTATTAATGACACCTATTTTGTGAGGAGCATTAATGACACAGTTTTTTTGAAGTGAAAAATGTAGCCATGTGATAATCAATCCGATTGATGAGATTAATGTCAGGTCCATGTGAAGTGTCCATGTAGTTATTGAGATACAAATGTGAGTGTCCATGTAGTTATTGAGATACAAATGCATGTATTCATTTAGTCACTAAATGATTGTAGATGTTACTTGGGAGATGAATACCGATCATCCTGTACTAGTTACAACAATTAAGAAAAAGGCACTTGGAGAGTCTATTTTAATTATTAGAGTATGCATTAGGAAAATTTATTGGGTAACTCTTTCAACTTCTTCTTTTAAGTATAAATAGCACAATTCATCAGCCCTACAACAAATTATTCCACCGTCACATCCACCGGAACCGACCAACATAACATCGTAATCTTATTTTATTATCTTTATCGTTACTAATTTGTTTTTTTTTGTTATTTTTTGTTTTACAGAATCTCATTGTTCCTCCATGATGTAAGTTTATTTACTTTTTTTTATACTCTTTCTTCACCACCATCCTTTATTTCTATCCTAATCCATAATCAACCACAAACAAAAACCAAAAAAAAAAAAATGAAAAAACGAAGAAAAAAATAATAATTACAATGATCTCAGTTAATCTTCATAGATCTTATTTTTCTGTAATCCTTTAATCACACTGGCACAACATCAAAAACCTTCAACAACAAATTCAAAACTATCCTACCTCATCTCCACACAATACATAACCAAAAGAAACACAAATCATCATCGATGTATATAAGAGAAGAACCTACCCGAGACCCTCCAAAGGATCTTGAAGCTAAAGATTCCCCTGAAATCGTAGACAAGGTTTAAAGTAACATTTTGTTTTGTTGTTCGATTGAAGGATAATGATTTGAAGTGGGTTTGTGATTCGGATTTTATTGTTCAATTTTTTTTTTTTTTTTTTTTTGCTTTTTTTCTTCAGATGAGAGCAAAAGAAATAGGGAAAGAGAGGTGGATGTTACAGGATTAGGGTTGTCTGTATATGAGATACGGGTAGAGTTATTATGTATTTTGGGTTGCAAATTAACTTGGATAGCAATAATCTAACTCACGATCGAAACAACAATATCTCGAACACTTGGAATTTTGAAGAGAAAATGATAGTAGCAGTATGTGTGTTTATGGTGTTTTGGTTCGAATGATAGAAGAGAAAATCAGCAAGAATTGATGTGTTTTAATTGTATGTTTCGTATGAGTGGGAGGAGATGTACAAAGAAGAAACACGTTATATAAAAAAAACGTATGAGAGGGACCGGTTTATCACATTAGGTAAGTCTTAAAGGGAACTTAATTGGGTCTTGATTGGGCCTTAATTGGGGGGGTCGGCTATGATTATTATGATAGCACCGAGATTTAAGGAATAGTTTCTAGATTACTTTTCACTTTTTTGTAACAGAAATTTTGGATAATTAAATGCATTCTTTCTATATTAAAAAGATATATAAATAACACATAAACAGAAAAGGTATAATGAAGTTTAGGAGCTACGTTTTTTAATTTGATTTTCCTTATGACAATTTTGGAGAAATGATAAATATACTTACTTAATTAAAAAAACGAGACAAAAATGATAAAAATATATCAATATTTTGTCAAAATACTTATCTTACGAAAACATTTGTGTGCATCACACGGGTCATGAGGCAGCCCAAGTTATATATGACAATGATGTGCACTATTCGACTTATATTGATATATTTAATTACTTTCCACCAAAAATGTGTTAACATCAAGATCTACGAAAGTATCTATCGTTTACATGAGTTATTTAGTACTAAATTATAAATGTTCCGATATATAAAACTTATATTATAAACATTGACGCAAACTTGATAAAAGTATACAAACATCTGCACAAACATTATGTGCAAAACACGTAGAAATTCAACCAATGACCCAGCCGGTGCATCGCACGGGTTCGTAAGGCCTCGTAATACTAAAAGATTCAGTCCATTCATTTATTGTGGAGTCTTAATGACTAAAACTATATTATATCTAATTTAAATAAATAATGCTAATAAGTGTAATAAATATTTGAAATTGAATGTATATATGAAAACGAAATGATGATTTTACAGTTACGCCCCCTTGCTTTCATCAGTTACATCCCTTTGCCTTCATCAGTTATAATTTACAACATAAAAAAAAAAAAATCATACAATGCCATTATATAAGACTTTCGGTTGGATAGTTGAAATATGTGTTAATTCTTCATTTACGGCGACTGAGAAGATTGTGATGCCATCCAATACACCATCTGATGAACACAAAAAAAAAGCTAATACCACAACCACCATATGATACGCATATGTAACCTGGTGCACTATCTGATATATGAAAAAACCCACAACCACCATCTATCAACTATTTCTGCGGCGGTTAGGCTGAGATACGGTGTTAAGATGGGACTACTGTGGTTGGCGGTAGCGGTTACGGGTTACCCAGAATCAGGCGGTGGTTAATGTTTCCAGATTTGGAGGCCAACAAAGATCCAAAATCCAACTACATAAACGCCGAGTTTGGAGTCCAACAAACATTCCAGTGGCGTTGTTAATCAAAAAACAAGATAGGATATGTGGTCGGATCCGATTAGTTGATGTTGATGGTAGAAGTTATGAAGGTTTTGGATGAGAGAGGGAGGTTTGAGATATTTTAGATGAAATTGAAAGAAAAGAGGGGTGAAGTAAATGTGACGGATGAGAGAGAATAATTAATTTAGGGTTATGGGGTTTATAGGAAAAATAAGGGATGATATATTTCCAAAATTACATTTTTAGTTTAACGAGTCGTTTGGACCCGTACACATTCAACTAAATTAACTATAATGACTATGTGCACTTAAAAGAGTCTTAATTTATTTTGTGCAGGAAAAACATCTTCCAATCCCTCCATTTCCTTTTGCTGTTAAGCTATACTTAATTCTGCATATTCGTTGTAGAAACAACCCGTTTATATTTTCTCCACCACTCCACGATTGTTCAAGAACAATGTTCAATCTTCGAATGTTTAAATGTCTTGATATTGGTGTGCCAAACAAAGCATCTACATTTTTATTAACACAATCGGAAATAAGGCGTTTATGCTCCAAAAAATTATGGGTCACAACAATAATCATGGAAGATTGATGAGTAACGACACTTTTCTATGAGATGGTAAAAAATATATTTTAGATATATGGATAGTAAAAAATTTAAATGTTTTACATCAACTTTTAGTTCATTACTTTATTTAGGTCGAAAAAGAAAGAAGCGAATCCTGGAGCATGTTCTCAAGTCGTCCAGGAATCGGACCAAGTGGCATGCAAGAGAGGTATCATCATAGAAGGTTGGTAGTTTTCAAACCCATTGGGAGTATCCGTGAATATTTGTGAATGGTAAATGTGGAACAGGTGAGTAAAGAGTTGTCGTTGAGCTCTAAACATATTGGTACCGTCGATATTGTTGTATTACTACTATAACCTTATTTATTAAAAGATAAAAATTATTACCGAGTATTTGCAACATAAAGTTTTCTAGATTGGTATTGTTTAGTAACTTTCTTTAACAATCGTGAAAATATAACAAAGACCTCGATGGGTTCAGGGCCTCAAGCTTTCATTTTATCAAGAAAAATATGTCCAATCCGAAATTTGTTTTTACCAAGCCGTGTCAAGCATGAATTACCGAAGAACCAATGTATAATGACATGCAACGCTAAATCACGATTGGCATGGTTCAAAAAGTAGCATGATCTAAGACGAAACCACTTTTGTCAATTACTATCTCGACTAATGTTTGAGAAAATTGAAAAAATATGTAACACACATACAAAATATTTTGAGTTTGAGTTATTGATATAAATAAAAGTTTGATTTGTTAATGGTAAACAAGATTTGTGCATCGCACGGGTCAGAATGCCTCGTATATTATAAATATGAGAACATACATTAATTAAACTAAGTTTCAAATAGAAAGCTAACTATTAAATTGAAGAATATTAATCAATTCAGTTGACGTTTCTGTAATATCCGCATTTTTTCTTCCCCTTGTATTTTTATTTCGGTGTACTTCTCGATTGTAGCGACCCTCGTGTATCTTTCAGTGTAACTTTTCCGTCATCTATTGATCTGATTCTCGTAATTGTTGTGCGGAACCGCCGTTTCGGGGTTGCCGTGGATCCATTCTATGCTATGATGCGTTGTGAGGTGTTCCGTTGGATGTTTCGTTCGTATTCCGGTGTTGTAGACCGTTTATTTTCCGTACCTAGCGCACGCTAATTTTTCTGCATAGCGCGCGCTAGAAGGTTGGACCTAGTGACGTGTGGCCACTTGGGCCGAATTTAAAGCTGCGGTGGAGGAGGAGTATTGTCCTTGGCCAGTTAAAGAGAAATGAATTGCGGACTTCTTTACTGCAACTCCGCAGGATGTACCTATCAGTGAAGCCATTATTGCATATAATCAGCAGCTGAGTTATGTTCGTGAGCAGGTGAGGACCGAAGCCGATAAGATCCGTTACTTTGACTTGAGGATGAAACCCAGGATCCAAGAGGGTATGGCGGGATTCAGATGTGCTACTTTGAAAGAATACCAGGATCGTGCCTTAGATATTGATATGGTCATTTCTGCATCAGGATCGGGTGCCAAGAGCAAAAAGATGAAGATGACTGGTGGATTTTTGGGAAGCAAGGGTAGTGGATTTCATAAACCCCAGGCTTCCTATTCTGCTATCGGGAAGCCCGACTCATCAAGCTAGTAGTGTTCCAAGTGTTCGACCGGGCCAGCCTTCTACATTTGGCAGAAGGGAATGTTATAACTGTAATCAAGCGAGTCACCAATTCAGTGAGTGTCCCTTTTCTCCTACTACCTGTTTTACGTGCGGACAGACCGATCACAGGGCTGCTTATTGTGAGGCCACCACCAGGTTTGCCAAACATCATAATTCGACACCAACTCCAAGTGTGAATCCAGGGACTACAGTGGGTCAACCACCATAGACTTTGGGACGAGGTAGAGGCTGAGGTCGGTCGGACCGCTAGGCTGCATCGAGTGTGGGTTCAGTTCAGCCGCGAGTGTATCAATGAGGCGCGCGGACGACATAGAGGCTCCAGTAGCTGCAGGTACTACGCATATACTTTCTCAACCTGTATTAGTATTAGTTGATTCAGGAGCTACTCATTCCTTTATTGCCCTTTATTGTGTAAAACTTTTGGGTCTTGATTGTTTGTTTGAGTGTGAACCATTTATTGTGGGTACTCCTAGTGAGGAGCATTTGATTGGTAACCGTGAGGTTAAGAATTGTCTTGTGTATATTGGGAATCGGGATTGGCCTTCAGACCTCATTGCAGTAGATCTGAAGGGAGAGGATATAATCCTCGGGGATGATTTGAGTTGGCACGGTGCTATTTTGAACTATCGGACGTGAATTATTTCTATATTAGCTGAAGATGGTGTTGAGCATACTTTTGTGGGTCGTAAACCGGGTAGTTCAGGCCGAGTGATTTCAACCATCAAGGCAATGAAATTGTTGGAACAAGACTCTTGGTTATTGGTGATATGCCATGAGTACTGATGACGGTGGAATTGACCTATCGTCGATTCCCATTGTGAATGAGTATCCTGATGTGTTTCCCGATGATCTTCCGGGATTACCTCCATCTAGAGACGTAGAATTTTCCATTGATCTTGAGCCGAGTGCGTCTCCTGTATCTTGTGCGCCATATTGTATGGCACCTGCCGATATGTTGGAACTGAAGAAACAGTTGGGTGAACTCCTTGATAAAAGATATATTCGCCCGAGTGCTTCGCCTTGGGGTGCACCAGTTCTTTTCTTTAAGAAGAAGGATGGACCGTTTTGTCTATGTATTAATTATCGAAAGTTGAATAATCTGACCATCAAAAACAAGTATTCGTTGCCTCGTATAGATGACTTATTCGACCAGCTTCAGGGTGGCGTTGTTTTCTCTAAGATTGATTTGCGATCGGGGTATTATCAGTTGAGGATTCAGGATTCCAACATTCCGAAGACTTCGATATGGCCACTACGAGTTCGTAGTTATGCCGTTTGGGTTGACTAATGCTCCTGACGTGTTCATGCAGCTGATGAACAAAGACTTTATTGATTATCTTGATAAGTTGTGGTCGTCTTCATCAATGACATTCTTATCTACTCGCGGAATGAGGGACCATGCTGAACATCTCCATATTGTATTGAGTACTTTGAGAACGGAGCAATTTTACGCAAAGTTTTCTAAGTGTGAGTTTTGGCTTAAGGAAGTAACCTTTCTTGGGCATGTAATTTCGGTCGATGGGGTTCGAGTGGATTCCCAGAAGATAGCGGCAATTCTTGAGTGGGAACCCCCTAGGAATGTGAAGGGGACATAAAGTTTCTTTGGACTTGCTGGATATTACCGTAGATTTGTCGAGGGATTTTCAAAGATCGCTCGACCACATACCCATCTGCTCCAGAAATCCTAGAAGTTCTAGTGGAGTATGGAGAGACAAAACAGTTTTGATGAGTTAAAGAGACGGTTAACTTCGGCGTTAATATTATCATTACCTCAGGGCACCGATGATTTTGAAGTTTATAGTGATGCTTCAGGACTTGGATTGGGTTGTGTTTTAATGCAGTGAGGCAGGGTGATATCATATGCATCTCGACAATTGAAACCATATGAGAAGAATTACCCCACTCATGATTTAGAATTATCAGCGGTCGTTTTTGCATTGAAGATTTGGAGACACTTCCTTTATGGTTCTTCGTGTAAGATTTACACTGATCACAAAAGTCTAAAGTATATATTCAGTCAGAAGGAGATAAATATGATACAGCGCCGGTGGTTGGAATTGATCAAGGATTATGACCTTGAGATACTATACCATCTGGGAAAGGCTAATGTGGTAGCGGACGCGTTGAGTCGGAAGCCAATATCCCCTTCAGATGCTGGAGGTACTTACGTCTCAATCGGAGTTCCGTCGAGACATAATCAGGTAGAATATTGAGATTTGGCCCGAGAGAGTTCAGGGCCAATTATGCACTTTGGATATCACGTCATCTTTGGTCGATGACATTAAAGTGAAATAATTGGAGGATCCGTTACTAGTCCAATTAAGAGACGATGTAGTTAGGGGAAGAGCTCCTGGATTTGTGATTCAGGATGATGGGGTTTTGAGGTTTCGAGGCAGACTTTGCGTACCATCAGACGCAGAGCTTAGACAGGCCATACAGAAAGAAGCTCATAGTACACCGTATTCCCTCCACCCGGGTACGAGCAAGATATATAAGGATATTAGGACAAGTTATTGGTGGAGTAATATGAAGAAAGATGTTAAGGAGTTTGTGTCGAAATTTTTGACATGTCAGCAAGTCAAGATTGAACATCAATGACCCGCATGGTTGCTAAAATCACTTCCAATTTCAGAATGGAAATGGGAGGATATTTCGATCGATTTTGTCACAAATATGTTGAAGACACGCACGGGAATGAACATGATTTGGGTTATCATCGATCGATTGAGAAAATCAGCCTATTTTCTGGGGATTAAGGATGTTTGGGGACCCGAGAAGTTAGCCCATGTATTTGTTTCCGAAGTCGTTAGGTTGCATGGGATTCCTAAGAGTATTATTTCAGATCGAGATGGTAGATTTATATCACATTTCTGGCAGTCCGTTCATCGAGCGTTGGGGACGGAATTGAGGCTGAGCACATCGTACCACCCTCGGACCGATGGGCAATCCGAACGAACAATTCAGACTCTTGAAGACATGTTGCGAGCGTGTGTCTTAAATTGGAAAGATAATTGGGAATCGCACTTGCCGCTAATCGAATTTGCATATAATAATATTTGGCATGCATCGATTAAGATGGCACCGTTTGAGGCTGACCGCGGTGTCGTGACGCATCAAAATTAGTTATTTTTATTTTTCCTTGGCTTACTTCTACTAACTAGTAGTATCGGCAAGTAAGGGTCGATCCCACGGAGAACGGTAAATCAATTATGCTTTTTAAGGGTTAAGTACTTTTAGCAATTAAAATAAAATAAAAAAGGGGGGTTGTTTCTAATCTTTAACTAAAATAATTTGCGTAAAATAAATTAAATTAAAATAAACAAAGGAAATAAAAATCGAAAATATCAATTAAGGAATAATCTAGTTCTTAGCTTCGTTATCCACCATTTCAAATTAATTCATGCTTCAATGCAGCGCTTATCTCTTCTCTAATCTCATGAACTCCTATTCCGAAGCCAACAACAAGCTCTGTTGACCCCAATTATTTCTTAAGTTTATTCAATTAAAACAAGCTCTTTAATCGAACCTATCTATGCGGTGGATTCAAAACAAGCTCTTCAAATCTCGCTCGCTAGATGCATTAAAAATTAAAATAATGAAATAGGCAAGATATTAAGTTCATAAGCTCGACTTAAGGGATATCGATTTTGTGTTACTCAATTGGGAAAATTCAATTATTTGCTACGTGTGAAATAAAAATTGCAACAATTACGGATTACAACTCAATTTCTAGCATAAGATATAAAACCCGTAATCTAGTTGGCCAAACCAAATCGAAGAAATTATATGTCATAGTAGTGAATTCAATAACACAAAAGTAATTCAAGAGAATTCGAGTTGAGAATACGCTACGGGATTAAAACATGAATAATTCAAATACGGTTTCAAACTTTACTAAGAACTAGAATAGAAAATTAGTTAGACATATTGGCTTTAGAAAACATCAAATTAATAATAGACATAAGAAGAAAGAAATTTTAACGGTGTAGTCTTCTTCCTCGTACGTCGGAACCGGCTCGGTTGCTCCGGCGAGAATTTGGTTCGGTCATCCCTTTTTTTTTTGCTCCAGCCGTACAAATTGCTGATCAAAGATGATAATAATCTCAGCCCCCCTCTCCTTTTATAATAATTCTTTATCTCTTAGTTTCCTTCTTTAATTGGATCTCCTTCATTCTTATCCTTCTTGAGTTTTAATTCCCTTGGAGTCTTTCTTTCCAATTGCTTTTCCTAGCCTAGGGATCGATTTATTGCCTTGTAGAACTGTTTGGGGCGGTTTGGAGTCATTTCTTGGGCCCCAAGTAAGATTATTTTTGGAACAGGACTGACACTGGGTCACCGAACTGACACTGGACCACTCAGTGTCGCGCGATAGTTTCTTCATTTAAGCCCAAATCACCTTGGCTTGGTCCGTTTGATGGTCCAAATTATTCCTTAAGCTTAAAAACTCCATCTAACACCTAAATTAAACAACAAATTGCCAAGTGAAGTAAATTGCATCCAAAATATAAATAGATAGAAAATAACCAAGTGTGCCAACATAAAATTCATTAAAACCTTATAATTAACAATGATTTTAGCACACTATTTTCGTTCTATCAAATCTCCCCAAACTTAAACCAATACTTGTCCTCAAGCATAATTCGAGTGAAAGAAATTTAAGAAGCATGTATTGAAAAATCCAAGATGATATCCATATTCAAGGGAGAATAAATGATCAGGAACAAGTATGGAGAAAATTAAAGTACCTCAACCAATCTCAACATCTTCATTGGCATCAAGTGATAGAAAATTCGATGGCCTCATAAGGGGTCACTCTCGCTCAAGTAGATATAGGGATTATTAAGCAATCACTCACGTCAAAACATTGTGTGTCATTACCACATACTCGCACAAAAATCAAATCTCCACTACTTATATGAACTCATGCATATAATCAAAAGGGCTTTTATGGTTGTAACGGGCTTTAGGTATGGGTAGGATAAAAAGGATAAATAAAGTATTTGTTGGCCGAGACTAATCATGAAATTAAGTGCATAACAAATCCTACAAACAATGAATCACCATCCTTTCCTTGAGCACCCTCTTAGGCACATGTAATCGCATAGCCACGAAAGACTAGTTGAGGTCAGTGACTTAACAACATTCGAGGGGGTATTTTTACGGCCGCCTCCCTATTTTTTTTTCGGCCTTTATTATTATTATTATTATTATTATTATTATTATTATTATTTTTTTTTTTTTTGGAGGGAAAAATATTATTATTATTATTTTTATTTTTTTTTTTTTTTTTATGGAAGCATCAATTTATTAAAAACTCAAAAGTTTACAAGAAATTGGTGGGGAGCCGAGAAACCAACTGGGCCCCCACACCTCTAGCTATAGCAAAACCGATCCTACTAAAAATATAAGCCGCGGCACGTGACCCAATGTCCTGAGTCATAGAGAATCTTCGAATGCGCTTCAGAAGGGTTACAGCATCTTTCTCCAATTCTCCAAAAGAAGAAAAGGAGAAAGGGAGGAAACCATACCCAATATCACCACATTTGGCACCGTATTTGACACGCTTACGCTTCAGTAACCGCCCGCCCCGGCAAAAAATCAATCATCCCAGATAACGTCAGAGGCGACGATCCTGTAAGATCAACACATACATCACGCCCATCATCCCAAGAATAAAGCAAAACATCGGCCGGTCGTAAGGATCTGTCCCTATCTCCATAAAGCCCGATATCCACCTCCTTACGGGCCGAGATTCCAGATCGAGAACAAATATCAACAAGGACATCACGCACAATGTTATGTCGATGTTTGATGCCCACAATACCAGCACATGAGACAGCATGATCCCCATAAATATCTCCATTAAACACCCTAGAACAAGCTGAACATGGAGCCTGAGTAGTAAAAAGGGGAACACCCAACCGGTAACACAACACACAACGATATGTCCTGGCATTCATAGTTTGTCCCAAACCTGAAATCGGATCCACCCTAAGCCAATCCGACGCATGATCCTCCTTTAGTGAGCTCCATAAAGCCATCTGTCGGGGAGATAGTTGAAAAGTAGATTCAACCGTTTGGATAACCCGATCGAAGTATATATCTGCCAATTTCTTCATAAGTTTGGGGGCAGCGACCTCGTTAGGGATACTCAACAGGTCAATATCCATATTCCCGTTAAAAGTGCATAAGGCGTCATCAAAAGAAGGACCCGCAGTAACAATATCAGAACTACCGAGAAGCTTAGTCTGTAAGCTAGCAGATTGGAGTCTAGAAGCTAGGAAAGCATAGTTTAAGACATCACCTGCAGATATACACCAAGCCCCCAAAAGCAAACGGTAAAGTGGCAAGTCTCCATTGCCAATCACCGAAACCAGGCCCATAAGCGGTGATAATACGCTCCAAGGAAGAGCGAAGTGCCAGATCAAAAGAAACCCGAGCACACTCAAAAACCCGAGGAGAACATGTGCGCATAGAAAAGTACAACTTGGAAATACCGGACAAGTACGTAGTAACAACAACTCACATTGGGGATCATTAAGTTTAGCAACAGATCCATAAGCTCGATGGTTTTCGCCACCCTTTCGTAATGTCGCTACCAAAATTAACATCCACACTAACCGGGCCACCCAACAATTTAACGCCATGCAAAGGGCGAAATATTGGGAGGAAAAACACCATCCAATCTACTCCTGGGTCCTCCATTGGCAAAAACCTCGCTTTATCAACATTGAGGTGTAAGCCACGACTAGGTCCATCCTTCATAATCAACTCCAAAACCTTGCCCACAACCAAAGTATCTCCAATAATTGTGCCATCATCCAGATACCATGCTTGAAAGGAAAGGTTAAAGGAATCCTTAATCTTACATGCCAAGGGATGTAACACTAAAGCAAAAAGAAGAGGCCCAAGAGGATCACCTTGTTGCACACCTTGATGAGACCAAAGAGTATGCTCACCATAATATAACCTGGCAGGATTAGAGTAGCAGAATTCCACCCACCGTGAGATAGCCGGGAAATGAAGTCGAACCTCATGTAACATAGCAAAGACGATCCACCATGTTGAAGGCATTTTTAAAGTCTACCAACAACATAGAAAGACCAACATCACCCCCCCGATCCTCTACCAACCGATTCACTGCATGAAGAATAGCTTCCCCACCACCCGAAACCCCAACACCCAGTTGTAAATCGTCAAAATAATCATCTGAAGAGTGGCCAATCATAGACGCACATACTTTGGAAACTAAACGCCTCCAAACAGTCCCAACAAAGAATAGGCGGATACCCCTCCCGGTTTGACTAAGGGTGTGAGGGGAGCACTAGCAATGTACTCACCCAGCGCCCTCGGACATTTACCAGCAAGGAAAAGATTCACAACCTGTGTGATGGAAGCGACCAACTCATCAGAAACAGCCACGGCAGCCCCATTCAAACAATCCAAAAGGTGTTGGGCACGCAACCCGTCCCGCCCACAAGACGTGCCACGGGGGAAACTCTTAATCATATCAAGAACCATAGCAGAGGATGCAGAAAAATAGTGTTGATCAATAGGTATATCGGGCAAAAGAGGAGCAGACTGGAAAGGGTGCTTAGCTACCAGAAGACGCAAATAATAATATTATTATTATTATTATTATTATTTTTTCATCTTAATTTCAGCTCCCTTTTCTTTTCACTTCATCACCCACTTTTTGATAATTTTCCGTCCTTCCCTCGACTTGTTATACACCTAATTCACAACCAAATCTTGACCAAGGGTTCAAACGGATGGATTTTCACCAAAAATTAGATAATGGCTAATAAAATATGCTGGATCAAAGAATAAGGCTTAGGTTCAAATGGGCTTCTAATGGTGATTATGTCGAGGTAGGAAATATAAGCCAAGTGGGTTATTCCAAATTGTCTTTATCACTTTACTACATGAGAACACTAACATAGTCTTGACATGTATAATTGATTAAGTTCTAGCATGAACACAACACGTTCGACCCCACAAGAAGAAATAGTGAGCATGTATATGTATAATTATTTATATATGTGTATATATATTTTGCTCTACGGCTCAAAACTCACGAATAAAAAAGTCTTGTGCCATGAATCCCTCACACTTTTATCCAAATCCAAAATCAAGATAGTGAACTACCCTAATTAAAATCAAACTAGTCAATCATATCCATCTCCTATGTCATGTCATACTTAAATCCCCAATACACGAACTTGATTCAATCACACAAATTTAGCTAAGGACGCAAATTTAAATTCATCACAATTTTCAATTCAATTATTCATTCCAAATCCAACTTCCCCAAACTTAAAATTAAGTACACAACTCCAAATAAAAGAAGGAAAAGAAAAAGAAAAATAAAGGATAGTAAAAAGTATAGAGTAGGAATCACTGGGCTAATGAGGGAGAAGGGCTTCCAGCTGCTTGGTTCGGTCCTCCATCCCATGTTTCTTGTGCACCTCCATCGCATTAGCTTCGACATCTTGACGGCAATCTCGAACGGGCGGCGCTTGGGGCTGATGTCGACTGAAAAGAGAGATGGAGAAGTTAGGGGTTGCAGAGTAAAAAAAAGATACCGAGAAAGAGAGAAACGGAGAGAGAGAAAAAGAAAAAGAGATAAGGAAGGGAATAAAAATAAAAATAAGGGAAGTAATAGAATAGGAAAAAATAAAAGGGATAGCATAAAAAAATAAAGAAAGGTAGAAATAAAATAAGAAATGCAAGAAATAGATTACCACTTACCTAAAATATAATCAGCAGAAAAAATAAATAATAAAAAGAAAATTAGACTAAAAAAATAAAAGAAGTAAAAAAAATTGGGTTGCCTCCCAACAAGCGCCTTTATTTTACGTCGTTGGCTCGACTAAAAACTTCCCTTTTTAGTGAACACACCAAGGAGGTTTTGGTATGGGTCTCAATAGATGTACGACTGATGACTCGTCTTCTTGAACCACACCAAACTTTCTCGGAGTGTTTATTGAAAACTTTCCTCCCTTGAGATGCTCATCGAAGGCTAACTCTGGTTCACTTTTTATATATAATTCCTCATACATTGGTCGTAGTTCTCTTTGAAGCTCCGCAAAATCATTTTCTTTATCAGCCTCCAAGTTTTTAGTAAGCACCACTTCGAGTCTACCCCTGCAATGCAACTCAAACACTTCCTCGACAAGAGGGTCAATCACGCTTAATGCAAAAAGAGAGCAATCTTCCTCGGGAAATTTCAAAGCATCATAAATATTAAACCGTACGATTTGGTCATCAAATTCCATCGTGAGAGATCCTTCACGAACATCTATTTTGGTATTGGCAGTATTTAGAAATGGCTTTCTTAGATCTTCCCGTTTTGGTGGCAATTCCTTCTGGAATACAGCGGACACATTTTCTCCCATATCTTCCCATTCCCTTTTAATCTCCACTTGTTGGTGCATAAGTCTTTAAGGAATTTTGCGTATTTTGGAATTTGTTGAATCGCGTCGAGTAAGGGAATGTTGATCTCAACTTTGCGAAATACGTCTAGAATTTGCTTTTCTTTATTCACGACCGCTGCCTTTTTGACACTAGATGGAAAAGGTAACTCGTTAGTCTCAAAAGGAGTAGTTTTAGACGAATTTACCTTGCTGTCCGGCTGTTCTGCACTGGGTGTCCCAGTGTTGATCTATTCAATAAGTTTTCCCTCCTCGTTTTCAGATTCCTCCACTTTCTTAGGATCCCCAAGCTGCTTCCCACTCCTTAAGGTTACAGCACTCACGTTCCTTGGGTTCAGCTCAGGTTGTGATGGCAATTTTCCACTATTTTGGCTCTCCATGCGGCTCACCGTGGTGGCTAGTTGACTTACTTGATTTTCGAGAATTTTGATACTCGATTTAGTGTCATGCTGGAATTGATTCATGCCTTGTTGGAACTGATTCATGCCCTGTTGTAGCTGCATAGTGTTTACCATAAGGGTCTTCATCATATCCTCCAAAGATTGTGTCGAATTTTCAGTGGGCTGCTTGTAGAATTGTCCTTTATTTTGTGGGGCCGCCTCTTGCTGGTTCTTCCATCGAAAGTTATGGTGATCCCTCCATCCTGGGTTGTATGTGTTTGAGTACGGATCATTCTTCCTCCCATAAGAATTTTCAGTTCCGACTACATTGGCGTGCACCTCGATTTCATCAAGGCAAATCCGACAATTCTCCGTTGTATGCTCCGTGGTTTTGCAAAGACGACAGGGTACGACTGGCGTGCTATTACCTACAGCAAGTTTTCTAACAAAAGTGGTTAGCTCATTCAATTTATTCTCAAGGGACGAGTCATGCATCTCCTTCACCATCCTGATTGGTTCATCGCGATAACCAAATTGTTGTGAATTGGTGCTATGTTGGATATGAGAGCCCTTGCGGCCGTGGAAGTTTTGTCAACTAGAGCTCCCCCACTTACTGCATCTATCGTGTTCCGCTCCATCGGATTAAGTCCTTCGTAAAAATACTGAATCAGGAGTTGCTCGCTAATTTGATGTTGCGGGCATCGAGATACCAACTGTTTGAATCGTTCCCAATATTCATACAATGTTTTGCCGGTCATTTGTCTTGCACCACATATCTCTTTTCTTAGGTTGGCTGCTCGAGAGGCCGGAAAATACTTTTGCAGAAATAAGATCTCCATCTCGTTCCACATTGTGATGGCAGCCGACGGTAAATAAAATAACCAATCCTTAGCTGAATCTTTTAATGAGAATGGGAAGGCTCTAAGCTTGATTTGTTCTTCAGTGACACCGTTTGTATTCATGCTTGAACAACCGACATGGAATTCCTTGAGATGTTTGTGTGTATCCTCTCCTGATAGACCATGAAATGCAGGCAGCAAGTGAATCAATCCTGACTTCAATTCAAAGGTGTTGTTGTCAATAGCCGGGATTGTGATGCACAGTGTGTAACACCCCGAGATATTCGGAATAATTACAGTGCCGTAAACCCTTTAAGTAAGGATTTACAAGGCTAATTTAAAAGAAATGTAAATATAAGACATCAATACTGTGGAAATTCAAGTTTACAAAACCATTCAACTGGTTCAACGAGTAATTAATACAACCATATCGAAATGATATTAATAAGATACGCGTACTCGAGTACTGAAATCAACCAAGAAAACAAATCACCAACAACAAACAAACATCACTGAACCCCTTCGTCGTCACGTCGGTACTGTGGCTGTTTCCCTGCTCCTCGGATACATGAACATCCAAACAAATGTCCACCCCCGAAGGGGTTAGCAAAACGATGCTAGTACAAGTATCATTTAAACAAATCAAATATGTATCAACAATACATAACAAGATACACCACACGGACTTCCGCTACCGGAATCCGATAATGCGAATCCACAAGATTCCATTAACACAGCATGGGTATTCCAATGATCCAGCGCCCTCAGCATAGATCCCAAGATGATCCCGTCGGACCAACATGAGGTGGAAATAACCCGTCCAATGATCCAGCGCCCTCAGCCTAGATCCCAAGATGATCCCGTCGGACCAACACGAGGTGGACATCCGATCCAGCGCCCTCAGCATAGATCGTACAACGTACACAAACACAACTCATGCATACACATATGCCAAATCATTATGTTCATCAACATGAACATACAAACACTAGATAACGAAAATCATGACACTTCAACCAAATAATTTCCATGTTCAACAATATGAATAAACCACAAACATGCTCAAAATACCAATTTTAACACATTACGATACTTGCCTCGAAGATGGCAAGAACGAAATACTTCAATGATCTCAACACACTCGAAGGCCGCCTCCTTCGATCAACGTAGCAAGCTCGAACCTTAACAAAAAGAAATGATATACAATTCATCTCAAGTCGAACGATTGCCTAACAATTCGGTCTACGGCCCAAAAGCTCAAAATATGCAATCTGCCTGAACCACTTAGCGTACGCTACGTACTCTATGTAGCGTGCGCTAAGCCTGCCTGTTAGCGTACGCTATCGTCTAAGCCTAGCGTATGCTAGCCATGGACTGACAGTTCTCTCTGATCAGCTGACTGACTCGGCTGAAATCATAACGTACGTTACGTACTAAACGTAGCGTGCGTTAACTTATCCCCGATAGCGCACATTAACTTACGTATGTTAGCGTGCGCTAACCGCGGCATGGCGATTCACCGCGTAACTTGATCTAATGGTGATGGACTCATGAATTCTATGGTGATAATACATGTCATCCCCGTGCACATCATGCTCATAATGAGTGTGAACGATCTCTACGGATTAAACGACTACACAATACAAGGGTACGTATTATCATCAAAATTCATCTTGATCTCGAGAAAGTTTACTAAGTTCCCTTCGTCCTACGTTCCAAAACGCATGATTCCATAGTGTAAAACATAACAACTAGGTAATTTCCATCTACTGGTCACAAATTGGTTTGAAGCTTCAGAAATATGCTAGGAGTTCAAACACAAAAAGGTTCCATGGTATTATACGATGAATAAGTACCTAAACATCGAAATTATCCTTCTAACACAAGATGATCGACTATTAACGAATCTAACTGACTAGATAAGCATGATCAAACGTCCTTTAGAACACTACTAATATTGGTGAAGAATCACCTACCTCAAAGTAGTGAAGAACAAGGAGGAAATCGAAGCAATCCAACGTCGAAGGCTTGAACACCAATCCTCAATGATCTACAATCTTCAACACGAGCTAGGATGCTGATAGGAAGTTTTTAGGATGTAGAGAGTAATACTCTAAGTATAAGGATTCGGATGTGGGAAAAGAAAGGACTGAAAATACGAAAAGGATGTTGTCCTATTTATAGGAAATTGTTATTAGCGCGCGCTAGTCCATACTCGTAGCGTGCGCTAACGTCTTACTGACTTCACTGTACTCAGCACTTAGCGTGCGCTATTCACATGCCTGTAGCGTGCGCTAAGGCGTTGACTTGGCTTTTCCCGAAAGCCGTCCAGGTTCATCCCGACACAATCCGACCAAGATCCCCGGCCTGATCTCACCTACCACACGTCTCAATCATATTGACCACGCATAGCGTGCGCTAATGTTCCTTTGTAGCGTGCGCTATGGATCCATGTTAGCGTACGCTACACATAGCCGATAGCGTGCGCTACATGCGCAGAATTACGATTTTTAAATCACATTCATGAAATCATACGCTCAACAACATCGGATTATGAAATACAGAGAATAATACTCAGATCAAAGTGCAACAATTACAATGTTACAAGTTCCAAATACATATCAGAAATCTCGGGTATTACATCCTTCCTCCCTAAAAAGAAGTTTCGTCCCGAAACTTAAGATGAAAACAACTTCGGATATCTAGTCCTCATACTGTCCTCCGTCTCCCAAGTGGCCTCTTCCACTCCGTGTCGTGACCATTGCACTTTAACCAAGTGTATTGGTTTATTCCTCAACTATTTGATTCGACTCTCAAGTATCTTGATTGGTCTCTCCTCGAAGGTGCCGTCACTAGCTATTTCGATCTCATCGAACTCAATGATATGACTGGGATCTGGTACATACTTCCGCAATTGGGATACATGAAACACATTGTGAATGTGACTCAGCGATGGCGTTAAGGCCAACCTGTATGCTAAATCTCCAACTCTCTCGAGGATCTCGAATGGTCCGATATATCTCGGACTTAGCTTACCCTTTTTCCCAAAACGGAAAATCCCTCGTGTAGGAGATACCTTCAATAGTACGTGGTCCCCAATGTCAAACTCTAGAGGGAGACGACGTACATCTGCATAAGACTTCTGTCGACTCTGGGCAGTCAACAGTCTTTCCCGAATCAGAGCTATCTTCTCTTGAGTCTGAACTATCAATTCCGGTTCCGTCCCGATCAAGTCCGAAGAATCATCCCAGCATAAGGGTGATCGGCATCTTCTCCCGTACAAAGCTTCAAATGGTGCCATCCTAAGTGAAGCATGCCAACTATTGTTATAGGTGAATTCGATCAAGGGCAAGTGAACTTCCCAATCAGTTGACCAATCCAACGCACAAGCTCTAAGCATGTCTTCTACGGTTTGAATAGTCCTTTCGGACTGACCGTCCGTTTGGGGATGATAAGCTGTACTAAAGTTTAGCTCGGTCCCCAAAGCCCTGTGCACTTCCCTCCAGAAGTGCGACACCATCTCGATCTGAAATAATGGTCTTCGGCGTCCCGTGCAATCTAACTATCTCTGCAACAAATACTCGTGCCAATCTCTCGGGGCCCCACGTGTCTTTAATTCCTAGGAAATGAGCCGACTTGGTTAGTCGATCAACTATAACCCAAATCATGTTCATCCCCGTCTTGGTTCTTGGCATATTGGTGATGAAATCCATCGAGATATCCTCCCACTTCCACTCAGGGATCGGAAGCGGCTTTAACATTCCGGCAGGTCGCTGATGTTCAATCTTAACCTGCTGACAAGTCAAACACTTCGAAACATACTCTGCTACGTCCTTCTTCATATTTCCCCACCAGAAGTTTTGTTTTAAATCCTTATACATCTTACTGCTGCCCGGGTGAATAGAATAGGGCGCGTTGTGAGCTTCCTTCAGAATAGTCCGTCTCAATTCATCATCATCGGGAACGCAAAGTCGACTCTGAAATCTCAGAAATCCATCATCTTGTATCACGAATCCTGGGGCTTTTCCTTTCTTTACTTCGTCACATAACCGAAGGACCAAAGAATCGTTCAACTGCTTAGATTTTATTTCCTCGACTAGTGACGAGGTCAATTCCATCACATATAGTTGCCCTTGAATTCCTGGTGCCCATACTTCAATCCCTTCGCGGATCAGTTCTCGTTGAATGCTGGTTTGGGACGTAAGTGCTTCCAACACTCGAAGAGAAACAGGTTTACGGCTCAATGCATCGGCTACAACGTTTGCTTTCCCCGAATGATAGAGAATCTCCAAGTCGTAATCCTTGATCAATTCCAGCCACCTTCTCTGCCTCATGTTTAATTCTTTCTGACTGAAAATGTACTTGAGGCTCTTATGATCTGTAAAGATCTGACAATGAGTGCCGTACAAATAATGTCTCCAAATTTTCAAGGCAAAGACTACAGCTGCTAACTCCAGATCATGAGTCGGGTAATTTACTTCGTACGGTTTCAACTGCCGAGAAGCATAGGCAATTACCTTACCCTTTTGCATCAACACACATCCCAGACCCTTATTTGAAGCGTCGTTGTAAACCATGAATCCATCAGTTCCATCTGGTAATGCTAATATAGGTGCTGTCGTCAGTCTCTTCTTAAGTTCATCAAAACCAGCCTGGCATTTCTCCTCCCACGTGAACTTTTGAGTTTTCTGTAACAGTTGAGTGAGCGGACGAGCAATTTTGGAAAATCCCTCTACAAAGCGGCGATAATATCCAGCAAGTCCTAAGAAACTCCGGACCTCTTTCACGTTATTAGGAGCTTCCCATTCCAAGATTGCTTCGACTTTCTTCGGGTCCACCTGAACTCCGTCAGCTGATATCACATGCCCAAGGAAAGTTACCTCCCTGAGCCAGAACTCGCATTTTGAAAGCTTTGCATACAGCTGTTCCTTCCTCAAAGTGCTCAAAACCACACGCAAATGTTCGGCATGCTCCTCTGCGTCCTTCGAATATATCAAGATGTCATCAATGAAGACGACCACAAATTTATCCAAGTATTCCAAGAATACCCGATTCATCAATTGCATGAATACCGCAGGAGCATTGGTAAGTCCAAATGGCATCACTACAAATTCATAATGCCCGTACCGGGATCTGAAAGCCGATTTCAGTATATCTGATTCCTTAATTCTCAACTGATGGTATCCCGATCGCAAGTCAATCTTCGAGAATACCCTTGCCACTTGCAGTTGATCAAACAAGTCGTCAATCCGAGGTATAGGATACTTGTTCTTGATCGTCACCTTGTTAAGCTCCCTGTAATCAATACACAGTCGGAGGGATCCGTCTTTCTTCCGGACAAAGAGAACGGGTGCTCCGCAAGGAGAAACGCTCGGTTGGATGTTACCCTTCTGCAATAATTCCTCCAATTGTTTCTTTAGTTCATACATCTCGGGTGGCGCCATGCGGTATGGTGCTCTGGAAATAGGAGCGGCTCCAGGTTCTAATTCGATAGTGAACTCCACTTCTCTCTGCGGAGGTAATCCAGGTAGTTCATCAGGAAATACATCTAAGAACTCATTCACAATTGGAATAGACGAGAGCTCTACTCCCTCCTCTTCCCTCATGGCATAGCACTAGAGTCCATGACATCCTTGCTTCAGTAATTTCACGGCTTTCATCGCTTTGATCAATTTTCCCGAGCTTCCCGGTCTCCACCCTCTGAATAAGTGTTCAGATCCGTCATCAGCAATGATAGAAATGACTCTCTCTCGGTAATTCAGAATAGCTCCATAACGGTTGAGCCAATCGTCTCCGAGAATTAAATCATCACCGTAGATGTCAACTACAATAAGATTCGATGGCCAATCTCTCCCTCCTATAGACACTGGAAAATCTCTAGCCTCTAGGGTTCCCACAATTCTCTCTCCACCCGGCAAACCCACAACATAAGGTTCACAATCAAACAAACACGAGATTTTCAAACGATTAACATAGTTCAATGATATGAAAGAATGTGTAGCTCCGGAATCGAATAAGACACTAACTGGTTGCAAAAGGATCTGAATTGTACCTGATGCAACAGCAGTGTTCTGGTCGTCGGATTTCCTCATCTCGTACAGGCACGGAGGAACGGACCCAGCACTGGATGCCTCCCTCTTCCCAACGTTCTGCTGTTGAAATCCACTCTGCTGCGTCTGGTTCACACTTATCTCCTTCGGAACTGGCGCTGGAGTGCGAGTACCAAAAGATCTAGTAGCAACTCCACAGAAAGCCGCACGGTGCCCTTCTTGTCCACAATCGTAGCAAGTCACAGAAGATGCGGGGCAGTCACGTCGAATATGCCTTGCTCGACCACAATTGTAGCATTTCTTTGATGCGTCCGAAACTGCTGATGTTGTCCGGAACTTCTTTCCACCTCTAGAAGGATGTGGAAGTTTCCTAGCCGTAAAAAAGGAAGACTGGCCCTTGCAGGGCCCACCACTCTTGTTTTTTGAGAAGTTGCCGGTCACTTTCTGTTTCTTTGCCTCCACCGATTTTTCCACCGCCGCCTCTTTCATGTCGTAGGCCAGCGCCTTGTCTTGATACTGTCGCAATGTAGTGCACTCGAATCCGGACATGTACTGCTGAATCTCCGGCTTCATCCGCATATCGAAATGAAAAATCTTTTCTGCCTCCGTTCTGACCAAGTGTCTCATACAAGTCAGCTGATGTTTAAAAGTTTTGATTACATCTGTCACAGATGCTTCCGAACTCTATGGTGAGAAAAACTCTCGGATCTTTGCCTCTCTAACTGGACGAGGACAATACTGTGCTTCCATCATTAGTTTGAATTCCGTCCAATCCGCATTATGATTCTCGGGTCGAATAGCTTCCCACCAATCAAAGGCCTCCCCAGTCAGAAAATACTGGGCAATGGGAACCTTCCGGTCCTCGGGACAGTTAAGACCCGCTAATATGTTCTCTAACTCCTTAAGCCAGTGATCCCAGGTAAGTGCCTCAGCAGATCCGTCAAATTTTGGCGGGTGCAATTTGAACACCTCAGCAAGCCATCTGTCTCCCCGGTTATCCTCGTGGTGCTGCTGTCCCATTGCCGTCTGCATGCGGTCGACTACCTGGGCGAACTGGTTTATCTGCGCCACTACCTGTTGAAGCACTCCCGGCATGTTAGGATTTGCGCTGCCATTCGCCGATCTCTTGCCGCCTCCGTAATGGGAATCGGTTCGACTAGTGATAATTGCAGGGTAGTTGCGAATCCTCTGTCCCATGTTACCCGTCAAGGCCCACGACCAAGGCCCGCATCCACGATCAAGGCGTCGCGTCCACGTCCTCCTCTCAACATACTGTAAACACAATTCCTCAATATCCAGGACAAAGTTTTCGAAATAAAGCCCGTCAATACTCACAAAACAGTAATTAAGTAAAACGGTAGTATAAGAGATTAGGAGACTTACAACCACGGTCCACATGACGACTTTGGCTGAACAGTGATGTTACGAACGACCCGTAAATCAAATAACGTAAACAGACCCAACTAAAACCCGACTGCCAAGATATCCATGAATCTTAGCTCCGATACCATATTCTGTAACACCCCGAGATATTCGGAATAATTACAGCGCCGTAAACCCTTTAAGTAAGGATTTACAAGGCTAATTTAAAAGAAATGTAAATATAAGACATCAATACTGCGGAAATTCAAGTTTACAAAACCATTCAACTGGTTCAACGAGTAATTAATACAACCATATCGAAATGATATTAATAAGACACGCATACTCGAGTACTGAAATCAACCAAGAAAACAAATCACCAACAACAAACATACATCACTGAACCCCTTCGTCGTCACGTCGGTACTGTGGCTGTTTCTGTAACACCCCCAAGACGTTCAGGGCATATTACAGCGCCGTGGACCCCACACTGTGGAATCCACCAGGCTAACACACCCACAAGACATTCGACAACGACTAACTATCATTAATAAAACGACAATTCAAATAAAAGACTACAAACCGACAATTAAAATTTGACATCAAACCCATTTCCCAAAACGGGAACACAACATTAACAATTTCAAACAGGAAGTACTCGAGTACTTAAACCAATTTTATAATACATAAATCCCTAAATCGACATCAATAGCAACCGATGCATATAACATCGAAAAGTCAAATCTTGGACAATATCATGCTTGCCCATCATCCTCATACGGCCCGAGTGCTCGTTTGTCCCCACGATCAATACCGAAATACAAAAAGTATTTCCCCATTTAAGGGGTTAGCGACAATCGCTAGTGCAAGTACAATCCATTTGAACTACATTCTAATCGGATGAATACATGCGCCAAAAATCATTTTAGAAAACATTTTATATTCCTAATATTTATGATGTACAAACACAAACACATTATCTCCAACAAATCATAATTCAAAGTTAACTTGGCACGAGACTCACGGCCACCGTACCCCGCAGAGTCCCGTCGGACATCCCAGGGTGGCTAACCACAGTTCACGATACGCACACTCACGGCAATACGTATCCCTAGAGGACCCGTCGGACCGTCCCTAGGTGAACATACACAAAACCATCCACAACAACCACGATTCAGCCTTATTTCAAATACTAGAACATGTAAACAAATGTAAAGTACTTGCCTTTGTGACATATTCGTAGGATCGGAAGTGATAAGTTACTACGGATGATCCTAATGGACAACGACTGTTCCTAAACGAAGAATTAGCATAACTCAGTCCCAACGGACATCGATGTCGAAAGGAATACTCCCAAAACCCCGATTACTAATAACGACAATAGACGATCAATTGATACGGGCGAGGTTTACGCAAAATCTCCCCGTATCGATAATTCGCGGATTAAAATCAAGGAAATTGGATTTGGAATCATTCAACAATCACAATCGGTGAAGAATATCCTAACATACTGGAATAATTCGGTTCCAATTAGTAAAACCCGGAAAACCCCCCAAATTTGACGAGTTAGGGTTCTAGATGAAATTACCTTGATTTCGGATGATGGATGACGATTATACGATGATAATATGTTAGCACAACTCTACGGTGATGGAATGTGAATAGAACGCCGATCGAATCGATGGAAATCGCCTCGAGGTCGCACGTCAAGAAACGAAGGGAAAAGAATGAAAGCCGCTCAAATCGCCTATTGGGCTTATATAATTGTGAAGTTAGCGCACGCTAATCGCCATATGTAGCGTGCGCTAACGGGCCGCGATACCATGGCTATCGCCACATTCGTTAGCGTACGCTAACAATAAGGGTTAGCGACGCTAATCGTTTCTTGATAGCGCACGCAAGGCAACAGGTAGCGTGCGCTACCTACATGCAGCTTCAAGATCGCTGATGTCATATCGCAGCAGAGTCTGGCCGAGGGTACGATACACGATACACACAACGAGACCAGAATCCAGGAACATGAACATGAAGCATACAAGACGACAGAGCTAAGTGCTGAAAGAAAAATACAATTCCGACCACCGAAGGGTCCGTAATGCGACAACAAAAACGAGATTCCCTAAACTATTAGGAAATTACAAAAATGGCCCAAGTGCCCGAAAATCACGAAACGACGTCGGATTTACGAACCGAAAGTCTCCACAAGACCAACTCAACCATACGAACTTGTACAAACCCAGAAATAACGAAAACGAACGAGTTTTACAAGAATCGAACGTTCATACGGCAAAACATGTCATAAAACGAAATTACGTGAAAACATCATCAAAACTCATCCCAATGGAAAAACTCCAAGAACAAAATAGATTCGAAATGTCGAAACGGTTACAAGCGACTCGATAAAAATAGACATACACCAAAAATGGAAACTGCTAAAAATGGGAAAATTACGGATATTACATTCTCCCCCTCTAAAATAAAGTTTCGTCCCGAAACTTAAGAATCAAAAAGGTCGGGGTATCTCGAACGCATATCCTCCTCTAACTCCCACGTCGCTTCTTCTACTCCGTGCCTCGACCATTGCACTTTAACCAAAGGAATGGTTTTGTGCCTTAACTGTTTATCACGACGCTCCAAAATTCTATCGGGTCTCTCTTCAAACGTAACATCCTTCTCAATCTCCACGTCCCCAAAGTCAATAATGTGGGACGGGTCCTAACGCACTTCCTCAATCGAAACGTGAAATACGCTATGTACATGACTAAGCGATGGAGGTAAAGCCAAACGGTACGCTAACTCACCGACTCTCCAATACCTCGAAAGGTCCAATATATCTCGGGCCGAGTTTCCCCTTCTTCCCGAATCGGAAAACTCCTTTCGTCGGAGATACTCTCAACAACGTGATATCCCACCTCAAACTCCAAAGGTCTACGCCTAACATCCGCATAAGACTTTTGTCGACTGGGCACCAACATCCTCTTTCTAATCAATTCGACTTTCTCCCTCGTCTCCAATACCAGATCCGGCCGGTGCCAACCAAATCGGACGGCTCATCCCAACATATCGGTGATCGGCAACGCCGGCCATAAAGTGCCTCATATGGTGCCATCTTAATCGACGCGTGCGCCTATTATTATAAGTAAACTCAATCAAGGCCAAATGATCCTCCCGATTACTTCCAATCTAACGCACACGCGCGCAACAAATCCTCGAGCGTCACAATGGTACGTTCGACCGCCCATCGGTGCGGGATGGAACGAAGTGCTCAAACGTAGCCGAGTCCCCAATGCCTTATGCACCGCCTGCCCAAAATGCGATACAAATCGGCCATCTCTGCGAAATAATGGTCCTCGGCGTACCATGAAGCCTCACTATCTGAGTGATAAAAATACGAGCCAACTTTTCCGGACCCCAAGTATCCTTGATGCCCAGAAAATGTGCCGACTTAGTCGATCGGTCTACAATTACCCATACCATATTCATACCGGTCTTTGTCCTCGGTAAACTCGTGACAAAATCCATAGAGATGTCCTCCCATTTCCATTCCTAACAGAAGTGGTTTCAATAATCCGGTGGCCACTGATGCTCAATCTTGACTTGCCGACAAGTCAAACACTTAGCTACAAACCGAACTACCTCCTTCTTCATATCGCTCCACCATAAATTCTTCCTCGGATCTTTATACATCTTACTCGAGCCGGATGGATCGAGTATGGTGACGCATGAGCCTCTCGCATAATGCTCGTCTCGCCCGAGTCGTTCGAACACACAACCGACCTCGGAATCTCAACACGCCGTCCTCATGAATAACGAATCCCGGGCTTTCCCCTTCTCTACACTCTCCATGTTGAATAAACATCGGGTCCTCCAACTGTCCCGATTTAATGTCCTCGATCGAGACGAAGAAATCTCAAGAGTACGCAATCGCCCGAACTCTCTCGGCAAGACAATCTCAATGCTCAACCTCATAAACTCGCTGAAGTCCCGATCGGGCCGTGAGTAACTCAAGCACCCGAAGCGATACCGATTTCGGCTCAAGGCATCTGCTACCACATTAGCCTTGCCGGATGATAGAGGATCTCAAGATCGTAATCCTTAATCGCCCAACCATCTCCTCTGTCTCATATTAAGCTCCTTCGCGTGAAGATGTACTTCGTGCTCTTGTGATCGGTGAAAATCGACACGACGAGCCATACAAGTAATGACGCCTGATTTTCAACGCAAACACAATCGGCCAACTCAAGATCGTGCGTAGGTAATTCAATTCATACGGTTTCAACCGACGGAAGCATAGGCAATCGTCCTCCCGTGCCGCATAAGTACGCATCCGAGCCCTTGGCCCGAAGCATCACTATAAACAGAGAAACCATCATTACCACTCGGTAAAGTTAACACGGAGCGGTCGTCAACCGCTTCTTCAACTCCTCAAAACTATTCTCGCTCTCATCGGTCCACACAAACTTCTCTCGACTTCAGAATAATCGAGTCGAGGTCGAGCAAGTTTAGAGAACCCTCGACGAACCTACGGTAATACCCGGCTAATCCCGTAAAACTACGGACCTCTTTCACGTTCTTGGGCGGCGCCCAATCCAACACCGCTCTACCTTATGTGGGTCCACACGAACACCCTCGCCGAGATCACATGACCGAGAAACATAACTTCCCGTAACAAAACTCGCACTTTGAGAACTTCGCAAAAAGATGCCGAGTTCTCAAAATATCTAACACAATATGCAAATGACGGCGTGCTCCTCCTCGCTCCTCGAGTAAATCAGATGTCATCGATAAAAACGACTACACACTTATCGAGGTACTCGATAAAAACTTTGTTCATAAGCCGCATGAACACGGCCGTGCGTTAGTTAGCCCAAAAGGCATAACCACAAACTCGTAGTGACCGTATCTCGTCCGAAAGGCCGTCTTCGAATATCGGTATCCTTCACTTGAGCCGATAATACCCCGATCTCAAATCAATCTTCAAAACACAGCTTGCCCCTTGCAATCGATCAAACAAATCATCAATCCTTGGTAGCGGATACTTGTTTTTGATGGTCACTTTGTTCAACTCTCGGTAGTCGATGCACAAACGAAGTGACCCATCCTTCTTCTTTACAAATAGGACCGGTGCGCCCCAAGGCGAAGCGCTCGGTCGAATATATCCCATGTCCAAAGAACTCTCCCAATCTGTTTCTTCAACTCAAGCATCTCGGCAGCGCCATACGGTATGGCGTCTTAGAGATAGGTCTGCACCCGGCTCTAAATCGATGGTAAACTCAACCTCTCGGCCCGGCGGCAAACCCGGCAACTCATCCGGAAAAACGTCGGGATACTCACATACTACCGGAATAGACGAGAGCTCGACTCCCCTTCTTCCGATCTCAAAGCGTAACACCAATAGCCCGTGCAACCTCCCCAGAAGCCTCACCGCCTCAAAGCGCGATCGGTAATCTCGACTACCCGCTTCGCCCCACAAAAGAATGCTCGGTACCATCGGAGGCTAACATCGTAAGATCCTCGTTCTATAATTCATGATCGCCCCATGACGGTCCGGCCAATCCTCACCCCGAGAATCAAGTCCTCATCTCTAATATCTATCGCAATCGATTAGAAAGCCAATCCCTCCCGCGATACTCACGAGAAAAATCTCTAATCTCACGGTCCCCACGATGCTATCCCGCTAGGAAGTTTAACAACAAAAGGCTCACAAGCAACAAGGCAATCAACATGCGGATGACGACGCAATCCATAGATATAAAAGAATGCGTAGCACCTAATCGAACAATACGGAAACAGATGGTCAAGGATGTGGACGGTGCACTGTAGCCACCGTCGCGTCGGGATCTCGGCTCGCCTCATCTCATACACACGGGCGGAATGCACCCCGCACTAGAAGCTCCCCCTCTAGAAGGCTGACCACGACCTCGACCTCTACCAAAACTCTGCTGCGGCTGAGGAACTGTCGGTGCCTGATTCACACTCGGCTCTCCCGCAGCTGGAGCAGATATCTGAGTAACTGGAGCCCGAGCTGCATCCGTACAAAACTTAGCACGGTGACCCATACGGCCACAAGCAAGACACTGAATCGGAGGCCTATCACACTCACTCATCATGTGGCCGGGCATTGCGGTTGAAGCATGTAGGACCACGAACGGAACAGCGGGGAGCGGACCTAGAACCGTTCCCTCGACCAGGATGGCGGCCCGGCCCCCAGACTCGCGAACCGATGAGCCTTCGGATACCCTCGACTTGCCTCCCGTGGCCAGGAGGTCTTCGATTCTTTCCTTGGTGCCGTCTCTGTCGCGAAAACGACATCTCGTAAGCCATCGCTTTATTCGATAATCTTTCAAAGTCGTGCACCCTGCACTGGACATGTAGTGGCGCACCCTCGGCTTCATCCGCATATCAAAGTGGCGGATCTTATCTAGTTCATCTCGGACTTGGTTTCTCACGTAATGCAGTTGTTGATTGTAGTCCTTGATAGCTTGAGAAATAGGAACATCTTGGGGCTTAGCCTCAAAGAAGGCTCGGATCCTCCCCTCTTTCACTGCGAGGACAGTATTCATCTTCCATCAGATCTCGAAACTCTGCCCACGTAGCTGCCCGGTCACGCGGTTTCACCGCTTGCCACCACGTCGCTGCCTCCTTGGCGAGGAAGTACTGAGCAATGGGTACTTTCCTCTCCTCGGAACAGTTAGCAGCCTCAAACACTTTCTCCAACTCGAATAACCAATTCTCCCAACCAGAAGGGTCAGAAGCACCATCAAACTGCGGAGGACGCATACGAATCACGTCCTGAAGTAGCTTATCATTACCGGCTCCAGTAGGCGGAACCGGGTTGGCATTAGCATGGCCGACCAGAACGGCCTGAGTCAGTAGCGTCATCTGGTTCGCTACTTGCTGTAATATGTTGGCCACTCCAACATTCTCATGAGCATTACCGGAGCTAGCAGACTGGTCCTGCTGACCTCCGGAACTAGGGGGAACACTGTTCGACAAAGAGGGCATCGCCGAATCAGTTCCCGAGTGATCGGACATGGCCGCCCCACCGGCTGCGCCACGTCCCCTACCGCGTCCGCGACCGCGTCCGCGTCCTCTACCAGCAGGAATTCTGAAGAAGCAACGGGTAAGTACAATTCAAACGCAAAACGCAAAGATACTGAGACAGGAATAGAACAGAACGGTGAAACGAGTCAAGTTAGGAAAACTTACGAGCACCGGCGTACTGAGATGATGGCATAGCAGTGATACTGTCCCAAAAACGACACTTAACTAGACCCAAATGACCGACAGCCTAGGTATCCATAAACCTAAGCTCTGATACCATATTCTGTAACACCCCCAAGACGTTCAGGGCATATTACAGCGCCGTGGACCCCACACTGTGGAATCCACTAGTCTAACACACTCACAAGACATTCGACAACGACTAACTATCATTAATAAAACGACAATTCAAATAAAAGACTACAAACCGACAATTAAAATTTGACATCAAACCCATTTCCCAAAACGGGAACACAACATTAACAATTTCAAACAGGAAGTACTCGAGTACTTAAACCAATTTTATAATACATAAATCCCTAAATCAGACATCAATAGCAACCGACAGACATAACATCGAAAAGTCAAATACTGGACAATATCATGCTTGCCCATCATCCTCATACGGCCCGAGTGCTCGTTTGTCCCCACGATCAATACCTGAAATACAAAAAGTATTTCCCCCATTTAAGGGGTTAGCGACAACTGCTAGTGCAAGTACAATCCATTTGAACTACATTTTAATCAGATGAATACATGCGCCAAAAATCATTTTAGAAAACATTTTATATTCCGGAATATTTATGATGTACAAACACAAACACATTATCTCCAACAAATCATAATTCAAAGTTAACCGTTGGCACGAGACTCACGGCCACCGTACCCCGCAGAGTCCCGTCGGACATCCCTGGGTGGCTAACCACAGTTCACGATACGCACACTCACGGCAATACGTATCCCTAGAGGCCCCGTCGGACCGTCCCTAGGTGAACATACACATAACCATCCACAACAACCACGATACAGCCATAATTCAAATACTAGAACATGTAAACAAATGTAAAGTACTTGCTTTTGTGACATCTTCGAAGGATCGGAAGTGAAAAGTGACTACGGATGATCCGAATGGACAACGACGGTTCCTAAACGAAGAATTAGCATAACTCAGTCCCAACGGACATCAGTAATCGAAAGGAATACTCCCAAAACCCCGATTACTAATAACGACAATAGACGATCAATTGATACGGGCGAGGGTTTACGTAAAATCTCCTCGTATCGATAATTCGCGGATTAAAATCAAGGAAAATAGATTTGGAATCATTCAACAATCACAATCGGTGAAGAATATCCTAACATACTGGAATAATTCGGTTCCAATTAGTAAAACCCGGAAAAACCCCCAAATTTGACGAGTTAGGGTTCTAGACGAAATTACCTTGATTTCGGATGATGGATGACGATTATACTGATGATAATATGTTAGCACAACTCTACGGTGATGGAATGTGAATAGAACGCCGATCGGAACTGATGGAAATCGCCTCTCAGGTCGCACGTCGAAGAAACGAAGGGAAAAGAATGAAATCGCCGCTCAAAATCACAGGCTTATATAATTGTGAAGTTAGCGCACGCTAACTGCATTATGTAGCGTGCGCTAACGGGGCCGCGTCAGTCCTGTGGCTACTGCCACATTAGTTAGCGTACGCTAACAATAATGGTTAGCGTACGCTAACTTTTATTCTGTAGCGCACGCTAGGCAACAGGGGTAGCGTGCGCTACCTACACAAGAGCTTCGATCTGCGATGTCATATCGGCAGAAGCTGGCCGAGGGTACGATACACGATACACACGACGAGACCGTAATCCAGAACATGAACACGAAGCATACAAGACGACGGAGCTAAGTGCTGAAAGAAAAATACAATTCCGACCACCGAAGGGTCCGTAATGCGACAACGAAAACGAGATTCCCTAAACTATTAGGAAATTACAAAAATGGCCCAAGTGCCCGAAAATCACGAAACGACGTCGGATTTACGAACCGAAAGTCTCCACAAGACCAACTCAACCATACGAACTTGTACAAACCCAGAAATAACGAAAACGAACGAGTTTTACAAGAATCGAACGTTCATACGGCAAAACATGTCATAAAACGAAATTACGTGAAAACATCATCAAAACTCATCCCAATGGAAAAACTCCAAGAACAAAATAGATTCGAAATGTCGAAACGGTTACAAGCGAGTCGATAAAAATAGACATACACCAAAAATGGAAACTGCTAAAAATGGGAAAATTACGGATATTACAGTTTCCCTGCTCCTCGGCTACCTGAACATCCAAACAAATGTCCACCCCCGAAAGGGTTAGCAAAACGATGCTAGTACAAGTATCATTTAAACAAATCAAATATGCATCAACAATACATAACAAGATACACCACACGGACTTCCGCTACCGAAATCCGATAATGCGAATCCACAAGATTCCATTAACACAGCATGGGTATTCCAATGATCCAGCGCCCTCAGCATAGATCCCAAGATGATCCCGTCGGACCAACACGTGGTGGAAATAACCCGTCCAATGATCCAGCGCCCGCAGCCTAGATCCCAAGATGATCCCGTCGGACCAACACGAGGTGGACATCTGATCCAGTGCCCTCAACATAGATCGTACAACGTACACAAACACAACTCATGCATACACATATGCCAAATCATTATGTTCATCAACATGAACATACAAACACTAGATAATGAATATCATGACAATTCAACCAAATAATTTCCATGTTCAACAACATGAATAAACCACAAACATGCTCAAAATACCAATTTTAACACATTACGATACTTGCCTCGAAGATGGCAAGAACGAAATACTTCAATGATCTCAACACACTCGAAGGCCGCCTCCTTCGATCAACGTAGCAAGCTCGAACCTTAACAAAAGAAATGATATACAATTCATCTCAAGTCGAACGATTGCCTAACAATTCGGTCTACGGCCCAAAAGCTCAAAATATGCAATCTGCCTGAACCACTTAACGTACGCTACGTACTCTATGTAGCGTGCGCTAAGCCTGCCTGTTAGCGTACGCTATCGTCTAAGCCTAGCGTACGCTAGCCATGGACTGACAGTTCTCTCTGATCAGCCGACTGACTCGGCTGATATCCTAACGTACGTTACGTACTAAACGTAGCGTGCGTTAACTTATCCCCGATAGCGCACGTTAACTTACGTATGTTAGCGTGCGCTAACCGTGCATGGCAGACTACTACTGGCAGAAACTTGATCTAATGGTGATGGACTCATGAATTCTATGGTGATAATACATGTCATCCCCATGCACATCATGCTCATAAGGAGTGTGAACGATCTCTACGGATTAAACGACTACACGATACAAGGGTACGTATTATCATCAAAATTCATCTTGATCTCGAGAAAGTTTACTAAGTTCCCTTCGTCCTACGTTCCAAAACGCATGATTCCATAGTGTAAAACATAACAACTAGGTAATTTCCATCTACTGGTCACAAATTGGTTTGAAGCTTCAGCAATATGCTAGGAGTTCAAACACAAAAAGGTTCCATGGTATTATACGATGAATAAGTACCGAAACATCGAAATTATCCTTCTAACACAAGATGATCGACTATTAACGAATCTAACTGACTAGATAAGCATGATCAAACGTCCTTTAGAACACTACTAATATTGGTGAAGAATCACCTACCTCAAAGTAGTGAAGAACAGGAAGGAAATCGAAGCAAATCCAACGTCGAAGGCTTGAACACCAATCCTCAATGATCTACAATCTTCAACACGAGCTAGGATGCTGATATGAAGTGTTTAGGATATAGAGAGTAATATTCTAAGTGTAAGAATTCGGATGAGGGAAAAGAAAGGACTGAAAACACGAAAAGGATGCTGTCCTATTTATAGGAAATGGTTATTAGCGCGCGCTAGTCCATACTCGTAGCGTGCGCTAACGTCTTACTGACTTCACTGTACTCAGCACTTAGCGTGCGCTATTCACATGCCTGTAGCGTGCGCTAAGGCGTTGACTTGGCTTTTCCCGAAAGCCGTCCAGGTTCATCCCGACACAATCCGACCAAGATCCCCGGCCTGATCTCACCTACCACACGTCTCAATCATATTGACCACGCATAGCGTGCGCTAATGTTCCTTTGTAGCGTGCGCTATGGATCCATGTTAGCGTACGCTACACATAGCCGATAGCGTTCGCTACATGCGCAGAATTACAATTTTTAAATCACATTCATGAAATCATACGCTCAACAACATCGGATTATGAAATACAGAGAATAATACTCAGATCAAAGTGCAACAATTACAATGTTACAAGTTCCAAATACATATCAGAAATCTCGGGTATTACACAGTGGTTGTTGAGGTAGTTCCGGATTGGCTAATTGCTTCAGCGTCATTTCAGCGTTATTTGTCATGACTCTAATTTCGTCCTCCGACTCGCTAGGTGATGTTTCGTAAGAAAATGGTAAGTGCCCGAGTGCTTTTTTGGTTTCTTTTGCTTTCCGCTTGAAAATACGATCTCGTTTGGTGATTTCTGGAAAATATTACAAATTCTTATCTCCATATGACCTTGTATTCATGCAAAACTAAAACGAAACGGATTAGTGCACAACTGACAATTATTATGGATTTCCAGAACTGACACTCGGTGACCTAGTGTCGAAATTGCAGAAAGTTTTTAACCCAAAATAAGTAAAATTAATTTAACTCCGCTCCCCGGCAACGGCGCCAAAATTTTGACCGCGGTGCCGTGACGCGTCAAAATTAGTTATTTTTATTTTTCCTTGGCTTACTTCTACTAACTAGTAGTATCGGCAAGTAAGGGTCGATCCCACGGAGAACGGTAAATCAATTATGCTTTTTAAGGGTTAAGTACTTTTAGCAATTAAAATAAAATAAAAATAGGGGGTTGTTTCTAATCTTTAACTAAAATAATTTGCGTAAAATAAATTAAATTAAAATAAACAAAGGAAATAAAAATCGAAAATATCAATTAAGGAATAATCTAGTTCTTAGCTTCGTTATCCACCTTTACGAATTAATTCATGCTTCAATGCAGCGCTTATCTCTTCTCTAATCTCATGAACTCCTATTCTGAAGCCAACAACAAGCTCTGTTGACCCCAATTATTTCTTAAGTTTGTTCAATTAAAACAAGCTCTTTAATCGAACCTATCTATGCGGTGGATTCAAAACAAGCTCTTCAAATCTCGCTCGCTAGATGTATTAAAAACCAAAATAATGAGATAGGCAAGATATTAAGTTCATAAGCTCGACTTAAGGGATCTCGATTTTGTGTTACTCAATTGGGAAAATTCAATTGTTTGCTACGTGTGAAATTAAAATTGCAACAATTACGGATTACAACTCAATTTCTAGCATAAGACAAAAAACCCCTAATCTAGTTGGCCAAACCAAATCCAAGAAATTATATGTCATAGTAGTGAATTCAATAACACAAAAGTAATTCAAGAGAATGTAACACCCCCAAAACCATCCGGGATATTACAGCGCCGTGGGCCCCGCGCCGGAACCCACCAGGCTAAAAACCGTTTACAAAACCATTTTAAAAACGTTTAAAAACGCCAAAAGACCGATGACGGTAATATTTTAAATACTCAATATTTTCAAAAACGAAATTTTGAAATACCGTCATAAAATACCATTTGAAAATACAAGGCGAAGTGCCAAATCTCGATAGTTCAAAATGTACGTTAAGACGCCACTTAAACGTACCGATAAAATAGTTTAGGAAAAGGTTTAACGAAATAACCCAAGTTCGCAAAGTGCCAAAAGGGCCATTTAAAATACACACATGCAGCGGATAAAGAGACTGAAAAGCCATTTTGAAATATACACACGCAGCGGATAAAAACACAGTTCAAAATACACATTTGCAGCGGAAATGAATAACTAGAAAAGAAATACTCGATACTCCAAAACATGCCACCGCCAGTATCACATCGGGAAGCTCATCCCTTCACGACCGCTACTAGCTCGATCTCCGAGTACCTAAAAAATAAAGCCCACGACGGGGTCAGCCACAATACTCAATAATGATATCGATCACATCAACATAAATAATTACATACCAATGTAATAATATAGTAAGAATACTATCAAAGTAATCTTACCGTCATACCTTCCCAATCCATAACAATACATAACAGATTAATCCTTACCATAATCCACATTTCGCATTCTCAAATGGCGAAATGAATTCAATCATATCCAATTGTATTGTATTCGAACAATATCAAAAATCCTCAAACATCATCATAACTCATAATCATGAAATAATTCACCCGTGCCAAATCCTGTCCATTAGATTACACAATCAAATCTCAACCTGGGTAAACCAATAACATACAACATATCTGTAGATCAGCTACCACAAAACAATAAATACAAATCCCGAAACAACGACGTACAGTCTGAATGCTCATACGATCAAAACCATGATCAACCAAAACATCGACCGAGAATATCATCGACATGATAACTCCAATACGACCAACAAAGGATCAACGATAACCGAGAATACCCTCAACAAGATGAACTCCAAACGATCAACAAAGATCAACAATAAACGAGAATACCCTCAACAAAGTAGACTCCAAATGATCAACAAAGGACCAACAACAACCGAGAATACCATCAACAAGGTAAACTCCAAATGATCAACAATAATGGATCTCAAAGAAATAACTCCGACTGTCGAACATACCCCTCGGGCGTATGAACAACCAGTCACAAACCGTCGGACATACCCAACCATAAATGGAGGATGAACGACTAAACAATATGGCTCAAAGATGGAAGTCATAGTACGCCCGATCCGGAAATGTGTCCGTGCACAAGCCACCCCGGGTATTGATCACATACACGTGTGGTCTTGTACCTAATTAGCCTCACGAACTACATCTCGTGTGCACGGTTCAATGTGGAAATATCAACACATAACCATCATGTGCCCGGCTAAAAATCCTACACAATAACCAATCGGCACGCAGATATGACTCCAGATATGTCACGATGCAACATGACAACGAAACTCAAAGAAACACATATCCAATAAGGATCAAAAGACTCACCAAAGTGAACAACAACAGACTGAGAATGAAAAGTCGACACGACTAATCAATATCCAAAACATCAATCCTGGGATCATCATCCCCAAATGAATGACCAACACGATCTACGATCTCAATACAACAATCCTGGGATCAACATACCTCAACGAATAACCGATACGAAACTCATTACACAAAACCTCAACACATACAACAACTCAACATGCTAATTATCCACATGACTGAATAAATACTTAGATTACCTCAAAGCCGAGGACCATGTCCATCAACATCCCCCAATGAGACAATCAACACAACCATTAATACCAACAATAGTCCTGGGATCAACATCCCTCAACGAACAACCAGTACGAATCTCAATATACGAAGCCTCAACATACAACATATACAACAACTCAATATAATAATTATCTCATAACTGAGCAATACATAAATTACCTCAAAGCCGAATACAACATCCTTTTCACGAACAACATCCCTGAACGAATACACAGTTATACAAATAATCTCAAATAAAGTACCATCCGTTCAATACCAATAAACCATTATCCTGATACTTATGTCATCACGATAACTATCCTCGTTATCCGATATTCTATATTCTTGACCAAAGATAACTCACGTCTTCCTTGAACACAATTAAATCATATACCTTATGATTTAATACAACCAGAGCACGATATACAAACCATTATCCCAACAACTTACATTTCTAACAACATTGCTATACGAATTATAAATGAAATGAAAACGAAACCATTCATCAAATATTATAAACTGAACAAGTAGAAACTTGCCTCGATACCGATACCACGAAGCCGTTACCAAAATCCATTGCCTTCATCCACGAGCTCTTCAGCCCCGAACAAAGCAATATACGAACTCTTCGACCTCAACCGCAACACAACGGTCACAATCAACGATCAAACATCTCAACCTATTGAAGTAATCAATCAACAACAATCCGATAACAATCAATAACCGACATAGCCAACCAATCAAACTCAATGGCTCAACAATACCTCGATTATACACATATCCAAACAACCCAAACCAATCAAACACGAATTCAAAACCACAATACGATTCCACAATCCGAAGATCATATCCATAATCAATTTAATCAAGTGTCTAAGCATTAACGATTCCAAATTTCAATCTTAAATACGGATACAAGTTTCCTCCTTGTAAATTCATAATATAAACCAATTACCAATTATCATCATCAATACGGACGATCCAATTAATTCAACATTATGGATAGCCATATTCCAAAGGTTTCAAATAATTCCATTATTCGATTTGAACACTTGTTCAATACGTATGAATTCTCAAACTCAAAAGTGAATCATAACCTTATCAAATCCGGAATCATATTCGTATTCCTATACGAATATTGTACCAAGAAACATAACTTAGTTTTAGATATAAATATTCCATATTCATATCTAAAACACCAACACCTCTTAAACATGTTCAACAATTCATATAATCCAAGAGTTCCTTAAGAACACAACTAATTCTGAAATCATATTCAAAATCCTCAAACGACATAATCCGATGTGTTCTAACATCTAAACAATCCTTATTCACATTTCAAGGTATATATAATCATGTCCTTCAACATATATACTTCTCATAACATCACGAATCGCAATAAACCACCAAGAACATCGAGAATACCACGATTCCATAATCATAACAACATAATCGAATCATTTGATCACCAATTCATTATCTTCCTTTAACAAAATTCCCATAATTATCAAGAATCATCACAACAATATCAATTCAACCATCATTCATTCGAAAACGTGTAGAATTTTCCAAGTTCTACTCATTGAGACATTTCATCGAACACTTTGAAGGCATAGTCCAATTCAATCGATTATTTAAAGAAATACTCGAATTCTTTCCACAAAACTTCAAGAGTATCGAATAATCTCAAGAATACAACAAGATTCCATCAATAATCTGAGTTAAAACGAATCAAATCGGCCAAAACATCAAGAAAATCCAAAAATATCCAAAACCAAGTGTTTAGGTGTTCTTACCTTCGATCCGGGTGGAAGATGATGTTAATCCATGATTCCAACTTCCAAAACATGTTGTTATAAGTTTCTCTTACTCAAATCCATCAATTCTTGCTGAAGGAATCGCGAAAAAACGAAGAAAAAATGAAAATGCCGAAGTGACCCGGTCCAAGCCTTATATAGACCGAGACCTGCCGGTACCTTACGTACGTAACCGGCGGGTCCTTACGTACGTAGCCGGCTGTGGCCTACCCTACTACCCAGTTCGTTCGGAACCCTTACGTACGTAACCAGCAGCTGGCTTACGTACGTAACTGGACCTTGTAATACCCAGTTGTAATTCAGTAATTATCATTCAGTATTTATCATTCAGTAATTGATACTCAGTAATTTCATTCATTATTGATCATTTGTCACTCAGATTCTATCATGGTATTCATCATTCAGAGTAATTGTATCGAGTATCGATCGTCATTCATCATTAATCTGATTGGAGTTTCGTGCCGTGTTTATCATCATTGTCATTTTCGTTGCAAGGCATTGCTTGAGGAGTAGCGCACGCTACATACTCCTTTTAGCGTACGCTAATTGGGTATAGGTAGCGCACGCTACCGCTTAGCTTTAGCGCACGCTAAGGCTACCTTGGCTGCAGTCCAGAAGGTACTGGACTGCAGGTGAGAATAATTGTAGCGCACGCTACGAGTGGTAAGTAGCGCGCGCTAACGGGTCGTAGTAGCGCACGCGATATGTGTGGAGTAGCGCTAGGCGGATCGAGGTTGAGTCCGGTGGCTCTTTGGATCGCCGGGTTTATTCATAGCGCACGCTATGCATTGTTGTTAGCGTACGCAATCGACATATTAGCGCACGCTAAGTAATGGTTGTAGCGCACGCTATCGAGGTTAGATCAGAGGGCAGATGTTTTTCTGGACTCCAGTACTGGGCGTCAAATATTTCGCTAGCGCACGCTAACAATGGATATTAGCGCACGCTAGTAGTATGGCCGTAGCGCACGCTACAAATAGGTACGTAGCGCGCTACCGTGTTCGGACAGTGGGTACTGGACTACCCAAATTACTCGTTAGCGCACGCTATGCACAAGGAGCTAGCGCACGCTAACACGGGACCGAGTATAAATTGGGCAGTTTAGTCGAGTTCGTCATTTTCATCTCATTTCATTCCTTCGGTATTTTTGGGCGATTAGAGCGATCCAGGAGGATTCTTCGAGGTGTAATTATCAATCATCATCTTCAAGTCTTTGAGTTGAATTTATCATCACTTCATCATCTCAAACGTCGAATCAAAGGTATTAATCTCTTGGATCTAGAATTTGGATTTTGGGTTTTCCTTCCGATTTCTTCGTGTAAGCTTGGATTATCATTGGGATATGTTAAGTTATGGATTATCTACTTGGATAAATATATTCCTACGGATTTAATGGTTATTTTGAATTGTTTTCAAGAACCCTTGGGGTTGACTTGATTAATTGGGGATTTTTCCGATTGATGTCGTTATAATCATGAATTATGGATTCCTAATGGATTATTGATATCCTTGAAGTGTTTTGTTAGTTCGAAATACTCATTTTGGTGTGGGTTTCGACATATTCGGGAGTGGATATTTCGAAGTTGTGCGGTCGGTTATGTATTCGTTGGAATGCCTATGAGTTTGTTTATCGTTGTTTCGACCCTTGGGTTAGTCGTGTTTTGTTGTTTGATACGTGTATTGAGCGGTTGTTGGTAATTATTGTTATTCAAGGTTATTCGAGCGACGGTATTTCACTTAGGGCGTTGTTCGTGGACGGACATTCTTCATCGGTATTGTGTAAGTTAAATCTTACTCGGTTAAAAGGATATTCATTCCTTTTGTTGTTGATCATTCATAATCATAACTCATTCATCATTGTATTAATCATTTTGAGACTTGTAATTGTCGGATAATCATTTCATTAGCGAGCGGCGGTTCCAATCATTTCATTGAAAACTATCAATCACTTCATTATCACTTTTGTATCGGTGAGTCATTCTTGACTTTGTCGGATTAGTATTATTCATTGATATTCATTATGGTCATTCTTGTTCATATGACCTTAAGGTTCATATTGCGTGGCGGGTGCGGATGTGTGGAATTTTTAGTCGGGCACGTGATGGCCATGTATTGGGAGTGATACATTGGGTGTGCACACGGTAACGATTACCTCCGTGAGACTAATTAGGTACAAGGACGGGTGTGTCCGGTCATCCGTCTTGTACACTTGCAGAACACTACGGGCGTACTATGATGCTCCTCTTGGCGTAATTCATAATTAAGAATATTTCATCACTTGATTATTTCATGATTGTGTAATTTCAACTCTTGAGGATTGTTGTTACGTATGGCGGCCCGTTGGGGATTTTGTTTTAGTCACGGCAAGGCAAAGGCACGGGAAGAGCATGTTGGCGGCGAGTCCCGATGATACTAGTAGGGGCCCCGATCCGCTCGATCATTTATTCATCATTTGTGTTTCCTTTATTTATTCCAGCTGAGACATTCCGTTTGAATGCTCATTTCATTCATGTTGTGTATTTTATCGTCACATAAAATACACATGTATTATATTTTATCACAGGTGTGTTGTATAAAACTCCTCATCGGAGTAATTGATGTTGTAATGTGGTTCGGTACTACATTTACTGTGTAATTCATTCATTTTCATTCGCTGGTGGGTCCCAGTCGGGGTCCAGGCTGTAATATCCGCCTAGTTTGGGGTGTTACGAGTTGGTATCGGAGCCGAGTTTTGAATACTACCCTCCAAGTCATGTCTCATTTGAAATCATCGTCATCGGACTAGTATCATTGGACTTTCGCGTCACGTGTGACTGTGCAAATGCCGAGCCAATCGGACCAAGAAGCGTAAGATTTCTAATGCCATGGTATAATTTCGGCATTAATCATTCATTCATAATTCATCGATTAACAATCCTCAATCATCATTGTCATTTTGACCGGGACGGTCGAGTTAACTCATTAATCACCAATTCATTTCATTGTTCGATTGTTGATCGGGAAGATCGAATCATTAATCTTGTTAACTCATTCAAGATAATCATTTGATAACTTCATCGGATAATCATGTCACGTCAATTAATCATTCATGTAATCGTTGTATTTGAGCGCGTATGCTCATTTTCGTCATTTCATAATATAATCATAATGTGATACTCATGCAAGATATATAATCATCATATGACTTTCCACTTGGTATGGAAAGGGTGGCAGAGGACGTGGAGGACGAGGCCGTGGAGCGGGCCGAATCCCGAGAGCTCGTGTGAATAGACGTGCAAACGCGAGGAATAATGCTAATTCATCGGCAATGACGCCGCCACTCATTCACCGACGCGATCATTCATTATCGGGAGTCGTACCGGGACACGGCTCGCCGAGGGTGTCCGGGTTGATCCACTCGCATTTATGCAGGGCATGATGGCCCAAATGACTCAGATGACTCAGTTGATGGAGACGATGCATAACTCCGTCAATCAGAATCAGCAGGCTCCTCCGCCGCCACCTCAGAGGCAAGAGAGGAATGTGAGTAACATCATCGGCGATATCTCTCGCCAGAGGCCACCTACTTTTGAGGGCTCGTCGGAGCCGGCAGATATCATTCATTGGCTCGAGCATTTCGAGAAGCTGTTTGCTATGGTAGAGTGTCCCGAGGGACACAAAGTTTCTGTTGCGGCTTACTACCTTGGTAAGAGCGCACATTCTTGGTGGTTGTCATTGAAGCCCACCGAAGGATCTTGTACTTGGGATCAGTTCAAGACTCTCATGATGGAGAGGTATTATCCGGCCCCACTCATAGAGGCCAAGCTGTCAGAATTGCTCACCCCCGACCCCTCAACAGACGAGGATGTTCTCGCTATTGCCGAGAAATTTCAGGAACTTCTTCCTTTCGCCTCGTCCATCATTCATTCAGAGGCGGATAAAATCAAGTATTTCAGCAAGAGGCTGAAACCCCGTATGAGACTTCAGTTACTTAACCATAATTGCACCACGTTGGCCGAATTCATTGAGAAAGCTCTCACCTACGAGCTTACTGCTAAGGAAATTGCTAAGCAAAGAACCTTCGTCTGCTAGCAAGAAATCGAAGAACCGTAATCGACCAAGGCGGTCGACAACCTTCAAGAAACCCTGCGGGCTCTGCTTTTACGAGCGACTCCAATGTCGTCTAAACCCGGAATCTCGCCACGAGCGGCCGTTCGCCATCACTGTTACAACCGTGGGGATCTTGGTCATGTCGGCACTAAGTGTCCGAGATACCTGTCACGTGTCATAACTGTGGAATTGTGGGACATAAGGCCCGTTTTTGCCGTAGGGACTCCAAACCTACTCAGACGTCATCTCAGGCCCCTAAGCAGTCAGCCGTTCAGAATCAGGCCACTCAATCAGCGTCGTTTAAAACGACGGGAGCGACTAAAGGGGGAGCTTTTAGCCATCAGACGGGAGCGTCCGGTGCCGGGACTAGCAAGCCCCGGATTTATGAGATGAAGAAGACCGATGATCCAGAGGCCCGAATGATCTCAGGTACACTCGATATTCTATCTCAACCTGTGTGTACTCTTTTCGATACTGGTGCATCGCATTCATTCATTTCCGAGTCATGTTTGAGTAGACTACGTCTGGGTAGTGCTACTAGTTGTGAGCCTTATGTCATTGGCCTACCTGATGGTAGACGAATTATCGTGTCGGGAGATTCGTAATTGTCCGATCTGGCCATGGTCGTGTATGGCCAGCAGACCTAATCGTGGTAGATTTGCCGAGGGACGACGTCATCTTGGGTATTGATTGGATGGATCGTCATGACGCCATCATTAATGTCCGTAAGCGTATGGTCACTATCATTTCAGACGATGGAGTTGAATGTGTGTTTAAGGGAGGTAATCCCGGCTGTTCTGGTAAGGTCACTAATTCAATGAAAGCAGTAAGATTACTCAATCAGGGATGTGTCGGTTATTGGTGCTATATGGCCAAAACCGAGAAGTCATCAGTAATGTTAACGGATATTCCGGTAGTGAGGGAATATGCCGATGTTTTTCCAGACGAGCTACCTGGTTTGCCTCCACAGAGGGATGTGGAATTCACGATTGAGTTGGAGCACAGTACGTCCCCGATATCGAAGGCGCCGTCCGGATGGTCCCGACCGAAATGCAGAATTAAAGAACCAACTTGAAGAGTTGTTGGAGAAGGGTTATATTCGTGCTAGTGATTCCCCGTTGGGAGCACCTGTGTTTTTTGTCAAGTATTTTGATGGTTCATTGCGATTATGTATTGATTATCTGAGTCGAACAGGTGACGATCAAGAATAAGTACCCCTTACCCCGTATTGATGATCTCTTAGATCAACTTCGAGGAGCTTCGATTTTCCAAGATCGACTTAAGATCCGGATTTCATCGATTCGGATTCGAGAGTCGGATATCGCGAGGACGGCGTTCGAACTCGCTATGGTCACTATGAGTTTGTGGTTATGCCGTTTGGATTGACTAATGCACTGCGGTATTCATGGAGTTAATGAATCGGGTTTTCATCGACTTTTGGATCGGTTTGTTGTTGTCTTCATCGATGACATTTTGATTTATTCTCGTGACCGCGACGAACACGAGTCTCACCATCATCGACTGCTCCACGTGTTGAGACGAGAACAACTATATGGGAAGTTCTCCAACAGTGAGTTCAGGATGACAGAAGTGACGTTACTCGGACACGTAATATCATCAGACGGAGTTCTTGTCGATCCTCAGAAGACGGGGGCTATTCGAGATTAGCTACCTCCGAAGAACGTTAAGGAAATCCAAGTTTCCTCGGATTAGCGGGTTATTATCGGCGATTTGTGGAAGGATTTTCTAAAATCGCTCAACCCTTGACGAACTTATTGCGGAAGGATAAGAAATACACGTGGTCCGACGCGTGTCGGCGGAGTTTTGAGGAACTCAAGAGCCGGTTAATGTCAAGACTGTACTTTCCTTGCCGCAGGGGACGGAAGGATTTGTGGTTTATAGTGATGCGTCCGGACAGGTCTCGGATGTGTGCTCATGCAGACGGGAAGGTCATTGCCTATGCTTCCTGGCATTGAGACCTTACGAGGTTAATTATCCGACCCACGACCTGGAGCTAGCACCGTGGTGTTCGCTTTGAAGATTTGGTGTCATTACCTTTATGGCGTCACCGTCGATATTCACCGATCATAAGAGCTTAAAGTATATATTTACTCGAAGGAGTTAAATATGCGTCGAGACGGTGGTTGGAATTAATCAAAGATTATGATATTGAGATCCTCTACCACCCGGGCAAGGCGAACGTTGTCGCCGACGCCTTGAGTCGTAAGTCCGTTCAGGAGCAGATGCTTGCCCGTTTAACAGTTCAGAAGGAGCTTCAGCAGGAACTCCTTAGACCGAGATCGAGGTCTGGCTTCAGCGAGTTCAGGGGCAGCTTTGTATGTTAGAGATTTCATCGTCACTAGAGGAGACAATTCGAGAGAATCAGGGTTCGGACCCATCATTGTTACGCATCTGTGAGGATGTGGCTCAGGGGAAAGCCCCTGGATTTGTGGTCCACGAGGATGGACTTTTGAGGTTTAAGAATCGGTTGTGTGTACCGGCGAATGACGAGTTGAAAAACTCGATTTTGAAAGAAGCTCATGCTACCCCTTATTCTGTGCATCCGGGGTCTAGCAAGATGTACAAGGACTTGAAACAAAATTACTGGTGGAGTAATATGAAGCGAGAAGTCGCAGAATTTGTTTCGAGATGCTTAACCTGTCAACAAGTTAAGATTGAACATCAGCGACCGGCGGGTATGCTGAAACCTCTTCCTATTCCCGAATGGAAGTGGGAAGACATTTCTATTGATTTCATCACGAGGTTGCCGACGAGTCGTCGTGGCATGAACACGATCTGGGTGATCGTGGACCGCTTAACTAAATCATCTCATTTCCTTGAGATCAAGGATACGTGGGGTCCCGAGAGACTTGCCCAACTTTTCATCAAAGAGATAGTGAGACTGCACGGTACTCCTAAAAGTATCGTTTCCGATCGTGACGGACGGTTTGTGTCGCATTTTTGGAAATCAGTTCATCGTGCTATGGGAACTCAGCTTAATCTCAGTACCGCTTTTCATCCTCAGTCCGACGGACAATCAGAGAGGACCATTCAGACATTAGAGGACATGTTGAGGGCATGCGTCCTCGATTGGAAAGACGATTGGGAAGCCCAACTACCATTGATCGAGTTCACGTATAATAATAGTTGGCATGCTTCGATCAAGATGGCACCTTACGAGGCCTTGTATGGTCGTCGTTGTCGATCTCCGTTGTGTTGGGACGACTTATCTGAATCATTGGGCACCGAGCCCGATATGCTTATAGCCGCCCGTGAGAAGGTAGCTTTGATCAGGAGTCGTTTGTTGGCTTCAGTCGGCGAAATCATATGCGGATAACCGTCGTCGACCATTAGAGTTCGAGGTTGGTGACCATGTGTTGGTCAAGGTATCCCGAGTCGTGGTATCTTCCGTTTTGGGAAGAGGGAAAGTTGAGTCCGAGATTCATTGGACCGTTTGAGATTTTGGATCGAGTGGGCGAGTTAGCTTATCGATTGGCTTTACCTCGGCGTTGAGCCGAATTCATAATGTGTTTCATGTCTCTCGGTTGCGGAAGTATGTTGCCGACCCGAGTCACATACTTCGGCCTGACGAATCGAGATCGCCGACGATCATTCATATGAGGAGCGTCCTATACGAGTTTTAGAGCGGCGAATCAAGCAGTTGAGGAATAAGACGATTCCTTTGGTTAAAATTCAGTGGTCTAGACACGGAGTCGATGAGGCTACTTGGGAAACCGAGGATAGTATGCGGGAGAGTTATCCCGATTTGTTTGACCCTTAGTTTCGGGGACGAAACTCTTTTAAGGGAGGGTGTATGTAATACCCAGTTGTAATTCAGTAATTATCATTCAGTATTTATCATTCAGTAATTGATACTCAGTAATTTCATTCATTATTGATCATTTGTCACTCAGATTCTATCATGGTATTCATCATTCAGAGTAATTGTATCGAGTATCGATCGTCATTCATCATTAATCTGATTGGAGTTTCGTGCCGTGTTTATCATCATTGTCATTTTCGTTGCAAGCTGTGCTTGAGGAGTAGCGCACGCTACATACTCCTTTTAGCGTACGCTAATTGGGTATAGGTAGCGCACGCTACCGCTTAGCTTTAGCGCACGCTAAGGCTACCTTGGCTGCGATCCGGAAGGTACCGGACTGCGGTGAGAATAATTGTAGCGCACGCTACGAGTGGTAAGTAGCGCGCTAACGGGTCGTAGTAGCGCACGCTATATGTGTGGAGTAGCGCGCTAGGGCGGATCGGGTTGAGTCCGGGCTACCGGATCGCACCGGTTTATTCATAGCGCACGCTATGCAATGTAGTTAGCTGCAACCGACATATTAGCGCACGCTAAGTAATGGTTGTAGCGCACGCTATCGAGGTTAGATCAGAGGGCAGATGTTTTTCTGGACTCCAGTACTGGGCGTCAAATATTTCGCTAGCGCACGCTAACAATGGATATTAGCGCACGCTAGTAGTATGGCCGTAGCGCACGCTACAAATAGGTACGTAGCGCGCGCTACCGTGTTCGGACAGTGGGTACTGGACTACCCAAATTACTCGTTAGCGCACGCTATGCACAAGGGCTAGCGCACGCTAACCTGGACTGAGTATAAATTGGACAGTTTAGTCAGAGTTCGTCATTTTTCATCTCATTTCATTCCTTCGGTATTTTTGGGCGATTCCGAGCGATCCAGAGGGGATTCTTCGAGGTGTAATCATCAATCATCATCTTCAAGTCTTTGAGTTGAATTTATCATCACTTCATCATCTCCGAAACGTCGAATCAAAGGTATTAATCTCTTGGATCTAGAATTTCGGATTTTTGGGTTTTCCTTCCGATTTCTTCGTGTAAGCTTGGATTATCATTGGGATATGTTAAGTTATGGATTATCTACTTGGATAAATATATTCCTACGGATTTAATGGTTATTTTCGGAATTGTTTTCAAGAACCCTTGGGGTTGACTTCGGTTAATTGGGGATTTTTCCGATTGATGTCGTTATAATCATGAATTATGGATTCCTAATGGATTATTGATATCCTTGAAGTGTTTTGTTAGTTCGAAATACTCATTTTGGTGTGGGTTTCGACATATTCGGGAGTGGATATTTCCGAAGTTGTGCGGTCGGTTATGTATTCGTTGGAATGCCTATGAGTTTGTTTATCGTTGTTTCGACCCTTGGGTTAGTCGTGTTTTGTTGTTTGATACGTGTATTGAACGGTTGTTGGTAATTATTGTTATTCAAGGTTATTCGAGCGACCGGTATTTCACTTAGGACGTTGTTCGTGGACGGACATTCTTCATCGGTATTGTGTAAGTTAAATCTTACTCGGTTAAAAGGATATTCATTCCTTTTGTTGTTGATCATTCATAATCATAACTCATTCATCATTGTATTAATCATTTTGAGACTTGTAATTGTCGGATAATCATTTCATTAGCGAGGAACGGCGGTTCCAATCATTTCATTGAAAACTATCAATCACTTCATTATCACTTTTGTATCGGTGAGTCATTCTTGACTTTGTCGGATTAGTATTATTCATTGATATTCATTATGGTCATTCTTGTTCATATGACCTTCTGGGTTCATATTGCGTGGCCGGGTGCGGATGTGTGGAATTTTTAGTCGGGCACGTGATGGCCATGTATTGGGAGTGATACATTGGACTGTGCACACGGTAACGATTACCTCCGTGAGACTAATTAGGTACAAGGACGGGTGTGTCCGGTCATCCGTCTTGTACACTTGCACAGAACACTACGGGCGTACTATGATGCTCCTCTTCAGCGTAATTCATAATTAAGAATATTTCATCACTTCAGTTATTTCATGATTGTGTAATTTCAACTCTTGAGGATTGTTGTTCAGTATGGCGACCCGTTGGGGATTTTGTTTTCAGGTCACGGCAAGGCAAAGGCACGGGAAGAGCATGTTGACGGCGACGAGTCCCAGTGATACTAGTAGGGGGCCCCAGTCCGCTCAGTCATTTATTCAGTCATTTGTGTTTCCTTTATTTATTCCGCTGCAGACATTCCGTTTGAATGCTCATTTCATTCAGTGTTGTGTATTTTATCGTCACATAAAATACACATGTATTCTATTTTATCCTGGGTGTGTTGTATAAAACTCCTCATCGGAGTAATTGATGTTGTAATGTGGTTCGGTACTACATTTACCTGTGTAATTCATTCATTTTCATTCGCCTGGTGGGTCCCAGTCGGGGGTCCACGGCACTGTAATATCCGCCTAGTTTGGGGTGTTACAGACCTTACGGCCGTAACCGGCCAGAGCCTTACGTACGTAATCGGCCAGTCCAAGCCATCCCCGCGAGTCACTGCCGACCGTGATCGGCCATCCATGCGAGTCACTGCCGACCATGCTCGGCTATTCCAACGAGTCACTGCCGACCATGCTCGGCCATCCAGGTCATCTCGGCCATGACTTGGCCAGCCGCCCCGTAACGTACGTAACACTTAATCCGCTGCGTACGTAATATGTACGTTGACTTGCTACAGTATAATACTCGTATTACGTATGTAATACACCCTGTATAACGTACGTAACTCCATCCGTTGACTCACCTGTCCACATCTGCGCCGAAAGCCGCCGACCACGGGCCCCACTGTCCGATTCTTCTTGTTACGTACGTTATGTACACTATATAACGTACGTAAGCTAACACATTTTATGTATGTATGCTCCAAGGCTTAACGTACGTAATGGCTTTTATACTTAGCCAAAAATCCAACTGTTCCTGTCCGACGTCTCGACATACAAAATACAAACATACGGCATACTGAATACACATACTGAATCCAAAAATATTCTCATACGGTATACCTGATATCCAAATCAGTTCAACCTGATACAACAAATCCTCAATATAACTGTCAATCAAAACGATAATCACACCAGTATAACTGTCTCGGTTCACAATTTATTTTATCCATACTGTATAGATACCAAACTATACAGTATATCTCACATAAAATAACGCGAAAAATTTATACTGAAAATCCGGGTATTACAGAGAATTCGAGTTGAGAATACGCTACGGGATTAAAACATGAATAATTCAAATACGGTTTCAAACTTTACTAAGAACTAGAATAGAAAATTAGTTAGACATATTGGCTTTAGAAAACATCAAATTAATAATAGACATAAGAAGAAAGAAATTCAAACGGTGTAGTCTTCTTCCTCGTACGTCGGAACCGGCTCGGTTGCTCCGGCGAGAATTTGGTTCGGTCATCCCTTTTTTTTTGCTCCAGCCGTACAAATTGGTGATCAAAGATGATAATAATCTCAGCCCCCCTCTCCTTTTATAATAATTCTTTATCTCTTAGTTTCCTTCTTTAATTGGATCTCCTTCATTCTTATCCTTCTTGAGTTTTAATTCCATTGGAGTCTTTCTTTCCAATTACTTTTCCCAACCTAGGAATCGATTTATTGCCTTGTAGAACTGATTGGGGCGGTTTGGAGTCATTTCTTGGGCCCCAAGTAAGATTATTTTCGGAACAGGACTGACACTGGGTCACCGAACTGACACTGAGCCACCCAGTGTCGCGTGACGGTTTCTTCATTTAAGCCCAAATCACCTTGGCTTGGTCCGTTTGATGGTCCAAATTATTCCTTAAGCTTAAAAACTCCATCAAACACCTAAATTAAACAACAAATTGCCAAGTGAAGTAAATTGCATCCAAAATATAAATAGATAGAAAATAACCAAGTGTGCCAACATAAAATTCATTAAAACCTTATAATTAACAATGATTTTAGCACACTATTTTTGTTCTATCAGAGGCTTTATATGGATGTATATGTAAATCACCGCTATGTTGGTATGATTCATCCGAATTGATCGGGACAGGGCCGGACATGTTAGTTGAGACCAGAGAGGATCATTTTGATCCGTGAGAGACTCTTAGCTGCCCAAAACCGACAGAAGTCGTATGCCGACAATCGATGTCGTCCTTTGGAATTCGAAGTCGGCGATCATGTGATGTTGAAAGTATCTCCAAATCGAGGGGTTTATCGCTTCGGAAAGAAGGGTAAACTTAGTCCGAGGTATATTGGGCCGTTTGAGATTGTGGAGCGAATCGGTGAACTCGCTTATCATTTAGGTCGTCCGCCATCATTAAGTCACGTGTATAATGTGTTTCACATCTTACAATTGAGGAAATATGTGTCGGATTCTAACCATGTTATTGACTTTGGGAAAATTGAATTAGGTCCCGACATCACCTTTGAGGAGAAACCGATCCAGATTTTAGAGCGTCGAGTGAAGCGGCTTAGACGCAAAACTATTCCTTTGGTGAAGGTACAATGGTCAAGGCATGGAACGGGAGAAGCTACATGGGAGACCGAGGAGAATATGAGGTCGAGATATCCGGAATTGTACACATCGTATGTTTCGGGACGAAACTTTTTGTTAGAAGGAGAGAATGTAATATCCACATTTTTTTCCCGTCTCTGTTTGCCTTATCGTTTAATCCAACTATTGCAACGTATTATTACTAGATTCAATTTTCGTGTTCATGTCGGTCATTGTACCCGTTGTATTGTCGTAATGCTCGAGCTATGTACTGAAGTTCGTCCTTGAGTGTACCATATCGATTGGATAATTGTAGAGGTGCCCAAAAAAACCCAACCCGGTGGGTCGACCCGTCGACCCGGACCCGACTGACCTCTGTAGGACCCGGACCCAGCCAACCCGTCGACCCGGACCCGTGATATATGTAACACCCCCAAATCCCATTGGGTCATTACAGTGTCGTGGACCCCACACCAGGAGATCCACCAGGCGAACACGACCAAAATACAACAAACTGGCCAAAAGGGGAATCTCAGTCCCTACTATGACATCCGACATAATATTCCGATATGGAATTTCAATGACAAAAGTGGGCCTGCATGGCCAAAATAAAATACAACAACATCCACGAGTTTTGCTCGGATAATATAAAATGACAACAACTGAACAAAACTGGAGTACTCAAAATTGTCAGACTGACATGAACACCAAAACATCTCGGACTAGTATCGCTCGAATACCTCGTCGCCATCGTCATGCCCCTGTGTCTCAACTCTCTCCTCGCAAGCACCTAAAACATGAAAACATGTTCCGCCCCCACGGGGTCAGTCATACAAATAATGAATATCAAATACATGTGCAACATGATATGCATCCAACGGCAGAATAAATAGTACAATAATGGTAATACGAGATGCTCACAAACCAAAGTGAGAATCGAGCATTCGTGAAACACTATGCACACGGCATACGATCGGTACCTGCTCAACAGGTTAGAACACAAGTGCCCAACGGCGAATCATCAATACGAAACACAACAATGAACTACCCGAAGGTAACGCACACCAAAGCTGAAATAAATACGAATCATAATGCCCGAAGGCTCCAACGGAAATACCAAAACATCACAATAGCCTAAAAGCCCTCAGCCGAAGCTGCCAAAATATCACAATGGTCTGAAAACCACTCAGCCGAAGCTGCCAATCATCACAATGGGCTGAAAGTCGAACAGCCCGAAGTTGTATATCATCACAATGGCCTGAAAGCCGAATAGCCCGAAGCTGTATATCCTCACAATACGGATCTCAAAGAAACAAACCCGACTGTCGAACATACCCCTCGGCGTATGAACAACCAGTCATAAATCGTCAGACATATCCAATACAACATGGACTATGAACGACCAAAACAGTAAGGCTCAAGAGGGACATCACAGTACGCCCGATCCGAAAATGTGTCCGTGCACATGTCCACCCCGTATGTGGAATCCAGAATATACGTGGGACAATGTACCTAATTAGCCTCACGGACTACGTCTCGTGTGCACGGTCCAATGCGGAAACATACACGCATGACCATCGTGTACCTGGCTAAAAATCCTACACATAACCAATCGGCACGCAGATATGATTCCAGATATGTCACGATGCAACATGACAACGAAACTCAAAGGATAACACATCCAATACGGATCAAAAGACTCACCAAAGTGAACTATGACACAGATAATGAAAGATCGACACGACCAACAATATCCAAAACAACCATCCTGGGATCACAATCCCTAAGGACCGATTAACGCGATCAACAATCACAACACAACAATCCTGGAATCCTCAACCCTCAACAATCACAAAATTACCGAGTTTACAAGAATGATAGTGTGCTGCCTTGAGTCGGCCAACACGACAACAATAACTCACGGATGGGCACCATCCTCGGCGGTCCCAATTCAAATACCTCGACTGCCTTAGAATGGCCAATCGATAACAACGATACAACGGATGGGAAATGTCTTCGACAGTCCCAATTCAATACATCAATTACCTTAGAATGGTCAATCGATAACAACGATACAACGGATGGGAAATGTCTTCGACAGTCCCAATTCAATACATCGATTATCTTAGAACAGTCAATCGATAACAATGACTCAACGGATGGGAAATGTCTTCGACAATCCCAATTCAATATCTCGATTTCCTTTTGAACGATCAATTGATAACAACAATACCACGGATGTCTCGGCATCTTTAATCAGTTACCGATAACAAAGGTGATAATCGAATACGTTAATGCCTTCAATCGGCCAATACAACATCAATAACGAAGCACCAATATCAATAACAATGATCACAACTATGTCTTAAATCGACATTAATAACAAGAACAACAATCGATACATCAATACCGCGAACCGGCTATCGACAACAATATTATCAAAAAGTATCGCAATGCCTTGAACCGGCCATTTACGAACAACAATAACATTTGGCATAATTTGCCGAAGGGTGTCGTATCAAACAATCCCCTGATATCAACAAAATCATAAAGAAACCGAGTCTCTAAATGATACACACATTCATACACATATATGATAACATTAATCTCATTGACTAGTACAAGTATAAAACTTGCCTCAAACCAAAGACGAAAAAGTCCTTCCACGATCAACGTCCTCCCGCGAAACGACGAACAGTGTCTTCCGATGATCACAAGCACTCGAACAACCTTGAATGAAATATGATTCATTCAATAACACAAAATCAATAGAAAACAACACCAAGGACAAACCGATTCGATCACGAATCAATTAAACTCCACAACCGAATACCATAGTTCTCAACTATGAATTCTAACATCCTCCAACACCTCAATGATCGATATGATCAACCGTTCTTAACACTTGTGAAAACAATTCAACAAGAATCACTTAAGAACAAAATCAAATTGATCCTCCTACAATGATAATATCATCAATATTATCATTATCACCTCAAGAACATCACCAACACAACAAACATGATGTCTAAACAATAATCAATCACCAATTCATCATGAATTTGGATTAATTAGCAAGGTTAAATCAACCATTGCAAGATTATGATAATCATTACATAATTCTCATAATCCTATCTCAAAATGGTTATAATTTCCCCAAGAAACACACACAACAACATCAATCATATCAAGACTATGTTAATCATATAACAATCTTAACATAATCCGACCTAGACATGATTAAAACCTCCACACATCCTAAAACATCAAGAACAACTCCTCCTCAAACCACAATCATCATGTTCTTCATCATAAGTTATAGAAACTCATCAAGAATCATGATATACTCCAACAATCACCAATTATACAAGGAAAATAACAACAACAACAATAACATCATCATGCTCGAAAATCACTTGTAGAACAAGAGATTGAGAGAACTTACCAATGAGGAATAAGAAGAACTCTCCAAACACCAAAGGAGCACCAACTAGCTTCCAATTCCAAGCTCCAAATCAAGTTATGATGATCAAAAACATGTTGGAAGAGGCTAAATATCAAGAACAAGTCCAGAGGGACGGTTCTAGGGAGAGAAAGGGGGGTTTTGGTTCGTGAAGAAATGAAATACGAAACCAAAATATATAAGATGACAAGCACAATACGGCCGCTAACCACAACGCATAACGTACGTTAAGCCACCTTACGTACGCTACCATCCTTGCATAGCGTACGCTAAGCCAAGTCAGAACCTACTGACTCGAAATGGGACCTGCATTACGTACGCAATCCTAAAACACTAACGTACTTTATCTTGCTAACGTACGTAAATCCCATCACATAGCGTATGTAACCCCCCGTTGACTGCAATAGTGAGATCTGATCGAAAGATTCCCGGCCCTACCAGCCGAAAGTTGACATCGAGGAAGGTTCCAACAACCGACCACTCATTACGTACGTAACCATACAGGTTTAACGTACGTAATACCTATCTCATAGCGTACGCAATGCTACACATGTAGCGTACGCTATGGATATATACTTAGCCAAAAATCCTAACTCTCCAAGCAACATCCAAACGACGAAACCAAACCGACGACAAGTATAAATATTTCGATTCCGAAATATCCCAATACAATATACATTGTCTCAGTCCAAAACAATAACACTTGTACAATTCCAAACGAATACGTACAACTCAACTGTGAAACGAAAAAAAAAATTACCCCCGGATATACACGGGTGGGGTCCGGGTCTTACATTTCCCAACCCGGCGACCCGCCGGGTCCGACCCGGCGGAATTGAAAAAAAATTAAAATTTTGATATTATGGTCGTTGGACCCGGCGGGTCGAACCCGTGACCTGGCGGGTCTAATGGTTAGAATTCAGATTTTCTTTAAAAAAATCCTATCTATAAATACTTCCCCAACCCAACACATTATTTTCACACCTTCATTCTTATCTATCTCTCAAACTCTCCTTGCTAATTGCTATACCAGTTAATCTCTCTCTTTTTTTCGCATTTAATCATTATGTCGAGTTCTGACAAGGGAAAGGGTATTGCTACATCTTCCAAAAAATCCAAAATGTCCAAGTTCGAGCGAATGGCTCTTTGGGGAAATCGAAGAAACCATCTGGGATAATTATTCAGGATCCCCAAAACCAAACTCCACCCGGTTTTGAAAATGAAAGTCAAGAACCTGAATATGATGCTATACATGAAAGTATCTATTACGGTAGTACAACAACTACCAGTGACGAAGAAGTTGACCCCTGGGGATTTTGACGTATCCCAAATCGTCAACAACTGCAAAACATTGACGAAAAAATGGACCATGAAATCGATGAAGCTATGTTAAATCAAACATATGCAACGTTCGAGCACACTCTTCATGGCGTACCAACTCCGACGCAAAAATCAATTTCGAAGCGTCATGCGGCAAGTCAAGCTGAAGAACCTCCTTATGTTGAGGAGTTATCATCCGAGGAAGAAGAAATTGTGAAAGGAAGAGGAAGCAAGAAAATTAAAGCGAGAAAGAAGCCTGTCCCTGTTGCAGAAAAGAAACCGGTATCCGAACTTTTTTCAAAACACTTTAAAAAGGAAAAAATATCGGATGGTTCGATGAAGGTATCTTGCAACTACTGCTCGAAAGAGTATCCATATAAAGCCGGGGATGGATATGGAAATTTTAAAAGGCATTTTGAGAATAACCATGCCTCGGTCCACGGAGAACAAAAGTCACAAAGTAAACTCAACTTCCAACCTTCTACGGATGTCGGGCCAGCCGACGATCAAGGTATGTCTAAATCTCAACTTTATAAATATAATGAAAAAATTGCTAGAGAACAAATGGCAAAATTATGTGCACAGGAATCTTCACCTTTTAATTTTGCGGATAGTACGGGTTGGGAATATAGGATGCAAAATGCCTATAATCCTGCTATTAAAAGAATTTCACGTACCACAATGACTAGACAAGTAGTATACTTAGCTAAACAACATAAACTTGCACTACGAGCTTATTTTAGATCTATGAATCATAGAGTTTCTTTAGCTGCAGATACTTGGGCATATTTTAAACAAAAAATTATTATATGGGAATAACTATACACTAGATTGATGAAAATTGGAACTTAAACAAAAGATTACTTGCGTTTACAAAATTTAATTGTGCACATAGTGCAGATAATATAGCTAGAGCAATTATTAAAATTTTAACTTTTTATTGCTTAAAAGATAAAATTTTCACAATTGGTTTTGATAATGCTAGTTCTAATACTGCAAGTGTACCAGCTTTAATACAAGCTTGCAATCTTGTTTTAGCGGGTCGATTATTTCATACTAGATGTATATGTCATATTATAAATTTATGTGTACAAGATGCATTAAAATTTGTAAATGAGCCAATAGAACCAATTAGAAAATGTGTTGTTTTTACATAATCGTACTAAGTTAGCTAGACAATGGGTAAAATTTTTAAAGTCAAAACAAATGCAACCCAAATTTTTTACTCTAGACGTAAAACATAGATGGAACTCAACTTATCATATGTTAAATTCAACTAATGAATATAAAGAATTACTGTGTGAATTTTTTTTATACGTATTTTCACGTAGAAGGATTTTATTTATTGCCAACGTATTGGGATGAAACTAAAGATTTAATAAAACTATTAAGGGTTTTTGAAAATGCAACTAAAGATTTAAGTGGTTGTTATTATCCCACGTCTCCTAAAGTTTTATTTCATTGTTGTTTTATTATATTTGAAGTAGATGCTTGTAGTAAATCCGAAAGATTATCAAATGCTATTTACAATATGTGTTTAAAATTGCTAAAATACTTTAATCGTATTCATAATGTTTTCTTGATTAGTGCTGTTTTATCTCCCGATTTGAATTTAGCTCAAGTAGAACAATTACTTGAAATATATTATAATATTCTTAAAAATTTGGGTTTTCTTAATATTGTGGATAGTGTTTAAAGTCAAACTTTATTTGAAAATATTCTTGACGTTGAACAAGTAAAAATTGATTTAAAAAATAGTTTACAAACTGTTTTTTCTGAATATTCTTCTAAATATGGTGATAAGATTCAAACTCAAAAAACAAGAACTAGGACTACAAATACATTTAACATGTAATTCGACAGAACTCCCACTAACCCATCAACAACAACAACTCTATAATATAGCAAGAAATAGGGGTGGTAGTAACGTCGGTCAAAGAAATGACCTTAGTCGATATTATGCAACTAGTTTTGTGCCGGATGATGACAATGCAGGTACATTTGATCTGTTGGATTGGTGGAAGAGAAGTGGAACCGAATTTCCCATACTTTCCATTATGGCACAAGAAATTCTTGCAGTGCCCGCATCTACAGTCCCTATTGAGAGTGCTTTTAGTGAAGGAGGCTATATGTTGGACGAGCGGAGATCCTGAATGACGCCAAAAAATCTCGAGGTCAAATGATGCTTAAAGACGCAATAAAATCTGAGTTACGAGATCAAGAAAATAAGTGGGATGACCTATTAGCGGACCAAGATGCCTATCAAGAAGGCACTACTGAAGGAGAGTCGAGTCAAATGAGTCAAACCGGTGATCAAGACGACGACGACATCTACTTCGACTAAAGGTAAGTAAGGTAAGTTAAGAGAACTACGTAGGGCTTTGATTCTTCACGAGGATACGTAGGGCTTTGATTCCTCTCGTTGTGTCGCCTTTTGCTAGATTAGTAGTGCTGGAGTGAGCATAACGTACGTTACGTATGTAAGGGTACCTGTATGTTGGGTCAGAATTTCTGGAGTATTCGTTACGTATGTTATTTGCTGGAAATAACGTACGTTAAGGTCCATTACGTACATTAAACCTTCTTTCCTAACGTACGTAATGATATCTATATATCTGGGCAGTGAGCTTTGGACAGTTATTGAATACGCTAACCTTCAACTATAGCGTACGCTAATTCATGTTTTACGTACGTTATGCTTTGCATGTAACGTAAGTAATATGCCTTGTGTTTCGAGGCAGTGAGCTTGTGGGGTTGTTACCTACGTAATGTAGAGGCATTAACGTGCGTTAAGCTCATTATGTACGTAATGCTTGTTTCCTTACGTACGTAACGATTGTCAACTTATTTATATCTGGGCGGGTCGCAGCCAGTTCGCACCTCTTTCTTTTTTTTCTTTTCCCTTCTTCTTCCCGGTGAGTTGGCGGTTTTGTTCGAGAGTAAGGGGGAATCAAGGTGAAATCTTATCATCCATCCGTATATTCGATTTCCTAGCAAGAAGCAATCATCGTTCTAACATCTTTCACCATCTGGATCGAGGTAAATCGACTGAACCCTACGTTCGGGATATTTTGGGGGGGTTTTGTTGGATCTCGTTTCCCTAACCGATATAGTCCCGATTGATGTTAGATTATAGTTGTATGATATTGATTCCATGCTTTTCACAAAGATGGGTGAACTATTCCAAATTTTCATTCGTTGATCATGTATAATCTATCATACCTCTGTAGTGTTCGATGCATTTCTCCTAAGGGTAGAACTTAGGATGATTCTTGGTTTTCTAGTGAATTTGTAGTTGATTGAGTCTCGATATTGTGGTAGGATCGGATTTTGGAGAAAGTTCGGACCAAGGCTCCTTTCCGTTTGCCATTTTCTTGTGCGTTAGGAAGGAAGGCAAGTACCTTATTGTACTAGTTTATGGCATGCATTTTGGTGATGAAACTGTGATGTTTATGTGTTGCAAGGTTGTTCTTGGGGTACTCTCACCTGGGGTTGACTCGACGGGGTCACATGGGGACTTGGTGGCTTAGCGACTGGACCGAATCGCGAGGGTTACTTTCGAGTGGGGTATTCTTGTAACACCCCAATTCACAAATGGGACATTACACGCCGTAGAACCCTCTTGAGGTCTACCAGGCTAACACATGACACATAACCACAATGAAAACCCCAAAAGATGCACTCAAAAGTAAATAGGGCCGTGGCCTCGGCCAAATCATTTCAACGGAGTATATAAAACATAATGTAAATATCAATTCGATGCCCACGCAGGGGACTTAAACCAAGTTCAAGAATAAACAGTTTAGCTCCAATACTCGACATATGCAATAACCAAACATAGAAATAAACAAAACAGACTCGAGCCACTATCATCAAGCCATCCCGTCCTTCGCGTGCGTGCCCCGTGCCTACTCCTCAGCTCTCCCGGTACCTGAAATGCATAAGACGCATTTCCCCCATTTAAGGGGTTAGCATTCGAATAGCTAGTGTAAGTACACAATTACACCACATTATATACAAGAATACGGTTTAACACAATCATCTCAAACATAAGTCATTTGCCACATATATATTCCGGAATACTACATTGGCAATCTCTTCAATTTCCAATCATCACCATATCACAAAATCACAACTGGTATCCCGTGGCCGTACCCCTTAGTATCGACCCCCAGACATCCCGTCGAACACTCCGGGTGGGATACCACTTCCGCGGCCGTACCCCTTAGTATCGACCCCCAGACATCCCGTCGGACACTCCGGGTGGAAGTTCAATCACACACGCACACAAGTTGCCTTCCGCGGCCGTACCCCTTAGTATCGACCCCCAGACATCCCGTCGGACACTCCGGGTGGAAGGAACACATCTCACGCACCCAAAAATCACCATTCATCATTCATTTCGAAAATAACAATATACATAACGAAATGTAATGCATGTACTTGCCTTGAATGAAACGAAACGAAGGAACGACGACGGAATAGGTTTCGGTCCGAACAATCCTCCCAAATCCAATCCTAACACAATAACGGTATACACAAGTCTCAATAATGTGGAAAGGTAAGAATTAATCCTAATTCTACCCGTTGGGACAATTCGTCGGACACCAAGAGTGCGAAAGGAAATGAAATTGGTCAATGGTGTAACAACGGGATTTCATCCCAATCAAAAACAAGAAAACCAAGGGTCACGAGTATACTATCAATTCTAACAACAACATCGGCTAATTCGGATTAAAACACAAGATCACCACCAAACCCTCCCCAAAATCGTACTAGGGTTAAAGGAATTCTTACCTCTTGAAGAATCAACCACTCAAATCCGAAAACCACGTGATAGATCCGCAATCCGAGCCACCCGATCGAAAAGAGAGGAAGAAATCTACACAAATAAGTGGTGTATGGAGGAACTCTCCCTCTCAAGACTCTCTCTCTCGCACGGTTGAAGAAGGGGAGGAAATGGGCGATTCTCGCCGAATAAGAAGCGAATATAGCGCCGATCGCCGTGTGCCGCGGCTCGATAAATCGTGCCGCGGCACAGGCCAAATTGTGCCAGTGGTGGTGACCGCTCGTTGTCCGCGGCTCATCCCGAAGTGTGCCGCGGCTCGACTCGGCATGTGCCGCGCAAGATCGCCGGATCGTGCCGCGGCACGCTGCACGCCGATTTTGGCCGCAAGTGTCACACGGTGTGCTGCGGCCCGACAAGTGTGCCGCGGCATCGACTGCCAGAAGCGGCGCACAATCCTTGTGCCGCGGCACGGCATGCTTTGTTTAGGCAACAAGCGGGCGATGTGTGTGCCGCGGCTCACAATTCTTGTGCCGCGCCCACACCCCCTCGGGTCTCAAAATGACGAAAGATGATCCTAAGGAGAATAAAAGCAACAGGATCGAGATTTGGGCAACAATAACACGAAACGGAAGTACGGAACCCAAAACGATCCGAGGTACACAACCAAAGTCGAATAAGGGACAAATTCCTAAACTTCCAGAAATTACAAAACGGCCCAAACAACTGAAAAGTCACGACACAACGTCGGATTAACAATCCGAAACTCGCAACATGCTCTACATAAGCATACGAACTCATGGAAGTAAGAAAACGACGAAATCGAACGAATTTAACGAGAAACGAATACACATGCGACAGAATATAACACGAGATGAAATTACACAAAAACATTATCAAGACCCGGTCTAAACGGAAAACTCCAAGAATAAAATAAGTTCATAATTACAAAACAGTGTCAGGCGAGTTGTCCGAAACGAATATGCACCAAAATTAGAAATTACCAAGGATAGAAAACGCGGATATTACATTATCCCCCCCTAAAAATAAGTTTCGTCCCGAAACTTACAACACGAATAATTCGGGGTATCTCGACCTCATACTCTCCTCTGTTTCCCACGTGGCCTCCTCGGATCCATGCCTCGACCACTGCACTTTGACCAAAGGGATGGTTTTGTGCCTGAGTTGTTTAACCCGACGCTCTACGATCTGAATCGGCCTCTCCTCGAAGGTAATGTCGGGCCCCAACTCGACCTCTCCAAAATCAATAATATGGCTAGGGTCCGATACGTACTTCCTAAGCTGTGAAACATGAAATACGTTATGCACGTGGCTCAGGGACGGTGGCAAGCCTAACCGATACGCGAGTTCTCTGACTCTATCTAAGATCTCAAACGGCCCGATATATCTCGGACTTAGTTTACCCTTCCGACCGGCGGTAAACTCCCCGTGTCGGCGACACCTTAAGCAAGACGTGATCTCCCACCTCAAACTCCAACGGTCGGCGACGTGTATCGGCATAAGACTTCGCCGACTGGGCCGTCGAATCTACCACGAATCGGGTAATCTTCTCCCTCGTCTCGGCTATCGAGTCGGGCTCGGTACCGATTAGCTCGGACGTATCATCCCAACACAACGGTGATCTGCACCTCCTTCCATACAACGCTTGAATGGTGCCAATTAGAACTAGGCATGCAAACTATTGAAATACGTGAACTCGATCAACGGAAAGTGATTCTCCCAATCATCCTTCCAATCTAATGCACGTGCTCTCAACATATCTTCTAGTGTCTCAGATCGTCCGCTCGATCGTCCGTCTGCTCGAGGGTGGTAGGATGTACTAAGTTTCAACTCGGTTCCCAAAGCTCTATGAACGGCCTGCCAAAAATGTGATATGAATCGGCCATCACGATCCGAAACAATGCTCTTAGGGGTCCCATGCAATCTCACTATTTCCGCAACAAACACTCGTGCAAGCCTCTCCGGCCCCCAAGTGTCCTTTAAACTCAGAAAATGAGCTGATTTGGTTAGTCGATCAACAACGACCCAAATCATGTTCATCCCCGTCCGAGTCTTGGGCATATTGGTAATGAAATCCATAGAAATATCCTCCCATTTCCACTCCGGGATAGGAAGTGGTCGCAACAGCCCCGCGGGTCGCTGATGCTCAATCTTAACCTGTTGACAGGTCAAACACTTCGCCACAAACTCGCTAACATCCATCTTCAAATTACTCCACCAGTAGTTACTCCTCACGTCCTTGTACATTTTACTCGTACCAGGATGTATGGAGTAGGGCGTGGTATGAGCTTCGCTCAAGATCTTCTGTCTCAGCTCATTATCACATGGTACACAAAGTCTGCCGCGAAACCTCAAAACTCCATCATCGTGAACCACAAATCCAGGGGCTTTCCCTTTCCTCACATCCTCCCTCAGCTGGACCAAAAACGGATCGTCAAATTGCTTCGCCTTGATATCATCAGTCAAGGACGAAGTGATCTCTAATGCACATAGCTGGCCCTGAACTCTCTGAACCCAAACCTCAATATTCTGACGGATGAAATCTCGCTGGATCTTACTCTGCGTTGTAAGTACCTCTAACATCTGCAAAGCCATCGGTTTTCTGCTCAACGCATCAGCCACTACGTTGGCCTTACCAGGATGGTAAAGTATCTCGAGGTCGTAATCTTTAATTAACTCTAACCACCTACGCTGCCTCATGTTTAACTCTTTCTGGCTGAAGATGTACTTCAAACTCTTGTGATCCGTAAAAATCTTACATGATGACCCATAGAGGTAGTGCCTCCAGTTTTTAAGGCGAAACGACCGCAGCTAACTCCAAATCGTGCGTGGGGTAATTTACTTCATAAGGTTTCAATTGGCGGGACGCATAAGCAATCACTCTGTCTCTCTGCATCAAAACACACCCTAGACCAAGGCCCGAAGCATCACTATACACTACGAAGTCCTCGCTCCCCTGAGGCAATGCTAAAACGGGCGCGGTAGTCAGACGTCTCTTTAACTCGTCAAAGCTGTCCTGCCTGTCTGCAGTCCACTCGAACTTCTGAGTTTTCTGGAGCAACTGAGTGAGTGGTCTAGCGATCTTAGAAAATCCCTCAACGAATCTGCGGTAATAGCCGGCAAGACCCAGAAAACTCCTCACCTCCTTCACATTCTTAGGCGGCTCCCAAGCCAACACTGCCTCTATCTTCTGTGGATCTACCCGAACTCCCTCTGCTGAAATCACGTGCCCGAGGAACGTCACTTCCTCGAGCCAAAATTCACACTTAGAAAACTTCGCGTACAACTGCTCAGTCCTCAAAGTGTCTAATACAATTCGGAGATGTAAGGCGTGATCCTCCCGACTCCGTGAATAGATAAGAATATCGTCGATAAAAACGACTACGAATTTGTCCAGATACTCAATAAAAACCTTGTTCATCAACTGCATGAACACTGCTGGGGCATTGGTTAGCCCGAAAGGCATAACCACAAACTCGTAATGGCCATATCTCGTCCGAAAGGCGGCTTTCGGAACATCGACGTCCCGAATTCACAACTGGTAGTAGCCCGATCGCAAATCAATCTTCGAAAAGACTGTCGCCCCCAGAAGCTGATCAAACAAATCGTCAATCCTGGGCAAAGGGTATTTATTTTTGATGGTCAGCTTGTTTAATTCTCGATAATCGATGCATAAACGAAGCGACCCATCTTTCTTCTTAACGAAAAGTACGGGCGCACCCCAAGGCGATGCGCTTGGTGGAATATACCATTTATATTGGAATTTTCCCAACTGGTTCTTTAACTCTAACATCTCCGACGGTGCCATACGGTACGGTGCTCGAGAAATAGGGGCTGCATTCGGCTCTAGATCGATAGGAAACTCCACCTCTCGCTGTGGTGGTAATCCCGGCAAGTCGTCTGGGAAGACATCGGGATACTCACTAACAACTGGAATTGACGACATGTCAACTCCACCATCTTCCGCCTTCAGGGCATAGCACGATGGCCGACACAGCCGTGGTTCAGAAGTTTCATCGCCTTCAAGGCGCTAATCACGCTCCCCGATCTACCCGGCTTACAGCCGACGAGAGTATGCTCGGTGCCATCCTCGGCCACGATCGAGATAGTACGAGTCCGATAGTTCATGATAGCACCGTGACGCTCTAACCAATCGTCCCCGAGGATTAAATCCTCACCCTTAAGGTCGATAACGATGAGGTTCGAGGGCCAATCTCGGCTCCCGATCCTCACGGGGCAATCCCTAACTTCCCGGTCCCCAACCATGCGATCCCCGCTAGGCGTACCCACCACAAACGGTTCACACTCAAACAAGCAGTTAAAGCCAATACGATTCACACAATCCGACGCAATAAAGGAATGGGTAGCACCCGAATCGAAAAGCACGAAAACTGGATGAGTAAGGATCTGAGTGGTACCTGACGCTACCGGAACGTCTGTCTCCTCTGTACGCCTCATCGATACAACCGGGGTGGATCAACCCGAGCTCGAGGTCGCGCGCGATCCGGCCTCCCGACCTCTACCGCGACCCGAACCCTGCGAACCCGAGTAGCCGGAGTATTATGATCCTCCGATCGGTAGTGGTAGTCGGAACTCTAGCGACCACGGTGGCTCTCTCACAATGAGCGCCCGATGCCCTGGCCTCGCCCGCAAGTGAAGCAAGCAACGGGGAAAAGGACAATCCTTCATCAAATGCTCATATTGGTTGCGGTTAAAACAAACCACGACACCCGGCGACGGACGAATCAACGGTTACCACGAGATCCACCGGCTTTGATGGAACGGCCTCTTCCCGGTGTGGGAGCGAGCGAGACCTCGGCGACCACCCTTCCCGGTCGAGAATCCACCGGTAGTCTTCGCTTCTTAGCTTCCGAAACCGACTCTGATTCCGGAACCGCCATCTCGATCGCTAGGGCGCGATCACGGTATTCTTTCAAAGTGGCACACATGAGCGGTGCCATACTGCCTAATATGCGGCTTCATGCGCATATTGAAGTAACGGATTTAACCGGCCTCCGACCTCACCCGATCTCTCACGAAACCCAACCGCCGATTGTAAGTAATGATGGCACGAGAAATAGGCACGTCACGAGGTGTAGCGGTGAAGAACTCCACAGTGCGCTCCTTGGCGGCGGCGGACAATACTCTGCTTCCATAGCGGCCTTGAATTCCTCCCAAGTAGCTCGACGGTCTCTGGGCACAACGGCCTCCCACCATTCCGCAGCTTCCTTATCCGGGAGGTCTTGGGCAATATGTACCCTCCTGTCTTCAGGACAAGCTACGGCATCGAAGGTCTGGACAACCGAAAGAGCCAATTCTCCCAACCGAGGGAGTAAGAGGATACGGAGAAACGAGGAGGGTGCATCTTAGTCACCGTCTGAAGCCACTTACTATCCTCCTCTTCCGGTGTCGGGGGCGGATTCTGGCGTCCACTCTGAGCTATCTGAGTAAGTTGGGCTACCAATCTGGCCAAATACGGCAAGAGCCAGGCCGGCATTATTACCCGACGGCACTGAGTGAGAGGCTGAGTCCGCAGAGGACTGAGAAAGTGAGCCCTCCTCATTATCAGCACCCCGACCACGGCCTCGGCCGCGTCCCCTAGCCGGTCTACCACGACCTCTCAACATACTGAAGGAAAGTAAGAAAAGGACAAGATCAGAAAGATTCACCATTCACAAAGTTGGTAACACAAGTCACAATTCCGAACAACGTAAGAAAACGAATTACAGAGATATAAGAGTTCGAGGAGACTTACAGCCACGGGTCACACGAAAAGACGGCAGCATGATGATATTAGGCTCAACGACTGACTCTAATGACGCAACTGACAGACCCAAAAATTCACCGAAGCCTAGGTATTCATAACCTAAGGCTCTGATACCATAAATGTAACACCCCAATTCACAAATGGGACATTACACGCCGTAGAACCCTCTTGAGGTCTACCAGGCTAACACATGACACATAACCACAATGAAAACCCCAAAAGATGCACTCAAAAGTAAATAGGGCCGTGGCCTCGGCCAAATCATTTCAACGGAGTATATAAAACATAATGTAAATATCAATTCGATGCCCACGCAGGACTTAAACCAAGTTCAAGAATAAACAGTTTAGCTCCAATACTCGACATATGCAATAACCAAACATAGAAATAAACAAAACAGACTCGAGCCACTATCATCAAGCCATCCCGTCCTTCGCGTGCGTGCCCGTGCCTGCTCCTCGGCTCTCCGTACTGAAATGCATAAGACGCATTTCCCCCATTTAAGGGGTTAGCATTCGAATAGCTAGTGCAAGTACACAATTACACCACATTATATACAAGAATACGGTTTAACACAATCATCTCAAACATAAGTCATTTGCCACATATATATTCCGAATACTACATTGGCAATCTCATCAATTTCCAATCATCACCATATCACAAAATCACAACTGGTATCCCGTGGCCGTACCCCTTAGTATCGACCCCCAGACATCCCGTCGAACACTCCGGGTGGGATACCACTTCCGCGGCCGTACCCCTTAGTATCGACCCCAGACATCCCGTCGGACACTCCGGGTGGAAGTTCAATCACACACGCACACAAGTTCCCTTCCGCGGCCGTACCCTTAGTATCGACCCCGGACATCCCGTCGGACACTCGGTGGAAGGAACACATCTCACGCACCCAAAATCACCATTCATCATTCATTTCGAAAATCACAATATACATAACGAAATGTAATGCATGTACTTGCCTTGAATGAAACGAAACGAAGGAACGACGGAATAGGTTTCGGTCCGAACAATCCTCCCAAATCCAATCCTAACACAATAACGGTATACACAAGTCTCAATAATGTGGAAAGGTAAGAATTAATCATAATTCTACCCGTTGGGACAATTAAATCGGACACCAAGAGTGCGAAAGGAAATGAAATTGGTCAATGGTGTAACAACGGGATTTCATCCCAATCAAAAACAAGAAAACCAAGGGTCACGAGTATACTATCAATTCTAACAACAACATCGGCTAATTCGGATTAAAACACAAGATCACCACCAAACCCTCCCCAAAATCGTACTAGGGTTAAAGGAATTCTTACCTCTTGAAGAATCAAGCACTCAAATCCAAAACCACGTGATAGATCCGCAATCCGAGCCACCCGATCGAAAAGAGAGGAAGAAATCTACACAAATAAGTGGTGTATGGAGGAACTCTCCCTCTCAAGACTCTCTCTCTCTCGCACGGTTGAAGAAGGGGAGGAAATGGGCGATTCTCGCCGAATAAGAAGCGAGATATAGCATCGACGCGCCGTGTGCCGCGGCTCGATAAAGCGTGCCGCGGCACAGGCCAAAAATTGTGCCCATGGTGGTGACCGCTCGTTGTGCCGCGGCTCATCCGAAGTGTGCCGCGGCTCGGACTCGGCATGTGCCGCGGCATCGCCGGACCGTGGCCGCGGCACGCTGATCGATTTTGCCGGCAAGTGTCACACGGTGTGCCGCGGCCGGACAAGTGTGCCGCGGCACGGCTTTGTGTGCCGCGGCGCACAATCCTTGTGCGGCGGCACAGTACGGTTTGTTTAGGCAACAATCGGGCGATGTGTGTGCCGCGGCTCACAATTCTTGTGCCGCGCCCACACCCCTCGGGTCTCAAAATGACGAAAGATGATCCTAAGGAGAATAAAAGCAACAGGGATCGAGATTTGGGCAACAATAACACGAAACGGAAGTACGGAACCCAAAACGATCTGAGGTACACAACCAAAGTCGAATAAGGGACAAATTCCCTAAACTTCCAGGAAATTACAAAAACGGCCCAAACAACTGAAAAGTCACGACACAACGTCGGATTAACAATCCGAAACTCGCAACATGCTCTACATAAGCATACGAACTCATGGAAGTAAGAAAACGACGAAATCGAACGAATTTAACGAGAAACGAATACACATGCGACAGAATATAACACGAGATGAAATTACACAAAAACATTATCAAGACCCGGTCTAAACGGAAAACTCCAAGAATAAAATAAATTCATAATTACAAAACAGTGTCAGGCGAGTTGTCCGAAACGAATATGCACCAAAATTAGAAATTACCAAGGATAGAAAACGCGGATATTACAATTCTCACCTGGGGTTGCTCGACGGGGCACACGGGGACTTGGTGGCTTGACGGCCGGACCGGGTCGCGAGAATTGCCGGAGTGTTTTACTGAAGGTTGATATTGGATATTCCGGAATATCATGATTAATGAACTGTTTTGAGTTTTGGATCAAATTGGAAATGCTTGTGTATAAAATTTGTTGTAATATTGTACTTGCACTAGCGGCTGTTGCTTGTGACCCTATCAAGAATAGTCATCTAAAAACCCAAAATAAAGAAGGTTGCTGGATTAGCTTGTTGTATCTAACAATAGAAGTAGTGTTAATCTGTATCAGTGTAGAAGCTCGGTGCACTGGCCCAACTATATGGTAATCTTGATTTTCCATCGATGTGCCCTCTCGTAATAACTAAACATATCATCGTTCAATCTCCTTGTGGGATTATTGGATGTGCTACCACTGTACTGCCCATGATCATGAGGAGTGAGTGATTTTGATCTTTCACCATGGTAAATCCAATATGTATATTTATCCAAAAAAAATCGTTCTTTTACGAATGCTCCCACAGAACATCAAGTGGGAAATGGTACATATCGCTTTTACATTTATTGCATGGACAGTAATGTATTTATAATATCGCTTGTTTTCTCCTTCACTAATCGCATAAACTCTCATTCACCCATGACTCTTGGATCCCATTTTTGTAGGTCAATCCAACTTTTATCCATCCTAAAATTAAATAACATGAAACATAAGTCAATTTATATACACTAACACATACACATATATTTTTATATACAACATAATACATATATATTTATATATATCACAACATATTACACAATAGTAATTCATCTCAATGAGCATAACTAAACCATCAATATAAACCATAATCATCATCTTAACATTAATAATATAAACAATACTCTTGACTATAATCATTTTTATAGTGCTGATTGTAATCCTCTCAAAATCCACCAGTTTCTCAATATTTATACATAATTTGAACAATTGAAATAATGAGAGTTTAATGAGCAGCCTTAATAATATAATATTGAACCATCAATCTAGATAAAATTTCTACTATTTTTTCCTTTTTTTTGTTTTATTTTTATGAGTTTTGATTGTGTAATTTGATATCTCAAATAGAAAATGTAGATATAAATCTGGAAAAAACATCGGCATTTAGCCAAGATGGCTGGAGTCATCGGCTAAAAGTAGCTCATCCATCGGCTAAAGCGTCAAATTTTAGCCAATAGCATGCAACACCTCTATCCGATGCACCCTAAAATATCGTTGGCTAAAGTCTTTGAGCAATGCAACACACTTATCAGCTGAAATGTCAAATTTAGCCGACGAATCCAACCGGTCATTGGCTATTCTACGGTCGGCTATCAGCTAGAGTGCTTGTCTTAGTAGTGTAAAACATGAGAATTTACACATATTTTAGGTGGATTCATTGAACTATATCATATACAAATGTGCAATAATTGCATTAAAGTTCCTTAATTTATTTTTTATATGGACAATATTATATTGTTGGTCTTTTATGTTATTTAGAGGTGTTTTGAGGCCACATACAAGTAAGACGGATGTCGTAACTCCTAATACTGACTACTCATTGCACGTGGGCTGGAACATACGTGAAAAAAAATGAGAGAGTTGAGCGACACGGTTCGGGCCATGTAAGGCAGCACATGCCGTGTTCGGTGACAAAACCATGTGACTGCCTTTCCAGTGTGCACATGCTTATTTAAAGGGGTAGGACATGATCTTTATCGACATGGCACGTGTTGGTTGGCGGCCCTTTTTATGGCAAACATGAGATTTTGATTTTAGGGTTCCTACAGAAGGGTATATATACATGTTTTTAGGATCCCGAGAACAGCATTATTCATAAAATGCATTCTATATCCATCTTAGAGGGTTAGAAACAAGGAAGAGAGGTTGCAGCACAACGAAAGGATCTATCATGAAGATTGAAGACGGATGGAGAGATT